>CM077079.1:172260903-173733127 GCA_039513925.1 Platanthera zijinensis
TCTCTGGTAACACCAACGCTCCTTCTCATGGATCTGGCAGCAAAAATACATAAGCAATAAAACATGAAACTTTTCGAGAGGAGAGAAGTTCAAAACCGCATACCTTAATCTCTAAAAATCCAAGAAACGGGAAAAACTTATCGTAGAAACATTGATCTTGGTGAGAGCTAAACGGATCTACTCTCCGAAGACGATTTCATGCACGGAGCTCCTACAAACAACGACCAAAGGCTTCGCAAGGACCGCCTCTCTCGTCTTCCGCAATACAGGTCGATGATTTTAAGGAAGAAGATGAATAGGGTTTCCGTCTTATCGCAAGACTATTTAGAGGGGATAAATAATATAATATATTATTATAATAATTAAAACGTCAAAATGACCAAAACTCACACTAACTCGGATTTCTACGAAAATCGCACCGTAGCTAAATATTGACGCTACGAATCTAATGGAGAAGTCAAAATAGAAATACAAAAAACTAAACTCGGGTTAACACTTCCTGAAGTCAAACCATCAAATATCCCAAAAACGCTCCACCGTGTTCCAAAACGAACCCCGGCTCCCAACGGAATACCAAAACATAGGAGAAATTAGCCAAGCTAATACTCCCAAACCAAAACCATGAATACCAACGAGTAAAAGCGACGCTCCAACAGCGGTACCACCAACTATGCGGCAACGTAATGTCCTGATGTCAAAATACGTCACTGAAGGGATTTTAAATAAACCTTGAAAAATCAGAGCCGCTACACTGCTTAGTTCAGGGGATTACATTATTTCTATGACATTTATATATATATATATATATATATATATATTACATCAATCATCAAATTGTAGACTTTACCAGAATTAGGTAATAATTAATGTCAAATGTTTGCTAGGGACTAGCAAAGGTCTTGGTGTGAGGTTGCGAAGTAACCTTCACCCGTTGAGTGGCGAATATCATAGTGAACTGTTATTTATGGAGCCTTATTCTTTGTTCAAATTATGCAATTTTAAACGATTGTCACATTAGTCAAACCTGAAAGTTCACAATCTTGCTTTTGAAGTTAGTAAGATATGTTAGAGCTTCACGTCGTATTTCCCCTAGACACATTATTCCTTAAAAATATTTGAGCCCTACAAAGTAATTGTACTAATTTCCAATCATAATGGGGGAGGAGTGAACAAGAACTGATTCAATGATGTAAGCTAAGACATTGAGCTTAAGTAGTTAATTAATAAAGATGATTAAGGCCTCCTTTATATCATCTATAGCCTTTTTTGAGCTTGAGTCTTGCCATTTTGATTGATGTCATCTATGTACCATTTTCCTAAATTTCCACTAGTTATTTCTTAATAAGACTTCCAACTATAGGTGTGATAAAAAGGGCATTTAAAAAAATTAGTATCATAGTGATATGTGCCCTGACACCTACTTGGAATGATCTCAACTATGATTAAAAAAATAACTGAAAATGAAAATATGTGTGAAAATGTCATAATGATATGTGGCCCGAGTATATGTACACCTACATGGAATGATCCATACTATGGTCATTTAAAAAAAATCGAAGATTGTGAAAGTAACCCCATAGTAGGTATAATTATTAATAATTTTTGGTAGGGAAATATCTTGACCAAATCAAAATTGAATCATAAATTCCTAACCAATCAAAAGCCCATCATATTTTAAGTCCTTAAGATTTTCTTTCAACTACCAAAACTCTTGTGGAGACTAACTCAAAGACTTAGCTTATTTTTAGCTTCTCATATATATGAGGAAATTTAATGAGTTAAGTTGTGTGGGAGTTGATAATTCTAAGGAATAGCACACACAATACTAAAAAATTGTTATGGAGCTTTAAACTATATCGAACTAATGAATCTATACATGTTTGAAATTTTAATGATTGATTTATGTGCCAATTGTTATTGCAAGCTACTCAATTAGTCTTATTTTTTCCAGGAGTAAGGAGAGTTGAACTGACAGTTTGGTAGGCATTCGCTCAATCGATGGGGTGCAATGTTTAATCTTTATTATGGACTAACAAAGGTTTCGGTGTGAGGGTGTGATAACTTCATACAAAGAAGTTATCTTGTCCGTCAATTCATCTTATTTTGGCTAATTTATTTGAAAATATTGATTAAAAGCATATGTAAATGAGTAAATCATTATTTGTGATAAAATCCAAGTATTATTGATGTTTTAACTTATTTTTATAATAGGGACTCATGCAGAAATTAACCGACATGACTGATGTTAAGCATAAAGTGCATTCAGGAAATGCTGTAGAAAATTTACAGGAATTTTGGAACAGTTTTTTCTGAAAACTTCACAGAAAAAAATTTATTGAAATAAATAAAAATGTGTTACAACAAATCTGTGAATATGAATTTTGAATTTGTAAAATTATTCAAAAATGCCAGTTAGAAAAATTAATGGAGGCTTGCTTTCAGAAATCCTGGAGTCCATATGGGGCGTGTACACCCATAAATAGGGGGGAGATGTAAAATAATGTATCTTTTTGTCATTTTGAAAAATGAGGAGATCAAGGCTAGGGTTTCTTGCATAGAGGATCTGCATTTTAGCCACTAGAGAGGGTAGATACGAATTTCATACGTCATGTACTGTAAGATCTTTTTAGTTTTGCGACATTTTATCTCTGTTATGAACTAAACTCTCCTAGTCTTATATGGAGAGTGTACTATGTGTGTTTTGGTGGTGAATTTCTCTTATGTTTGAATTTGTTTGATAATTTATCTTGGTGGAACTTTTGAATTTGATATTGAAATTTCTAGGTTATGCTTTTATCTTCTATTATGCTGTGAGAATCGAGAGATGAGTAGCGTTATATTAGTTTGAAGGCTATCTTATCACATCGTAAGAATCGAGAGACGAGTGGTGTGAATTTTTAACTTAGAGTTTCTACTTTTATACTGCGCTTCGAGATTCGAGAGAGGAGAAGTGTAAGTGCTCTTAAGTTCGCTCCAATTTAGAGAGGATAAAGAGATTTCCCTTTCTTACTAGCAATTTTGATTAAAATTCTTTGCAGTATCTTTCATTCTATCTAAGTAAGAGATAACTAGAGTAATATAGGATATCAAGATTTCTGAGATTCGAGAGATGAGGATTTTTTCTATAAAAATCATTGCAAGATAAATTGATCAAATATTATTACAAGATATTATTTTCATACATCACCTCAACGCACATGGGAAATCAAAAAATACAAGACTATTTCTTTTTAACTGATAAAAATATATCTCTTTAAATAGTATATTTAGTTTAAATCATTGTTTATAATTTTTATTACTCTTCAAAATCCCCTAATTAGATCTATTTGAATTTAAATAAATGGAGTATCTTATATTTGCAAGCTTTATGTTAACCACTTCTCCGAGAGAACGATCTCTACTCATAATTTATTGGTGTGCTGAGATTAGAGCTTCACCACTGTTATCGAAATTCCATATTAGAGTGCAACAAATCTCCTCCCTTAATGAAATTTTGTCTCAAAATTCCAGAACTTTAAGAAAGTTATATAAATAAAAAATTCAAAACATAAATTCTACATTAGAGAAATAGTGTAACACACCCCCCTCCATCACATAGGATATAACAGAAGTTCCGGCCGGGGCCCACGCCATATTCTACAAATAGTTAGCGGAGTTATGTTTTGAGACCATAATCAATTTACACATCCTAACTCAGAGTGCATTCTAGCAGAAGTTAATTAAATTACTTAGAACCCAACCAAACGAATGTCCACTAAACCAAAGCAAGAATGATAACTTAAATACACAAATTGTTATGGCCTCAAGGCCTTACAACTTTTACCTCAAATATAAATGTTTTACACACATCGGCATGCAGGCTGGCCACACATGAAACATGAAAAGAATGCTTCGCTTGGCCTTTGAGGTCCAGCACAGCAAATGGGGCTTCAGCCTGTAACTTCCCACTTTGCTTAACAACACCTGCATAAAAGCATTCCACCCCAATGGTGGCAAACAAAGTAATAGTCAGTATTAGCTGACCAAATTATAACGACCCTGCCCCTCACACGGAGCGGCGGTGCTCCTTTCTTTCGGGCAGAATATCATTTACAATAACGATAATAAGAAGTGCAATTTAAGCACCATTCACCACAAATGTTGGCACTATCGGCCACACATCTCGTGCACTCAGAGAACATTATCGGTGTGCTGAGATTAGAGCTTCACCACTGTTCTCAAGACTGTACCTTTGAGGATTACTAGTATTTCTGGCCCAAAACCTAAGACTCTCCCTATACTATGACAAAGTCATGCAGAGATTCAAGCCACTGACTCACTCCAAGAAGAACGTCATAAGGTGCGTACATGTCAACTACACACTGTTGCTCAAACCATCAGGCTCACAATCCACGATGCGGGTCAACCTTCTCTTTCCCATTCACATAATATATAGCCATGTTATGTTCCAAGGTTTGTTCTCACAACAACCATAGTTAAGCTCACAACTCAACATATAGGCCCCCAAGTCTCCACGCGACAAGCCTCACAATCATTGCTCACTAGGATCTACTGCCATTAGTAACGCTACTACTGCACGGTAGGGGACAGACTATCGTTTCTTCTCCAAATGGGTGTTTTTCGAGAGACACACTCCAGTACTCTCACTGAAGCAACCTACACACCCCATGACTCTAAACATTACATGCTTAACACAGAGTCTTCTCCGACATACAAAAATAATCATCACCAATCCAGACCAACCTGTCCGGATGGATTTCACACAACATGCCTATTTTGTACTTCAATTCCGGATTCTAAATACAAAGGTAGTGAGGATACAACCGATCAACCCGTTAGGAGAACTTCTTCCATGTATTCGTGGAGTGTCTACCCTTACATGCCAAAATAAATGACTTCACATGTCCAAGGAGGAAGATTGTTACCCTTGACATTTATTTCGGCGCCATAGGGGAGTATCTAACCGGATGAAAATGACCGCAACGGACCTGCCTCTGTCGATCTGAACTCAGCTCGCGACTCAGAGCTCCTAAACTCCAACGGCGGAGGGATCTCCTTCCTCTTCCCCTCCTTCACTCTCCTCTCTCTATCGCTCATAATGAGAATTCCAAGAGAGAAAATGAAGTTGAAACTTTACTTCCTCGGCCTTAAACCATGCTACTACCGTGCGGTAACTAGCTCTCACCGCGCGATACCCCAAACATTAGCTTGCTCTGCAAGCCCACCACCCAAAACCTCCAATCACGCATCGACACTTTACTGTGCCAAAACTATTCTGTTGCCGCTGCGCAGTATCCCACTACCGCTGCGGGTAGGCATTGTGTCACATTAACATTCCGTTTATGACAAATAGGCACTACCGCCCCGCTGTATCACTACCGCCGTGTGATAGCTCACAAAGAGCCTTGTCAAATAAATCGGTCACGCTACCGCCAACGTTAACCTTACCGTCGGGCGGTAGCTCACCAAGAGCTCTTCCTATACTACCATAGTACGGTATCAACCTATCGCCAGGCAGTATCTCTCAGAGAGTTCTTGTAATAATTACATAATGATACCGCAGGCGATAACCCTACCATCAGGCGATATCTCACAGAACCAATCTCCAGGCTACAGGAACTTGGGGCATTATAAAACTTCCCCACTTAAAGAAATTTCATCCAAAAATTACACGTTGCAGTAAAATACAGAAGTATCAATATTACAAATGTATACCTCAATGAAACAACTAGGAAAACTCCACTCTCATGGGTTGCTCGCGCTCCCATGACAGCTCATCACAGCCATAGTTTTTAATGCCCTGAAGTTCCTGAAAATGATAGGGAATTGGTCACTGGAGGTTACCGCGCGGCGGTAGACCTATCACTGGCGGTAGCTAGCTGAATTAATGGACCAAGGTCTCTAGTCAATACCTCTACCGCCAAAAGTTATCGTGTGGCGATAACTAGATACCGCGCGGTGGTAGTATTCTGATAAAGGCTGTGAGTGAGATTCTTTTACATTTTTCTCTCATTCTTTTTCTCTCTTGGATCTTGAGGAAGGTGAAGGAAAAAGCCAAGAAGCAAAAGCAAGGGTGTTCTAGCCCTATTGAGGAGACGTTCGTGTGATTGAAATTGTGAGTCAAAGCCAGATCTGCAGAGAGGAAGCTGTGGTGATCAGTTCTCTCTGGATAAAGAGCAAGAGAATGGCTCCTAAGTGATCAACGAGGGTAACGACTTTCTCCTTTGATAAGTGAACTCCTCAATTTGCCTATGTGCATGGAACCCCTCACCGAAGGGTGAAGAAACGGGTGGTTTCCAGTGGGTAGATCATTGTGATCCCTGAGAATAATTGCATATATAATCTGGAATCGAAGTACGGAATAGGCATGTGGTGTGAAGCCCATCTGGATAGGTTGGTCTGGATTGGTGATGATTTATTTGTGTGTCAAAGAAGACTCCGTGGATAAACGCGTAGTTTTCGGGGTCAAGGGTTGTGCAGGATACTGCAGTGATAGTACTGGAGGTCGTCTTTTGGAAAAATACCCAAAAAGTGGGGAAGAAACGACTTCTATCCCTTACCACACGGTGGTAGTGCTACCGCCAGTGATAGCTCCTAGTGAGCTATGAGAAACATGTCTCTTGGAGACTTGGGGGCTATTGTTTAAAGCTGAGAGCCTTACAAGCCCAATTAAGGTGTCCATGCGAGCCAGCTTGATTGTGGTTGCAAAGCCTGTGTCCGCGAGACAAGGTGCATAGTATGAGAAGTTGTTGAGCTTGGAGAGCCCAACTATTATGGCTATGAGAGCCATTGATGTGATCATTGCAGGCTTAGGTCCTGGGGACAATTTGAGAGACAATTGATGCTGAGAGCCTGAATTGCCTGGCCAAAAGGCCAGAGAGCCGAACGGTCAAGGGGAGGTCGACCCATATCTTGTCGTTCGCCATGATGGTTGTGACCGTCAGCATTGGCATGGCGATTTGAGCAACGGGCTGTGGCTGAACTGTACCTGCGTTATATCGTTCAGACTAGATCACCTAAAGTAACTTACTTTTGTCATTGGCATAATGAGAGTCTTAGGCCCCGAGCCGAAAATACTAGAATTCTCAAAAGTACCATCGAGTCTGGGTTGTGTATGGTGGTGGGACCTGGAGAAGTTTGGTACACCGAGAATGTGCCCTAAGTGCACGAGGAGTGTGGCCGATCAAGCCTACGTCCGCGGTGAATGGTGCTTAAATGCACATTTTGTTGCCAAAAGATATATATACTGCTACTTGTAGGGAAGGAGAACCGCCGCCGCGAGTAAGAGGTGGGGTCATTATAATTTGGTTAGATAATGCTGACCGTTGTGTTGTTTTGCCATATTTTGGTGGGTCGTGTTATGCAAGTGCTGGAGAGCCTAGTGGAAAGTCGCGGGCGGAAGTCCCCCTTATAATGCGTTTGGCTGGCCCTTGAAAGCCCCAAAAGTCGAACATTTCCAATTTTCATGTGTGGCCGGCCTGTGTGTCGATGTATGAAAGACATATTTTGTAAAGAAAACAGTATAAGGCCTTAAGTCCAGAACATGTTGTATATTTATATACATTCCTATGTTATAGTGGACATTCCTGGTTTGCGGGTTCTACAACTCAAATAACTACTTCCACTAGAATGCACTCTGAGTTAGGATGCGTATAAAATGAAAAGGTTTCAATGAGTAACTCCGCTGACTGTCTGTGGAATATGGCGTGGGACCCCGACTGGACCTTCCATTATATTCTATATGATGGATGGAGGTTTTATAATTTGGTATTTGCTTTCAGTGTCGGTATTTCTTATTCGAATTTGTGGTCGAATTCTTTTAAGGGGTGGTGAGCACGTGCATGTGCGCTACCGTTATAACATAAAACCCATGAATGTCGACTTAGGAATGAAAATACACATATTTGTGGAACCTGCGTGTTTCTATAATTGCTTTTTGCAATACTATTAGTTGCTTAATTGTGTGTTTCCCTATAATAAGCGACTAGAAGTGGTGCGGGGCAGCATGAACCCCAGCACTTGATGGAGAGTAGTGCACCAACTGTGGTTCCAACACCTCCTCCTTCTACAAAAAAGGTACAGTTGATTGCTGAAGCCGTATTCACATTAATCAATGCGCAACCAGGAGGGCGAGTACTACCTCTTACCCTTGCGGTGGTCAAGGAACCAGTTGGCGTAGTTGAGCATGTGGCAATGAGATAAGTGCCTGTTGAGCCAGTGGCCGCAAGGCGAGTGACAAAAAAGCAATTAAAACACGTTAAGAGTTTCAATCCTCCTGTGTTTGTGGGTACTGGAACCCCAACACAAGCTGAAGACTAGCTCTCAAGAATAAAGAAAACCATGACAGCTACAGAAATAGAGGAGTGGAAAAAATTCACTGTAGTTACATTCTTATTAGAGGGAGAGGAGAGGCTATGGTGGGATGAATTGGAGCTACACTAGTTTGCTGGTCGGCCATTGATTGAGATCTCAATGGAGGAATTCTTGAGATTTTTTCTTGCAAGATACCTTCCATTTGCACATCAGATTGCAATGGAAAATCAGTTCCAAAGTTTAACTCTGTGGATGACTACTTGCACGAGTTTACGAGGTTGGGACGTTATGCAGGCTTTGTGTTTGCAGACGAGGAACGAAAGGAAAATCAGTTCTATGAAGGACTGCGTGATGACCTACGATTGCTTCTCTTAGGTCCGACGACGCAAGGTTTTCTGACCTTGTTCAATACGGCCCGTTCCTTATAGCAAGATATGAAGCGCGTGTAGCGTAATAATGAATTGGCGGTGAAGAAGCCAGAGTTAAAAGTACCTAGTTCTGTAAAGTTTGGGTATCGAAAGTGGAAGAAGAAGGCTCAGTCTTCGGGATCAGATTCTTCTAATAAACCTGAAGTGACGACAGGGCGAGGTCGGCTCACTTGTTAAACATTTGGCATGGTGGGACACATGGCCCGGGAATGTCAAAGTGGACCTCCAAAGACCGAGAAAAAGGCGGGTGTGTCATATGATGAAAAGGGAAAGATAGTGGTGGAATTGACTGCATCCCAAGCGCAACCCCAAGTCTATAATCTCGGACAATAGGAGGTCATAAAACAAAGTGACGTTGTAACAGGTAAGAGTTAAGATACATTTTTTTCTACTTTCTATACTTGTTACCTTGTGCGCTGCTTGTGCATAATTTGTTTGTATTAGGCTTTGTCCTGATATTGGATTATCCGGCAAGAGCATTGTTCGATACAGGAGCTTCTCATTCCTTTCTGTCTGAGGTCTTCGTAGTGCATATCTGAGTGCCTTCTTTTGTGCCAACAGATTATGTGAATGTGTTGCTGCCTAATGGGTGCTTGATGCACGCGGATAGAGCTTGTTGTGTTAAGGTGTGGATAGGAAGTCATGATTTTGACTAAGAAGCATCTGTGATGCTGATATCAGAGTTTGATGTAAACTTTGGTATGGACTAGCTCTCGGAGCAGCGTGTCTGTATTAATTGCAACTCTAAAGAAGTCATACTAGGGACAAACACCAAACACGAGACTTAGTTAGCAGGTATGCGAGGATCGAGCAAGATATTGATGTCTACTCTCCAAGTAGTCAAGGCAGTTCGGAAGGGTGCGTAATTATTTTTCACGCTGTTGGAGGCTATAGAGCTGAAGCCCTATTTGAGTGACATTCTTGGGTTATCGGAGTTTGCAGACATGTTTCCTAATGATCTCCCTGGGATTCCACCTCAGCAAGAGATTGACTTCGCTATTGAGCTGGTGCTAGGTGCAAAACATGTATCACGCTCACCGTACTGAGTGGCACTAAAGGAGATGAAAGAACTGAAAGTTCAATTACAAGAATTTCTAGAGCAAGGCTATATACGTCCAAGTATGTCACCTTGGAGTGCTCCAGTTCTCTTTGTGAAGAAGAAAGACAGAGGCATGCGTCTATGCATTGATTATCGTGAATTGAACAAGCTGACAGAAAAGAACAAGTATCTGATTCCTCGAATCGGTGATCTATTTGATTAGTTGGTTCGATTGACTATCTATTTAAAGTTGGATTTGAAGTCCGGCTACTGGTAGTTGAGAATTTGGGAAAGTGATATTCCTAAGAAAACATTTGGTACACGATGTGGGCATTATGAATTTACCGTGATGCCTTTTGGGCTCACTAATGCATCATCAGTGTTTATGGATTTGATGTACATGATCTTCAAGGAGTATTTAGACCAATTTGTTATTATCTTTATTGACAACATATTGGTATACTTTCAGTCAAAAGAAGATCATGCAAATCATTTGAGATTGGTTTTGCATACCTTGAGGCAAAATCGCATATATACCAAGTTCTCTAAATGTTAGTTTTGGCTATCTTCAGTGGATTTTCTTGGTCATGTCATTAGTAGAGATGGTATTGCTATGGATCCGACAAAGATTGCTGCGATACGAGAGTGGCATGTGCTTAGTTCGGTAGCAGAAGTTAGGAGTTTTCTAGGACTTGTCGGCTACTATAGGCGGTTCATAGAGAGCTTTTCAAGTATTGCTTTACCACTCATGACATTGAAAAGGAAGAATCAAAAATTTATCTAGAAGCCAGAGTGCGCACGAGCTATTGAGGAGTTGAAGAGTCGTCTAACCACGACGTCTGTGTTGTGTTTGCCATGTGGTACAAAAGGCTTTGAGATCTATACTAATGCATCGGGGAGCAGCTTAAGCTACGTTATTCTACAGTATGGGCATGTGATTGCTTATGGCTCTCGCCATCTGAAAGTATATGAGAGGAATTATCCGGTTCATGACTTAGAATCCACAGTCATGATATTCACTCTTAAGTTATGGCGACACTATTTGTATGTCATGAAGATTAATATCTTTACGGACCATAAGAGCCATAAATACTTATTGCATCAAAAGGATCTAAATATGCGACAACGGAGGTGGATGGAGTTCCTTGGGGACAACACCTTTGAGATTCATTACACTCCCGGGAAAGGAAATATAGTCATAGATATGCTGAGTCGCAAAGCTCCAATACGAGCAAGTTGGTTATAGATTCATGGTGAGTGTTTGCTTCATGAGTTGGAGGCTCTGGATATCTCTTGTGTTGACAAGAGAATGGGCACGGGTGCAAGCTTAAACAGGATGGAGGTGCAATATGATTTCATGGACAGAATTTTATAAGCATTGGATCTTGACAAAAGCATGAAGCGCTATATGGCGGAGATAGTGGATGGGTCAAATTCCCAGTTCTCGCTGAATGATGGTCTTATGTGGAAAGACAGTTGGTTGTACGTCTTGAATATTGGTAATATATAGGAGGAGTTGATGTACGAGGCACATTGTAATAGGTACTCAATCCACCCAGGGAGCAAAAAAATGTTCAAGGACATGAAGAAATTATTTTGGTGGCCAGGGTTGAAAAAGGGCATCGCACTTTATGAGGCGAAGTGTAAGACTTTCTCCCTATAAAGGCTGAGTGTCAAAAACCCGGTGGTTTCCGGAATTCGATGTCAATACCGGAATGGAAGTATGATGATATTTCAATGGATTTCTGTTGGTGTTGCCATTTTGATCTAGAAGTGATCAAGCATATAGTATCACTGCTAATGCAGTATGAGCCTATCAGGGTCACACATAAGAACATTTGGAGAAATTGGGAGATTGGATAAGAATGGTTTTACTCCTATAATGACTGGAAATGACTTAGCTTAGCCAGGATTTGAAAGCGTCGAGTGCGTTAAGACCACTCAACGCTTTCATCGAGTTAAGTGTTAACTCGTCTAATGATAGAATTGAGTGTGTTGAGTTTACTTAACGATTTGTCGAGTCAAAGTGTTGATTCGATGAGTATGACACTTAAGCGTTGAGTGCATTTAGTTCACTCAATGATTCGTTGAGTTCACTCAACGATTCATTGAGTCAAGGTGTTGATTCGACGGGTCTGGTTCTCAAGAGTTGTGTGCGTTGAGTTCACTCAATGCCTTCATCGAGTCAAAGGTTGATTCAGCGAATCTAACACTTAGGCATTGAGTTCGTATAGTTCACTCAACACCTTCGTCGAGTCAAACGTTGATTCAATGGGTTTGTCACTGAGAGCATTGAGTGCGTTGAGTTCACTCAACGCCTTCATCGTTTTCTTATGGATACTCGACGATTCACTGAGTATGTTATGAATACTCAACGATTCGTCGAGACAATGGTTATCTGGTCGAAATACTGTATTCCAAGTCTTGGGTCTGCGAATGGTGACAGGCTGTTATGTTTATTCCTTTGGGTATAAGTAAAAAATTTTAGGGATTCTCTTCAGGGTTTTGACGGGTTGATTCTATCTAAGCACAGGAGCCAAATTGTGCGAAAACCCGAGACCTAAAAGGCCGATGGAAGCTGTTCTGCCTTTGCCGATCCCATCTCCATCGCTGACCCCGATTCCGGCGAGTGTCGTCGCCACCTCTTCTGTAACAGATCTAGCAATCTGTAAAGATGCAGAGTGCCCTATCCCGACCCAGATCTTGTTCGACAAGACTCTATGGTTTCTCCCGTTCATTTAGATCTACTGTAGAGGTGCGGACACTCTTTTGCACTAAGGACTCTAGCCGCTAATTGATCGACAAATCTTCTGGAGAACCTAGGTTGAGTATCGACTCAATCACGTAAAGGTAATTTTATTTTACAACACTCTCTTCTTGATCAATGTATATCGCTAGATCCAAACTATTTTGGGCTTTTCTTGTTCCTTTATTCCACTACGCACAAGTGTTGTGTCGTATAGAAAAACTCAATACTGGTATAAGAGCCAGGTTTGGCGATATTCATTGTTTTAGAAGTTGCTAAATCCATGACGTGTAGATCTAGAAATTTAGAAATGTTCTAAAATACCCAAATTTTTTCTTGGATCTTCCCCAAGAACGCATGTGATTTCTTTGTTTATTTCCTTGTTACTCCTTAAAAATAACTGTCCCTCTTATTGGTTTATGAAATCAAGTGTGTTAGAATTTGAATCTCACATAGAGAGACGATCTTGTCTACTGTGTAAGAGGAGTTGGTGTTGGTCATGTCTAGTGCATGTAGATCAAAAGATTTAGAAGGGTTATGAATGTTCAGATTTAGCCCAGTTCATCAAGTATTGATGATTTCCTTATTCCCATCTGGGATGCATTTGGATTCTGATTGCTGATTGTTTTATTTTGTGGCTATACACACTAGTAAATAGTTAAACATTATTAAGTGTTAATCAATTGTTTAAAAATCCCTTAAGCAATATTAAGTATTCAGATGCCTTCCGATTGATGACACTCTTCCTACCTCGATCGATGAAGTGCGGGCTTTCCAAAGCAAGATGCATTAATATATCTTGGTAAGGGTGCGCGTAGATAATTGTGATATCCCACTGTCGACATCGGGTCAAACTTAACTGGGTGACCTCAAAGGTTGAGTGCCCAAATGCAAAGGGTTGGTATGCACCATATGATGGTTGCAAATAAAGAGTTATTCACCAACCATACAAGTTATATTATGATGTAATTGACAAGCGTTGCCTACTTAAATAACTGCATTGTGAGAGAAAAGCCAAAGCTGACTTAGAGTGTTAGTGAAATATGGATCTTGTCCACTAAGAGAGTAACTCGCATATACTCTCTGAATTGATATCGAGGGTTATCAGTTTGATAAAAATAGTGGGAGCTATTTTGATTAAAGTCATAATTGAAATGATAAAATATTATTTGAAATGTAATACTGATTTTTCTCTATTGTATCCTAGTAGAATTTCCATGGCTAGTGGATCTCACTCCACCCTGTCCCTCAGATCAATCCTTGAGAAGGAGAAACTGAGTGGGATGAACTACTTAGACTTGTACAAGAGCTTGAGAATTGTTCTTAGGGAAGAGTGCAAGCTATATATTTTGGAAGAGTAATCCCCTAAAGTGCCTGCCGGGAATGCGTCCCGTTATGGTAAGGATGCTTATAAGAAGTATCTTGACGACTCCTTAGATGTCGAATGTCTCATGCTGGAAATCAGGAACTCTGATCACAAAAAGCAATATGAGAACATGAGTTATAAGGAAATTTACGAGCATCTTAAGAAAATGTTTCAAGGGAAAGCTCGTCAAGAGAAGGATTGACGTCACTAAGGCATTGTTCCAGTGTAAGATAGGAGCTCAGGACCTAGTAGGGACTCACGTACTCAAGATGATTGGGTATTTCGAGAACCTTGAGAGACTAGGCTTCCCTTTGGGCCAAGAGTTATCCACAGACCTGATCCTGCCATCTTTGCCAAACATTTATGAGCAGTTCATCTTGAACTATAAAATGAATGAAATAGACAAGACACTACCCGAGCTCTTAGGCATGTTAAGAATTGTTGAAATTAATATGAAGAAGGCCAAGCCTACTAGCCCCATACTGATGGAGCATAAAGGCAAGGGAAAGGCCAAGGGATTCAAGAAGAAAAAGGTAGGACCTAAATCTGCTCTGGATCCCAAGTCTTCAACACTGAAAAAGAAAGGCTTTGAGAAAGAAGTGAAATGTCACCACTATGGCAAGGCTGGTCATTAGAGGAGGAATTTTCATTCTTACATTGAAGGTCTGCACAAGATGAAGGGAGGTATGACTTCCACTTCTAGTATCTATATTATAGAGAAAAACCTTTCATCTCCTACATCCTGAGTATTGGATACCGTATGTGGTTCTCATATTTGTATAAATGTGTAGGAACTAGGAAGGAGAAGATTGCTAAGTAAAGGGGAGGTGGACCTACGTGTTGGCAAAGAAGCAAGAGTTGTTGCTGTCGTCGTGGGTCTTTACCGTCTTTCTTTGCCTAGTGGGCTTGTAATAGAACTAGATAATTGTTATTATGTTCCTTCCATAACTAGAAACATTATATCTAGTTCATGTTTGGACATGATTGGATTTTCATTTATTATTAAGAACAATTGTTGTTCTATATTTAAGAATGATGTTTGTTATGGTATAGCCTAAACGTTTAATGGTTTATATGTTTTGAACTTAGATCATCAAATCTATAATATAGAAAATACTAAAAGACTAAAAATGAATGACTCAAACCTTACGTACCTTTGGCATTATCGTTTGGGCCATATAAATGAGAAACGCATATCCAAGCACCATAGAGATGGACTACTGGAATCATTTGATTATGAATCATTTGAGAGATGCGAATCTTATTTGTTAGGCAAGAAGACTAAGGTCCCTTTCACTTGTTTCAATGAGAGGGATGATGATCTCTTGGATATAGTACATAGTGATGTATGCGGATCCATGAGTTCTATGGATAGAGGTGGGTATTTCTACTTTTTTACATTTACTGATGATTTCAGTAGATACAGATACGTGTATCTTATGAAGTGCAAATCCAAGACCTTTGAAAAGTTCAAAGTGTTTAAGAATGAAGTAGAGAACCAACTAGGTAAGTAGGTTAAAGCACTCTGATCTAATCGAGGTGGCGAATACCTAAGTCATGAGTTTCGTGATCATATGAAAGAGTGTGGTATTGTATCATAACTCACTCCATCTAGAACACCACAACATAATGGTGTGTCTAAGCGGAGGAATCATACTCTGTTAGACATTGTACGGTCGATGATGAGTCATGCAGATAAGCCTGTTTCCTTTTGGGGGGTTTTGCTCTAGAAACAGCTGCTTTTACACTAAATCATGCTCCAATGAAAGCAGTTCTGAAGACACCATATGAGATATGGACTGGGAAGCATCCTAAAATGCCGTTCATTAAGGTTTGGGTCTGTGAGACATACATAGGACGTCAAATGCCTGATAAGCTAGAACTTAAATCAGATAAGTGTTATCTTGTGGGGTATCTTAAGGAAACTATAGAGTACTATTTCTACCTACCGTCCAAGGGCAAAGTGTTTATCGCAAGGACTAGTATCTTTCTTTAGAAAGAGTTCTTAAGTATAAAGACTACCAGGGTAGAAGTTCAAGAACCACAAACTGTGAATGAACCAAAATTGAAACCAAAGCCAGGACTACAAGTTATTGTAGCTAGAGAGCCTTCTCAAGAAACACAAGTTCCACATAGATCTGGTAGACCAATGTTTGAGCCCAAGAGATATGGATTTCTCGTGTCTTAAATAGGTAATTCTTTTCTTATGGATCATAATAATGAGTCTGCAACCTACCAAGAGGCTATGAGTGGAACGGACTCTGAGAAGTGGTTTGAGTCCATGAAATATGAAATGGACTCTATGTATAAAAACCAAGTTTGGACCTTGGTGGAACCACCTGAAGGGGTACGACCCATATGGTGCAAGTGGGTCTTCAAGAAGTAGACTGACATGGATGAGAATGTATAGACTTTCAAAGGGCGACTAGTGGCTAAAGGTTTCAAGCAAATTCATGGTATTGACTATGATGAGACTATTTCCCCTGTTGCCATGGTTGCTATTGTTGTGTCAGAATTCTGTTTTCTATTGCTGCGTATTATGATAATGAGATTAGACAGAAGGATGTCAAAATGACTTTCCTAAATGAAAACCTCCTTAAGGAAGTGTATATGACACAACTCGAGGGTTTTGTATCTCCAGGTAAAGCCACTAAAATATGCAAGCTGCAGAGATCCATTTATGGATTAAAATAAGCCTCTCAAAATTTGAATCTTTGTTTTGATGAAAAGATCAAAGAGTTTGGTTTTATCAAGAACGAGGATGAACCTTGTGTTTACAAGAGGATTAGTGGGAGCACTGTTGTCTCTCTGATATTGTATGTAGATGACATACTGTTGATCGGGAATGAGAAATCGACCCTTCAAGTTGTTAAGAACAACCTAGGGAATTGCTTTTTTATGAAAGACTTGTGCGAGGTGACTTATATACTTGGTATTAAGATTTGTAGAGATAGATTGAAGAAGTTGCTGGGTTTTACCCAAAGTATATACATTGATAAGGTGTTGAAGCGGTTCAACATGCTTGGGTCCAAGAAAGTATTCTTACCCATGTCTCATGGTGTGAGTCTCTCTAAGGACCAGTGTCCTAAGTATTGTGATGATACGGACCACATGAAGTTGATTCCATATGTTTCGACAATTCGGTCAATCATGTGTGCAATGATATGTACTCGACCCGATGTCTCTTATGCCTTGAGCATGACTAGAAGGTATCAGTCTGATCCCGATGATGGTCATTGGATAGCATTCAAGAACATCCTAATGTACTTGAGAAGGACTAAGGATACGTTCTTGTTATTGCAGAGAGGAAGAGCTCGTTATAAGAGGTTACATAGATGCTAGCTTCCAAACTGATATGGATGACTCAAAGTCTCAGTCAGGGTTCATATTTTGCCTAAATAGAGGTGTTATTAGCTAGAAGAGTTCCAAGCAGGAGACAATTGTCGATTCTACAACTGAGGCCGAGTATATCGCTGCAGTAAATGAGGCAAAGGAGGCTTTATGTATGAGGAAATTCATCGGTGAGTTAGATATATTTTCTAGCAATGTTCGTCCTGTAGTTCTCTACTGTGACAACAATGGTGCAATTGCACTTTCTTAGGAACCTAGATCTCATCAGTGCTCCAAGCATATACTTCGACAGTTCCACCTTATTCGAGAGATTGTCGATCGAGGAGATGCGAGCAATTGCAGAGTGTCGACTGAGGAGAATATTGCGAATACACTAACAAAGCCTCTCCCACAGAGAAAGCATGATGGTCATGTTAGATCTATGGGTATACGATACCTTAATGATCAGCTCTAGTTGGAGTCTTGTGGATTATATTTTGTTGGCTATAATAATTCATTTGATGAATAGAGTACTGTACACATTTCATTTAAATATTTTGGTAAGTTCTTTTATTTATAAATTTATTTCTATTATGATAGAGTAATTTAACATAATAAATGCCCTTAGAATGTTTACTTCCATATGAGTGAAGTGGTGACTTGAATGTGAGATCCTATATTATTAGAAGCTTCATTCTTAAATGGTCCTTGGTCGAGTGTCATCTTAGAAGCTAAGGGCGATGATGGCACATTAAGACTCGCATGCGCATTGACTGGTGACCATTTCTCACAGGTCATGATATTGTGATATCAAGTCATCACATGGGTACTTGTTAGTGAACAAGTTGTACTAGACAGAACCACCATGAGAATACTTTTTTGGATTGTTATATGAACGTGTCACAAGTATGGCTTAAGTGGCAATGGTGTTGGTGGTTCTTTAACCTGAAGTCACAACATTCATCAAGTGAGGAAGATCATGCTTTAATGCTATCAAAAGACCAATCTTGAGTAAGTTGGATGATAAAGGTGCTTATTGGGTACATTACGAATCATTTGGGTGTTTGTGTGTGAGCAGAGATGGGATTTTTCCTCTTATATGACAGGAGTTGCATCCAAGTGTCCCTTGATGGAATGGGATTGAGAAATGCATGGCCATTTTTGGTTGATTCAATATATGATATTGGGCTCACCAATTTCTTGAAGTCCATTCTAGATCAGGAAACTGGGATTGAATAATTATGTGGGTGACACGTTCTATACCTCTAGTTCTATCCGGATGTAAGGGACGAAGGTACATGACAACACTAATACATTGGATACGATAGATTTTGAGTTCTAAAATCTTATTTCTTGGGGAGAAATGATGCATTGCTAGATGCCGCTCATTGTTTGTGAAGCTTTTGTGTGATACTTTTAAGATCAAGTGGGAGACTGTTGGTGTTACCATTGTGATCTAGAAGTGATCAAGCATGTAGTCTCACTGCCAACGCGGTATGATCCTATCATGGTTGCACATAAGAATGTTTGGAGAAATTGGGAGATTGAATTAATATGGCTTTACTCATATGATGAGTGGAAATGGCTTAACTCAGCCAGGCTTTGAAAACATCGAGTGCGTTGAGACCACTCAATGCTTTCGTCGAGTAAAGTGTTGACTCGTTGAAAGATGGAATTGAGTGTGTTGAGTTTGCTTAACGATTCGTCGATTCAAAGTGTTGATTCGACGAGTATGGCACTTAAGAGTTGAGTGCATTGAGTTCACTCAACGATTTGTAGAGTCAAGGTGTTGATTTGACGGGTCTGTTTCTCAGGCATTGAGTGCATTAAGTACACTCAACGCCTTCGTCGAGTCAAAGGTTGATTCGACGAATCTGGCACTTAGGTTTTGAGTGTATTGAGTTCACTCAATGCCTTCGTCGAGTCAAATGTTGATTCGACGAGTTTGGCCCTGAGAGTGTTTAGTGCGTTGAGTTCACTCAATGCTTTCGTCGTGTATCTTATGGATACTCAAAGATTCGTCGAGTTTGTTATGAATACTAAACAATTCGTCAAATATGTTATGGATACTCGACGATTAGTCGAGACAAGCGTTGTTTGGTCGAAACACTGTATTCCAAGTCTTGGGTCTGAGAATAGCGATGGGCTATTATGTTTATTCCTTTGGGCATAAATAGAAGATTTTAGGGATTCTCTTTAGGATTTTGATAGGTTGATTCTATCTAAGCGCACGAGCCAAACTGTGCGAAAACCTGAGACCTAAAAGGCCGACGGAAGCTGTTCTGCCTTTGTGGATCCCGTTGCTGTCGCTGACCCCGATTCCAGTGAGTGTCATCGCCGCCTCTTCTGTAACATATCTAGCAATCTGTGAAGACGCAGAGTGCCCTCTCCTGACATAGATCTTGTTCAACAATACTCTACGGGCTCTCCAGTTTGTGTGTTTCTACTGTAAAGGTGCGAACACTATTCTACACTAAGGACTCTAGCCACTAAGTGATTGGAAGATCTTCTGGAGCATCTAGGTTGAGTATCGACTCAATCCCGCAAAGGTAATTTTATTTTACAATGCTCCCTTCTTGATCAATGTATATAGCTAGATCCAAACAATTTTGGGCTTTTCTTGTTCCTTTATTCCGCTGCGCACAAGTGTTGTGTCATATAGAAAAATACAACAATTTCATGCACGGTTTGCCGAGATCAGAACGCGGAAATGATTCCATTCGGGTAATCATAGACTGGTTGACAAAAGGAGCACACTTCATTCCAAATCGAAGGGAATATTCAGTTGAAAAGTTAGCTAAACTTTATGTTGAGCAGATCATACGATTGCACGGTGTGCCCCATATAATCATTAGTGATCGTGATGGGTGTTTCACATTGTGTGATTGGAAGCTTATTCATCAACTCTTGGGTACGAAGCTAAAATTCAGCACGGCCTTTCATCCCCAGACGGATGGTCAGACCGAGAGGGTAAACAGAATGATGGAAGATATGCTTCGCATGTGTGCCCTGAATTTTGGGAAGAGATGGGAAGATCATCTCTTTATGATCGAGTTCACCTAAATAATAGCTACCAAGCGAGTATACAAATGGCACCTTTTGAGGCCATATATGTTAGGCAGTGTCGTACTCCGTTGGCCTGGGTAGAAATATGTGAATCGAAGTTGTACAAGTGAAAAGACATTGAGTATGCGTATGCAGGCTTGCACGTTGACACCAAAATATATCTACGAACGCACAAGAATATCCCTCTACGAACCAAATTTTACACTCGCACATTCGATCTACGCAGCACCACGTAATTAATGTTATCAATTTTATACTAGCGTACGGGTAGCCAAACTGATTAGGATCGAACAAGTGCTATAGGCCAAAGTTCTTTCCAGCTAAAGGGACCTACACGGTCCGAACAAGCGGTGTTGTACCGAAAGAGATCTACCAAATAAAATACGATTTGAAAAAGGTAGATCTCTCCCAACAAAAGAAAACGAAGGTTCGCCAAACCCTTTTGAAGTTAAATCAATCAAGAAAAACACAAACTGAACGAAGAAAACCACGATGAATTAATGCTATCAAAATTCAACGCCAAGGATTTCCACCACAAGAATATCTAGGAAAAAGAAATCACACGAAGGTAGGAATTTTTCGTTACCCAACCGGAATGGATGATTCTGATTATCTCTATGTGGATCACTCTTCAATGTCTTCGCTGGAATCATGTCGGGAGGAGAGAAAACTTGTCCGCCTTCGTCGCTTCATGCCGGAGTTGGAATCCACGAGGAAGCAACCTTTATTGGCTTGGCCAAATTTCTTCAATGGAGGGTGGTGCTCGTTTTTTTTGCAAGTAGAGGTGGTGGTGTGGTTGGCGGCTAAGAAGGAGGATGCTAGGGGAGAGGGGGAGAAGGCCTTGGCCAAAATTTCAAGATGGGAGAGGAGGAGGAAACAAAATTTCCAAGAGGGGAAGAGAGAGGAGGGGAAATTCAAATTTTTAATTCTTGGTTTTCAATTTTTCATTCTCTAATTATTCCTTCATAACATGGCTATATATAGCCTACACCACTCAATCTACCTCCATTCAAAATTCAAAATTCAAAATTCAAAATTAAAGTAATGATGGTTATATGCACCCATCATAATACAAGAAATGAAATAATTAAAACCACCTATGATGGTTATAAGCACCCATCATTACATGAATTATTTAAATGTAATAAAAATAAAAATGCTAAAATAAAATAAAACATGAAAATGGCTTAATAATTAATAATAAAAATTAATAAATTAATATTAATTATTAATATATTTGTTTGCGTTCAGGACGAAAATTATGGCGATGCTCCACATGGTCATCCGTAAGCACTTCGTCGCCGTCTTTAAAATGTTGTGGGCCGTCGTCTCCATCAATCCTCCCCCACTGAAAAGTACTCATCACCGATGAATTGGGCTGAATGCACCAGTGCGAGAGAGCAATATCCAAAAGAGCCACCTACGATCTAATAAGCCAAGAGTCATCGGAGGCCGAACAATCACGCCATCGATTCAAGGAGTGGCAAACATCACCACATGAAAAGGATAGCACTTCAACCTGGAGTATCCTATCATGCAAAAAGTTGGTCTTGGGGACCCTTTGAAAAGAATTAGGCAATAAAGGAAGATAAGTTTCTACATCAACTACCAACGTATCTCCAGTGAAGACCGATGAAGAGAGCGATCCAGGCACAAACTCACTACCCAAACCATAAGAGAGCAAGGTTGAACCAAACGGACTGGCAGATAATTCAAGTGGTGGAGAGACATATAGTGTTAAATCAGAAACATTAAAAATAGGGGTATTACCCCAATCAGTGGAAAACTTCAAACGACATGCGTGTTCTCCTAATTTCATTAATATCCGCAAAAGGTCCAGCTCACCAACTCGCCAACTTTCTATAGTGCCCGAAGGCAACCGTTTAATGACGAGACACACCAAAACTAAATCGCAAATCATATATTGAGACGCTCTTCTATATAAACTAGCATGAAATTGATAATATATAATTTGTATGGCTAGCGCTTCACTAAAGTGCCTATGTAAAATGTGATCATGGAGAGCATAATCTAGCGCAAAATTACTTGATTTATTAGTTGGAGTTAACAGAACTAATTCAGGTGGCACTAACGGAACTAATTCAGGTGGCATTAACGGAACTACATCAGGTGGCAACAATAAAACTAAATCAGGAGGCACCAACAAAACTAAATAAGGTGGCACAATAGACGGCCTCATCATAAACATATAATCAAAGACTTGATTATTCTTAGGAATTCGGGAGGATATAGAATTAGTAATTATTATATCGTGACCAAACACAAAATCTATAAATGCACTTCGAGACATGTCAAAAGGAGGCGCCGGCAAGGGTGACACAATAAAATGTCTCTGATCAGGCATAACAAATTCATATCTTAAAGGGTCCGCTAGTCCGGTCAATGGATCAGGAGGGAGAGTCCGTAAAACTAAAACCGGGAGAGAGTTAAGATCAAATTTAGTTTCACGTGACGGAGTTAGCATCAAGGGACGCTCATCCTGGTCTACTTCAATAATGTCTTCCAACAGTAAAACTCTCTCACTAGGACAATATTCCAACACCCTGAACACGTCACCCAATTCAAAATCAGTAAAGGTCTCCAAAATGGGCACATCAATATGTCTCAGACTAAAAATAACAAGCTCATTTCCTAACAAGTCATCTAATCGAGTCAAGTGAACTGGAGGGAGAGTCGACATGGTCGATTCTGGAGGAGGAGCTAAGTCATACTCACCGTCAAAACACGGATTTAACGTCCAAGAAAAATCCTCCGATAAGCCATCAAAATCAATGGGAAGATCAAACAGTGGATTCGTCCTCACAGAAAATTCAGCTGGATCGTCATCACCTAACTCACTCTCAGATAAACATTCATCACAGTATGACTCTACCAACTCAGCCAAAATATCTTCCAACCCACTAGATATTTCATCCAAATCAGGATCAATAACGGTCTCAATAGTAGACAAAATCGAACCCGACAAAATTTCTAATCCACATTGGGCTTCAGGCAAAGGAGATAACATCAAAGAAAAATCTTTCGGGTCCTCAGCGCTACCGTCATTCAAAAGTAACCCTCTTACATAGGGAAAAACTTCCAAAACAACACAACCTTCGCTAACCAAATCTTCCCATGAAGTAGGTACATCGTCTTAATCAGGATAGAGGATTGGGCAAATCGAATCTCGGGGAGAATCTAAATTAGCTGGAATCTCAAGCAACGGCGATAATATCAATGAACTATCTCCCAGAGGTGCATCACTAAGATCATCCCAAGGTGACTCTTCCAAAACTGCTGAAACATCTACCAACACTGGGTCAACCGAAGACTCCATGATATTCAAGGGAGATGCCTCAGAAACATCGTCGAAGGGAAGCAGAGATGATTCCTCAGAGGAGAAATCCTCATCCAGATCACTAGGGTAACCAATCTCCTCATGATCACTCAGATCTTCACTAATAATATCATCTCCCTCAGCGGCAGGCCCAACCCTAGACACTACGTTAGACTCATCCGAAGAGTCAACAACTAGATCTGACAACTCAGGGGGAGAATCTAAAGAGACTACGGGCGTAGTTAGAATAAGATAAACGTTAGTGCAAATGCCAGATATGTCACTAGCCTCACGTGTCATCATCGCCTGACTAACAATACTGATAGGAACACTCTCACCTCACGGGCTCATGGCATTCTTAGCAATCACATCTATCAAACTAGGGACAGGGGTCCTAAGCTTCTCCTTTCCTCCATCGGTAGGTGCAGGTATACTACGGGTAGCTCTACCATCCTGGGAGGAAGGTCTAACTCGAGGGGGTAAGTCACTCCTGTGATCAGAAACGGTCTAGTGCCCTGGAGGGGAGAAATAAGATCATGAGACGTCCGAGTATGGGAGTACGAGGGGACGTACTGATTCAATGTAGGCGAAGTCTTAGGCAGCGAATCACTCAGATAATCAAAAATCTGGGAATGACAGTAGGGAGGGTAATACTCATCTGTTAATAGATTCTTCATAATCTGCCACCCTACAAGTGAGTCGTCGAGTGACATCCCAAAGCGTCTCTCCTCATTGAGCCAGAAGGTCTGGGCTCGACCAAATAATTGGAGTCTCACAACAGGAATCATATGGGGGTCTACAATATGATATCGCTCAAAATAGCACTCCATATCCTTTACCCAACATAAAAACACTCGCGGTACACCTATCCCATCATAGGTCGGAGCAGGAACTCTAAGTTGTGTTATTAAATCCTTAATCTCATCACATTGGCGCTTCATATCCTTACGAAATGCATTAAAAGAGGCAAGTGAGGGAAGGGGACTAACGTCGAATGCAATTTTAGTGAGAAATGGAGAGAAAACTCGACCCGGATTGTGTGCACATGCAAAGAAAAGGGTACCTGAACCACTAACTCTAGGAAAGATGGAATTGTTCCCGCCTAATAGCTAGGGTGAAAATAAATATTTTTTGGTTTGCTGGCAGGAAATATCAAGGCAGTTATTAAAAAATAATTTTTTTTGAATTTTGCTAAAAAATAAGAAATTTAGGCCGCTATTGGCAGACCAGAAATTATTTTTTTTATTAATTTTGGCAAAACTAAGTGCATACAAAGTGTGTGTTAACGTGCTAAATAAGAGGGGGAGGGTGCCAATTAGGAAATTGACGTGAACCTCCCTCTTATACCAAATTGATGCAGGCTTGCACGTTGAAACCGAAATATATCTACGAACGCACAAGAATATCCCTCTACGAACCAAATTCTACACTCGCACATTCGATCTACGTAGCACCACATAATTAATGTTATCAATTTTATACTAGCGTATGAGTAGCCAAACCGATTAGGATCGAACAAGGGCTATAGGCCAAAGTTCTTCCGGCTAAAGGGACCTACACGGTCCGAACGAGCGGTGTTGTACCAAAAGAGATCTACCAAATAAAATACGATTTGGAAAAGGTAGATCTCTCCCAACAAAATAAAATGAAGGTTCGTCAAACCCTTTCGAAATTAAATCAATCAAGAAAAACACAAACCGAGCGAAGAAAACCACGATGAATTAATGCTATCAAAATTCAACGCCAAGGATTTCCACCACAAGAATATCTACGAAAAAGAAATCACACGAAGGTAGGAATTTTTCGTTACCCAACTGGAATGGATGATTCCGATTATCTCTACGTGGATCACTCTTCAACGTCTCCGCTGGAATCACATCGGAAGGAGAGAAAACTTGCCCGCCTTCGTCGCTTCACGCCGGAGTTGGAATCTACGAGGAAGCAACCTTTATTGGCTTGGCCGAATTATCTTCAATGGAGGGTGGTGCTCGTTTTTTTTTTGCAAGTAGAGGTGGTGGTGTGGTTGGCGGCTAAGAAGGAGGATGCTAGGGGAGAGGGGGAGAAGTCCTTGGCCGAAATTTCAAGAGGGGAGAGGAGGAGGAAATGAATTTTCCAAGAGGGGAAGAGAGAGGAGGAGGGGAAATTCAAATTTTGAATTCTTGGTTTTCAATTTTTCATTCTCTAATTAATCCTTCATAACATGGCTATATATAGCCTACACCACTCAATCTACCTCTATTCAAAATTCAAAATTCAAAATTCAAAATTCAAAATTAAAGTTATGATGGTTATATGCACCCATCATAATACAAGAAATGAAATAATTAAAACAACCTATTATGGTTATAAGCACCCATCATTACATGAATTATTTAAATGCAATAGAAATAAAAATGTTAAAATAAAATAAAACATAAAAAAGGCTTAATAATTAATAATAATAATTAATAAATTAATATTAATTATTAATATATTGGTTTGCGTTCAAGACGAAAATTATGGCGATGCTCCACATGGTCATCCGTAAGCACTCCGTCGCCGTCTTTAAAACGTTGCGGGCCGTCGTCTCCATCAATGCGACTTTAACGATACGCTTAATTATAGAATGATTGCTGATTACAAAAGATGGGTAAGCAAAATATTACAATGTCAAACACCGAAATGTGGAGTTTGCGGTTGACGATTGGGTATATCTCAAGATTAAACCATTCAAGGGAGTATAAAGGATTCGATGCTTGAAAAAGCTGAGACCAAGATACCTTAGACCATTTGAAATCATTGAGCCTATTAGAGAAGCTTCTTATTGGCTGAAGCTTTCACCTGAACTCAGTGGTTTGCACGATGTGTTTCACATATCGGTGCTGCGGAAGGCTGTGCAAGAGCTATACAAGTTATTATTGTGGAGAAAATTCTGGTCGATAGTGGGTTGACAACGAAAGTCAAGCCCATTCGTATTGAAGATGCGAAAGTGAAACGACTACAGAACAAAGAGATTAAAATGGTCAAAGTCTGATGGGACAACTGTGTTGGAGCATGCGTTCTACGCTTCCTGGTTTGCTAATAACAAATCTTGGTTGTTTTTGATCTTTGGGTGTTTTTGATGTGCAGATATCACAAGTCTAGCTCTAATGTCTTTTGGGTGCTAAATCGGATCAGAACTGAGCTTAGGCGATATCGCCTGGCAATATTGAGTATCGCTAATAGGCGATAGCGATGATCGTCGACTCGCGCTCAACGACTATGCATTCGACTATTGCCGCCTCGTTCTCGACGAAGGATATCGCTAGGTGATATTGAGTATCGCCGACAGGCGATAGTGATGCTCGACAAATCTGTGTTCGATGCTCGATGAATCACATTCGACTAATCTACAATGCGAAAATCAGGAGTTTATGGGCCACGTGGCAACTGTTATCGCTATCGCCAGGTGGCGATACCTAGTGTCTCCAGGAGACAGTGCATGTTCGACGATCGATGGATCTACGATGTGAAAATAAGGAGTTTGTGTGACACGTTACAGCAGTTACGGATATCGCCAGGTGGCAATACTCAGTGTCTCCAGGTGATATCGACAAAGTATAAAATCCTATTCATTTTTTGTGGGGATCACGAATTTGATTACCTAGATTGTACCTTCTTATTTAGACGATTCAGAGAGCTCCAAATTTCAGATTTACTCTTTACACTCAAGAAGGCCAAAGCGCAAAAGATTGACGGCACATTCGCAGCATTCAAAGCCACCTTGGCAAGTATTCGTCGGCATCTTCAGCGTATTGTTTGAAGGGAGTTTCAAGTCTAAAGTTTCAATTTGTTTTGTTCTTATGTCTATTGTTTTCTTATTAAAATCGAGAGGGGAAATCGCCGCCTTATGCGTGGCGTCTAAGTCCTTGTGTGGCTTAGGGGAAAATCGCCTCCTTGTGAGTGGCATCCAAGTCCTTGTGTGACTTTGGGAGAAATCATTATCTTGTGTGTAATGTCTAGGTTATGGTAGATCTAGGGAGGCTAGAAGCAAGGTCTATGAAGAGATATGCTTTAGCCTACCGGTTCTTGGTAGAAGGACCGGCGAAAACATAAGTAACTTGTTTATTTCATAAGCCTTTGTCTCTAGCTCTATAGAGATACTTTGTATTCAGATTTATCTCATTTGAAATATATCATTATTGTTTTTGTATATATATATTTCTAAGTAGTTAAGGTTTCTTATGAAATACTAGTCTTCATTTCTTACTTGCGTTGTTTTGTTCATCAAGTAAAGTTTGTTTGGTTAAGAAAAATTAGCGAACCCTTATTCACCCCCCACCCTCTAAGGGCGCCGCACGATCCAACACTTGGTATCAGATCCAGGTTACTCCGAAATCGGTTTTACCTCCGGGACTAATGACGCAAAACACTCACGCATTTTCTGAGGGGCAAGGTATAAGTAGACCTCCCTTATTCACGGGCACAAACTACAACTATTGGAATGCTCGAATTCGATGCTTCCTAATAGCACTAGATATCGACGTCTGGGGAATGGTAAAAATGTGCTACACTTCTCCTATAACTGTAGTAGGAAGTGTCACAATGGAAAAACCCAAGGATAAATGGGATGAAGCTGATAAGCTTCGTTGTAAAAATAACTCTAAGGCAATGAATGCCTTATTCTGTACGTTAGATAGGACCGAATTTAATCGTGTTTATATATGTGACACTATATATGATATATGGAATCTCCTTGAAGTTACTCATGAAGGTACATCGCAAGTGAAATACTCGAAGCTTTTCCAATTAGAATCAGAATTTGAGAAGTTCAAGATGGAGGTTGATGAGGATGTAGACTCCATGTATACAAGGTTCAGCAAGATAGTGAACGACTCAAGGATTCTAGGAAAGAGTTTCTCAAATGGTGATTTAGTGAGAAAAATACTTAGATCGCTTCCCCCGAAGTTCAATCCAAAGGTGACTACCATCTTAGAGTCACACGATCTAAAGTCTCTCCAAATATAGAATCTGATTGTCAATCAAAAACCCACGAAGTAGAGTTGAGGATTCAACAATAAGAGTATAGCCTGGAACAAAGAAAGAAAGCTTTGGCATTGAAGTCCAAGAAGGAAGAGCAAAGTGAGTCCGATGAGTGTGACGATGGAGACAAAGAGAACCTGTTTGTGAAGAAATTCAGGAAGTTCATGAGAAATCCTGAAAAAAGAAATACTTTCAGGAAATTTTTCAAGAAGCAAGAATATGGGTACAGGAAATGAAAAGCCCAAGCTAATGGAGAGGATGACAAAGAGAGACCACCACCTGAGTGCTATCACTGCAGGAAAATTGGACACATAAAGAGCAAGTGCCCAAAGTATCTGAAAGAGCTGAAGGAGAAGCGGCACAGAAAGAAAGAAAAGAAGAAAGTTCTGAAGGCGGAAACATGGGATGACGCCACTTCTAAGGAATCAAGCAGTTCAGGTTCAGAAACTGAAGATGAGGCCAACATGTTCCTGATGGGAAAGAGCACTTCAATATATGATGACGAGAGCAGTGTCCAGAGCGACTTTGAGGTAACTCCTGAAACTTATGATGATTTATATTCTTAATTTTTAAGAACCTGCAAATATTTAGATAAAAACTTGATGAAATTCAGTTAATCAAATCTGAAAAAAAACTTTTAGTAAAAGAAAATTAAAAATTAAAAAAAGAAGTAAAAGTACTTGGGAAGGAGAAAGCAACTTATTAAGAGGATTGTCCCTCTTCGACAATGATACTAGAACTTAAAAAAGATCTCTCAAAATCTCAGTCTCGGGTTGAATATCTTACAAGAGATAAAGAGGCCTTAGAGAGATCTCTAAAGTTATCTCAATCTCAAGTAGAAGGCAGCAGAAAGTCCTTCACAAACAGATGCGGCACCATTATTGCTGAAAACACTGCATTGAGAGGACAAGTCCGTGCTTTACAAATGGCCACTAACAAGTTTGGAGTGGGCCAAAAATCACTAAATATGATTTTGGAAAACCAGTACTTTGGTTCTACAAATTTCGGACTTGGGTACTCACTAGGGCACTATCTCCCGACGACAACCACTGTAGTCGACGATAAGGAAAAGTCCAAAAAATCATTTATTTTTCAAATTAAAAATAATAAATCTACTATCACTATAGCTCCCAGGAAAAGTTCAAAACTTATTTTGAAAAACCCGCCGACTTCTTTCATCAAGTGTGCCAAATGTAATAAGTTTGGTCACAGAACACACACTTGTAAGAAGACGGGACATTATTCTGTTAAACAAATCTTGGTACCTAATACTTCCACCTATAATATGGGAGAAACCACTTGGGTAACCAGATCTTTACTCTCATCCTCTTTCTAGGTGTGTTGGCAGGCTAACGACAAAGAAGACATGTTATACTTGGACTCAGGGTGTTCCAAGCACATGACGGACAACAAATCAAAGTTCCTTAGCCAAGAGATGAAGAAAGGAGTAGTTATGTTTGGTGATAATGGAAAAGGAAAGATCATCGGCATTGGAGTAGTGGGTAACAAATCATTTACTATTTCAAATGTTTTGTATGTTGAAGGTTTGAAGCATAATCTAATATCTATAAGTCAATTATGTGATGTTGGCTTAAATGTCTTATTTGATTCGTTTTCAAACTTATGCAAAATTATTGATTCCAAAACAAATGATACGGTTCTTACTACTCCTAGATTTCAAAATGTTTACATGATTAAATTTAATGATTTGCCACATTCTTCTCTAGAATGTTTTATTTCTAAAAATGATGAATTTGATTTGTGGCATAGGCGTCTTGGATATTCTAGTTCCAAGCTAATTATAAAATTGTTTCAAAATAAACTAGTTAAAGGTTTGCCTATTTTACATGGAAATCTATCGTCTTTATGTTCACCATGTCAAAAAGGAAAATTTTCAAAATCTTCATTTAAGAGCAAAAATGTTGTTTCCACCACTAGGACTTTACAGTTGATTCATATGAATTTGTTTGGTCCTGTTAATACATTAAGTCTAGGTGGTAGAAAATACACTTTGTTTTGATTGATGATTATTCTCGTTTATGTTGGACAAATTTCTTAACATCTAAATCAGATGCATTTTTAGAATTTTCAAAATTATGTATACGTGTTCAAAATGAACTAGAGTTAAAAATAAAATGCATTCATTCAGATCATGGAGTTTAGTTTGATAATGAAATTTTTGTATCGTTTTGCAATGAGTTAGGTATTAAACATGAATTTTCTGCTCCTCGCACCCGCAACAAATTGGTGTGGTAGAGAGGAAAATAGAATTTTGCAAGAACTAGCTCGCACTATGTTATCTGAATACAAATTACCTAGATCATTTTTGGCCAAAGTCGTTAGTACTGTTAGTTAAGTTATTAATCGTGTTATGCTTCGACCCTTTATTAAATTAACACCTTATGAGTTATATTTTCAAAAGAAACCGAATGTGTCTTATTTTAAAGTTTTTGGTTGTAAATGTTTTATTTTGAACACTTAGGATAATTTAGGAAAATTTGATGAAAAGTGTGATGAAGGCATTTTAATTGGCTATTCTTCAACGAGTAAGGCTTATAGAGTTTATAACAAAAGGACTAAAATGGTTGAAGAATCTGTTCATGTTAAATTTGATGAGTTTTTCCCTTGTGTAGAAGCTAATAATACAGGGAAAGATGAAGAGGCCTTCCCTCTACAAAGGTCGGATGATGATGAAATCCTTGGAGACAAAGAAGAAGAGAAAGGAGACAAGCAAGAAGATGAAGAAGAAGTGCAAGAATATATGCCTCCAAGTGAACTAAGATTCTCAAATGATCATCCATAAGATTTGGTTAATGCAGAACCTTCAAGATAGGTAAGTACTCATTCATCGGTATGTGATTTATTCTCTAATATGTGTTTTATTTCTGATATAGAACCTTAAAATGTTGAAACCGCTCTAAATGATGATTCTTCGTTTTTAGCTATGAATGACGAGCTTAATCAATTTGAACTTAATAAGGTTTTGAAATTAGTAGAAAGACCATCAAATCATCCTGTTGTAGGTGTTAAGGGGATATTTAAGAATAAACTAGATAGTGAATCTAGGGTCACTAGGAACAAAGCTAGACTCATAGAAAAAGGTTATTCACAAATTGAAGGAATAGATTTTGATGAAACCTTTGCACCCGTAGCACATTTAGAAGCAATTAGAATATTTCTTGCCTTTGCTAGCTTTAAAAGGTTTAAACTATTTCAAATGAATGTTAAAACTATTTTTCTTAACGGGTATATTAAGGAAGAGGTTTATGTAGAAAAACCTCCATGCTTTGTTGATGTTAAATTTCTTGATCATATTTTTAAATTAGAAAAAGCTCTTTTTGGTTTGAAACAAGCACCCCGAGCAAGGTATGATAGATTGACTATTTATTTATTAAAGAATGATTACAAAATGGGTAGTGCTGATTGTACTCTATTTATTAAACATGTTCATGATGACATTATAGTTTTACAAATATATGTTGATGATATTATTTTTGGATCCGCTAATGAAAAATTGTGTGATAGTGTTATAGAAATTATGAAAAATGAATTTGAAATGAGCATGGTTGGCGAACTAACTTATTTTCTAGGTTTTCAAATTACTCAAAAGTTTAATGGAATATTTATATGTCAAACTAAATATATTCATGAGGTGTTAAAAAGATTTGGATTTGAAAATCTAAAATAAGCAAATACCCCTATGAGTGTCTCATTTAAATTAGGAAAGGATGAAAGTGGTATTTCAATAGATCAAATGTTATATTAAGGAATGATAAGATCACTGCTATATTTGATTGCGTCCAGACTGGATATTATGTTTGCTGTTTGTTTATGTGCTAGATTTCAAGCTAATTCTAAAGAATCTCATTTAAAAGCAGTTAAACGTATTTTTAGATTTCTTATTTGCACATCTAAGTTAGGTTTGTGGTATCCTCACAACAATACCTTTATTTTACATGGCTTTTTTGATTCTGATTATGCTGGCTGTTCATTAGACCGTAAAAGCACGAGTTACACTTGTCACTTTCTAGGCCCTTTACTAATCTTGTGGTCGAGTAGGAAACAGAATTCTGTTGCCTTATCCACCACTGAGGCCGAGTACATTACATTAGGTAGTTGTTGTGCACAAGCTCTTTGGATGAAGCAAACTTTAGAAGACTTTGGAATTACTCATGAAACAATTGAGTTAAAATGTGATAATAAGAGTGCAATTAACTTAACATATAATCCAATTCATCATTCTCGGTCCAAACACATTGATGTACGTCATCACTTCATTAGAGACCACATTAAGCAAAACACGATCAAAGTCAGTTTTATAAGCACTGATTCACAGCTTGCCGATGTTTTCACAAAACCACTTCCAGATTCTCGTTTTTCATTATTAAGATTAGAATTAGGAATTCTATACATTTAAAGCTAATAAATCGACATAATAAGAAAAACAAGAATAAAACTTAAAGTTATTAGAACATGCTAATTAAAATAATAAAATTACGTAAACCATAATGGTTATGAGACCCATAAAAATTACAGCACAGAATTTTTAGACAATAATGTAAATATTTAAAAACTTTATTGTCGCTTGCGACAGTTACTGTCGTCGGACGATAACATAAAATTTTCAAATCACTCCGAAAAACTTCAGAAATTCCTGCTGTCACCTGCACTTGTGTCCCCTTGATCATCAGCTGAACTGTGCTCACTGCTCCTCGTCCGGCGTGGTCGACAAGTAGATGTTCGGGGAGGCTCCATGACTGGATTCTCCCATTCTACTATTTCTGCTGGAGTGGGCTTCAATTTGAGGCTTCTGGTCAGAAATTTAAAAAATTTCTGAACTCCCAGAAAGCATTTTTTCACCTCCCTCTTATGTTCTTCGAACGACTCTCGCAAGTGTCCAACCCTTCTTGCAACAATCCACCTCTTGGAATTGGTGGGTTACGGATAGTGGACACAAGTTCACTACTCCTTATTGACCCTCCTCGTGTTGATCGGCTGATGGAAGTTATTCCACTCGTAGAAAATATAGAGGGTATACAGTCGTTGAAGTACAAGTACGGGTCAATCCAAGTGTATTTCTTATATAAAATGCATTGGATGACAGCTCCAAGTGGTAGTGTGTTTAATTTCTTCCAAGTATGACTCTTTAGCCTAAATGCATAACATATTATTGATAGGATAAAGTTCGTCATGTCAAACGGCTCCTGCTCCAAAATCATGTATGTGACATAGCTTAATTGAGCCATTATCTTCCGTGTATCACCGGACTTGAGCAAAATAGTGTGCCTCAATATATCTTGCACCAGTCGTGCATCCTCCGTGAGAGTGGAAGTAGATTGAATCAGTATTTTCATGGAATTTCCATGCAAAACCAAATTCAAGAGTGTCCAATCTTTATCCTTCCGATAATTCTCTACTACATTTATGGTATTTTCATGTTATATCAACCCAAATTCCTCTCTGAGATGGTAATGGGTTATCTCCACTAGTTGACCTTATATCCTTGATCGTACTCCACTATTTAGTTCCGTGAATCGCGGATCTTTGAGATAATTATAAAACTCCCTAATTAATACGGATGAAAATGCATCCGGGATAATGATAAACATTATTCCATCCATTGTTAACAGGGCATGGATGTGAGCGTGACGGGCAGGATCGAATTCGATCACCCATCCAATCCATATATTAGCATTCTCTATCCAAGGAAACGTTTGGTAGGAGGAATATGAGTCACTGCCTGTTCTTCTGCGGGCTTTCGAAGTGGAAGCCATTGCTGTAGATAAAAGAGATTTTGTTTAAAAGAAAAGGAAACATAGTTTTAGGTATCACCATTTGGCAACACCCACTATCGCCGGGCGATAGTAGAAATTGCCCTAGTTCAATTTCCGAATACAGATCTGGGGTTTACATTCCTTCAGATGCCAGATCTGCATTTTTTACAATTTTTTTACAAAAATCTCTTAGGATTACTTAAAAACATGTTACTAACAACACAATTCAACATCTTCCTCAAACCATGAAACACTACCTCATCCACATTAGATCTATGTTTAGGATTTCCAAATACCTAAACTTAAGAAAACATTTCCCTCCTCACTTAGATCTCTAGTCTATGCCTTCATAAATTGAAAGTCTTTCACCAAACCCTAACCATGATCAATCCTCCTTTAAAACTTCTAAAATTTCTCATCAAGAGTTCATTAACAAACTCTACAAACATTTAGATCCCAAAATTCTAAGGAATCAAAACAAAAATCTAAGATCCTTACCTTGATGCAAGGTTGTCATCGTCGTCCACTTCGACTTCCACGACCAGTCTTCAGGAAAATCTGCTGGAATTGATGCCTTTGACCTAATGCGCACCTTTTAGTATTTTTATACTGTCGCCGATCAACGATATCCAGTATCGCTAGGCGATAGTGAAAATTCAATATTAAACAAGTTTTCCTTCATTTTCTCAGGATTAGGCATGGTTTAATATATATTATTTACTTTTGGATTCCCAATAACATATTTCAATGGTTCAACCTTCGTATATTCTTTTCTATATACTTACGTGCTAATGCTTTTAAATTCATGAAATTGTTTTTGCATGCCCCTAAGTATGAGAAATCTTTTAGTTATGATAATGTTTTTTCACCCACGGTTGTGAAGATTTTCATATGGGTTCACCTTACTTCTTATATGAATTGTGAATGTTCTACCCTAACTGCTAGAATTTCATGCTCTTGCTCATGCTTTATCCTGGTTTCTAAATTACACTGCTCATATTTAATTATCCTGTATGCTCTCACAAGTGAATTCGGATTACTTTGTCAAGCCAAACATACACAAAAAAATACAATATGGTTGCAAAGGGTGCACACCTTTGGGACTGAGTTTCAAAATGAAAATTATAAAAAAAAACAAGGCTGACAAGGAACATCCACCAAGCAATACTTACCTTCCTGATAAGTCTTAATAAGCATTATGAGGTTGAGCACATTGGAAAGAATTTTAAAGTGTCTTGTGAAAGTCTCTATCTGGATAATCTTTTTTTGGTGCTCTGCATTCTTGGGTACAAGAACTACTAATCATGTCCAACTCTATGTTAGGTTGTGTGTTTTTACATTTCATGTGTTCATTTATTTATAAGGGTTTACATATGTGTTTTCCATCAACTTATCACATGTACATAACATTATCTTCTCTAAAAGTTCTTCTTATGAGAATTAGACTGAAACTTTTTCCAACATATTAGTCGCTAGTGTATGTATCAGTGATATAACTGGATGAACATTGCCAATGTTACTGTTTACTCATTTCTTTGTTTACTATATATTGCTCACATGTACTATTTTTGATTTCTCCTTTGTATTTTTCCTTCTTTAGCTTCCACACCACTCTGCTCTCTCTTTTGACAATACCAAAGGGGGAGAATTTTCAAAGGAAATCATTCAAACAAACAAAATCTTTCAATATGCTTAAATTTAGGGGGAGTACATCTGTAGGAGGAGTGTTTCATCCAAGAGAAATTTGTGCACATACAAATGCTTAGTCTGGATACTCATAGTTTCCAACACTTCATATAACATTCATGATTTCTTTCTGGGTGGATTTGTTATTATCAAAAGGGGTAGATTATTGGAGCATGCGTTCGACACTTCCTGGTTTGCTAATAATAAATCTTGGTTGTATTTGATCTTTGGGTGTTTTTTATGCGCAGATATCACAGGTCTAGCTCTAATGTCTTTTGGGTACTGAATCAGATCAGAACTAAGCTTAGGCGATATCACCATGCAATATTGAGTATTGCCAACAGGCGATAACGATGATCGTAGAATCGTACTCAACGACTATGCGTTCGACGATCGCCGCCTTGCGCTCGACGAATTTTGTTCGATGAAGGATATCGCAAGGCGATATTGAGTATTGCCGACATGCGACAGTGATGCTCAATGAATCTATGTTCGACGCTCGACAAATCACGTTCGACTAATTTACAATGCAAAAATCAGGAGTTCGTGGGCCACGTGGCAACCGTTATCACTATCACCAGGTGGCGATACCCAGTGTCGCTAGGCGATAGTGCATGTTCGACAATCATAGGATCTGCAATGCGAAAATGAGCAATTTGTGGGACACGTGGCAACAGTTATGGATATCGCCAGGTGGCGATACCCAATGTCTCCAGGCGATATCGACAAAGTATAAAAGCCTGTTCATTTTCTATGGGGATCACGAATTTAGAGAGCTCCAAATTTAAGATTTACTACGTACTCTCAAGAAGGCCAAAGCGCAAAAGATTGACGACATGTTCGCAGCATCCAAAGCCACCCTATCAAGGATTCGTCGACATCTTCAGCATATTGTTTGAAGGGAGTTTCAAGTCTAAAGTTTCAATTTATTTTGTTCTTGTTTCTATTGTTTTCTTATTGTAATCAAGAGGGGAAATCGCCTCCATGTGCGTGGTGTCTAAGTCCTTGTGTGTCTTAGGGGAAAATCGCTGCCTTGTGAGTGGCGTCTAAGTCCTTGTATGGCTTAGGTAGAAATCATTGTCTTGTGTGCAACGTCTAGGTTGTGGTAGATCTAGGGGAGGTTAGAAGCAAGGTCTAGGAAGAGATACGCTTTAGCCTGCCGGTTCTTGGTAGATGGTCCAACAAAAATATAAGTAACTTGTTTATTTCATAAGCCTTTGTCTCTAGCTCTATTGAGATACTTTGTGATTTATCTCTTTTGAAATATATCATTATGTTTTTGTTGATATACATTTTTGAGTAGTTAAGGATGCTTATGAAAAACTAGTCTTCATTTCTTACTTGCGTTGTTTTGTTCATCAAGTAAAGTTTGTCTGGTTAAGAAAAATTAGCGAACCCTTATTCACCCCCCTCCCCCTCTAAGAGTGTCACATGATCCAACAAACTGCGGTAGTGACGAGCTGTCATTGGAGCGTGAGAAGACCATGAATGAAGAGTTCCCTGAGTTGTTTCATTGAGGTAAATTTGATATGTTTTGCACTTATATATTTATTGTGGATTTCGGGATGAAATCTCTTAAAGAAGGGGAGAATTGTAATGCCCTGAAGTTCCTGAAAACATTAGGAAATTGGTCACTAGATGTTACCATACGGCGGTAGACCTATCGTTGGCGATAGCTAGCTGAATTATTGGACCAAGGTCTTTAGTTGATACCGCCCAGCCGTAGTAAGTTACCTCGTAATGGTAGTAGGAGTGGCAGAGCGGTGCTGGGTGAGGCCATCGCCACTACCAACAGTTATTATATGGCGATAACTAGATACCGCGCGGCGGTAGCATCCTGATAAAGGCTGTGAGTGAGATTCTTTTCTCATTTTTCTCTTATTCTCTCTCTCTCTTAGATCTTGAGGATGGAGAAGGGAAAAGCCAGGAAGTAAGAGCAAGGGTGTTCTAGCCTTATTGAGGTGACGTTCATGTGATCGAAATTGCGATTCAAAACCAGATCTGCGAAGAGGAAGTTATTGTGATCAGTTCCACCCGGATCAAGAGTAAGAGAATGGCTCCTAAGCGATCAATGTGGGTAACAACTTTCTCCTTGGACAAGTGAAGTCGTCAATTTGTATATGTGCATGGAACCCCTCTCCTAAGGGTGAAGAAAAGGGTGGTTTCTAGCGGGTAGATCGTTGTGATCCCGGAGAAAAATTGCATATAGAATCTGGAATTGATGTATGAAATAGGCATTCTTTGTGAAGCCCATCTGGACAGGTTGGTCTGGATTGGTGATGATTGATTTGCATGCCAGAGAAGACTCCATGGATAAACATGTAGTTTCCAGGGTCAAGGGGTGTGCAGGACGCTATAGTGATAGTACTGGAGGTTTCCTCTAGGAAAAACACCCAAAAAGTGGCGGAAGAAACGACTTCTATCCCCTACCATGCTACGGTAGTGCTACCGCCGGCAATAGCTCCCAGTGAGCTATGAGAGGCCTATCTCTTGGAGACCTGGGGGACATTATTTGAAGTTGAGAGCCTTACGAACCCAGCTAAGGTGGCCATGCGAGCAAGCTTGATAATGGTTGTGAAGCCTGTGTCCGCGAGATAAGGTGCTTAGTATGAGAAACTGTTGAGCCTAGAGAGCCAAGCTTTTATGGTCGTGAGAGCCATTGATGTGATCTTTGCAGGCTCAGGTCCTGGGGACATTGTAAATGGCAATTGTTGCTGAAAGCCTAAAGTGCCCAGCCAAAAGGCTAGAGAGCTGAATGGGCAAGGGGAGGCCGTCCCGCATCCTGTCATTCACCATGAAGGCTATGACCTTCGACATTGGCATGGAGATTTGAGCAACGGGTTGTGGCTGAATGTACCCATGTTATTTCATTCGGACTAGATCTCCTAAAGTAACTGGCTTTCATCGTTGGCATAATGTGAGTCTTAGGCCCCGAGCCAGAAAGACTAGAATGCTCAAGAGTACCATCAAGTCTGAGACCGTGGATTGTGGTGGGACTCAAATAAGTTCGATACACCGAGAATGTACCTTGAGTGCACGGGGTGTGTGGCCGATCGAGCCTGTGTCCGTGGAGAATGGTGCTTAAATGCACATTTTGTTACCAAAAGATATAATTGATGCTACTTACAGGGAAGGAGAACCACCGTCCCGAGTAAGGGATGAGGTCGTTATAATTTGGTCAGCTAATGCTGTCCGTTGCATTATTTTGCCACGTTTTGGTGGGTCGTGCAATGCAGGTGTTGGAGATCCAAGTGTAAATTAGCGGATTGAAGTCCCTTGTGCTGCGATTGGCTGTCCCTTGAAGGCCCAAAAAGGAGAACATTTACTGTTTTCATTTGTGGCCGGCCTGTATGCCGATGTATGGAAGACATATTGTGTACATAAAATAGTGTAAGGCCTTAAGGCCAGAATATGTTGTTTGTTTATATACATTCTTATGTTATAGTGGACATTCCTTGTTTGTGGGTTCTACAACTCAAATAACTGCTTCCGCTAGAATGCGCTATGAGTTAGGAAGCGTATAAAATGAAATGGTTTCAATGAGTAACTCCACTAACTGTCGATGTAATATTGCGTGGGGCCCCGACCGGACCTTCAGTTAATCTACATAACGGATGGAGGTGTTACACAGTTGTCCCACCAGACCTTTACCATTCTGATCGACTTATTCCATAGTTGTTTGACCTTCATGTCTTTTATTCAAATGGGCTTTACCTTCGTTGTCAACCCACTATTGAATGGTGCTTGATATGTAGTAATCACTTGCGTAATCTCTTGCACTGCCTTCTACAATACCAATATGCAGAATACATCGTTCATACCACTAAGTTCAGCCAAAAGCTTCAATCGATAGGCAGCTTCATTAATGCGCTCCAATATCTCAAACGGCCCAGGGTACCTCGTACTTAGCTTTTTCAAGCGTCGAATCCTTGATACACCCTTGAACGGTTTGATATTTAGATAAACTCAGTCGCCAACAACAAACTCTACATTTCTGTGCTTGGCATTATAATATTTGTCCTGCTTATCCTGAGCGTTCAACAATCACTCTTGGATTGTATGTATAGTCAAAGTAGCATCTTCAACTTCCTTTCGCTTAAACAACTTCGTTTCGCCCGTCTCCAGCCACAACAAGGGAGTACGACACTTTCTACCATAAAGGGCCTCAAAGTGCGTCATCTAAATACTTGTCTGGTAATTATTGTTGTAGGCAAACTTGATCATATAATGGTGGTCCTCCCATCTCTTCCCGAAATCTAGGGCGCACATGCGAAGCATATCTTCCATCATTCTATTTAACCTCTCGGTCTGACAATCCATCAGAGGATGAAAGGTCATACTGAACTTCAGTTTGGTACCCAATAGTTGATGTAAATGCCTTCAATCATTAGACATGAAGTGCCCATCTTGGAAACTAACGATCCTACAGGGCACACCGTGCAATCGTACAATATTGTCAACGTTAAGCTTCACCAACTTTTCCACCGAATCATTTTTCCTATTTGTAATGAAGTGCGATACTGTCATTAAATGATCAATGATCACCCAAATGATATCGTTCCCTTTCTGTCATCTCAGCAAAACGTGCACGAAATCTATAGATATGTCGTCAAACTTCAACTTCGGTATAGGTAATGACTTCAAAAATCCGCCGAGCATCTGACATTCGGCTTTTACTAGGACATAGGTCTGACACTTTGCCTCATATAGAGCTATGTCCTTCTTCTATCTTGGTCACCAGAACAGCTTTTTCATGTCTTTGAACATCTTTATGCTCCCTGGGTGGATTGAGTACTTTATGAAATGTGCCTTGTACATAACCTCCTCTCGTAATTTTCCTATATTTGGGATGCACAATCAACTGTTCTTCTACAAAAGGCCATCAATAACAAAAAATGGGCATTTGACCCATCCAATGACTCTGCCAAAAGCGTCTCATGCTTTTATCCAGCTCCAGCGTTTGCCGAATTCGGTCCGCGATGTCATATTTCACCTCCATCCAATTCAAACATGCTTTAGTACTAGATTTCCCATCAACACAAGAGATTTCCAAGGCCTACAAATATAGAATAAGATGCTCATCATGCATTTGTATCCAGTTGGCATGTGCAGGAGCCATATGACTTAGCGCGTCCCCAACAACATTTCCCTTCCCGGGAACATAATGTATCTTGAAGGTGTAGTCCCCAAGGAACTCCATCCACCTCCGCTGGCAAATATTAAAGTCTTTCTTATCTATCTGATATTTCAGGCTCTTATGATCTGTAAAGATATCGAACTTTACACTATACACGTAGTGCCTCAATGCTTTAGAGTGAATATCACGCCCGCTAACTCCAAATAGTGAACTGGATAATTCCTCTCGTGCAATTTCAATTGGCACAAGCCATATGCTATCACCTTCTTATGTTGAAGTAAACTGCAGCCTAAGCCGCTCTCTGAGGTATCACTGTAGATTTCATAGCCCTCCGAACCACATGGCGAGCACAAAATAGGCATCGTGGACAGACAACCTTTCAATTATTCAAAAGCTTGTGCGCATGCCAGAGGCTAAATAAACTTCTGATTATTCCTCATTAAGGTAGTGAGGGATAACACTATCCGTGAGAAAATCTCTATGAAGTGCTTGTGGTAGCCGACAAGCCCAAGAAAACTCCGGACTTCCGCTACAGCAGACAACACAGGTCACTCCCATATCGCAACTATCTTCGCCGGAATCCACTACAATTCCCTCTGCACTAACTACAAGACCAAGGAATGCTATCGAAGACAACCAAGACTCACACTAAGAGAACTTGGCGTATAGCTGACTCCTCCTCATGGTCTCCAAAATAGTGCGTAAATGATCCACATGTTCTTCTCAGACAGAGAGCACACCATGATATTGTCAATAAAGACTATCACAAGCTTGTCAATGTACTCTCTAAACGTTCTGTTCAATAAGTCCTTGAATACCAAAGGTTCATTTGTTTGGCCAAACAACATGACCGTGAACCTATAATGCCCATAACGTGTATTGAATGCCTTCTTGGGAATGTCACTTTCCCTGATTCTCAACTGATAATACCCAGATTTCAGATCCAGCTTCTAGTACATAATCGATCCAACTAGCTGATCGAACAGATCATCAATTCTCAGAATCAGATACCAATTCTTCTCCATCAGCTTTTTCAACTCCCGATAATCTACACATAGACATAAATTCTCATCCTTTTTGTTCACGAAAAAGGACCAATGCACTCTAAGATGACGAACTTGGATGCACATAACCATGATCTAGCAGTTCTTGATGCACATAACCATGATCTAGCACTTTTAGTTCAGCCATCTCCCTTGGTGCTAGATGGTACAGTGAGCGTGACATAGTCTTGGCACCAGACACTAACTCAATGGTGAAATCGATATCTCTCTGAGGTTAAGCTCTAGGGAGATCTTTAGGGAAAACATCAGCAAACTCCGATACCATATGAATACTAATCAAACTAGGCTTGGGCTTATTAGCCTCTAATATAGTGAAGAATAACTCCGTACCCTTAGGAACCGCTTTGAATACTTGGAGAGCGGACATTAGCATCTTGCTTGATATCTTCATACCAGAGAAGGTTGTTTCACGACATGTATTCAGCCCCAGTTTGACCTTCTTGAGACTGCAATCAATGTGCGCACATTGGTCATGGAGCCAATCCACCTCAAAGATTACATCAAACTCTACTATCGGCATTATAGATGCTTCTAATCCAATGTCATGACTTCCTAACCGCACCTTACCACAAAACTCTCTACTCACATTCACCCTTTACCATTAAGGAATCTCACATTTGGTTCAAATAAATGCACTATAAGAAAGAACACAAATCAATGAACAAAAAGGGATACAATGTGTCCAAAAAAAGAGTTCTTATCGGCCTTATGAACAACAGATTGGAACTTAGTTCGTACGTGTAAGCAAGCATTCTTAGATAAAAAAAGAAAGTACCATAGTCCATTACAACTACTCCCTTACTCGTACTTGCAACGTCATTCTATTTTGCCTTCGCTAGAGGGCCACAGTGACAGTCATAAACACAATGCCCCACTTTACCATATATGTAGTAGGTAAGTGGGCCTCTTCCTGCAGCTGCTCCAGAATGACCCTTCAACGTCCCTAGAATACTACTACGATAGTCTCTGACAATATGACCTATCTTAGCACAAGTATAACAAATAAGTATAGTTTGAGTAGTAGTTGTTTCAAAAAATTACAGATGAAGGAGTTGGCCCAGAAGATTTGGAACTCTTCTTCCACCTTCGATATCCAGATTTTTAAGAGCTCAATCCTTTGAACCCTTCCATCTAGTAGACTTTTGCAAACTCTCTCTCCAAAGATCTAGCTAACTCCACCAATATCTGGAATCCCAATACTTTTGGCCCCATCAACATAAGTCATAGCTCATCGCGCAGAACATTATCAAATCTATTGATCTTGGTCTCCTCATCCTCCAACACAAACCCTGCATAGTGTTGTATCATGACAAAGGCATGGAAGTATTCGTCAACTGTGTGCACTTCCTATACCAAACACATATTTATCTGCTGGTCCGAAGCTCTCCTAATATGCTTAAGTAAACTAACTTGCATCAAAGACACCACGGGGGCAGGGGGCTGCACATGCATTTCAGGTTGGGAATTGATCATTGTGAAGACAACACCAGCTATCAATCAAAATGTTTCTGCGGAAGGAGGAGGTGTAAGTACCTCAGGTTGTGCATTACTCTCCACCGAGCACTTGGTTCATGCTGCCCCACACCACTTCAAGCCACCTATAATCGTGGAACACACAATTTAGCGACTAGATATTTTGCAAAATAACAATCACAGGAACACGAAGGTTCCACAAACATGTGTATTTTTATTCCTAAGTGGACATTCATGTGTTCTTTCATGTTATAATAGTAATGCAAATACACATGCTCACCACCCCTTAAATGAATTTGACCATGAATTTGAATAAGAAAGACCGACACTAAAGTCTGAGACCAAATTATAACACTCACATCCGTAATGAAGAATATAATACAAGGTTCGGTCAGGTCCCCACACCATATTCTACAGACAATTAGCGGAGTTACATATTGAGACCATAATCAATTTACACATCCTAACTCGGAGTTCATTCTAGTGGAAGTTAATTAAATGACTTAGAACCCAACCAAACTAATGTCACCTAAACAAAATATGGAATGATTACATAAATACACAAATCATTATGGCCTTAAGGCCTTACAACTGTTTCCTCAAATATAAGTGTTTTACAGACATCAACACGTAGGACGGCCACACATGAAATAGTAAAAGCACGCTTTGCTTGGCCTTTGAGGTCCGACACAATAAATGGGACTTCAACCCGCTACTTTCCACTTGGCTCAGTTGCACCTGCATAAAAGCATTCCACCCCAACAATACAAACAAAGCAACAGTTAGCATTAGGTGACCAAATTATAATGACCCCGCCCCACACCAGGGGCGGCGGTGCTCCTTCCCTGTAGGTAGAACATCATGTAGAATAATGGTAATAGAACATGCAATTTAAGCACCATTCAGCAAAAATTTTGGCACTGTCGGCCACACGTCTCGTGGACTCATGACACATTATCGGTGTACTGAGATTCAAGCCCCACCATCATTCTTAAGAAGGTACCTTTGAGCATTACTAGTTTTCCAGCCCAAATCTTAAGACTCTCCCTATGCTACAGTAATTCATGTTGAGATTCAATCCATTGGCTCACTCCAAGTCGAACTCTATAAGGTGGGTACAGGTCAGCCATATCTAGTTGCTCAAACCGTCATGCTTGCAAGCCACTACGCGGGTCAGCCTTCCCTTGTCCATTCACACAATACATAACCACATATGTATCAAGGATGGCTCTCACAGACACTATAGCAGAGCAAACTAAGCTCACAACTCAACATATAGGCACCCAAGACTGTATGATACTGGCCTCAAAATCATTTCTCACTAGGAGCTACCACCAGCGGTATCACTACTGCCATGTGGTAGGGGACAGACTATCATTTCTTCCCCCAAAATGGGTGTTTTCCTGGAGACACACTCCGGTACTGTCACTGCAGCAACCTGCACACCCCGTAACTTCGAACATTACACACTTACCATGAAGTCTTCTCCGGCATACAAAACAATCATCATCAATCCAGACCAACCTGTCCGGTTAGGCTTCACACATCATGACTATTCCATACTTTGATTCCGAATTATAAATTCAAAGGTAATAAGTATACAACCGATCAACCCATTGGGAGAACCGTTTCCACATGTTCATGGAGTGTCTACCCTTACATACCAAAACAAAGGACTTGATATGTCCAAGGAGGAAGATTGTTACCCTTTACATTCATTTTGGCTCCATGGAGGAGTATCTAGTTGGATGAAAATAACCACAACTGACTAGCCACCTCGAATCTGAACTCGGCTCACAACTCAGAGCTTCGAAACTCCAACTGCAGCGAGATCTCCTTCCTCTTACCCTCCTTCACTCTCCTCTCTCTGCCTCTTAGAATGAGAATGCTAAGAGAGAAAATGAAGTTGAAACTTAACTTCCCTGACCTTAAACCGAGCTAACACCGTGCGGTAACTATCTATCGCCAAGCAGTACCGCAAACATTGGCTTACTCTTCAAGCCGACTGCAAAAATCCTTCAGTCACGCGTTGAAACATGGCCGCGCCATAACTGTTCTGCTACTATCGCGTGGTACATCACCACTACTGTACGGTAGGTAATGCATCACATCAATACGCCATTTATGACGAACTGTCATTATCGCCCTGTGGTATAGAAACCATCGCGCGGTAGCTCAGAGAGAGCCATGCTAAATAAATTGGTCACTCCACCGCCAATGTTAACCTTACCGTCGGGTAGTAGCTCACCGAGAGCTCTGCCTATGCTACTGCGGCGCGGTATCAACCTATTTTCCAGGCGGTATCACTCAGAGAGTTCCTGCAATAATTCCATAATGCTACCGCTGGCGATTACCCTATCATCGGGCGGTTGCTCATAGAACTAATCTCTAGGCTGCGAGAACTTCGAGTGTTAAAAACAGCTCAGGGAACTCCTCAAGCATGGTTTTCTCTCGGTCCCATGAAAGTTCCTCGCGACTGCAATTTTCCAGCGAATCTTAACTATTCCGATCATTTTATTCCACAACTGTTTGACTTCAATGTCTTTGATGCGAATATGCTTGACGTTTGTCTCAAGCCCACCATGGAATTACACCTGATTTGCTGCAACCACTTGAGTAGGCTCTTACACATACTTCCTCAATAATGATATAGGAAACACATTATGCAAATTGCTCAACTCTGTCGAAAGAGCAGGTCGATAGGCAGCTTCACCAACACACTCCAAAATTTCAAACGCTCTAAGGCATCTCATACATAGCTTTTTCAAGTGTCAAATCCTCTATACACCCTAAAATGATTTGATCTTCAAATAAACTCATTCGCCAATGTCAAACTCAATGTTTTTGTGCCTGGTGTTGTAGTACTTTGCTTGTATATCCTGAGAAATCAACAATCGATCCCAGATCATTTGAATCGTTGTATTTGCATCGTCGATGTCCTTTCTCTTAAAGAACTTTGTTTCTTCCTTCTCTGCCCAAGACAAGGGTGAATAACATTTTCTACCATAAAGGTCCTCAAAGGGCGGCATTTGAATACTAGCTTGGTAACTGTTATTGTAGGCAAACTCAATCATATAGAGATGATCTTCCAATCTCTTTCCAAAATTCAAGTTGCACAAATAGAGCATATCCTACATTGTTCTATTGGTCCTTTCAGTTTACCCTCCATTTGCATATGAATCTACATGCTAAATGTTAGTGTAGTGCCCAATAGTTGGTAGATTAGCCTCCAATCATTTGATGTGAATCACCCATCTTGATCACTTACAATGCTATGAGGCACACCGAAGATCGTACTATGTTATCAACATATAGTTTACCAATTTTTCTAATAAATCATCTCTCCAATTCAAAATCAAGTGACATACTTTCATCAATCGGCCTACAATCACACAAATGGCATCGTTCCCCTATTATGATATTTGCAAGGCATGCACGAAATCCATAGAAATGTCATCGAACTTTCATTCTAAAACCGGCAATGACTTTAGAAATTCACCATGTTTCTGACATTCAGCCTTCACAATAGTGCAAGTATGATACTTCGCCACTTAGAGGGCTATGATTTTTCAAACCTGTTCGCCAAAAAAGATTCTTCATTTCTTTATATATCTTTGTGCACCTGAGTGGATTGAGTACTTAGTAAAGTGAGCCTTGTACATCAACTCCTCCCGTAATTTTTTAACATTTGTGACACTCAAACGACTATATTTTCATAGAAGGTCATCTTCAAAGGAAAATTCAGCATTTGACCCACCCACGGTCGCTGCCACATGATGTTTCATGCTTTTCTCAAACTCTAATGCTTGTCGGATCCTGTTCGCAAGGTCATATTGCACACCCATCTAGTTCAAGCATGCTTTTTTTGTTCTCCTCTCGACACAAGAGATATCAAGGGAATCCAAGTCATTGAGTAGACACTCAACATCCATCTGAATTCAATTTGCTTGTATGGGAGCCCTTCTACTTAACAGGTAAGAAACTACATTTTCCTTATCGGGAGTGTAATGAATCTCGAAGGTGTCCTTAAAGAACTACATCCACCTCCTGTTTCACATGTTCACATCCTTTTGATTTATAGATAATTTAAACTCTTATTGTCCGTAAAGATGTCAATCTTAACGACATATTAATAATGTCGCCAATGTTTAAGAGCATATATCACGACCGTCATCTCCAAGTCTTAGACCAAATAATTCCTCTCATGCACTTTCTTGGCGAGAGCCATAAGCAATAACTTTTCCAAACTAAAGAAGAATGCAGCCTAAGCCACTCCCTGGGGCTTCACTATATATCTTATTGCCTTCCATACCATTTGGGGAACACAAAATTGGTGTCGTGTTCAAACGACTTTTTAGCTCCTCTAAAGCTCGCACGCATGCTGGAAACCAAATAAACTTTTAATCCTTCCTAGTTAAGGTCATGAGAGGTAAAGCTATCTTTGAAAAGTTATATATGAAGCGCCTATAGTAGCAAATAAGTCCTAAGAAACTTCGGACTTCCACCATAGTTTTCAAAACAGGCCACTCTCGTATAGCAACTCTCTTCGCCGGATCCACTACAATGCCCTCTCCACTTATGACATGACCTAAGAATGCCACAAATGATAACCAAAACTCACACTTCTGCAACTTGACATATAATTGACTCATTCCCAAGTATCCATAATTATGCGTAAGTGAATCACATGATCTTCTTCTAATTGAGAGTAAACAGGTATATTATCAATGAAGACAATCATAAATCGGTCTATTGGGTATTGTATCCATAATGAATTTGATTTGAAGAAGTGTCCCTTGAACTAAGATGAATTTAGTTTGTATTTGATGATGTTCCTTTAGTCATGTGCTTGAAGATTTTATTACTAAGTACAAACCAATATCAGGTTATAGTGGGTAATGAAACACCGGACTATACAATGTAATCCCTCATTGTGTAGGACAATGTGTTGACTCACGTATAATATCTCTATTGGATTGTACTTCTATTACAGGTGCATTAGAAGAATCAAGGAAGGACAAGTTGCTGAGTACAGAAGGAAGGAAAATTTTTCCAAGTAAAATTCATCGAGTATAATAGTGGATACTCGTCGAATTCGTAAAGTTTATTTATGAATACTCATCGAATTCTTCGTGTATACTAACTAACACTCGTCGAATTTGTCGTGTTTACTTAGAGAATATTTTCTATGGTCTTGGAAATTGGTTAAGTAAGATTCGTCGAGTATCCTCAAGTATACTCGTCGAATTCGTTGAGTGTACAAATCGACACTCATCGAATATACCAGTCGATACACGTCGAATTCATAGAGTCTCTCTAGAAAAGCATCTGAGTTCTCGAACTTACATTTCTGGATTTGTCTAAGTTAAATTCATCAGATATCAAGCAATTCATCGAGTATATTCAAATATATACAACGTTACTCGATGAATGGACTTAGCAAAATTTTTCTAGATTTCTATCTTACGGGTTTCTAGCCGTTAGAAGAAGGAAACCTATAAATACCTAGGTTTAATTCATTCAACCCCAATCACTAATTCCTACTTTTAAATCGAGATTACGTTCGCTTGTTCCGTCGGACGCACACCACTTAGAAATCAAAGAACATCGACCTAGCTTCTCTCGATCTGCGATTCTTTCAAGAAGTGATTCGACCGATCTTGTTGAAAGTTCTACAGAAGATTTCATATATAGTCTGATCAAAATTTCAGATCAAGCTTTCAAGAAAAATTTCTAGTCTCCTCCTTCCACAAGAACTTCAAGCTTTTCATTCCAAGGAAGAAGAAGATAGGATACTTTATGATTTTAAGGATTAGATTGGTTTTCAATCTAAAAGCGTTGTATAATTTCTTTTGTACTATAATAGGAAGATTTTTTTTGAGGTGTAGATCCTTGTGATAAGATCGAGTTGTAGGAGAGTTTGTTCTCCGAGTGTAGGAGAGTTTTTTCTACGAGAAGTAGGAGTGTTGAATCCGAGTTGTAAGATTTGGTTAAATTTGAGAAAGGTGAAGTAGCTTAATCTAGCCCATTGGGGTAGATAGGCGAGGTGGGACTGTGGATGTACCTAAATCAGGGAACCATTATAAACTCTTGTGTTGTGTTATGTTTATTCTGTGTGCTTGCTCTTTATAATTTTTAATCCTTGATTAGATGTAGAACTCACCTATCCACCCCTCTCTAGGTTATTTAGGTAGGCAACTAGCACTGTCAATTAGTATCAAAGGGAGGTTGTTCATTATAAGGTTAACACCTTGAACAAGATCCTAGTCTGGTTGTATAAGCACAAGTTTACTTCAATAGACCGGAGCAACGACATGTACTCAATGAAGCTTCTAGTGTGCACTAAGGAGAACTTTCCTATGTGGAAAGAAAGAGTCAGATTCTTTTTGGAAGCAGTTGATCCAAGAATCTTTAAAATTTTAGAAGAAGGGCCTTACATTACTACTTAATGATTTGCTATGAATCCAAACGTGATGGTTCCTAAAAAGATGATGGACTTGAACAAACATGAGATTGGTCTTGTATCCTTAAACAAGAAAGCTAAAAATATAATTGCAAGTGCAGTGGATGACTATATATTGCAAAACATTTTCCACTACAAGTCTGCCAAGGAGATGTGGAATTCTCTGGTTGTTCTGATGCAAGGTATTAAAGAAGTGAGAGATGATTGAAGATCTCAACTCAACCAGAAGTATGAGGCATTCAAACAAGACCTGAAGGATGCCATTGCTGATAGTTATGAAAGGTTCTTCAAAATTGTCAATGGTCTGAGAAACTATGGTCGGGCATTCACTAATGGTGAACTGAATGATAAACTCTTAAGAACCCTGATGAAAGAATAGGACACTAATGTCGTGGCATTTAAAGAATTTGGAAAGTTTCCCAAGACTGATCCTCAAAATCTATTTGGGAAGCTCTTATCTTATGAACTGCAAATGAATACAAGGAAGAAAGAAGAGCAAAACAGTAAGACTTCAAGCAAAGAGAAGTCTATAACAATGAAGGCCGAAGTGTCAAAGAAATATAATGTTATGTTACCGGTAAGGACACAAGCTTCTAATGCACAAGAATATTGTGAGCCAAGCACTTTAGGCTATGAATTATCTTATGGAGAGTTCTCACTGATCTCCAAGTAATTCAAAAGAATGCTAGCAAAAGGAGGTAAAGGAAAAGCCAGTCCTCCTCCTCTGACTATAGAAGGTCACATCGTGATGGGGATCGTTTCAAGAAAAGCTACAACAGAGATGACAGGTACAAATCTAAACCGAACAAACATTCCTCTTCTGACATTATTTGTTATTGGTGTAATAATCCATGACACATGATCGCGGAGTGTCCTTACAAAAAGAAGGAATGATATAATAAAGAAGAGAAGAGATCTTTCAAGGTTAAGAGAAAGGAAGAAAAGAGCTTTGTCGGGAAGAAGTCAATGACTCTTAGCAACAGTGACTCAAGTGAGTCAAGCTCAGAAGATGAAGAAGCCTTCTTTGGGCTAATGACTTACTCAGATGAGGAAGTAAGCGACTCCCAATTTAACGGGAAAATAAACTAGCACATCATGCTATCTGAATCACAAACTTCATCTAATGGTCATGAAGACTACGCTTCTAGGGAAGATAATTCTGACTTGATGGCTCAGCATCAAGTTCTTTTGAAAGTGTTTGACAAATGTCGTAGGGTGGTCAAAAAGCAATCAAAAGATATTGCTTCTCTCAAGGCAGTGGAATCAAGTCTGGCGGAGGAAATTGTTTAATTGACTCCTCTCAGAGATGAAGTTCAGTCATTTAAAGAGTAATGAAAATGCTTGACTGAGCTACTATGTCAGAAAGAGAAGTTCTTGGATGAACTAGAAGAAAATCTTTTTGTTGAGAGGAAACTTGTTGAAAGCTACTCCAAACCTAAGACTGTTCTTCCACTCATAGATGATTTTTCTGCCTCTAAGAAGGGTAGTGGTCTAGGCCATGTAACTAAAAAAGGAAAGGTTGCTAAGAGTGCCACTACTAAAGGCAAAGTGAAGGCGCCTCAAAGTCAACTATCTTTTAAGAAGGTAATATTTCTCATAAATCAATATGACTTTGAGATGTCCTATGGTCACTTTGTTAAGCCAACTTATGTGGAGCCTAAAAAGAACTACCAAGGATGTACTTGTCCCCGAGACATTGGTATAAGTGCTTTTAAGGCACCTTACGAAGAGATAACTCTTATGGAGTATGGTACCTACGTTCATGCACCAAGTTTAAAGAAAGAACCCAAAGCCAAAAATATTATTCCTAAGGCTAAGGAGACAATGAAGCCTTGTGCTTGCTGTAATCATGAGGCCTCAACATCCAAGTTTATAGCACCTTCTAGAACTCCCATTCTGATGGTAAAGCAGGAATATAAAAGAAGGTACAACAGATTTGACAGTTGGTGTTGCGGCAAGATTGGTCACTTTGTCGTAGATTGTTCATTTTATCCAGTCAAGTATGAAACTCCACGAGTTAAAATTACGAGACCGACCAATCGAAATGTTAATATTCCTAGTAGTGTTAAGCTAACCAGGAACCAATGATTCAAATCTGTTTGGGTTGCTAAGGGTAAGTGATTTATGAATGCAGGTATGCCCAAAGGCCAACAAAACTCCTATTTGGTATTTGGATAGTGGATGCTCTCGATATATGACTGGGATAAGAAGCCTACTTCTTGAGTATACCCTAGTTAAGGACGTCCCAAAAGTCATTTTTGGCGGTTCAGAAAGGGGAGTAACTAAAGGCTATGTCATGATTTATAATGGCATAGTCTCCTACCCAAACGTGGTTTATGTTAAAGGATTACAACACAATCTCATAAGCATAAATAAATTATGTGATAAAGTCTATATCGTCGAGTTCTACAAGTGCAAGTGTCTGATAAAATCGTCTGTTAATTTGGATACAGTCTTAACAAGCATTTGGAGTAGAAATATTTTTTGTATAAATTTTCTTTGTTTAGACAATTCTACACCAGTGTGTCTTTTAGCAAAAGATAGTGCGTTTCTTTGTGACCAATGACACAAAAGATTAGCACATATTAATTTTAAAACTACAAGTATGCTATTTTCTCAAAACTTAGTATGTGATACTCCCAGCATTAAGTGCCTTAAAGAGAGTCATGTCACACATGCCAAATGGGTAAGAACACAAGGGCTACCTTTAAGGGTATTGTTAAAAAATATTCTTTTAGAAGTTTATATCTACTTCAAATGGACTTATTTGGTCCTATATCAATTCACAGTTTATGAGGTAAAGTCTATATGTTTGTTATTGTTGATGACTACTCTCGTTTTTCTTGGGTGTTCTTTCTGAAACACAAGTCAGACACCTTCGAAGCTTTCACTAATTTTGCCAAGCAAATTCAGAATGAATTAAAATGCTCAGTAGTCAAAATCAGAAGTGAGCATGGAACTAAATTTTTGTCCGGGGCCATAACAAAATTTTGTAAAAGTCAAGGTATCTTTCATAAGTTTCCTCCACGAGTACTCCACAAAAAAATGGAGTTGACGAGAAAAGGAACAGAACACTTATTGAAGCATGTACAACTATGTTGAATGACTCTTCACTACCATAGTACTTCTTGGCTAAAGAAGTTAACACAACTTACCACGTGCAAAATAGAGTATTATTCAACAAAAGCCATCGTAAGACACCTTATGAACTATTGAAGGGTAGAAAACCAACTATGTCCTACTTTAGGATCTTTGGAAGCAAATGCTTCGTACTAAATGATGGGAAGTATTATAGAAGGAAGTTTAGTGAAAAATGTTTTGAAGGTATTTTCGTAGGTTATAGTAGCCATAGTAAGGCATATAGGATTTTCAATAAGAAAACCCTGGTTGTAGAAGAGTCTATTAATTTTGTATTTGATAATACAAGTATGCTTCATAGCAACTCGTCTAGTTTTGTTAGTGAAGATGCAGGTGTAAGGATTAAAGAACTGAACTTGGAAGAAGTCAAGGAAGATGCTCCAAATTCTATCAAAGTTGTTAATACCAACATTATTGAAGAAGAAATTCAAGATGAATATCTCCATCCACTTGTTGAAGATGCACCGAGTGTAGCAGAACCTCCTGGTGGGATGGGAAGGAATCTAGTGTTCAGACACTCAAGAGATTACCCTATTGATCTGATCATCGAAGATCCAATTGATTGTATACAGACGAGAAGAGGTAGAACTATCGAAGTTTTGCATCTTAGCTTTCTCTCTCAGGTTGAGCCAAAGAAATTTGAAGAAGCAAACAAGGATGCACTTGGATTATGGCTATACAAGAGGAGCTCAACAAGTTTGAAAGGTGCAAAGTTTGGGAGTTGGTGCCAAGGCCCAAAGGATAGAACGTGATTGGAACAAAGTGGATTTTCAGAAATAAGCTGGACGAAAATGGAGTAATTATAAAGAATAAAGCAAGACTTGTAGCACAAGAATACAAATAAGAAGAAGGGATTAAATTCGATCAAATGTTTGCTCCTGTGGTAAGAATCGAAGCGATTAAGTTATTTCTTACGTATGCTGCTCACAAAGGTTTCAAGGTCTATCAAATGGACATGAAATCAGCATTCCTCAACGGTAATCTAAAAGTGGAATTATGCGTAGCTCAACCTCCTGGTTTTGTCAACTCAACTCTCCCTGAACATGTTTATTTTCTAAATAAAGTTTTTTATGGTTTAAAACAAGCTCCTCGAGCTTGGTATGAGACGCTATCTAACTTTATTCTTGAGAACAAGTTCATAAGGGGAAAGATAGATAAGACATTATTTCTTAGGGAAGTTAACGATAAGATTTTGCTAGTACAAATCTATGTCGATGTTATTATCTTTGGCTCTACGAATGACCTCTTTTGTAAGAAGTTTTTTAAACTTATGCATGGGAAGTTTGAAATGAGTAGTAAGGGTGAGCTGAAGTATTTCTTAGGAGTTTAGGTGAAACAATCTGACGATGGAATTTTCATCTCTCAGATGAAGTTCACCAATGAGTTAATTAATAAATTCAGAATGGAGAATGCAACATCTATGAGGACTCCAATGGGTTCAACTATGTCTCTGGAAAAGGATGAGAAAGGCAAACCGTTTGATGCCACCAATTATAGAAGCATAATTGGATCTTTGCTCTACCTTACTGCGAGTAGGCCAAATATAATGTTTTCTACAAACGTATGTGCTAGATTTCAGGTAAACTCTAAGGAATCTCATTACGCCGCTGCAAAGAAGATTTTGAGATACCTTAAGGGTGCACCGAATCTTGGCTTAATGTACCCAAGAAGTAAATACTGTGAGTTAATAAGCATTTCATATGCTTATTTTGCAGGTAGATGGGATGACAGGAAAAGAACTTCCAGAACTTGTCAATTCTTAGGAAGAAGGTTGATTTCTTGGAGCAGCAAGAAACAAAATTATGTGGCAATCTCAACTACTGAGTCAGAGTACATCTTTGCAGGCAGTTGTTGCGCATAACTTATCTAGATAAAAAATTAACTCGAAGGTTACAACATGGAGCTAAAGGAGATACCAATGTTTTGCGACTCCTCTAGTGCTATTGCAATTGCTAATAATCCAGTCTCTCATAGCCGGACAAAGCACATTGAGATAAGGTATCACTTCATCCGGGAGTATGTGGAGAATAGGGACATCAACCTCAGTTATGTCCCGACGGATAAGCAAGTCACAGATATTTTCACAAAGCCGCTGGATGAGGCCAAGTTCTCCATCTTCAAAATAGAACTTGGTATGCTCAATAAGGACTCATTGAGATGGTCAAGGATTCAAACTAAAGTCAGATTGGTGTAATATTTTTCTCAAAACACTGGAATTCTTCAATCTAGTAAATTCAGAAAACTCGAATGCAAATTCGTAGGATATTCTCGTGGAATCTCGACGAATTCGTTGAGATAGGCTAAGTAATCTCGCCGACTTTTGACGAATGAGACTTTTCACACGTGTTATCTCGACGAATCGCCGGGTTTACACAAGGAATTTCGATGAATTTGACTCTAGGTCCTTTTTTTATATTCTCTCTTTATTGGATCCGAAGAGTCACTTCCGGCAAAGATACGCGTGTTCTCTCTCTTCAAAATTTTAAATCGTATATAAATAGGACTTTATCAGGCAAACAAACTTCACAATCGTCGCTAAATGTTCGGATTTCCGTCGAGAATACTTCGGCGCACTATTCTTCTTCCGCGAACTGTCCATGTCATCGATTCGTCTTCCTCGTTTATCATTTGTTCTCCATGGCTCCAAGAGGTACAAGAAATCATCAAGTATGGGGAGAAATTGTTTGGGCAAGGTTTGCCACCGCCACCGATGAATTTCGCAACATCATTTTTATGCTTGAGGCTGCCGGACTATTCTTCATTCTGGAACACCCGTACAAGATTCTGGATAGGGATGTCTTGGAATTCTTTCTTCATGCAAAGCTCCGCCATGAGGATAGGGTCATTAAAAGCAAGGTCAGGAATCTTTCAATCAAAGTGAAGGCCTCCCTCCTCACCCAATTCCTGAGGCTTCCTGAAGTTGTAGAGACTGAACATGTTGAAGATAGTGATTTCACTAGAGCTCTGCTATTTTGTGGTCTACCCAGAGGAACTACAACCATCAAAAGGAAATCTATGAATGATGAAGGAAAACTTCTATCTGATTTCATCAGTAAGGTTCTTCTTTGCAAAGTCGGCTCCCACGACTATCTATCCAATGACATGTTCAAGCTAATTCCCACAATCATCTGTAGGAAGAGAATTGATTAGGGAACAGTTCTATTTGGCAGGATAAGGGATAACTTGCGTTCTCTAAATTTTGGGATGATTCTTAGTCTTTATTTTAACCAAGTGGACAAGAACACTTTTTACCTTACTAAAGGTTTACCAATCCATCACCTAAAGAGGATTGACTCTTCAATCCTCTCTAGATGGGAAAGGAGAATCCCAATGCAAGGTGGACTAAGGGAAGTGGATGAAGAAGTTAAAGAGGTTGTTCTTGATGATATGATTCCTACTCCTATACCCCATGATGCTCTAGAAAGCTCTAGTGCATAAGTAGATGGGGAGTCATCTTCGACTCAAGTGGCTGCTGATGTTCAATTTCCCTTAATTGTTCCCTCTTCTACAGAGACAATTGTTAAGGACTTAGTCAGTGCAGAAATAGTGGTTCGAAACACAGATATTGCTGAGATAGTAGTTGATGATAGTGCTCCTGATGTTGCTGCAAATGAGGTTTTGGTTGTAAATGCTGGTAGTGCTGAAATAGAGGTTGTTGATCCATATATAGTTGCTGCTGAGATTGTCCTTGCTGATGGTGGTCTTGCTGCTGCTGTAATTGAGGTTGTGAATGATGAGACTGCTGAAGATATAGTTGATGATGATGATTTGGATGTTGACTTTGATGATTCTGCTGATCTTGAGATGGCTGAACTTGGTCACGCTAATGCTGATAGTGTCGATGAGCAAGATAAAGAAATTGTGGTTGCCTCTAATGAGACTGCTGCTTCTGCTAATATGATCGTAAGTCTCCCGAAGATTCTTCCAGCTGAGGCTGAGAGGGAGCAGATTCAGCCGTCAGTCTCAGTTCAAACTGAACTTGATAGGTTCATTTGCAATCTTCAAAGAATAATTGCTCAGATAACAGGTGTGTCTCCCATTGAGGGGGAGGATATTGTGGTAAATCTTGATGAGGAAGGAGAGGCTGGAATGCTTTCTCTTGTTCTTGAGACTGAAGATCCCGCCTTATTACAAAAAGCACATTTATCTCCAGTGGTAGAATCTTCTAGTGACTTAGAGAACATTGTAGATCTTCCCTCTCCTCCAAGAATTCAGACTAATGACATTCCAAGCTCTAGTACAGATAACTTCTTGCTAAAATCTATTAAAGCGATGTTAGCCAAGTAGCAAGCACATTTTGATAACTCACTAAAGAAAGTACTCAATAATGTGAAAGAAGTTAAACAGGATATGAACAATGACCATGTTGAAGTTAAGGTTCGTTTTGAAAAGTACGAAGCAAACCTGGACACATGGTTAGTCCAAGGCGGGAAAGTTGTTCTTCACAAAATGACCGGGCTGAAAAATAATCTTGAGGTGACTAAGGATATTGATGAAAATGCTAAGATAATCATTACTGCCCAAAACACCGAGATGAACCACTTTGATGAACAAATGCTACATTATAGTAATGAGATAGCAAGGGTTGTGCTTTCAGAAGTCAAAAATGGGAAGGAAGAATTCAAAGGTATGGTCAATGTGATTGCAGCCACCTTATAATATCAGTTTCAGGCATTTAACACCTACACTTATGACAACTTTAGTTGGCTACATAGAGAAATTTTTGGAGCTACAGGAACTGCTGAAGTAAGAATGCCAGATCCAGTACATGTTGATGTTTATCCTGCTCAGGATTATTCAATAAACTGTTCTGAAAATCAAGACCTTCCATAGGATGGAATTGATTTTGGAGCTGCTGTTGATCCAAGCATTGAGTTAGTTGAAGATATTCCTCAACCTACAACCAATAAAAGAAGATTTGGAGAAGGCCCATCTGCTCACAGATTTGATTCTAACAGGGAACTGTGTGAAGTATGGAGCCCAATCTCCAAGGGCATTATTCTTGACACTTTTACTTTGGTTGATATGGGAAATGAAGACAGGTGGAAACACTATAACAGGGAGGAATGGCAGAAACATGAAGTGGCAAATGCTAAAAGAAGAACTTATTTTAGAAAGTTCATAAGCTATGATGTAGATACTCCTCCTTCACCTCCAATGTACTTCCCGAACCCCAAAGCATATTTTGATAGGCAGAATCAGAAGACCAAGGGGAAACATGTCTGAAGTTTATAGTCTATATGTTATTCTTTGTGTGAAAATTGTTTGCCCCGATAGAACTATTTATACATACATTAATTTTTTGTCTGAGATAGAACTTTTTATTACTTATTTTTATGTTTATATTCTTTTTTTTATTTAAGATTATCTTGTGTGCATTCATCAACCCAAATTACATCACAGTGAACTCATTGTGCCAGTAATGGGTATTTAAGTCATCTTAGGAATATCACTTTCTTTGATATACAACTGGGAGTAACCGGACTTTAAATCCAGCTTTGAATACACAATTGAACCAACAAGCTGATCAAACAAATCATCGATTCTCAGAATCAGATACTTATTCTTCTCAATATTCTTATTTAGCTCTCGGTAATCAATACACAGACACAAGCTTCTTACTTTTTCTACACAATGTGGACCGGTGCATTCCAAGGGATGAGCTTGGACGTACATAGCCTTGCTCTAGCAAATCATATAACTAAACTTTCAATTCTTCCATCTCCTTTTCACTATTTGGTACGAAGAACATGACACAGGTTTGGCACCTGGCACAAACTCAATTATAAAATCGATCTCTCACTAAGGTGGAGCTCTAAGAAGAACCTTTGGGAACACATCAGCAAACTCGGATACTATAAGAAAGATACTCAAACTAGGCTTAGGCTATGAAGCCTCTTACAACATGAAGAACAACTCCACACCTTTTTGAACCGCTTGGACTACTTGGAGAGCGAACATCAATATCTTGCTCAGTCCACATATTACATCAAACGAAGTCTCGCATTCAGTGTTTTACCCTAATATAACTTATTTCATATTGCAATTGATCCATGTATGTTGCTTTGAAAGACTGTTTATGCCATAGATCACATCAAATTCAGATATCGATAGCATTGATGCTTCCAAGTCAAACTTTTGACTTCCTATCCACACATTCACAATACAAACACTTCTGCACACATCATGCACCCAATTGGGAGTAAGACGTCCAACCTATCTTTTGATATATAAGAAGGCACTCTGATGTGTGATATGATGTCCTCAGATAGAAAAGAATGAGATGCTCAAGTGCTAAATAGTGCTCTCGCCAAATAGTTCAGAGCTAGGACAAAGCCTATTACAAAAAACTTATACCAAAAATCGCATACAAGGTTTACAGTACATAATTCTATAAAAGTTATTTACTATATCATACCTGTCACGACGTCGACTTGTTTTATGGACACTTGCTGATAAGGTTATAAACTTTGGGTTGAGCTGGAGTCTAATGGGATAAAGATGACTCCACAACATTCCTTTTCTCCACATAAGACGTACCCGCCTTTTTTTCGTCTTCGGCGCACCAACACGATAGTCTCAAGCAAAGTGTCCCACCATGCCACAAGTATAACAAGTGAGCAAATCTTGCCCTGTCATCGCTTTCGATACAGAAGAGGAAGGTGGCTTTGAAAAAATAAGACTTTTATTTAAACCTGTGGAACCCAGACTTTGCAAAGCTCATTACTTTGAACTCGAACTTCTTTATATATAGGTCCTTCTAGCTTTGGAAACTTTTCATATCTGTTTAAGGGATCTGGCCATATTCACCATGGTAAGAAAGCCTTGCATCATCGAACCAAATAGGAGTAACCTCAGATCATCTTGCAGACCTTTATAAAACTTGTCGGTCTTTCTTTCCTCATCATCAAATGACGATCTCGCATATTTCCCAAGTCTTGAAAACTCATGGAAATAATCATCCACCAAATGGTTACCTTAAGTCAACTATTGGAATTTGTTCTCCAATGCAATACGTTGGGCAGAAGAGATATACTGGGCAAAAGGTAGTATCAAAAACTCTTCCATCGAGATGTCAGTCAGTTGCTTGCCGACAAACTGATGCAATTCGATCTTGTCCCACCAAAGCCTTGCCTCTCCATCCAACAAAAAAGTTTCTATGGTAACTCTCTGAGCTTCCTCCATCTTCGTAGCCGTCAAGGTTCTCTTTATTAATGAGAGCCAGTATTTGGATTGAGTTATGGATCCCATTCCCACAAAAGAAGCAAGATTGAAGCTCAGAAAGTGCTTTAATTGTTAGTTTGAGGCTCGTTTTGTTGTTATCAGATCAACTACCATAACTGGATCTGGGGCTACCATAGGTGCACGAAGTACCTGCCTTTCTATTTATGCATTGATTATAGCAAACAAAGCTTCAATAACCAACCTTATAATCTCAGCAAAAGGTGGGGTTGTAGGAACATCAGCAGGTGCAGTACTCTCTGCAGAGTGCTTGGGTTTGAACTGCCCTACACCACTCCGAGTCACCTATAATTGTGCAGTACACTATTTAACGACTACAAACATAGCAAACATCAAACAAAGGAACGCTCTGATTCAACAAATAATGCTACAAAGATGTGTGCTTGTCAATCCTAAGTGTACAGTCACTGGTTGTTTAGATGTTATAAGGTGATGCACACACGTGCACTCCACCCCTAAAAAAGAAGTATCCCACGAATTTGCATGATAATGGATCGACACCGGAAGCTGATATAAAATTATAAGACTTTATCCATTCCAAATAATATACCAGTAGGTCCAGTCGAGATCCCACGCCATATTAAATGAACAAGATAAAGAGTTACGAAATGAAAACCAACCAATTAATACAAGCACCCATCATAGATATACAAACAAACCGAAGCATTTTATTTAACTTTAACCAGTATGTCCACACACTATAGGAATGTACACAAGAACTAATAGTTATAGTCTTGGCCTTACGACCTTACACGTATACAAATATAACTAACATGATTTACATACATCGACACGCAACCCGATAATATATGAAAGTTATAACAAAACTTTGGCCTTGGCAGTCCAGCACAACATGGTACTTCAGTCCGCTACTTCCTACTCTGCTTTCCAACACCTGCACCTTTACAATCCATAGAGATGTGGAAAAACAAAATAGCGTTCAACTTTAGCTGAGCATAATTGGTGTGACGACCCCACCCCATCCCCGACCTCCTTAGCCAACTGCGGGACAGTGGTACCTTCCAACCAAAATTGGTCATACAAGTAGTACATATATACAAAATGAAAGTGTAGGTACTAAAAGGCCAAGAATCATTAATATATGAACAAATCATCACAAACATTGACACGCACGACCACACGTTTCATGATCTCAAGACATTCTTTTAGTGTACTCTTTCTCGTACTCCACCTCCATCCTAAGTTTTTCAAACTTAGATGGTAATTGAGCTTATGTCATCAAAGGTTACTACACAACACAGTCTTTTCCATGATCAACAGGTGCACCGGGAAGCTACCTCTTCACAAACTAGCATGGAACTGGTTCGTATAGCTTTTCCCGTGTTCAGATAACCGGAATCCACCGTCATGGTGTGGGTAGGGATTCACCTTGACCCGTTAATAAGCTAACCAAATTATCTTACAAAAAACTAGGCACACAAGACCTTTAATCATTTAAGTGCTAACATGTTATTCACCTAATCCACTTGAGAGAGCATAAGCTTCACGATCACAACCAATGTAACTTGAGATCAACTAGTCAGCTATCGCCAGCAATAGTACTATCGTCGTGCATTTGTAAAAGAATGCTTGTTTTTTGTTCCAACCTAGGGTGTTTCATAGAATTGATCTCTAGCACACCACACAACACCCAAAATCTGAAAACTAAACAATTTTCCACAGAGTCTTCTCCAGCATGGAAATAAAATATCACGAAATAAACATAAAAGTAGGACACACATGTCCTAAAATCAGGAAGAAGGATCATTACCCTTGATGATCATTTCAGTGCAATGAAACAAAATTCCAATTGGCAGAAAAGAACTGCACCAGGCCGCTCTCCATAGATATGAAAACAGATTGCAATTCAGAGCACCAACAATGGCATAAACCCCATTCTTCCTTTCTCTTCCGAAGGCTGTCCACAGCTTTCAAATGAAAAGATAAGGAGATAAGATTGTCTCTAGCCCTTTAATATTAAATGACGGACTAATATGGAGCATTTTATCAAGTCTCATAAAAAATTGAGTGCTCACGATGCATTTTTAATAATGTGTCTTTGTCCGCTACCGCTTGGTCGTATCTAACACACCGCATTAGTCCCTGAGCGGAGATCCTTATATGCAGCCGCTTAACCTAAAAGCATCGTGTGACCTACCACCCGATAGTAGCAGTCTAGCCGATCTTCGAGAGCCCTTGACTCTTGTCGTGACCTCATGATGCATCATCGTGATGGGAGTCTATCGTCAAGAGTGGAAATACCGCCCGACGTTAGCTTCCTGATGCCACCATAGGATTGGATCGAGGATCGCTTTACAAAATATGGATTGATTTACAAAATCTAGATCGGTAGAATAGGTCAGGATCGCAATCTGCATCATAGGATCTTACGATCCTAGGATCTAGATTTTGTAAATCGATCCAGATTTTATAAAGCGATCATCGATCCAATATTACCATCTGATCTAAGCCAACATCGAAACAATCTCATCTAGGATCTCGATCCTGACATATTTAGCACTACACGATCCAAAAAGTCATATCACATGTAGCTTACCACAAAAAAGGTTTAATCACCAAGAGTAAAGGCGCATCATGATCTATCTTTTAATAAGGGGAAATGGATTATTCATCCCCACTGTTTGCCAATTCCAATTATAATTACTGTTAGGACTCAGAGGAGAAGTTTTTTATTGTCTCTATATCTGAATATTTGGGCTATAGTAGAATGACACTACACTTTACCTACTATTGAAGTTTGAGATGAGTTATAGAAAAGTGGGATGGTTTGGATAAAAAATGTACAAATAATGCTAAAGTTATGAATTCTCTTATTTGTGTTTTAGATAGAATTGAATTTAATTGTACTTTCGCATATGAAAGTGCTTATGATATTTGGCCTTTATTAAAATTAAGTCTATAAGGTACATCACATGTCAAGGAGACAAATCTATTCTAGTTGGAGTTAGAATATGAAGAATTTTACATGGATATTGATGATGAAGTTGACGTGTTCTACACGAGGTTCACAAAAATCTTGAATATCTCCATATCTCTTGGAAAGTCCTTATCTAATGGGAATTTGGTGAGGAAGATACTAAGATCACTACCTTCAAAATTCAACCCAAAGGTCACCGCCAACGCCAAATCCAATTATCTAAGTCGGCTCGAGATAAAGAGCCTCTTTGGCACTTGAGAACCCATGAGGTCGAACTAAATATTCAAATTGAAGAATACCATTAAGATCCGAAAAAGAAGTCGTTGGCCTTAAATTTGGCAAAAGAAGAAGAAAATGATGAAGATAATGAGGAGCAGAGCCTGATTTTTCCAGGTTTCAAGCGATTCATGGGGAATATTGAAAGAAAGAACACTTTTTGAAATTATATGAAGAAACGAGGCGACAAAAGGGGTTTATGATCAAAAAAGGCAAAGGTATCTAATAGCGATAAGGAAAGGTACCATCGGAGTACTTTCACTGCCAAAATACTGGGCATATCAGAAGTAAGTGCCTAAAATAAAAGTAGGGGAAAGAAAAAAAGAACAAGAAAAAAGACAAGAAAAAGGGTTGAAGGTGTTTACTTGAGATGACTTCTTTAAGAAGTCTAGTGATGATGGGGAGGCAAACATGTCTCATGGGAAAACATATACCTCTTTTTGTTGATGATTGCAATGTCCAAATAGACACTGAGATACTTCCTCTTTTGATGACTTTTTCTGAATATGTGAAAACTTGCAAATATTTTGATAAAACTCTTAAGATTTTGACATATTAAAATATGAAAATTAAATATTATTGAAAGAAAATAAAAAAATAAACCAATAATCAATCATATTTAGGAAAGAAAAGATTGATTACCAAGAGTCTGAAATAACTCAAGAGCAACGATAAAGAATTGGATGATTTTGCTCTCCAAAATCTCATAGAATATTGAAACTCTCACTAATGAGAAAGAATTTAGAGAACAAAACTACAATTTTATATTGCACAAATTGAGAATGATAAAAAGTATTTTGCAAATTGGCGTGTGATGCTTGTAACTAAGAACAGCAAATTAAAAGCCTGTATCCATGACTTTAATATTGTAATAAAAAATTTGTAGCTGGAAAAAAATTTCTTGAGATGATTTTAGACAAAAATGTCTTGGAAGTGCAAAAATTCAAGTTAGGTTATATAAATGTTTGTGAAATTAATGACTTGTGTGAATACTTTTGATTTACACAAAATATTTAATTAGTTATTGTGATGTTTGATTTAATTATGTTAATGGAATAATGTAGATATATAAACAAAAATATAAACAAGAGAAGTCTAAAGAAAAACACTTAAAGAATCAAGTCATCAATATGACACACAAAGTATAGAGATTCCTCAAACATGGGTACGTCTCCTCTTCCATGGCATGTGGGAATCCGCTGTCTCACTAAAGAGGCGACGAGCCTTTTTTCCATCTGGAGACTCCAACCCAATGTTTGTCTTTTCCAATTATACAACGAAACACAATTGATCTTGGTTTGGGTGATCAAACCACTACACCTTGATAGATCTTTATTCGGGTGATCCAACCACTATAATCTCTTTTAAAGGGTGAGAATTAAAGCCCTTTAAAAGTGAAAGTTATAGATCAAGTAGATCTATCTCAAGAGAAATAAGACTTCCTAAAACCAATATGAAGGAGTAATTAGTTTACATAGATAAGCTGGGATATGGAGAAGCCAGGTGTATCTACTTTCTTGCCCCACTATTTTTTTTTATTTTGCAATGGCATCTTCTTATATATGACCTACATCTGATAGCAAGGAATCATTCTATAGCGATTTCTCGGACGATATATTTTTAGCTTATTTTTTGTAAACACACTGTGGCTCTATTCTGCAACGGTCATCAACATCGATGGATGTTGAGTATTGGACCGTGGTTCAAACTTCAATTGCTAACTACTGTATCCTTGAACATTGATCGCTGAGCACAGAACAATCTTCAGTCACTGTTGTATCCTTGAATGCTGAGCATTGAGTGACTTTTATTTAGGGGAAGGATTGCTGAGCAACGATCTCCTATTCAGATGGCCCAAGATAGTGATCGTTGATAACTAACAACACCTTGTTTTCTTATTGGTTCTGCATTCCTTAGCTCTAGATTCCACTATATATTACATCAGCATTATTTTGTTCTACAAGGATTTTGTTTTTACTCAAGCTTTCTTTCATCAAATCAACGAACATGGCCAACATCTCCCCCTATTGGATAAGAATAGAAGCATGCATAAGAGAGGGTAAAGACAATCACATGTTTCGCTAATCCTGGGTTAGAGATACTTCTTCTTTCAGAACCAAAGAACTTGCTTGCTCATATCTTTTAATAGGATTTTGCTATAAGTTAAGAAAAGAGGAGTAGCCAAAGAAAAATTCAAAGAAATAACCTCCTGATAGGTGATTTAGTGGACAAATGGGGGCAAATTAGAACCTAAATTCCTTTTTACTAGATTCTAATTTGCCTTATTCAGAGATGATTAAGGAAGCACCGAAAATTTCCGCTTTTCAGCTAGCCATGCTCCTCCTGAAGTCATGGAGCATTCTACCCACTTCATATTAATAGAAAGCATGAAGGGCCAATCAACGTCCAGTAACACTCTTGGAAGGACTGGCTACGGAGATTGCATATCTTGGAGGGCATCCATATATTCTTTAGCCTTTCTTCGGCTAAGCAAGTCTCCTCTCACAATTTCCTAAGTTTTCTTCTGCCTACCATAATCTTCCAAGGAAAGGCAACTTTATTCTTACTCCTTTTCTCCATAGCTTCATCTCCTTCTGAAACTTCAATAGTCCAAGACTTAGAGAGCTTTGAGCTACACTCAGACGACCTGCATTAATGCACTTATAGTAAAAGCGATCCAAGAGAGATAAGTCCATTAGATCAATGCACATATCTTTCTTCAATCTTCTAGTATCTATAAACCTAGGGACTGAATTCTCGTGTATTTATGGATAACTTTGCGATTAAAAGTAAGTGAAACAAATATCCCTTTGTAATAACTTTTGAAATTATTATTACAGTTTTGAAAAGAGGCGAAGAGAGAAAAACCGATGGATTATTATAGGATGGGCTCATTTTGATTTGTCTTGTCATGAAGATGTGGCGTTTAAGTAGTTATTAGAAATAGCTTAAACCTGATGACATTTTTTGGCTTCTTATAGATAAGAGGGCTCCAATATGTCATAGGGATTTTCAGATTTGTTCGATGTCATACCTATGAATAGGTCTTCATCAAAATTTGTTGATCAGACATGATCACCAATAATTGAGTGAGCGAGAATTCAGTCATCATAGATCAGTAAGAGTTTATTATCACAATAGTTTACGAAGGATAAATCGTTGACAAGATCATTTTAATTCAATGAATTATAGAATATTCATTCTGGTAGAATCCTTGAATGACGATCAAAATAACTGATTGAGAGATCTAGAGAAGTTAAGAAATGATTGCAAATTAATGATGATTTGATACATAAAGAAAGGTCTTAGGAGGATCAAAAGATCACTCCCCATAAGTTAAATTACATTTATTGAGAGCTTAATCTGAGAGTTAGATTTCTTAAACTTTAAGCTTTGTGGAAGCTTCATTTGTTCATGTCTCAGGTTATTCACTTCACTTGAACTACGTGCCACCAACATTTAGAAAGGGTAGGTCACAAAATAGAATTGGAAAAATTAGCATCATAGTCCATACAAACCCTTGGCCTCTTTGGGCAACCTGTACCTTAAGAGTAGGTATTTATGTTGTTAAAACAACAATCAACCATAAAATGGTCAACCTTCTCAGAACAAAAGCAATTAAATCTAATATTACTACCTTTTCTTTTAGGGAGGAGAGGAAAAGAAAAGGATTTAGGAACTCTCACAGATTAACTAATTTGTGACCTAACAACCATACAAAAATTTGTTGATTGTTGGAGAGAGAGGCAGTTGGCAATCACTGAAAGATATCAGACGATCATTGACTGAGGAAAAGATAACATTTTAGAATTCATAGGGAAATGCATCAGGTGGCGATCTACAATCATTGAACATAATAAGGAAGTTGATCTTCGATCAATGACTTTTGTCTTTTGTAAGCTTCTTCTTTCGGCCTTCATTTTTTCCTTTCTCTTTCAGAGAAAGTTCCTTTGTTTTAGAAGAAAGACGAGGACAGTGATGAGAGACATTGTTGGAAAGAGAAAGAGAGTAACAACTATTGTTCTTTTCATTCGTAGTTCCTCCATATACAGAGGTGGGAGGAAGAGGACTACAAATTGCATCTTTGGAGGGGTTAGCATCTAATGTCCATTTATGGAATTTTGTCTTGAGATTTTCAATTATAACTTTTTGTTTGCCACTCCTACCATTGATGCAATCAATGTCTCCCCGAGCCTTTGCATTTTATAAATGTAGTTTCCCGTTCTCTTGAAGAAATTTTCTTAATTCTTCTTTAAGATTTTTAATTTTATCTTCCCAGGAATCATGAATACTTACTTCTTTTGAAGCTTGAAATGCAAACTTCTCATGAAACACAGAGTTGCATTGGGAGATATTTTTTTTTTCTATAAGGAGAGACTTAATCCTCCTTTCATATTTAAGATTATCTAAACATAGATTTAAAAAAATATTTCAAAAACTAGGGTAAGTGAAGCTAAATAACTCAAAAATTATTACCTCAGACGAAGTTGAGGTTTCAACTTTGTATGGTGAACTGCATCAAGGATTTTTACTGCATTCATCATCTACTATTATAGGTGTGCCACTTTCTATAGATCTATAGTGATTTTCCTCATCATTTTGATAAGAAAAGCAGGCTTCTTCTAGAGATGCCAAGTAGATGCTATCTAGTTCTACTTCTATTTCAGAGGGGCAATCTTTAGAGAACATTTCACACCAGCTTCTGCCAGCTTCTATCTTCTAAGGAGAGGGAGTTTCTGGCAAGATTGAGTCGAGAAAAGTTGTATCAAAAGACTTAATGAAAACATCAATCTTAGATTTCCATGTAGCAAACATATCAAAGCAAGTCATGAAAGATCTAGAGGATGAGGTGAATTGAGTTAGAAAAGACATCTTGTGTATTTAGAGCAGTATTGTAAATGTCGGTCGACATTTCCGACATGTCGATCGACATAAAGGTTTTGGAAAAAAAATTTCACGACATCGATATTTTAAGTAAAAATGTCGTTTTAAAAAATATCCCTGATATATCAGTCTTCAGGCCTCAATATACTGTTTTTACCCGATATATCAAGCGATATCACGCCGATGATATATGGCAAGTACTATATATATAATTTATTTTAAGTGTCTGAGTGATAATATTTTGTTTTGTGCTACATTTTGTGCATCTCTCATAGCCAATATTTTACTTTTTTCTCTTCTCACTCTCATTTCGTGTTCTTTATGTCATTTACTATCGTCAACGCATTTTTTGTATAATTTATAAACATACTTTAAGTGTATAAATATTTATTGAATAATTTAGAAACATGCATTATTCTAATATATGTTTATTGTGTAATTTATAAAAATATATTATGTATGTAAATGCACATATTTACAAACAAATGTTTCTATATATGATTAAATTTATTTAAATTTTAAAATTCAACATATTTAAATATCCTTGATATATCTCCCGCAATCCGACATGTGACATTTCAAATTTAAACCGACATAAAGTTGACATACAACACTTACAACCTTGATATAGAGAGAGAAACATTCTCAATACATGATCTTGATTGATCAAGGTTTTAACCATTAGAGGTTAACCAAGCTCTAATATCAATTGAAAGTTTGGGGAATTAATGACTAATCTAAATATTTTAGATCCATGCAAGATGTTTTTAATTAAGCTAACCCAAATAATATAGATCTATAAACAGAAAATATAAGTGAGAGAAGTAGAACGAAAAATATAGAAAGAATTAATTCATCTGGATGACAAAGAAAGTATAGATGTTCCCCATATTTGGGTATATCCCATCTTCCACAACACGTAGGAATCCACTGTCTCACTAAAGAGATGATGGGTCTTTTCCAATAGAAACTCCAACCCAATGTTAGCCTTTTCCAACCGAAGGCAATAAAACCTAATGGATCATCGTTCGGGTGATCCATCCACTATGCACGATGGTTCTATGTTTGGGAGATCTAACCACTATAATGTATTTTGAATGATGAGAAGCAAAACCCTTTATTAAAAAAAGCATTAGATCCAGCATATTTGTCGTAGGAAAAATTAGACTTGATGAATCCCATAATATGGGGGGATTAGAGAAGATGGGATACATAGAAGAGAGATGTCTGGTTTCTTGCCCCACAACTTATTTTGCTTTGCGGCTGCATCTTCTTATATATTACTTGCATTTGAGGGCAAAGCATTCTTTAATGGATAGTTCCTAAAATGTAGCTTTGGAACTTGCTTTTTTCAAAATCACTGCGGCTATATTCTACAATAGTTATCAACATAGCTGGACATTGAGCATTGGGTCATGGTTCAAACTTCAGTCGCTAACTACTATAATTCTAAACATTCATCGTTAAGCGTAAATCAGTCTTTATTCACTATTGCATCCTTGAAAGTTTAACATTGAGCAGCTGTGAACTAGGGACAAGATAGTGTTGGATCGGGTGGCCAAACTAGAGGGGGGGGGGGTGAATATGGTTTTCAAATTAATTCAGAAATAAAAGTATTTTCCCAAGATAAACCAGTTATGGAAGCTACCATGGGGCGGTAGCTTGCTAGCACTCGCCGGTAGGTCACATAAATTGTTTTTCTTCGTAAAGAATTTGCCTTACAAAGGCTCACACAACCTTCAAAGATCTACCAGCTCACAATCACGATACTGCGTAAGAATAAATGAACAATAATTTTATTCAAGAATAACGAAGGTAGTTTACAATCGAGCACAACTAGATCTATGTGACGTCAGAGATCGGAGGAGATGAAATACAAACTTCTCATTTTATTTCTATACAGACCCTCTACATTGACCGGTTGGCTCTCTCCCTCCCACCGGAAAGTTCTTCGAGCCAGCTCTTCACCTTACTTCCCAGAAGGGTCTTAGTGCCCCACTAGATCCCCCGATCTAGACGTCCCTCATCGGGACGATTTCTCATGAAACCCTTCACGAATTCCGACCCCCCCCGGTCGATTTTCCTCACACAAAAGCAACTAGACAATAAAGAAAATCCAGAGTAAAATATCAAGTGTTTAGAAGTTATTTCTCTCTCAAACATAAAACTCCTCAGAGGAACGGTGCACGATCAATTCTCTTGAATATCATTCTCTTTGCAATCAATCAGCTACGAAAGTTCGTTAAAGATTTCGTTTACCGGAGTTCTTCAATCACGAACAGGAGGAAGAATAAAATTGAGAGTATCTAGTTGTATTCCTAAATCACCTTGAGGGAGGTGAATAGGTGAGTTCTGCGTCTTTTAGCCAAATAAAAAATTAGCACAAAACAAGCACACAGAAACCAGAGAATTTATAGTGGTTCCTTCAGTTGTGAACGTTCACTTTCCTGTCTCGCCTATCTACCATGAAGGGCTAGATTTGTGTACTTCACCTTTATCTTAGATGGTAAACAATCTTATAACTCGAAGCCTCAACTCCTAAAAACTCGAAGACAACTTTCCTACCACTCGGAGAACAACCTCTGCTACAAATTCGATCCTATTAACAAGGATCTACAACTCCGTGGAAAACCTCCTACAATAGTTTAAAAAGAGTTATACAACAATAGATTAAGAATAATCTTCTTCAGATATAAAAATCGTTTGTCTTCCTTTCCTCTGAACAGTAGATCTTGAAAGCCTTGAGGAAAAAGAGAACTTGAAATCCTTAAAATCATGATCTGAACAATCGGGATTGACTACATCAAGGAGAACTTGAAATTTTAGTGATCAGAGATCAAGTCAAATCCTTCATTGACAATCAAATCGTGAATCGAGTAGTCGGCCGAGAGAATGTCGTAAAAAATTTATATCGCGTGCGCCAACGGGAGTTCTTTGATATTTCTAGATTTAGATGTAAAAGCACGATTAGGTTTGAAAGAAAATCACCCTAGGCATTTATAGGAACTCCCCTTCTCAAACAGCTAGAAGTTCCTTTCATACCGAGAAATCCACGTATTACTATACATGGCAGTCGAGATGGGCAGTATAAAAATTCGAAAATAAACCATAATTCATTTTCGTCGAGTATAAAAAGGTGTACTCATCGAACTACTTTAAAATACGATGAAAAGGACTTGGATGAATCCAAACAGATTGATCTGAGAGCTCAGTGCATTCCTAGAAAGACTCGGTGATTTTGACGAATATCGACCAACATACCTGACGAATTCGACGAGTATTGAAAGATAACTATAATGAATTCGATGAGTATGCAAGGCGATATACGTCAAATTCTACTTGGCCATTTCTCAAGGATGCCGGAAAATTCGCAGAGTTAATTCCTTTGAATTCGACGAGTATCAGTAGGTATTTCCGACGAATTCAATGAGTATCAACAGATAACCTCAACGAATTCGACGAGTCTACTCTACGATACTCAATGAATTTTCCTTGGAGAAAATTATGTCCTTCTTGAATTCAACAACACACCCTTCCTTGAATCTTCTAAAGCACTTGAAATGGAAGTACATTCTAATAGAGAGATTACACATGAGTCAACATAATGTCTTACACAATAAGGGATTACATTGTATAGTCCTGTGTTCTATGACCCATTGTAACATGACATTGGTTTGTACTTAGAAACATGAACCTGCAAGCACATGACTAAACAAACAGCATCAAAAACAAACTCAATTCATCTTAGTTTAAGGGTCACTTCTTCAAATAAAGGTCATCATGGATACAATACCCAACAATCTCCCCCTATTTGAAGAAGTCAAAACCCTATATACTAAGGTGAATTGTACGCAGGATAATAAATCAAGGAAAGAGCATAACAAGAAATTATAACAAAACTATCTCAACAAAACATTAATGTATATATATATAAGCAGATTTATCGGGACAAATAGTTTTCACAAAACACACACAAATAATGATGAACTTCAAAGAGGTTTCCCTTGGGAATTTTGATTCTGCCTATCAAAATACACTTTGGGCTTTAGAAAATACTTTGACAGCGTAGGAGGAGCATTAACATCATGTCTTCTAAAATTTCCTAAATGAATTCTTCTCTTAGAATTTTCCACCTCATGCTTCTGCCATTCTTCCCTGCTATAATGTTTCCACCTATCTTCATTTCCCATGTCGACCAATATGAAGGTGTCCAGAATAATGCCCTTAGAGATTGGGCTCCATACTTTGTCCGGGGCCATAACAAAATTTTGTACAAGTCAAGGTATCTTTCATGAGTTTCCTCCCCGAGTACTCCACAAAAAAATGGAGTTGCCGAGAAAAGGAAAAAACACTTATTGAAGCATGTACAACTATGTTGAATGACTCTTCACTACCATAGTACTTCTTGGCTAAAGCAGTTAACACAACTTACAACGTGAAAATAGAGTATTATTCAACAAAAGCCATCGTAAGACACCTTATGAACTATTGAAGGGCAGAAAACTGACTATGTCCTACTTTAGGATCTTTGGAAGCAAATGCTTCGTACTAAACAATGGGAAGTATTATAGAAGAAAGTTTAGTGAAAAATGTTTTGAAGGTATTTTCGTAGGTTATAGTAGCCATAGTAAGACATATAGGATTTTCAATAAGAAAACCCTGGTTGTAGAAGAGTCTATTAATTTTGTATTTGATAATATAAGTATGCTTCATAACAACTCGTCTAGTTTTGTTGGTGAAATGCTGGTGTCAGGATTAAAGAACTGAACTTGGAAGAAGTCAAGGAAGATGCTCCAAATTCTATCAAAGTTGTTAATACCAACATTATTGAAGAAGAAATTCAAGATGAAGATCTCCATCCACTTGTTGAATATGCACCGACTGTAGCAGAACCTTCTGGTGGGATGGGAAGGAATCTAGTGTTCAGAGACTCAAGAGATCACCCTATTGATCTGATCATCGAAGATCCAAGTGATAGTATACAGATGACAAGAGGTAGAACTAGCGAATTTTTACATCTTAGCTTTCTCTCTCAGGTTGAGCCAAAGAAATTTGAAGAAGCAAATAAGGATGCACTTGGATTATGGCTATACAAGAGGAGCTCAACAAGTTTGAAAGGTGCAAAGTTTGGGAGTTGGTGCCATGGACCAAAGGATAGAACGTTATTGGAACGAAGTGGATTTTCATAAATAAGCTGGACGAAAATGGAGTAATTATAAAGAATAAAGTTAGACTTGTAGCACAAGAATACAGAAAAGAAGAAGGGATTAAATTCGATCAAATATTTGCTCCTATGGCAAGAATCGAAGCGATTAAGTTGTTTCTTATGTATGCTACTCACAAAGGTTTCAAGGTCTATCAAATGGATATGAAATCAGCATTCCTCAACGGTAATCTAAAAGTCGAAGTATGCGTAGCTCAACCTCCAGGTTTTGTCAACTCAAGTCTCCCTGAACATGTTTATTTTTTAAATAAAGTTTTATATGGTTTAAAACAAGCTCCCCGAGCTTGGTATGAGATTCTATCTAACTTTCTTCGTGAGAACAAGTTAACAAGAGGAAAGATAGATAAGACATTATTTCTTAGGGAAGTTAACGATAATATTTTGCTAGTACAAATCTATGTCGATGTTATTATCTTTGGCTCTATGAATGACCTCTTTTGTAAGAAGTTTTTTAAACTTGTGCACAGGAAGTTTGAAATGAGTAGTATGGGTGAGCTGAAGTATTTCTTAGGAGTTCAGGTGAAACAATCTGACGATAGAATTTTCATCTCTCAGATGAAGTTCACCAATGAGTTAATTAATAAATTCAGAATGGAGAATGCAACATCTATGAGGACTCTAATGGGTTCAACTACGTATCTGGACAAGGATGAGAAAGGGAAATCATTTGATGAAACCAATTATAGAAGCATAATTGGATCTTTGCTCTACCTTACTGCGAGTAGGCCAAATATAATGTTTTATACATGCGCATGTGCTAGATTTCAGGTAAACTCTAAGGAATCTCATTACATCGCTGCAAAGAAGATTTTGAGATACCTTAAGGGTGCATCGAATCTTGTCTTAATGTACCCAAGAAGTAATGACTGTGAGTTAATAAGCATTTCATATGCTTATTTTGCAGGTAGAAGGGATGACAGGAAAAGCACTTTCAGAACTTGTCAATTCTTAGGAAGAAGGTTGATTTCTTGGAGCAGCAAGAAACAAAATTGTGTGGCAATCTCAACTACTGAGTCAGAGTACATCTCTATAGGCAGTTGTTGCGCACAACTTCTCTTGATAAGAAATTAACTCGAAGGTTACAACATGGAGCTAAAGGAGATTCCAATGTTTTGCGACTCCTCCAGTGCTATTGCAATTGCTAATAATCTAGTCTCTCATATCCGGACAAAGCACATTGAGATAAGGTATCACTTCATTCGGGAGTATGTGGAGAATAGGGACATCAACCTCGGTTAGGTCCCGACGCATAAGCAAGTCACAGATATTTTCACAAAGCCGCTGGATACGGCCAAGTTCTCCATCTTCAAAATAGAACTTGGTATGCTCAACAAGGACTCATGAGGATGGTCAAGGATTCAAACTAAAGTCAGATTAGTGTAATATTTTTCTCAAAACGCAGGAATTCTTCAATTTGGTAAATTGAGAAAACTCGAATGCAAATTCGTAGGATATTCTCATGGAATCTCGAAAAATTCGTTGAGATAGGCAAAGTAATCTCGCCCACTTTTGACGAATGAGACTTTTCACACGTGTTATTTCGACGAATCATCAGGTTTATACAAGGAATTTCGACGAATTTGACTCTAGGTCTTTTTTTATATTCTCTCTTTATTGGATCCGAAGAGTCACTTCCGGCAAAGATACACGTGTTATGTCTCTTCAAAATTTTAAATCGTATATAAATAGGACTTTATCGGGCAAACAAACTTCACAATCGTCGATAAATGTTCGGATTTCCGTCGAGAATACTTCGACGCACTGTTCATCTTCCGCGAACTGTCCATGTCATCGATTCGTCTTCCTCGTTTCTCATTGGTTCTCCATGGCTCCAAGAGGTACAAGAAATCATCAAGTATGGAGAGAAATTGTTTGGGCATGGTTTGCCACCGCCACTGATGAATTTCACAACTTCATTTTGATGCTTGAGGCTGCCGGACTATTCTTCGTTCAAGAACACCAGTGCAAGGTTCTGGATAGGGATGTCTTGGAATTCTTTCTTCATGCAAAGCTCCGCCATGAGGATACATTAATTAAAAGCAAGGTCAGGAATCTTTCTATCAAAGTGAAGGCCTCCCTCCTCACCCAATTCCTGAGGCTTCCTGAAGTTGTAGAGACTGAACATGTTGAAGATAGTGATTTCACTAGAGCTCTGCTATTCTGTGGTCTACCCAGAGGAACTACAACCATCAAAAGGAAATCTATGAATGAAGAAGGAAAATTTCTATCTAATTTCATTAGTAAGGTTCTTCTTTGTAAAGTCGGCTCCCACGACTATCTATCCAATGATATGTTCAAGCTAATTGCCACAATAATCTGCAGGAAGAGAATTGATTAGGGAGCAGTTCTATTTGGCAGGATAAGGGATAACTTGCGTGCTCTAAATTTTGGGAGGATTCTTAGTCTTTATTTGAACCAAGTGGACAGGAACACTTTTGACATGACTAAAGGTTTACCAATCCATCACCTAAAAGAGGATTTACTCTTCAATCCTCTCTAAATGGGAAAGGAGAATCCCAATGTAAGGTGGACTCAGGGAAGTGGATGAAGAAGTGGAAGAGGTGGTTCTTGATGATATGATTCCTACTCCTACACCCTATGGTGCTCTAGAAAGCTCTAGTGCAAAAGTAGATGGGGAGTCAGCTTCGACTCAAGTGGCTGTTGATGTTTAATTGACCTTAATTGTTCCCTCTTCTATAGAGACAAATGTTGAGGACTCAGTCAGTGCAAAAATAGTGGTTCCAAACACAGATATTGCTGAGATAGTAGTTGATGATAGTGCTCCTGATGTTGCTGCAAATGAGGTTTTGGTTGTAAATGCTGGTAGTGTTGAAATAGAGGTTGTTGATCCATATACAGTTGCTGATGAGATAGTCCTTGCTGCTGGTGTTCTTACTCCTGCGGCTATTGAGGTTATCACTGATGAGACTGCTGAAGATATAGTTGATGATGATGATTTGGATGTTGACTTTGATGATTCTGCTGATGTTGAGATGGCTGAACTTGGTGACGCTAATGCTGATAGTGTCGATGAGCAAGATAAGGAAATTGTGTTGGCCTCTAATAAGACTGCTGCTTCTGCTAATATGATCGTAAGTCTCCCAGAGATTCTTCTAGCTGAGGCTGAGAGGGAGCAGATTCAGCCGTCAATCTCAGTTCAAACTAAACTTGATAGGTTCATTTGCAATCTTCAAAGAAGAATTGCTCAGATAATAGGGTGGTCTCCCATTGAGGGGGAGGATATTGTGGTAAATTCTGATGAGGTAGGAGAGGCTGAGATGCTTTCTCCTGTTCTTGAGACTGAAGATCCCGCCTTATTGCAAAAACAACATTTATCTCCATTGGCAGAATCTTCTAGTGACTCAGAGAACATTGTAGATCTTCCCTCTCCTCCAAGAATTCAGACTAATGACATTCCAAGCTCTAGTACAGATAACTTCTTGCAAAAATCTATTGAAGCGATGTTTGCCAAGTAGCAAGCACATTTTGATAACTCGCTACAGAAAGTACTCAATAATGTGAAAGAAGTTAAGCAGGATATGAACAACGACCATGTTGAAGTTAAGGTTCGTTTTGATAAGTACTAAGCAAACCTTGACACGTGGTTAGTCCCAGGCGGGAAAGTTGTTCTTCACAAAATGACCGGGCAGAAAAATAATCTTGAGGTGACTATGGATATTGATGAAAATGCTAAGATAATCATTACTGCCCAAAACACCGAGATGAACCACTTTGATGAACAAATGCTACATTATAGTAATGAGATAGCAAGGGTTGTGCTTTCAGAAGTCAAAAAGGGGAAGGAAGAATTCAAAGGTATGGTCAATGTGATTGCAGCCACCTTATAAGATCTGTTTTAGGCATTTAACACCTACACTTATGACAACTTTAGTTGGCTACATAGATAAATTTTTGGAGCTACAGGAACTGCTGAAGTAAGAATGCCGGATCCAATACATGTTGGTGTTTATCCTGCTCAGGATTATTCAAAATACTGGTCTGAAAATCAAGACCTTCCATAGGATGGAATTGATTTTGGAGCTGCTGTTGATCCAGGAATTGAGTTAGTTGAAGATATTCCTCAACCTACAACCAATAAAAGAAGATTTGGAGAAGGCCCATCTTCTCACAGATTTGATTCTAACAGGGAACTGTGTGAAGTATGGAGCCCAATCTCCAAGGGCATTATTCTTGGCACCTTTACTTTGGTTGATATTGGAAATGAAGACAGGTGGAAACACTATAACAGAGAGGAATGGCAGAAACATGAAGTGGCAAATGCTAAAAGAAGAATTTATTTTAGAAATTTCAGAAGCTATGATGTAGATGCTCCTCCTTCACCTCCAATGTACTTCCCGAAGCCCAAAGCATATTATGATAGGCAGAATCAGAAGACCAAGGTGAAACATGTCTGAAGTTTATAGTCTCTATGTTATTCTTTGTGTGAAAATTGTTTGCCCTGATAGAACTATTTATACATGCATTAATTTTTTGTCTGAGATAGAACTTTTTATTACTTGCTTTTATGTTTATTTTCTTTTTTTTTATTTAAGATTATCTTGTGTGTAGTTCACCTTAGTATATAGGGTTTTGACTTTTACAAATTGGAGGAGATTGTTGGGTATTGTATCCACAATGACCTTGATTTGAAGAAGTGTCCCTTGAACTAAGATGAATTGAGCTTTTATTTGATCATGTTCCTTTAGTCATGTGCTTGCAGGTTTTATTGCTAAGTACACACCAACGTCAGGTTACAGTGGGTCATGAAACAAAGGATTATAAAATGTAATCCCTCATTGTGTAGGACAATATGGTAACTCACATATAATCTCTCTTTTGGATTGCACTTCTATTACAGGTGATTTAGAAGAATCAAAGAAGGACAGGTTGCTGAATATAGAAGGAAGGAAAATTTTTCCAAGTACAATTTGTCATGTATAGTAGTGGATACTCATCGAATTCGTCGAGTTTATTTATGAATACTCGTCGAATTCATCAAGTATACTTACTGACACTCGTCGAATTTGTTATATTTACTTATATAATATTTTTTAAGGTCTTGAAAATCGGTTAAATAAATTCGTCGAGAATCCTCAAGTATACTCGTCGTATTTGTTGAGTGTATAAATTGACACTCATCGAATTCGTTGAATATACTAGTCGATACACGTCGAATTCATCGAGTCTCTCTTGAAAAGCTTCCAAATTCTCGAACTTACGTTTTTGGATTTATCTAATTTAAATTCATCAGATATCAAGTGATTCGTCAAGTATATTCATGGATATACAATGATACTCGACGAATGGACTTAGCAAAATTTTTCCAGATTTTTGTCTGACGGGTTTCTGTTTCAAGACGTTGGTCATATACAATACACGTGGACTTTTTGTTTAGGAAGGAATGTTTTTAGCCGTTAGAAGAAGGAATCCTATAAATACCTAGGGTTAATTCGTTAAACCCCAATCTCTAATTCCTACTTTGAAATCGAGAATATGGTCGCTCATTTCGTCGGACGCACGACACACGGAAATCGAAGAACGTCGACCTAGCTTCTCTCGATTAGTGATTCGACAGATCTTGTTTCAAGTTCTACATAAGATTTCAGATCTAGTCGGATCAAGATTTCAGATCAAGCTTTCAAGAGAAATTTCTAGTCTTCTCCTTCCACAAGAACTTCAAGTTTTTCATTCCAAGGAAGAATAAGATAGGATACATTCAGATCTGAAGGATTAGATTTGTTTTCAATCTAAAAGCATTGTATATTTTTTTTGTACTATAGTAGGAAGATTTTTCTTCTTACGTGTAGATCCTTGTGATAGGATCGAGTTATAGGAGAGTTTGTTCTCCGAGTGTAAGAGAGATTGTTCTCCGAGAAGTAGGAGTGTGGACTCCGAGATGTAAGATTTGGCTAAATCTGAGAAAGATAAAGTAGCTGAATCTAGCACTTCGTAGTAGATAGGCGAGGCGGGACAGGGAAGTACCCAAATCGGGGAACCACTATATACTCATGTGTTGTGTCATGTTTGTTCTGTGGGTTTGCTCTTTATAATTTTTAATCCGCTATTAGCCACAAAACTCACCTATTCACCCCCTCTACGTGATTTAGGAAGGCAACTATACACTTTCACGGTCTAAATACTCTCTGAACATTCTATTCATCAAATCCATGAATACTGATGGTGCATTCATCAACCCAAATAACATAACTGTGAACTCATTGTTCTTGTAACGGGTATTGAAAGTCATATTAGGAATATCACTTTCTTTGATCTACAACTGGGAGTAACCAGACCTTAAATCCAGCTTTTAATACACAGTTGAACCAACAAGCTGATCAAACAAATCATCGATTCTCAGAATCAGATACTTATTCTTCTCAATATGCTTCTTTAACTCTAGGTAATCAATACACAGACACAAGCTTCTAACTTTTTCTTCACAATGTGGACTGGTGCACTCCAAGGGATGAGCTTGGACGTACATAGCCTTGCTCTAGCAAATCATGTAACTGAACTTTCAATTCATCCATCTCCTTTTCACTATTTGGTACGAAGAACATGACAAAGGTTTGGCACCTGGCACAAACTCAATTATAAAATCGATCACTCACTAAGGTGGAGCTCTAGGAAGATCCTTTGGGAACACATCAGCAAACTCGGATACTATAAGAACGATACTCAAACTAGGCTTAGGCTCTGAAGTCTCATACAACATGAAGAATAACTCCACACCTTTTTGAACCGCTTGGACTACTTGGAGAGCAAACATCAATATCTTGCTCGGTCCACACATTTCATCAAACGAAGTCTCGCATTCAGTGTTTTTCCCTAATATAACTTCCTTCATATTGCAATTGATCCATTTATATTACTTTGAAAGTCTATTTATGCCAAAGATCACATCAAATTCAGATATCGATAGCATTGATGCTTCCAAGTCAAACTCTAGACTTCCTATCCACACCTTCACAATACAAACACTTCTGCACACATCATGCACCCAATTGGGAGTAAGACGTCCAACCTATCTTTTGATATATAAGAAGACACTCTGATGTGTGATAAGATGTCCTCAGATAGAAAGGAATGAGATGCTCAAGTGTCAAATAGTGCTCTCGCTAGATAGTTTAGAGCTAGGAAAAAGCCTATTACAAAAAACTTACCCAAAAAATTGCATACAAAGTTTACAGTACATAATGCTATAAAAGTTATTTACTATATCATACCTGTTACGACGTCGACTTGTTTTATGGACACTTGCTGACAAGGTTATAAAATTTGGGTTGCGCTGGAGTCTAATGGGATGCAGATGACTCCACAACATTCCTTTTCTCCACATAAGACGTACCCACCTTTTTATTCGTCTTCGGCGCACCAACACGATAGTCTCAAGAAAAGTGTCCCACCTTGCCATAAGTATAACAAGTGAGCAAATCTTGCCCAGTCATCGCTTTCGATACAGAAGAGGAAGTTGGCTTTGAAAAAATAAGACTTTTATTTAAACATGTGGTACCCAGACTTTGCAAAGCTCATTACTTTGAACTCGAACTTCTTTATATATAGGTCCTTCTAGATTTGGACACTTTTCATATCTGTTTAAGGGACCTGGCCATATTCACCATGGTAAGAAAGCCTTGCATCATCGAACCAAATAGGAGTAACCTAAAATCATCTTGCAGACCTTTATAAAACTTGTCGGTCTTTCTTTCCTCATCATCAAATGACGATCTCGCATATTTCCCAAGTCTTGTAAACTAATGGAAATAAACATCCACCAAATGGTTACCTTAAGTCAACTATTAGAATTTATTCTCCCATGCAATACATTGGGTAGAAGATATATGCTACGCAAAAGGCAGTATCAAAAACTCTTCAATCAAGATGTCAGTCAGTTGCTTGCCGACAAACTGATGCAATTCCATCTTGTCCCACCAAAGCCTTGCTTCTCCATCCAACAAAAAAGTTTCTATGGTAACTCTATGAGCTTCCTCCATCTTCGTAGCCGTCAAGGTTCCCTTTATTCATGAGAGCCAGTATTTGGATTGAGTTATGGATCCCATTCCCACAAAAGAAGCAAGATTGAAGCTCAGAAAGTGCTTTGATTGTTAGTTTGAGGCTCGTTTTGCTGTTATCAGATCAACTACCATAACCGGCTCTGGGGCCAGCATAAGTGCAGGAAGTACTTGCCTTTCTATTTGTGCATTGATTATAGCAAACAAAGCTTCAACAACCAACCTTATAATCTCAGCAAAAGGTGGGGTTATAGGAACATCAGCAGGTGCAGTACTCTCTGCAGAGTGCTTGGGTTGGAACTGCCCTACACCACTCTAAGTCACCTATAATTGTGCAGTACACTATTTAACGACTACAAACATAGCAAATAGCAAACAAAGGAACACTCTGATTCCACAAATAATGCTACAAACATGTGTGCTTGTCCATTATAAGTGTATAGTCACTGGTTGTTTAGATGTTATAAGGTGATGCACACACGTGCACTCCACCCCTTAAAAAGAAGTCTCCCATGAATTTGCACGATAATAGATCGACACCGAAAGCTGATACAAAATTGTAAGACTTTATCCATTCCAAAGAATATACCAATAGGTCCAGTCGAGATCCCACTCTATATTAAATGAACAAGATAAAGAGTTACGAAATGAAAACCAACCAATTAATACAAGTACCCATCATAGATATACAAACGAACCGAAGCATTTTATTTAACTTTAACCAGTATGTCCACACACTATAGGAATGTACATAAGAACTAATAGTTATATTCTTGGCCTTACGACCTTACACGTATACAAATATAACTAACATGATTTACATACATCGACACGCAACCCGATAATATATGAAAGTTATAACAAAACTTTGGCCTTGGCAGTCCAACACAACATGGTACTTCAGTCTGCTACTTCCTACTCTTCTTGCCAACACCTGCACCTTTACAATCCATAGAGACGTGGAAAAACAAAATAGCATTCAGCTTTAGGTAAGCATAATAGGTGTCACGACCCCACCCCATCCCCGACCTCCTTAGCCAACTGCGGGACAGTGGTACCTTCCCAACAAAATTGGTCGTACAAGTAGTACATATATACAAAATGAAAGTGTAGGTACTAAAAGGCCAAACATCATTAATATATGCACAAATCATCACAAACGTTGACATGCACGACCACACATTTCATGCTCTCAAGACATGCTTTTAGTGTACTCTTTCCCGTACTCCACCGCCATCCTAAGTTTTTCAAACTTAAATGGTAATTGAGCTTATGTCATCAAAGGTTATTACACAATACAGTCTTTTCTAAGATTAACAGGTGTACCGGAAAGCTACCTCTTCACAAACTAGCATGGAACTGGTTCGTACAGCTTTTCCCGTGTTCAGATCACCGGAATCCACCATCATGGTGCGGGTAGGGCTTCACCTTGACCCGTTAATAAGCTAACCAAATTATCTCACAACAAACTAGGCACATAGGACCTTTAATCATTTAACTGCTAACATGTTATTCACCTTATCCACTTGAGAGAACATAAGCTTCACGATCACAACCAATGTAACTGGAGATCATCCAGTCAACTATCGCCAGCAATAGTACTATCGTCGTGTGTTTGTAAAAGAATGCTTGTTTTTTGTTCCAACTCAGGGTGTTTCATAGAATTGATCTCTAGCACACCACACAACACCCAGAATCTGAAAACTAAATAATTTTCCACAGAGTCTTCTCCAGCATGCAAATCAAACATCATGAAATAAACATAAAAGTAGGGCACGCATGTCCTAAAATCAGGAAGAAGGATCATTACCCTTGATGATCATTTCAGTGCAATGAAACAAAATTCCAATTAGCAGAAAAGAACTGCACCAGGCCGCTCTCCATAGATATGAAAACAGATTGCAATTCAGAGCACCAACAATGGCAGAAACCCCCTTCTTCCTTTCTCTTCCGAAGGCTATCCACAGCTTTCAAATGAAAAGATAAGGAGATAAGATTGTCTCTAGCCCTTTAATATTAAAGGACGGACTAATATGGAGCATTTTATCAAGTCTCATAAAAAATTGAGTGCTCACGATGCATTTTTAAGAATGTGTCTTCTTCTGCTACCGATTGGTCGTATCTAATACACCGCATTAGTCCCTGAGCGGTGATCCTTATATGCAGCCGCTTAACCTAAAAGCATAGTGTGACCTACCACCCGATAGTAGCAGTCTAGCCGATCTTCGAGACAACTTGACTCTTATGGTGACCTCACGATGCATCATCGTGATGGGAGGCTATCGTCGAGAGTAGCAATACCGCCCGACATTAGCTTCCTGGTGCCACCATAGGATTGGATCGAGGATCGCTTTACAAAATATGGATTGATTACACAATCTAGATCGGTAGAATAGGTCAGGATCGCAATCCGCATCATAGGATCTTACGATCCTAGGATCTAGATTTTGTAAATTGATCCAGATTTATAAAGCGATCATCGATCCAATATTACCATCCGATCCAAGCAAACATCGAAACAATCTCATCTAGGATCTCAATCCTGACAAATTTAGCACTACACAATCCAACAAGTCATATCAGATGTAGGTTACCACAAAAAAGGTTTAATCACCAAGAGTAAAGGCGCATTATGATCTATCTTTTAATGAGGGGAAAGGGATTATTCATCCCCACTGTTTGCCAATTCCAATTATAATTACTGTTAGGACTCAGAGGAGATGTTTTTTAATGTCTCTATATCTGGATATTTGGGCTATAGTAGAATGACACTACACTTTACCTACTATTGAAGTTTGAGATGAGTTATAGAAAAGTGGGATGGTTTTGATAAAAAAATGTACAAATAATGCTAAAGGTATTAATTCTCTTATTTTTGTTTTAGATAGAATTGAATTTAATTGTACTTTTGTATATGGAAGTGCTTATGATATTTGGCCTTTATTAAAATTAAGTCTTGAAGGTACATCACATGTCAAGGAGACAAATCTATTCTAGTTGGAGTTAGAATATGAAGAATTTTACATGGAGATTGATGATGAAGTTGACGTGATGTACACGAGGTTCACAAAAATTGTGAATATCTCAATATATCTTGGAAAGTCCTTATCCAATGGGAATTTGGTGAGGAAGATACTGAGATCACTACCTTCAAAATTCAACCCAAAGGTCATCGCCAACGCCAAATCTGATTATCTAAGTCGGCTCGAGATAAAGAGCCTCTTTGGGAACTTGAGAACCCATGAGGTCTAACTAAATATTCAAATTGAAGAATACCATTAAGATTCGAAAAAGAAGTCATTGGCCTTAAATTTGGCAAAAGAAGAAGAAAATGATGAAGATAATGAGGAGCAGAGCCCGATTTTTCTAGGTTTCAAGCGATTCATGGGGAATATTGAAAGAAAGAACACTTTTTGAAAGTATATGAAGAAACGAGGCGACAAAAGGGGTGTTTGATCAAAAAAGGCAAAGGTATCTGATAGCGATAAGAAAAGTACCATCTGAGCACTGCCACAGCCAAAATACTGGGCATATCAGAAGTAAGTGCCTAAAATAAAAGTAGGGGAAAGAAAAAAAGAACAAGAAAAAAGACAAGAAAAAGGGTTGAAGGTGTTTACTTGAGATGACTTCTTTAAGAAGTCTAGTGATGACGGGGAGGCAAACATGTCTCATGGGAAAACATATACCTCTTTTTGTTGACGATTGCAATGTCCAAAGAGACACTGAGATACTTCCTCCCTCTTTTGATGACTTTTTCTGAATATGTGAAAACTTGCAAATATTTTGATAAAACTCTTAAGATTTTGACATATTAAAATATGAAAATAAAATATTATTGAAAGAAAATAAAAAAATAAACAAATAATCAATCATATTTAGGAAAGAAAAGATTGATTACCAAGAGTCTGATATAACTCATTAGCAACGATAAAGAATTGGATGATTTTGCTCTCCAAAATCTCATTTAATTTTGAAACTCTCACTAATGAGAGAAAGGATTTAGAGAACAAAACTACAATTTTATATTGCTCAAATTGAGAATGGTAAAAAGTATTTTGCAAATTTGTGTGTGATGCTTGTAACTAAGAACACCACATTAAAAGCCTGTATCCATGACTTAAATATTGCAATAAAAAATCTGGAGTTGGCAAAAAATATCTTGAGATGATTTTTGCCAAAAATGTCTTGGAAGTGAAAAAATTCAAGTTAGGTTATATAAATGTTTGTGAAATTAATGACTTGTGTGAATACCTTTGATTTACACAGAATATTTGAATTAATTATTGTGATGTTAGATTTAATTATGTTAATGGAATAATGTAGATATATAAACAAAAATATAAACGAGAGAAGTCAAAAGAAAAACGCTTAAAGAATCAAGTCATCAATATGACACAAAAAGTATAGAGATTCCTCAAACTTGGGTACGTCTCCTCTTCCATGGCATGTGGGAATCCGCTGTCTCACTAAAGAGGTGACAAGCCTTTTTTCCATCTGGAGACTCCAACCAAATGTTTGTCTTTTCCAACTATACAACGAAACACAAAGGATCTTGGTTTTGGTGATTAAACCACTACACCTTGATAGATCTTTATTCGGGTGATCCAACCACTATAATCTCTTTTAAAGGGTAAGAATTAAAGCCCTTTAAAAGTGAAAGTTATAGATCAAGTAGATCTATCTCAAGAGAAATAAGACTTCCTAAAACCAATATGAAGGAGTAATTAGTTTACATAGATAAGTTGGGATATGGAGAAGCAAGGTGTATCTACTTTCTTGCCTCACTATTTTTTTATTATGCAATGGTATCTTCTTATATATGACCAACATCTGATAGCAAGGAATCCTTCTATAGCAATTTCTCGAATGATAGATTTTTAGCTTATTTTTTGTAAACACACTATGGCTCTATTCTGCAACGGTCACAAACATCGATGGATGTTGAGTATTGGACCGTGGTTCAAACTTCAATTGCTAACTACTGCATCCTTGATCATTAATCGCTGAGCACAGAGCAGTCTTCAGTCACTGTTATGTCCTTGAATGCTGAGCATTGAGTGACTTTGAGCTAGGGGCAAGATCGCTAAGCAACGATCTCCTATTCAGATGGCCCAAGTTAGTGATCATTGATAACTAACAACTCCTTGTTTTCTTATTGGTTCTGCATTCCTTAGCTGTAGATTCCACTATATATTACATCAGCATTATTTTGTTCTACAAGGATTTTGTTTTTACTCAAGCTTTCTTTCATCAAATCAACGAACATGGCCAACATCTCCCCCTATTGGATAAGAATGGAAGAATGCATAAGAGAGGGTAAAGACAATAACATGCTCCGCTAATCCATGGTTAGAGATACTTCTTCTTTCAGAACCAAAGAACTTGCTTGCTCATATCTTTTAATAGGATTTTGCTATAAGTTCAGAAGAGAGGAGTAGCCGAAGAAAAATTCAAAGAAATAACCTCCTGATAGGTGATTTAGAGGACAAATGGGGGTGAATTAGAACCTCAATTCCTTTTTAGGAGATTTTAATTTGCCTTACTCAGAGATGATTAAGGAAGCACCGATAATTTCCATTTTTTAGCTAGTCATGCTCCTCCTGAAGTCATGGAGCATTCTACCAACTTCATATTAATAGAAAGCATGAAGGGCCAATCAACGTCCAGTAACACTCTTGAATGGATTGGCTGCGGAGATTGCATATCTTGGAGTGCATCCATATATTCTTTAGCCTTTCTTCGGCTAAGCGAGTCTCCTCTCACAATTGCCTAAGTTTTCTTTTGCCTACCATAATCTTCCAAGGAAAGGAAACTTTATTCTTACTCCTTTTCTCCATAGCTTCATCTCCTTCTTAAACTTTAATAGTCCAAGACTTAGGCTTCATTTGGGAGGACTTTTTTTCACCGGTCAAGCGGTTATGACCACATGAATCGGTCCATAATTAAGGTCTGGTTCATGCGGTCATAACCGCTTGACCGGTAAAAAAAGGTCCTCCCAAACGGAACCTTAGAGAGCTTTGAGCTACACTCAGACGACCTGTATTAATGCACTTATAGTAAAAGCGATCCAAGAGAGATAAGCCCATTAGAGAAATGCACATATCTTTCTTCAATCTTCTAGTATCTATAAACCTTGGGACTGAATTCTCGTGTATTTATGGATAACTTTGCAATTAAAAGTAAGTGAAACAAATATCCCTTTGTAATAACTTTTGAAATTATTATTACAGTTTTGAAAAGAGGCGAAGAGAGAAAAACCGATGGATTATTGTAGGATGGGCTCATTTTGATTTGTCTTGTCATGAAGGTATGGCGTTTAAGTAGTTATTAAAAATAGCTTAAACCTTATGGCATTTTTGGCTTCTTATAGATAAGAGGGCTCCAATATGTCATAGGGATTTTCAGATTTGTGCGATGTCATACCTATTAATATGTCTTCATAAAAATTTGTTGATCAAACATGATCACCAATCATTGAGTGAGCGAGAATTCAGTCATCATAGATCAGTAAGAGTTAATTATCACAATAGTTTATGAAGGATAAATCGTTGACAAGCTCGTTTTAATTCAATGATTTATAGAATCATCATTCTGGTAGAATCCTTGAATGACGATCAAAATAACTGATAGAGAGATCTAATGAAGTTAAGAAATGATTGCAAATTAAAGATGATTTGATACATAAAGAAAGGTCTTAGGAGGATCAAAAGATCACTCCCCCTAAGTTAAATTACATTTATTGAGAGCTTAATCTGAGCGTTAGATTTCTTAAACTTTAAGCTTTGTTGAAGCTTCATTTGTTCATGTCTCAGGTTATTCACTTCACTTGAACTACGTGCCACCAACATTTAGAAAGGGTAGGTCACAAAATAGAATTGGTAAAATTAGCATCATAGTCCATACAAACCCTTGGCCTCTTTGGGCAACCTGTACCGTAAGATTAGGTATTTGTGTTGTTAAAACAACAATCAACCATAAAATGGTCAACCTTCTTAGAACAAAAGAAATTAAATCTAATATTACTACCTTTTCTTTAGGGAGGAGAGGAAAAGAAAAGGATTTAGGAACTCTCACGGATTAACTAATTTGTGACCTAATAGCCAAATAAAAATTTGTTGATTGATGGAGAGAGAGGTAGTTGGCAATTACTGAAAGATGTCAGACGATCATTGACTGAGGAAAAGATAACATTTTAGAATTTGTAGGGCAATGCATCAGGCGGTGATCTACAATCATTGAACATAAGAAGGAAGTTTATCTTCGATCATTGACTTTTGTCTTTAGTAAGCTTCTTCTTTCGACCTTCATTTTTCCTTTCTCTTTCAAAGAAAGTTTCTTTGTTTTAGAAGAAAGACGAGGATAGTGATGAGAGACATTGTTGGAAAGAGAAAGAGAGTAACAAGTGTTGTTCTTTTCATTCGTAGTTCCTCCATATACAGAGGTGGGAGGAAGATGACTACAAATTGCATCTTTGGAGGGGTTAACATCTAATCTCCATTTATGGAATTTTGTCTGGAGATTTTCAATTATAACTTTTTGTTTTCCCCTCCTACCATTGATGCAATCAATGTCTCCCCGAGCCTTTGCATTTTATAAATATAGTTTCCTGTTCTCTTGAAGAAATTTTCTTAATTCTTCTTTAAGATTTTTAATTTATCTTCCCAGGAATCATGAATACTGACTTCTTTTGAAGCTTGAAATGCAAACTTCTCATGCAACACAGAGTTGCATTGGGAGATATTTTTATTTTCTATAAGGAGAGACTTAATCCTCCTTTCATATTTAAGATTATCTAAACATAGATTTTAAAATATATTTCAAAAACAAAGGTAAGTGAAGCTAAATAACTCAAAAACTATTACCTCGGACGAAGTTGAGGTTTCAGCTTTGTCTGGTGAACTGCATCAAGGATTTTTACTGCATTCATCATCTTCTATTATAGGTGTGCCACTTTATGTAGATCTGTAGTGATTTTCCTCATCATTTTGATAAAAGAAGCAGGCTTCTTCTAGAGATGCCAAGTAGACGTTATCTAGTTCTACTTCTATTTCAGAGGGGTAATCTTCAGAGAACGTTTCACACCAGCTTCTGCCAGCTTCTATCTTCTAAGGAGAGGGAGTTTCTGGCAAGATTGAGTCGAGAAAAGTTGTATCAAAAGACTTAATGAAAACATCAATCTTAGATTTCCATGTAGCAAACATATCAAAGCAAGTCATGAAAGATCTAGAGGATGAGGCAAAATGAGTTAGAAAAGACATCTTGTGTATTTAGAGCAGTATTGTAAATGTCGGTCGAAATTTCCGACATGTCGATCGGCCTAAAGGTTTTGGTAAAAAAATTTCACGACATCAATATTTTAAGTAAAAATGTCTTTTTAAAAAATATCCCTGATATATCAGTCTTCAGGCCTCAATGTACTGTTTTTACTCGATATATCGAGCGATATCACGCCGATGATATATGGCAAGTACTATATATATAATTTCTTTTAAGTGTCTGAGTGATAATATTTTGTTTTGTACTACATTTTGTGCATCTCTCATAGCCAATATTTGACTTTTTTCTCTTCTCACGCTCATTTCGTGTTCTTTATGTCATTTACTATCGTCAACGCATTTTTTGTATAACTTATAAACATACTTTAAGTGTATAAATATTTATTGAATAATTTAGAAACATGCATTATTTGAATATATGTTTATTGTGTAATTTATAAAAATAAATTATGTATGTAAATGCACATATTTACAAACAAATGTTTCTATATATGATTAAATTTATTTAAATATTAAAATTCAACATATTTAAATATCTCTGATATATCTCCCGCATTCCGACATGTGACATTTCAAATTTAAAGCGACATAAACTTGACGTACAACACTTACAAGCTTGATTTTGAGAGAGAAACATTCTCAATACATGATCTTGATTAATCAAGGTTTTAACCATTAGAGATTAACCAAGCTCTAATATCAGTTGAAAGTTTGGGGAATTAATGACTAATCTAAATATTTTAGATCCATGCAAGATGTTTTTAATTAAGCTAACCCGAATAATATAGATCTATAAGCAAAAAATATCAGTGAGAGAAGTAGAACGAAAAATATAGAAAGAATTAATTCATCTGGATGAAAAAGAAAGTATAGAGGTTCCCCAGATTTGGGTATATCCCATCTTCCACAACACATAGGAATCCACGGTCTCACTAAAGAGATGATGTGTCTTTTCCAATAGAAACTCCAACCCAATGTTAGCCTTTTCCAACCGAAGGCAACAAAACCTAATGGATCATCGTTCGGGTGATCCAGCCACTATGCACGATGGTTCTATGTTTGGGAGATCTAACCACTATAATCTATTTTGAATGATGAGAAGCAAAACCCTTTATAGGAAAAGCATTAGATCCAACATATTTGTCGTAGGAGAAATGAGACTTGATGAATCCCATAATATGGGGGGATTTAGTTTACATAGAGAAGATGGGATACATAGAAGAGAGATGTCTGGTTGCTTGCCCCACATCTTATTTTTCTTTGTGACTGCATCTTCTTATATATGACTTGCATTTGTTTGCAAAGCATCCTTCAATAGAATGTTCCTAAAATGTAGCAACTTGCTTTTTTCAAACTCGCAGCAGCTCTATTCTGCAATAGTTATCAACATAGCTGGACATTGAGCATTGGGTAATGGTTCAAACATCAGTCGATAACTACTGTATTTCTAAACGTTGATCGTTAAGCGTAAATCAGTCTTCAGTCACTATTGCATCCTTAAAAGTTGAGCATTGAGCAGCTGTGAACTAGGGGCAAGATAGTGTTGGATTGGGTGGCAAACTTAGAGGGGGTGGGGGGGGGGGTGGGGGGGGGGGGGGGGGGTGTGAATATGGTTTTCAGATTAATTCAAAAATAAAAGTATTTTCCCAAGATAAACAAGATATGGAAGCTACCGTGGGGCGGTAGCTTGCTAGCACTTGCCGGTAGGTCACATAAATTGTTTTTCTTCGTAAAAAATTTGCCTTACAAAGGCTCACATAACCTTCAATGATCTACCAACTCACAATCACGATACTGCGAGAAGAATAAATGAACAATAATTTTATTCAAGAATAACGAAGGTGGTTTACAATCGAGCACCACTAGATCTATGTGACGTCAGAGATCGGAGGAGATGAAATACAAACTTCTCTTTTTATTTCTATACAGACCCTCTACATTGACCGGTTGGCTCTCTCCCTCCCACTGGCAAGTTCTTCGAGCCAGCTCTTCACCTTACTTACCAGAAGGTTCTTAGTGCCCCACTAGATCTCCCGATCTAGACGTCCCTCATTAGGATAATTTCTCATAAAACCCTTCATGAATTCCGACGCCCCCCCGGTCGATTTTCCTCACACACAAGCAACTAGACAATAAAGAAAATCCAGAGTAAAATATAAAGAGTTTAGAAGTTATTTCTCCCTCAAACATAAAACTCCTCAGAGGAACGGTGCACGATCAATGCTCTTGAATATCGTTCTCTTTGCAATCAATCAGCTACGAAAGGTCGTTAAAGATTTCATTTACCGGAGTTCTTCAATCACGAGCAGGAGGAAGAATAAAATTGAGAGTATCTAGTTGTCTTCCTAAATCACCTAGAGGGATGTGAATAGGTTAGTTCTGCGTCTTTTAGCCGAATAAAAAATTAGCACAAAACAAGCACACAGAAACCAGAGAATTTATAGTGGTTCCTTGAGTTGCAAAAGTTCACTGTCCTGTCTTGCCTATCTACTATGAAGGACTAGATTTGTGTATTTCACCTTTATCTTAGATTGTAAACAATCTTATAACTCGGCGCCTCAACTCCTAAAAACTCGAAGACAACTTTCCAACCACTCGGAGAATAACCTCTGCTACAAATTCGTTCCTATTAACAAGGATCTACAACTCGGTGGAAAACCTCCTACAATAGTATAAAAAGAGTTATACAACAATAGATTAAGAATAATCTTCTTCAGATCTGAAAATCGTTTGTCTTCCTTTTCTCTGAACAGTAGATCTTGAAAGCCTTGAGGAAAAAGAGAACTTGAAATCCTTAAAATCTTAATCTGAATAATCGGGATTGACTAGATCTGAGGAGAACTTGAAATTTTAGTGATCAGAGATCAAGTCGAATCCTTCATTGACAATCAAATCGTGAATCGAGTAGTCGGCCGAAAGAATGTCTTAAAAAATTTATATCGCATGCGCCAACGGGAGTTCTTTGAAATTTCTAGATTTAGATGTAAAAGCACGATTAGGTTAATCACTCTAGGCATTTATAAGAACTCCCCTTCTCAAACAGCTAGAAGTTCCTTTCATACCGAGAAATCCACATATTACTATACATGGCAGTCGAGATGGGCAGTATAAGAATTCTAAAATAAACCCTAAGTCATTTTCGTCGAGTATAAAAAGGTGTACTCATCGAACTACTTTAAAATACGATGAAAAGGACTTGGACGAATCCAGACAGATTGATCTTAGAGCTCAGTGCATTCCTAGAAAGACTCGGTGATTTTGACGAATATTGATCAACATACCTGATGAATTCGACGAGTATTGAAAGATAACTATAATGAATTCGATGAGTATGCAAGGCGATCTATGACAAATTGTACTTGGCCATTCTCAAGGATGCAGGAAAAATTCGCAGAGTTAATTCCTATGAATTCGACGAGTATCAGTAGGTATTTCCGACGAATTCGATGAGTATCAACAAATAACCTCAACGAATTCGACAAGTCTACTATATGATACTCGATGAATTTTCCGTGGAGAAAATTATGTCCTTCTTAAATTCAGCAACACACCGTTCCTTGAATCTTCTAAAGCACTTGAAATGGAAGTACATTCCAATAGAGAGATTACACATGAGTCAACACAATGTCTTACACAATAAGGGATTACATTGTATAGTCCTGTGTTCTATGACCCATTATAACCAAACATTAGTTTGTACTTAGAAACATGAACCTGCAAGCACATGACTAAACAAACAGCATCAAATACAAACTCAATTCATCTTATTTCAAGGGTCACTTCTTCAAATCAAGGTCATCATGGATACAATACCCAACAATCTCCCCCTATTTGAAGAAGTCAAAACCCTATATACTAAGGTGAATTGTACGCAGGATAATAAATCAAGGAAAGAGTGTTGGTACCCTAGTTTTGATTTGAGTTTAGTCCTCTCCTTTGTGCCCCTTGACCCAAGAAATACTTATGGTCAATGGTTAGGAGTCTAGCTGTAGAGTCCTCACTTTTCCAGATTGAGAATTTGGTTAAGTAGGTTTTTCGTTCGACGATAGTCGAACGCCGCTCGACTATCGTCTATCGGCTGATCGACGATCGTCTATCAGTTGGTCGACGCTTTGTCTGCGTTGATAGTTCGACTATCTGTTGATAGTTCGACTATCTGTTTTGCGCTGATAGTTCGACTATCTGTTGATAGTTCGACTATCTGCTTGGCGAGGTAGTTCGACTATCTGTTCTGATAGATCAACTATCTGATAGTTCGACTATCTGTTGATAGGTCGACTATCTGTTCCGCCTTGATAGTTCGACTATCTGTTGATAGATAGACTATCTGTTTCGTCTTGATAGTTCGACTATCTGTTGATAGTTCGACTATCTGTTGCCTTTGATAGTTCGACTATTTGTCCTGGTAGGTCGACTATCTGATAGTTCGACTATCTGCTGATAGATCGACTATCTGGTTGGTTTTGATAGTTCGACTATCTTTTGATAGATCGACTATCTGTTTTCTGAGGTAGGTCGACTATCTGCTTGATAGGTCGACTATCTCTGTGCGCTTGATAGTTCGACTATCTGTCCTTGATAGATCGACTATCTGATAGTTCGACTATCTGTTCTGATAGCTCGACTATCTGCCGGGGTAGTTCGACTATCTTCTTCGATAGGTCGACTATCTGGATCGTTCGACTATCTGCCCGATAGTTCGACGATCTCCGTGCGTCGTTCGACGATCTTCGAGGGTCGTTCGACGTTTTCTGTCTGCCTTTGTATTTTGTATTTATTTATTATATTTAATTAATTAATACATTTTCTGGCACAGTATTTTAAGCTGTATGATAAATTAACCAGGCAATATTTGCTCCATCTCTTTTGCCTGAGTCAAATCTTTTTAAGATAAAGTTGTTTGTCTTATTAGCTGTCATTTTAATTTACTTTATCTATTATCAGCCCTTTATAGCTGTTAGACTGAAAAGTCTTCTTTTGCTATAAAGAGATTATTTCTGATGTGACTTTATTTAGTCCTTCTGTTATTTGATTTAAGCCTGCAGCTTCTTAGAAAGTGGTTTATTCCCTTTATAGAATGTTTTGCTGCAAAGATATTTCTGTCTTCTTGATATTTACAGCCCAGGTCTCAAGGCTCAGAAGAAGACAAATAATTCAAATGGAAGAGAGCCGTTGCTTGCTGATGATTATATAAAGGACCCTTTGAAGAAGGATTCAAGCTAGCGAATAGCTAACCAGTGTTACACATATTCTCAAGCACTCAAGCCTTCATCAAGTTCAAGCTTCCTGCTCTCAGCAATCTCCATCTAACTGAGAAGTGTTAAGATCTTCATCTCTTCTTCGCCTGAGTTCTCCTGCTTTCAGGAAGTTCAACTCAGAGTTCCTTTGAAGAAGAAGAAGAAGAAGATAGCTGCTTGAAGAACTTTGATTTTATTATTTATTTTCTTCCTGTAGCTTTTCCTTCAGAACTTTCTGAAGAGTTTTTCTGCACTGAAGCAAGACTTCACCTGGACATCTTTGAGCTAGGGGGAGCCTTGATTCTTTAGAGCATTCTAGCTCAGTGCAAGCTTTTGTGCTTCTCTAATCTATTGTAAAATAGAGAAGACATCTTAACCTTCTTCCCCCTCCTGTACAGGGTTATTACTCCCTTCAAAAGTATCCCTTGGTGGCAGGGCACCTGATCAAAAACCTGTGCTTGGTTTTTAGACACCTGATCAAAAGTCTAAAGGGTTTCTGGATCTACCTGAAGCAGATCCTGTTGGTGGCAGGGCACCTGATCAAAAACCTGAGTGGATTCCTACCGTGTGGGTAGAAGAGTGGACGTACCCAAGTTGTTTGGGGAACCACTATAAATTTCCTTGTGTCGTCTGGATTCCATTGTTTAATTCCTGCATTGTGGCTGTGATTAGATATAACTAGGTTGCTAGTTGCTGATTAGGTTTTTCCAAGCTTAACTGTAATTACAGTTAACTTGAGTTTGTACACAACACTTGTGTTAGGCTTTAAGGTTAAATCAATATCTATAATCTTTTCATTCCGCACTTCACTCCAAGGGAGTTGGGTAGACTATTAAGTTTTGTCTGTGCAAAATTTGATAACACTATTCACCCCCCCTCTAGAGTAGTATCTATCCCTTCACTTTCAATTGGTATCAGAGGGAGGTTGACTGACTGTATAGGCTAACACCTAAGTCACAAGATCCTGATAGATACCAAGAGCTTATAGATATTCACTATCATGGCCCAGTCTAAGGATTATTCTAGCACCAGACCTCCAGCATGCAACTTAGCAAAGTTTGGCATCTGGAAGACAAGGATTAAATTATATATGAACTCTATTGATGAAAGCATTTTTGCTTCTATTTTGTCAGGTCCCCCAAGAGCACCTGCTGCTGCCACTGCCTCATCATCTGATATGAGTGCAGTGCCTCCTCCAGACTATAATGATGAATACAAGAAGGCCAAAATTGCAGATGCCAAGGCAATGAACATACTGGCTCAGACAATGTCTGATGAGGTGTTCCAGAAGGTGGCTGACTGCTCCTCAGCAAAGGCCATGTGGGACACACTGAACCAGATTGTAGCTGGTTCAGCTGATGAAAGTAAGGACAGAAGGTCCAACCTGATCTCACAGTATGAGAACTTCAAGAAAACTGATGCTGAATCAGTTGAAGCTATGTACACCAGGCTCAGCTCAATCATCAATGAGCTGAGGACCCTGGACAAGGACATATCATTGACAGAGGTCAATGATAAGATTCTTATGTGCTTCCCTAGCACATGGGATCTAAGAATCTGGCCCATCAAGGAAGCCAGAAGTACTAATGAGATCTCAACTGAAGCTCTCCTCGGCAAGCTCAAGTCTTTTGAGCAAGTGTTGAAGACCAGAGAAGCAGAAGCTGAAGCCAAGACCCCCACTCCAACAAGAAAAGAGCAATCTCTAGCTCTTAAGGCTGCAGATGTCTCTGAAGGCAGCCAATCTAATGAGGAACTTATGGCATTGTTTGCCAAAAGATTTCTCAAGATGGGAAGAAAGGAGTTCAGAAAGAAGTCCTCTCGATATGAAGACAAACCAAGGTATGATCGCTCTCCTGCTAAAGAAATCATTTATTATGGTTGCAGGAAGCCTGGACACATTTTGCCAGAATGTCCAGAGGAGAAGAACAAGGAAAAGAGAAAAGAAAAGGAACAACACAGGAAGCACTCCAAGCCATCCTCCCACAAAAACAAGAAGAAGGAGAGAGGTTTCATTGCTGAAACCTGGAGTGATTCTGATGAAGAATCCTCCTCATCAAGCTCCAGTGAAGATGAGGAAGAGAAGAAGGCAAAAGAAGTTTGCCTAATGGCAATAGATGCCTGCAGCAACCACTCTGCTGCAGAGAGTTCTGATTCTGATGAAGAGATGCCTACTGAAGATGAGGTACTTTCTTCTTATGATTTTACTTCAGAAGAATTTAAGTTAGAATTTAAATCTTTATGTTTAGATTTAATTAGCTCAGAAAAGGAAATAAAAGAACTTAGAAATAGGTTAGCTGACTCAGAATCAATAGCCTCTGAAAACATTAGGTTAAAGGAAGAACTCACTACTTGTAGTGAAGAAATTAAATTCCTTAAAATAGAGTTAGCTAAGTCTAAGAGATTAGAAGAATCCCTTAATGGTAGAAGCCTTATGCTATTAGAAATTACCAGCATGACTAACACTAGGTCAGGTAATGATAAACTAGGCTTAGGAGCTTCTCCCAGTGAACCCCCAGTCCTTCTTAAAAATAATCTTTCAACTCCAGTGAACTTCATTTCAGCTAGTGGAAAGAAGAACACTGAGCAAGTAAATCTGGTAAATAAAACCTTAAATAAAGCTAAGAGAGAAACGAGAAAGAAGTTTTTCAAAGAAATGCAAAGAGCGTCGAACGTCGCTCGACGATCGGATGCTCCATGGTCGAACGAAGCTCGACGATCTGAGCGCCCATCGTCGAACGTCGATCGACGATTTCAATATGATTTTCAAAATCATAATCAATTCCATAGAAACCTAAATGAGAATAGAAACCCTAGGTTTGTTGACCCATCATCTGCATGGAGAATCCCACCTAGGAGATCTCACCCACTAGGTTATCACCCTCGACTATCTGTTCCGCCTTGATAGTTCGACTATCTGTTGATAGATAGACTATCTGTTTCGTCTTGATAGTTCGACTATCTGTTGATAGTTCGACTATCTGTTGCCTTTGATAGTTCGACTATCTGTCCTGATAGGTCGACTATCTGATAGTTCGACTATCTGCTGATAGATCGACTATCTGGTTGGTTTTGATAGTTCGACTATCTTTTGATAGATCGACTATCTGTTTTCTGAGGTAGGTCGACTATCTGCTTGATAGGTCGACTATCTCTGTGCGCTTGATAGTTCGACTATCTGTCCTTGATAGATCGACTATCTGATAGTTCGACTATCTGTTCTGATAGCTCGACTATCTGCCGGGGTAGTTCGACTATCTTCTTCGATAGGTCGACTATCTGGATCGTTCGACTATCTGCCCGATAGTTCGACGATCTCCGTACGTCGTTCGACGATCTTCGAGGGTCGTTCGACGTTTTCTGTCTGCCTTTGTATTTTGTATTTATTTATTATATTTAATTAATTAATACATTTTCTGGCACAGTATTTTAAGCTGTATGATAAATTAACCAGGCAATATTTGCTCCATCTCTTTTGCCTGAGTCAAATCTTTTTAAGATAAAGTTGTTTGTCTTATTAGCTGTCATTTTAATTTACTTTATCTATTATCAGCCCTTTATAGCTGTTAGACTGAAAAGTCTTCTTTTGCTATAAAGAGATTATTTCTGATGTGACTTTATTTAGTCCTTCTGTTATTTGATTTAAGCCTGCAGCTTCTTAGAAAGTGGTTTATTCCCTTTATAGAATGTTTTGCTGCAAAGATATTTCTGTCTTCTTGATATTTACAGCCCAGGTCTCAAGGCTCAGAAGAAGACAAATAATTCAAATGGAAGAGAGCCGTTGCTTGCTGATGATTATATAAAGGACCCTTTGAAGAAGGATTCAAGCTAGCGAATAGCTAACCAGTGTTACACATATTCTCAAGCACTCAAGCCTTCATCAAGTTCAAGCTTCCTGCTCTCAGCAATCTCCATCTAACTGAGAAGTGTTAAGATCTTCATCTCTTCTTCGCCTGAGTTCTCCTGCTTTCAGGAAGTTCAACTCAGAGTTCCTTTGAAGAAGAAGAAGAAGAAGATAGCTGCTTGAAGAACTTTGATTTTATTATTTATTTTCTTCCTGTAGCTTTTCCTTCAGAACTTTCTGAAGAGTTTTTCTGCACTGAAGCAAGACTTCACCTGGACATCTTTGAGCCAGGGGGAGCCTTGATTCTTTAGAGCATTCTAGCTCAGTACAAGCTTTTGTGCTTCTCTAATCTATTGTAAAATAGAGAAGACATCTTAACCTTCTTCCCCCTCCTGTACAGGGTTATTACTCCCTTCAAAAGTATCCCTTGGTGGCAGGGCACCTGATCAAAAACCTGTGCTTGGTTTTTAGACACCTGATCAAAAGTCTAAAGGGTTTCTGGATCTACCTGAAGCAGATCCTGTTGGTGGCAGGGCACCTGATCAAAAACCTGAGTGGATTCCTACCGTGTGGGTAGAAGAGTGGACGTACCCAAGTTGTTTGGGGAACCACTATAAATTTCCTTGTGTCGTCTGGATTCCATTGTTTAATTCCTGCATTGTGGCTGTGATTAGATATAACTAGGTTGCTAGTTGCTGATTAGGTTTTTCCAAGCTTAACTGTAATTACAGTTAACTTGAGTTTGTACACAACACTTGTGTTAGGCTTTAAGGTTAAATCAATATCTATAATCTTTTCATTCCGCACTTCACTCCAAGGGAGTTGGGTAGACTATTAAGTTTTGTCTGTGCAAAATTTGATAACACTATTCACCCCCCCTCTAGAGTAGTATCTATCCCTTCACTTTCAATTGGTATCAGAGGGAGGTTGACTGACTGTATAGGCTAACACCTAAGTCACAAGATCCTGATAGATACCAAGAGCTTATAGATATTCACTATCATGGCCCAGTCTAAGGATTATTCTAGCACCAGACCTCCAGCATGCAACTTAGCAAAGTTTGGCATCTGGAAGACAAGGATTAAATTATATATGAACTCTATTGATGAAAGCATTTTTGCTTCTATTTTGTCAGGTCCCCCAAGAGCACCTGCTGCTGCCACTGCCTCATCATCTGATATGAGTGCAGTGCCTCCTCCAGACTATAATGATGAATATAAGAAGGCCAAAATTGCAGATGCCAAGGCAATGAACATACTGGCTCAGACAATGTCTGATGAGGTGTTCCAGAAGGTGGCTGACTGCTCCTCAGCAAAGGCCATGTGGGACACACTGAACCAGATTGTAGCTGGTTCAGCTGATGAAAGTAAGGACAGAAGGTCCAACCTGATCTCACAGTATGAGAACTTCAAGAAAACTGATGCTGAATCAGTTGAAGCTATGTACACCAGGCTCAGCTCAATCATCAATGAGCTGAGGACCCTGGACAAGGACATATCATTGACAGAGGTCAATGATAAGATTCTTATGTGCTTCCCTAGCACATGGGATCTAAGAATCTGGCCCATCAAGGAAGCCAGAAGTACTAATGAGATCTCAACTGAAGCTCTCCTCGGCAAGCTCAAGTCTTTTGAGCAAGTGTTGAAGACCAGAGAAGCAGAAGCTGAAGCCAAGACCCCCACTCCAACAAGAAAAGAGCAATCTCTAGCTCTTAAGGCTGCAGATGTCTCTGAAGGCAGCCAATCTAATGAGGAACTTATGGCATTGTTTGCCAAAAGATTTCTCAAGATGGGAAGAAAGGAGTTCAGAAAGAAGTCCTCTCGATATGAAGACAAACCAAGGTATGATCGCTCTCCTGCTAAAGAAATCATTTATTATGGTTGCAGGAAGCCTGGACACATTTTGCCAGAATGTCCAGAGGAGAAGAACAAGGAAAAGAGAAAAGAAAAGGAACAACACAGGAAGCACTCCAAGCCATCCTCCCACAAAAACAAGAAGAAGGAGAGAGGTTTCATTGCTGAAACCTGGAGTGATTCTGATGAAGAATCCTCCTCATCAAGCTCCAGTGAAGATGAGGAAGAGAAGAAGGCAAAAGAAGTTTGCCTAATGGCAATAGATGCCTGCAGCAACCACTCTGCTGCAGAGAGTTCTGATTCTGATGAAGAGATGCCTACTGAAGATGAGGTACTTTCTTCTTATGATTTTACTTCCGAAGAATTTAAGTTAGAATTTAAATCTTTATGTTTAGATTTAATTAGCTCAGAAAAGGAAATAAAAGAACTTAGAAATAGGTTAGCTGACTCAGAATCAATAGCCTCTGAAAACATTAGGTTAAAGGAAGGACTCACTACTTGTAGTGAAGAAATTAAATTCCTTAAAATAGAGTTAGCTAAGTCTAAGAGATTAGAAGAATCCCTTAATGGTAGAAGCCTTATGCTGTTAGAAATTACCAGCATGACTAACACTAGGTCAGGTAATGATAAACTAGGCTTAGGAGCTTCTCCCAGTGAACCCCCAGTCCTTCTTAAAAATAATCTTTCAACTCCAGTGAACTTCATTTCAGCTAGTGGAAAGAAGAACACTGAGCAAGTAAATCTGGTAAATAAAACCTTAAATAAAGCTAAGAGAGAAAAGAGAAAGAAGTTTTTCAAAGAAATGCAAAGAGCGTCGAACGTCGCTCGACGATCGGATGCTCCATGGTCGAACGAAGCTCGACGATCTGAGCGCCCATCGTCGAACGTCGATCGACGATTTCAATATGATTTTCAAAATCATAATCAATTCCATAGAAACCTAAATGAGAATAGAAACCCTAGGTTTGTTGACCCATCATCTGCATGGAGAATCCCACCTAGGAGATCTCACCCACTAGGTTATCACCCTCAGCCTGCATTCTCTTATATTTCCAGTTTTTCTTATGTGAAAAACAAGGGACCCAAGGTTACCTGGGTCCACTCTGTCTAAATAATTGTCTTGCAGGTGAAGGCCTATCCAATCACTCAAAATAAGTGGTATTTGGATAGTGGATGCTCTAAGCATATGACAGGAAATAAAGATCTACTGTCAAAGTTCAAAGCTAAGCTCGGCCCAAAGGTTATCTTTAGAGACTCCAGCTGTGGTCAGACAGAAGGCTATGGCAAGATCACAATTGGAGCAGTTACTTTCAAGAGAGTTGCTTATGTCAATGGACTGAAGCATAACCTGATTTCAGTCAGCCAGCTATGTGATGCTGGCTACCAGGTTTCATTTTCTAATTTCTCTTGCAATATTACTTTAAATAATAATGTTGTTTTAGTAGGTATTAGAATAGGTAACATTTATTTAGTAGATTTTAATTCATCTCATTCTGAAATCTGCCTGTTTAATGAAGTAACCCTTAATAATAATTCCCTATGGCATAAAAGGCTTAGTCATGTAAACCTTAAAAATATATCTAGGTTATCTAAGCACAACCTTGTTAGAGGTTTACCTTCTTGCCCCTACAAGAAGGAGAGCCTATGCAAGGCTTGTCAGCTAGGCAAGCAAACCAAGAACTCTTTTAAATCTATAAATAAAAGTGATTCTCCTAGAATCCTATATTTATTACATTTGGACCTTTTTGGCCCAATAAATGTACAGAGTTTATGAGAGAAGTATTACACTTTAGTAATTGTAGATGACTTCTCTAGGTTCAGTTGGGTTTTCTTTTTGAGAACTAAGTCTGATAACTTCAAAGCCCTTACAGACTTTCTACTTTGTGTGCAGACTGAGTACTCTACTCATGTGGCCTTGATCAGAAGTGATTATGGTACTGAGTTTGACTCTCTTCTCATGCAAGAATTCTGTGAGAGAGAAGGAATCAAACATAGCTTCTCAGCTCCTAGAACTCCCCAACAAAATGGGGTAGTTGAAAGGAAGAATAGAACACTAATTGAAGCTGCTAGTACATTGTTGGCAGATGCTAACATGCCTCTATCCTATTGGGCAGAAGCTGTTAATACAGCCAACTATGTCTTGAATAGAAGTTTGATACACAAACTTAAGTGTAAAACTCCTTATGAGTTGCTTAAAGGAAAGAAACCAAAAATTAATTACTTTAGAATTTTTGGCTGTACTGTTTATATTCATAATAATAATAAAGAATATATTAGAAAATTTAAAGCAAAAGCTTCAATGGGAATTATGCTTGGATATTCCCAAGTAAGCAAAGCTTATAGGGTTTATAACAAATCTACCTGTAAGATAGAAGAATCTGTGCATGTGACTTTTGATGAGTCTCAGATGTTTTACAAGGAGAAGGAAAATTCTCCTTCCTCCAGTTCTTTGCAGGTACCTGATGCCCCTCAAGAAATTCTTCAACTATCAACTCTTCAGATCACTGAATCAGACAGTGATGAAGACATTGCTGAAGCTGTTGAAGCTGTTGTTGTACCACCAACAGTAGATCAAATTCCTCCTGAGGAATTAATCCCAACTGTTGCTGAAGATCACATCCCACCTGCTGATATTGTCACACTTAGAGATCACCCCACATCTCAAGTGATTGGAGACATATCAGCTGGTGTGCAAACAAGACATCAATTAAGACAGGATGTGATGCATGCTTGTTTCCTCTCATAGGTTAAGCCCCTCACCTTTAAAGATGCAGAGCTAGATCCCCACTGGATCATTGCAATGCAAGAGGAGCTCAATCAGTTTGAGAGATGTAAAGTTTGGACTTTGGTTCCAAGACCTAAAGGCCAACTGATCATAGGCACCAAGTGGGTGTATAGAAACAAGTTAGATGCAAATGGAATTATAGTAAGGAATAAAGCTAGGCTTGTAGCTCAGGGCTACAGACAGGAGGAAGGAATAGACTATGACCAAACCTTTGCTCCTGTTGCAAGGCTAGAAGCAATAAGGATCTTCTTGGCCTATGCAGCCTTTATGAAGTTTAAGGTGTTCCAAATGGATGTCAAAAGTGCATTCCTAAATGGTGAGCTTAAGGAAGAGGTGTTTGTTGAACAACCACCAGGGTTTGTTTCTTCAACTCAGCCTTCTCATGTTTTTAAGTTGCAGAAAGCTCTTTATGGACTAAAGCAAGCTCCTAGGGCCTGGTATGAGACCTTAGCTAGTTTCCTGTTAGAGCACAACTTTACTAGGGGAGTAGTTGATAGAACCCTTTTCGTCAAGCATCACAAGGACACAATCCTGTTAGTTCAGGTGTATGTAGATGATATTATTTTTGGCTCCACTGATCCCAAACTGTGCAAAAAGTTTTCCAACTTGATGCATTCTAAGTTTGAGATGAGTAGCATGGGTGTGCTGTCTTACTTTCTTGGTCTCCAAGTTAAGCAAGATGCTGATGGTATCTTCATCTCCCAATCCAAATATGCCAAGGAATTGGTAAAGAAATTTTGGATGGCTGATGCTTCAGCAATGCCTACACCCATGGCTACTAATATAGTTATTGATTCTGATGATCACGGCAAGCCAGTTGATCAAAAGAATTATAGGGCCATTGTTGGTTCCCTATTATATCTAACTGCAAGTAGGCCAGATATAATGTTTGCTACATGCCTTTGTGCTAGATTCCAGGTCAACCCCAAGGAATCTCATCTGATTCTTCTAAAGAGAATCCTGAGATACCTGAAAGGATGTCCAGATCTAGGACTTTGGTACCCAGCTGAGTCAGAGTTTGAATTAATTGGATATTCTGATTCTGATTATGCTGGCTGCAGAGTTGACAGGAAGAGCACCTCAGGAACTTGCCAGTTCCTGGGAGAGAGATTGGTCTCTTGGTTCTGTAAGAAGCAGGCTTCTGTCTCAACTTCAACTGCAGAGGCTGAATATATAGCAGCTGCCAGTTGTTGTTCACAGATCCTGTGGATTCAAAACCAGCTTGTGGATTATGGTTATTCACACAAGAACACCAAGATCATGTGTGATAGTACCAGTGCCATTTCTATTGCACAAAATCAAGTGCACCACTCTAGAACCAAGCACATTGAGATTAGGCACCATTTCCTGAGAGATTGTGTGGAAAAGAACAAGATCTGTCTTGAGTTCATATCCACTGAGTTTCAGAGAGGTGATATTTTCACCAAGCCTTTAGATGAACAGAAGCATCTGTTCTTTTTAGTTCAACTAGGCATGATTAATGGACGAGACTAAGTGTGACTGTATCTGCCTATGTTGAAATCTGCTTGAAGATCGTCGAACGATGATTGAAGATCGTCGAACGGATTAAGCCTATCGTCGACCTCTGGTTAATGATAGCTTATCGGTTAGAAGATCGTCGATCGACGTTCGACCATCGTCGAACAGGTTGAGCTCATCGTCGATCTCTGAACGACGACAGCTTGTTGCTTGTGAAGCCAGAAATAGCCGAACAATGGTTCGACTACTCTGCTTCTGAGCCGATCGTCGAACGGCCGTTCGACTATCGGGTCAAGTATCTTTTTAATAGATCGACTATTCCCGGTCTAATATAAAGCCGATAGTCGACCTAGGTTAAAAGATCTTGTGTTTTATCGTCGACGGAGCGTGCCCTTTCGCATTCTGCTTTCCCGCTTGCGATTTCCGGGCGTTTCGTCTTCTTCGTTCTCTGCAGCTTTCTCGTGCTTTCTCCGGCGAATCCATGGCGGTCTCTCCAGCAGTTTTAGCCGTCGTGAAGTTTGATGCAGGATTCAGCGTGGATTTCGACGCATTCAGCAGCTGCGATGCAGGAATAGTAGAAGTTCTACAGCTTTGCAGGGATCAGGGTTTAGAGAAGTTAATGTCTGAAAGGATTAAGATCAACATTCCAGAAATAAAAGAATGGGCTTTCACGTCGTCTTCCACAGACGAATCGATGATCGGTACAATCGGCGGAGAAGAGGTGATCCTGACTCCGGCCGCCTTATCTGATGTTTTTGAATTAGTTATTGGTGATGAGGATTATGAGCAAGACGCTCAGGAATTTGGAAGAATGCTGGTTGAGCTGGGACATGCTGAGGGCATTCCCACGAAGCTGCTCAAAGTGAATTTTCCTTTCAAAATCAAGTTTCTGGCTGAGTTAGTAGGAAAAGTGCTCCTGGGTAAGCACTCTGCCCACGGCAATATAACAAGGCAGCAATTCGCACTCATGTGTGCAATTGTTAATCGAAAAAGGATCGATTGGGCAGCAGTTGTATTTGATTTAATCAGGAAGAAGACTGGTAAGAAGGAAGTCACCCTAGGAAGGGTCATTGGAATCTTCCTCAAAGAAAAATACCCCCAGCTGCTAAGTTCAACTGCAATAACAATCAATGTGAGCAAGAAAATGGACCCCAACTTGTTCTCTAAGTGGAAGAGAACGTTTGTGAAACCTGCTCCAGCAACATCTGAGGACACAAGGACTGAATCAGTCGCTCCTCACCATGTTGAAGCTGGCTCAGCTTTTCCTTCCTCCTCCTCTGCTTTGCCGTCTGCCTCAGTTGAAGTACCATCAACTTCAGCTGAGGTACGACCTTCTTCCTCTGCTGCTCCAGAAACAACTACGGTTGTTCCTCTGTCTCCTCTACCTGCTCATCTGGCTAGGATATCTGCTCCTAGCTTTGATTTGTTAGGATCAGAGAGAATTCCTACTCCTCCTATATCTCCCGTTCATTCCCCCGTTCATTCCCCAATTAACTCTCCTGCTCCATCACCTGCTCCATCTCCGGCTCGATCCCCTGTCCACACCGTTTCTCATCCCAGCACCACTACCATATCTGCTGCAGCTCCATCCACCTCACATCCTTCATCTATTGAGATCTCTCCTGAGCTTATCTACCGCATTGTGGAGCTGATTACCCCCTCAATCAAAACCATGATTGAAGAGGCAATCGCTCCCCTTGCAGCCTCCATTGATCTCGTATCTGCCTCCATCAAATCCCTTTCAAAATCTGCTGAGCCATCTTCCTCAAGGGGCCTTGTTTCAGTATCCACTGAAATCAGGCAGGGGGAGATGTTCAATGAAGATGCCTCAGACCATCCTGCCTCCCCTCCAGCGATAAAGGATACAGTCATGATTGCCCAGGAAGAATCTGCTCAAGCTGAGATAGAATTAGTTCCAGATGCTGAAATGACTGCCCAGGAAGAAATAGCTCCTGCCCAGGAAGAATCTGCTCCTGCTGAGGAAGAAATAGCTCCTGCTGAGAAAGAAAAAGTTCCAGTTTTGTCTGAGAAGGAAATAGCAGATGGAATCTTGCTATCTGAGATTGCAGTTAAAGTCTGCTTAGAAGATCTTACCTCTCCTGTGATTGCTAGATTCCTAGAGGGAATTATAACTTCATATCTGAATGAATCATGGGAGATGGTTAAGTATGAAGGTAACTCTTTCATTCGTTTTGTTGATGAGTCGATTAATTTGATAGTTTGTGAATATCTTGAGGGAATGATTATCGCTTATTTAGCAGATATGTATTCATAATTTTACAGATATTATTAGAGAAGATTTAACTGCTCAGATCATAGCAGTTGTTGTTGAAGCTGACCCAAGTGTTCTTGATACTCAAGTAGATCCTGAATTAGAATCCTTTTTAGATAATAAAGAAGATGAGTCTGAGAAAGATGAAGTCAAAGTTGACTCTCCTGTTCTGAGTTTGGAAGAAGCTCAAGCAAGAGCAGCCTGGGATTTAAGAGTTCAATCTTTAAAAGAGAAAGATCTGCAAATTGAAAAGTCAACCATCTGGGATGACTCTCCAGGGTTGGACTTAGATTCCCTTCTGGCTCTGGATGCCATGGAAGAGGAAAGGGAGAAATCTGCTTCAAAGCTTAAAGAAAAGGCTATTTCAGAAGCCTATGATCCTTATGAAAATCCTCCCTCATCTCATTCTGACGATGATGATGATTCTGATGTTTCTGAGAAGTCAAAGAGAAAGAAAGCTGCCTCAAAGAAAAGAAAAGCTGCTCCTCCTCCACCTCCCAGTAAGGATAATGATATTCCCTATTATATTCTGAAGGGCATTGACCCTAAATCCAAGGATTTTCAGCACTGGATGAGGTTTTCAAAGAATCAGCAAAAAGAAAGAAAAAGGACTAAGAGGTATGATACTCCTGTCTCAAGATGGACTCCCAGAGGTCCTCCTCCTCCTCCCGGTGCAGGAGCCTCTGGGAACCTATCAGCTAATCCTGGTGCCTCTTCTGGAAGATCTGCTTCCTTTCAGCCCCAGCCTAGACAAGGTTATTAAAGATCTCAAAGCAAATCATTTTCTGGTTCTCAAAGACAAATGAAGGAGACTGTGGTTCAAAGACCAACCTTTTCCCCACCTCCTTCTCCAAAGAAGAGAATGTCTTCTCCATCTCCAGTTCAGACTGAGGAAATTGTATCAAAAGGTAAATAGTTTACTTTGTTTTAAGATTTCTAGCAAGAACCCCTCTCTGCTAAGTTTGCTTCTAATGTCTTATCTAGTTATTCAAGATAAAATAGCTGATGCTGCTTCTCCTGAGCCTGTGTATGAAAATCCTGAGCTCGATCCTAACTTTAGGATGGCTCGCTTTCAAGAGCTAGTTGGAGCAGCCCAAATAAGAAAAGCAAGAGCCGAAGGTAAAGATACGACTGGTCTTACTACCATGTCAGCTTACAGAAAGATAGAATTTGAAAAGTTCCAGGTCAATCCTGAGATTTTTGATCCATCAAAATATATGGAAAAACATCCTGAAGCAGTAGTCCCAAGAGCTACAGAGCTGAAGATCATTCGTGCGCAGGACCTGAAAATGTCAAAGAAAGAATCAGATGACCCTCTAAGAAAAATCTCTTTTGTTTCTAGCTCTTCTGTAGCTAAGCCTGACTCTGTTGATCCATAGTTTGATTATCTGCTGTGCTATATTTGTTTATCTGTTTGATAATCTGCCAGTTAATTGTTAACTATTTACTGTATTATTTTATTGCTCTTTAGCTAGCTTTATGTTTTAGATGTTGAGAGACTTAACTCAAATAGGGGGAGATTGTTGGTACCCTAGTTTTGATTTGAGTTTAGTCCTCTCCTTTGTGCCCCTTGACCCAAGAAATACTTATGGTCAATGGTTAGGAGTCTAGCTGTAGAGTCCTCACTTTTCCAGATTGAGAATTTGGTTAAGTAGGTTTTTCGTTCGACGATAGTCGAACGCCGCTCGACTATCATCTATCGGCTGATCGACGATCGTCTATCAGTTGGTCGACGCTTTGTCTGCGTTGATAGTTCGACTATCTGTTGATAGTTCGACTATCTGTTTTGCGCTGATAGTTCGACTATCTGTTGATAGTTCGACTATCTGCTTGGCGAGGTAGTTCGACTATCTGTTCTGATAGATCAACTATCTGATAGTTCGACTATCTGTTGATAGGTCGACTATCTGTTCCGCCTTGATAGTTCGTCTATCTGTTGATAGATCGACTATCTGTTTCGTCTTGATAGTTCGACTATCTGTTGATAGTTCGACTATCTGTTGCCTTTGATAGTTCGACTATCTGTCCTGATAGGTCGACTATTTGATAGTTCGACTATCTGCTGATAGATCGACTATCTGGTTGGTTTTGATAGTTCGACTATCTTTTGATAGATCGACTATCTGTTTTCTGAGGTAGGTCGACTATCTGCTTGATAGGTCAACTATCTCTGTGCGCTTGATAGTTCGACTATCTGTCCTTGATAGATCGACTATCTGATAGTTCGACTATCTGCTCTGATAGCTCGACTATCTGCCGGGGTAGTTCGACTATCTTCTTCGATAGGTCGACTATCTGGATCGTTCGACTATCTGCCCGATAGTTCGACGATCTCCGTGCGTCGTTCGACGATCTTCGAGGGTCGTTCGATGTTTTCTGTCTGCCTTTGTATTTTGTATTTATTTATTATATTTAATTAATTAATACATTTTCTGGCACAGTATTTTAAGCTGTATGATAAATTAACCAGGCAATATTTGCTCCATCTCTTTTGCCTGAGTCAAATCTTTTTAAGATAAAGTTGTTTGTCTTATTAGCTGTCATTTTAATTTACTTTATCTATTGTCAGCCCTTTATAGCCATTAGACTGAAAAGTCTTCTTTTGCTATAAAGAGATTATTTCTGATGTGACTTTATTTAGTCCTTCTGTTATTTGATTTAAGCCTGCAGCTTCTTAGAAAGTGGTTTATTCCCTTTATAGAATGTTTTGCTGCAAAGATATTTCTGTCTTCTTGATATTTACAGCCCAGGTCCCAAGGCTCAGAAGAAGACAAATAATTCAAATGGAAGAGAGCCGTTGCTTGCTGATGATTATATAAAGGACCCTTTGAAGAAGGATTCAAGCTAGCGAATAGCTAACCAGTGTTACACATATTCTCAAGCACTCAAGCCTTCATCAAGTTCAAGCTTCCTGCTCTCAGCAATCTCCATCTAACTGAGAAGTGTTAAGATCTTCATCTCTTCTTCGCCTGAGTTCTCCTGCTTTCAGGAAGTTCAACTCAGAGTTCCTTTGAAGAAGAAGAAGAAGAAGATAGCTGCTTGAAGAACTTTGATTTTATTATTTATTTTCTTCCTGTAGCTTTTCCTTCAGAACTTTCTGAAGAGTTTTTCTGCACTGAAGCAAGACTTCACCTGGACATCTTTGAGCCAGTGGGAGCCTTGATTCTTTAGAGCATTCTAGCTCAGTGCAAGCTTTTGTGCTCCTCTAATCTATTGTAAAATAGAGAAGACATCTTAACCTTCTTCCCCCTCCTGTACAGGGTTATTACTCCCTTCAAAAATATCCCTTGGTGGCAGGGCACCTGATCAAAAACCTGTGCTTGGTTTTTAGACACCTGATCAAAAGTCTAAAGGGTTTCTGGATCTACCTGAAGCAGATCCTGTTGGTGGCAGGGCACCTGATCAAAAACCTGAGTGGATTCCTACCGTGTGGGTAGAAGAGTGGACGTACCCAAGTTGTTTGGGGAACCACTATAAATTTCCTTGTGTCGTCTGGATTCCATTGTTTAATTCCTGCATTGTGGCTGTGATTAGATATAACTAGGTTGCTAGTTGCTGATTAGGTTTTTCCAAGCTTAACTGTAATTACAGTTAACTTGAGTTTGTACACAACACTTGTGTTAGGCTTTAAGGTTAAATCAATATCTATAATCTTTTCATTCCGCACTTCACTCCAAGGGAGTTGGGTAGACTATTAAGTTTTGTCTGTGCAAAATTTGATAACTCTATTCACCCCCCCTCTAGAGTAGTATCTATCCCTTCACTTTCAAAGAGCATAACAGGATATTATAACAAAACTATCTCAACAAAACATTAATGTATATATATATATATATAAGCAAATTTATCGGGACAAACAGTTTTCACAAAAAACACACAAATAATAATGAACTTCAAAGAGGTTTCCCTCGGGACTTCTGATTCTGCCTATCAAAATACACTTTGGGCTTTGGATAATACTTTGACGACGTAGGAGGAGCATTAACATCATCTCTTCTGAAATTTCTTAAATGAATTCTTCTCTTAGAATTTTCCACCTCACGCTTCTGCCATTCTTCCCTACTATAATGTTTCCACCTATCTTCATTTCCCATGTCGACCAATATGAAGGTGTACAGAATAATGCCATTAGAGATTGGGCTCCATACTTCAAAAAGTTCCCTTTTGGGATGACACCTGTAAGTACATGGGCCTTCACCAAACCTACTTTTCTTTGTAGTAGGTTGAGGCAAGTCTTCAATTGGCTCAATTTCTGGATTAGCAGTAGAAACATCTATTTCATACTGATAAAAGTCTTGAGGAAGATCTTGAGTTTCTAACCAGTATTGAGAATAATCTTGAGCAGGCTGAACATCAACATGTACTAGTGCTTGCATTCTAACTTCAGTTGCTCCTGGACCTCCAAAAAGTTCATTATGAAGCCAACTTAAATTGTCATAGTTGTATATGTTGACAGCTTGAAACTATTCTTTTAACGTGGCTTGAATCGTAGTCACCTTACCTTTGAGTTCATCCTCCCCCTTTTTGACTTCTTCAAGCATAGCCCTTGATATCTCATTACTGTAGTATAACATCAGTTCATCAAAATAGTTCATACCGGTGTTATGAGCAGTAATAATGATCTTAGTATTTTCGTCAACATTAGTAACCACGTCAAGATTTTTCTTCAGCCCTGTCATATTGAAGAACAACCTTCCCGCCTTGGAGTAACCATGTGTCCAGCTTTGCCTCCAACTTATCGAAATGTACCTTGACTTCAGCAAGTCCATTATTCATATTATGTTCAAATTCTTTCACTTTATTAAGAACTTTCTTAATCAATTTTTCGTAATATGCTTGTTGTCTTGCCATCACCACTTCAATAGATTTGAGTAACGAATTATCTGTACTAGAGCTTGGAGTGTCTGCAGTTTGACTTCTTGGAGGGGATGAAAGATCAACAATGTCTCAAGAGTCACTGGAAGACTCTGCCATTTTGGATAAATGGGCTTTCAACAATAGAGCTAGATCTTTAGCCTCTATGATACGAGCAAGCATCTTAGTATCTCCTTCCTAATAAGAAATTTCCAAGATGTCCTCCTTGTCAATAGGAGACCCACATAGAATCTGATCTATTCTTCTCTGAATATTACAGATAAATCTATCAAGTTCAGTTTGAACTGATACAGAAGGATGAATTTATTCCCCCCAGCCTCTGCTGAAGGAATCTTTGGGAGACTTATGCTCATGTTATCAGCAACAAAAATCTCATCAGAGGTCAACACAATTTATTCATCATTTAAATTATCAGCCGGCTCGGAAACATCATCATCAGCAACATCCAAATCCTCTTTAGCAGCAGCAGGACTAAAAATGTTATCAACATGCAGAACTGCATAAGACTGATCAACTGAAACTGAAACAAAAGCATCAGCAATTGTCACAACCCGCACTTTCTCTGAATTTAAGTGTATATCAGAGTAAGAAAAAAATAGATTTCGTGATGCCACGCCATGCAAGGGATAATTACAGACTCTCAGGTAAGACTCCAACTCTACATTTTAAATGAAATTCAAAAGTATTTATGAAGAAAATCCAGTTAAGTTAAACTAATTAGCTGTATCCCTCGACTCATATGATCACTATTCCACAAGTAAAGACATAATTATACGCTGCGAAATTTTTTTTTAATAATGGTTAACACCTTACATGAGCATAAACATCCAAAAGGACAACTCATGAAATGCATACCTCTAAGTTTTTAATATAAGTATAGAAATAGTTTGTACAGTTGTTAAAATATGGTGACATTAGCTTTAAAAGATGGCATGAATGTGGTAATAGAAATGATACTTTTAAAATATCTAACATGCAACCTAGCATAAACCTCCTAAAAGCAAGTAGGAACCAATAAATCGTACAAAAGTGACTTAGCAGCTAGCAAGTACTTAACATCAAACAAAATCATGTGGGCGTCGACAACCTGACACGAATCCACCAAAGAAATGTATGTCTGAACTAAAGGAAAAGTAAACAAGACCAACTACCTCACAACCAGTAAGGAATAGATAGCTGCAGAACACCAGCCTAATTCCAAAACTCTTAGCCACTCAACTGGCTACTGCTCCAATCCTGAGGCATTCATAAGAAAAGAATACCTCAGTAAAAAATATACAAGTGGTTATATAAAGGTCAGCAAAAGCAATAAACAAGGAGGCAAAGGGGTTACGAACCCCAAATCCAAGATTAGCTGAAAAAACCTTAAACAAATCAACAAATAAAAATCATGTTAAACGATAAACTTACCTAGTCCAAGGATAAGGTACTTGCACCAGGTGCAATAAAGAACTAAGCTTCATAAGATTCATATACAAGTATATAAAAGTAAGAACTAGGTCGGCTCAATATTAGTGAGCAAACTCACCGGCATAATCCGGTACCTGTGGGGGGAGACACCTCTACCGACACACCCACAATAAAACTTCACAAGGGACCAAGGAAATAAGGTCTAATATCTTAACACTCCCAAATCGGGGAAAACCTGACACCTATGGGGGGAGACACCTCCACCATCATACCCACAGTCATTAACCCATCAGGGTTAAAAGATCTGCCAACATACCAGCAATCATAGCCAAGACACAAAAAAACCCATAACCAAGCATTGGACTTCTCCCACAATAAATGCAGGAATAAATCCCCCCCAAAAAATTGGCCTAAGACAAAACTTGACGAAAACAGTAGGCACTAGACTAATTTTATTTAGCAAAATTTGCCTACTGGTGATAATCAATGAGTCAGCAAAAATAAAACTAAGTCCATAGAAAAGCGTCGAGTATACTCGACGCCGTATTGAGTATACTCGACGCCGCATCGAGTGTAGTCCACGCTCTCGACGCCAACCAGAAAATAGGATGGTGTTGAGTGTATTCAGCTTACTCAACGCCGCATTGAGCATATAACATACACTCAACGCCATCCTGTAAAATTCTATCCAAGTATAAAACCATTGAGTGAGTGTTATACACTCAACGCGTCATTGAGTGAGCTGAATACACTCAACACCATCCAATTTTCTGGTTGGCGTCAAGAGCGTGGACTGTACTTGACACAGTGTCGAGCATACTCGACTCTTTTCTATGGACTTAGTTTATTTTGCTAACTCATGGTATATCACCAGTAGGCTAGTTTTGCTAAATAAAATTTGTCTAGTGCTTGTTGTTTTCGTCAGTTTGGCCTTAGGCCAATTTTTTTTGGGGGGATTTATTACTGCATTTATTGTGGGAGAAGTCCAATGCTTGGTTATGGGTTTTTCTATGTCTTGGCTATGATTGTTGATATGTTGGCAGATCTTTTGACCCTAATGGGTTTATGACTGCGGGTGTGCTGGTGGAGGTGTCTCCCCCCACAGGTGCTAGTTTTTCCCCGATTTGGGAGTGTTAAGATATAAGACCTCCTTTCCTTGGGCCCTTGTGAAGTTTTTTTGTGGGTTTGTCGGCAAAGGTGTCTCCCATGCCACAGGTACCGGATCATGCCGGTGAGTTTGCTCACAAATATTGAGCCGACCTAATTCTATACTTATATTAAAAACTTAGAGGTATGCATTTTATGAGTTGTCCTTTGAGATGTTTATGCTCATGTAGGGTGTTAACCATTGTAAACAGACTATTTTTTCACAGCATTTAATTTTGTCTTTACTTGTGGAATAGTGATCCACTAAGCCAAGGGGTACGGCTAATTAATTTAACTTAACTGGATTTTCTTCATAAATACTTATGAATTTCAATTAAAATGTATAGTTGGAGTCTTTCCTGAGCGTCTATAGTTATCCCTTGCATGACGTGGCATCACGACACGTGTTTTCTCTTACTTCAGATATACACTTAAATTCGGAGAAAATGCGGGTTGTGACAACAACGGAGGACACTGGAAGAATCTCATCATGCTGAACTGCATCAGACATGAGAGTGTATTTTACGGGAGGGAAAGACCGAGTAGAAGATGAAGGTACTTGGATGTACTCAATAACCTGACTAAAGATGGACTCCCCCCTCAACTCTTGCACCAAATCTCTCAGGAGCTTCATGGGGGGGGGGGTTCTATCATCCTGAATAGCTTCTTGCTCTTCTTCTTCTTCCAATGCCAGGTGACCACCCCCTCTGGGGATTCTCCTCTCCCATCGAAAGAAGATAGAAGAATCAATTTTCTTCAAGTGATGAATTGAGACCCCAGAGGTCATGTCAAAAGTTTCTCTGTCCAGCTGATTCAAATAAAGACTAAGTATTCTTCCAAGGTTTGGTGCGCGCAGACTCTCCTTTATTCTTCCAAACAAAACTGCTCCCCAGTCAATTCTTTTCCAGCAGATGATGGTGACCAGAAGCTTGAACATATCTAAGGAAATGTAGTCATGGGAGCCAACTTTGCACAGAAGAACTTTTCCAATAATATCTGAGAGAAGTTTGCCTTCATCATTCATTCCTTTTCGCTTAATGACAGTTGTTCCTCTTGGCAGTCCATAAAACAAAAGACCCCTTATGAAATCATGATCTTCTAGTGGGTCGGCCTCTTCACACTCTAAAAGTCATAGATACCTAGTGAGGAGGGAAGCCTTCACTTTAACTGAGACTTTTCGGACTTCCTTTTGATGAGAGTGTCTTCACGGTGGAGCTCGACATTGTGAAAGAATTCCAAGACATCGCTTTCCAACACCTTGCACGGGTGCTCTAGAATGAAGGATAACCCTGCCGATTCCAACATCAGTATGACATTACGGAACTCATCGGTGGCTGAGGCGAAGCCTGTGCGGATGAGCTCTCCTCCTATGAGCAAACATCCAGTGCTTCGTGGATCCATGAGGAAAAACAAAAAAACCATAGATTGATCGAGTGGAGGACTCGTCGAAGATGGTCGTCGTGGAATACGAAACCTCAAAGGAATTTTGACGGAATGTGGAAGCCCTCTTCGACGAAGTGATAACTATTTACCTCGAATGGTACTATATATATACCTAATATTTTTAAGTGAGAGAAATAGGTGCGTACCTTAAACCGGGTGACTCTTTAGTTCCAATACAATAATTTTGACATATAGTATAATTCGTCAAAATCCCATGGGTGTGAAGAGAAATTCGTCGGTCGAAGACATAGGTGTTGTTTCGACGACTCGGTGAGTTTCCAAGAAAGCTTCTCGATGAATTTGCCTCGGAAAAATTTGACTTCTCTAAGATGAAATTCACTGAGAGATTTCTGACACCTTAGCCATCTTCATGATTCCTTGCTGAGCATGCCCAGTTTCGTTTTAAAGAATGAGAAATTTTCCTCATCAAGTGGCTTAGTGAATATGTCTGCAACTTGCTTGTCCGTTGGGACATAGCTAATATTTATGTCCTTTTTCTCCACATGATCCCGAATGGAATGATATCTGATCTCGATGTGCTTCATTCGTATGTGAGAGATTGGATTATTGGAAATTGCAATCGCCCTGGAGGAGTCACAATACATTGGAATCTCCTTGAATTGAAAATTGTAGTCTTTAAGTCAATTCCTGATCCATAGAAGATGTACGCAACAGTTTCCAGCAGAGATGTACTCTGACTCGGTAGTGGAGATTGCCATGTAATTTTGCATCTTGTTGCTCCATGTAATAATCATACTTTTGAGGAATTGGCATGTATCAGAAGTGCTTTCCTGTCATCCCTGTTACCTGCAAAATCAGCGTCTGAAAACCCAATTAGCTTTGCGCCATTATTTTTGGGTACCATAAGACAAGATTTGGTGTACCCTTAAGGTATCTCAAGATGCTCTTTGTAGCGGCGTAATGAGATTCCTTAGAGTTCGCCTGAAATCTAGCACACACATATGTTGAAAACATTATGTCGGGTCTACTAGCTGTTAAATAGTGCAAGGACCCAATTTTGCTTCTATACTTGGTTTCATCAAAAGATTTCCCTTTCACATCCTTCTCTAGAGACATAGTTAAACCCATTAGTGTCCTCATCATGGTTGTGTTCTCGATTCTGAATTTCTTAAGTAACTCTTTTGTGATCTTCGTCTGAGACATGAAAATTCCATCTTCAGATTGTTTCACCTGAATTCGTAAGAAATACTTCAGCTCTCCCATACTGACCATTTTAATCTTACCTTGCGTAAGTTTAAAAAACTTCTTGCCAAGGTGGTCATCCGTAGACCCAAAGATAATATCTTTGACATAGATTTGCACTACAAAATCTTGCCTTTAACTTTCCTAAGAAACAATGTCTTATCTATCTTTCCTCTTATGAACTTACTCTCAAGAAGAAAGCTAGATAGCGTCTCTTACCAAGCTCGTGGAGCTTATTTTAAACCATATAAAACTTTATTAAGAAAATACACTTAGTTAGGTAAAGTTGAGTCGACAAAACCTGGGGTTTGTGCTATATATACTTCATCTTTTAGATCGTCGTTGAGGAGTGCTGACTTTGCATCCATTTGATAGACTTTGAAGCCTTTGTTAGCAGCATATGTAAGGAACAACCTGATTGCTTCGTGTCCAAGTCGATCCCTTCTTCTTGTTTGTAACCTTGAGCTATATGCCTGGCTTAATTCTTTATAATTACTCCATTCTCATTCTGCTTATTTCTTAATATCTATTTGGTACTGATCACGTTTATTCCTTTGTGCTTTGGCTCTATCTCCTAAACCTTGTACCTTTCAAACTGGTTGAGCTTCTCTTTCATAGTCATTATCCAAGAGGCATCCTTATTTGATTCTTCAAATTTCTTTGGCTCAACCTGAGAAAGGAAGCTAAGATGTAAAACTTTGTTAGTAGTACCTCTTCTGGTCCTTATTCTATCGCTTGACTCTCCAATAATCAGATCAATAGGGTGACCTCTTTGGTATCTAAACACCAGATTCCTTCCTATCCAACACACAAGTTCTGCCACTTCTGGTGCACCTCCTGTAGGTTGATGGAGTTCTTCATCTGGTAGTTCTTCTTCCATCAAACATGGATTGACGACTTTGACTGAGCTTGGAGAATCTTCCTTTACGGCTTCTTAAAATCTTAGTTCCTTTATTTTTGTACCTGTATCTTTGCCAAAAACACTAGACGAGCTGTTATGAAACATACTTGTCTCATCAAATACAACATTTATTGACTCTTCTATAACCATGGTTTTCTTATTGAAAATTCTATATGCCTTACTATGGCTACTATAGCCTACAAAAGTACCTTCAAAACATTTATAACTAAACTTCCTACGATAATACTTCCCATTATTAAGTACGAAGCACTTACTTCCAAAGGTCCTAAAGTAGGACACAGTCAATTTTCTGCCCTTCAATAGTTCATAAGGTGTCTTATGATGGTATTTATTGATTAATGCTCAATTTTGCATATGGCACGCTGTATTGACCGCTTCAGCCTAGAAGTACTCTGGTATTGAAGAATCATTCAACATTGTCATTCATGCTTCAATGAGGGTTTTATTTTTTCTCTCGGCAACTCCATTTTGTTGTGTATTACGCGGAGAGGAAAACTCATGAAAGATACCTTGACTTCCACAAAATTCTGCTATGGCCCCAGACTAAAGTTCTTTTCTGTGATCACTTCTTATTTTGAACATTGAGCAGTTTAATTTGTTCTGAAATTGCCGAAAAAATTATTGAAACCCTCGAAGGTGTTTGACTTGTGTTTCAGAAAGAACACCCAAGTAAAGTGAGAGTACTCATCAATAATGACTAACATTTAGACTTTACCTCCTAAATTGTGAACTGGCATAGGACCAAACTTGTCCATATAAAGTGGATATAAACACCAAGAGGAATCTTTCTCAATAATATCTTTGAAGGTAGCCCTTATCTATTTACGCATTTGGCATGCGTGATATGGACTCTCTTTAGGACACTTAATGCTGGGAGCATCACGTACTAGGTTGTGAGAAAATAACATACTTATAGTTTTTAAATTTATATGTGCTAATCTCTTATGTCATTGGTCATAGAGAGACACACGATCTTTTGCTAAGAAGCACAATGTTGTAGAAGTCTCTAAAAAAGAAAATATAAACGAAAAATATTTTTGCTTCGAGTGTCTGTTAAGACTATCATCAAATTGGCAGACGATTTTATCAGACACTTATCCTTGTAGTACTCAACGATATAGCCTTTATCACATAATTGTCTTATGCTTATGAGATTATGCTATAATCCTTTAACATAAGCCACATTTGTGAAGGAGACTATACCGTTGGTAATCATATCGTATCCTTTAGTGATTCCACGGTCAGACCCTCCAAAGATGACTTTTGGACGGTCTTCGACTAGGGTATATTCTTGTAGTAGGCTTCTAGTCCCAGTCATGCGCCAAGAGAAACCACTGTCCAAATACTAGATAGGAATTTTGTTGGCCTTTGGACAAACCTGCATTCACGAATCATTTTCCCTTAGGAACCCAAAAATTTTTTAGTACTTGGTTCCTTGTTAGCAGACTACCACTGGGAGCGTTAACATTGCAAGTGGTCATTCTGATAGTGTTAACTTTAGGATTTTCATATTCAACCGGATAAAGCCAATAATACATGTCAAAGTGACCAATTTTGCCACAACACCCACAGTCAAACCTGTTGTACCGTCTCTTGTTCTCCTACTTAACCTTTTGAACGAGAGGTCTAGCAGGGGCAATTGACTTGGAGGAGGAAGCTTCATGAGTACAGCATACACAAGGCTTCTTTATCTCCTTAGCCTTGGGAACAATAGTTTTGGCTTTCGGAGCTTTCTTGCCACTTGGTCCATGAGCGTATGGACAATAACTGTTAAGGGTGATTTCTTCATAAGGTGCCTTGAACACACTTTCTTCGAAATCCCTGGGGGGGGTCCATCTTTTACTCCTTTTGATAGGTTCCATGTATGTTGTCCTGTCATAGTGAGCATAGGACGATTCAAAGTCATACATATTCGTTGGGAAGACTACCTTTTTGAAAGTGGTTTGACTTTGAACAACCTTACCCTTACCCTTAGCAGCTTTATGTCCCACACCTCTATAATTCTTTGAGGTTGAGAATCCATCAATAAGGGGAAGTACAGTCATTGGCTTCGATAAGATTTCTACCAGCTTCCTTTCAACCGCTAACTTATCTTCCAATTCATTAAGGAATATCTCCTTCTAATTTGATAGCTCAGTTGAGTCATTAAATTCCTCCTTCAAGGATTGGACATCGTCTCTGAGAGGAGTTAATTTTTCAATTTCCTCCCTCAGATTTCATTCAACTTCCTTGAGGGAAACAATCTCTTATGATTGCACTTTGATTAGCTTTTGGCATTTGTCAAAGGCCTTCAATAAAACTTGATACTGAGCAATTAAGTCATAATCATCCTCTTCAGAGGAGTAGCCTTCATGGCCATCTGAGGCAGTTTTTGGATCAGATAAAAGAGTGTGAGATTTTACCTTCCTATTGTACTCGATTCTCCTTCATTCTCATTGTGTGTTCCATTAGCCCAAAATAGGCTTCTTTATCATAACTTGACGCACTTGAGTCACTGTTGCGGAAGGTTTTTGGCTTCTTTGCTATGAAGCTCTTTTCCACTTTCTTCTTACATCAGAAGAATTTCTTTTCTTCCTTCCTTCCCTCTTTCTTCTTGTAGGGGCAGTCGGTAATCATGTGCCAGCTTATTATAGCAGTAACACACAATGTCAATAGAAATATGTTTGTTTGGTTTCGACTTATACATGTCGTTTAAGCTTTTCTTTTACCGATCACCATCCTGATGTGACCTTCTGAAGTCAGAGGACGAGGACTGATTTTTCATTTTCCTCCTTTTGTTGTGCATCCTCTTGAATTGCTTGGAGAGCAGAGGGAACTCTCCATCAGACATTTCTGAGCTTGATGTGCTTGTATCAGAGTCCTCTTGAAATTCAGAAGCTTGTGTCCTTATACATGATAATTTTAAGTTTCTTTGACCCTTTGGCCTTCAGTGCTATAGGCTTCTCTTTGTTTGAAGTCTTGCTGTGTTGCTCCTCTCTATTCCTTGTGTTCATATGTAGTTCATAGGAAAGGAGCTTTCAGAATAGGTTTTGAGGATCAATCTTAGGCGGCTTCCCAAATTCCCTAATGTTCACCACCTTAGTGTCCTAGTATTTTGTCAGGGATCATAGGAATTTATCATTGAGCTTACCTTTAGTGAATGTACGATCATAGATTCTAAGGCCGTTGACAATCTTGAAAAACATTTCAAAGCTGTATGTAATTGTATCATTAGATCCTTGCTTAAATGCCTCGTACTCTTTATTTAGTAGAGACCTATGATCATTTCTAACTTCTTCAATTCCTTCCATGAAGACTACGAGATAGTCCCACACCTCCTTGGTAGATTTGTACTGAAATAGATTTTGCAGCATTGAGTCGTCCACTGCACTGGCTATAATGGTCTTTGCCTTCTTATCCAAGGAGACTAGAGTTATTTCATCCTCATTCAAATCCATCATTTTCTTAGGAACTTTGACGTTAGGATTCACGGTAGAAGCTTGAGTAGGAACATGAGGTCCTTCTTCAATAATCTGAAAAATGTGGGGATCAGCAGCTTCCATGTAGAATTTGACTCTCCCCTTCCACATGGCAAAGTTCTCCTTAGTGCACATTGGTAACTTTATTAACAACATATCCTTGCTTCTGTACATTTCAAATTAGCGGTATCTCTTGACAACTCTCAACGTATACCAATGGAATTTGTTGGTCTTCAGCAACTGGAGTCAACACATCCTCTTCCGCTGTAACTAGAACTTGCTCCTCCTCAACTTCTGCACCTTCCATTGCATCTTGTTCGTCTATATTAGCTGTGATAGAAGCACTTTCATTCACTGTGTTAGGAATTTGCTCCCCCTCCGCCTGAGGGCATAAGAGCAGCAACTCAGGACCATCTGGAGTCTGATCGATCCTTCTCTGTAGATTTTCCAGGAAGGAATCAAGCTGGTCTTGTACTGATTAAACCTGATCCCCCTCAGTAGGAGCATCCAACTGGGTAGTCTCCCCATCAATGTCTGCACATATTTTGTCCACTATATTTCCAGTCACATGTTTATTTGTATCAGCTGGAATGTCTTCAGAGTGAGAGCCACTACCTTATACACTCCTTGTTGCAGGTTTTGAGGACATAGAAACTTAAGCACTTATATCTCTTCTAGTCTCTTCAGAAGAGTCAAACAACTAGGGGTCATGAGGCTCTTCTTCTCTGCTCTCAAAAGAGCTGCTTCATGTGCTTTCCTCAATGATGATTATGTCCTTTTTCTTCTTATCAACTATTTGTTGGTGTGGAAGCAATACACTGTTCCATCTGTCAAACATCTTAGAGTCCATTCTCCTCATATGATGGATCTTTGTTCTCAGCCTCATATTGAGGATCCCTGGAATAGAAACATGCAAGTAAAAGGACAGAATTTTTCCTAGGATGGCTCTGGAACACATTCCACTATTTTATCAAACAGTACCCTTCCCTAGTCATTCCTTATGGATATAATTATCCTTGCCATTATCTCAAACACTTTCTTGGAGATCTAATCATGGGACCCTGTTTTGCAGATTAGAGCTTTGTCAATAACATCTGCTAGAAACTTTCCTGTGGGATTCATCTCCTTTCTCAGAATAGAGCCAATGATGTGTTTTGAAAGGCCACACCACATGAGGGCAGATTTCACATCTTCCTGATACAGTTAATCTTCTTCATCTGACGGCTAGAACTTTGTCAGATTCGGGAATTTGCAAAGCCTCCTGGAAGTTATTCTTATCTTAAGTCCACTGATATATGTCTTTATTTTGTTGGAGGATGAGTCAATATTGGTATTCGAATAGAGCTCCATAACTTCTCACTTCCATATCGAACTCATCTCTAATAGGATAAATTCTAGGTCGGTGACCTGCTGTAAGTGGAGAACTAGCCGAACTTCTTCTAGTGCATCCTTGAATCCATTCCTTACTAAATCAAAACCCTCGAAAAGGAAATCCATTCCTTTTGGAGCCATTGAACCTTTGAATTTTTGGAGTTTTCTCGAGATATCTCCGCAAAGAGGTAGAAAGTCGAAGAGGACTAGGATTTATGTGTTTTATTTTAAGCACACACACTTCTATTTATACTTACCTCTATTAGAGAATGTGGAGAGTCACATACCTGTCGTGATTAACACAAGTATATCAACAACTGAGATTAATCCCAGGAGATAGACGTAGTCAGAACTGCCTGAGTAATTTCATTGAGTGGACTCAGCACACTTGACTCCTGAAGTTGTCTCAACACACTCGATTCCTAGACACTTAGTCTTAGCGCACTTGACACCTGAAGTTGTCTCAGTGCATTTGATTCTTGGAAACTTAGTCTCAGCGCACTCGATGCCTCGACACTTAGTCTATATCTTCCTTGATATCCTGCACGGGTCAATTCTTCCTTCTACACACATGCTTGAAAAGACAATGAAGCTATACTAAGTTCAACATGCCCAATTCAAATTTGAAGGTGTTGAACTTGGCTTTATCTAGTGGCTTAGTGAAAATATCAGCCACTTGTTTGTCTGTGGGGACAAACTCAAGACTGATGTCTTCCCTTTCCACATGCTCTCTAATGAAATGATATTTATTCTCTATGTGCTTAGTCCTGCTATGAGACATAAGATTTCTAGCAAAAGAAATTGCCTAAAAGAATCACAAAACATGGAAGTTTTACTTAGTTAGAGATTGTAGTATTGGACTTGATGTTGAATTTATAATAATTGTGCACGACAACTTCCAGCTGAGATATATTCTGATTCTGCAATGGGGATGACAACACTGATCTGCTTCTTACTACTCCAAGATACAAGCCTTCTCCCTAGAAATTGATTGGTTCCTAATATGATTTTCTTGTCTTCTCTACAACCTGCAAAATCTACATCTGAATGCCCAATTAGTTCAAAATCATTATTCCTAAGGTACCATAGACAAAGATTAATAGTACCCTTGAGATATCTCAGATTTCTTTTTGCATCAGAATAATGAGACTCTTTAGGGCTAGCCTGGTATCTAGTACAAACACATACAACATATATGATGTATTGCCTACTAACAGTTAGGTAAAGGACGGTGCAAATTATGCCTCTATACAAGGTTTCAACAATAGGTTTCTTAGTCTCATCCTTGTCTATTGACACATTTGACCCCATAGGAGTTTTTATTATGGAGGCACTCTCCATTCCAAACTTCTTGATTAGCTCCTTGGTGAACTTAGACAGAGAGATGAATAGACCATCCTCTGATTGTCTAACTTAGAGGCCCAAGAAGTATGTGAGTTCACCCATACTGCTCATCTCAAACTACCCTAGCATAAGTTTAGCAAACTTCTTGTAGAGGCCATCATTAGTAGACCCAAAAATTATATCATCTACATAAATTTGGAATAGAATGATCTTACCCTTGACATCCTTTAGTAATAATGTGTGTCTATCTTCTCCCTTTAGAATTTTTTTCTCAATGAGAAAGCTAAACAGGGTTTCATACCATGCCCTAGGTGCTTGTTTCAACCCATACAAAGCTTTTCTTTGCTTAAACACATGATCGGGAAAGTTAGAATTAACAAAACCTGAGGGTTGCTCAACATAGACCTCCTCTTTTAGGTCACCATTTAGGAAAGCTGACTTAACATCCATTTGTTATACCTTAAATCCTTTAAGTGCAACATATACAAGGAATAGTCTTATTGCCTCCAGTCTAGCAACTGGTGCAAAGGTTTGATCAAAGTCAATACCATTCTCTTGTTTATATCCCTTGACAACTAGTCTAGCTTTATTTTTGATGATAACACCATTCTCATACAATTTATTCCTATAAATCCACTAGGTTCCAATGATGTTATGTCCATGTGGTCTGGGAACCAGCTTCCACACCTTACATCTCTTGAACTTGTTCAGTTCTTTTTGCATAGACACAATCAAAAAAGGATCTATGTTGGCATCTTCAGACTTCTTTGGTTCAACTTGAGACAAAAAGCTAAAATATATAGCAATGTTGTGGTTTCTGCTCCTTATTATAACACCTTAGCTTGCATCTCCTATGATTTGATCTCTAGGATGATCTATCAAATGCCTGACAATTGCTAGCATTCTGTCTTTAGTAACTTGAACTTCAATTGCTGGATCCTGCTGGTCTTCATCTATGTCCTGTGCATTTGGACATCCTTTAGGAATGAAAACAAAATCATCTTCCTCTTGGATAGAGGGAGGAGTGTCATAGATTGTCATCTTATCCATATTCAATTCTACACCTACAGATCTAGAGGAGCAAGGCAGCTTACTGTTAATCATTAAAGACTCATCAAACACTACATAAACAGACTCTTCAACAACTCAATTCTTCAAGTTGTAGACTCTATAGGCTTTGTTGTGATTGCTATACCCAACAAAAATTCCCTCATAAGCTTCGACAGCAAACTTAGTCAAGTAGGACTTCCCATTGTTGTCCACAAAGCACTTGCTTCCAAAGATCCTTAGATTGGCAAGATTTTGTTTTCTGCCTATCATAATCTCATAGGGAGTCCTCCTATGATACTTGATGATAGATGCTCTAATTAGAACATGAAAAGCAGTGTTTATTGCCTCAGCCCAGAAGTACTCTGGGAGAGAAGTGTCACTGAGTAATGTCCTTCCACCCTCTATGAGAGTCCTGTTCTTCCTCTCAGCAATCTGATTTTGTTTGGGTGTTCTTGGAGAAGAAAACTACTGAAGAATGCCTTGCTCCCTATAGAACTTTGTCATGCCTTCAGACTAAAATTCAGTACCATGGTCACTTCTAATTTTTATCACAGAGCTGTCCTTTTCATTATGAACTCTCCTAACAAAGGTCATGATGATGTTAACTGTTTCAGACTTTTTCGTAAGGAAAAATACCCAAGCAAATCTAGAATAGTCATCAACTATCACAAGTGTGTAGACTTTCATACCTAGACTATGAACTGACATAGGACCAAACAAATCCATATGCAACAGGTATAAACACCTCTCAGAATCCTTGGCCCCAATGCTTTAAATGAGGTCTTTGTTTGTTTGCCCTTTTGGCATGCAGAGCAAATGCCCTCTTTGGTGCATCTCAGATTGGGTCCATTTCTAACTAGCCCTTTATTGAAGAGCTTGTTAATTGCCTTGTATTTCAATTGAGCAAGCCTCTTGTGCCATTACACAAAATAAGAGACTTTCTCATTTACAATAAGACACACTGGTGAGTTTGTACTTAAACATAGGAAATTTAAACAATAATTGTTTCCACTCCTATTGCCAATCAAAATGACCTCTTGGTCACTTGACCTTTTGATTAGACACTCATCCTTGTGGAAGACAATGACATAGCCAATATCACATAATTGGCTTATGCTTATCAGATTGTGTTATAATCCTTACATGTAAGGTACATTTGTAAAGGAGACCATGCCATTGGTGATCATACCATTACCCTTGGTAACTCCTCTGTCTGAACCTCCAAAGATGACTTTAGGTCCATTCCTTACTAGAGTATAATCTTTAAAATGGCTGCTTGTTCCAGTCATATGTCTTGATTAACCACTGTCCAAGTACCATATTAGCATTTGATGGGTACTTGGACTTCCCTGCAATCACAGATTAGTTTACCTTAGGAACCCAAAAAGTTTGGATCCTTGGCTCATGTTAGCTTGAAAATGACTATGTCTACGTACAACAGCCCTAATAGGAAGACTCACCTTTTCCCTTGGCACACTTGGGTTGTGCCAATAGTCTATGGCAAAATGACTCACTTTTCCACAACACCAACGCTCATGAATATTATATCTCATCCTCTGAACAGCCTTTGGAGTAAGCAACCTTCTTGTCTATTCAAAGGGGATAGCAACAACCTTCTTCGTATTTCTTTCAGCAAGAATTTGACTAAAGGTGAGTCTGCTAGTAGATGTACTTGGTTTACTCTAAGTTACACCAACAGATATCTTCTTTGTAGTTGACATATTGTTGATGGCATCAGAGACAGCCAAGTGAGGCTTACTGAATGACTTAACCTTAGTCAAGGTTTTTGAAGAAGGAACATGAGAGTAGGTCACTACCTTATCCTTTAGAGTGGGGGACTGGAGCACCAAACACAAATGGTCCATAATAAGCTATTTGGATTTCCTCATGGGGAGCCTTCATTGCATTCAATCCAATGCCCTTTCTCCTTCCATTGTAAGATACACTTGTATTCTTATAAGAAAAGTTTCCAATCTTCTAGTGACCATACATGTTGTCCTGGTCATATATGTTAGAAGGGAAGATTACCTTCTAAAAGGCAGTCTGAGACACAATAGGATCCTTGACATTCCCTTTGGAATAGGCAGCTATATTATTCCACTTGAAACCCAAACCTCTCTTATACTTTTGAGAGGTGAAGGAATCAATCAGTGGCAAAACAATTTTTGGATTAGAAAATTCAGCCACTAGATTCCTTTCCTTAAGGAGCTTCCCTTTAAGATCCTGGATGATCTTTTTCTTCTGGCTAATTGTCTAAATTTGGATAATTGAGATTATCTTCAGCTGGTTGACTTCTCCCCTTGTCTAGGCTAGCAAAGGTGCTGACTCAGACTACAAGGAAGCAACTTGCTAAAGAGAGGCAATCTCATCAGCTTGTGTATTGACATGCCTCATGATCTTTTTCAGAGCCTCCTTAATTGCACCATACTTGCCAATCAATTGATTGGCATCATCATCAGATTCTGACAGATCCTCACTCGAGGAAGTGGATGCCTCAGTGTCTGATCAAGTATCATAGACAGAGGGAGAGTTAAGTAGAGAGTGTACCTCATTAGAAATAGAATTGTCCCGATTGTCTTCAGTTAGGGCCATGAGGCTGAACTCATCATCCTATTCAAAGTCACTATCAACAGAGGCCAGTGGAGCTCTTATGCTAGTTGAGGCAGCTAGATGATCAACCTCTTCTACAACAAAAAAAATAGACTAATATAGGCCTCTTCTTCATCATATTCTAAAGACTCAGAATCACTATCCAACAGGATGATTTTCTTCTTAGCCAGGAAGCTCTTTTCATCCTTCTTGTCCTTGTAATGCTTCTTGTCTTCAGAATTCTTATGCTCCTTCCTCTTGATTGGACAGTCAGCAATGACATGTCCACTCCTACTACAGTAGTAGCAAACAATAATAGTCTTAATATGTTTGTTCTTTTTAGAGTCATGTCATTCCCCAGAGGAGTCTTTTCTGGATTTGTCTTTGTTGGAATAAGGCTTTTTTGAAGTGGAGTGTGAAGAGCCCTTATTCTTCCTAGTCTTCTCCTGCTTAGCAATTTCTTAAACTGCTTGGAAAATAAGAAGAGTTCTCCATCTGACAGCACACTACCTAAGGAGCTAGTATCTGAGCTCTCTAACTCTACAACTCTCCTTGGTGGAAAAGGAGTCTTTTGCTTTCTCCTCCTAGTTGCTTCTACTCTGAAGACCACAGTATTCTCTTTATTGAGATTTATAGCAGTATCTTCTTCTTCCCTTTTGGAGTTCAGCTACATCTCATAAGACATAAGCTTCCCAAATAGATTTTGAGACAATGTATTGGCCAAGTTACCAACCTCTCTATTGTGTCCATTGCCCACAATGTTCCCTAGATTGGATTTGAGGAGGCATCTCCATCAACACTAAGAGCATAGTCGTATTTGATGTTGTTTAAGCTCATCATGTGCAGGAATTCCATGGAACAAGTCTAGACAGATTTTCTAAGTGATATGACAGGTGGTCAAAAGGCACAAGGGTGGACACCAAGGGAAGATACTGGAAAGACAGGAATTTGCCTAATTCCATAGGCGTTGAGTGAGATAAGCTCACTTAATGCCATAAGTAAAGGAGTAGTTGACAATGCAGCTATGTCCACAGGCGTTTAGTGGAGCAAGCTCACTCAATTCTAGAGGTATGGATTCTATTTTGCATTGTAAAAATTTGCCTAAATCCACAAGCATTGAGTATAGTCTACTCACTCAACGCCATATAATATATAGCGTTGAGTCTGTCTCAGTCTAACTAGAAGATAGCCAAAAATGTGGCTAAGTTCATAGGTGTTGAGTGTAGTCTACTCACTCAACGCCATACAACAAAAAAGCTGTTAGTCAGGCTGAGTCAGTCTAAGCCTAGAGAAATTGGCTGAAATTTTGGCTAAGTCCACATGCGTTTAGTATGGTCTACTCACTCAACACCATACAGCTTTAGCATTGAGTGTTGCTGTGCCATTCAACTCCATAGAAAAGTTGGGCAAAATTTTCACTAAGTCCACATGAGTTGAGTGTAGCTTACTCACTCAATGCCAGATAATAGAAAAATTCTGTTAAGTAGTTTAGCATTGAGTGGAGCTTACTCTCTGACCACCAAGACGCAGAAATATTTGCTAAGGAAAATAGCATTGAGTAAGGCAAGATCACTCAACACTCTCAACTCTCTCAACGCCTTTTTGCATAAATTTGGCCAAGTCCAAAAGCATGGACTGCTTGACTTTCATCGAGCTCAGCTTTGTCAAACTGAGCTCAGCGTTCATCGAACTGAGCCAAATTACTCAGTTTAGTCTGGATTTCATCGAACTCAGTTCAGCCTTTCATCAAACTAAGTCCATAGTTCATCGAACTGAACTTATACTTTCGTTGAGCTGAGCTCGACGTTCGTCGAACGGAGCTCAGCTTTCGTCGAGCTCAATACTTAGAATTTTTTCTAAGTGTTGTGGCGTTGAGTGAAACCTACTCACTCAACGCCTATGGTTCTGATGATCGAATTTTGTCTATGTCCAGAGAGGCTGAGTCATGCTGATGTCAACGACGTCAAATTGTCAACCAAAATTCAAATTGTGCGGAATTACTGCCAGAGATGTTGGTGGCCAGCTATCATCATCTTCTGCACTTTCCAAGGAATATTTCCATCATAAAGTGATGGGGCCCACACACAGAAAGGAGCCGTTAAATCAAGATTAAATGGAAAGCATGCGCTGGATGTCTTAATATCATCCATCAATCCTGGTGGTGGGACCCACTGCTCGATTGGCCTTCAGAGTATAAAAGGAAGAAATCGGCCAGAGCAAAAAAAACAACAATCGATTCCTCGTCTTGTTTTTTTGAAAACGAGAATAAGGGCGGGCGAACATCGTCTTCTTCCTCGCCATTTTCGTCGAGCCTGGAGTAGTTCTGCACAGAGAACCTTGCTAGGAAGGAGATAGCTGGAGCAATTACCATCTGCAATAGCAGGATTGGAATTCATTCTGAGAGATAGCTGGAAGAATTACCATTAAATTCTGAGATCGCATATCTAAAAGATTCTGCAGAGGGAAGGTTAACTGTTTGAAGAAAGAATCTACTGCCTACCTATTGTCTTCAACAGCAATTGGTTGGACAGATATCTACTCAATATAGGAAGAAGGAGACACAGAGATCTTGCTCTTATGTCTAATCATCTCATTCTTTATTTCTTCTTTTGTAAATATTCTTGGTGAATCTTGAGTTGTAAGCCTATATTATAAAGGCTAAGGTCTTTGTGACCTGTGTTTGGCTTTGTGTTGGGTGAAAGGTCTTTGTGACCTGTTTTTTGCTTTTTGCCGGGTGAAAGGTCTTTGTGACCTGTGTTTGGCTTTGTGTCGGGTGAAAGGTCTTTGTGACCTGGGGTTGGCTTAATGCCTAAGTGTTAGGTCTGTGTGACCTGTGTGGTACTGCCTGATCTGTGCTATAAGTTATTAAGTAGCTGAGTTTTGGAGGGAGAGCCAAATCTAACACATTGTTAGATAGGCGCAAAGGAACAGTGGATGTACCCAAGATTGGGGAACCACTATAAAATTGTTTTGTCGTCTGTGAATGTTCTTGAAAGCTGATAACTAACTTAATCACAGGCACAAAAATGTAATAACAAGTTAGAAGAGTTAAATAAAGACTAAGAAACCTATTCACCGCCCTCTAGGTGATTTAGCTATCCTTGAAATAAGGACTTTCAAGTGCTATCAGAGGGAGGTTACTCAAAAAGGACTTAACAATCTGAGTAGACCTCAAAGGATAGCTAAAAGGTTTGCATTTGTCGGTTCAAAAGAGAACCATATGGAGTGGAGCTCAATGGAGCTTCAAGTCTGCAGCAAGGAGAACTTTGGGATATGAAAAGAAAGGATTAAACAAATCATGGAAGCCAGTGACCCTAGAATCTTGGCTTCAATTAAATAAGGACCCTTCATTACCATGAGGGTCTCTACATTAGAGGCAAGTATCCAGACGCCAAAGAGTTATGCAGAGATGTCTGAAGATGAAATGATCTTGGTATCTATGAACAAGAGGGCACAATACATTATGGGAAGTGCCATGGATGACTCCACCTTCCTGATGTTTGTCCACTGCAAGACAGCCAAAGAGATGTGGGACTCTCTCACTGGTTATATGGAAGGGACAGAGAAAGTGGGTCTTTCTGACAATGGTTCAGAGTCTGAAAAGAAGAAGAAGCCTTCATTGGGTTATCTGGTGCCATTGCAGATAAAGCAGAAGACAATCAAGATACAGGGATAGAGATCAGGGCTCTTCTATCACAATCAGGAAGTGATTCAGAGGTGGATGATGAAAAAGAGGATGAATGCAGTTGTCATGGGCTAATTGACATGACAGAAGAAGAAGAATCCTGCCAGGATCAGCCTGTTCTATATCAGGTACAATTTCTGTCTAGTTCTTCTTATCGGTCAGGTCATGAGTTCTGCTCTTACTGTGATGCTTCCTCATCAAGTGGTGATGAGAGTCCTCTATCAGAAGATGATATCAATCAATTGATTGAGAATCATGTTGCACTTCTGAAAGCTTTCAAGGAAAGCAAGTTTCTTGTTAAGGAACGAGCAGAGAAAATTGCCTCCCTCCAACTAGTAGCTTCTCAACAAAATGAGACCTCATCCTTGCTATCTCTAAAAGAGAGGGAAGTAGCTCATCTGAAGATCATGGTAGATTTCCATGTTGAGTCCATCAAATATAAGGACTCTAAGATCAAGGTTCTTGAAGAGAAACTTGAGAGTGAGAAGAGGATAGTGACCAATTTCTCTAAGATAGATGCTTTCAAGAAAAAATCTGAATCTGAGTGGATTACAAAAGTTATCCAATCTCAGAGGAGAAGCCAAGCTCCTGTTATGCAACATTCAACCTTTCATAAGATAATCTTTCCCTCTAATATGTATGATCAGGACTGCATGTCTGGTCACTGTAAGAATGGAAATTCTTCTTACAAGAATACAAGTGTATCATACAATGGGATAAGAAAGGGTAAGGGAATGAATGCCTTTAGGGATCCCCTTGAAAAAGTACAAATGGCCCATGTTGGACTATTTATATTTGGTGCCTCAGCACCATCTCACAAGGGAAAGGCAGTGGCTTTCACTCAAGCCCATCAAGCAAGGACTCAGACCAAGGGCCAGTCTAATAGTAAGTCTAACATGGCTAGCTCCGATGTTATAAACAACTTGTCTTCTACAAAGAAGACAGCTGTAAATTCCATTCAGGGCAAGAAAAGGAAGCCTGCTGGAAGAATGACCTTCAGTCAGAGCCTTACTAAAAGGAACCTGAAGAAAGTTGATGCTCCTCTTCCTTCTATTCAATCAGGAGTTAACCACACTGCAAGACCTGCTCAAGAAATAAAAAATAATATTCATGAGTGTTGGTGATGTGGTAAGGTAGGGCATTTTGCCCTAGATTGCTGGTACAATCCTTCTGTGTCTAGAGCAAGAGTTAGCCTACCTGTCATAAATTCTACAGGTAGTCAAATTAGATTTCAGGCTAACATGAACCTAGGACCCAATACCTTTTAGGGACCTAAGGTAATGTAATCTATTTTGTAGGTTTGTCTAAGTGCCCATCCCCCATGTGGAACTTGGACAGAAGATGTTCCAGAATTTGGACTGGAACAAGGAAGTTATCCTATGGTTCATACCCCAAGCATCAGAATGTTGTGTGCATTCCTAAAGAAGGATGAAGTGCACAAGTCTTAGGCAAAGATCAGCTGGATCCAGCCAGCAGGAATGACTGGTTGGACAAAGTCTTACTGCCACACCAGCAAGTCTAGGAAGGACAAGTAGGTTGTACTCATATCTGAGGAAAGCAGAAGTAGCTCCTCAATGAGAAGCAAGGAATAGGCACACTATGCTTAGTTGATCAGACTCACTATACAAAAGGGTCAAACTATCAAGTGATATCATCAGCTGAAAGGATGATTGATAGTCACTAGCTCTGCATGTTCAGATTATGAATCATTTCAAGATTCTTGTGCCTCTGCATCAAGTGATGTTGATGGCTCAGAATCTGAGGAAGACATCAATCAATTGATTGATAATTATTGTGCACTTCTGCATGCTCTAATGAAGAGCAAGCTCCTGGCCAAACAGCAGGCTCAGGAAATTGTTTCTTTAAAGCTTGTTGCTTCAGAATAAGCAAAATTACTGAATTTGAAGATGCAAGAAGTTAGCAAACTGAAGAATGTAACAATCATTCAGATGAGCACCATAACCTTCAAGAATAACCATATAAGGAATATTGAAGGAATGCTCCAAAAGGAGAGGAAACTAGTGGCTAGCTACTCCCAGCCTAGCATAGTGTTGCCCTTGATAGACTCATTCTCCTCACAAAAGGGAAAGAAAGGGTTGGGATTCAAGGGAAGGACAAGAGCTGCTAATCCCAAGGCAAAGGGCAAAGCTCAAGTGGAGCCACTAGCCTCTAAGACTCCTATAAAATTTGTTAGAGTGCAATTTACTTCCGACATCCATGACCATGAGAGTATTTATGGTCACTGGAATCATGCTAGACCATCTTGTGTGAACAAAGATGTTCCACAATATGGTGGCAATTGCAGAAAAGGTGCAAGTTTCTATGAGAAAATATAAATAGCCCATCCTGGACCTTTTGTGTTTGGTATAACAGCCCCTTCAGTCAAGGGTAAAGCTGCTGACTATTCTTCAATTCCTCCAGCCCACTCTAAGACAAAGGGCAAGGCTGTCAGTAGACTAGACCTGGGCATCTCTGAGGCCAACAAGGGTATGCTTCTGAAAAGAAAGCTGCTGCTAGAAGGGCTCAAGATATCCCAAGCACTTCTACTGCCAGACCCACCACTTGTCAGTCTAGAGCTGGAAAACCATAGGACATGATCTGTGCAAATGCTGATGGGGAGCATGATCAGTAAAGGTTGCAGGACATTGTAGAAGCAGAGTGGGAAACTACCCAAGTGATGGAACCTGTTGGAAGAAGACATGCCAATTAGCTCATAAGAATAGTTGGATTGCTCCAGCTAATTGTGATACAAGTCAGCACACTCCTATTGAAATAGAAGTGTAAAGAATGACTTGAAATCAGAATGATAGGATGATTCATGGAAAGATCATTCAAGGCTCATATAGTCTTAAAGTACAGCAGCTGCAAGAGAAAATTCAGCCTCATGAGAAGAGAAAGCTGGCAGCTGCACCAAGGGTATTATATGCAATCAGCTAAGGGGAGAAGAGAATCACAGCAGACCATCTCCTCACTGTCTATTCAGAAACTAAGAAGGGATTGATCAATGTAATGATCAAGATAGTACTCAGTTGGTTGAACACACTTGTACTACTAACAAGAAAGTTGAAGCCAAAGGCAAGTTTGTTGCTAAAGACAAAGAGAAGATCTGGATCAGCAAGAAGTGATCATGTTGCAAGGGAGCTGTTGTGCTTAACTAATGAGAATCCAGCTACAGCTCCAGAACCATAACCTCCAGATAAGTAGAATCTTTTTATTTTGATATTCTACTAGTGTAATATAAGTGGCTAGGAATCCTGTCTGTCATAGCAGGACTATGCATATGTAGATTAAGTTTCAATAAGTTAGGGAGCATAAGGAAGAACTCAATCCTGAGTTTGTCCTGACTGGCAAGTGGTTGACATGTTCATCATGCCACTAGATGAAGTCTAGTTTCAACACCATCTAGATTGAGATTGGGAATTTTGAACTTGGTATAGCTTATGTTTCTCCATGTTAAACTTGTATTGCAGGATTCACTTCCTTATAGGTAGATAAGTTCTTGATGTGATTCAAGACTATAAAGACCATTAAGTGGTATCAAGACTTAGATGGACTCAAGTGTCAAGAAGACGGAGTGACAGGGATACACCTGTTAAGGGGGAGCAAGCTCAGCACCTGCAGAAAAGATGACTGGAAATGCTCCTATTAAGGGGGAGCATGTCCAACACTTGCTGGAACAGGATCAATCTCCTGTTAAGAAGGAGCAAGTAACTGTTGCAGTAGATCAGCTGTCACAACTGTTGATCAGTTTGTCTTAAGGAAAATGCACAGACCAAGGGGGAGATTATGAGAAGAGGAATAACTAGCAGCCATCTCATGTGGATCCATGGTTCACTCAAGAGTCTAGGGGCTGCAATGATGTGGTGCATCAATGATATCACTACAAGTTGATGTTGATTATGAAGATACAATATCAACAAGTAGAACTATGTTAGCAGCTAGCTCATTTGCTGCAGTGTTGTGTTATATCATTGTATCAACACAGAAGGTATGACTCCTAATCTAGTAAACTGATCACTAGGATGATTTACTTAGTAGTATCAACATAGGACTTTGTTTAGGATCAAGAGATAATCTCTCCCATGATATTTTCTACTCACTCAATAGATATACCTATTGAAGAAGATAAAAAGGGGGAGATATATGTGACAATACATAAGGGGCAATGCTCCTAATGGTGCTCCACTTAAAGTATTAAGTGGTATAAAGGAGAGTTCAAATTACTTGAGCAACTGCTCAAGTAGTATTAGGATGCATTGACTTAACTTTTTAAGTCAATACAATTATTTTAAGTACATTATATTAATAGTGCATAAGCTAGCAGTTGTAGCAGATTATAACCTACAACTACATGAATTTATTCTGCCTATTATGTTAATGCCTTTTATTATTGTTGGGTGTTCTGCCTTATTCAAATAGGGGGAGATTATTGGGTCCATTGCCCACAATGTTCCCTAGATTGGATTTGAAGAGGCATCTCCATCAACACTAAGAGCATAGTCGTATTTGATGTTGTTTAAGCTCATCATGTGCAGGAGTTCCATGGAACAAGTCTAGATAGATTGTCTAAGTGATATGACAGTTGTCATAAGGCAGAAAGGTGGACACCAAGGGAAGATACTAGAAAGGCAGGAATTTGCCTAAGTCCACAGGCGTTGAGTGAGGTAAGCTCACTCAATGCCAGAAGTCAAGGAGCAGTTGGCAAAGCAGCTAAGTCCGTATGCGTTGAGTGGAGCAAGCTCACTATATGCCAGAGGTAAGGATTCTATTTTGCATTATAGAAATTTTTCTAAGTCCACAAGCGTTGAGTATAGTCTACTCACTCAACGCCATATAACATATAGCGTTAAGTCTGTCTCAGCCTAACTTGAAGATAGCCAAAAATGTGGCTAAGTCCACAGGTATTGAGTGTAGTCTACTTACTCAATGCCATACAGAAAAAAGGCCGTGAGTCAGGTTGAGTGAGTCTAAGCCTAGAGAAATTGGCTGAAATTTTGGCTAAGTCCACAGGCGTTGAGTGTGGTCTACTCACTTAATGGGATACATCTTTAGAGTTCAGTGTTGTTGTGCCAGTCAACTCCACAGAAAAGTTGGGCAAAATTTTCACGAAGTCTAAAGGCATTAAGTGTAGCTTACTCACTCAACGACAGATAATAAAAACATTCTGTTAAGTTGTTTGGCGTTGAGTGGAGCTTACTCTCTCAATGCCAAGATGCAAAAATATTTGCTAAGGAAAATAGCATTGAGTGTGGCAAGCTCACTCAATGCTCTCAACGATCTCAACTCCTTGTAGCAGAAATTTTGCTAAGTCTAAAAGCATGGACTGCTTGACTTTTGTCAAGCTCAGCTTCGTCAAACTGAGCTCAGCGTTTGTCGAACTGAGCTAAATTACTCAGTTTATCCTAGAGTTCATCGAACTCAGTTCAGCTTTTCATCAAACTAAGTCCATAGTTCATCAAACTGAACTTATACTTTCGTCGAGCTGAGCTCGACGTTCGTCGAACGGAGCTCAGCTTTCGTCGAGCTAAATACTTAGAATTTTGTCTAAGTGTTGTGGCGTTGAGTGAAACCTACTCACTCAATGCCTGTGGTTCTGATGATTGAATTTTTTCTAAGTCCAGAGATGCTGAGTCATGCTGACGTCAGTGACGTCAAATTGTCAACCAAAATTCAAATTGTGTGGAATTACTGCCCGAGACATTGGAGGCCAGCTGTCATCATCTTCTGCACTTTCCATGGAATATTTCCATCATAAAGTGTTGGGGCCCACACACAGCAAGGAGCCATTAAATCAAGATTAAATGGAAAGCATGCGCTGGATGGCTTAATCTCAGCCATCAATCCTGGTGGTGGGACCCACTTCTCAATTGGCCTTCAGAGTATAAAAGGAAGCAATCAACCAGAGCAAAAAAACAATAATCAATTCCTCATCTAGGTTTTATGAAAACGAGAAGAAGGGCAGGCGAACATCATCTTCTTTCTCGCCATTTTTGTCGAGCCTGAAGGAGTTCTGCACAGAGAACCTTGCTAGGAAGGAGATAGCTGGAGCAATTACCATCTGTAATAGTATGATTAGAATTTATTCTGAGAGATATCTGGAGCAATTACCATCTACAACAGCAGGATCAGAATTCATTCTGAGGTCACAGATCTACAAGATTCTACAGAGGGAAGGTTAGATGTTTGAAAAAGAATTCACTGCCTGCCTATTGTCTTCAGCATTAATTGGTTGGACTAATAGCTGCTCAGTCCAGGAGGAAGGAGACACAGATATCTTGCTCTGGTGTCTAATCATCTCATTCTTTATTTCTTCTTGTGTAAAGATTCTTTGTGAATCTGGAGTTGTAAGCCTATATTATTAAGGCTAAGGTCTTTGTGACCCGTGTTTTTCTTTGTGCCGGGTGAAAGGTCTTTGTGTCGGGTGAAAGGTCTTTGTGACCTATGTTTGGCTTTGTGCCGGTTGAAAGGTCTTTGTGACCTGTGTTTTGCTTTGTGCCGGGTGAAAGGTCTTTGTGACCTGGGGTTGGCTTAGTGCCTAATTGTTAGTTATGTGTGACCTGTGTGGTCCTGCGGGATCTGTGATGTAAGCTATTAAGTAGCTGAGTTTTGGAGAGAGAGCCGAATCTAACACACTGTTAGATAGGCACAGAGGGACAGTGTATGTGCCCAAGATTGGGGAACCACTATAAAATTGTTGTGTTGTTTGTGAGTGTTCTTGAAAGCTGATAACTAACCTAATCATAGGCATAGAAATGTAATAACAAGTTAGAAAAGTTAAATAGAGACTTAGAAACCTATTCACCCCCCCCCCCTCTAGGTGATTTAGCTATCCTTGAAATAATGACTTTCACTCTCCAATGGCATAGACCTTGATATCCCATTCCTTGTTTAGGGATCTCAAGAACTTGTCTTTTAGCTCATAGTTTGTGAACTGTCTGTCATAGGTGATCAGACTGTTCACTATCATGAAGAATTTTCATAGCATTCAGTTATGGAATCTTTCTTGCCTTCTTGAAGGCCTCATATTACTGATTCCGGAGGGATTTCCTGTCATCCCACACCTCCTCTGTCCCTTCCATATATACTATAAGAGAATCCCATATCTCTTTAATAGTCTTGTAGTGAAACATGTTCTGGAATGTGGAGTCATCTATGGCACTAACAATGATATTTTGAGTCCTTTTATCCATGGTTGCTAAAATGACTTCATCCTTGGTCATCCCAGTGTACTTATTTGGAGTCTGGACATTGGCATCAGTGACAGAGACCTTCGTGGGAATGAAGGGTTCCTCTTGAACTGTTATGAATATCCTTGGGTCTAAGGCCTCCATAAATAGCATTACCCTTTCTTTACAAATCCCCAAGTTCTCATTCCTACAAATAGAATGTTTCATGGAGCTCAACTCCTTGTGGCTCTCACCTGAACCCTTAGAGATAATCTTCAGCTACTCTTGGAGATCTGTTCAGACTATTAAGTCCTTTTTGAACAACTTCTCTCTGATACTACTTGAAAGTCTTTGTTCAAGAGTAGCTATACACCTAGAGGGGGTGAATAGGTTTTCAAGTATTTTTGAACACTTTTAAGTTTGGTTGAGTTGTGTGATAGAATTTTATGGTTAGCTTTCAAGAGACACAAAAAATACCATAATTTTTAGTAGTTCCCCTATCTAGGGTAAATCCACTTTTCCCCTTCACCTATCTAGTAGTGTGCTAGATTTAGCTAACTCCACCTTTATCTCAGCTCCTTGAGCTTACACCATAGATCAGATAGGATCCTATACCTTAGATTGAAACACACTCCTACAACTCAGAGTATAAAAACTCCTACCTCAGGCTAGACCACCCTACACTTAGAGATATCAAATCTCCTACCTCAGGCAAGACAACCCCACACTCAAGGATATCAAATCTCCTACCTCAGATCTTCACAGAGATCCTACCTTAGAGACACATCTCGTACACTTAGCCTTTATAGTATATGCTTAAATCTTAGATCAATTGACGATCTTAAAGATTTAGTAAGGGTTTGATGATGATAGACTCCAGAGAAATATTTCTCTGAGCCTCATTCTAGAATAGAGAAAACCCAGTCCTTTCTTCTTCAAAACAACAAGAATATTGATCTTCAGTATGTCTACTTGTGTTGATAAGACACCTTCAGAGCTCTATTTCTTCAAGCTATTGATGTAACAGGGTTGTATGTAGTGGCCTTGAAGATAAACAACAACTTGTGAATGCTCTGCTTCTTCTCCTCTTACAAAAAAAATGATTTCTATTCTTGTTGTAGAAGACTTAGATGTTTTAGTTGTTGATCTCTTCAAACAGCAATCTCCTTTCTGTGTTTCAGAAAACTTCTGTAATTCTCAGTGTCAAAGATTTACTAACTTGATGGAGATTTTTTTTATCGTGTGAAAAGCTCTGCTTTTATTTCTCTGTAAAAGTCCTCTTTTATTTCCCGTAGACTAATGACACTTTTCTCAGCATGGGCCGACCAAAAATGGGAAACTGTAAAGTACTTTTAGCTTTAATTATTGTATAGAAGGCATTCGACGCCTTTTGTTTTTTAGCGCACAAGTCCCGCAATATTTGAATTATGGATGACGTCAGCATGACATCGTGCATGTGGAACTTAGCCCTTTTCAATCAATGTGCACAGGCGTTGAGCATAGTCAAGTGACTCAATGCAAAAACACGTGGAAGAAATTTTGCTTCCTAAGGCATTGAGTGAACCTTCATCACTAAAATTTTTTACTTAGGCTGCTAAACTGATAAGGCGTTGAGTGAGCCTTCATCACTCAACGCTTCTAGACTTGGCAGAATTCTTCTGTATGAAGGCGTTGAGTGAAGTTCCTTTACTCAACATTTCTTAACACTGCAGAATTCTTGATGAGGCATTAAGTGCTCCTTATTTACTCAACGCTTCTATACTTATGCTGATTTCATTTTGAGTAGGCGTTGAGCGAACTACCTTCACTTAATGCTTCTGGACTTAGCCAGAGTTGCTCAGGCTTTGACTGCATGACCTTTTATCAATCCTTTTAGATCTCTGGCATTGAGTGAAGTGTATTTACTCAATGCTTCTAGACTTAGCCTGTTTTTTGCTTTTCTAGCATCCTGTTTTGAGTCTAACTCTCATTGTTACCCTATAAAACCAGTCTAATCAATGAACAGTAAACAACCTGCATATAATGAACTTTGAACATATATAAGATACAATCACGTGTATACCGCTAACATGTGGGCCTTCTTCAAATCTAGGAAATTGTGATCAATGGACCCAATAATATGCACTCAAATTTTGATCCAAAGTTCTAACTGTATATAAAAATAGGAACATCGTGATATTGATTGTTCGAGTTATTTCTAGCATGTTAGACACAATATCACGAGTTATAGCATGTACGCATGAATTTCTACATGTGTGCATTATCCAGGGATGCATGAACAGTGTAATGTCATTACTCTATCTAAATCCTCACACATACCTAGAGGCATATCAACATACATTAACATATCTAGTCGCACTCAGTAGCAAAGTACCTAAAAATTAGACACATCATGACAAAATCAGACAATGTTAACAGGGATTAACAATCCTAAATCAAACATTGCATGTAATTATTGTGCTCTAGGTTCTAGACATGCGTGTCTAAGAATGATCGTTCCATTTTTCCAGTTTAACCTTTTAGAATTTTTTTCATTTTAATTAATAAAAATTAAACAAATCAAACAAACATGCTGTAAAGGAAAATTAAAGACATTTTTATTGTATTTTGGGGTTTTTTGTTTTAATAAAAGGATTAAATAATGCAAACAAAGCAAACCAAAAGAAAACATTTTTTTGGAGTTTTGTGTTTTTTTCAATTTTTTATTTTCGATTATAAGAAAAATGAAACAGTCAAAATAAAATAAAGCAAAAGCATAAATACATAAAGCAAAAAAAAAACAAGCAGGCAAGCAGCTGACTTACTTCCAGCACTAGGGCTACCGTACGGCAGTAACTCACAGAAATTGAAAAGAAATGAGAAATGCCCCGATGTCAGTAGATGATGCAGCACGATCAAGCGGTGAGATCCAAAACGCCCAGTTCTAGTTGAAGTAAAGAAAAATGAGCATCAGGAAGGGGTTTGGTAAATAAATCAGCAAGTTAATCATCCGTCCCAATGAAGCTCGCTTTCACGTTCTCTTTCTTAATTTGATCCCGGATAAAGTGTTGACGAACTTCAATATGTTTGGAGCAAGAGTGGTGTACTGGATTATTCGTCAAGTCAATGGCATGCTTGTTGTCGCACTTAAAGTCAACATTCTTAAATTTTGGGACGAAATAATCTAACGTTTGTACCATCCAAAGAGCTTGTGTGTACCAACTTCCTAGAGCTATATACTCGACCTCAGCAGTGGCGAGGGAAACCGAGTTTTGTTTCCTGCTAGACCATGACACTAGAGTCGAACCTAGGAAGTGACAAGTACAACTCATGCTCTTACAATTGAGTGAACACAGCGTAATTAGAGTCATAATATCCATGGAGCATGAAGCTGGAGGGTGAGGGTACCAAAGACCAAGATTTTGGGTGCCTATATAAAACCTAAAGATTTTTTAACAGCTTCAAAATGATATTCTTTAGGATTGGCTTGATATCTGGCACAAAGACACGCCGTGAATTTAATATGAGGTCTAGAAGCACTTAGATAAAGAGGTGATCTGATCATTCCTCTAAATGAAGTTTGGTCCACTAAAATGTCACTTTCATCCTTTCCTAATTTTAGAGATGCGCTCATTGGAGTTTTTACTTGTTTTAGATTTTCAAAGCCGAATCACACAAGCATATCTTTTATTTATTTCAATATAACTATACAAATTCCATTCCTTGGTTGAGAAATCTGAAAGTCTAAGAAATATGTTAACTCTCCAACTAGGCTCATTTTAAATTAAGATTGCATTAAGGTGACAATTTCATTGCATAGAGTTTCATTTGTGGCACCAAAGATGATATCATCCACATAAATTTCCAATAAAATTAGATCGAGATCTTCGTGCTTCACAAATAGTGTAGTGTTTGCACTACCAATCCTAAAACTTACTCTAGGAGAAAAGTCGTGAGCCTATCATACCAAGCACGAGGTGCTTGTTTCAGTCCATACAAGGCCTTCACTAATTTATATATATGATTTGGGCAGTCAGCATTATTGAAGCCGAGTGGTTGTTCAACATACACCTCTTCATTGATATATCCATTTAAAAATGCACTCTTAACATCCATTTGATATACCATAATTTGTTTATAACTAGCAAATGCCAAAAACATATGAATGGATTCAAGACATATAACCGGTACAAATGACTCTTCAAAGTCCACACCCTCTATTTGTGAATATCCTTGTGCAACCAACCGTGCCTTATTCCTAGTTATCCTAGATTCACCATCAAGCTTATTTTTACATACCCATTTCAAACTGATAACTGGATGGCTATCTGGACGCTCCACTAAGACCAAGACTTTACTTCTCTCGATCTGATTTTATTCTTCATTCAGAGCCAAGAACCATATTCATCCTTTAAAGCTTCTGGAATATTCTTGGGTTCAATTCAAATATAAAACATAGGATCGAGAAGGATTCATGCAGGGCTGACCGTGTTCTAACCCCATGTGAGGGCTCTCCTACCACTAGTTCTCGTGGATGATGTTTTGAAAAATTTAGTGTGCTTAGAGGCTTACATCCTTCAACATGAGTTGGAACATCGAATAATTCCTCTCTCCCCACACCCTTGTCTCCCAACAGCACATCATCATTGTAATGCCCCAAAAACACTATAGGTATTGGAAGTGTTTTTATGAGTTCTGGAGCCCTCGGAATTTCCCGGCTGGAGGTCACGGGCGTGCCAGGGGTGCCGACACGGGCGTGTCAAAATTTGACATGAGCGTGTCAACATGCCGTGTTATTATATGGAAACTAGGCTGTATCGAGGAGCGTGTACACGGCTCGGGACACGGGTATGTCGTGGTTGACACGGCCGTGTCAATCCTGACACGGGCGTGTTAGGATCTGTGTCCACTAAGGGTCGTATCGGTTCTAAAGAACGGTTATGGAACACGCCCACCAACACGGGCGTGACAGTTTGGGTGACACGGGCGTGTCACCTTGGACACGGGCGAGTCTTAATGCGTGTCTTGCTCTGGATCGACGATTTCGTGTGCAAGAAAAGCACATGGCCAGACACACGGCCGTGTGCAAAGCCGTGTTCGGCCATCTGAAATGATTTTCAGAGTTAATCTAGGCCGTTCATTTTTATTAAATACGATCCAACGGCCCTGGCTTGCCTCCTGATGGTTTTTGGACTGGAATGGGGAAGTTATTCCTCATTTCATCTTTGGCTTTCTCTTTCTAAGGAGAAGAGAAAGGGGAGAGCAAGAGGTGGTAGGAGAAGAAGAATCCGGCCGCCGATTGTGCTACGGTGGTTCGAGTCGCGTGCCAAATTTAGATTCATGGAGGCAAGAGCGTTGCGGTCCTTTCCAACCGTGTATTCTTCTCCATGGCGCCAAAACGTTCTACAAGGGTAACGATTTCACACTCAGACATGTGAAGTCCTTCTTTCCTGCATTTGCATAGGAATCCTCCACCAAAAGGTGGAACGCGAAGTGATTCCCGTTGGATCGGTGGTTCATCCCTTGCTTTGTTGCATTAGAACTGGAAGTGAGTAGTATGGTTAGGCATTCTGTGTGAAGCCCATCCAGAAGTGAGTAGTATGGATTGGTGATGGTTTGTTTGTAATCGGAGAAGACTCTGTGTTCATTGATTGTTAGTATGGAGTCCCTTGGTGTATACACGTGGCTTGGTGCAGTAGGAAGTACTGGAGGAAGTCCAAGAAAATATGAGAGTAGATACTTGGTGTTTAACTCGTGTGGTCATGAGTACCATGTTATGTGTTGTTTGGCCGTTGTGCTACAACTAAAAGCCTTGGTGGAGAACGGGCAAGGAGATGCTTTACCCACGTCGGTCCGATATGATGACTGACGATTATGAGCAACGAGCAAGGTTGATCTGTACCCATGTTATGGATGTCTAACCTTGGGTGCTTAAGTCCCTGTTGTGATCTCATAGAGAGAGTCTTAAGCATATGAGCCGTAAAGACTAGGAATGCTCATTTTGGACCGTAAGGTAGAGATACCTTGAATCGGCGGTGGGACACCGGATTTTCCGATACACCAATAAGGTGCCCTGAGTGCACGGAGCGTCGGGCCGTCGGGCCGACGTTTGTGATATGTATTGGCTAGTGCGGTTGTGCACGTCCTTGGTGGATTATAGTATACATATGCCGGTTGATGAAATGCTTTGCAAGGAAGGAATTACGCTGCCCCGTGCCAGGGGAAGGGTCGTTATAATTGGTCAGCTAAGTGCTGACCGTTGCCCTGTTTGCCGCCGCTTAGTGTATTGTTTCTTGCAGGTAGAGCTGGCCCAAGCAGGAAATAGCGGGCTGAAACCCTGATTGCGCTGCTGCCCTTGAAGGCTTTACTTTGCTTTACTTTTCTTCATGTGTGGCCGGCCTGCGTGCCGATTTTTGTAAACCACACTCCTGTTAAGAGAAACTTGTAAGGCCATAAGGCCGTGCACCTTGTGTATTTGGTTGTATACATTCCAAATTGTTAGTAGTGGACATTTTTGTTATTATCCTTGAGTTCAACGTTTTCAACCTTGAAGCTTCCGCTAGAATGCTCTGTGTTAGGAATCGTTGGTAGTTTTGATATTATAAAGTGACCTCTTCACCTGTTCGTGGAATATGGTGTGGGTCCCCAACCTGACCTTCTACTATATCCCATGTAACAGCTAGGGATGTTACAATTTGGTATCAGCTTGTAGGTCTTTCTCTTCCGAATTCGTGGGCGAATTCTTTTGAGAGATGACGATCATGTGTAAGTGCTGTCGTTATAACACAAAATGAACTCAAGAATGTCCACTTAGGAATAAAAATACACTTATTTGCGAAATCTGCATATTCCTTTTTGTTTGTTTGCCATTTTGTTTAGTCGCTAAGTTGTGTTTCTTACACATATAGGTGACTAGAAGTCATACAGGACAGTTAGAACCCCAACATTCCGATGAGAGTGCGGCACCAGTGGAGGTGCCCACACCTCCTCCTTCTGTTGAAACTGTTCGTATGATTACGGAGATGGACTTGTTGTGATGAATGCTTAGCAGGTTGGACAGGCGAGGCCTGCAGCGGTGCCAAATCAGGCTGGGCTAAGACAAGAACCGGTAGAAGTTGTGGTTGATCTCCGAGCAGTAGATCAACAACTGAAGCGGTTCATGAGCTTCAATCCTCTAATGTTTGATGGGACCGGTTTGCCGGCTCAGGCGGAGGATTGTCTCTCAAGGATAAGAAGGAGCTTGACTGCAATCAGGGTTGAGGAGGAGCAGAAGGTAACGTTAACCACCTTCCTGCTGGAAGGAGAGGCTCGACTTTGGTGGGATGAGGTCGAATTGCATCACTTGGCAGGCAGGCAGTGAACTGAGGTCTCGATGATGGAGTTCTCTCGGTTGTTCTTGGCAAAGCATTTGCCGACGCCGCTAAGGATTGGTAGGGAATTGGAGTTTCAACGGCTGACACAAGGAGAAAAGAGCATGGATGACTATCTCCATGAGTTTACACGTCTGGGACGTTATGCAGGATCTATCTTTGCCGAAGAGGAGCGTAAGACCAGTAGATTCTATGAAGGACTGCGGGATAAGCAAAGGTTTTTGCTCTCGAGTTCTGTGAGCCAAGGATTTCAAGCGTTGGTCTGTACGGCTAGGTCTTTGGAGAAGGACTTGAAGAGGACACATGGCAAGAGGAACTTGGCGATGACAAAGCCAGAGTTCAAGACGCCGCGTCTGGAGAAGTCTAGGTTACGTAAGAGATGGGGAAAGAGGTCCAAATATGCTGGACAAGCCCCTTCAGATTTTGTGACAGAGGCATCCTCTTGGTATGGTTCTCGAGCTTTCTACACGTGTGGAAAGCTGGGGCAGTTTGCTCGTAACTATCGCTCTGGCCCTCCAAAGGGCGAAAAGAAGGCGGGAGCGTCGTATGCGGAGAAAGGGAAGACAGTGATGGAGTCTTCTGCATCACAGGTGTTGCCCCGGGTCTTCAATCTCGGGAAACAGGAGGCTATCAAACAGGCTGACGTCGTCACAGGTACGAGTAGTTTGTAGTTTTACTTTGTGCCTTGTGCTGTGCTTATTTTAATTTTGGTAATATAGTTTTTGTCCTTATACGGGATAATCCGGCAAGAGCCCTGTTCGATACAGGTGCCTCACATTCGTTTCTGTCTGAAGACTTTATCTTACGGATCGGGGTACCTGCACGGAACATGACAGACAGTATTAAGGTGCTCCTACCTAACGGATGTGTGATGTGCGCGGATAAGTCATGTAGTGTGGAAGTAAAGATAGGAAGTCGGGATTTCTTGCTGAACGCATCAGTGCTACCGATATCTGAGTTCGATATTATCTTTGGTATGGACTGGCTTTCAGAGCAGCATGCAAGTATAAATTGCACTTCTAAAGAGGTTACACTGGGTCATGATACCGATTAAGAGACTAAGTTCAATGGCATGCAAGGGATGAGTAGGATACTGTTATCTGCCCTCCAAGTCGTAAAGGCAGTTCGGAAGGGTGCGGAGTTATTCTTCACACTTATAAAGGCTATGGAGCCTAAGGCCAGTATTAGTGAGGTGCCGATTTTGTCAGAGTTTGCTGATGTGTTTCCGAAAAGTCTTTCAGGGTTACCACCCTAAAGGGAGATCGACTTCTCTATCGAGTTAGAACCAGGTGCGAAACCGGTGGCCCGCTCGCCATATCAAGTTGCGCCAAAGGAAATGGCGGAGTTGAAGGTTCAGTTACAGGAACTACTAGAGCAAGGCTACATATGTCCAAGTCAATCACCTTGGTGTACGCCAGTTCTCTTTGTGAAGAAGAAGGATGGTAGCTTGCATCTATGTATTGACTACAGAGAACTAAACAAGCTAATAAAAAAGAACAAATATCCGATTCCACGGATTGACGACTTGTTTGATCAGTTACTTAGCTCGACTGTATACTCCAAGTTGAATTTGAAGTCAGGTTATTATCAGTTGAGAGTTTGTGAAAGTGACATACCCAAAACAGCGTTCGGAACACGTTATGGTCACTATGAGTTCACGGTAATGTCGTTTGGGCTGTCCAATGCTCCATCAGTATTCATGGATTTAATGTACAAGGTGTTTAGGGAATACTTGAATCAATTTGTAATCATCTTTATCGACGATATCCTCGTATACTCCCAAACTAAAGAAGATCATGCAAATCATTTGCGGTTGGTGTTGCACACCCTGAGGAAGAACAAGCTCTACGCCAAGTTCTCTAAGTGTGAATTTTGGCTGTCGTCAGTGGCTTTCCTTGGCCATATGGTTAGTGGAGTGGGAATTACGGTGGATCGGACTAAGATTTCTGCTATACGAGAGTTGCCTGTTCTTACTACTGTGGCGGAGGTTAGGAGTTTTCTTGGACTGGCGGGCTACTACAGATGCTTCGTAGAGAATTTCTCGCGGATAGCCTTGCCTCTCACCATACTGACGAGGAAGGATCAAAAGTTCGTTTGGACGCCCAAATGTGCACGAGCTTTCGAGAAGCTAAAGAGTCGGTTGACCATGGCGCCAATCTTGACATCACCATGCGGTTTGGACGGCTTTGAAGTGTATAGTGATGCATCAGGGAGCGGCTTAGGCTGCGTTCTTCTACAGTTTGGGAAGGTGATAGCTTATGGCTCACGCCAGTTGAAGGTGCACGAACGGAATTACCCCGTCCATGATTTGGAGTTGGCAGCAGTAATATTCGCACTTAAACTGTGGCGTCATTATCTATATGGAGTGAAAGTGTATATATTCACGGACCATAAGAGCCTGAAGTATCTATTGGATCAGAAGGATCGCGACATGCGACAAAGAAGGTGGATGGAGTTTCATGGAGACTACAACTTTCAGATTCACTACACTCCTGGTTAGGGGAATGTCATCGCGGATGCCTTGAGTCGTAGGACTCCGGCAAGGGCTAATTGGTTGCTAAGGCATGATGAAAGCCTAATTCGAGATCTGGAAGTCTTAGACATTTCTTGTGTTGACAAGGATTCCACTTCAAAGGCGTGTTTTAACTGGACGGAGGTATAGTGTGACCTTACGGATAGAGTTCGGCAGGCAACAGAACTTGATGAAAGTCTACAATGGTATGCAGTGGAGAGTTCAGATTCTCAGTTTTCGTTTGAGGACGGCCTTTTGCGGAGAGACGGATGTTTGTGCGTCCCAAGTAAGGGGTAAAATTCGTGAAGAATTGATGTATGAAGCCCACTTCACAAAATATTCAATTCACCCCGGGAGAACAAAGATGTATAAGGATATGAAGAAAATGTTCTGGTGTCCTGGAATGAAGAAGGATATAGCACATTATGTTGCGAAATGCCAGACATGTGCCTTGGTAAAAGCTGAATGCCAAAGGCCAGGTGGTCTTCTGAAGTCATTGCCTATTCTTATATGGAAATTTGATGACATCTCGATGGATTTCGTGCATGGGCTGCCGAGATCGCAATGCGGTAATGATGCATTTTGGGTGATTGTGGACCGGTTAACTAAGGTGTCACAGTTCATCCCGAACCGGAAGGACGAATCAGTTTACAAGTTGGCAAAATTATATGTGGATAACATTGTATGATTGCACGGTGTGCCCTGTAGTATCGTTAGTGACCGTGATGGGCGTTTCACTTCGAGAGATTGGAGGCTAATTCACCAATTGTTGGGTACGAAATTGCACTTCAGTACGGCCTTTCATACTCAGACAGATGGTCAGACCGAAAGAACCAACAGGACGTTGGAGGATATGCTCCGAATGTGTGCACTAGATTTCGGGAAGAGTTGGGAAGATCATCTATATATGGTCGATTTCTCCTACAACAATAGCTATCAAGCTAGTATTCAGATGGCGCCCTTTGAGGCCTTATACGGTAGGAAGTGTCGTACCCCTTTGGCTTGGGCGGAGACTAGCGAATCGAAGTTGTACAAGCAAAAAGAAATGGATGATGCTAACTCGACTATTAGGTTGATTCGAGAAAGATTGTTGGTGGCTCAAGACAGGCAAGCAAAGAACTACAATGCCAAGCACCGAAACATAGAGTTTGTTGTGGGCGATTAGGTATACCTGAAAATTAAACCCTTCAAGGGCGTGTCCAGGATACGGCGTCTGAAAAAGCTGAGCTCGAGGTATTTAGGGCTGTTTGAAGTGGTAGAGCGTGTTGGTGAGGTTGCCTATCATTTAATGCTTTCAACAGAACTAAGTGGTTTGCATGACGTGTTTCATGTCTCGGTATTAAGTAAAGCAGTGAAAGATCCATCTCAGTTGGTTGATACGGATCGAGTATCTGTCGATAGTAGGCTAATGACGAAGGTTAGGCCTATTCGGATCGAGGATACGACGGTTAAACAACAATGAAATAAAGCTGTCGGGATGGTCAAGGTCCGATGGGACAATTGTGGCCGAGAGGAGTTGTCATGGGAGCATGAACAAGCCATGCGTACTGAATTTCCCGAGCTATTTTTGTAGTATTGTTGTAACCATGTGTATGGACAATAGTATATATTTGCATAATATATATGTTTTTTTTGTGCTTAGTGAATTTCGGGACGAAATTCTTATAAGAGGCAGAGAATTATAATGCCCCAAAAATACTATAGGTATGGGATGTGTTTTTATGAGTTCTGGAGCGCTAGGATTTTCCCGGCTGGAGGTCACGGGCGTGTCAGGGGTGCCGACACGGGCATGTCAAAATTTGACACGGGCGTGTCAACATACCGTTCTCTAGAAACTGGGGTGTATCGAGGAGCGTGTACACGGCTCGGGACACGGGTATGTCGTGGTCGACACGGCCATGTCAATCCTGACACGGGCGTGTTAGGACCCGTATCTACTAAGGGTCGTGTCAGTTCCAAAGAATGGTTATGGAACACGCCCACCGACACGGGCGTGCTAGCTTGGGTGACACGGGCGTGTCATCTTGGACACGGATGTGTCTCAACCCATGTCTTGCTCTGGATCAACAATTTCGTGTGCAAGCAGGGCACACGGCCAGGCACATGGCTGTGTGTAAAGCCGTGTTCGGCCATCTGAAATGATTTTCAGAGTTAATCTAGGCCGTTCATTTTTATTAAATACGATCCAACGGACCTGGCTTGCCTCCTGATGGTTTATGGACGGGAATGGGGAATTTATACCTCATTTCATCTTAGGCTTTCTCTTTATAAGGAGAAGAGAAAGGGGATAGCAAGAGGTGGTAGGAGAAGAATAATCCGGCCACCGGTGGTGCTACGGTGGTCTGAGTCGCGTGCCGAATTGAGATTCGCGGAGGCAAGAGCGTTGTGGTCCTTTCCAACCGTGTATTTTTCTCCATGGCGCCAAAATGTGCTGCAAGGGTAACGATTTCCCACTTGTACATATGAAGTCCTTCTTTCCTGCATTTGCATAGGAATTCTCCACCAAAAGGTAGAACGCGAAGTGATTCCCGTGGGATCGGTGGTTCATCCCTTGCTTTGTTGCATAAGAACCGGAAGTGAGTAGTATGGTTAGGCATTCTGTGTGAAGCCCATTCAGAAGTGAGTAGTACGGATTGGTGATGCTTTGTTTTCAATCAGAGAAGACTCTGTGTTCATTGATTGTTAGTATGGAGTCCCTTGTTGTATACCTGTGGCTTGGTGTAGCAGGAAGTACTGGAGGAAGTCTAGGAAAATGTGAGAGTTGATACTTGGTGTTCAACTTGTGTGGTCATTGATAGTTTTACTTTCAAGACTACCTAAACACCTATAGGGGGGGTGAATAAGTTCTAATTCTTGTTTTAAAATTAAGACAAAAAATCACTTCAATGCTGTAATATAGAATAGAAAATTCTGCAGCAAACTCAGCACACACAATCACAGATTCTATAGCTACACAATTCACAGATTGCACACAGTATTTATAGTGGTTCCCCAAGGTCTAGGTACATCCACTTTCCCCCTTCACCTATCCAGCAGTATGCTAGATTCGGCCTAACTTCTTCCTTTATCTCAGATCCCCAGATCCTACAGCTCAGAATCCAGAAGGATTCCTACAACTCAGAATGTTTCCACATTCCTACAACTCAGGCTAACAAGCCCTACCTCAGCCTTGCCACAAGGCCTACAACTCAGAGAATACCTTCTCCTACAACTCAAGCACAAACAGCCCTACCACTCAGAGAACAAATCTCCTACACTCAGCCTTTATAAAACAGGCTTACAACTCAGATCTATGAATAAATCCTACAGAATTTGATAAGAAATTTTATAATCTCTTACCCCTATTGAGAGAGAAGGGATAAGAACTTTCTTGATAAGCTTCTTGAAGAGGCTGATGGCTGAAATCAACTTGATCTTAGCTTTCTTCAAAGCTTCTTGAATCTGAACTTAGTTGGGTTGATTTCCTTTGAATATAACTAACTGACAGCTTCCTCCTTAGATTCCAGAAATATATCTGAATCTTCTTGACAGATTAGTTCAGTATCTCCTTCTTGAGAGACCAGTGATTGTCTCCTTCTTGACTTCAAATAGCTGGATCTCTCTCTCTCCAAACCTCTTTAAGATACTTCTGAATTCTTGATTGAATTCAACTTAGACTAAATCTGAGTGGATAATCACTTCAGAATGTCTTCTTAGATCTTCTCACGAAGATCTTCTTTTGTGCCTTGCACTTTCTTGATTAGAGATCTATCTCACAATAGTTGTGTTTTTGTGGGTCACTAATGAATATCTCTTCTTCTGAATCTATCTATATATATAGACTTCATCCATGGAAACCGGCTGATCCGGTTTATAACTAACTTCTGACAAGTCTGACAGCTTTAGTAAACCTATTGTAACACAGCTGTCAAGTCATCAAACAGATCTTGAGCCTTTGTCTTTGTCAGCAAAGCGTCGAGACTGACTGTCATAAAGTGTCGAGACCATTTGTCAATATGTGTCGACACAAGTGACTTAAGTGTCGAAACAGACTTTGGTGGTGTCGACATAGCTGCCTTGATGTCGACACAGCTTCTTGACACTGCATCTTGAGAATGTGTTGACACTGATTATTTGTGTTGACACAAACACTTCACCATTCATCAGCAATCAACTTGGTCTAGACTCAGCTGTGTGTCGACACAAGTCTCATGTGTTGACACAGTTGATGTAGACTCAGAACATAGAGTGTGTCGACACTGCCTCAAGGTGTCGACACAGTTGTTGTCGACTCTGCCTCTGTGTGTCGACACAGCCTCCAGTTGTCGACACAGTTGATGTCGACTGACTATTTCTGTGTGTCGACACTGCCTCTCGGTGTCGAAACAGTTGATGTCGACAATGCTTCTGTGTGTCGACACAACCTCCAGATGACGACACAAACTCACTGAAGTGTCGACGCAGCCATTTCCAAGTGTCGACACAATCTTACTGAAGTGTCGACACAGCTTCCTAAGGTGTCGACACATGGACTTAGAAATTTTTCTTTGCATTTTAGCACATTCTTAACCTGCACATATAAACTTAAAACAACATCAAACACACCTTGATGTATATCATTGAGCTAAGTTTTGCTTGTCCAAATTAGGTACACATTTTCCAATGTACCCAACAATCACCCCCTATTTGGAGAAGTCATTACCCTTTAGCCAATGATATACACCACTTAGAAAATAAACATGATGATGTACATAAGCATTATATTACAGCATACTTTATAAACAAAACACATATCATAGTTTCATCATAGAATAAAGATGTAAAAGAATATGATCATAGAACAATGTTTTGTATATTAACTCAAAAATGCTTGTTACAAGTTGTTTACATTGATTTCTTTAACAAACAAACAATTACATAGTTCTTGGACAAAAAACTAGTAAAGCTTAGACTAAGGCTGGGCTGGCTCCTTGATGACTATTCCTTTTCTAGATTTAATCTGATCCTTCACAAGAGGTTCTGTATCTTCCATGGTCTTCTTGCCTTTCAAATCAGCTTTCTTTTGTGCTTCAACCTTGATCCTTTGCCTTTCAAAATAATGAAAAGGCTTGGGGAAATACTTACTAGGCTCTTGAGAATCAGGAGGTAGCTTCCCACTCTTAGCCTTTCTCCTGTATTGAACTATGTCCTCCTTCCTGGCTTCATACTTTTGCCATTCTTGCTCTTTGGACCATTTACCCTTTTCATGTACTTGATCTTTTACAGCTTTCCAGGCAGTTAATATGATATTCCTTGAAGTGGGGCTCCACTGCTCAAAGTCTTGCTTTAGCTCTGCTTGCTCTCTGAATCTCTTCTTTGATAACTGAGCATATTGCTGAGCTTTCATAATAGTATCTGGCATATCAACCTTTTCAATAATCACATTAGTAACTGGTTGTGGAGGGCTCTACATTGACTGAACTTGTTGATGTATCATTTCAAGATCTGCTGGGGGTAAATAACTTGGGCAACCTCAGGTTGATCTCCTTCAAGTAGAGTTGGTTGCACCCCTGACTCAACCATATTATAACCATCAGGGTGGATAACCCAGAGTGGCTCTAATGTTGTTGGTTACCCATTTGGCATGATCAGAGCCAGCATATACTAAGACCCTCTCCCCCTTTATGACTTCTCTAGCCACATGTTCTCTCAAATCATCTTTTTGAAATCTGATTTGCCCATCCAGGTAATTGATACCATCTTTAAAGAATGACTTTAACTTTTGAAGCTTGTCACTAATTAACTTCTCAGATGAAGTGATGGCAGTTTTAACTGAATCTAGGGCAGCCTGTAGCTTCTTATCATATTCTTCCATTTCAATAGACCTTGCAGCAGTTAATCAAGTAAAAGTATTTGTTAACTCGGTGACAATCACATTGTGAGATTCTGTCAGATTGTCATTCATTCTTATTTGATTTTCAATGACATAGCCTTGTTTAATAACAATCTCATCCACTTGCTTCATTATTTCTACTTGTTGTTTTGCAAGAAATACCACAACATTGCCCCCCTTATGGAAGCAATCTGTCATCTCTTTCTTATTCTGATTGACCCCAAGTCTTATTGACTTTATATCTTGGGCTAGATCAAATTGAAGTGTCTTATGACTTTCATCTACATATTTTTCCAAGGCCAGTCTTTGCTCATCCAGCTTCATTTGTAAATTCACCATAAGCTTGCTGTAATCAAAATCAAAAGTAGATTGTGAAGTAGTTGTTTGCAGAGCCTTCTTATAGCTTTGACTTCTTCTCTTAAAGACCATTAGTTTTCTTTTCTTGGCCTCCCTGACTTCTTAATGATCGGACTATGAAGAACTTTCAATATTAACTCTCTATTGAGGAGTGGAATAAATTTCTTTCTCAGCTCCATGTTGCTCCTCCTCAATATTAACCTGCTCCCCCTCAATCCTTACTTGCTCCCCCTCAAATCTTAGGGTCTCCATTTTATCTGCTGCTCCTTCAAGATCAGGAAACAACTCTTTAAGAGTGAATTCTTGTTGAGTGTGAGCAGGAGATAGTACTTTCTCAGCAGCAGTAGCAACTCCAGAAATATCAAGACCAGTTTGAGAAACTATGTCCTCTGATAAATTGATTCTTTCTTCCTCCTGCACCTGTTCAAAATGTGGCCCCCCTGCAACTATGCAGTAATTGGCTCCCCCTGCACCTGTGCAGAGATAGTCTCTTCCTGGACTTGGGTAGTCTCAGTCTGATCCTGAACTTGTTCTCTAACTTGTGCTTCCTGTTCTTGTGCATCTTCATGACCATGCTCAGAAAGGTCATGTGCTGGTGATTTTTCTGTTAGCTCTTGCCTGTCCACATCAGGCATCTCCTTTGAAAGAACTCTATCCCATCTTGAGAATAACCTTATGTCCATTCTCCTCATGTGATTTATCATTGATCTAGGAATCTGTTGCATCACCTCTGGAATTATTCCAGCCAGGTACAGACTCATAATCCTAGCCAAGTTTGGCTTCTTGATTCCTTCTTTTATCTTATCAAATAGTACTGCAGACCAATTGGTGTGAATCTTAAAGATTACCCTTGTCATCAGGCTGAACATATAGGCTGATATCCTATCATGGCAACCTGATTTACATAAGACCACTTTTCCTACTATTTCAGACAGGAATTTCCCTTGATGATTCATGTCTTTTCTGTTGATGGCTTCTCCTATCTTTAAGGTTGGATCCAATCACAACCATTAAAGCGCCACCCTGGTCCTTGAGGCTGGGACCTCTTCCTCATCATGTATTCTAGGAAGATGGAGAATCTTGCTCAACCTCTTCTAAGATAGCTTGACTTTTTCTCCATGTACAATGGATTTGATCTTCAATCCAGTTGAGTCCATTGATGCAGCAGTATAGAACTCGAATACTTCTTTCTTCCATATCTTTATAGGTTTAGAGACAAGATATTCTAATCCGTTGTCTGCAAGAAGAGAAATTACCTGTTTGATCTCCGTTGCGGCATCATCGAATGCATGCCTAACCGACTCATATCCTTAATTAATGTTGTCTTCAACCTTTGGCGCCATTGGAATGAAGATAAAGCTTGGTTGGAGAGAAGAGAGTTTGTCGACACAAGGTTTTTGTCTCGAAACCCTGGTGAGCGTGTCGACAGAATATGTTCTTGACCTATTTATACCCTTCTAATCAAAGAAGGTCAAAAGGCGGGCAAAAACAGTCTAAATGTGTCGACACAGTTGGAATGTGTCGACACAAAATCCTAATGTCTCGACAATAAAGTTGTCCTCTATGTGTCGACACAAATTGATGATGTGTCGACACTTGACTTACGAAGACGAGAAACAGAAATTCTGTGTCGACACTTATTCGAAGTGTTGACACTTGACTGAATGTGAGGACACCACTTCTCTTGATGTGTCGACACAACTCTTCTTGATGTGTCGACACTGCTTGTCTGGATGTGTCGACATATAGTCCCTTAGGTGTCGACACTTTTACTCTGTGTCGACACAATTTCCCTGAATTATCGACATAACTTCTCTATGTCGACACTTTATTACTGAATGTGTCGACACCATTTTACTTAGCCATTTTTTGTAAACTAACCTATGGTCAGCATTCCTAATTCAATTTTAAATCTATTGAATTTAGTTTCATCCAGAGGCTTAGTAAATACATTTGCAATTTGATAATCAGTTTTAACAAATTCTAATGAGATGTCATTTTTTTCTACATGTTCTCTAAGAAAATGGTATTTTATCTCTATATGCTTAGTCCTACTATGTGAAACAGGATTGTTTGCAATAGAAATGGCACTTTTAGAATCACACAATAAAAGTGTTCTACTTACTTGAATACCATAGTCCCTTAGCTTATTCCGAATCCAAAACAGCTGTGCACAACAATTTCCTGCTGCCACATATTCAGACTCAGCTGTGGATATTGCCACACTAGTCTGCTTCTTACTGCTGCAGGATATCAACCTTCCTCCCAAGAATTTGCATGTCCTGTAGTACTTTTTCTATCTTCTCTATAACCTGCAAAATCTGTATCTGAATAACCTGTTAGTAGAAAATCTCCATTCCTAGGGTACCAAAGGCCTAGATTAGGTGTGCCCTTTAGATATCTCAAAATCCTCTTGACTGCAGTATAATGTGATTCTTTAGGGCATGCTTGGTACCTTGCACAGACACATATAACATACATAATGTCTGGTCTACTAGCAGTGAGATATAATAGAGAGCCAATTATTCCTCTATACAAAGACTCATTTACAGGATTACCTGCATCATCTTTGCATATAGGCATACTTGATCCCATAGGAGTTCTCATGGTGGAGGATGATTCCATACCATACTTCTTAATTAACTCCTTGGTGAACTTAGACTGGGATATGGACAAGCCATCATTAGTCTGTCTTACTTGGAGTCCAAAGAAGAACTTAAGTTCCCCCATACTGTTCATTTCAAACTTCCCTTACATAAGTTTGGCAAACTTTTTGCAAAGGTTGTTCTCTATAGACCCAAAAATTATGTCATCTACATTGATCTGAAATAAGATTATCTTACCTTTAGATTCTCTTAGGAATAGAGTTTTGCCTATTTTACCTCTTGAGAATTTGTTCTCAATAAGGAAAGTAGACAGGGTTTCATACCAAGCCCTTGGGGCTTTCTTTAACCCATATAATGCTTTCCTAAGTCTATAGACTTAACCAGGTTTAAGAGAATCTACAAAACCTGATGGCTGCTCTACATAGACTTCTTCTTTTAGATCACCATTCAAGAATGCTGATTTCACATCCATTTGGTATACCTTGAAGCCTTGATATGCTGCATAGGTAAGGAACATCCTGATTGCTTCTAGTCTTACTACTGGGCAAATGTTTGATCAAAGTCTATTCCCTCTTCCTGCCTGTATCCTTTTGCAACCAATCTTGTTTTGTCTTCACAATAACTCCACTCTCATCCAACTTGTTCCTAAAAATCCAGTTTGTACCAATGATGTTGTGGTCTTTTGGTTTAGGAACTAACTCCCAGACCTTGCATATTCTAAACTGATTAAGCTCCTTTTGCATAACATTAATCTAGTATTGGTCTTGGATAGCTTCTTCAAATTTCTTTAGCTACAGTTGAGATAGAAAACTTGAGTGCAGGACTGTATTAAGATTTCTACTTCTGGTTTGCACTCCATGTCTTGGATCACCAATTATCTGATTTGCTGGATGATCCTTTAGATGTCTTTTAGCTGGAGGTAGACTTCCTTCTGGCTGAACACCTCCAGTTACTTCATTATGTTGCACCTCTTGGTTGTCATCAGCTTTTAGAGAGTCTTGTACTCCCCCTGGACAGTAGCCATCCTTTTACAATTCTTCATCTGCAGTTGAGCCTTCTGCAATGTAAAGCTTGTCCATTCTATTGCTTATACATGTTGTACTGCATGAACTACAAAGCAACTCACTGTTGATTAATCTAGTTTCATCAAATACAACATGTACAGATTCTTCTACAACCTGTGTAATCAAGTTCTAGACCCTATAAGCCTTACTATTGTTGTTGTACCCAACAAATATCCCATCTTGGGATTTGGCAGCAAACATAGTTAGATAAGACTTGCCATTATTAAGGATATAACACTTGCAACCAAAGATCCTAAAATAGGATAGATTTGGTTTTCTACCTTTCATGATCTCATAAGGAGTCTTTTTATGGTACTTGGTGATAGAAGCCCTGTTGAGCACATGACATGTAGTGTTTACTGCATCAGCCCAGAAATATTCTGGGAGAGAAGTGTCACTTAATAGAGTTCTACCAGCCTCAATCAATGTTCTATTCTTCCTTTCAGCAATACCATTTTTCTGTGGTGTTCTAGGAGAGGAGAATTCTTGAAAAATCCCAAACTCTTCACACAATCTTATCATACTTTCAGATTGAAATTCAGTGCCATGGTAACTTCTGATTTTGACCACTGTACTGTCCAGTTCATTCTGAATTTTTTTGACAAAACTATATAAAATACTTGGGGTTTCTGATTTTTGTCTCAGAAAGAACACCCAGGAATATCTAGAATAGTCATCTACCACCACAAAAGTGTAAACCTTCCTACCTAGACTATGAACTGACATAGGACCAAAAAGATCCATAAGTAAGAGGTATAGACACCTCAATGAATCCTTGTTTTCAAGGATATGAAAGGAGGATTTTGTTTGCTTGCCCTTTTGACAAGCTGAACATATCCCTTCCTTTATACACTTAACTTGAGGACCATTCCTCACTAACTCTTTGCTAAAGTATTGACCAATTGTTTTGTAGTTAAGATAGGACAGCCTCTTGTGCCATTTTACACAGTGAGAGGCTTTCTCATCAGCTACAAGACAAATAGGAGAACATTTGTTCTCACACTCAAAATTGAGACAGTACACATTCCTCTTTTTATATCCTGTCAAAATGATCTTTTGATCACTTGACCTTTTGATATGACATCCATTCTTAACAAATGAAATATCATATCCTAAATCACTCAGCTGGCTTATTCTTATAAGGTTGTGTTTCAAACCCTTCACATAGGCCACTTGAGTGATAGTAATCTGGTTACTAGAAATGTTACCAAATCCTTTGATGATTCCTCTTTCAGAGCAACCAAAGATTACTTTAGGCCCATTTGAAATAGGTAAATACTCCTTCAGTAATCCTTTTGTTCCAGTCATGTGCCTGGAACATCCACTGTCCAAGTACCATATAGGGGCATGACAACTTGGACTTTCCTGCAATACATAATTACCTAACCTTAGAGCCCAAGAAAGTCTTGGGTCCTTGGTTCAAGTTAGCACCATTCATATCAAATCTACCAGCAGCTCTTCTAACTGGTAGACTGTTGTTCTTCCTGACACTTATGTTACGCCAGCAGTCTAAGGAAAAATGGCTTGTCTTGCCACAACACCAGCATTCATACTTGTTGTATCTAGGTCTAGATATATTTTTGGCAGAAAAATTTCTATTCTGTACTGGTGCTGCTGCAGCTACACCCACTGTTTTCCTTGGAACATGGGGTTTATTGACATGGGCTGACTTATTGGCATTAACACCCTTGATATTCAGAACATCAGTCTTATTATGACCATGAATGTTTTCAAGATCATATTTGTTAGAAGGCACTTGTACCTTTCTAAACATTACAGGCACTTTAAAATTTACTGGCTGGACTGGTGCTTGTCCTTTTCTCTTGAATTGGATAGCCCTGGTGTTACCTTTAAAGCCTAATCCTGCCTTACCCTTTTGAGCCACAAACTCATCTATTAAGGGTAAGACTGATTATGGCTTAGAGTAATTAGCCACCAAATATTTCTCCTTTTGAAGTCTGACTTCCAGACTTTTAATTAGATCATTTTTATATGTGATTGTACCCATCTGAATAACAGTTATAGTTTTTAGCTTGGCAACCTCATTCATTTTTTGATCCAATTCTTTCTCTAAACCAGATGCAGTCATCTTAAGATCTGCAATTTCTTTAGCCTGAGTTTTGGCCAGGTTCTTGCTTTTCTTTAGAGCCTGCAACAAGTCCCCATATTCATCTATCAACTGATTAATATCTCCTTCAGATTCAGATCCATCCTTATCACTTGATGCAGATGAATCTGACTCTGAACCAGTACTGTAATCAGAAATTCTAGAATTACTTTGTACCTTACTAGGACCAGGCTGATCCTGGCACTTGTTGTCTTCTGATTCAGCCATCAGTCCTATGCACTGATGGTCTTCTTATTTATAGATGGAGTTCAGCAATTGCATAAACTCAACTTATTCACTAGTTTCATAGAGTCCAATGTATGCTTCAGCTTCAGATTCTGACTCTGAGGAGGATTGATCTGTAAGACTCTTCTCCTTCTTAGCAATAAAGGATTTCTCCATCTTGCCCTTTTGTTGAGTCTTCTTTCTGTCTGCTGACTCCTTTCTCTTTTCTGGACACTCAGCCACCACATATCCAGGCCTATTGCAGCAATAGCAAACAATTTTTGATGTTGTAGCTTTGCTGGGCTTAGACCTGCTCCTTTCCTTTCTTCATGATTTTCTCTTTTGATAGTAGTCATCAACTGGATGTGATGTGGAGGGCCTTGACTTCCACTGCTTCTTCTTCAAGAACCTCTGAAACTGCCTTGTAAAGACAGCAAAATATGCATCTGAATCACTGCTATCTGAGTTCTGATTGTCTGAATTCTCTGAGATAACTTCAGCAATTTCCTTAGGAGGTGATGGAGATATCCTTCTATTCTTTCTAGTGGCTTCAACCTTGAAGGCCACAGACCTTTCTCTATGCTCTCCTTTTGTATTTCTTTCTTCCTCCTTCCTAACCATTAGTTGCATTTCATATGATATCAACTAATAAGGTTGGAGGAGAAATGTCTGCTAGTTTGGCCACTTCTCTAATGGCACAAATCTTGGTATCCCAATCCTTTGTCAAGGATCTTAGGAATTTGTCATTCAGCTCATATGTACTGAAGACCCTTCCATAGGACATCAATTTATTCACTATCCTGTAGAATTTCTTGTTGCATTCAGATATGCTATCAGACTTCGCTTGTCTGAAACTCTCATATTCTTGATTGAGCATAGACTTTCTGTCTTGTCTAACTTCTTCAGAACCCTCCATGTAGACAATCAAAGTGTCCAACATTTCCTTGGAGGTTTTGCAGTGAATAAAATTTTTGAAAGTAGAATCATCTATGGCACTCACTATGATATTCTGATCTCTTTTATCCATAGTTGCCAGTATAATCTCATCCTTAGTCATTTCAAAAAAATCTTTAGGAGTTCTTTGATTTGCATCTAGAACAGACACATTCATTGGGATATATGGACCTTCTTTTACTGTGATATATATCCTTGGGTCAGAGGCCTCCATAAATAACCTTACCCTTTCTTTCTAGATTCCAAAAATCTCTTTCCTGCAGAAGGGTAATTTCATTGACCCTAGTTCCTTGTGATTCTCTACAGAACTCATTTTCTTGATTCTTGATTTTGCCTTAGGGATCTAACTCAGACTGTTAAGTCCTTCTTTAAGCAACCTCGCTTTGATACCACTTGATAGTTTTACTTTCAAGACTACCGAAACACCTAGAGGGGGGGGTGAATAGGTTCTAATTCTTGTTTTAAAATTAAGACAGAAAATCACTTCAATGCTGTAATATAGAACAGAAAATTCTACAGCAAACTCAACACACACAATCACAGATTCTATAGCTACACAATTCACAGATTGCACATAGTATTTATAGTGGTTCCCCAAGGTCTGGGTACATCCACTTTCCCCCTTCACCTATCCAGCAGTATGCTAGATTCAGCCTAACTTCTTCCTTTATCTCAGATCCTCAGATCCTACAGCTCAGAATCCAGAATGATTCCTACAACTCAGAATGTTTCCACATTCCTACAACTCAGGCTAACAAGCCCTACCTCAGCCTTGCCACAAGGCCTACAACTCAGAGAATACCTTCTCCTATAACTCAGGCACAAACAGCCCTACCACTCAGAGAGCAAATCTCCTACACTCAGCCTTTATAAAACAGGCATACAACTCCGATCTATGAATAGATCCTACAGAATTTGATAAGGAATTTTATAATCACTTACCCCTGTTGAGAGAGAAGGGATAAGAACTTTCTTGATAAGCTTCTTGAAGAGGCTGATGGATGAAATCAACTTGATCTTAGCTTTCTTCAAAGCTTCTTGAATCTGAACTTAGCTGGGTTGATTTCCTATGAATATAACTGACTGGCAGCTTCCTCCTTAGATTCCAGAAATAGATCTTAATCTTCTTGACAGATTAGTTCAGTATTTGCTTCTTGAGAGACCAGTGATTGTCTCCTTCTTGACTTCAAATAGCTGGATCTCTCTCTCTCAAAACCTCTTGAAGATACTTCTTAATTCTTGATTGAATTCAACTTAGACTGAATCTGAATGGATGATTACTTCAGAATGTCTTCTTAGATCTTCTCACGAAGATCTTCTTCTGTGCCTTGCACTTTCTTGATCAGAGATCTATCTCACAATAGTTGTGTTTTTGTGTGTCAATAATGAATATCTCTTCCTCTGAATCCATATATATATATAGACTTCATCCATGGAAACCTGCTGATCCGGTTTATAACTAACTTCTGACAAGTCTGACAGCTTCAGTAAACCTGTTGTAACTCACGGTTGTCAAGTCATCAAACAAATCTTGAGCCTTTGTCTTTGTCAGCAAAGCGTCGAGACTGATTGTCATAAAGTGTCGAGACCATCTGTCAATATGTGTCGACACAAGTTACTTAAGTGTCGACACAGACTTTGGTGGTGTCGACATAGCTGCCTTGATGTTGACACAGCTTCTTGACACTACATCTTTAGAATGTGTTGACACTGATTATTTGTGTTGACACAAACACTTCACCATTCATCAGCAATCAACTTGGTCTAGACTCAGCTGTGTGTCGACAAAAGTCCTGTGTGTCGACATAGTTGATGTAGACTCAGAACATAGCGTGTGTCGACACTGCCTCCAGGTGTCGACACAGTTGTTGTCGACTCTGCCTCTTTGTGTCGACACAGCCTCCTGGTGTCGACACAGTTGATGTCGACTGACTATTTCTGTGTGTCGACACTGCCTACCGGTGTCGACATAATTGATGACGACAATGCTTCTGTGTGTCGACACAGCCTCCCGGTGTCGACACAAACTCACTGAAGTGTCGACACAGCCATTTCCAAGTGTCGACACAATCTTACTGAAGTGTTGACACAGCTTCCTCAGGTGTCGACACATGAACTTAGAAATTTTTCTTTGCATTTTAGCACATTCTTAACCTGCACATATAAACTTAAAAAAACAACAAATACACCTTGATGTATATCATTGAGCTAAGTTTGGCTTGTCAAAATAATGTACATATTTTCCAATGTACCCAACAATCTCCCCCTATTTGGAGAAGTCATAACCCTTTAGCCAATGATATACACCACTTAGAAAATAAACATGATGATGTACATAAGCATTATATTATAGGGTACTTTATAAACAAAACACATATCATAGTTTCATCACAGAATAAAGATGTAAAAGAAAATGATCACAGAACAATGTTTTGTATATTAACTCAAAAATGCTTGTTAAAAGTTGTTTACATTGATTTCTTTAACAAACAAACAATTACATAGTTCTTGGACAAAAAACTAGTAAAGCTTAGACTAAGGCTGGGCTGGCTCTTTGATGACTATTCCTTTTCCAGATTTAATCTGAGCCTGCACAGGAGGTTCTGTATCTTCCATGGGCTTCTTGCCTTTCAAATCAGCTTTCTTTTGTGCTTTAGCCTTGATCCTTTGCCTTTCAAAATAATGAAAAGGCTTGGGGAAATACTTGCTAGGCTCCTGAGCATATGGAGGTAGCTTCCCACTCTTAGCCTTTCTCCTGTATTGAACTATGGCCTCCTGCCTGGCTTCATATTTTTGCCATTCTTTCTCATTGTACCATTTACCCCTTTCATGTACTTGATCTTTTATAGCTTTCAGGGAAGTTAATATGATATTCCTTTAAGTGGGGCTCCACTGCTCAAAGTATGGCTTTAGCTCTGCTTGCTCTCAGAATCTCTTCTTTCATAACTGAGCATCTTGCTGAGCTTTGATAACAGTATCTTGCATATCAACCTTTTCAATAATCACATTAGTAACTGGTTGTGGAGGGCTGTACATTGACTGAACTTGTTGATGTATCATTTCAAGATCTACAGGGGGGTAAATAACTTGGGTAACCTCAGGTTGATCACCTTCAAGTAGAGTTGGTTGCACCCCTGACTCAGCCACATTATCATCATCACATAAGGGTGGATTACCAAGAGTGGCTCTAATGCTATTGGTTACCCATTTGGCATGATCATAGCAAGCATATACTAACACCCTCTCCCCCTTTATGTCTTCTCTAGCCACATGTTCTCTCAAATCAACTTTTTGAAATCTGATTTGCCCATCCAGGTAATTGATACCATCTTTAAAGAATGGCTTTAACTTTTGAAGCTTGTCACTAATTAACTTATCAGATGAAGTGATGCCAGTTTTAACTGAATCTAGGGTAGCCTGTAGCTTCTTATCATATTCTTCCATTTCAATAGCCCTTGCAACAGTTAATCCAGTAAAAGTATTTATTAACTCAGTGACAATCACATTGTGAGATTCTGTCAGATTGTCATTCATTCTTATTTGATTTTCAAGGACATAACCTTGTTTAACAGCAATCTCATCCACTTGCTTCTTTATTTCTGCTTGTTGTTTTGCAAGAAATACCACAGCATTGCCCCCCTTGTGGAAGCAATCTGTCATCTCTTTCTTATTCTGATTGACCTCAAATCTTATTGACTTTATGTCTTGGGCTAGATCAAATTGAAGTGTCTTATTACTTTCATATACAAATTTTTCCAAGGCCAGTCTTTGCTCATCCAGCTTCATTTGTAAATTCACCATAAGCTTGCTGTAATCAAAATCAGAAGGAGATTGTGAAGTAGTTGTTTGTAGAGCCTTCTTATAGCTTTGACTTCTTCTCTTAAAGACCATTAATATTCTTTTCTTGGCCTCCCTAACTTCTTCATGCTCGGACTCTGAAGAACTTTCAATATTAACTCTCTCTTGAGGAGTGGAAGAAATTTCTTTTTCAGCTCCATGTTGCTCCTCCTCAATATTAACCTGCTCCCCCTCAATCCTTACTTGCTCCCCCTCAAATCTTAGGGTCTCCATTTTATCTGCTGCTCCTTCAAGATCAGGAAACAACTCTTCAAGAGTGAATTCTTGTTGAGTGTGAGCAGGAGATAGTACTTTCTCAGCAGCAGTAGTTACTCCAGAAATATCAAGACCAGTTTGAGAAACTATGTCCTCTGATAAATTTATTCTTTCTTCCTCCTGCACCTGTTAAGAATGTGGCTCCCCCTGCAACTGTGCAGTAATTGGCTCCCCCTGCACCTATGCAGAGATAGTCTCTTCCTGGACTTGGGTAGTCTCAGTCTGATCCTGAACTTGTTCTCTAACTTGTGCTTCCTGTTCTTGTGCATCTTCATGACCATGCTTAGAAAGGTCATGTGCTGGTGATTTTTCCGTTAGCTCTTGCCTCTCCACATCAGGCATCTCCTTTGAAAGAACTCCATCAAGCATTACTCATACTTGAGTATCCTAAGAGGATGCAATAGTCTGATTTTTTGTTGAATTTTCCTAAGAGATCCTTAGTGTTTAGAATAAAACACAGGCAACCAAAGACTATAAAATATGATACTGAGGGCTACTTATCGAAGTATAGCTCATACGAAGTTCGCTTAAGAATAGGGTGAAGCATGACCCGGTTCATCACATAACTTATTGTGTTTACTGATTCAGCCCAAAAATTACAAGGCAAGATGAACTCGACGAGTTTTGTGGGTGCTAGTTCTTAGAGTGTACGGTTCTTTCTTTCTACTACCCCTTTTTGTTGTAGAGTTCGTGGGGCAAAGAATTCATGCTTAATTACCAAATTATTACAGAAGTTTGTGAAGTCTTCATTCTCAAACTCTCCCCCGTGATCTTACCTTATGCATTTTATCTTTAGTTTCTTTTCATTTTGTAGTGTAATGCATAGATTTATGAATTCAACGAATGTGTCATATTTATTAGCGAGAAAGATTGTCTAGCAGAAATGGCAGTAGTAATCTACAATAACAAATGAGTATCATTTTCCACCTAGACTGCATGTACTTTGAGGACCAAATAGATCCATGTGTATGAGTTCTAGTAGTCTAGACTTGGAAAAATCATTTTTGCTTTTGAATGAGGTTTTGATAAATTTTCCTTTTTGATATGGAGCACATAAAGAGGTCAAACTACTGCTTAGTTTTGGAAGTCCACGAATTAGTTTATGTTTTGATTGTTTGACTATTAGCTTACTTCCTGAGAACCTAGTCTCCTATGCCAAAGATCTAATTCCTTATTTTTGGTAACTAAGCATTTCAAATCAAACGTATATATATCTTTAAAACTAACAGTTTAAACATTATGAGTCCTATAAGCAGAAAGCAAAACACTATTCGTTTTAGCATTTATAATATTGCAAGTGTTCGTAGAGGATTCACATAATACGTTCAAGCCTTTATCATAGAGTTAACTAATTGAAATTAAATTATGCTTAAAACCATCTACAAACAATACATTTGAAATTGAAAATGCTTTGTTACTTATAATGCCGATTCCAAGAATACATCCTTTGCTATTATCCCCAATTGTCACCATGCCAACTTTCTTCCTCTCTAGGCTAAGGAACTTGTCTTTATCTCCTGTCATGTTCTTGGAACATCCAGAGTCCAAGTACCACACGTTCTCCTTGTCCTTTTCCTCCCAAAATACCTAAATGGAAGATAAGAGTAAATATTTGGTTACCCAAGTTTTCCCACCTATACAATAGGTAGAAGACTTTGGTAGCCAGATTTGCATAGTTTTCTTGGCACCTTTACTCAGACATTAGCCGGATGTGTGACCAAACTTTTGATAGTTTGCAAATAAGTATAAGCAGTGGATGCCACCTTTTTTATGATTCTAGAGCTCGTGCTGGAGGATGGGGACAACCTTCAAGAATTATTGATTTCATTTTATTATTTTTTATTTAGAACATTAGACTTAGCTGGAAGTCGGTTACCTTTCGGTGGCAGAATTGGACTTACGTACACTAGTCCAAACTTTCCAAATCCATGACACTGTGCTCCCAGTAACATATTTATAGATTTTTGCCCTATTCCAATGTTCTAGACATCATAGTTTAGATCATGGATCCTCTCCTTTAGGGCGGTGTTTTTCGTGACTAGCATTATGCACCGATTTATGAATTGCTTTTTACCTTCTTCTACTCTTGCAAGAGATATTTGAAACTTTTCTCCAAGACATTATTTTCATTTATTAGATTGTTCATTTTCAAGGATGTCTTGGAGAGAAGACATTCTTTTAGCTCTTCGATCGTTGCCACCGAGTGAGAGCACTCTTGGAACTCGATCTTCTCTTTTTCGGATTTAATTAATTCATACTTTAGATTTTCTAAGACATATTTTTTCTTGTTTTCAGTTTAGAAGGACTTTTTCTCAAGAATTACGCTATCTGGCTTATCACAAAGATGTTCATAGAATTCAAAGAGCTCATTATAAGAAGGTGGGATTACCTTAGTGTTGCTCTGGACACTGTATTCATTGTCGGACTCATTTTGATTCTTCCCCATGAGGCACATATTTGCCTCGTCTTCACTACATAAGCCGGATGTGCTTGACTCGTCAGATCCATTTTCGTCCCATGTTAACGCCTTCAGCACTTTCTTCCTTCCCTTGTCCCAACTCTATTTCTCTTTTTCCTCCTTCTGGATAATCAAGAAAATCCCTCTTGAAGTGCCCAGGCTTGTGGCAGTAGTAGCACTATGGTAGAGATTTCTCATCATTAGTTTTTGTCTCCTTTGATGGTGTGTTCCACCTCTTCTTCTCTTCAACACTTCTCTTCAGAAACTTCTTGAACTTTCCTTGCCTCTTGGGATTTTTCATGAATCTTTTAAATTCTTGAATATAGAGGCTATCTTCATCTTCCTCCTCAGACTTTTTAGCAACCTTCCTCTCTTTTGTGGCCTTTAGTGCTAGCCCCTTTTTTTCATTTCCCTGGGATACTCCTTAGCTTATATCTTTAGTTCGAGCTCATGGGTCTTCAGATTGCCAATGAAGCTCTCTATATCCAGGGTGTTGATATCGTGTGATTTAGCAATCGCATACACCTTTGGGTTGAATCATGGAGGCAAAGATCGCAAGATCTTCCTCATCAAGTCTCCATTTGAGTATGTCTTCCCGAGAGATCTAGAGATGTTGACAATCTTGGTGAAATGAGTATACGTGCTATCCACCTCCTCGTCGATATCCATCCAGAACTATTCATATTCAGATTCAAATCGAAACAGTTTCGACTTCTTTACCTGCGAGGTACCTTTATTAGTCAGTTCAATTAAACGCCAGAAATCATAAGCAGTTTCACAATTGCAAATTCTATTGAATTCGGTTTTTTCCAATGCACCGAATAGAGATTTACAGCTTTTGCATTGTTAGTGCATTTAAGTTTATCTGCGTCATCCTATTTATCTTGCAGTTTGATTAAAATTTTATCACCTAGAGTGATTGTGGGTGTGATGTATTTTGTTTCTATCTTTGCTTGTACGTCCATGTTTTTTGTCATTAAGAAAATTTTCATGTGCATTCTCCAGTGGCTATAGTCACTCCCCGTAAATAGTGGAGGTTTACTAACACCTTGTACTTCAGGGAAAACGTGATTTATGTTGGCCATCTTAATTCAGGATTTTAAGCATATTTGAAGTGATCTCCTCTGATACCACTTGTTGGATCGGGTGGCTAACTTTAGAGGGGGTGAAAAAGGCTTGGAGATTAATTTTAAAATTAAAATTATTATTGTCCAGGTAAACTGGTTCTGGATGCTACCACGGGGCGCTAGCTTGCTAGCATGCGGTGGTAAGTCACAGAACTCATTTTATTGGATAAACTTTGCCTTGGAGACCCACACACCCTTCAGAGATCTACTAGTACACAATCACGAAATTAAAATAAGAATGAAGAACAAATAATAATTATATTCAACAAAAATGAGAGTGGTTTGCAGTTACAAACAACTAGATCTCCATGACACCGGAGATCGGAGGCGGTGAAATACAAACTCCTTTTCATTTTCTATACCAACCCACTACCCATACCAGTTGGATCTCTCCCATTCCCTCCTTGAAAAGGTCCTCGAGCCGGCTCTTCACCTTCCTTCCTGGGAGTGTCTTAGAGCCCCACTAGATCCCTCGATCTATACGTCCCTTTCCAAGGACGATTTCTCATGGAATCCTCCCAGGATTCCGATGACCTTCACCAGTCGATTTTCCTCACCAACAAAACAGTTAGAAAGAGAAAAATATAATAAGAGATTAAAGAAGATTAAAAGTGATTCTCCCTCAAAAAAATTCCTCCATTGAGCAGAGAATGGTCGGTGCTAGAGATCTTCATTCTATTGCAACCGATCAACTCCTCTTGGTTGTTGTAGTCCTTTGCTCACCGAAGATCTTTGTGCGTGAATGGGAGGCAGGTGGATTTATCTTCCTTCGACGGAGATGGTGGAATGTTGATCTAAGACAAAACACGAACCCTATAATCAGAATATGTCTCTGTTTTTGTCTCCAGGAAAAGAGGCATGCTTTTATACATCTCGAGAAAAAAAACTACCGCCGGCGGTAGGTCAATGTGCATTGATGTGACAGCTGTCAAGCCGATTTGGAAAGATATCCAAATAAAATATTTTTCGATTTTTTTAAACTATCTTGGCGCGGTATAAAGCTATCACCTGGTGGTTGCATTATGTCTCGACGCTCATTGAGTGAGCTAGGGCGCCACGATAAGAAGCTATTGCCCGACGGTAGGTCATAGAGCCCTGGTCTTTATTAATTCTAGAAGCTAGTGTGGGCGATAGCGCTAGCACTTGGTGGTATGTTCCAGAACTTCATTTCCCATTCTTTTGTACCTATAAACTTGTAAATTATTCCCATACCTAGTACGATCAAATACAACACGAGATTTGATATTGTCAAACTAAAGAGATGCGAACCATAGGCTCCAACACAGCCCATGAAGTAGACACAGGCAGTTTCATGCCTACACTAAGGCCAAACTAAGGGAACATTTCATGCTGCAAACAAAGATAACTTATGACGTCGCATATTGAGTCAATTCTAAGAAAATAACTGCCGAGGCGAGTGATCAAGGCTGAAAAATTCCAGGCTCGACGCTTCGCGAGTTAAGATCCGCTAACATTTGATGGGTTTCCCCTAAATTTTTAAGTCAAACGGATAGGTTTTCATCCAAGGATACCAGAGCAAGCAAACCCGACAAAACGAGCCGCACACAAAAAAACTGCGTTGACCCAAAAGGCAAAAAACACTCGAGAAGGGGGCAAAACCGTACGCATTCAACCCCATAGGGGAACTAGGATAGTGTGCACATCACACGAGCTGCCACTCTAGCATACCGCCGTAGACGTTAGCGCAAGCACGCTAACACAGTATGCACAGCGCGGCCGTGTATGCTCCTAACGTGCACATCACGATCCCTCCCGTGCGCACCTGTACGAGCGCTCCCATCAAGGCGACCCTAACTATCTCTGGTTGCCTTTTCTGTTGTCGGCCACCTCCGTGTTGGTGTTACCATGATGATCTGTAAGTGGTGAAGCAGGTAGTCTCACTGCCAAAATGATATGAGCCTATAGGGTCGCACATAAGAGCATTTGGAGAAATTGGAGGAATGGATTGTGTTGGTCCTACTCATATGTGATGAGTGAAGGACCATGCACTTGATATATTGGAATTCATCGAGAGATGAACTGATTCATCGAGACCTCTCGATGATTCTTTGAGTCATCAGCTGATTCATTAAGTACGTCGAGACCTCTCGATGTTTCATCAAGTAATCAACTGAATCATCGAGTGCATCGAGACATCTCATCGATTCGTCGAGTCACCTCATATATTCATCGAGTTATCTCTATTAATGATTCGTCGAGTTATCTCTGTTAATGATTTGTCGAGTTAATTCCATTAGTTCTGGGTCTCCAGATAGTGACACTTCAAGCCTATTTATGCACCTAGGTATATATATATAAATTGCTGGAGCCGACGGTTCACATATCCTCAATTTGATAATATCAATTCTCATATTGTATTTGATAACATTTTTGTTTGGAATTGTGTGCAGGTTTATAGATTTAAGAGAAGCTAAGAACTCCAATTTGTAACCTACCACCACACGCTAGCTCTACCATCGAGCGCTAGCCTAGATTTATTTTGAATAGGCGCTCTAGAACATACTGCATGGTGCTAGAGCTACCGCCCGCTCTAGCTTCAGGATTAATTATGTACATGTGCTCTGGAACCAACTATGCATCGCTAGCTTCCTACCATTTAATGCTAACTCTCTCAGTGATTGTCGAGATGGATTCGTCGAGACGATTGAGCTACTGTCAGGTAATAGCTGGGTACCGCGCCGTGCTAGCACGAAAAAAGGAAAATAATCTTTTTGGAATATAGCTGGGTAATAGCTGTGTCACATCAATGCGCAACGACCTACTTCCGGGCACTAGTCCTACCGCCGGCGGTAGCCTATTTTTAAAAGACGTATAAAAGGGTTTCATGTTCTCATTCCTTGTATGAAACAAGACAGGCATGACTTCATTTTAGGTTTCGGGAGCCGCCTCTGAGCACCGTTCCACCATCTCCATCAAAGGAAGAGAAAGCTGCCTCCCTCCTTTTAGTGCACGAAGATCTCCGACGAGCAAAGGACTACATTGACCAAGAGGAGTTGATCGGTTTCAACCAAACGAAGATTGTTAGCACCGGTCACACATCGCTCAACGAAGGAATCATCTTGAGGGAGAATTAATCTTAAATCTTCTTTACACTTTTCTGTCCTTTTCTCCTTTCTGTTTATGTGGTGAACAAAATCGACCGGTGAAGGTCGTCGTAATCCGGGAAGTATTCTGTGAGAAATCGTCCCGGGGAATGGATGTATAGATCGGGGAATCTAGTGGGGCTCTAAGACACTTCCTTGTTTGAAGGTGAAGAGACGGCACGAAGACCTTTCTTGGAGGGAAAGGGAGAGAGCCAACCAGTCCGGGTAGTGGGTCGATATAGAAAATGAAAAGATATTTAACTTTCACCGCCTCCAATCACCAGCATCATGGAGATATAGTTCTTGTAACTGTAAACCTTTTTTGTTTCTATTTCAATAAAATTATTTATTTCTCTTCATTTTGCGTATGATGTTGTAATTGTTTGTCAGTTGATCTTTTAAGGTGTGTGCATCTCCAAGGAGAAGTTTGTTCAGGAAAACGAGGTATGTGACCTACTGCCATGTGCTAGCAAGCTAGCGCCCCGCGATTGCTTCTAGAACTAATTTTTCTGAACAAAATAATTCGATTTTTTAATTAACTAATAAAACCTTATTCACCCCCACCCCCCCCCCCTTTAAGGTTGGCCACTTGATCCAACAAGTGGTATCAGAGGGAGATTACTTCAAAAAGGGATTTAAATCATGAAGTAAGACGACCAACATTAATCATGTTTTCCCTAAGGTTCCAGGTGTGAGTAGACCTCCCCTGTTTATGGGGAGTGACTACATCCACTGGAGAATGCGCATAAAAATTTTCTTGATGACGCAGAACATGGACGTGTGGGCCATGATCGAAACGAAATACACTGCACCCACAATCACTATATGTGATCATATTTTGGAGAAACCACATGACAAATGGAATGACTCTGATAAATTAAAATGTACTAACAATGTGAAATCTATGAACTCTCTTTTTTGTGTGTTAGACAAAACTGAATTCAATCGAGTTTGAAATTATGAAATTGTGTTTGATATATGGCGATTACTAGAGCTAATGCATGAAGGTACCTCTCAAGTAAAGGAGTCAAAGATGTTTCGACAGGAGTCTGAATATGAACAATTCTGGATGGATATCGGCGAGGAGGTTGATAGCATGTACACACGACGAAGATCGTCAACGCCTCTAGATCTCTCGGGAAGACATTCTCAAATAGAGACTTTGTGAGGAAGATCTTGCGATCTCTTCCTCCACGGTTCAATCCAAAAGTGACTGACATTATTGAGTCACACAATATAAACACTATGGAAATTGAAAGCCTCATTGGTAATCTAAAGACCCATGAACGTGAGCTGAAAATATAAAGTGAGGAATACTCAAAGGAGCCAAAGAAGAAAGCTCTAGCATTGAAAACAGAAGAGATGGATAATGAATGTGATGAGAGCTTATATGTTCAGGAATTTAGAAGATTCTAAAAGATCCTAAGAGGTAAGAGAAGTACAAAAGTTTTCTAAATAAAGGTTCAGTAGAGAAGCGGAGGTGGACCAGATCGATAAAGGGGTCAGAAAGCGACGAAGAAATGTCTACTCCTGAGTGCTTCCACTATCACAAGTCTTGACATATGAAGAGAGATTGCCCAAAGCTCTAAAAGGAAAAAAAAAGCGAGGCAAGGCAAAGATAAAGGAAAGATGAAAGATCTCAAAGCCTCGACATGGGATGATGCTATTTCTGACAAGTCGAGAACCTCCGGCTCAAGCAGTAAAGACGAGGTGAATCTCTATCTAATGGGGGAACATCATAATGACTCAAATGGTGAATCCAGTGTCCATAGAGACACTGAGGTAACTCCTCCCACTTATATAGAACTCCTTGAATTATATGAAACTCTTTGTTATAAATTAGATGATGCAGGTAATAAGAATAGTGTGTTGAAATTTGAAAATAAACAACTGAGAAAGGAGTTGAAATGTGTGAATAATGAATTAGTGAAATGTGAAAAAGAGAAGGTTGAGTGCCAAGAGTTCTCTCACTCCATGTGTATAATAAAAGACTTAGAAGAGAAACTCTCTAAGACTTCCTCCAAAATTTACACTCTAACTAAAGAGAGGAAAGACTTGGAAAGGAAGCTTCAAACTTCTTGTAGCCACATTGAGAATGAAAAGAAGAAATTCGTAAATCAGTGTGTGATGCTGGTCACAGAAAACACCATGTTAAAGGCAAAGATCCATAACCTGAACCTTAGCATCCAAAAGTTTGGAATAGGCCAAAAAACTCTTGATATGATATTGGGTTATCAGTGTCAGGGATCTATAAACTTCGAGCTTGGATACAAACACTGTGAGCTACCGCCCGGTAGAATATCTACATCTGATAATAGGTCATTTCCAGCAAATCCAGCCAAACAGATTATGAAACATAATGCTAATCAAGTTAAATCGAATAACCCACATCCTTCGTCTAGCAAGAGCCTGAGTACAACGCAAAATGCGATATCCACTGCCTATTTGAAGTGTGCCAAATGTAAAAGGTTTGGTCACACCTCTGGCTCTTACTTGAAGAGAGGAATAGATAAAATTACTCAAGACTGGATGCAGAAATTGACTACCTACACTATGGGTGGAACAACTTGGGAAACTAGATCTTTACCCTTATCCTCTTGATGAGTGTGTTAGCAGGCTAAGGACAGGGAAAAAGTGTGGTATTTGAAGACAAGTTCCTTAGCCTGGAAAAGTAGATATGAGACATTATGTTTTTTTGGAGTAGACTGCAAAGGACGTATTCTTGGTGTCAACAACATAGGTAACAAAATATCTTCTATTTCAAATGTTCTATTCGTCGATGTCTAAAACACAATTTAACTTTTATTAGTCAACATTGCATTAAGAGCTTGAATGTATTATTTTGAATCCTCTACGAACACATGCAATATTATAGATGCTAGATTGAACACCATGTTGCTTACTGCACTTAGAAACCATAGTTATATATATGTTTCCTTAGGAAAAAATGCATAAGCTTGACCACGTTCATTCACCCATTGTGATGTGTCACACAATAGCGCGGGTGTAGCATTATATGCATTAGGAATACTAACCTGAAAATCACGTCTTGTCCTTAACGGGGGAATGGTTCCAGTATGTCCTTGTGTGGCGCTGGGGGGGAAAAAGTGTTAGGTTGAGCGGGTTCTTATGTATGTATATGGGATTAACACCCCACCCTACACAATTTGTGTAGCTCCTCATGCCCATCTGTCACATAATAACGTGCTAGGGTGATAACATATCACTTGGGTAAAGTGAGTCTTAAGCATTCTCATGATTTTTTTTATACATAGCACGAGCATTATTTCATGTCTCATGTTCATCATATCATGCATAATAATCTATCGTGTTATCCTATGTCTGATTTTTTTTGCATTACTTTTTTTCAGTTTGTTTTGTTTGATTTGTTTTTTAAAAATAAAAAATAAATAAATATATATATATAAAAACCCCCAAAAACAAAAAAAATATGGAACGTTCTTTCTTAGGACACGTATGACTAGAACCTCGATCACTACGATTACGTACAATGTTTGATTTAAGATTGCTAATCTCTATGAACATTGTCTACTTTTATCATGATGTATTGAATCTATAGGTGCTTAGCTACTAAGTTCGACTAGACATGATAGTGTATGTTGAATATGCCTCTAGGTATGTGTGATGATTTAGGTAGCATAATGACTTAACACTGTTCACACATCCCCTGACGAATCACTCATGTAGATATTATGCATACATGTTATAACTTGTGATATTGTATCTAACACGTTAGAAATAACTTGAATAATCAATCTCACGATGTACATGTTCTTATATAAAGGTTAAAAATTTAGGCCAAATCTCTAGTGCTCATGTCTTTTATGTACAAGTTGAAGTGCATCTATCTATGTGGGTAGATTTCGATTGATTCGTGGTCCATGAAATAAATGCTATAATAATGATAGTATGAAAATAAATGAGAAAAAAGGCTATGCATACAGTTAAATCAAGTGTCATGGATACCCCCCCAAGCACTAGTCACTCCTCCTGATAAGTCTTCATGAGAATTATGAGGATGAGCACCTTATTCAAAAGAATCATTTCGATCTTATGCATAGACTAAATCTTAAGTTTAGTGCCCCTTGTTCTAGTCTTGGTATGAAGTAGATAGAAACGTGACGTGATTTTTCATATTATTTCTCTCGTGATATCATATTGAATTATTGAGATAAAATATGTACTAAATGTTAGTTCTACTTGATGTTTTTATTTTGATGTTACACGTACGCATGTTATTGCTCTATCTACCGCTTCCATGCCAAATAATTGGACTGAAATTGCATTATATGTCTACAACATATAGGTACTAGTACACGATTTTTATTCTTGACCTTTACAATGTTACAATGTGTTGGAACCCTTGTTTTGATTTGTGCTAGGTTCACTCTTAGGATGTTTAGACCCTCTTGTATAGCCAGGGTCCTTGTTTTAAGTCTTAGTTAGATTCCCTTTAGATCTGGTTTGGGCAGACCAGAATTGCAGTGGACTCAGACTCAGATTCAGAAAATGTTCTAAACTATCTATATCAGTTTGACTATAGTCGAACTCAGCTCGACGATCGTCGATCTTCCATCGACGATCTCAGAGTCTCCTACTTTGAACTGAGCTCCATGATCTACGAGCTCAGGTCGACGATCTCTTGTTTCTCTGCAGTAATCGAAGATCGACGATAGCCATTCTCTGGTCGATGATCTCTTATCTCTGGTCGACGATCTCTGAACTGCGCCCTATGATTTTATGCTGCCTTCTTCTATCAGTGTTCTAAGATCAGTCAGAAGTTTTATTTTTGTTATGATAAATTTATTTTAAGGCAAGATATATTCTGATAATAAATGCAGATACTCCCAAGGCTGATAGCCGTATTTCTTGAAGCATTTATTATGGTATCCATAGAATATTGTATAGAGATAGTTATGGATTGTATTTATGATTGCCAGCCATTCTAGCCGTTTGGGCTCCTCATTTCTTGTAGTAATTTATGCATTGCCTTAGGAATTAAAATTCTTGCCGTTTTTCTTCATACTGACAAAACATCTATCTCAATATAACAAAAAGAAAAAGACAGACAGAAATAAGTTAGTAATCAAAAAAAAAGAATCTTCCTTTGCTCTCAGTGGATATTGCATGCTTTGCTAAAAAGGAGAAGAAGAAGAAATTTTTATGAACAACATTTCTCTCCAGTCTTCTTCTCTCTTCAGTCTTCAAAGATTCACAGAGAGTCACAAAATCAACAACTGTTATCAGATTCAAAAAGGCTTTACAACTTTTTCTCTTTGAAGACCTACACTCATGCCAAAGCTTCATCTTCCTGGATCAATACAATATCTCAGGGGGAGCTTGGACATTATTCTCAATCCACATAATCTTCTAACTTGTCTAAGAAAGAGAAGATTATCATAAACCTCTTCTTTTACCTCCATCTGTATAGGGTTATCTCTCCCTTCAAAAGTGAACTCTTTGGTGATAGGGCACCTGATCAAAAACCTATTAGATTTTGAGCTCCTGATCAAAAACTCAAAGGGTCTCTAGATATACCTGCAACAGATCTTGTGGTGATAGGGCACCTGATCAAAAACCTAAGTGGATTCCTACCTGGGTGGTAGAAGAGTGGATGTACCCAGATTCTGGGAACCACTATAAATTTTCTTGTGTCGTCTGTGTTGCTCTGTGATTTCTTTGTGTGTTGTGTTACTGTGGTAGTCTAGCTTATTTCTTTTCTCCAGTTACTTTTATCAGTATTTTAATTCCGCAATAAATCTAAACATTTTTTATACTCTATTCACCCCCACTCTAGAGTAAAAACTATCTATCCCTAACTTTCAATTGGTATCAGAGGGTGTGTTTTTTGAAGGTTGTACAAGCTAACACCTGAACCTAAGATCTCAGATAGATACATCTTTACTCTATTTCTCTTTGTTATACCATGACACAGTACAAGGACTTTGCAAGCACCAGACCTCCAGTTTGCAACTTGCAAAAGTTTGGAATCTGGAAGGCAAGAATAAGACATTATATGAATTCAATTGATGAAGATATTTATGCTTCTATCTTAACAGGAGTACCTTCACTACCAGCTGCCACCCCAAGCACTTCTACAAACATGACTGCAGTACCTCCTCCAGACTACAATGATGCATACAAGAAAGCAAAAATTGCTCATGCAAAAGCCATGAATATACTGGCACAAACAATGTCTGATGACATATTTCATAAGGTAGCTGAATGTGAATCAACTAAGGCCATCTGGGATTCCTTAAACCAGATGGTTGCAGGATCAGTAGATGAAAGGAAGGACGGGAGAGCTCATCTCATCTCCCTGTATGAGAATTTTAAAAAGGAAGAAACTGAGCAAGTTTCTGAGATGTATAACAGACTCAGTATCATTGTTAATGACCTGAAAACCCTTGACAAGGACATCTCAGTCACAGAAATAAATGACAAGATTCTCATGTGCTTCCCCAGCTCATGGGACTCTAGAATCTAGCCTATTAGAGAGACCAGAAGCATACATGAGATGACCACTGAATCAGTCTTAAGAAAGCTGAAATCTTATGAACAGTTGCTGAAGACAAAAGAAGCTGAGCAACAAAAGACTGCTACACCAACAAGGAATGAGCAGAATATTACTTTCAAAGCTTCAGAAGAATCAGAAACTTCTCCATCAAATGAAGAATTGATGAGTCTCTTTGCAAGGAGATTCTTCAAGATGGGGAGAAATTAATTCAGAAGGAAATCATCAAGGAGTGATGATAAACCAAGGTATGATAAAACCCCTTCTAAAGAAATTATTTGTTTTGGTTGCAGAAAAACTGGACACATTCTTCCAGAGTGTCCAGAAAACAAGCACAAGGAAAAGAGGAAGGAGAAAGACTCCAATAAGCACTCTAGCAAACCATTCTCCTACAAACACAAAAAGAAGGAGAGAGGATTTGTTGCAGAAACCTTGAGTGACACTGAAAAATCATCTTCCTCAAGTTCTAGTGAAGATGAAGAAGAAGCAAAGGCCAAAGAAATTTTCTTAATGGCCATAAATGCTTCAGGGAATGTCTCAGAAGAAGAAGAATCTGAAGAATGTTCAGATTGTGATCAGGTATTGGAAGATTTTGACTTTACCTCTAAACACTTTAAATCAAACATTAAATCTATGTATAGTGATCTGATTAGATCTGAGAAGGAAATCAACTTCTCAGAGATAGGCAATTTAACTATGATAGTTTAGTATCAAAAAACAACAAATTGAAAAATGAAATAGACATGTATAGTGAACAAATCATTTTTCTAAATATGGAATTAAGTAAGGCAAAATAACTAGAGGAATCATTAAATGGAAGAAGTAAACAGCTAGAAGAAATTACCAGCACACTCAATGCCAGGCTTAATAAAATTAAGTTAGGATTAGGTGCATCATCTAGTGAACCACCAGTTATTCAGAAAAATCATCTCTCACAACCTATAAAGTTTATTTCAGATAAAGGTAAGAAAAATACAAAGCAAATTAAAAAGGTTAATAAGGTTCTAAAACAAGTTGAGAAAAATAAAGAAAAACAAACAACTAAGTCTCAACAAAAATCATTGAACCAAGATCGACGATCTCAGCATTATGCATCGAACGCCGATCGATGATCTCAGAACCCAGAGGTTGAGTTCAAACACTCTGCAAATGGAGATCGACGATATCACTATGTATCGCCGACCAGAGATCGACGATCATGGAACCTCGATAATAGCTACTATTACTCTGAGAACCGAGATCGACGATATAAATGTTGGTCGTTGAACGCAGATCGACGATCTCAACCTAAATCGTCGAACTCAGAATGGAGTTATCAAAACTTAAATTTCAACAGAAACAGAAATTTCAATAAGAACTCCAACTCTAAATCATTTCATCCCTTAACTAACTGGACAATACCACCTAGGAGATTTAATCCCTTAGGCTATAAATGTCAACCTGAATACTCTTATATTTTATGTTTTAAGTATGAAAAGAAGCCAGGACCCAAGGTTACCTGGGTCCAAAATGTATAATCTGTCATTTTGCAGGTGAAGACCTATCCTACCATACAGGATAGATGGTATCTAGATAGTGGGTGCTCCAAGCACATGACAGGAATTAAGGCCAACCTAAATAACTATAAGGCAAAGCTGGGTCCAAAAGTTGTATTTGGTGACTCAAGTTTTGGTCAGACAGAAGGCTATGGAGAATTCACACTTGGAGATGTCACATTCAGGAAAGTGGCATATGTAAGTGGTCTGAAACATAACTTGATATCCATAGGTCAGCTATGTGATGCAGGTTATGAGGTATGTTTTACTGAATCAAAATGCAACATTTCTTTAAATAACAACATTGTGTTGTCAGGATATAGGTTAGGCAATATTTACTTGATTTTAATTCTGCTTATTCAGAAATTTGTTTATTTAATCAGGTTAGACATAATAACACATTATGACATAAAAGGCTAGGGCATGTAAATCTTAGAAACATTGCTAGGTTATCTAGGGACGACCTTGTTAGAGGATTGCCCTCTTGCCCCTACAAGAAAGAAAGACTTTGCAAGGCTTGTCAAGTAGGCAAGCAAACTAAAAATAGCTTTAAATCAGTTAATAAGAGTGATTCAACTAGGATTTTGTATCTGCTTCATTTGGACCTTTTTGGACCAATTGTTGTACAAAGCCTGGGAGGGAAGTTCTATACTTTAGTTATTGTAGATTACTTCTCTAGGTTCTCTTGGGTTTTCTTCTTGAGAAATAAGTCTGATAATTTCAAGGTTCTTACAGACTTTCTAAAATGCATAAAGATTGAGTACTCTATTCAAGTTGCATTGATCAAAAGTGATCATGGCACTGAGTTTGAATCTCTTCCTATGCAAGAATTCTGTGAGAAGGAAGGTATCAGACACTGCTTCTCTGCTCCCAGAACTCCTTAACAAAATTGGGTAGTTGAAAGAAAAAACAGAACACTCATTGAAGCTGCAGGTACATTGCTTGCTGATGCTCACATGCCTCTATCCTATTGGGTAGAAGCTGTAAGCACAACAAATTATGTCCTGAATAGAAGTTTGATACACAAACTTAAGGGTAAGACTCCCTATGAATTACTCAAAGGGAAGAAACCTAAAATAGATTACTTTAGAATTTTTTGCTGTATTTGTTTTATTCATAATAACAACAAAGATTATCTTAGAAAGTTTGCAGCCAAAGCTACAATGGGAATTTTTCTAGGATATTCCCAAGTTAGCAAGGCATATAGGGTCTTCAATAAATCATCTTTGAAAATTAAAGAATCTGTTCATGTTTCTTTTGATGAAGCTAATATGTTTTATTAGGAGAAGGAAGCTTCTACCAGTAATTATTTGCAGGTACCAAATCTATGTGAGAAATTGGATGAATTAAATCTCACCCAAAAGATGATATCTCATCCCTCTCCACAGATTGATGAAGATAGTGAAGAAGAATCTCTAGAAATTGCTGAAGGCTCTCCAACAGCAAGGTTAATTCCACAAGAGGAATTAGTTCATGATGCTGCTATTGTTGAACAAACTCCACCTCCTGACTATATTACACTTAGAGATCATCTCATATCTCAAGTGATAGGAGACATTTCAGAGGGTGTGCAGAAGAGGCATCAACTCAATGAAGATGTGATGCATGCCTATTTCTTATCTCATATTGAGCCCTCATCCATTAAAGATGCAGTGCAAGATCCACACTAGATTATTGCAATGCAAGAGGAGCTAAATCAGTTTGAAAGATGCAAAGTTTGGAATTTGGTTCTTAGACCCAAAGGACAGCTAGTTATTAGAACTAAATGGGTCTTCAGAAATAAATTGGATGCCCAAGGCATAGTTTTCAGAAACAAAGCAAGATTAGTGGCACAAGGCTACAAGTAAGAAGGAGGTATTGACTATGATCAGACCTTTGCATCTGTTGCAAGGCTTGAAGCTATCAGAATTTTTTTGGCCTATGCTGCTCACAAGAAATTCAAGGTAAATCAAATGGATGTAAAAAGTGCCTTTCTCAATGGGAAACTTAAGGAAGAAGTGTATGTGGAACAGCCACCAGGTTTTATCTCTTCAACTCATCCCTCTCATGTTTTCAAATTGCATAAGGCTCTCTATGGTCTAAAGCAATCTCCAAGAGCTTGGTATGAAACCCTAGCTAGCTTTCTTTTAGAGCATAAATTTTCTATAGGCTCTGTAGATAGGACTTTATTTATTAGACATCATCATGATAGGATTCTGTTAGTTCAAGTATATGTTGATGATATTATATTTGGATCTGCTGATTCTAAACATTACAAAAGGTTTTCTAATCTTATGCACTCCAAGTTTGAAATGAGTAGTATGGGTGAACTTTCTTACTTTCTTGGTCTTCAAGTAAAGCAAGCTCCTGATGGCATCTTCATTTCCCAGTCCAAATATGCTAAGGAATTAGTAAAAAGGTTTGGGATGGTTGATGCCTCAGCTATGAAGACACCCATGGCTTCTATTGCAGTAATTGATTCTGATGAAAAGGGTAAACCTGTTGATCCAAAAAATTTTAGGGTCATTATTGGGTCTCTATTATATCTTACTGCTAGTAGACCTGATATAATGTTTGCAACATGTCTTTGTGCTAGATTTCAAGTCAATCCTAAAGAATCTCATTTAATTCTCCTCAAAAGAATATTAAGATACTTAAAGGGTTTTCCTAATCTAGGACTTTGGTATCCCACAGAGTCAGAATTTGAATTAACTGGGTATTCTGATGCTGACTATGCTGGATGTAGAGTTGAAAGAAAAAGCACTTCAGGAACTTGTCAGTTCCTGGGTGATAGATTAGTATCCAGGTTTTGCAAGAAACAATCTTCTGTGTCTACATCAACTGCAAAGGTTGAATATATAGCTGCTGGTAGTTGCTGTTCACAAATCTTGTGGATTCAAAATCAGCTACTGGATTATGGGTACTCTCTCAAAGATTCCACCATCTTTTGTGACAGTACCAGTGTCATATCTATTGCACAAAATCCAGTCCTACATTCTAGGACCAAGCATATAGAAATAAGGCATCATTTTGTTGGAGATTGGTTGACAAAAACAAGATTAACCTCAAGTTTATCTCCACTGATTTTCAAAGAGGAGATATTTTTACCAAGCCTCTAGATGTGCAAAAACACCTATTCTTTTTGAATCAGCTTGGAATGATAAATGGTATGGATTAAACTGGACTTTTGTCTTTGTGAAGATGTGGTCAAAGATCGTCGAACGGAGATCGACGATCATCAAACTCATCTTCAGCTCAATCGTCGACCTGAGATTGACGACAGCCCTGTGTGAAGACAAAAATCATCGAACGGAGATCGACGACTTTGCTTCAGTAAAATCAATCGTCGACCTAATCTCGACTATCGATTATTTTGTCTGAGATCAGAGACCAAAGATATCATTTGTTTTTAAATAAAATCTTTGACCTAAGATCGACGTTTTTTCTTTTATCGTCGGCCAGAGATCGTCTCTTCATATTCCAAAAAAAACCTTTATATAGGTTTCTTCTCGATCTCTGTCCCACGCTTTCATATTTCCCCTCTGCTCTTAATCTTTGCTCTCTCGAGTGTACAGGTTTCCCATGGCGATCTCTGCAGCAGTTCTCGCAGCGATGAAGTTCGACATAGGATTTGATGTCGACTTCGAATCTTTCAATCATTGTGATCTTGTGTTTCAGGAAATGCTACAACTTTGCGATGATCAGGGTTTGAAGAAACTTATGACTGCAAGGATAAAGCTATTTGTTGCTGAGATAAAGTATTGAGTTTACACCTCCTCTATCAATGACTCTTCGATGATTGGTTTCATCTTAGGACAGCAGGTGACTCTAAACCCTGCAATTCTTACAGAGATTTTTGAATTAAAGAATGGAACGGATGATCTGGATCAGGACAGTTCAGTGTATAGTAGGATGCTCTTAGAGATGGGTCATGCCGAGGGCATTCCATCTAAGTTATTAAAGAAAAACTTTTCTGTAGGTTTTAAGTTTCTTGTGGATGTAGTGGGAAAGGTTTTGCTGGGCAAACATTTGGCCCATGATAACATCAACAGGAAACAGTTCACTGTCATGTCTGAGTTTCAACTCATACTTCAACTGAGTTTCCTCAAGTTGGTCCAACCTTTCTCTCTCATCTCCTTGACCTCATCACTCCTACCCTCAAATCCTTGATAGCAGAAGCACTCTCACCCCTTACTAGATCTATCTCATCTCTTTCTGCCTCCATATCTGCTTCTCTCTCTGCTCCCTCTGCTCCTTCTTTATCTAGGGGTCTGGCTCCAGTTGTCACTGAAACCAGACAGGGGGAGATGTCCTATGAAGATGCTGCAGGATCAGATTCAGCAGACCTTCAGGTTCAGCCTCCTCCAGCAATTCAGGGAGAAGTAGTGCAGGAAGAAGAATTTTTTCAAAAATTCTGTACAGACATAGTTCTATATTCAGACTTGCTTATGTCAGATGAAGACACCATTGTGTCAATTCCTTAGATATCTAGTAGTTATTGCTTTATTAATCCCTCCATCAATTTACAATCTCTTTTACATTCTTTCTCTTTGTTAAGAGCTGTTTGGAATTTAGTTGAGACAATCTCTTCCAAGGCCATGGTCTGTTATACCAGACCCATGTGTCCTTAAGTTGTGAAACATCTTCTGCAGATTCAATCAGTTCTATCTTGTTCAGATATTAAATCAGTTACAAAATGTACAGATATGTCATCCTTTATAGATGTTGAGTTTTTGCATGTATCAGAAGAGAAGAATGAGATTGATGCTCTATCAGTTGCTGATGAATTACTTGATCTAGTGGTCTCAGAAAATCTAGCCTTAGCCCTAGAAACAAGCTTAATAAATCTTTGTGAGCCTATTAGTCCTTATCCATCTCTGGATGATTTCATTGCTATTGATATTCAGGAAGAAGACAAAGAAAAGGCTGCTAAGAAGTCAGATGATAAGCAAATGAAGGAAATAGATGATTTATATGACAATCCTCAGGTTTTATCTGATGATGATGATGATGATTCAGATGATAGAAATTCTAAGAAAAAGAAAGCTTCAAAGAAAAGAAAAGTTGCTCCCCAGGCTGCTCATAAACCAAGAAATATAATTGACACCCCTTACTACATTTTGAAAGTGATTACTCCATATCATGGCATGGAGAGCTGGATGTGGTTATCCAAGAATGAGCAGAAAGCCAGAAAAAAGAGCAAGAGATATTCTCCACCACCTCAGAAATTCAGAAGAGGTCCTCCTCCTCCTCCTCCTACTGCTGGTGCTTCAAGTGCTATCTCTCAAGCTTTTGGTGCATCTTCCCAACCTTCCTCTTACTCAAGATCATATCAAAGGCAGGACAGATCCTCCAGGAATCAATTTCAAGGAAGTAGTCAGCAGCACAGAAGTTAGAGCTCCTCAGAACAAGTGAAAGAAGTCATTTATCAGAATCCCTCTTCTCCTTCTCACCAATAAGTTGCTTCAAAGATTCAAAAGACAGCTGCTTATCAAGTCAGAAAATATGATGTATCCTTCAAACCAAAAAGAAAATATAGTGAGGCTGCCCCTCCTAGATCTCTCTACTCCCAAAGTGATGATCAACCCAGCTCAACATGCTTTCAAGCTCAATCCACTCAGTTCAAAGCAGTCACTGTATTGCCTCCTCAAGAAGATCAGTCACCTGTTGAACAGGAACTTGATCGAAACTTTAGGATGGCCAGGCTTCAGGAACTGATTGTTCTTTCTCAGATCAGAAAAGCTATAGAAGAAGGAAAATATCCATCTTCATTCTCAACTATGTCCTCTTTCAAAGAAAAAGAGCTGGATAAGCTTCAAGTGAGCAAGAAAGTCTTAAACCCTACTGAATATATGGAATTGCATCCTGAAGCAATTGTGCCCAGGACCAACACTCAGACATCTCTTGGTGGGCAAGACTTGATGACATCCAAGAAGAATGTACCAGACCCTAACAGGAAGATAATATTCTCAAAAGCTTCATCTGGTTCTTCATATGATAAACCATTGTTTATGTTATTTGTTTAATGATTAACTTATCATGTACAATGCACTGCTATAACATATCTACTTATGTTAATTCATCCCTTCAGATATTTATGGTCTTTGTATTTTATTTCTTTTCAGTTTTGTTTTTGAGTGACCTCACACAAATAGGGGGAGATTGTTGGAACCCATATTTTGATTGGTTCTAGGTTCACTCTTAGGATGTTTAGACCCTCTTGTATAGCCAGGGTCTCTATTTTATGTCTTAGTTAGATCCCCTTTAGATCAGGTTTGGGCAGACCAGCATTGCAGTTGACTCAGACACAGATTTAGAAAATGTTGTACACTATCTATATCCGTTTGACTATAGTCGAACTCAGCTCGACGATCTCAGAGTCTCCTACTCTGAACTGAGCTCGACGATCTACGAGCTCAGGTCGACGATCTCTCGTTTCTCTGCAGTAATCGAAGATCGATGATAGCCGTTCTCTGGTCGACGATCTCTTATCTCTGGTCGACGATCTCTTATCTCTGGTCGACGATCTCTGAACCGAGCCCTACGATTTTATGCTGCCTTCTTCTATCAGTGTTCTCAGATCAGTCAGAAGTTTTATTTTTGTTATGATAAATTTATTTTAAGGCAAGATATATTCTGATAATAAATGCAGATACTCCCAAGGCTGATATCCATATTACTTGAAGCATTTATTATGGTATTCACAGAATATTGTATAGAGATAGTTATGGATTATATTAATGACTACCAGCCATTCTAGCCGTTTGGGCTCCTCATTTCTTGCAGTAATTTATGCCTTGCCTTGGGAATTCAAATTCTAGCCATTTTTCTTCATATTGACAGAACATATATCTCAATATAACAAAAATAAGAAGACAGACAGAAATCAGTTAGTAATCAAAAAGAAAAGAATCTTCCTTTGCTCTCAGTGGATATTGCATGCTTTGCTAAAAAGGAGAAGAAGAATAACTTTTTCTGAACAACATTTCTCTCAAGTCTTCTTCTCTCTTCAGTCTTCAAAGATTCACAGAGAGACACAAAATCAACAACTGTTATCAGATTCAAAAAGGCTTTACAACTTTTTCTCTTTGAAGACCTACACCCAGGCCCAAGCTTCATCTTCCTGGATCCATACAATATCTCAGGGGGAGCTTGGACATTATTCTCAATCCACATAATCTTCTCACTTGTCTGAGAAAGAGAAGATTCTCATAAATTTTTTCTTTTACCTCCATCTGTATTGGATTATCTCTCCCTTCAAAAGTGAACTCTTTGGTGATAGGGCACCTGAACAAAAACCTATTGGATTTTGAGCTCCTGATCAAAAGCTCAAAGGGTCTCTAGATCTACCTGCAGCAGATCTTGTGGTGATAGGGCACCTGATCAAAAACCTAAGTGGATTCCTACCTGGGTGGTAGAAGAGTGGATGTACCCATATTTGGGGAACCACTATAAATTTTCTTGTGTCGTCTATGTTGCTCTGTTATTTCTTTGTGTGCTTTGTTGTTGTGGTAGTCTAGCTTTTTTCTTTTCTCTAGTTACTTTTATTAGTATTTTAATTCCGCAATAAATCTAAACATTTTTTTTATACTCTATTCACCCCCCCCTCTAGAGTAAAACCTATCTGTCCCTCACTTTCACAATGTGTTAACTCTATAAATCTCTTAGCATTGTACTCCAAATCGTTGTGTCTTTAGTTTCACTTGTGCTATCCAATTCTTTTTACTCTGAAAACTCATATGATTTGCTTATGTGTACTCTGCTCGTATGTTTTACCCGTACGCATTATGTTATCCAGTTTATGTTTGGTCACCCCTATTCTAGTCTCTTTTAAATTCACTTTATAACGTGTATTGTCTGATATTTATCATGCTTAGTTAGACTGCATTTTTTCCCGTACATGCGTATAGACTTTTTTCGATCTAGCCCACCAATTTTTATAATATCAAAAGGGGGAGAATAGAATGACCATGATTCATGAGTTAGGTAAGATCACATGTAGGGGGAGCTTGTTGAACTGTGTGTGCATAGATAGGGAGAGCGCGTAGAGCACATATATTGGGGGAGCGCGTTTGTAGGGGGATTCATAAGTAACCTGAAACATGACTATTTAAAGATTATTTCTTATTTGCATTGTATCATGCATCTCAACTATTATATCTCATGAATGGGATATGATATTATCAAAATGGGGAGTTTGTTGATGCCGATGATTCACATATCCTCAGTTTGACAATATCAATTCCCATATTTTATTTGATCACATTTGTGTTCGGTATAGTGTGCAGGTTTACAGGTTCAACAGAAGTGAAGAACTCCAATATTTGACCTACCGCCGCATGCTAGCGCTACCACCGAGCGCTAGCCTGGAGTTAATTTGAATAGGCACTGTGGAACCTACCGCGCGGTGCTAGTGCTACCGTCTGCGCTAGCTTCAGGATTTATTCTATACATGTGCTCTAGAATCTACCGTGCGGCGCTAGCTTCCTACCACACAGCACTAGATTCCTACCACACAACGCTAACTTTCTCAACGATCGTCGAGATGAATTTGTCGAGACGATTAAGCTACCGCCAGGCTATACCTGGGTAACGCATAGCGCTAGCACGAAAAAGCGGAAAATAATCTTTTTGGAATATTTTTCCAAATACACGGGACAACGGTCACATCAACGCGCAATGACCCATCGTCGGGCGCTAGTCTTACCGCCGACGGTAGCCTATTTTTTAAAGACGTATAAAAGGGTTTTGTTTTCTCGTTACTTATACAAAATAAGACATACAAGACTTCATTCTAGGTTTCGGGAGCCATCTCTGAGGACCGTTCCACCGTATCCATCAAAGGAAGAGAAAGTTGCCTTCCTCCCGTTCGCACACGAAGATCTCCAGTGAGCAAAGGTATACAAAAACAAAGAGGAGTTGATCGGCTGCAACCAAATGAATATCGTTAGTACCGATCATGCATCTCTCAACAGAGGAATCTTCATGAGGGAGAATTAATCTTAAATCTTCTTTTCACTTTTTTGTACTTTTCTCTATTTTGTTTGTGTGGTGAGGAAAATTGATCGGTGAAGGTCGTCGGAATCCGGGAAGGATTCTGTGAGAAATCATCCCAGGGAAGGGACGTCTAGATTGGGGGATCTAGTGGGGCTCTATGACACTTCCTTGTGTGAAGGTGACGAGTCGACTCGAAGACCATTCTTTGAAGGAAAGGGAGAGAGCCAACCGGTCTGGGTAGTAGGTCGATATAGAAAAGGAAAAGATATTTTACTTTCACCACCTCTGATATCCAGCATCATGGAGATCTAGTGCTTATAACTGTAAACCAATTTTGTTTATATTTGAATAAAATTATTTTTTTCTCTTCATTCTGCATGTGACGTTGTGATTGTTTGTCAGTAGATCTCAAAATGGTGCGTGCATCTCCAAGGAGAAATTTATTCAGGAAAACGAGGTATGTAACCTAACGCCGTGCGCAAGCAAGCTTGCCCCCCATGGTATATTCTAAAACTAGTTTTTCGGGACAAAATAATTCGATTTTATAATTAAATCATAAAACCTTATTCATCTCCCCCTAAGGTTGGCCACTAGATCCAACATATATTTGTTGTCTTAGGCTTGATGATGCATGTGTAAGGTCTAACCCGAAACTAACGGAAAGTGTTTCTCGAAGTGTCGATCTTGTCGCTCTCGTAGGACCCGATTCTGGCGCCCACCGTCGTCTTCTCTCTTGGTGCAGACCTAGCAATCTGTGGAGATGCAGAGGGCTTTCCATTCTCCATCCTGGATCTTGTTTGATAAGGTGTCGGTGTTCTCTTTGTTCGTGTGGATACCTGTATAGCCGCTAATCTATTTTTGCGTGAACTCACCCACCGATAAAGAACTGTTCTAGAACATCTTGATTGAGTGTCGATTCAATACCACTCAGGTATTCTCCTATTTTATTTTATGCAAACTTTTTGATCAATGTTCATCGGAAGATCCAAGTTTCACTTTAGAGTTTTCTTAAACTTTATTACACTGCTCACATTTGATGTGCAATCAAGTAAAACCTTACACTCCGGCCTCCATCGCCTTAGGGCACCTTGCTCGGGCAACCCGAACTGCTCGGGGACACTCCCGTCACTTTAGTGAAATTGTGTATCCAAGTGATCAAAATGGAGCGACGCCATTCGCCAGCATAAATCACTCCCCGACACAAATACCACCATGACACTCAAGAAAATTATAAATAGGTACCTTATGCCTTCATTTGAAGACAAACAACTCAAGAGGCAAGAGGGAGCTCTGATGTTTTTCATATGAGATTGGGTACTTAGGCCGATTCTCTGCTCAGGAATTCACATTGCTCGTCTCCTTGCGCTAAGACTTCAAAACACGCTCCAAGTCTAGTCAACTGCCTCCGTGAGAGCGCTCCCATTAAGACTTTACATCAATTAGAGCGCTCCCACCAGAAGCTCGATGTACTTAGTGAATTTTCTAGCCGGAACAATCCTACCCAGGTTTCGCAAGCTCAACAACAATCCAAGGTCGGAGCGCTTCTATCGAGGCTTTGAGGACTTAGTTGTTTTTCCTCATTTTTTGCACCTGTAATGGAGTAGCGCCTTGTCTCCCTCTGAGATCAAACTAAACTCTGTAAAACTCTGAAAAGCTACTGGATTTTAGATCAACACAGTTCCAGCCACATGGTTTTTCAACCTTTCTTGGTTTTCCATGTAAAAAATTCCTCTTGCTATTTATTGCGGTTCATTTAGACTGTTTGCGTGCCTGGTCTTATTCTGAGCTAAGGCGATCTGATTTCTTTGGACTGGGAAAGATCGTGTGACCCACAACAGTTTGTAGCTCTCTCTGGGAAAGTGTTCCCAAAAGCTCTGACAATTTTCAACTTCGCTCAACTAGCAGCAACGATGAAGGGAAGTGTACAAACTGCTAGTAACGAGGAACTAGAGGAGCACACCAGTACAACACCTACCAACTTATCTGTCAGCAATGCCATGCTTCATGGAGAATCCATTGTCACCGTATCCCAAGCAATAGAGGATGAATGTTGGCGTCTAATACGGGATCGCCACGCAAGAATGCTAGCCTTGCTGGGAAACTTGAGGGCTCGATGCACTCCAAACACGGATATTGCTCCCAAATGCTAACCGATGTAGATCCTAAGCCAGATAATGCCTGGAGATACTACCTGCTCCAAGGATCCCAACACAAAAGATTCGTCTGGAGCTGACAGCTCCACACACCCCACAATCCCTAACAAACTTCCCAAACCTACGCGTGAAAACTTTCATACAATAAAGGAATCCCTTGTTCCGATCGATAGAGGACTCCTCCCGAGGAAGTGAGGCGCATGATCAAGGAGGAATACAGGCACAGGGGCACCATCATACAAAAGTGTTGTGCATCTCCCCCCTGGCTCAACAGGTCCTGGTATATCCCGCTCCACCCGGGATTCACATTCGCGGCTTCGAGAAATTTGATGGGCCAGTAGACCCTCTTGAATACGTCAGACATTTTGAATTCGTGATGTGCATATACAACAGTGCAAAGCCGCTCTTTTGCTAAGTGTTCCCAACAACTCTAAGAGTAAAATCCCGCACCTAGTTCCACTTTCTAAAAGGGGCATAAATCAAGAACTCCACGATACTCACCCAACTTTTTACGGATCAGTTCATTTCCAACCAACGAATCGTTTGGGACCCCTAACACCTCACGGGAATCCAATAGGCCAAGGGAGAATCGCTCAAGGATTTCTTTCATCTCCTTACTACTAAGGCACGATAGATTCTGGGGGTTAACTCCAAGCTCCTACGAGGAGCCTTCCTTGGAGGGCTCAAACCAAGAAAATTTTACTCCATGCTGATGAGCGAAACATCGCCCAGCTTCCATGACCTCATCCACCAAGTTAAGGATCAAATCACAGCAGACAAAGCCACTAAAATGCATCGACAATAATTTGAAGGAATCTCGAAGAGGAAGAGGAATCTGGAGCCACTACGAGGCCCCAAGAAAAATGACGAGAATCACGATAATCCCTATCAAGAATAAGGAACTTGCCTGCATTAAGAGTACACTCCTATGAACACCACTCAAACTGACATTCTCCTCGCCATCCATGATAGTTATCAGCTTCACAGAACCGAACCACTTATGCTAAAGAGAGGAAACCAATCACAATATTGTGACTTCCATCACGGATATGGACATTAGACAGAGAGCTGTAACTGATTCAAGGATGAGATCAAGCGCCTTGTCCAATAAGGTCTTATCGAAAAATTTGTGCAAAACTTTGCCCCAAACAAGCCCTCTCCGTGGAGCGATGATCCATCCAAAGGCCGAGTAGTAGCTTGGCACAGATAGGTTAGGGGGCACAAGCGGGGGTCGCTCCCCCTAATAATGCGCGCGAAGCCCACATCTCAACTTCTTAATTTTCCTTTGACTTAATAAGCCGCAAAGTGGAACTTGCATGCACGCTTATGTATCTCCTTTTTTATAATATTGAAACTGCTTTCAACTTCCATCAGACATACACGTCTCCCCGAGGCAAAGCTTTGAGGCGAATACTACAAGAAAGCGATAAGAAACGTGGCACATTTGTGAAGCTAGGTGTTTCGCCCCCGCGTTGTAGAGAATTTGCTCCCATGCTCCCGGGCGTTTCTCCCCCGCATTTCAGAGAATCCCGCTCACATGCTGCCGAGCATTTTTTCCCTGCATTACCGAGCATTCCGCTCCCACGTTGCTAGTAATTTTTCCCCAATGTTACAGAGCATTCCACTAGCATATTGTCGAGCGTTTTTCCACCGTGTTGAAGAGCATTTTGTTCCCATACTATCAGGCATTTTGCCCCCGCGTTGCAGAGCTTTCCGCTCCCACACTATTGGAAATTTCACCCCCGCATTGCAAAGCATTCCACTCCCATATTGCCGAGTTTTTCTCCCAAGCGTTACAGAGCATTCTACTCCCATGCTGCCCGGTGTTTTGCTACCGCGTTGTAAAGCATTCTTCTCCAATGCTGCCGGGTGTTTCGCCCCCGCATTATAGAGCATTCTGGTCCCACGTTATCGGGCATTTCACTGCCGCATTATAGAGCAATCCACTCCCACGCTATTGGGCATTTCTCCCCTTTGTTGTAGAGAATTCCGCTCCCACATTGTCGGGCATTTCGCCCCCATATTGCAGAGCTTTTCACTCCCACGTTGTCGGGAATTTTGCCCCATATTGCAGAGCATTCCACTCCCACACTATCGGGCATTTTGCTCCTGTGTTGTCAAGCATCCCGCTCCCACGCTATCGGGAATTTCACCCCCGCGTTGGAGAGCATTTTACTCCCAAGCTTTCAAGCATTTCACCCCCATGTTTGCAGATCATTTTGCTCCCATTTTGTTTGGCGTTTTGCCCCCGCATTACAGAGCATTCTGCTCCCACATTGTCGGGCATTTTGCCACCATATTGTAGAGCATTCTGCTCCCATGTGTCCAGGTGTTTTTCCCCCACTTTTGGGTCCATTGCCCACAATGTCCCAGACTCGTAGATGTCAGATTTGTAGAAGTCAAACATGTCAATGATATACACAAAGTTGTATTTAATGTATGTTCAAGTTCATGCATGCAGGTTAGTCCTTATCACATTGATAGGATAGGTATTCCAAGTGATGTGATAGGTGGTCATAAAGTAAAGATGTTGAGAGCCAGAAATTTATCTAATTCCACAGGCGTTGAGTGCAGCCAGTTCACTTAACGCCAGATACAAAGGAGGATGCAGGATAGGCAGGAAATTTCCAAAGTCCACAGGCGTTGAGTGAAGCCTGTTCACTCAACGCCAGATGCCATAAAGAGCTGATTTAGTCGTGGATAGTCAAAGCCATGCAGTCTGCAAAGCAATTTTGTGGCCAAGTCCATAGGTATTGAGTGAGGGCAGTTCACTAAACGCCATCGTCGAGTTTACCAGAATATATCAAAACCTCTATATTGGCGTCCTGAATATTCGACAAAGTCCAGAAGCGTCGAGTGAACATAGCTCACTCGACGCCAAAGCAGAAGGTGTCATGTTATGATACAGCCTAAGATGACAGAAAGCGGTCAAGTACAAAAGCGTTGAGTGATGAAGCTTCACTCGACGCTCTCAATGCCAGACAGTAAAAATATTGAGACATGCTGCTGCTGTCAAAGCCTAAGAAGAAGATAAAAATCGACTAAGTCCATAAGCATTGAGTGAAGTCAATTCACTCAATGCCTAATAATGAAGACAGATAAAGAAATAAAGCGTTGAGTGAGGCCAGCTCACTCAAAGCATTCAGACAGGTGAAGAAATGGCTAAGTACAGAGGCATTGACTAAGGAAAGCACACTCAATGCTCTCAATGCTTAGAGGCAGACTGATGGGCCAAGTCAAAAAGCTTTGAGTGATGAAGTCATTTCATTCCAGATAGCTGTAGCAATTTTATCTGCTACATCAAGTTCAAATCAGCATTTGATAAGGAAAGAGAAGAAGAGCCTTCAGTTTTCTGCAGGTTCAGGTTAGCTGTTTGAAGAACTCAAGATCAGTCTTCTTCAACAAGTTTAGAAAAATATTTTTGAGATACTTCCAGCAGAGATAGTTATTTACAAAAGATCATTTTCTTTCTTCTATGAAGATTGTTAGGGCTACGATAACTCAGCTCAAGAAGTAGACACAGAGAAATATTTGTGTCAAATTTACACAAATCAATTTCATTTCTATAGGATCCATTTGGATCTGAGTTGTAAGTCCTTTAGGCCTGAGGTATGACAGATTTTCCTGAGTGTAGGACCCAATTTTGGATCTGAGTTTAGGACCTTCATGTTTGAGGTATAATCCTATATGGATCTTAGTTGTATGGCTTTTGATCCTGAGGTAGGGCAGTTTTGCCTGAGCTGTAGGAGATTCATACTCTTTGAGTGTAGGACCTTTGGGTCTGAGTGTAGGATCCCGATTTTGATATGAGCTATGGCCTTATGCCTTGGATGTAGGAGAGTCATTCTCTCTAAGGTAGGGCTATCCTCCATAGCCTGATAGTAGGACTTAGATTCAAGTCTGAGATAGGTGATCATTTGATCACTGAGTTGTAGGAGAAAGTTTGCTCTGAGGTAGGGCTTTGTGCCTGAGTTGTAAGTCTTGAAGAAATACTGAGAGATCCTGCGGGATTTGAGGTGTAAACTCTTTTGAGCTGAGTGTTTGGATAAGTGCCTTGTCTAACTGGAAGTTAGAATGGTGGAAGGAGAGTGGATGTACCCATAATCTGGGGAACCACTATAAATTCTTTGTGTTCTTTGTGTTTTGTCTTGAAAGCTTAAAAACTACTAACTAATAACACACTAAGTTAAAGATAATAATAATAATAAACCAGAAAACCTATTCACCCACACCCCCACACCCTCTAGGTTGCTAGCTACCTTGAAATTAAAGAATTTCAAGTGGTATCAGAGGGAGGTTGCTCAAAAAGGATTTAACAGTCTGAGTGATATCCAAGGGTAGCTACAGTTCTGTACTTATTGGTTTTGGAGAGTTCCATTGTGGGGTACACTGGAAACTGTGTACCATATTTGGAGAAGCCGCACTTAACTCAATGATATACATCAATATGTATTTGATAGGATGTTGAGTTTCAATGTGCAGGATAAAGAAATGAAGGAAAACATTCTAAGCACAAGTGTCGGCACTTGTGAGGGAAATGTGTCGACACCAGAAGCCAGATTGTATCGACACACAGGACTTGTGTCGATACACAGAAATTTTGTCAGAAGCAGTATTGTCGACACACAGGACTTGGGTCGACACACACTCAAGAAATCTCTCAACAGAAACTGTGTCGAGACTAGAAGCAGTTGTGTCGACACACAGGACTTGTGTCGACACACACTCAAGAAATATGTCAACAGAAGCTGTGTCGAAACTAGAAGCAGGTGTGTCGACACACAGGACTTATGTCGACACACACTCAAAAAATCTGTCAACAGAAGCTATGTCGAGACTAGAAGCAGTTTTGTCGACACACAAGACTTGTGTCGACTTGCTGAGGTTGAATCATAAAATCCTGACATCAACACTTCAGACAGCCACAACTCTGATAAAGACTTTGCTGCCTTTACAAGGCAGTTTCAAAGGTTCATGAAGAAGAAGAAATGGAGAACAAAGCCATCTTCATCTCTCTCCAAGGATGATTATTACAAGAAGAAGAAAACTCCTATGGATGACTGGTATGGCTCTAATCCTAGTAAACAAACTTTTTCTAAAATTGTTTGCTATTGTTGCAACAGGTCAGGATATGTCATAGCTGATTGTCCTGATAAAAGAAAGGAATCTAAGGGTAAGAAGAAGCATCAAAATAAGGGCAAGAAGGAGAGATCCCTTGTTGCTCAGAAGCAGAAGAGTTGGACTGACTCATCATCATCAAAATCTAGAGAAGAGGATGAAGCAGAAGCCTATATTGGATTGTTCACTACAGAAGAGGATTCTGTAGAAATTGAATTCCTGCAAATGCTGGATTCTATAAATGGGAGTGAAGATCATTATTATAGAGGGCTAATCGCTTTGACTGAGGAAGATCAGTGTCAGGATCAGCCTAGTCCCAATAAGGTATACAATCCACCATCAGTCTCTGATTATTATACTAGATCAGAAGCATCAACATCAAGAGATTAGGATGGTTCTGAATCTGAAGGGGATGTCCATCAACTAATTGATGAGTATTGTGGTTTGTTGCAAGCTCTTAAGAGAAGCAGAATCCTTGTCAAAAAGCAGGCTGAGGAAATTGCATCTCTTAAATTGGATGCATCAGATTCAGCAAAAGTGCTTGATTTGAAGCTGAATGAAGTTGCCAAACTTAAAAACATAACTGTTATTCAGATGGGTACAATTACCTTCAAAAATGATCACATCAAGAGTCTGGAAGTCAGACTTCAAAGAGAGAAGGATCTTGTGGCTAAATTCTAAAAGCCAAAGTCAGTCTTACCCTTAATAGACAACTTTATCTCCCAAAAGGGTAAGACAGGATTAGGATTCAAGGAAAGAACTAGGGCAGCTAATTCCAAAATAAAAGGCAAAGCCCCAGTTCAGCCATTAGCCTTCAAACCCCCTATTTCTTTCAGAAAAGTGATGCAGTCTACTAACAGGTATGATCATGACATCACTCATGGTCACTGTAAGTATGGTAATCTTAATGGCAATGGAGCAAATGCTAATAGTGCTGCCCATGAGCAAACACACCTGGTTATTAAAGAATCCTTAGTGTTTGCTGCTCCAACACCTACACTTAAAAGGACTACTGACAACAATATTGGTAAGCTTGGACTTAAGAGAAGGTACAACAGATTTGAGTGCTGGTGTTGTGGCAAGGTGGGCCACTATGCCATTGATTATTGGTACAATGATAGTATTCTTAAAAAGGCCAGCTTACCTGTCAGAAAGGCTGCAACATGTCAAATATCAAGCTGACATGGACCTAGGACCCAATAACAATTGGAGTTCTAAGGATAGGTAATTTTATTTGATGCAGGTGAGTCCAAGTGGCCATATCCCTATATGGTAATTGGACAGTGGTTGTTCAAGGCACATGAATGGAACAAGAAGGATGCTGAAGGATTACTCTCCCATAGAAAATGGACCCAAAGTGATCTTTGGTGGATCTGAAAAGGGAGTCATCAAAGTGTTTGGTAACATTTCCAATAACTCTATCACTATCACCCAAGTGGCTTATGTGAAAGGTCTGAAACATAACCTAATTAGCATAAGCCAACTAAGTGATATTGGTTATGACACTTCTTTCCTCAAGAGTGTGTGCCAAATAAGAAGGTCAAGTGATCAAGAGATCATTCTAACAGACACTAGGAAAGGAAATGTCTACTTTCTTAACTTTGATTGTGAGTATAAGATCTCTCCTATTTTTCTAGTTGCAGATGAGAAATCATCTCATTGTGTCCAATGGCACAAGAGGCTAGCTCACCTGAACTACAAGTCAATAGGCCAACTCTTTAGTATGGAGTTAGTGAGGAATGGTCCTCAGGTCAAGTGCATTAAAAAGGGTGTATGTTCAGATTGCTAAAAGGGCAAACAGACCAGGACCTCTTTCCTTGGACATGATACCAAAGACTCTGTGAGATGTCTTTACCTCCTGCATATGGATTTACTTGGTCCTATGTCAGTTCATAGTCTAGGTAGGAAAGCTTACACATTTGTAATTGTGGATGACTATTCTAGATTTACATGAGTTTTTTTCTTGAGGCAGAAATCTGAAACCCCAACTGTCTTCCAAAATTTTGTTAGGCAAATTCAGAATGAACTTAACAATTTAGTGGTCAAAATCAGAAGTGAGCATGGGACTGAATTTCAGTCTGAATGTATGACAAAGTTCTGTGAAGAACTTGGGATTCATTAGGAGTTCTCCTCACCTAGAACTCCCCAGCAAAATGGGGTTGCTGAAAGAAAGAATAGGACTCTTATTGAGGCAAGTAGAACACTACTAAGTGACACTTCTCTCCCAGAATATTTCTGGGCTGAGGTAGTAAATACTGCATGTCATGTTCTCAATAGAGAATCCATCAATAAAAGACACAAGAAGACACCCTATGAGATTATGAAACGCAAAAAACCAAACATATCCTACCTTAGAATATTTGGTAGCAAGTGTTATGTTCTAAATAATGGCAAGCACTATCAAACTAAGTTTGCTTCCAAATCCCTAGAAGGGATATTAGTTGGGTACTGTAATAATAGTAGAGCTTACAGGATCTATAACTTGACTACACAAGTTGTGGAAGAATATGTCTATGTAGTCTTTGATGAGTCTAAGCTAATTAACTATGAGTTGTCTAGCACTTCTGTTAGTCCTACAGGTTTGAAGGAAAAGATGGACAAGCTAACAATTAGTGAAGACCAACCTGCAAGACAGGATGAAGAAAATGATGGATGCTGTCTAGGGGGAGTACAAGTCTCACTAGATGGAGATAAAGATAATGAAGTACATCTAGATGAAGACAATGAAGAAGACCAAGAGGTGGACAGATTTCCTCCAGCAAGAAGACATCTGAAGGATCATCCAGCACACCAAATCATTGGTGATGCAAGACATAGAGTTTTGACCAAAAGCAAGAGCATGAACATAGTTTTATGTTCAAGCTTCCTGTCCCAGAATGAACCTAAGAGTTTGAAGAGGCTATACAAGACACAAATTGGATTGATGCCATATAGGAAGATTTGAATCAATTCAGAAGATGTAAAGTCTGGGAGTTGGTTCCTAAACCAAAGAACCACAATGTCATAGGAACTAAGTGGATCTACAGGAACAAGTTAAATGAAAATGACACTATAATCATGAACAAAGCCAGACTGGTAGCAAAGGGCTACAAACAGGAAGAAGGGATAGACTTTCATCAGACATTTTCCCCAGTGGCAAGGTTGGAAGCAATAAGACTGTTCCTGGCTTATGCAGTTTATCAAGGGTTCAAAGTATTTCAAATGGATGTAAAGTCAGCATTTTTGAATGGTGACTTAAAAGAGGAATTTTATGTTGAACGACCTTCAGGTTTTGTAGATTCTCTTTATCCTAACTATGTATATAGGCTTAAGAAAGCTCTATATGGATTGAAACAAGCCCCTAGGGCTTGGTATGAAACACTGTCTATTTTCTTTATTGAGAATAAATTCTCAAGAGGGAAAATTGACAAGACTCTATTCTTTAGGGAATCAAAAGGTAAGATCATCCTAGTCCAGATATATGTTGATTACATTATCTTTGGTTCTACTAAAAAATTCCTTTATAGTAAGTTTGCCAAACTTATGCAAGGGAAGTTTGAGATGAGCAGCATGGGTGAGCTGAAATTCTTCTTGGTACTCCAAGTTAGACAAACTGATGATGGATTGTCCATTTCTCAGTCTAAGTTCACCAAGGAGTTAATTAAGAAATATGGCATGGAGTCAGCCTCAACCATGAAAACTCCAATGGGGACACGTATGCCTATAGGCAAAGATGAGGCAGGAAAACCTATTGATGTCTGATAGAATTGATTTCAAGATAACCCAAACACCTAGAGGGGGGGGGGTGAATAGGTTCTTTCCTTTTTTTACTTAAGGCAGAATAAGAATTCAGTTCTTTAAAGAGAGTCTAACTATTCTATAGCTATCACAACAACCACAACAAAAAATTAGAAATCACACACACATCACAAATTGCACACTGGTTTATAGTGGTTCTCCAAGGTCTGGGTACATCCACTTTCCCCCTTCACCTATCCAGCAGTGTGCTAGATTCGGCCTTACTTCTTCCTTCTTCTCAGATCCACAGATCTTACAGCTCAGAACCCTAAAAGGTTCCTACAACTCAGAATCCTGAAAGGTTCCTACAACTCAGAACCCTGAAAGGTTCCTACAACTCATAGTGTATCCACACTCCTATAGATCATGCTAACATCCCTACCTCAGCCTTGTCACAAGGCCTACAACTCAGAGATTGATTTCTCCTACACTCAGAATCAAAAGTCTTAACACTCAGAGATCTATATCTCCTACACTCAGCCTTTATATTATAGGCTTACAACTCAGATCTTGAAAGATCCTATAGAATTCTAAAAATCTTATAGTTTGACTCTTACCCTTATTGAGAGAGAAGAGATAAAAGGTTTCTTGATCAGCTCTTGATAAAACTGATTGCTGAGATCAACCTGTTCTTAGCTTTCTTCAAAGTTTCTTGAATATAAACTCAGTAGGGTTGATCTTCTTTGAAGTTGACTGGCTGACAGCTTCCTTCTTAGATTTCAGAAATAGATCTGAATTCTTCTTATAAGATTTGTTCAGGATCTGCTTCTTAAGAGACTTGTAAATGTCTCCTTCTTTACTTCAAACAGCTAGAGCTCTCTCTCACTCTCCAAATCTTCTGAAGTTTCTTCTGAATTCTTGTTTGAATTCTCCTTAGACAAATTCTGAGTAGATTTCCACTTCAGATTGTCTTCTTAGATCTTCTCACGAAAATCTTCTTCTATGTGATGTGCTCTTTCTTGATCAATGATCAATTCTTCATTAGTTGTTCGTGCTTTTTGATTTTACAGAATCCGTCTTTATATAGACTTCATCCATGGCAACCGGCTGATCCGGTTTCTAACGAACTTCATACAGTTCTAATAGCTTCAACAAACTTGTTGGAATTCACAGCTGTCAAGTCTTTAGTCATTTCTTGAACCTTTGTCTTTGTCAGCAAAGAGTCGAGACTGATCTTCATTATGTGTTGACACAAGTAGATTAAGTGTCGACACAAGCTTTGGTGATGTCGATACAGCTCCTTTGGTGTCGACACTGCTTCTTGACACTACATCTGTAGAATGTGTCGACACTGCTTCTTTGTGTCGACACAGTCACTTCTTCACTTTACAACAATCAACTTTGTTGAAACTCTGCTGTGTGTCGACATAAGTCCTGTGTGTCGACACAGTTGATATAGTCTAAGAATTCTGTGTGTCGACACTGCCTCCAGGTGTCGGCACAGTTGATGTCGACTAAAAATTTTGTGTGTCGACACTGCTTCCAGGTGTCGACACAGTTAATGTCGACTAAAACTTCTCGGTGTCGACACAGTTGTTTTTTGTGTCGACACTGCTTTTCCAAGTATCGACACAAGCTTTCTTAAGTGTCGACACATGGACTTAGAAACTTTTTTTTCTGCATTTTAGCATATTCTTAACCTGCACATATAAACTCAAAATAACATCAAATACACCTTGATGTATATCATTGAGCTAAGTGAGGCTTCTTCAAATCAGGTACACATTTTCCTATATACCCAACAATGTCTCTTTGTATAGAGGGATAATTGGCTCCCTACTTTACTTGACTGCTAGTAGACCTTACATCATGTATGCCACATGTGTCTGTGCTAGGTACAAAGCTTGCCCAAAGGAATCTCATTATTCTGTTGTTAAGAGAATCTTAAGATATCTTAAGGGCACACCTAATCTAGGTCTTTGGTACCCTAAGAATAGAGATTTCTTGCTAACAGGTTTCTCAGATGCAGACTTTGCAGGCTGCAAAGAAGACAGGAAAAGCACCACAGGAACATGTTAGTTCCTAGGTGAAAGGTTGGTGTCATGGAGCAGCAAACAAGTGTAGCTATTTCCACTGCTGAATTAGAGTGTATAGCTGCAGGCAGTTGTTATGCTCAGTTGTTGTGGATACAACATCAACTTGAAGACTATGACATCAAGGTAAGTAGAATTCCATTATATTGTGATTCTACTAGTGCTATATCTATTACTATAAATCATGTTTCACATAGAAGAACTAAGCATATAGAAATCAAGTTTCACTTCATCAGAGAACATGTTGAAAAAGAAGACATAAGTCTAGAATTTGTCAACACTAACAATCAAATTGCTAATATATTTACAAAACCTCTAGATGAAAGTAAGTTCAATTATTTTAAAATTGAATTAAGTATGTTGAACCTAGAATGAGATGTTAGGTTAGCAAAAAATTTCTCAAGAAATTTGGCGAAGTTAGAAAGTTTGTGTCGACACACGCCAATTGTGTCGACACTATCAGCAAATTGTGTCGACACCACTCTGTCAAGACCATGTACTAGTAGATTTTTATGTCGACACACAAAAATCATTGTCGACACGTAGACATATCAACACCCTTAATACTCTATCAAGACTTAAGTAGTCTATTTTGACACAGGGAAAAATATGTCGACACATAGACATGGCGACACCTACAAAGCTCTATCGATACCTAGGTCGTCTATGTCGACACATGTAAAATTTTGTCAACTAGTAAAATCTCTAGTCAGGCACGTCTTTTGACCTTCCTTTTACAAGTATACTATAAATAGGAGAAGGCAAAATATGGTTGACTGTGCTTTCAGAACTCTAGACTCTAGACTTTATGTCGACAAGAAATTCTCCCATCGACTCTCTTCTCTCTCTTTCACTCATGGCGCCACAACAAGAAGACAAGGTCAATGAGGGATATGAACTGGTACGCAAGGCATTCGAGATTGCCTCCCCAGAAATCAAGGCCGTGATTACCCTAATCACTAAAAATGGATTGGAATACTTGGTCTCAGAACCTACAAGGATCTGGAAGAAGGAGGTTCTTGAATTTTACTCGTCAACAACAATGGATTCTAAGGGAAATAAGATAAAGTCCACTATAAATGGTACTATAGTAAAACTCTCACCGAATAATATAAGAAAGTCACTTCAGCTTCCCAAGATTAAGGAAGAAGATGATATCGCATCATCCATGACAAGGGATGCCTCCAATGGTGTTGACTGGATCCTACTACCAAGATTGGATCTTCAATGACCAGGAAGGGAATGAATTCCCAGGGTAAGTTCCTGTCCGAGATAATAGGCAAGGTTATTCTATACAAAACAGGAGGACATGATATGATTTCTGCCTATATGTTCAAACTCATGACCAGAGTTATATTCAAGGTGAAAATAGACTGGTCTGTTGAAATATTTGACAAGATCAAAGAAAGTGCCAAGAAGCCCAATCTTGGTAGAATACTATGCTTGTTTCTAGCTTCCACCATTCTAAAAGTGATGAATCAAACTCCAAGAACCAAGATTAATCACATAAGTAGAATGGATCTGAGAATACTATCCAGATGGGATAGCGTTCTTACGAAAGATGTTTCTACCCCCACAAAAACAAATGAAGAAGGATAAGAAAAAGAAAACTACCACTCAGGCAGCAGAATCTTCTAGTGATTTAAAGAGCAGGTTGACTTCAGTATAGATGAAGAGCAACCAAGAAAATCACCTACACCAACACAAGCTAAAGAGGCTCAAGCCCAAGGGGAGAGCATTCAACTACTAGAAAACTAGATGGTCTCCACTCCAAGGGGAGACAACACTGAGATTACAATTGTTCAAGAACCTGAACAATCACAGCAGCCAGCCCAAGGGGGAGGTATTGCTGAAGTTGCACTAGATAGTGAGAATGCAACTGATACTGTTATGGACATAGTCTCAGAAATCAACAATACTGCAACATTCATCACTGAGAAAGAAGCACAGGATGTGCATATGTCAGACCCAGATCAAGTTGAGCAACTCCACTCCTCCAGTTTAGAGAAAACCCTGGAAAAGGATCTTGATGTCCAGGGAGAACCATTTGTTGAAAAAGAGAACATTATCCCTCCTGTTCAGATACAGCAGGAGGTAACTCTAGAGGAGTTATTTCCTGATTTATAAGGAGCTCAACCTGAGGGGGAGATGGCAAGGACTGAGGGGGAGATGCATCCAAATGTCTCAAGTCCTAAGGAAACTGTGGCTATAAAAAGTTCATCAAATTCTTCTGAAGATAAAGAAGCCACCAGGGCCAAGAAAAGGAAGCTGGTGGCACTCAGGAAAAGGAGCACAGTCTATAAGAAAGCCTTGCAGACTGTCCCTCAAACATCTGCTCCAGGAATAGACTTCAGTTCACTTTTGGCGAAACTACAAGTGAAAATGGATGAGCTAAGACTTGCTCTGGAGAAATATGTGGATGAGTCACACAAAGAAATGCAGTTCTAGCTGGCCTAAGATATCAAGTCTATCATATTTGAAGTAAATTTGCATAAGAGGAAGATGACAGATTGCTTCCATAAGGGAGGTAATGTTGTAGTATACTTGGCCACACAACAATAGGACATGAAAACTCAAATAGCTGACATTGCAGATAAACAAGGATATATTTTAGAAAATCAATTCAAAATGAATGAAAATCTCACAGACTCACATAATGCTATTCTCACAAAAATGGGAGGTATTGCTACTAATATGAAAACTGAAGTATCTTACCAGATCAAAGAAGATCTGCTTGTGTACAAATAACAATTCTGGCATCTCAAAAGGATATTTATGATCAACTGTAGAAGTTCAGACTCTATTACAAAGATGGAATAGATTATCTGGCTGATCATGTAAGGTTTCAGAAGGATGATCTAAGAGATCATGTGGCCAGAGAAGTCATAAAGAGGGAGAGAGTGTTAGTCAAAGCAAGCTCAGATCATGCCAAATGGGTATCCAATACCAACAGAGCTACTCTTTGATATCCATCCCTTTGTGATGATGATAATACTGCTGAATCTGGTATTCAACCTGCTTACATTGAAGGGGTTTGGCAGGAAGTTTCTCAAGTCATCTATCCTCCATCTGATTTTGAAGCAGTACAACAGGTTGTACATCAAATGTATAGCCCTCCACAAGAGGCACATAATGTTATTATTGAAAAAGTTGAAATGTCTGAAGCTACTTTACAAAGAGAGCAAGAAGCTCAAAAAGCTAGGGATTCTCAGAAAGAAGCTCAACTATCTAAGAAAAGATTCAGAGAGCAGGCTGAATTATAGGCTGATTTTGAACAATGGAGTCCAACCTCCAGAAATATCATTCTTACTGCTTGGAAAGCTATGAAAGATAATATGCATGATAGAGGCAAATGGTATTCTGAATAAGAGTGGGGTAAATATCAGAAAAAACAAGATGCCATACATCAGTTCAGAAGGGATATCAAAGCTGAGAAGTTACCTGCTAACTCTGTAGAGCCTAACAAGTACTTCCCAAAGCCTTATCATTACTTTAAAAGGCAGAAGATTAAGGAAGAAGAGCTCAAAATGAAAGATCTGAAAGGGAAGAAGCCAGCTGATGACATAGAATCCAAGGTGCAAGCTAAGATTAAATCTGGCAAAGGAATTGTTATCAAGGAGCCTGATCAATCTTAGGGATAGATAGGCTAGTTTTAGAACTGTGTAATTTTTGTTCTAAAAATCTTATAAATCAAAATATAATTCCTGATTAATGAATTTTATCATATTCTATGATGATATTTCATGTTGTTTCTATATTATGAGTTACCCTGTCTGTGTAATGATTATATACTTCTTAATCTTTATTTTATTATAAGTGGTGTATATCATTGACTAAGGGTTATGACTTCTCCAAATAGGGGAGATATTTGGGTACACTGGAAACTGTGTACCAGATTTGGAGAAGCCTCAATTAACTCAATGATATACATCAATGTGTATTTGATGGGATGTTGAGTTTCAATGTGAAGGATAAAGAAATGCAGGAAAATATTCTAAGTACAAGTGTCGACACTTGTGAGGGAAATGTGTCGACACCAAATGCCAGATTGTGTCGACACACGGGACTTGTGTCGACACACAGAAATTCTATCAGAAGCTATTATGTCAACACACAGGACTTGGGTCGACACACACTCAAGAAATCTGTCAACAGAAGCTGTGTCAAGACTAGAAGCAGTTGTGTCGACACACAAGAGTCTTGTCGACACACACTCAAGAAATCTGTCAACAGAAGCAATGTCGAGACTAGAAGCAGTTGTGTCGACACACAAGACTTGTGCCGACACACACTCAAGAAATCTGTCAGAAGAAGCTATGTCGAGACTAGAAGCAGTTGTGTCGACACACAGGACTTGTGTCGACACATCCAATAGAAGCTGTGTCGAGAAGTTAAAGAATGACTGTGTCGACATATTGAGAGCTGTGTCGACATCATCAAGACTTGTGTCGACACATGGTCTATTTGTGTTGAAACATTTGAAGTGTTATCCAGACAAGTCTCTGCTGTGACAGAAGTTTAAGGAGGGGTCAGGTATAAAGACTGAAGACCTGACAGCTGTCATAAGTAACAAAGCTTTCATATCTGTCAGAGCTGTCAGAAAGCCATTATGTATCGGATCTACCGGTAACCTTGGATGAGTTCTATATAAAGACCTATTCTATCACAAACAAAAAGCGGCGAATAAAAAAAGATAGTGAAGAGTGAACGACAAACAAAGAGACAAACACAGAAGAAGAAGGCAGATTCTGAACAAATCTGCAAGAGAAGTTCAAATCTAATTCTGAATACAAGAAGGAAGCTGGATTGAAGATCATCTTAAACTTTATTTGAAGATCAACCTTACTTTGTTCAGATTCAAGAAGCTTTGAAGAAGCTAAGACAGGTTGGATCTTAAGAAGTCGGTTCTATCAAGAACTTATCAAGAAAGTCTTCACCTCATTCTCTTTCTATCTGGGTGAAGAATTTATTTTAAACAATCATTTTTTTGTAAGATCTCTTGTAGATCTTAGTGTGTGAGAGTTGTCTCTCTGATTTGTAAGCCTAAACATATAAAGGATGAGGTAGGGTTGAGTGCCTGAGGTAGGATCTTGTTGATCTGAGTTGTAGGCCTGGTGGTTAAGGCTGAGGTAGGGCTGAGTGCCTGAGGTACGATCTTGGTGATCTGAGTTGTAGGCCAGGTGGTTAAGGCTGAGGTAGGGTTGTTTCCTGAGGTAGGATTCTTGGGAAGATTCTGAGTTGTAGGACTTGAAGAAGTCTGAGCTGTAGGAACTAGTTGGGTTCTGAGTTATAAGATCTGAGGATCTGAGATAGTGGAAGGAAGTTTGGCCGAATCCAGTACTCTACTGGATAGGTGAAGGGTGAGAGTGGACATACCCATAAATTGGGGAACCACTATAAACCATTGTGTGATGTGCTGTGAATTTTCTGTGATTGTTATTCTTTGTGCTGTGATAGTTGTGTTGTGTTTAACACTTTTAATTGCTTAAGTTGTTAAAAAGTATTTGAACCTATTCACCCCCCCCCCCTCTAGGTGTTTAGGCTTTATAAACCAAATCTTTCAACCATAAGGAGCTAGGTTTTATGAAACTCCCCATCTGCAGGAAGGAAAGTTTTGGAATCTAGAAAGAGAGGGTCAGGCTATTTATGGAAGCCTATGGCCCAAGTATTTTTATGACAGTCAAGGAGGGACCCCTCATCCCTATGAAGGTCTTAGTTTTAAATGCCAATGTACAATCACCTAAAACATATTCAGAAATGACAAAGGAAGAAGACATCTTAGCTACATTGGAAAAGAGGGCACAAAACATTATTGTTAGTGTCATAGATGATTCAACCTTTCAAAACTTGGTCACTACCAGACCTCCAAAGAGATGTGGGACACTCTTATGGTCTACATGGAGGGTACTGAAGAGGTAAGAGATGATAGAAATTTCATGTTCAACAAGGAGTATGAGGCTTTGAGGCAATCTCTGAAAGAGAACATAGCTGCTTACTATGAATGATTTTTCAGGATCATAAATGAACTGAGGACCTATAGGAGGGTCTTTAGTCATTATGAGATAAATGACAAGTTCCTAAGGTCTCTCAATAGTGACTGGGATACTAAGATTTTTGCCATAAGAGAGGTGGTCAAGCTTGCTGATACTCCTCCCCGAACATTGTTTGGAAAGCTGCTCTCTTATGAGATGCAGCTGGCTACCACGAGAGAGGAGGAGGCCACCACCAGATCCCATGCCAAGGAAAAGTCCTTGGCCTTCTGAGCAGACAACATCATGAAGAGAAAGGAGAGGATTCACTCTCCTCAAAGAAGACCAGCTATTTCAAAAAACTCAGAGTTAGATGCATCAGACTACAGTATGTCTGATGAGGACTTTGTTGCCTTCTCCAGGCACTTTCAGGAGCTGGTGAAGAAGGAACAATGGAAGATCAGACCTTCCAACTCTTTGCATCATAGGAAGAATCACTCCAAGGCTGATAGGTATGATTCTAAATCTAGTAAATATAATTCCTCTAAAGTTTTATGTTATTGTCCCAGAAAACCAGGGCATGTGATAGCTGACTGCCCATTGAAGAGGAAGGCGGCTAGTGAGAAGAAACAACACCAGTACAAGGGCAACAAGGAGAAGTACTTCATTTCTAAGAAAGAGAAGAGCTGAACAGACTCATCTTCATCTGACTCTGAAGAAGAATAAGCCTATATTGGGATGGTTATTGCTGCTGTAGAACAAGAAGTTGTAGCAGTAGATGAAGACTATCTTGCTGACAGGAAAGGCATTAGGGCCACTCTATCACACTCAGATAGTGATTCAGAGGTAGATAATGAAGAGGAAGAAGATGCTTACAGCTACTATGGGCTGATGGTAATGACTGATGAGGAATCTAGCCAGGATCAGCCTGGTCTTAGCAAGGTACATACTCTATCTAGTTCTTCTTCTGAGTCTGGGTATGAGACTAGTCCTTGTACAGAAGCTTCTTCATCTAGTGGTGAAGATGATTCTGAATCTGAAGGATATGTCAATCAATTGATTGATAGGCATGGATAACTTCTGGATGCCTTCAAGTAGTGCAAGAAGTTGACTAAGAAGCGGGATAAGGAGATATCCTCCCTTCAGTTTGCTGCCTCTCAGCAGGCTGAGACAACATCTTTGTTGAATCAGAAGGACAGGGAACTTAGCCAACTAAGGATCATGAATTTCATCAAGATAGGTTCCATCAAGTACAAGAATAGTCTCATTAGGGATCTTGAAGAGAGGCTAGGGAGGGAGAAAAGAATAGTAGCTAGCTATTCTAAACCAAGTACTGTGCTCTCCTTAATAGACTCCTCCTCTCAAAAGGGTAAGAAGGGGTTGGGATTTAAGAGAAGCACAAGAGTTTCCCTTCTAAAGGGACGGGCAAAGCTCCAGTTCCAGCTCAGCCTCTTGCTTCCAAGACTCCCATTCCTTTTAGGAAAGTTTAGTTGCCTTCAAACAGGTATGACAAAGAAAGCATCTATGGTCACTGGATGAATGGCAGATCCACTGGTGTGAACAAAAATGTTCACAGTCATGGTGGAAGGTATAACATGGTGAGTTTGTTTAAGGCTTCCCATGAAGAAATTCAAATTGCTCATCCTAGACCATTTATCTTTGGTGCTCCAACCCCCACACTCAAGAATGTGGCTGCAGTTAAGTTTCAGAACCATAATGCTAAGACTCAGACCAAGGGTCAGTCTATCAACAAGCCTAATTTGGGCATTTCTGATGCTATCAAGAGCATGTTTTCTGCTAGGAAGATTGTTGTCGATGGCCCTCAGAACATGTCAAATAAGCCATCTAGAAAACTTACCTTCAGTCAAATCTATTCTAAAAGGAATCTGAAGAAGGCTACTGCTCCTCTTCTTAATGTTCAGTCAGTAGTTAACCAGACTACAAGACCTATATAGAAAAGAAGATACAACATTCATAAATGTTGGTGGTGTGGCAAAGTGGGCCCTTTTGCTATAGACTGCTGGCATAATCTAAGTGTACCAAGAGCAGCTGTTTGTCCACCAGTCAGAAAAGCTATTGGTAGACAAGTCCATTTTCATACTAATATGCACCTAAGACCTAATAGATATTGGGGTCCTAAGGTAAAATAAATTATGTGATGCAGGTTAGTCCAAGTGCCCATACCCCTATAAGGTACTTGGATAGTGGTTGTTCCAGGCACATTATTTGAATAAGGAGAAACTCAAAGGAGTACACTCTAGTGAAATATGGACCAAAGGTTATCTTTGGTGGTTCAGATAGAGGGGTGACAATATGCTATGGTAAGATTACCAATGGCATAGTCACCATCACAAGAGTGGCTTATGTTGAAGGGTTGCAACACAACCTTATAAGCATAAGCCAACTCTCTGATCTTGGCTATGTCATTGTCTTCCACAAGGATGAGTGCTAGATTAAGAGGTCAAGTGACCAAGAGGTCATTTTGATAGGCACTAGGAGTGGAAATGTTTATTGTTTAAACTTTCTATGTCTAGATGTAGACTCTCCTATTTGTCTAGTGGCAAATGAGAAAGTCTCATATTGTATCCAATGGCACAAGAGACTAGCTCATTTGAATTACAAGCCTATTGGCAAGCTCTTTAGTAGAGAGCTAGTTAGGAAAGGTCCTAATGTGAAATGCACCAAGGAGGCAATTTGCTCAACATGCCAAAAGGGCAAGCAGACCAAAGCCTCCTTTAAGGGCATTGGGACCAAAGACTCTGTGAGGTGCTTATACCTCTTGCATATGGACTCGTTTGGTCCCATGTCAGTTCATAGTCTTGGTAGGAAAGTCTATACCCTTATGGTGGTTGATGACTATTCCAAGTTTGCTTGGGTGTTCTTCCTCGAGAAAAAGAATGAAACCCTTGATATCTTCATAAAGTTTGTCAAGCAAATTCAGAATGAGATTAATAGTACTGTGGTCAAAATCTTAAGTGACCATGGGACTGAATTCCAGTGTGATAGCATGACAAAGTTTTGTGAAGAGCAAGGGATTCATCAAGAATTTTCTTCTCCAAGAACACCCCAGCAAAATGGGATTGTTGAGAGGAAAAATAGGACTCTCATAGAGGCTGGAAGGACACTATTGAGTGACACATCTCACCCAAATAATTTCTGGCTGAGGCTGTAAATACTACATGTCATGTCCTCAACAGAGCCTCTATCACCAAGAGCCACAAGAAGACTCCTTATAAGATCTTAAAGGGCAGAAAACCAAACCTGGGCTATCTCAAAATATTTTGTAGCAAGTGATATGTGCTTCAAAATGGGAAGTCCTATGTGATTAAGTTTGCTGCCAAGTCCTTTGATGGGATTTTTTTTGGGTACAACAATCATAGTAAAGCCTATAAGATCTACAACTTGAAAAGCCAAGTTGTAGATGAATCTGTACATGTAGTCTTTGATGAGTCAACTATGAATAATAGTGAGATTCTAAGCTCCTCTTCTTGTAATACAGGTACAAAACAGATGATGGACCAGCTAACTATCTAAGAAGCTACTCCTTTCGTCCAAGATAAAGCTGATGAAATGGACATTCCAGTAGAAGGACTATAAGACACAAGTGAGGTGGATGAAGATCAGCAAGAAGCTGCCCCTATAGCTAATGCTGAAGCTAGATTGCCTCCTATAAAAAGGCATCTAAGGGATCATCCAAGGCACTAGATAATTGGTGATGCACACCAAGGAGTGGTGACAAGGAGCAAGAGCCTAAATATAGCAATGTATGTAAGTTTCCTATCACAGGTAAAGACAAAGAAATTTTAAGAGGCCAACATAGATCAGTTCTGGATTGTAGCTATGCAAGAAGAACTGAACTAATTTAAGTGATTTAAGGTCTGGAAGCTGGTTGCCAGACCACAAGGAAATAATTTCTTTAGATTCAAGTTGATTTACAGGAATAAACTTGATGAAAATGGCATTATAATCAAGAACAAGGCAAGGCTAGTAATTAAGGGATACCGACAAGAAGAAGGTATTGATTTTATTCAAACCTTTGTCCCTATAGCAAGATTGGAAGCCATTAGATTATTCCTTGCCTATGCTACACACAAGGGATTCAAGGTCTACCAGATGGATATGAAGTCAGCCTTCCTGAATGGTGACTTAAAGGAAGAAGTCTATGTTGAGGAACCTCTAGGTTTTGTTGTTCCTAACTCACCTGATTCTGTTTATAGACTTAGGAAAGCTCTATATGGGCTGAAGCAAGCCCCTAGAGCATGGTATGAGACATTTTTAGCTTCCTCATAGAGAATAAATTCTCATTGGGGAAGATAGACAATACCCTATTCCTATAGGAATCTAAGGGTAAGATCATCCTAGTCCACATATATGTAGATGACATTATCTTTGGATCTACTGATGACAACCTTTGCAGGAAGTTTGCCAAACTTATGCAAGGGAAGTTTGAGATGAGCAGTATGGGTGAACTTATGTTTTATTGGGAATCCAAGTAAGAAAGATTGAAGATGGCTTGTCCATATCCCAGTCTAAGTTTACCAGGGAGTTAATCAAAAAAGTTTTGTATGGAGACTGCCTCCACCATTAAAAATCCGATGGGGTCAAGTTTGCATATAGGAAAAGATAAGGCCGGGAAACCTGTTGATTAAACTTTGTATAGAGGGATAATTGGCTCCCTTCTATATCTTACTGCAAGTAGGCTAGACATTATGTATGCTGTATGTGTTTGTGCTAGGTATCAGGCTTTCCCTAAAGAATCTCACTACTCTAATGCAAAGAGGATTTTGAGGTATCTTAAGGGCACTCCAGATCTTGGCCTATGGTACCCTAGAAATGGGGCGTTTGAACTAATAGGCTATTCAGATGCTGATTTTCCAGGCTACAGAGAGGACAGGAAGAGCACTTCTATCACCTGTCATTTCTTAGGAGGAATTCTAGTGTCTTGGAGCAGCAAGAAGCAAACAAGTGTTGCAATTTAAACTACAGAGTCAGAGTACATCTTAACAGGTAGTTGTTCTGCTTAATTGATATGGATCCAGCATTAGCTCAAGGAATATAACCTTCAGATAAGTAGAAGTCCCTTATATTGTTATTCTACTAGTGTCATCTCAATTGCTAGAAATCCTGTCTCTCATATTAGGACTAAGCATATTGAGATAAGATATCATTTCATTAGAGAGCATGTGCAATGTGAAGATATCAACCTTGAGTTTGTCCCTACAGACAAGTAAGTGGTTGATATCTTCACTTAGCATCTTGATGAAGCAAAGTTCAACAACTTCAAGTTTGTGTTGGGTATGTTGAACCTGGAATAGCTTTAGTTGCTCCTCATGTTGTTTCTTTGTTACAGGTAACACTATTTCTTGTGGGAAGAATTTCCTTTAGTGGGATGAAGACTTTTCAAGTGGTATACCTTCAGTGGTATCATGTTTAAGTGTTATCCAGACTGGTATAGACTAGAGTGTATACCACGAAGTATGATAGAGGATGCTTAGGTTGAGGGTGAGAAAGTTCGGCACTTGTAGAGGTAGATTCAAGTGGTATCCTGTAGAGAAGGAGAACCACACCTCCAACACTCTCAAGTGGTTCAATTACTACAAGAGTTACTTATCTGTACTCAAAAAGGGGGAGCAGATAATCAGAACCACCCCGACTATTTACAGAAGTAAAAAGGGGGAGAGAAGGATTCAAATGAGAAGGATATAAGTGGTATCAGATCTATGAGAAGGAAATGATCAAAATGATCAAGGCCAGGTAACAGCTATTCAGGGGGAGCAGGTGTGATGATGATCACCCTGCAGGCAAGGAAAGTGTTGTAACTATAACTTGTTCTCTTGTTATAAGTTCTCCAATTTATGTTTTATTTCTCCACAGGTAAGTGTATATCATTGACTCTGGATTTTAACTGAGGGTTTTGACTTCTTCAAATAGGGGGAGATTGTTGGGTCCATTGCCCATAATGTCTCAAACATGTAGAAGTCAAACATGTCAATGATATACACAAAGTAATATTTAATGTATGTTCAAGTTCATGCATGCAGGTTTGTCCTTATAACATTGATAGGACAGGTATTCCAAGTGATGTGATAAGTGATCACAAAGTAAAGAGGTGGGGAGACAAAAATGTGTCTATATCCACAGTTGTTGAGTAAAGCCCATTCACTCAACGCCAGATACAAGGGAGGATGCTGGATAGGTTGGAAATTGCCTAAGTCCACAGGCATTGAGTGAAGCCAGTTCACTCAACGCTAGATGCCATAAAGCACTGAGTTAGTTGTGGATAATTAAAGCCATGCAGTCTACAAAGCAATACTGCAGCCAAGTCCACAGGCATTGAGTGAGGGCAGTTCACTCAATGCCATCGTCGATTTTAGCGTAATTTGTTAAAGCCTCAGTATTGGCGGACTGAATATTCGACAAAGTCCAGAAGCGTCGAGTGAACATAGCTCACTCAACGCCAAAGAAGAAGGCATCGTGTTATGATACAGCCTAAGATGACATAAAGCGGGCAAGTACAAAAGCGTTGAGTGATGAAGCTTCACTCAGCGCTCTAAACACCAGACAGTAAAAGAGTTGAGTGCTGCTGCTGTCAAAGCCTAAGAAGAAGACAAAAATCGACTAAGTCCATAAGCGTTGAGTGAAGCCAGTTCACTCAACGCCTAATAAAGAAGATAGGAAAAGACAGAAAGCGTTGAGTGAGGCCAGCTCACTCAATGTCTTCAGACAGGTGAAAAAATGGCTAAGTCCATAGGCATTGACAAAGGAAGGCTCACTCAATGCTCTCAATGCCTAGAGGCAGACTGATGGGCCAAGTCAGAAAGCATTGAGTGATGAAGGCTCACTCAACACTCTCAACGCTTAAGATGCAGAATGGTTCAGAAAGTTGACTAAGGGTTCTAGCGTTGAGTGAAGCTTGTTCACTCAACGCACCCAATGCCTGTAGAGGATTTGAGAAATTGGCTAAGTCCATAACTGATGACGTCAGCCAAAGTCAACAAAAGTCAACAGAGTTCAAATAAGTTGCGGGAAAGCTACATAATACGACAAATATCGCCAGTGCTCTACTATACGTCTTCTTCCGTTAAAGCAAGTTGCAACTGTCAACTGCAGGTGGTCCCTACTATTTCTTAGAGTCATTAATTGGCGAAAGATAAAAGGGACAGCTTCAGAAGGAAGAACTCAATATTTAGGGTTTCATATTTCTGTTCACAAAGTGCGGTTGGACTTCATCTTCCTCGCCATTGCTGCCGAGCTAAAAGCTTGAAGTCGATCTAGCTAGGCTAAAAGTTCATTCCAGATAGTTGTAGCAATTTCATCTACTACAGCAAGTTCAGATTAGCTTCTGATAATGAAAGACAAGAAGAACCTTCAATTTTCTGCAGGTTCATGTTAGTTGTTTGAAGAACTCAAGATCAGTCTTCAGTCTTCTTCAACAAGTTTAAAAACATATTTCTGAGATACATCCAGTAGAGGCAGCTATTTACTGAAGATCATTTTCTTGTTGCTATGAAGATTGTTAGGGCTGAGATAACTCAGCTCAGGAAGTAGACAAAGAGAAATCTCTTTGTCAAATTAACACAAATCAATTTTAATTCTATAGGATCCATTTGGATCTGAGTGTAAGGCCTTTGTGCGTGACGTAATGCATATTTGCCTGAGTGTAGGATCCAATTTTGGATCTGAGAGTAGGACCTTTTGGTCTGAGGTAGAATCCTATATGGATCTGAGCTGTAGGGCTTTTGAGCCTGAGGTAGGGCAGTTTTGCCTGAGCTATAGGAGAGTCATATTCACGGAGTGTAGGACCTTTGGGTCTGAGTGTAGGATCCAGATTTGGATCTGAGGTAGGGCCTTGTGCATGAGCTATAGGAGAGGAATTCTCTCTAAGGTAGGGCTATCCCCCATAGCCTGAGCTGTAGGACTTGGTCTCAAGTTTGAGGTAGGTGATCATTTGATCACTTAGTTGTAAGAGCAAGTTTGCTCTGAGGTAGGGCTTTGTACCTGAGTTGTAAGTCTTGGAGGAGACTGAGAGATCCGGTTGGATCTGAGGTGTAGGCTCATTGGAGCTGAGTTTTTGGAGAAGTGCCTTGTCTAATAGGAAGTTAGAAATGTGGGAGGAGAGTGGATGTACCCATAATATGGGGAACCACTATAAATTATGTGTGTTCTTTTTGTTTTTGTCTTGAAAGCTTGAAAACTACTAACTCATAACATATTAAGTTAAAGATAATAATAATAAACCAAAAAACCTATTCACCCCCCTCTAGGTTGTTAGCTACCTTGAAATTGAAGACTTTCACCCATATTGTAGAGCGTGCTGCTCCCACGGTGTCAGGTGTTTTGCCCCCCATTGCAGAGCATCTCGGTACCACGGTGCCGGGCATTTGGCCCCACATTGCAGGGCATCTTGATAAGATGAATCTCTTAAAGGCGAGATGGACAAAGGTCTTTCTACACTTCCTAGGCGAGATGGACAAAGATCTGTCTACACCTTCACTAGGATGAACCATAGTTCTCTAAAGAGCGATCAAACAAAGGTTCTTTGCCACCTCCTCTCTGACAAACCCCAATTCTCCCAAAGAGCAATCGAACCGAGGTTCTTCGCTACCTCCACTCAAACAAACCCTTGTTTTCCTAAGGTGTGAGAAAACAAAGGTTTTTCCCCCTCCACTTGGACGAACCTCGATTCTCCGAAAGCATGGACAAGGGTTCTCCACCATCTTTGCTCAAGGAACGAGAAAATAAGGGCTCACCACACCCAAATCCCAAGCAGCTTACGATTCTCCCAAAAGCACGAGTAAATAAACATCCACCACCACTCAGACAGACCTTGGTACTCCTGAGAAGTTAATGAACAAAGGTTCTTCGCCACCTTCACTTGGATGGAATTCGGTCCTCCCAAAATGCAAGTAGATGAATATCTCCTGCTATTGACCTGTTCAAAATATCTGTGTTCAAGCTATGCGCTTCTTTGCAAAAAGTGTACACACACCAAAGCACAAACAGAATGCTAAATATCTGAAAAAGAGGGTCTTTGTTCAAACAAAAGCTACCCCACGGGCTACATCATCATGTGACAGTGCAAAGGCACACCCGCAAGATAAAGAAAAAATGAAGCAAACAAACAAAAAAGGCAACAATGGGATTGCCCCTCAACAATGACGTTAGCATCCTCATTTGAGGCATCCTCAACACCCAATTTGCCATGCTCTAGTAATTTCAAAGAAGCCCGAAACCCCTTGCCAAAGCCTAATCGGTACGTTGTGTTAGAGCATGTGTTCCGCACTCCTTGGTTTGAAAATAACAAATCTCAAATGTATTTGAACATAGTGTGTATGTGCTGTGAAGATATAACAGGTATAAAACTTTGATAATTTTGGATGGACGACGTACATTAGATTTTACAAAGTCAACTGTCATATGTGATAGTCACTACCACCCTGCTTTAGCATGATGACGTTAGCCAGGAAGTAGACCACATTTCAAAATGGTTGGCATGATGCACATTTTCGAAGATACCACATGTCGATATCGTGATATTGCAGCGCGATAGTCCCACAACCGTAAACGACCTCTAGCACCACGATACGGTTATTACAGAGTGGGATACGTGTCAACCATTGGAGTTATCACAGGCGATATCACGCTACCGCCACGAGATAGTTGAAAAATTATAAATGGGCTGAACTTCGGGAATTTGATGTCACACACCTCCAGGATCCTTGATTTCATGCATCTATATCCAGATAACTCGGTGCAACAAAAATACTTCCTAAATGTTCGTGAAATCTCAAGAGCGAAGAAGGGGTCATTCGTGCTTCTTATCTCCAGCGATTTTCACAAGTATTTTCCGTCCTCTTCACCGCTCAAGACCTGAGGGAGTTTTTTATTCTCAAATATTTTTCCTTTTTCATTCTCTTTGTAATCGGTAGAGAATTCGCCGCCTTGTGAGTGGCGACTTGGCCCGTGTGTGGTTTAGGGGGAAATCGCTTTCATGTGTTCACTGACTAGGTGGTAGTGAGATCTAGGGGAGGCTAGTTGTTGTATTTAGAGAGATAGGCTTTAGTCGACCGGTCCTTGGGAGAAGGACCAGTAAATTCAAAAAGTAGATTTTATCTTTTTCATCACAGCTTTGATTTCAAGATTTATTGAAATCTTTTATTTGTAATTTTCTTATCACTTTTGAAATAAACTTGCATTTCATTTATCATAAATCTAAAAGTGATTTGTTATAAATATTTGGTTGTAACTAAGCTTTCTTGATTCTAGAATAATTTGGCTAAGTATTTTGTTAATTTGAAAAATTAAAGTTTACCCTTATTCACCCCCCCCCCCCTCTAAGGTCGCCTCCAACATTTGGTATCAGAGCATGCTTTATCCAAATCAGTTTAACTATCGGGAGAAATGGCGCATAACGATCACGCGTATTCTGAGGGACAAGGAATTAGCAGACCTCCTTTATTCACTAGCACTGATTATAATTACTGGAAAACTCGAATACTATGTTTTCTTATTGCATTAGATATTGATGTCTGGGGAAGAATAGAGTAGTGCTACACTCCACCTGCAGTGGTAGTTGGAAGTGTATCTATGGAAAATTGAAGGATAAATGGGACAATTTAGACAAACTTCGTTGTAAGATTACTATTAATGCCATGAACACATTATTTTGTGCGTTAAATAGAACAGAATTTAATAGAGTTTGCGCATGTGAAACTACTTATGATATTTGGAATTTGTTTGAAGTTACACATGAAGGTACATCACAAGTGAAAAGCTCGAAGCTGTTTAAACTGGAGTCAGAATTTGAAAATTTCTGGATGCAGGTTGACGAAGACATTGATTCAATGAACACAAGATTTTCAAAAATCATCAACAACTCAAAAGTTCTTAGAAAGAACTTCTCATGAAGGTGACCGCCATCTTGGAATCACATGATCTTAAAACTCTTCAAATTGAGAGACTCATCAGAAATCTGAAAACTCATGAAGTATAGTTGAAAATTCAACAAGAAGAGTATAACTTGGAACCAAAGAATAAGGCATTGGCATTGAAGTCTATGAAAGAAGTGGAAAGTGACACAGATGAAGATGATGAATAGGATGAGGAGAGTTTGTTTCGCAGGAAATTCAAAAGGTTTATGAGGAATCCAGTGCAGAGGAACTCATTTAAAAAATACTTTAATAAAAAGGATTTTGGAGTTTAGAAAAGTAGAGGTAAAGTCGATGTTGAGGAAGATGAAGAGCATCCGCCACTAGAGTGTTGTCATTGTAGAAGGATTAGTCATATAAGAAGCAAGTGCCCAAAGTATTTGAACGAGCAAAAAGTGAAGAGGCACGACAAAAAGATGGTGTTGAAGGTAGAAACTTGGGACGATTCATCATCTGAAGATTCAAGTGGTTTAGGTTCAAAAGATAAAGAGGAAGCCAATATGTGTTTGATGGGAAAGAGCACTTCACCATCCAAAGACAAATGCAGTGTCCAAAGTGACACTGATGTAACTCCTCCAGCTTACGAAGAATTATAATATAAATTTTTACATACTTGCAAAATTTTTGATAAAAGTCTTAAAGATATAGATCTAGTGAATTGAAAGTGCTTGAGAAGGAGAAGGTCACTTTTCAAGAGTTTGATCACTCTTCGACAAGGATAAAGGAATTAGAAGAATCTCTTACTAAGTACAAAAACAAAGTATATTCTCCCAACAAAGAAAAAATGGACTTAGAGTGAACTTTAAAATCTTCTCAATCTCAAATAGAAAGTGGCAAAAATGCATTTACAAGTCAGTCTATTATGTTAGTCACGAAAAACACCGCTTTGAAAGCCAAGATCCATGATCTAAATATGACTATTAAGAAATTTGGAATTGTCCAAAAATTACTTGATATGATTTTAGTCAACCAGTGCCTTGGATGTGCAATGTACAGACTTGGATATGTTGTTAGAACCTATCGCCCCACAATATCTACTATCACCGGTGATAACTCAAAGTCCAGAAAATTAGATTTTAAAAATAAAAATAATTCTTCTATTGATCAACCATCTTCTAGTAAGATTCCAAATTCATTGTGAAAAAGACTTCATCACCTTTTATTACTTGTGCTAAATGTAATAGGTTTGGACACACTACTAACTCTTGTAGTAAGATAGGCTAGAGTTTAATTAAACAAGTCTGGGTACCTAATGTAACACCCTTATCCGTCACATAGCATATAGTAGTAGGTCCGGCCGGGGCCCGACGCCATATACTACGGACAGACTGGTTGGTTACTTATTGAAACCAATCAACCAATCACAACGTCCTACATAGAGCACCTAGCGAAAGCAATTTTATGAAGTTGCAAAGAAAAAAGAACCCAGCCAAGCATGAATGTCCACTACAATAAACTCATAGGAATGTATAATACATAAATTTGGCCTTAAGGCCTTACAAAAGTTTGTACAATAAGAGTGTCTTCCAGACCTAGGAACGCAGGCCGGTCACACATGAGTACATAAGAAAAACACTCAAAAATTGGCCTTCGAGGGCCGGCACAACAACTTGGGCTTTAGGCCGCTATTTACCGCTCGGCTCCGCAGCACCTGCAAGCAACAATCCACCGCACGGTGGTAAACAAAAGCAACGGTCAGCTATGTTGACCAAATTATAAAGACCCCGACCCCAACTCGGGGCGGCGATGCTCTTCCCAGCATTTTGTTAGCATAATCAAGCGGTATAGTATAAACACACACTTCATAACAGGTACAGGCATGCACGACCACACACCCCATGCACTCAGGGCATATTCACGGCGAACCGGCCAATATCACGTCGATTTAAACAATAGACATTCTCATCTCACCACCGTCCCTTTGACAGCCAACCATATGAGAATTTTGTCTTCCTGGCATTGGTCACGTCAATTTAAGCCATAGACCGCCAAAGATCCTCATCTATGCCAACGGTTCCACCGAACGACATAGATCTGGTACGGTTCCACCTGACCCGTGCTCATACCGCAACGACAATTTTAGCCATATGCGCAGGTCAAGACTCCCCGAGTCCCATTTCCATCACACAATTCATATAAACCGGTTATGTTCAAGTTGGCTCCGCGGCCACCATGTTGGCAACATCCCGCATTTGCCTAGTTTTCCGGGTGCACCTTGGAGTTAGTCCCCAAGGCTCCCTGTTGCAATCTACCTCATAGAAAACTCGAAAACACATCCATTCACACGGAGTCTTCTCCGGTTTATTATGCAATGCAACATCACTGATCCGGAGCAACTTATCCGGATAGGCTTCACACATCATGCCTATGTCCGTTTTCGAATACGAACTCTACACAAAGGGGACTTTACATATCTACCCCAAGGAACGCCTCAACTCATTGCACGCTCGCGTGAGAGGGCTTCCTATGCAAAGGAAAAGAGGAATTCACATGTCCTAGGATGAGATCATTATACTAAAGTTCTTCCTTGGCGCAATGGAAATCTAGGCATATGGAAAGCACCGCAATCTCCTTGCCTCCGCGGATCCGATGTCGGCTCGCGATTTGGAGCTCCGAAGCACGGCCGGTGAACGGATCTAGCTCTCCTTCTTCCTCCTTGCTCTCCATTCTCTCTAGCTTTTAGAGAGAGACAACCCAAATGGAATGAGGGTTTTCAAAGCCCTATTCCCGATTTTAACTCATCAGTAACAACCCCCCACCGTTGGATCCCAAACCAAGGAAACAGACGGCCACGATTCTGCCCAAAATTTGAAATCCTGGGTCGAACACGGGTTGCAACACGGCCGTGTGCATGACCGTGTCACTCATTCGCCATCACCAGGAATTCCCGACTAGAACACGGCTTGTGATACAGCCACCGACACGCCCGTGTCACATGTGACACGCCCGTGTCAGGGCCCGTGTCACGGCCCGTGTGAAAAATTCATGATTCTCCCGAGAAGGACACGGCCATGTGACCGCCTGTGTCACAAGTCGTGTGATAGACACGCCATGGGACACGCCCGTATCCCAGGCCGTGTAATCTCCTTAGTACAAAACCGCAGACTGCCTGAGCAAGACACACCCTGGGACACGCCCATGTCCCAGTCCGTGTGCCTACACTCGACGATTACTGATCGCCAAAACATTGACCATGCGACCCGTGGCCGAACATGCCCGTGACACGCCCTGGGACTCGCCTGTGTCCTAGGTCGTATCACCTGCTCCAAGTCCTAGACTTGGCTTAAAATGTCACCCGTCCCTCTTTCGAGTTTTGGGGTGTTACAACTCTCTCCCTCTTAAAAGAATTTCGCCCACGAAATTACTAGAGGAAAGAAAACGGAAAACTTTAAGCGGTACCTGAGCGGAATAACTCTGGGTACTCCTCCATTATGGTTTGCTCCCATTCCCAAGAGAGCTACTCCCGACCGCAATTGTCCCACCGGACCTTGACCATCCGGATCTCCTTGTTATAGAGTCGCTTAACTTCAAAGTCCTAAATACGAACGGGCTTGACCTTAGTCGCCAACCCTTCGTCCACCGACACATGATCCACTGCGATCACCTGCGAAGGCTCTTGCACCGCCTTTCGTAACACTGAGATGTGGAATACATCGTGTAGTCCACTCAACTCCACCGATCGCCTCAAACGATAAGCCGCTTCGTCGACCCGCTTCAGAATCTCAAAGGGTCAAAGGTATTTCGGGCTTAGCTTCTTCAAGCGTCGCACCTGCGAAACACCCTTGAACGACTTTATCTTCAAGTACACCCAATTGCCGACCGCGAACTCCACGTTCTAGTGCTTGGCATTATAGTACTTAGCTTTCCTATCCCGAGCGATCAGCAAATACTCTCGAATGATCCGCACCAAAGAAGTAGCACTCTCTACCTCCTATTTCTTGTACAACCTTGCCTCACCCGTTTCTATCCATGATAATGGCGTGCGACACTTCCTACCATATAGGGCCTCGAAGGGAGCAATTTGAATACTCGCCTGGTACCTGTTATTGTACGCAAACTCCACCAAATACAGGTGGTCTTCCCAATGCTTCCTGAATTCTAGAACACACATGCGGAGCATGTCTTCCATAGTTCTGTTGACCCTCTCGGTCTGCCCATCCGTCTGCAATGGAAGGCTGTGCTGAACTTCAATTTAGTCCCCAGCATCTATTGCACCAACCTCCAATCATTGGATGTAAAACGCCCATCGCGATCACTCACGATGCTGCGAGGCACACCGTGCAGTCTGACTATATTATCCACATATATTTTCGCCAGTCTCTCCACTAAATCATCCTTCCTATGCAGAATAAAGTGAGACACCTTTGTTAATCGATCTACGATCACCCATATGGCGTCGTTCCCCTTATGCAACCTTGGCAAGCTATGCACAAAGTCCATCGATATGTTGTCAAACTTCCATTCCGGAATAGGCAAGGATTTCAAGAATCCACCAGGCTTTTGGCACTCCGCCTTTACTAAGGCGCACGTTTGACACTTAGCCACAAACAGTGCCACGTCCTTCTTGAGCCCTGGCCACCAAAACAGCTTCTTTAGGTCCTGGTACATCTTCGTGCTCCCTGGGTGGATTGAGTACTTGGTATTATGAGCCTCGTACATCAACTCCGCCCGAAGATTTCCCCCGCTTGGGACGCACAAATGATGGTCCTTCTTAACAGCCCATCCTTAACTGAAAACTGGGAATTTTACCCATCCAACGCTGCATCCATAAGCTCCTTCATGCTACCATCCAACTCTAATGCCTGCCGAATACGATCAGCCAGGTCATACTGAACTTCTGTCAAATTCAACAATGCTTTAGCGCTAGTCTGCTTGTCTACACAACAGATCACCAACGCCTCCAACTCCTGAACTAGCCTCTCATCATGAACCGACAACCAGTTGGCTTGGGCGGGAGCCCTGCGACTCAACTCATTCGCAACTGCATTGCCCTTGTCGGGTACATAATGAATCTTGAACGTATAGTCCCCCAGGAACTCCATCCATCTCTACTGCTTCATGTTCAGATCCTTCTTATCTAACAGGTACTTCAGTCTCTTATGGTCGGTATAAATATCGACCTTTATGCTGTACAAGTAGTGTCTCCACAGCTTAAGCGCAAATATCACGGCCGCCAACTCTAAGTCGTGGACTGGATAATTCCTTTCGTGCACTTTTAGTTGACGTGATCAATACGCTATAAAATTTCCATGCTGCAGTAGCACGCAGCCCAAACCACTACCTGAGGCATCACTATAAATCTTGAAGCCCTCGGTCCCACTCGGCAAACTTAGCACTCGCGTCATGGTCAACCATCCCTTCAGCTCCTCAAACTCTTGCACGCACTCCTGCGTCTACAAGAACTTCTGATCCTTCCTTGTCAACTTCGTGAGAGGTAACGCTATCCGCGAGAAGTTCTCTACGAAGAGCCTGTAATAGCCGGCAAGCCCAAGAAAACTACCGACTTCCGCTACAAAAGTCAACACAGGCCACTCCCGTATCACAACAATCTTCGCCGGATCCACTGTTATACCTTCCCCACTGACAATATGACCAAGGAATGCTACTGAGGGTAGCCAGAACTCGCATTTGGAGAATTTTTCATAGAGTTCATTCCTTCTCAGCGTCTCCAAGACTAGATGCAGATGCTTGAAGTGATTTTCTTCGCACTGTGAGTAAACAAATATGTAGTCAATGAAGGCGATCACAAAACGGTCTAGGTACTCTCGGAACGTCCTGTTCATCAAATCCATAAACACCGATGGCCCATTGTCAGTCCAAACGGTATGACCGTGAACTCGAAGTGCCCATACCTTGTGCTAATGCCATCTTAGGGATATTACACTCCCTTATCCTCAGCTGATAATACCCAGACTTTAGATCCAACTTCGAATATACCGACGATCCGACTAACTGATCGAAAAGATCATCAATCCTTTGGATCGGGTATTTATTCTTCTCCATTAGCTTGTTCAACTCCCTGTAGTCGATACACAGCCGCAAACTCCCGTCCTTCTTCTTAACAAAGAGGATCGGTGCACTACAAGGCGACGAGCTTGGACGCATATACCCTTGCTCTATTAACTCTTCTAGTTGAACCTTCAACTCTGCCATCTCCTTAGGCGCCAACCTATAAGGAGAACGTGACATAGGTTTGGCACCTGGAACTAGCTTGATGGTGAAATCAATCAATCGCTGCGGTGGGGATCCGGGAAGATCGCCCGGGAACACGTCGGGGTACTCACATACCACTGGGATACTATCCAAAGTGGCCTTAGGCTTTACAGCCTCCACTAACGTGAAGAACAGCTCTGCTCCAGCACGAACCGCCTTCACTACCTGAAGAGCAAACATCAACGTCTTGCTCGACCCCTTCAATCCCGCAAACGTCGTCTCCTGCCCAACACCCAGATTGAACTCCTTACGGTTGCAATCGATACAAGCCTTCTACTCTAAAAGCCAATCCATACCAAAGATAACGTCGAACTCTACTAGCGGCAGCAACGACGCTAGCAAGTCGAACTCTTGGCTTCCAATATGAACCTTTACGGCGCATACTCTATCTGCACACATCGAACACCCATTCGGTAGTAACACATCCAACTTGTCCTTCGCCATCGAAGAAGGGGCTCCGATACGCAATATAAAACTTTCGGACAAAAAGGAGTGTGAAGCTCCCATATCGAATAGTGCTCGTGACGGACTATCACCAATCAGAACAAAGCCTATACAAATAGTATTAAGCTAACAAGCATTGGGTAACATTATTTCAAGCTAACTTGCTATAAATTAAACTGTACCTGTCACCACGTCGACCTGTTTGATGGCCTCCTACTGGCCCAAGTTATAGACTCTCGGATGAGTCAGAGCATAGTGGGACGCGGTTGACTCCACCGTCTTTCCCTTATCTTCATAAGTCGCTCCTTGCTTTCTCTCGGACTTCGGACGTCCGCTCTAACAATCGCGGGCAAAATGCCCCGTCTTTCCACAAGTATAACAAGCGCCCGGGGTTCGGTTGGTAGTTGCCCCCGAGGCACCTGATGAAGGGGCTGGACCCGACGTCTTAGCCTTCTTGTAGAACCTGTGATATCCAGACTTTGAAGTAGGCGGCACTTTAAACTCCGATTTCTTGCCACCGGATTCCTTCTTTGCTTGAACATTCTTTATATCCTTTTCCAAGGACCGAGCCGAGTTGACCAATGTCATGAAACCTTGCGCCATAGGCCCCGAAAGTAACAACCTCAAATCATCTCTTAACCCTTCATAGAAACGGTTTGTCTTGCGCTCCTCATCGGTAAAGGTAGCGCTTACGTATCGTCCCAAATGAGTGAACTCATGGAGATACTCATCCACGGTGCTATCTCCTTGCACCAACTTTTGAAACTCATTTTCCAATGTGATCCTCTAAGCTGAGGGGAAGTATCGAGCAATAAACAACCTCGAAAATTCCTCCATAGAGACATCAGCAAACTGCCTTCCCCTCAAGTGGTGTAGCTCCAGCCCTTCCCACCATAACCTCGCGTCCCCATCCAACAAGAACGTCGCAATCTTGGTCTTCTGCCACTCTTCAGTCTCCATTGTTGTCAGCACTCTCTTGACTCTCGATAGCCAATCCTCTGCCTAAGTCGGGGTTCCCGTTCCCGAGAACACTGGCAGATGGAAACCCATCACATGCTTAAGTTATTTCTCAGTTTCTCTCCGAGGCAACTTCGGCTCCACCATCACCTGTTCCACCCTCCTAGGCTCTGCCGCTTGGAGCGGTACTTACTCCACAACAAGAGCAGGCTGCTGCACCTGCCTCGAAGGCTGCGCATTGATCATTGCAAGTACAGCTTCTGCCACCAATCTAATGGTCTCGTCTGAAGGAGGTGTTGCAGACGCATCATTTGGTGCGCTGCTTGCCTCAGAACCTGGCCGTTCCGACGGTCCAGCACCACTCCTGGTCACCTATAATCGTGCAAAACACTGATAAGCGACCAAACAATATTGCAAACAGCAATTATAGGAACACGCGGGTTCCTCAAACATGTGTATTTTCATTCCTAAGTGGACATTCATGGGTTCTTTTCATGTTATAACGATGACGCACAAACATGTGCTCACCACCCCTTAAAGTGAATTCGCCCATGAATTCATTTAAGCTTGACCGAAACCGGTAGTCTGATATAAAATTGTAACACCCCTATCCATCACATAACATATAGCACTAGGTCGGGCCAGGGCCCAACGTCATATACTACGGACAGACCGGTTGGTTATTTAAACCAATCAACCAATCACAACGTCCTACACAGAGCACCTAGCGGAAGCAATTTTATGAAGTTGTAAAGAAAAAAGAACTCAACCAAGCATGATTGTCCACTACAGTAAACCCATAGGAATGTATAATACACAAATTTGGCCTTAAGGCCTTACAAAAGTTTCCTCAATAAGAGTGTCTTCCAAACCTCGGCACGCAGGACGGTCACACATGAGTACATAAGAAAAACACTCAAAAATTGGCCTTCGAGGGCCGGCACAGCAACTTTGGCTTTAGCCCGGTATTTACCGCTCGGCTCCGCAGCACCTGCAAGCAACAATCCACCGCACGGTAGTAAATAAAAGCAATGGTCAGCTATGCTGACCAAATTATAACGACCCCGCCCCTAACTCGGGCCGCGATGCTCTTCCCTGCATTTTGTTAGCATAATCAAGTGGTATAGTGTAAACACACACTTCATCACAGGTGCAGGCACGCACGGCCACACACCCCGTGCACTCAGGGCACATTCACAGCGAACCGACCAACGTCACGTCAATTTAAGCCATAGACGTTCTCGTCTCACCACCGTCCCTTGGACGGGCAACCATATGGGAATTTTGTCTTCCTGGCATTGGTCACGTCAATTTAAGCCATAGACCGCCGAATATCCTCATCTATGCCAATGGTTCCACCGAACAACATAGATCAGGTATGGTTCCGCCTGACCCGTGCTCATACTGCAACGACAATTTAAGCCATATGCGCAGGTCAAGACTCCCCAAGTTCCGTTTCCATCACACAATTCACATAACCAGGTTATGTTCAAGTTGGCTCCCTGGCCACCATGTTAGCAACATCCCGTATTTGCCCAGTTTTCTGGGTGCACCTTGGAGTTAGTCCCCAAGGCTCCCTATTGCAATCTTCCTCGTAGAAAACCCGAAAAACAACCATTCACATGGAGTCTTCTCCGGTTTATTAGGAAATGCAACATCACCGATCCAGACCAACTTGTCCGGATAGGCTTCACACATCATGCCTATGTCAGTTTTTGCATACGGACTCTACACAAGGGGGACTTTACATATCTACCAAAAGGAACGCATCAACTCATCGCACGCTCGCGTGAGAGGGCTTCCTATGCAAAGGAAAAGAGGACTTCACATTTCCTAGGATGAGAATCGTTACACTAGCATTCTTTCTTGGCGCTATGGAAATATATGCGGATGGAATGCACCACAATCTCCTTGCCTCCGCGGATCCGAAGTCGGCTCGTGATTTGGAGCTCCGAATCTCCGACAGTGACCGGATCTAGCTCTCATTCTTCCTCCTTGCTCTCCCTTCTCTCTAGATTTTAGAGAGAGACAACCCAAATGGAATAAGGGCTTTCAAAGCCCTATTCCCATTTTTAACTCATCAGGAATAGCCCCCCACCGTTGGATCCCAAACCAAGGAAACGAACGACCACGATTCAGCCCAAAATTAAAAATCCTGGGCCGAACACGGGTTGTAACACGGCTGTGTGCATGGTCGTGTCACTCATTCGCCATCACCAGGAATTCCTGACCAGAACACGGCTTGTGACATGGCCACCGACACGCCAGTATCACATGTGACACGCCCGTGTCAGGGCCCGTGTGCAAAATCCATGATTCTCCTGAGAAGGACAAGGCCATGTGACACGCCTATATAACATGTCGTTTGCTAGAAATGCCCTGGGACACGCCCGTGTCCCAGGCCGTGTAATCTCCTTAGTACAAAACTGCAGACTGCCCGAGCAGGACATGCCCTGGGACACGCCTGTATCCCAGGTCGTGTGCCTACACTCGACGATCGCTGATCGCTAAAACATCGACCATGCGACCCGTGGCCGAACACGCCCGTGACACGCCCTGGGACACGCCCGTGTCCCAGGCCGTGTCACCTGCTCCAAGTCCCAGACTTGCTTAAAAAATCACCCATCCCTCTTTTGAGTTTCGGGGTGTTACACCTAAACCATCCACCTACTCTATGGGTTGCATCACTTGGGTAACCAGATCTTGACTCTAATTTCTTTTCTATGTGTGTTGGTAGGCTAATTAAGGACAAAGAAGGCGTGTGGTACTTTGACTCAGGATGTTAAAAACACATGACGGGCAATAAATCCAAGTTTCTTAGCCTTGAAATGAAGAAAAGAGAATTTATGACTTTTGGCGACAACAACAAAGGAAGAATCATGGGCATCGGTGTAGTTGGTAACGATTTCTTTACTATTTCAAATTTTTTATTTGTAGATTGATTGAAACATAATTTAATTTCTATAAGTCAACAATTTTATAGGGGCTTAAATATTTTATTTGAATCATCTTCAAACATTTGCAAAGTCATAGATTCAAAAACTGAAGAAATTGTTTTTACAGCACCGAGAATTCACAATGTTTATATGATTCCTTTTCATGATCTTTCTCATTCTTCACTTAAATGTTTTATTTCCAAAAACGATGAATTAAAATTGTGGCATAGGCAATTTGGACATTCTAGTATAAAAGTTGTAGTTATACTTTCCAAAAATAAATTGATTAGGGGTTTACCTTTGTTAGATGAAAAACTTTCGTCTTTATATATGCCGTGTCCAAAAGGAAAATTTAAAAAATCATCTTTTAAAAGCAGAAATATTGTTTCTACAACTAGACCTTTACAATTAATTCCTATAGATTTATTTGGCTCGGTTACTACTCAGAGTCTAGGAGGTAGAAAGTATACTTTTGTTTTGATAGATGATTATTCACATTTTTGTTGAACAATATTTTTAGTATCCAAATCCGATGCGTATTTTGAATTCACAAAATTATGTACTTGTATTAAAAATAAACTTGATTTGAAATTAAATGCATACGATCGGATCATGCAAGTGAGTTTGATAATAATAGATTTATTTCATTTTGTACGGAATTAGGGATTAAGCATGATTTTTTCCCTCCTCGCACACCACAACAAAATAGTGTTGTGGAGAGAAAAAATAGAACTCTTCAAGAACTAGCAGGTAATATGTAATCTGAATATAAATTACCTAGATCTTTTGGGGATGAAGCTGTTAATACTGCTTGTTATGTGATAAATCGTGTCATACTGCGTCCATTTTTAAAACTTACACCATGAGCTATTGAAAATGTTGAAGTGAAAGTGGGGGATTGGGCAACTTGGGCGACCTGTCTGTGCAGTCTATGCGGACAGGACTGGCGGTTAGCCAGGTCAGCAGAGCTGTAACTGACAGCTTGTTCCTTGGAGGACTGGGATGTCTGTTCGCGCGGTTTATGCGAACAGGGGCGGCGGCCAGCCAGGACGGCTTATGCTCAGCAGGCAGTTGAATCCCAGGTAATCGGGCGAATAGCTTCTATATCCATGAAGTCTGGAAAGATGCGTACTGGGATGGAGCTCGGCAGACTGGCATGGCAGATTCCTTGGTCTAGCTCTGGTGGTGCGGCTGGTGGAAGCTACAGGGTTTGCCGGTTAGTTTGGACTGGTGTTGGAGTTCGCCAGGATATGTGGACTGATGCAAGTGTCTGCTAGTAAGCACAGACTGGCCCTTGTTGCCGATGGTGTTGACTTGGTTGGTTCTGAACCAAGTCAAGGTTGGCTCAGTACGGGAGATCGCACGGTTAAAACACAAAGTGCTTCTCAGTCCACCAAGCTCGGTAGCAGTTACCGTGTGTCGTGGTTTCGAGCTTGGGGAATGTAGATCGAAGTTGAGTCCGCAAGGCGTGCGGACTGGTGTAGTATCCGCCAAGTTCGGAAGTTGGCTGTTGTGCCTTGGTTACAAACTTGGGGGTGTGGGATGATGCTGTGTCACCAAATTGCGCGGACTAGAGCAGTGTCCGCTGATAAGCAAACAGGGTATTGTTGTAGAGATTTACTGGTAGCAGTGTCCTGACTTGGCTACTTGGTGGGCTGGCTATCTTGCATAGGTCGCGGCAGACTGGCTGTGTATCCACGGCTTGCGGAAATAGTCGGTGATTGCCTCAGGCTAGGGCGGTTATCCAATCAGCTAGGGCAGTGACTACACTCCTCACCGTGCCTATAAATAGGGCCCCATGTCACATCAATATAAGGAGTGAATGAAAAGTAAGTGAACCAATGGGTAGTTGCTATAAACTGGATGTTTTATCCGTACGGTTTGAAGGCTGGCCGGGTTATGCTTTGCAGGTTGTGTGGATAGCATTACAAGGCAAGGACTTGGTTCTGACTGCGGTCAAGGATAGTGCGGACTCTGCAGATAGCAACCAGCAGTTAACAGTAGGTCATGGGTTACAGCTAGGTGGTCTTCTCTTCTGCAACTAGTTTCCCAGTTCAATAAGGTCTCCACTTTTAGAGGCATGTTCAGTTCGGCAGCAGCAGATTGTGCGGTCAGGAGGCTAGGAAACCTTATGGTTAGGTGGCTTGCTGATCGGCGAGTAGAGTTCCTTCTTGCATTGGAATAACGGGCAGTCTGCACAGCTTTGTTTGCAGTTTGGCGACCTACCGGTTTCAGCAGACTCTGTATTGCGGCAGTAGAGTCGGCGGCTAACTCTTTGAGTCAACGTGGTTAGGTTTTTCCATCTAATTGTTTTTGCTTTTCCTTTGGGTACATTGGTGAATCATGTCTCGCCATGTATGTCTCACCTTATAAAGATTGTTTAGTGCAATATTTTTGCTCTTCTGGTTTGCATCTGATTTATTTGGGCTCGGATTAGTTAAGTGTTCCTGCGCCTGGTTTCCCGTCTTTCACTATATCAAATTTTTGACATGGTATCAGAGGGAACAGAGGTTTGAGCAGTGGATCAACCGGCGGTTTGCTTTTATGCTTCTGTGAGTCTAAGTGAACCAGGATTAAGTGCAATAGAAGGTTGTTTAGCAAGGGATCTTGGAATGGAGCTTCTTACATGGACTAACTTTGGAAAGTGGAAGTCATGTATGGAAAGTTATCTTCTTGGCAAGGACCTTTGGGAGGTGGTTTGCGGAGACAGAAGGCAAGTGGTTACTATTGGCAATGCTGAAGTGATGAGAGCTTGGAAGGAGACAAACGTGAAAGCAGGGTCTATTCTCAAGCAGGTTATCTCATCGGAACTCTTGGACCATATCGGCGGATGTCAGTTAGCTTCGGAGATTTGGACTTCCCTTGATAGGTTGTTCAACAAGGAGGTGAAGTTGGCTGCTGAGGATGGTCCCTCTACTTCTGATCAGTAAGAGAGGAGTGTTTCTCCTAGGCATGATGGGAAGAGGAAGGAAGGACCAAGGTGCTATAGATGCAAGCAGTCTGTTCACTTTAAGGAGTGTAAGGTGATCCTGCACTCGATGAATGTTGCTCATGTTGGGAGTAAGGAGAAGAACTTGGTTGGGTCTTAAACAAGTTCTGATGTTGATTGGTTGAAGTCCAATGATAGTGCAGTAATCTAGCACGAAAGACTGAGACATGTCGGGATGGACAAGTTGAAAGCAATGGCGGTGAGAAGCCTTATGAGAGTCTTTCCTAGGATGTCATCCTTTGGAGATGGTCAAGCTTGCGCGAGATGTCCACACGGTGAAGCTTATTGCTTTACATCTGATAAGGCGCAGTCCAGGTGTAAGGTACCATTAAAGTGTATCCATGGTGATCTAGTGGGGCTGACTGTCACCGCCAGTCTTGGAGACAGCAGGTACATACTGATATTGGTTGATGACTACTCGAGGTATACTTGGGTGTACTTCATGAAGGAGAAGTCGAACGTGTTTCGTTTGTTTGTGGAATAAAAGAAGCTTATGGAGGGCAAGCTTGGTCTGCGGATCAAGAAGTTGAGAATGGGCTACGGAGGTGAGTTTGGCTCAACCATGTTCTATAACTTCTGCCGGAAGCATGGAATCAAAAGGGAGCTCTCTTATGGACATACTCCAAAACAAAGTGGAGTAGTAGATCGAAAGTCTTGTCTTTTTACGGGGACTTGCAAGTGTTTGCTTCGGTGAAAAGACATTCCTAAGGCCTTTTTGGTGGAAGGGATAGCTTGCGCGGCACATGTCATCAATCGGATACCTCTGAATCCGATCAACATGAAGACTCTGTATGAGCTGATGTTCAGGATAAATCCCAACATGAAGCACCTTCAGGTGATGTAATCTACCTGCTATGTACACGCTCTGGATGCTCTCAAGATGAAGCTAGTCTTCATTGGGTATGATGAGCAGAAGAGAAGATGGAGGTGTATGGATCCTGCGATGAAGAAGTTCATCGTGTCGAGATACATTGTCTTCGATGAGCTGATGTTGTATTGGGGTAGCTCATGTGTGGAGTGAGAGGTGAGCAGGTCAGATGGTGGGCTGGAGGAGGCTGCTTCTAAGGTTCAGATGGAGCTGTCTTTGTAACCAAGAGTTCTAGGTTATTCTAGCTCCGAGGAAGAGGCATCTGGTTCTAGAAGCAGTGGGAGCGATGCTCAAGGTGCTTCTAGTTTGAAGACAGTTGCTTCTTGTTCAGGAAGTAAGGGGAGTAATACTCCAAGTGCTTCTAGTTCAGGTAGCAAGGGGAGCGATGTTCTAGACAGTTCTGGTTCAAGAGCGGAGGCTTCTGGTCCAGGTAGCAGGGGTAGCATTGCTCAAGGTGCTTGTGGTTCAAGTGCGGTGGCATCTTGTTTAGGAAGCAAGGGCAGCATTGTTCTAGGTTTGCCCAGGAACAGATCTGGTTCAGAAGGAGCAGCGGTGGTGGTTAGCCATGATCAGGTTCTTCGGAGGTCGAAGAGGGTCACCAATCCAACAGCTCGATATACCTGAGGAAATTTAGTGATCTTGGTCTCATGTTTCCATACAGGCCCTCAGATCGAGCAAGTGTCTTCTAGCTGTGATGAGGCCACTAGAGTCAAGGAGGTGGATAACGTTAAGGTTGAGGAGGTGTCTACCCTAAGAGGAGACATAGCTTGGGATTCTGTGCCCAAGGTCGTTATTATTACTCCTATGGCATGCAAGTGTAGGTCGAAGCTGAAGAAGAAGGCAGAGGGAAGCATGGCTCCTTTCGGGAGATGTTGGAGGGATCCCTTATGGTCCAGGATATGTGGGGAGAGGACTATGTCTCAGACATCTCCTCGATGGCGCTATCAGAGGGACTATGTGGGAGGTTACAGGAACTGCTAGGGTTGTTCACAACTTCTCACTTCAAGGGGGAGTGTTGAAAATGGTAAAGTGAAAGTGGGGGATTGGGCAACCTGGGCGACCGGTCCGCACGGTTTATACGGACAGGACTTGCGGTTAGCCAGGTCGGCAGAGCTGTTGCTAACAGCTTGTTCCTTGGGGGCCTATGCTGTTTGTTCGCACAGTCTATGAGAACAAAGGCGACGGCCAGCCAGGACAGCTTATGCTCAATAGGCAGTTGGATCCCAAGTAATCGGGTAGATAGCTTCTATATCCGCGGAGTTCGGAAAGATGCGGACTGGGATGGAGCTTGGTAGACTTACATGGTATATGCCTTTGTCTAGCTCTTATGGTGCGACTTGTGGAAGCTGCAGGGTTCGTCGGTTAGTGCGGACTAGTGCTGGAGTTCGCAAGGATTGGCAAACTGATGATAGTGTCCTCCAATAAGCACGGAATGGCCCTTATGGACGATGGTATGGACTTGATTTGTTCTGAACCAAGTCCATGTTGGCTCAGTCCGGGAGATCGCACGATTAAAGCACAGATTTCTTCTCAGTACGCCAAGCTCGGAGGTAGTTGTCAAGTGCCGTGGTTGTGAGCTTGTGAAATGCGGACTGGAGAGTAGTCTGCAAGGCGTGTGGACTAGTGTAGTGTCCGCCAAGTTCGGCAGTTGGTTGTTGTTCCTTATTTAAGAACTTGGGGGTGCAGACTAATGCTGTGTCAACAGGGCACGCGGACTGGAGCAGTGTCCGCTAATAGGCGGACAGGGTGTTGCTGCAGAGTTCTGCTGGTGGAGGCATCCTGGCTTGGCTACTTGGCGAGCTAGCTATGCTGCACAGGTCACGGCGGACTAGCTGTGCATCCGCAGCTTACGGATACACTTGGTGATCTCTACAGGTTGTGGTTGTTATCCTATCAGCTAGGGCGATGACCACACTCCTCACCGTGCCTATAAATAGGACCCCCTATCACATCAATATAAGGAGCGAATGAACAGTAAGTGAACTCATGGGTAGTTGTTGCGGACTGGATATTGTATCCGTACGGTTTGAAGGTTGACCGGGTTGTGTTGTGTAGGTTGTACGGATAGCACTGGAAGGCCAGGACTTGGTTCTGACTGTAGTCAGGGATAGTGTGGACTCTGCAGATAACAACCAGCAGTTAACAGTAGGTCGTGGGTTGCGGCTAGGCGGTGTTCTCTTTTGCAACTAGTTCCTCGGTTCAATAAGGTGTCTACTTCTAGCGGCTTATTCAGTTCGGCTGCAGCAGATCGTGCGGTCAGGCGGCTAGGAGACCTTGCGGTTAGACAGCTTGCTGATCGGCGAGTAGAGTTCCTTCTTGCATTGGAATAACGGGAAGTCTGTGCACCTTGGTTTGCGGTTTGGCGACCTGCAGGTTGAGTGGACTCCATAGTGTAGTAGTAGAGCCACGACTAACTCTTTGAGTCCGCGCAGTTAGGTTTTGCCTTGTAATTATTTTTGCTTTCCCTTTGGGTACATTAGCGAATCATGTCTCGCCATGTATGTCTCGTCTTGTAAAGATTGTTTAGTATAAGCATTTTGCTCTTCTGGTTTGCATCTAGTTTATGTGGGCTCAGATTGGTTGAGTGTTCCTACGCCTGGTTTCCCGTCTTTCGCTATATCAAATTTTTTACATGAGCTATATTTTCAAAAGAAACCTAATGTATCTTATTTAAAAGTTTTTAGATGTAAATGTTTTATTTTAAATACAAAAGATGCTTTAGGTAAATTTGATTAAAAATATGATGAAAAAAATTTTATTGGTTATTCTTCAACTAGTAAAGCTTATCAAATATTTAACAAACAGACAAAAATAGTTGAAGAATCAATTCATGTTATATTTGGTGAGTTTATTCGTTGTGTAGAAGCTAATACTACAGGAAATGATGAAGCACCCCTTCCTCCTTTGGAGAAGGATGATGAATAAATCCTTGGAGAACAAGAACAAGAAAATAAAGAACAAAAAGAAGATGAATTTGAAGAATAGGTTCCTCTAAGGGAGCTTATATTTTCAAAAGATCATCCACAAGAATTGATAATTGGAGAACCATCAAGAGGGGTAAGTACTCGTTCTTCTTTACATGATTTATTTTCAAACCTATATTTTATTTCCAATATAGAACCTAAGGATGTTTCAACTTCTTTAAATGATGAGTTGTGGTTTTTAGCTATGATTGATGAACTTAATCAATTTTAACATAATAAGGTTTGGAAATTTGTAGAGAGACCATCTGATCATCCCATTATAGGTGTTAAATGGATTTTAGAAATAAATTGGATAGTGAATCTAGGATCACTAGAAATAAAGCTAGGCTTATACCAAAAGGATATGCTCAAATAGAGGGGATTGATTTTGATGAAACCTTTTCACCCATAATACGTCTTGAAGTAGTTAGAATTTTTCTTTCTTTTACTAGTTTATAAAGATTTAAATTTGATAGTTTAACTTTCAAGGCAGCCTAAACACCTAGAGGGGGGGGGGGTGAATAGGTTCTGCTTTTCTTATAAAAACTTCTAGGCAGAATTCAATTCAATAGCTAACACAATTGGCACAGCAATCACAGAAAATAAAACATCACAGATTGCACAATGTTTTATAGTGGTTCCCCAAGGTCTGGGTACATCCACTTTCCCCCTTCACCTATCTAGCAGTATGCTAGATTCGGCCAAACTTCCACTTATCTCAGATCAACAGATCCTACAACTCAGAACCCAACTGGTTCCTATAACTCAGGCATAACTGCCCTACCTCAGCCTTGCCCCAAGGCCTATAACTCAGAGAATATCCTTCTCCTACACTCAGGCAAACTGCCCTACCACTCAGAGTTCAACACTCCTACACTCAGCCTTTATAACATAGGCTTACAACTCAGATCTGTGTAAACAGATCCTACAGAAATATAGAAAAGATTATTAAACTGTCTTGGCAAAGTTGAGAGAGAAAAGGCCAAGACAATTCTTGATCAGCTGATGCAATCAACTGTATCTGAGCCTTCTTCAAAGCTTCTTGAAAATGAACTTAGCTGAGTTGATTCCAAACAGCTTCTTGAGAATCCACTGGTGGTTTCTTTCTTCTTCTTCTAATTCTGGCTTGATCTCTCTCTATCCAGCACTTTGAATGATTCTTCTGAATTCTGATTAAAACTCTTCTTAGATCTATCCTTAGATAGTCTTCTTAGATCTCCCGGAGAAGATCTTCTTAAGTGACTAGCACTTTCTTGAAATGAATTGGATTGTGATCCTTCTCTTCCTTTTTGATTCAAAGTTATTCAAAAGGACTATCTGTTGTGGTTGTTGTTCTCCTTCTGAATCTGTCTATTTATAGACATTCTTCATGGTAACCGGCTGATCCGGTTTCTAACCATTTTCTGACAAGTCTGACAGCTTCAGTTAACCGGTGGTAACCCACAGCTGTCAAGTCTTCAAACAAGTCCTGTGCCTTAGTCTTGAACCACAAGTTGTTGAAACAGTCTGTCAGAAAGTGTCGAGACCATCTGTCTATCTGTGTCGACACAATTGACTTTGGTGTCGACACAGTCTTCAGTGATGTCGACTAAGTTGCCTTTGAGTCGACACAGCTTCTTCTGAAAATAACTTGGTCTTGACTCTTCAGTGTGTCGACACAAGTCCTGTGTTTCGACACAGTTGTTGTAGAATCATAACTTAGTAAGTGTCGACTTAGCCTTCAGGTGTCGACACATTCATTTCTTAAATCTGCTTTAATGTGTCGACTTAATCACAATGTGTCGACACATTCTGCTGGTGTCGACAAACTTGAGGTCGACTATTTTCTTCTGTGTCGACACATTCAGCTGATGTCGACAATCTTGAGATCGACTATACTCTTCTGTGTCGACACATTCTCCCAATGTTGAGGTCGACGCTTTTATTCTGTGTCGACACAAATTCCCAGAGTTGTGTCGACTCTTTTCTTCTGTGTCGACACAAATTCCCAGTGATGTGTCGACTTACTTCTTCTGTGTCGACACTTTTTCCTAGTGTAGTTGTAGACTAATTGCTATGTGTCGACACTGCTTCCCAGTGTTGTGTCGACTATTTTCTTCTATGTGTCGACACTGCTTCCTCTGTGTAGACACTTGGACTTAGAATTTTTCTGCATACTTTATCAATTCTTCACCTGCACATGTCAACTTAAAACAACATTAAATACACCTTGGTGTATATCATTGAGCTAGGTTGGGCTTCTTCAAATCAGGTACACATTTTCCAATGTACCCAACAATCTCCCCCTATTTGGAGAAGTCATAACCCCTATAGCCAATGATATACACCATTTATAAACAGTACTAAATGATGATTAATGACATAACAGGAATACTTTAATATAAACAAAACATAAAAACCATTCATCACAGAATACACATTATAATATGCCAAACTACATTTTGTTTATAACTGGGTAATGTTTGATTACAATGTTTTACATTTAATGATTACATCACAACATTACAAAACACTATAAAAAGAACTTAAAACATAATTAGGATTGATCAGGCTCTCTAATTATAATCCCTTTGCCAGATTGAATTGTAGCTGTCACAGGAGCTTCTGATTCTTCAGCTATCTTCTTTCCTTTAAGATCAGCTTTCTTCTGAGATTCTTCCTTGATCCTTTGCCTTTCAAAATAATGAAAAGGCTTTGGGAAGTATTTGCTTGGCTCCTTAGCATCTGATGGCAGTCTTCCCAGCTTAGCTTTCCTTCTGAATTGTACTATTGCTTCTTGTCTTGCCTCATACTTCTGCCATTCTATTTCATTGTACCACTTGCCTCTCTCATGAACTTTATCTTGTACAGCTTTCCATGCAGTGAGTATTATGTTCCTTGAAGTAGGACTCCACTGCTCATAATCTGGCTTAAGTACAGCCTGCTCTCTGAATTTCTTCTTGGCTAATAGAGCATCTTGCTGTTCTTTCAGAGTAGCCTCAGGCTTATCAACCTTTCCAACGACAATATTAGTAACCTCCTTTGGAGGACTATACATTCCTTGAACTTTCTGATCAATCATGTCAAAATCTGGAGGGGGGTAAATGACTTGGGCAACCTCAGGTTGATTGCCTTCAAGTAGATTTGATTGTATTCCTGACTCAGCCACCATAGCATCATCACACAATGGGGGATATCCCAAGTGGCTCGAATGCTATTGGTCACCCATTTGGTGTGCTCTGAGCCTGCATGAATTAGCATCCTCTCCCCTTTATGGCTTCTCTAGATACATGATCTCTTAGATCTTCCTTTTGAAATCGGATTTGGCCATCCAAATAATTCACACCCTCTTTGAAAAATGGTTTTAACTTTTGAAGCTTTTCAGATATTTCTTTTTTGAGAGGTTGTGATGGCAGTCTTAACAGATGCAATGGCAGCTTGAAAATTCTTATCAAATTCTTCCCTTTCTTTGGCTCTATCTGCAGGCAGACCTGGAACAATCTTCTTTATCTCCTCAACGATCTCATTATGAGATTCAGTTAAATTCTCATTCATTCTGATCTGATTTTCCAAAACATAACTTTGCTTCAAAGCAATGTCATCCACCTTTGTAGTAATAGCCTCCTATTGTTTAGCTAGATAAACCACAGCATTGCCACCCTTGTGGAAGCAATCTGTCATTTCAGTTTTATGCATGTTGACCTGAAACTGGATGGACTTTATATCCTGAGCTAAGTCAAACTGAAGTGACTTGCTATTTTCATCAACATACTTTTGCATAGCCATCCTTTGTTCATCCAATTTTACTTGTAGATCTATCATAAATTTGTTGTAATCAAAGGCTGGAGATACTTGTAGAGGTGTGGTCTGTAAAGCCTGCTTATAATGCTTGCTTCTTCTCTTAAATACAACAAGTTTTCTTTTCTTTGCCACCCTGGCATCTTCAGTTTCTGTTTCAGATGAAGTATCTACATGAATTCTTTCTTGAGGATGATGAATTGTATCTGTTCCAGGGGCCTGTTGCTCAGTTTCAACATCCACTGGCTCACCCTCAACCTGTGGCTCAACTTTAGCTTCCTGATCAATGTCCATACCTATGGACTTCTCAATATCTAGTCCACCTCCTACTTTATCAGCAGTAGTATCAATATCAGGGAATAACTCCTCCATAGTAAATTCCAGTTGAGCTGTAACTTCTGCAGTAGTTAAAACTTGAGACAAGTTTAACTGTGCTTCCTCTTGTACTTGTACTTCAGTATTTGTAGTATCTGGAGTAGGAGTGGACACTAGCTCCCCCCTGAACCTGTGTAGTAATAAGAATATGAGCAATGTCTTTTATAGTAAAATACATTAGCTCCCCCTATACCTGAGCAGGAGTAGATACCTTTGGAGCAGGAGTGGAAACTGGCTCCCCCTGCATCTGTGCAGGTGTTGACACTTCTTGGACTACAGTTGAGTCTGGCTGATCTTCAACCTGTGTCCTGAGTGGGTCGTCCTGTAGTTGTTCAGGTTCTTGGTTTTGAGTAGGGAATTTCACAGGGGTGTCTGGCCTGCTCTCTTCAGGCACATCCTTGGACAGTACCCTATCCCACCTTGAGAACAATCTCATATCCATTCTTCTCATATGATTAATCTTACTCCCTTGCAGTTGCTGCATCACTTCAGGAATCACTCTAGTGAAGTACAGGATCATGATCCTAGCCATGTTAGGCTTCTTGATTCCTTCTTTGATTTTGTCAAAGATCACTCCTGACCAATCAGTAGGAATAGTAAAAACAATCCTGGTCATCAGGCTGAACATATAGGCAGAAATCCTATCATGTCCACCTGTCTTGCAGAGGATTACTTTCCCAACTACTTCTGACAAGAACTTCCCTTGCTGATTCATACCCTTCCTGTTGAATGCAGCTCCAATCTTCAATCCTGAGTCCAGTCCACACCATTGAAGGGCTTCCCTTGTCTTAGATATAGGAACTTCCTCTTCATTCTCAACTACTTGCAATTGAAAGATCTTTCTTAAACTTCTTTGATTAATCTTCACCTTAGTCCCTTGAACAGTGGACTTAATCTTGAGGCCAGTAGTGTGGACTGATGCAGAGATAAAGAACTCGTGCACCTCCTTCTTCCAGATTTTAGTCGGTTCTGAGATGAGAAATTCTAACCCTGACTCAGAGAGGAGGGTGATAACTCCTTGAACATCTGGCGGCGCCTCTGCAAAGGCCTGGCGCACCAACTCATACCCTTCATTTATGTTGTCTTCAATCCTTGGCGCCATCGGTTCGTCGAGAAAGCTTGAGAGAAGAGAGAAAGATAGACTGTCGACACAGGGTTTTAGTCTCGAAAACCTTGGAAGCGTGTCGACAGATTGAGTTTTTGACCTATTTATAGCCTCAGTTGAAAGAAGTTCAAAAGGCGCCAAAAACAGTCAAAATGTGTCGATACAGACGGAATGTGTCGACACAAACTTCTATTGTCTCGACATTACTTCAGCCTACTATGTGTCGACACCAATTTGTGGTTATGTTGACACCTTAGATAAACAGAAATTCTGTGTCGACTCTAAGGATAAGTGTCGACACATATTCTGTAAGTGTCGACACCATTTTCCTGGTTGAGTCGACATTACATTTCTGGTTAAGTCGACAATATAACTCTTAAGTGTCGACACATATTCTCTGTGTCGACACAATATTTCTGACTTGTCGACATAATTTCTCTGAGTCGACACATTATTACTGAATGTGTCGACACATTCTTACTTAGCCAATTTCTGTAACTTCAATGTGTCCTTTTTAACACTTGATTATGTTGTTATTACTTTTACTTACTTATATACCACTTCAATAGCATTGTTAATGATTTTGTTAATACATTAATCAATGGTTAACATACCTAATTCAATTTTGAATTTATTGAATTTGGTTTCATCTAAAGGCTTAGTAAATACATCTGCTATTTGATAATCTGTTTTTACAAATTCCAATGAGATGTCTCCTCTTTCTACATGTTCTCTAAGAAAATGGTATTTGATTTCTATATGCTTAGTTCTACTATGAGAAACTGGATTATTAGCAATAGAAATAGCACTCTTTGAATCACATAAAAGGGGTGTTCTACTTACCTGAATACCATAATCCTTAAGCTGATGCTGCATCCACAATAGCTGTGCACAGCAGCTTCCAGCAGCAACATACTCTGACTCAGCTGTGGAAATTGCCACACTAGTCTGCTTCTTACTACTCCAAGATATTAGTCTTCCTCCCAGGAATTGACAAGTACCTGTAGTACTCTTTCTATCCTCTCTACATCCTGCAAAATCTGCATCTGAATAGCCTGTTAGTAGAAAATCTCTATTCCTAGGGTACCAAAGACCTAGAGTAGGAGTGCCCTTTAGATATCTCAGAATCCTTTTGACTGCAGTATAATGAGATTCTTTAGGGCAGGCTTGGTACCTAGCACAGACACATGTTGCATACATAATGTCAGGTCTACTAGCAGTGAGATATAGTAGAGACCCAACTATTCCTCTATACAATGATTCATCAACAGGTTTATCTGTCTCATCTTTGCATATAGGCATACTAGTTCCCATAGGAGTTCTCATGGTGGAGGATGACTCCATACCATACTTCTTAATTAATTCTTTGGTGAACTTAGACTGGGATATGGACAATCCATCATCAGTCTGTCTTACTTGGAGTCCCAAGAAGAACTTAAGTTCACCCATACTGCTCATCTCAAACTTCCCTTGCATAAGTTTGGCAAACTTTTTACAAAGGTTGTTTTCAGTAGATCCAAAGATTATGTCATCAACATAGATCTGGACTAAGATGATCTTTCCTTTGGATTCCCTAAGGAATAGAGTTTTGTCTATCTTTCCTCTTGAGAATTTATTCTCAATGAGGAAGGTAGACAGGGTTTCATACCAAGCCCTTGGAGCTTGTTTTAACCCATACAAAGCTTTCCTAAGCTTATACACAGAATCAGGTTTAAGAGGATCTACAAAACCTGATGGCTGCTCTACATATACTTCTTCTTTAAGATCACCATTCAGAAATGCTGACTTCACATCCATCTGGTATACTTTGAAGTCTTGGTAGGCTGCATAGGCAAGGAACATTCTGATTGCCTCCAGCCTTGCTACTGGAGCAAAGGTTTGATCAAAGTCAATCCCTTCTTCCTGCCTGTATCCTTTTGCAACCAATCTTGCTTTATTCTTTACTATTATTCCACTTTCATCTAGCTTGTTCCTATAGATCCACTTAGTGCCAATTATGTTGTGGCCTCTTGGTTTAGGAACAAGCTCCCAGACTTTGCACCTTCTGAATTGATTCAGCTCCTCTTGCATAGCATCAATCCAGTGCTGGTCTTGGATAGCTTCTTCAAACTTCTTAGGTTCCATTTGGGACAAGAAACTAGAATGCAAAACTGTGCTTTGATTTCTGCTTCTAGTTTGCACTCCTTGTCTTGGATCACCAATTATCTGATCAGTAGGATGATCTCTTAGATATCTTATAGCTGTAGGTAGATTCCCTTCAGGTTGAGCATCTCCTGCTTCTTCATTCTGCTGTTCCTCTTGGTTTTCATCAGCTTCCATTATCTCTTGTACTCCCCCTGGACAGTAGCCTTCATTTTCCAATACTCCATCTTCCTTTGAAGCTTCAGCAATGGAGAGCTTGTCCATCTTCTTGCTTAGACCTGTTGAGTCATTTGATCTACAAGACAACTCACAATTGATTAATCTTGTTTCATCAAATACAACATGCACAGATTCTTCAACAACTTGAGTAGTTAAGTTGAAGACTCTATAGGCCTTACTATTTGTGCTGTACCCAACAAATATCCCATCCTGGGATTTGGCAGCAAACTTAGTCAAATATTACTTGCCATTGTTAAGTATATAGCACTTGCAACCAAAGATCCTAAAATAGGATAGATTTGGTTTTCTGCCTTTCACAATCTCATAGGGAGTCTTTCTGTGGCTTTTGGTAATAGAAGCCCTATTGATGACATGACAAGCAGTGTTAACTGCCTCAGCCCAAAAATATTCTGGGAGAGAGGTGTCACTCAATAGAGTTCTACCAGCTTCAATTAATGTTCTATTCTTTCTTTCAGCAATTCCATTTTGCTGAGGTGTTCTTGGTGAGGAGAACTCTTGGAAAATCCCAAAGTCTTTACACAAATTTGTTATGCTTTCAGAATGAAACTCAGTACCATGATCACTTCTGATTTTGACCACTGTACTATTCAGTTCATTCTGAATTTGCTTTACAAAATTAAGTAGTACACTTGGGGTTTCAGATTTTTGTCTTAGAAAGAACACCCATGTAAATCTAGAATAGTCATCTACAACCACAAAAGTGTAGACCTTCCTACCTAGACTATGAACTGGCATAGGACCAAAAAGATCCATATGCAAGAGGTATAAGCACCTCACAGAATCCTTGTTTTCAAGGCTTTGAAATGAGGATTTTGTCTGCTTGCCCTTTTGACAAGCTGAGCATACCCCTTCCTTTATACACTTAACTTGAGGCCCATTCCTCACTAGTTCTTTACTAATGAGTTGGCCAATTGTCTTGTAGTTTAGATGAGCCAATCTCTTGTGCCATTTAACACAATGGGAAGCATTGTCATCAGCTACAAGACAAATGGGGGAAGCCTTATTTTCACACTCAAAATTAAGGCAATATACATTTCTCTTCTTATACCCAGTCAAAATGATCTCTTGATCACTTGACCTTTTGATATGATATCCATCCTTACCAAATGAAATGTCATATCCTAGATCACTCAGCTGGCTTATGCTTATTAGATTATGTTTCAAACCTTTTACATAGGCCACTTGGGTGATAGTAATTAGGTTAGAAGAAATGTTACCAAACCCTTTGATGACTCCTTTTTCAGATCCACCAAAGATCACTTTATGTCCATCTTTGACAGATGAATACTCCTTCAGCAGCCCCTTTATTCCAGTCATGTGCCTGGAATAACCACTATCCAAGTACCATATAGGGGCATGGTTACTTGGATTCACCTGCAATACAGAATTACTTACCCTTAGAACCCAAGTAAGTCTTGGGTCCTTGGTTCAGGTTAGCATTAATAAAGTTATCATAACCTCTTCTAACAGGTAGACTCTTGTTCTTTATAACACTTGTGTTATACCAGCAGTCCAATGCAAAATGGCCCCTCTTGCCACAGCACCAACATTCAAACTTATTGTATCTAGATCTAGATACATCCTTGTCAGAAGAATTTCTGTTCATTGCTGGTGCTGTTGCAACTTCACCTACTGATTTCTTAAAACCATTGGGTTTATGACCATAGGTAGGCCTGCTTGCCTTAACACCCTTGTTCTTCAGAACATTTGTCTTAATATGACCTTGAATGTCTTCATGATCATATGTGTTAGAAGGCACTTTCTCCTTACTAAACTTTATGGGGACTGAAAGGTTTAGTGGCTGAATAGGGGCTTTGCCTTTCCTCTTGAATCTGCCAGCCCTGGAGTTACCTTTAAATCCTAATCCAGCCTTACCCTTCTGAGTGACAAATTCATCTATTAAGGGTAAGACAGATTTTGGCTTAGAGTAACTAGCCACTAAATCCCTTTCAATTCTAAGTCTGGCCTCCAGACTCTTTACTTGATCATTAGTATAATTAATTGTGCCCATCTGAATAATAGTTATATTCTTCAGCTTGGCAATTTCATTTAATTTTTGATCAAGGACTTTTTCTAACTCAGTTGTTGCTACCCTTAGTTCAGCAATTTCCTGAGCCTGTGTTTTAACCAGGTTCTTGCTTTTCTTAAGGGCCTGCAACAAGTCCCCATACTTGTCTATCAATTGATAGACATCTCCTTCAGATCCAGATGCATCTTCATCACTTGATGCAGATGTAGCTGATTCTTCACTTGTACTACAAACAGATGTGCAGGAAGGACAGTTTACCTCATTAGGACCAGACTGATTCTGGCATATGTCCTCTTCTGATCTTGTCATCAAACCCATGCATTGATGTTCATTGATGGAGTCTAGCAACTGCATAAACTCCTCTTCCTCAGATGCAGCATATAGTCCAATATATGCTTCAGCTTCAGATCCTGATTCTGAAGTTGACTGGTCTGACAGATTTTATCTTTCTTTGCTACAAAGGATTTCTCCTTCTTGCCTTTCTGATAAGTCTTCTTCTTTTCTGAAGATTCCTTCCTTTTGTCAGGACAATCAGCCACTACATGTCCAGGCCTATTGCAACAATAGCAGACAATCTTTGAAGTAGTGGCTTTGCTGGGCTTTGATCTGCTTTTCTCTTTCCTTGATGACCATCTCTTCTGATAATAGTCATCAACTTGCTGTGATGTGGAAGGCCTAGACTTCCATTGCTTCTTTTTCAAGAACCTTTGGAATTGCCTTTTGAATGCATCAAAGTCTGCATCTGAATCACAGCTTTCTGAACCCTTATCTGAATTTTCAGAACTATCTTCTTCAACTTCTTTAGGAGGAGATGGTGATTTCCTCCTACTCTTTCTAGTGGCTTCAGCATTAAATGCCACAGTCTTTTCTCTATGCTCTCCTCTTGAGTTTCTTTCCTCCTCCTTCCTTACCATAAGTTGCATTTTATAGGATAGCAACTTTCCAAACAGGGTTGGAGGAGATATCTCTGCCAATTTAGCCACTTCTCTTATGGCACAGATCTTTGTATCCCAGTCCTTTGATAAGGATCTTAAGAATTTGTCATTCAGTTCATAGGTACTGAAGACTCTTCCATAGGAGATTAGCTCATTCACAATTCTATAGAATTTCTTATAGCACTCAGTTATGCTATCAGATTTTCCTTGTCTAAAGCTTTCATACTCCTGATTTAGCATAGACTTTCTGTCCAGCCTTACTTCTTCAGATCCCTCCATGTAGACAATCAATGTGTCCCACATCTCCTTGGAGGTCTTACAGTGAATCAGATTTTGAAATGTTGAATCATCTATGGCACTAACAATGATGTTCTGTGCCCTTTTGTCCATGGTTGCCAAGATGATTTCATCCTTGGTCATTTCTGAATAAGTCTTTGGTATTTGGATATTTGCATCAAGAACAGATATCTTCATTGGAATAAAGGGCCCTTCCTGTACTGTGATGTAAATCCTTGGGTCAGATGCTTCCATAAACAATCTGACTCTCTCTTTCCAGATCCCAAAGATTTCCTTCTTGCATATGGGTAATTTCATAGACCCTAGCTCCTTATGATTCTCTCCAGAACCCATCTTCTTGAATCTTGAATCTGGCTTTCAGATCTACCTCAGACTGTTAAGTCCTTTTTTGAGGAACCTCCCTCTGATACCACTTGATAGTTTAACTTTCAAGGCAGCCTAAACACCTAGAGGGGGGGTGAATAGGTTCTGCTTTTCTTATAAAAACTTCTAGGCAGAATTCAATTCAATAGCTAACACAATTGGCACAGCAATCACAGAAAATAAAACATCACAGATTGCACAATGTTTTATAGTGGTTCCCCAAGGTCTGGGTACATCCACTTTCCCCCTTCACCTATCTAGCAGTATGCTAGATTCGGCCAAACTTCCACTTATCTCAGATCAACAGATCCTACAACTCAGAACCCAACTGGTTCCTACAACTCAGGCACAACTGCCCTTCCTCAGCCTTGCCCCAAGGCCTACAACTCAGAGAATATCCTTCTCCTACACTCAGGCAAACTGCCCTACCACTCAGAGTTCAACACTCCTACACTCAGCCTTTATAACATAGGCTTACAACTCAGATCTGTGTAAACAGATCCTACAGAAATATAGAAAAGATTATTAAACTGTCTTGCCAAAGTTGAGAGAGAAAAGGCCAAGACAATTCTTGATCAGCTGATGCAATCAACTGTATCTGAGCCTTCTTCAAAGCTTCTTGAAAATGAACTTAGCTGAGTTGATTCCAAACAGCTTCTTGAGAATCCACTGGTGGTTTCTTTCTTCTTCTTCTTCTAATTCTGGCTTGATCTCTCTCTATCCAGCACTTTGAATGATTCTTCTGAATTCTGATTAGAACTCTTCTTAGATCTATCCTTAGATAGTCTTCTTAGATCTCCCGGAGAAGATCTTCTTAAGTGACTAGCACTTTCTTGAAATGAATTGGATTGTGATCCTTCTCTTCCTTTTTGATTCAAAGTTATTCAAAAGGACTATTGTTGTGGTTGTTGTTCTCCTTCTGAATCTGTCTATTTATAGACATTCTTCATGGTAACCGGCTGATCCGGTTTCTAACCGTTTTCTGACAAGTCTGACAGCTTCAGTTAACCGGTGGTAACCCACAGCTGTCAAGTCTTCAAACAAGTCCTGTGCCTTAGTCTTGAACCACAAGTTGTTGAAACAGTCTGTCAGAAAGTGTCGAGACCATCTGTCTATCTGTGTCGACACAATTGACTTTGGTGTCGACACAGTCTTCAGTGATGTCGACTAAGTTGCCTTTGAGTCGACACAGCTTCTTCTGAAAATAACTTGGTCTTGACTCTTCAGTGTGTCGACACAAGTCCTGTGTGTCGACACAGTTGTTGTAGAATCATAACTTAGTAAGTGTCGACTTAGCCTTCAGGTGTCAACACATTCATTTCTTAAATCTACTTTAATGAGTCGACTTAATCACAATGTGTCGACACATTCTGCTGGTGTCGACAAACTTGAGGTCGACTATTTTCTTCTGTGTCGACACATTCAGCTGATGTCGACAATCTTGAGATCGACTATACTCTTCTGTGTCGACACATTCTCCCAATGTTGAGGTCGACGCTTTTCTTCTGTGTCGACACAAATTCCCAGAGTTGTGTCGACTCTTTTCTTCTGTGTCGACACAAATTCCCAGTGATGTGTCGACTTACTTCTTCTGTGTCGACACTTTTTCCTAGTGTAGTTATAGACTAACTGCTATGTGTCGACACTGCTTCCCAGTGTTGTGTCGACTATTTTCTTCTGTGTCGACACTGCTTCCTCTGTGTCGACACTTGGACTTAGAATTTTTCTGCATACTTTATCAATTCTTCACCTGCACATGTCAACTTAAAACAACATCAAATACACCTTGGTGTATATCATTGAGCTAGGTTGGGCTTCTTCAAATCAGGTACACATTTTCCAATGTACCCAACAAAATTATTTCAAATGGATTTGAAAACTGCTTTTTTAAATGGGTACATTATGGAAGAAGTTTATGTAGAACAACCCTCAGGTTTTGTGAATGAAAAAATTCCAAATCAAGTTTATAAATTATAAATGTACTTTATGGTTTAAAATAAGCACCTCGTACATGGTATGAAAGATTAACTTTATATTTGATAAAGAATGATTATAAAATGGGTGGTGCTGATTGTACACTCTTCATTAAGCATGTTAATGATGATTTATTAGTTTTACAAATTTATGTTGATAATATTATTTTTGGAGCCACTAATGAAGAGTTATGTAATTATGATGTGAATGTTATGAAAAATGAATTTGAGATGAGTATGGTAGGAGAACTTACATATTTTCTAGGTTTCCAAATTACTCAAAAACAAGATGGAATTTTTATTTTTCAATCAAAATATATTCATGATGTTCTTACAAGATTTGGATTTGAAAACTTTAAGCAAGCTAGTACTCCTATGAGTGTTTCTTTAAAGTTAGGAAAAGATGAAAATGGCATTTCTATTGATCAAACTCTGTATAGAGGCATGATAAGATCATTTAACCACATCTAGACCTGATATTATGTTTATCATTTGTTTATGTGCTAGATTTCAGGTTAATCCTAAAGATTCTCATTTGAAAGCAGTTAAATGTATATTTAGATATCTTATTAGTACTTCAAAATTAGTTTTATGGTATCCTCATAATGATGATTTTATATTACATGGTTATTCTGATTATGCTTGCTGTTCTTTAGAACGTAAGAGCACAAGTGGCACTTGTCACTTTTTAGACCCCTCACTAAATTTTTGGTCGAGTGGGAAATAGAATTTTATTTCCCTCTCTACCACTGAGGCCAAATATATTGCACTAGGTAGTTGTTGTGCACAAGCCCTTTGGATGAAATAAACTTTAGAATATTTTAGGATAAAAAAACAAGTTATAGAATTAAAATGTGATAATAAAAGTGCAATCGATCTAACCTATAATCCAATACATCACTCATGGTCTAAACACATAGATGTTTGACATCATTTTATTAGCGACCAAATTAAGAAGGATAATGTTAAAATAAACTTTATAGGAACCGATTCACAACTTGCTGATTTTTTTACTAACCCGCTTCCTGATTCACGCTTTTCGACATAGACTAGAATTAGGAGTCTTAAAAATTTTAAACCAAAACAATTAGTGAAACTTTAAAATTTTATTAACTAAATTGTTAACACACAGATAAGGATTCACAAACATTTAGATAACCTTCACGTACATTATCAAACGTAATCAAAACCATTACAAATAGTCTTATCATAATCAATAGTGTCTCACATCACACATAACACATGATGTTAGATTAAAAAACAATGAACATACTTACACATAAGGTCTGACATCACAAAAATAAGTAGTACTGAAAAGTTCACTATCCTCGGGCGATATCAACTAACGCCCTACAATTACTCCAGAAACCTAAAACCTGTAGAAAATTATAATAAAACTCCCAATCTTCACTCGTAGTTGGCTGGTCGTCACTCGAGCTTTGATCGCATTGCTTCCTTGGGCGTCTAATTTGTCGAATAGAGTGATGAGGAGGATACTCCACTAGACTCTCCCACTCTTTCTATTTTGTTGGGGTAGCTTTGAGTTTCAATCCTTGAGTAACAAAATTAATAAATTTTTTATCCCTTTGAGCCTTATCATTGTCTCCGCGTGTCGGGTCTCCACCAAATCATAAGGGCCGTCTATTTTCTCACATAGCAATCCACCTCGAGGAAGTTAAAGTACAGTTGAAGTGGATGCTTCATCTCTAGTCAGTTAGGGTGCGGCTGAAGTTGATGCTTCACCATGTCCTGAGTGGAATCTAGTCATCTCTGTATTATATATTGGAGGAATACAGACATCTTTGTAAAAACTTTGATGAATCCATTTATACTTCTAATATATAACTTGCTGAATTACACTTCTGAATGGAAGCGTATTAATTTTCTTTCCTAATGGATCCTTCATCTTATAAGTATAGCGGATCACAAATAATACTAAATCTATAATATCAAACGGCTCCTTCTCTAAAATCTTATATGTGACAAATGTGAGTTGTGCAGTAATCTTTCTAGTGTCTCCATCCTTCAATAAAATAGTATTCCTAAGTATGTCATGCATCATGTACGCATCAGGAGTGAGAGTGGATGTGGAATAGATCAGTTTCATCATTGCAATTCCATGGAGAAGTATATTCTCCTGTGTCTAATCTCTCTCCTTGCAATAATTCTCCACTATATCAAGCTCATTCTCAAAATCTAGAAGTCCAAATTCATTCCTCAAGTCTTCATGAGTTATCTTAACTATTCCTCTTTGGATATGAGATCACACTCCTCTATTCAATCTGGAATGTTTGGGATCTTAAAACTGATTGTAAAACTCCCTCACGGACACAGAACAAGACATATCTGGGATGATCATAGACATTATACATGCCTATGCTAGGAGATTGTAGATATGTGCATCTCGAGGAAAGTCGAACTCCATAATTTTTGAAAGCCCTATCATTGCTTTTTCAATCCCTGGAAAGGATTGGTAAGATGAGTCCGGATTACTGGAAGAACTTTTTATTGCTCTTGAACTAAAAGACATTCCTGCAATAATCTTAAAAATCCATTAGAAGACAAAATTTTACTACCGCCAGGCGACATTAACTGTCGTCGGGCGATAGCGGTCAGGCTTCTTCTTCCCGAAATTTCTTTCAAAAATTTTAGATCCATGTTTTAAGACTACATTCACTCAAAAATCACCCTAAAAATTCAATCTATGCTAGAGATCTACCAGATCTATGGAAATTTAACCCTATTTCTTAACTATTCTTCAAACCATTTCAAATCTCATTAAATTTCCAAATTTTCTTCCTAAAAACACTTTTAATCCCATAAAACTTTATCAATAGCAACCTAAATGAAGATCGACAAAATATTTCAACAAAAATCATGAAGAATACCTTAGATCTAAAGATTTCGCGGGCATCACCATTCGTTTCTTGTGTTAGGGTTACAGGAAAAGAGGAGAATAATGAAGTTCAGACTCAAAATTCACCTTTTATGTAAAAAAAATGCTACCGCGACGCAGTATCGTTATCGCTCGTGATAGTGCTTTGTTTCATAAAAATTGAAATTTCTCTATCGACACTTGTTTGCAGTGTACTACACATATTTTAGAAATCTGCTCTGTTGGTTTGTACTTTTCACAAGTAGTTCGTTGTGTTTTTATTTTCTCAAGTCTCATATAACATTGTATGCGAACTTTCTTTCTTTGAATATCTTCTCTTTTATAGTGAATATACGTATAATAAATGTTTCAAATTATTTTTGCATGCCTCTAAGTATGAGTAATATTTTATACCTGATAATGATTTCACATTTACACATTTTGGTACTATAAAAGTGTTTGACAATTTTTCATCTACATGAATGTGTTATTGTTTAACATTTCAAATTTGATATACATACAACAACTTGTTTATCATTGAAAATCTTGCACGAATTTATTTTACATGAAATGGCATTTAAAAAACATATTATGTTGTGTTATACAAGTGTATTTGGAGTCCTTTATGATAAAAGATAAATAAACAAACAAAATATATGCTATAAAAAATGTTCTCATAATATGTACAGGATACTTCATCAAGCACTAATCAACCTCCATATTTGTTTTCATGAGCATTGTGAGGTTGAGCACCTTGAAAAGAATCATAAAGTACCTTGTGCACACATTTCTAGCCATTTTCTCTAATGTTTCATAGATTCATACATGACCATCAAGTTGTCTTGTGTATAGTCATAAATTTTTTTTTACATTTCATAATTTCATATGATTTTAATTCATCGCTTGTTCTTATCTACCAAAGCACAACTTGTACACCTCATTATCTATTATAAATTTTATTCACATGAGAATTGGATTGAAAATGATTTTAATATTTATATATCAAATTCAATACTACAGAATGAGAAAGTTTGATGTAATATGACTCCAGAGAAATGATTCTCTGAGTTTGCCTTTTTGGACTGAGTGAACTCAGCCCTAACTTTCACTCCTGAGAAAATATTCTTTGAGTCTTCTTCTTCTTGAACTGAGAAAGCTCAGTCCTATCTTCTTCACAATAACAAAATGGTTGATCTTCAAGTTATTTCTGCTTGTGCTGAGAAGTAACAGTAGAGCTCTATTTCTTCAAGACTTTTGTATATATGAGTTGACTGCAGTAGCATTGAAGATGAACAACAGCTTAGGCTTGTTCTTCTTCTTCTTCTTGCTCAGAGAGAAAGCTCTCTAACCTTATTGTTGAAGACTTTATTCAACCTACAAACTTTAGCTTTGCTTCACCTTCGAACTTAGAGAGAAAACTCTCTGAACTAGCTATTGAAGATAGATTTAATATTCAGTGAATTATTTCTTCAATAGCCAACACTATCTGTGAATCACAGACTAACTGTAGAACAAGTTCTTGGAAAAATTCTCCTTTGTCGAGAGGAAGAAGATGACTGAAAAGCCCTATTCTGCTTTTCTCTCTCCAAGCTCTCTTTTTTCCTTCCTCTGTACTCTGCTTTTGTATCCCGCTGATCAATGGCTCTCTGTGCAGTGTGGACCCCTTGAGTGGGCAATTGCAGCACAACTTTTGCATTAACTATAGTACTAAAGCCAAGAGACGTATTTTGTCTTCAGGCATATAAAGCCCGTGATATTTGAATTTCTACTAATGTCAACATGACTCAGCTCCTGTGGACTTAGCAAATTCTAGACAATTTTCACAGGCATTGAGTGAAGCCTTGTCACTCAACGCAAAAGTACTTTGTTGAATTCTGTATCTTCAGGCGTTGAGTTCTTTGAGTGAGCCTTCATCACTCAACGCATATAGGAATTTATAGTCTAACTGTTTAGGCATTGAGTGAGCCTTCACCACTCAACAAAACTTGACTTTTATAGCCTAACTGAGTAGGCTTTGAGTGAGCCTTCATCACTCAACGCTTCTAGACTTAGTTGAATTTTCTCTGTATGTAGGCGTCAAGTGCAGCTTCTTCACTCAATGCTTTCTGCCTTTGCCTGGCTTCTTGATGAGGCGTTGAGTGGCTTGTCTTCACTCAACGCTTCTGTACTTAGTTGAATTTTCTCTTTTGAGTAGGCGTTGAGTGAACTGCCTTAACTCAACGCTTCTATACTTAGACAGATTTTCTATTGAGTAGGCGTTGACTGAACTGCCTTCACTCAACGCTTCTGTCCTTAGACAGATTTCATGTCTGATCCTCTGAGGCTTTGACTACTTGAGCTTCTATCAACGCTTTTGCTCTTCCGACATTGAGTAAAGTGAGTTCCCTCAACACTTATGGACTTAGTAGATTTTCTTCTTGTCCAAAAACCAGTCTTCTTGATTGAGGCATTGAGTGAACTGTCTTCACTCAATGCTTCTGTCCTTAGACAGAGTTCTTGTTGAGTAGGCATTGAGTGAACAACATTCACTCAATGCTTCTGGACTTAGCCAAATTTATACTTTGCCAGTATCTTGTCTTGAGTCAGACTAGTGTTGTGACCCTAACATCCTATCTAATTATGGTATAGTAGATAACCTGCATACATTGAACTTAAAGATGCTTCAAATATAATTATGTACTTAACATTGATGGTGAAGGCTTTTTAAATTCAGGGAACATTGAAGGGCAATATTCCCAACAATCTCCCCCTATTTGAAAAGGCCAGAACACGCAATAATGTTAAGATGCATTAATACATAAAACATATTTGCTAAGCAAATGTAATCTTAGTAGATATAGCTTGTTAAAACTTAAGCTAGCAAATATAGCTTGTTCAAAGTTCCTATGTATTATGCACTGACTTAACATGAAATGTCAAGTCCATGGTCTCTCCTCCCCCTTTCCAGCTTTTTCAATATGCATTCATCTATTGGGGCTGGAGATAGGATCTTGGGTGAACTTTTCTCTTGGTCTTTTTGACCATCATGCTTAGGAAGAGCTGATTCTTAAATCAATAGGATGGATGGAATGACCTCATCTTGAGTAGGAACATGTGAATACTCCCCCTCAAATACATTATTATTTTTGAAGGAACATCATTCTGGTCCAACACTGAATCTTTCTCACTTGATTCAGCTGATTTCACTGAAGTTTTACCTAGCTAGTTAAAGTGATTAACGACTATTTATCTATCTAACCTTGCTAAAGTTATACTTTAATAATAAGGCAGATAGTCTTCATTATGAATTGAAAAAAATAAATATAGACATGTAGATCAATAACTGAAACACTTAATGCACATGAGTCATTCAACATTAAACATTGCTGGCTCAATTTTGAAAGAATTGAACTTAGCCTCATCCAATGACTTAGTGAAGATATCAGGGACTTAATTGTCAGTGGGGACTAATTCAAGGCAAATGTCTTCACTTTCTACATGTTCTCTAATTATCTAATTTTTATAAGCTTAGTCCGGTTATATAAGACAGGATTCTTAGTAATAGAAATTGCACTTAATGAGTCACACTATAAGGGTGAATGACTTACCTTGAGATTGTAGTCCTCTAACTGATGTTGTATCGATAGAAGTTGTGCATAGTAGCTCCCTATAGAGATGTATTATGTCTCAGCAGTGGATATAGCCATACTGGACTACTTCTTGCTACTCAATGAAATCAGCCTTCTCCCTAGGAATTGACAAGTTACCCCTTGCTTTTCCTCTCTTCCTTACACCCTACAAAGTCTCTTCTTGCTGAGTTAGATTGCTTCCTCTTCTTCAGCAATAGATTTGCCTCTAGCTCTAGCTATCTGATCAGCAGTAGTAGAGGCTTCAACACACTGAGCACCATCTTGATCATCACATTGATCTGTCCTCTGATCACCATACTGTTCATCATATAGTCCATCTTGAATAGGGTCAGTTATGTTTTCATCTGTATACTATTCAAGCCCCAATAAACCTCTGATTACATTTGTAACCCAAACAGTATTCTCCCCCTTGATCAATGTCATCATCTTTTCCTTTGATCATTGCCATCTCACACTTTATCATTGCCTTCTCCCCCTTTATAACTACTTCAAGCTGCAGTCAGAGAGGTTTTGGCCTAATCTATCTTTTCATCTAGATACCAGATGAATATTTTCGCTAAGTCTAAACTTGATGCGGATTCATTCTACAATTTATCATAACTATGTAGATGGGCATAAGCTAGATTGAATCATCTTTCAGGCAAGTGCACCTATCAATCATAGTATAAGAGAATTCTACATCTCGTATCGTATTCCACAGGGTCATTTCAACTATTCGTACTACTCTCACTCTATTATCATACCTAAACTTAAGGTTGCGTTCTAACATAGATTAATCCTAACTATGACTATTTGGATAAAAATTGTATTGGAGAGTTATAAAAATAGTTTCAAGTCGAAAGTTAAGAGTATTCAATGAACATAATCAATTTGAGTAATCACGAAATAACAAGACTATCAAATTCATTGTATTGTAAAGGGTTAAACTAATTATCAAATTCTCTCTCGAGCAATTTAAAAATCTAAGTTAAGTTAAGTAAATTTTCTCTCGAACAATTTACAATACTCAAATATTTATTGAATGAAATACCCTATCTAATACATGGATTCATGAAACTTTACTTCTAAAATATCATAATTCCATTCATTCGTATTCTAATTTTCCAAGAACATATCTCTCGATCATGATTTTTTGAATTACAAAGAGAAATAACACATGAATATGAAGATTTAACCATCATCCAAATAATCCAATTTCTCAATCTAGACATTTGGAATTCATGTGAAAATACATAATCATTCATAACAAGGATAATTCTCAATGTTGCAAGCCCATATACGAATAAAATACATGAAATTGATTAAAACAAAACGATACATGATTACTAAATTGTTCAAACACATTGTTCATGAAAATTAAAAGATAAATAAAGTTGGATTACCAAGAGAGATACAAGATTAAAAGAGATAAATTAAAGAATAAATGCATACAAATATCTCCTTCAAGCCTTCCTTCTCTTGGATGCTCCACTTTCGTTCTCCAGAAAAATCTCCAAGCAAAAATAATCCAAAAGTGCAGAATAAAATTTTCTCCAGGTTTTTATAGTCCAATAGCAAACATGGTCGAACACGGGTTCCGACACGGCCGTGTTGCAGGCCGTGTCGGCAGTTCCAGGGCAGTTCCACACGAAAGGACGTGTTTGATCATGGGCCGTGTTGGATCACACGGGTACTGACACGGCCGTGTTATGGAACACGGCCGTGTTGTTCTTCACGTTCTTCAGACACGGGGGCTGGATCATTGGCCGTGTTGGATCACACGGGTACTGACACGGCCGTGTTATGGAACACGGCCGTGTTGTTCTTCATGTTCTTCAAACACGGGGGGTTGGAAAATTACTTCAGCTGGGAAGGAACACGGGTAGGCACACGGCCGTGTTCCTACCCGTGTGTGAGCAAATCTTCTCCTATGTTCAGTCCTGTTGGCCCCGTAAACTCCCCTGTTTGCTCCAAGACTTTTAGTTCCACTGGCTAGTTGTACCTGCATTAGAAAAATGACATAGTAAGGGAGAAGTTCAATACATAAAATAGTAAAAACTCTAAACTATGCTCTACTATTCATGACAATACCAATTCTCAATTATTTAGTGCAATTACTTGAATAAAGAGGTAGAAACAGCGGATATGATTACAATTATTACAATAAAGATCTATCATAATTGTAATCATCACACATCCCCAGACTTAAGTGTTTGCTTGTCCCTAAGCAAACTAATTCAAACAATTGGGTTACCAATACATAATTCTTCTTCCGCACACTGATTGTTTTGAATTCGAATAGAGATTTGATGCTGCAATTGTATAGGGAATAGTATAGTAGACTTTTCTAAATATAACTTTTCTTAAAATTTCTCCAATACATATCTTAACTACTTTTCACTCTTTCTTAGAATTATAATTATAGTTATCCAAACTATTGTAAGGAGAAAACAACAATCTTGATAACATATGCATTAGTCTTTCAAAAATTCCAAATCTCCCTATTGATAATCATGCACTTTCTTTACACACCCTCTCCATAGCACTAATGAGAATTAGTAAAGTTGGATCCTTAGGACTTGTATGGTGGTGTATTGTATCTGCTTAGGATAGGTGATTATAGGTGGGGTAAGCAAAAACTTGATGATTTTTTTATCATTTTTTTTTTTCACACCTAATCACTATTGAGCCCTTTGTATGATAAGACCTTTAACATTCATTGATATTTTATGAGCACCCCCAGACTTTGCACGTATTATCATTCCCTTATTTTGGAGGAAGGATACTCTATATATATTTTTTCTTTTCTTAACCAAGGTCCATAGTAGGGATCATTCCGAATGGGTGCAAGTGTACACGCACTCAGGCCACATATCACTATGTTATATGTTTTGTTTTCTTTTAGGAACTTCATAGTAGGGATCATTCCGAATGGGTGTAGGTGTACACGCTCACTCAGGCCACAAATCACTATGATAGAAATACAACTCATAAAAACAACTTCATTTCATGACGATCTTAATGATAGGTGCTACTAGGTGAGAATTGGCCTTGGTGAATTTTAGAGGTGGAGTAATTACAAAAATATAGGGATAAAGTCCAAATTGGGTGAGCAAAGGTATAATGTTTAAGGTTTTGGGTTTGAACGGCTCAATCTATCCAAAAGGAGGCCTAAGTCATTTCCACCTTTACTAATTAACATGTGCAAAAGGTTTGAGGATCGCTAGTAAGTTCTAGACACCAATAGAGTAAATTTTTGTTATTGTTGATCTACTAATACGAAATTATCAAGATATTACACTCATCAACTCACTTTAGTATAGATAGATAATTTTTTTTCTAAAATGGAGTAATTATTAGTTAATAATATAAAGGACAATATTTTTAAACCAAATTATATGGAGAAAAGTAATCTAATGAATTTCTATACGTAGTTACTAATCAACAAATTTGAACACGAATTCGGTTTAATCAGCGTGCGAAAGTGAATTAGATAGTTATATTCCCAATGAGTGAAGTAATGAAGCTTAAAGAGAAGTAATCAAATTTTTCGAGGGGTGTATAAAGAAATATAGAGGATTTATGATAAAGAGCAAATAAGTAATTGTAATCATGTATTCCACTGTCAATAATCATTATAAAAATGCCGCATACCCCCAGACTTGAGTTGCAATGTCCTCAGTGCAAACAAAAATTAAAACAAGGGACATAAATTGCACTAGATAAAGAACTGATGAGCAGGAATATAGAGCATCACAACACGAAATAGGAGCAAAAATCTGAAATAAAACATTTTTTTTTTCATATATATGCCGATCATCCAAATACAAAATGATACAAATACAAATACAAATATCGATCATACAAATACAAATACCGATCAACAATACTAAAGATAATGCCAAATATGCTAAGCCAGATATATCAGAAATACATCGGTGAGTCGTCGTGATCAGTCGGATCATCCTGCGGGTGAGATGGACGAGGAGCTGGTCGCGGTGGGCTGGTGATCCCCATGTGCTGCCGGATCTGATAGATGGCGTCCTCAGTCCGCTGCTGCGTCTCCTCGATACGCTGAAGGCGCGGCGATAGCTGAAGGTCATAAAAACGCTGCAACTCCTGCGTAAATCGAGACTGTCGCTGAGGCTGGGCAGATGATGACTCCCCCTGAGTACGCGTCGAACGGGCCAGCGGAATGAGAGGCTCATCGAGATCTGGATCGACCTCATCATCGTCGTCGTCGTGGATATGAAGGCCACGAGGCGCAATGGTATATATAGTCCCGCCTCGGCCTTGACGAGCAGTAACGAGGCGGATGGCTCGAAGACTGGCCATGGTGATAGGCACAGTTTTCGCTACCACCGCCATCGGGGGAAGATGTAAAAAGATGCCCATATTCTTGGCTAGACGCGTGATGTAGGGGGCTACACAGATGGACCCTACGCGAGAGTTCTCCGCCTGATGAAGGATAAAATGTGCAAGCATATAGCCCAAATGGATAGGGTAGCGGGCTGTCATGCTGTGGAGATAAAGAATGTCCTGGCGGCTCACAACACCGGAGCTTTCACCCCGGCCGCTCAGTGTATGGCTAAGAAGGTGATGAATATAATGCACGGCGGGGGAGGCCAATTTAGAGGCCTTAGACCTCTTTGCTTCGTAGGCGCCGGTGTCGAAAGATAGATGTCGCCAAACGCTACCTGCCTGCTCGCGACTGGGGAGTTCAAATTTCAAGTCAGAGTAGGCGGCACTAAGGAGGAATGCCTCGTCGTATACTCCTAAATACCGTGTAAAACTGGTGGAGAGAAAGTGTGTAGAAGGTGCCCCCCACTCGAAAAGAAATATTCCCCTCTGTAGGTCTTCCATCATCGGCCACACAGGATCGAAGGTTGACATAGAAAGTGGATAAAAATTCGAGGGTCAGCTCTCTAAATCCTATCTCTTCTATGGCAAAGAACCCTTGCCACCCCACTACAGAAATCAACTCCCTCACAGTATCCGCTAGATCTATAGATTCGAGGGACATCCCAGTCTATGATTCGTATGTCCTGATACTTCTTTGCCTGTAGCCGATTATAGCGGTTTGTGTGGATAGGATCGGTGAAAGCTAGTGGCGGAGCGACGTCGCGTCTCTCGGTCGATAATGCTTGAAGATCCGGGCGGCGCCGGCGACCACCTTGGCTACGAGATGAGGCCATGATCTGAAAATAAATAGATAAAAACAAATCTAAAATGAATTTCAGAAGGAGAATAGGGATAGAAATGATCAAGAGGACATAACCCAAGAGTTTTACCGCGTATGTTGAGTGCGAAGAAATGAGGCGATTCCGCGAAATTTGGAGAAGGAAATGGCTTTCCCGGCTAGAATAGATGCAGGAATGGGAAGAGGAGGAAGTGGAAGTGATGAAGAGAATGGAGAATTCGGGGCCCCTATAAAAAGAAGTCGAACACGGGTACACACACGGCCGTGTGTGTACCCGTGTGGAGGAATCTTTCTGCGCGGGGAAACACGGCCTTCAAGGGGACGTGTGGTCAAATCGCGGGAAACTGCCCGTGTCAGGTGGACACGGTCAACAACACGGCCGTGTCCCCTGGCCGTGTGGTCAACCCTGGAGGACACGGTCAAGAACACGGGTTGGTGGAAACCCGTGTATTTCTCTGGCCTGAAAAAATTTAATTCGTTGGTTGGACACGGGTACGCACCTGGCTGGGTGGACAGCCGTGTATATGACACACGGCTATGTACACGGCTTGGTGCGCAGCCGTGTACATTACACACGGCTATGTACACGGGTTGGTGGAAAGCCGTGTACTCTTCTGACTCGAAAAAAATTTAATTCGCCGTATACACACGGGTTCTCACATGGCTGGGTGGGCAGCCGTGTGTGCTAGACACGGCCATGCACACGGGCGTGTGCATAGCCGTGTACTCTTTTTCTTTGGTAATTTCTCCTGATTACGTAATTTATTTATTTTTAATTAAAATTTCATTAAAATTTTAAGTTTCCTATATAGACACAATACTATACTATACTATTCTATAAATTCCCTTAGTCTAGGCGAAGGCATGATTCTAGTCGAATATGTTCTTGGGGAAGTGCACTGTTATAAAGTTTTAATCGGTGCCCATTGACTTTAAAATCTCCCTTTTCAGGGTGAGTTAGTTCAACTGTGCCATAGGGAAAAACTTCTTTAACTTGGAACGGTCCGGACCACTTAGACCTAAGCTTCCCGGGAAATAAACGCAGTCTAGAATTAAAAAGGAGCACTTGATCACCCTTGTTGAATGTTTTAGTTTTCCGAAGGTGACGGTCATGAAATAGTTTGGTTTTCTCCTTATAAATTCTGGAGTTCTCATAAGCCATAGTTCTCCATTCATCTAGTTCATTAAGTTGAAGTTTGCGTTTTTCCCCTATAGAATTTGCATCAAAATTTAGAGAGCGTATTGCCCAATATGACTTGTGCTCTAATTCTATAGGTAAATGACAAGATTTACCATAGACTAATCTAAAGGGAGTGGTACCTATAGGTGTTTTAAATGCGGTCCTATAGGCCCATAAACAATCGTTTAGTTTCCTAGACCATTGTTTTCTATTCCCCTCTATAGATTTTTCTAGGATGCGCTTAAGTTCTCTATTGGATACTTCAACTTGGCCACTAGTTTGGGGATGATATGGTGTAGCTATCCTATGTGTGACTCCATATTTCTGCAATACCTTATCTAACTGTAGATTACAGAAGTGAGAACCCCTATCGCTAATAAGTGTTCGTGGTGTGCCAAATCGCGCAAATAGGGATTTCAGGAATTGGATTACTACTCTACTATCATTAGTAGGTAAAGCTTGCGCCTCAACCCACTTTGATACGTAATCTACAGCAACTAAGATATACTTATTCCCGAATGAAACTGGAAATGGACCCATAAAGTCTATCCCCCACACATCAAATACTTCACATTCAAGGATAAAATTTTGTGGCATTTCATGTAATTTAGAAATATTACCTGATTTTTGACAAGAATCACATGAAAGCACATACCTTTGGGCATCCCTGAATAGAAGGGGCCAATAAAAACCCGAATCAAGAACCTTTTTCGCAGAGCGATTTGCTCCATAGTGACCACCAGTAGGACCTGAATGACACTGCTCCAAAATTCTCCACCCTTCCTCGGCGGATACACACCTTCGGATCACGGAATCTGCACATACCCGAAAAGAAAAGGGTCCTCCCAAAAGTAATATTTCAAGTCGGAGAAAAATTTCTTTTTCTGCTGATATGAAAAATCCTTTGGGAGGACCTTAGCCACAAGATAGTTTGCAAAATCTGCAAACCATGGATAATCATTATTAATTTTCGAAGATAAGGCAAATAACGATTCCTCAGGGAACGTATCTGAAATCTCAGACTCATCTAACGTTGCACGTAACGGATTTTCTAAACGCGAAAGATGGTCTGCCGCTAAGTTTTCTGCTCCTCGTTTATCTCTAATTTCCAAATCAAATTCTTGCAATAAAAGTACCCAACGGATTAAACGAGGCTTAGCTTCCGCCTTGGCTAGCAAATATTTAAGTGCAGAGTGGTCCGTGTAAACTACCACCTTGGATAATGTTAAATAGGATCTGAATTTATCAAACGCAAAGACTACTGCTAGAAGTTCTTTTTCAGTAGTAGTATAATTCTCTTGTGCATTATTAAGTGTTTTACTAGCATAAAATATAGGATGAAAATGTTTGTTTCGGCGTTGTCCTAAAACAGCTCCTACCGCAAAACTGCTAGCGTCACACATGATTTCAAATGGCTGAGTAAAATCAGGCGCTATCATAATAGGAGAATTAACTAATCTCTCTTTTAAGAACTCAAAAGCATGTAGGCATTCTTGATCAAAGATAAACGGTGTATCCTTTTCTAATAGTCTCGTAAGTGGTTTAGCGATTTTTGAAAAGTCTTTAATAAACCGGCGGTAAAACCCGGCGTGGCCTAAAAAGCTTCTCACTGCCTTAACGGATGTGGGTGGTGGTAACTTTTCTATCGTTTCTATCTTCGCTCTATCTACTTGAATTCCCTGATTGGATATTTTATGACCTAGTACTAACCCTTCTTGCACCATAAAATGGCACTTCTCCCAGCTAAGTACTAAGTTCGTCTCCTCACACCTCCTTAGAACCTTCTCTAAATTATTCAAACATAAGTCAAATGCATCCCCAAAGACGGAGAAGTCATCCATAAACACTTCCATGATATCTTCAACATACTCGTTGAAGATAGCTAACATGCATCTTTGGAAAGTGGCGGGGGCATTACAGAGACCGAATGGCATACGCCTATAGGCAAAGGTACCGAATGGGCATGTGAACGTGGTTTTCTCTTGGTCTTCTGGGGCTATTGGGATTTGGAAATACCCAGAAAGTCCATCTAGAAAACAATAATATGAATATCCTGACAAGCGTTCTAATATTTGGTCAATAAAGGGTAAAGGGAAATGGTCTTTCCTAGTGGCATCGTTTAACTTCCTATAGTCTATACAGACACGCCAACCTGTTACTGTTCGCGTCGGAATTAATTCATTTTTATCGTTTGTTACCACAGTTAACCCACCCTTCTTAGGAACCACTTGGACAGGACTAACCCATGGACTATCGGAAATAGGGTATATCATACCAGCGTCTAATAATTTAACAATTTCAGCCTTAACTACCTCTTTCATATTAGGATTAAGCCTACGTTGCGGTTGAATAGATGACTTATAGTTTTCTTCCAAAAGGATTTTATGAGTGCAAAAACTAGGATTAATACCTTTTATATCAGAGATTTGCCATGCTATTGCACCTTTACATTTCTTTAACACAGTTATTAATTTAGCTTTTTTCAATTTCAGAAAGATTAGAAGAAATAATAACTGGGTAAGAAGAGTTAGCTCCTAAGAATGCATACTCAAGATGATCCGGTAAATTTTTTAATTCAACTACAGGTGGATCCTTAGTATTATTCTTATGAACTTCATTATCTCCTTTTGTAAGTAAGTTATATTCAGTATTTCCATTCATCGAAACAGAGTTATCTAGAAAAAATAAATGATCAAAAATCTCTTTACTATTTTCATCTTCTAGAAAACAATTAGTAATGCAAATTTCTAAAGGATCTTTATAATGAAAATTAGAATCAATAGAAGAAAATAAGTTGTCAACACCATGAGAAAAATAGCAATAATCATCACTATCTAAAGATTGTTTCATAGTATTGCCAATTTGAAAAGTGACTTCATCCTCCCCTACTCTCAAAACTAATTTACCATCAAAAACATCAATAAGAGCTCTAGAAGTGGCTAGAAATGGGCGACCAAGTATAAGTGGTACTTCGATATTTTCGTCCATATCTAAAATAACAAAATCGGCAGGAAATATAAATTTGTCTACCTTAACCAATACATCCTCCACTATACCTCTTGGGTACTTAACCGACCGATCTGCTAATTGAATACTCATCCTAGTCGGGCTAAGTTCTCCAAGGCCTAGTTTCAAATATAATGTATAAGGCATCAAATTTATACTAGCTCCTAAATCCGCTAAAGCCTTATTAACTTGCAAATCACCGATTAAACATGGAATTGAAAAAGAACCGGGATCCTTAAGTTTTTGTGGTAATTTATTTTGTAAAATAGCAGAGCATTCTTCACTAAGTGTGACTAACGATAATTCTTCTATTTTCTTTTTATTAGAAATTAAATCCTTCAAAAATTTAGCATACTTAGGCATTTGAATAATATCAGAAAAAGGTAAATTAACATGTAATTGTTTAATCATGGAAATAAATTTACCGTATTGCGCATCCATGCGCTCCTTGTTCATCTTTGCTGGATATGGTACGGCTGGTTGATATTCCATCGGTGTCACGTTCGGTGCTTCTCCACTAGACTCCTCTTGAGGTGCATCCGGTGCAAGCCTTGGGTCTTGTAACTCCTTCCCGCTCCTCAACTGAATTGCTCTTGCATGTTCCTTTGGGTTAGTCTCAGTATTTCCTGGAAGTGTTCCTGGTTGTCTCTCTGATACCATCCTTGCCAACTGCCCAATCTGATTCTCCAAATTTCGAATAGAACCCTCTTGATTACGGAAGGCAACATCGGTCGTTTGCATGAACTTTGCAAGGACATCTTCCAATGTTGGCTTCCTTGGCTCCAATTGTTGTTGTTGTTGTTGTTGTCCAAACATGGGTGGTTTACCTTGGTTGCCTTGCCCTCCCCAAGAGAAATTGGGGTGGTTCCTCCATCCTTGATTATATGTAAAACTATATGGGTTGTTTCCTGGATTGAAAGGTGGTCTTGGATTATTACCCATGTAGTCTACATGTTCTTGCACTTGAGGTTCACCACTAGGGATTCCAACAAGGGAGGGGTCCCATTGTTGAGGTACCATTGGGGGTGGCGCTAAAGAAAGGTTGTCCATCTTTTGATGGAGCTTCTCCACTTGTATTGCTAAGGCTGTAACGGCATCCACTTCATACATTCCGGCGGGCTTGGTAGACTTCGGCCGCACGGTAGTCCATTGGTAGCTATTCATTGCCATTTCTTCTATCAACTGCTGGGCTGCGTCAGGTGTCTTATTGTTCAAGGTGCCTCCACTAGCCGCATCAATCATCTGTCTGGTGGCTGGATTTAGACCATTGTAGAAAGTCTGAATCTGAAGCCAAGAAGGTAAGGCATGATGGGGGCATCTCCTTAATAATTCTTTGAATCGTTCCCAAGTATCGTACAATGATTCAGCCTCCACTTGAACATACGTAGAGATGTCGTTCCTTAACTTTGCGGTCTTTGCCGGGTGGAAAATACTTCATCAAAAACTTCTCAACCATCATGTCCCAAGTAGTAATGGATCCTTTAGGTAACGAATTGAGCCACTGCTTTGCCTTATGCCTCAATGAGAATGGGAACAATCTCAATCGAATGGCATCGTTGGAGACACCATTAATCTTGAAAGTATCACATATCTTTAGGAATCCGGCTAAGTGTGTATTGGGATCCTCGTCTTGTAAGCCATCATATTGAACATATTGTTGGACCATTTGTATCACGCTCGGTTTTCAGTTCGAAATTATTGGTTGGAATGGGTGGTCGAACAATGCTTGACCCAGTTCCTTGGAGATTGGGTCTAGCAAAGTCAGACATGGTTTGCTCATTTTGGTTGGCCATGGTATCTAAATTTTCAGGATGGTGTTCTCCTTGATTCACTGTTTCTTCTTCTCTCAGATCGTCTACAATTTCTGTGGTGTTAACACCCACGTCTCTGTGATTGGTGTTGTGAATAATTCGTTCCGGTTCAGAATGAAATGGTTCTAACCCAGAATTTCTTGCCCTGGTCATAGACTAACAGACTACAAAACAGAGATTAAATAATATAATTTTACTTTAAACTAATCTACAAAGATTTATTGGTAAACAATAATGGTAGATTAATAAAGGTAAAGCTTTCAAAATATTGAAAAGTTCCCCGGCAACGGCGCCAAAAACTTGATGAATATTTTCGCTAAGTCTAAACTTGATGCGGATTCATTCTACAATTTATCATAACTATGTAGATGGGCATAAGCTAGATTGAATCATCTTTCAGGCAAGTGCACCTATCAATCATAGTATAAGAGAATTCTACATCTCGTATCGTATTCCACAGGGTCATTTCAACTATTCGTACTCACTCTCACTCTATTATCATACCTAAACTTAAGGTTGCGTTCTAACATAGATTAATCCTAACTATGACTATTTGGATAAAAATTGTATTGGAGAGTTATAAAAATAGTTTCAAGTCGAAAGTTAAGAGTATTCAATGAACATAATCAATTTGAGTAATCACGAAATAACAAGACTATCAAATTCATTGTATTGTAAAGGGTTAAACTAATTATCAAATTCTCTCTCGAGCAATTTAAAAATCTAAGTTAAGTTAAGTAAATTTTCTCTCGAACAATTTACAATACTCAAATATTTATTGAATGAAATACCCTATCTAATACATGGATTCATGAAACTTTATTTCTAAAATATCATAATTCCATTCATTCGTATTCTAATTTTCCAAGAAACATATCTCTCGATCATGATTTTTGAATTACAAAGAGAAATAACACATGAATATGAAGATTTAACCATCATCCAAATAATCCAATTTCTCAATCTAGACATTTGGAATTCATGTGAAAATACATAATCATTCATAACAAGGATAATTCTCAATGTTGCAAGCCCATATACGAATAAAATACGATGAAATTGATTAAAACAAAACGATACATGATTACTAAATTGTTCAAACACATTGTTCATGAAAATTAAAAGATAAATAAAGTTGGATTACCAAGAGAGATACAAGATTAAAAGAGATAAATTAAAGAATAAATGCATACAAATATCTCCTTCAAGCCTTCCTTCTCTTGGATGCTCCACTTTCGTTCTCCAGAAAAATCTCCAAGCAAAAATAATCCAAAAGTGCAGAATAAAATTTTCTCCAGGTTTTTATAGTCCAATAGCAAACATGGTCGAACACGGGTTCCGACACGGCCGTGTTGCAGGCCGTGTCGGCAGTTCCAGGGCAGTTCCACACGAAAGGACGTGTTTGATCATGGGCCGTGTTGGATCACACGGGTACTGACACGGCCGTGTTATGGAACACGGCCGTGTTGTTCTTCACGTTCTTCAGACACGGGGGCTGGATCATTGGCCGTGTTGGATCACACGGGTACTGACACGGCCGTGTTATGGAACACGGCCGTGTTGTTCTTCATGTTCTTCAAACACGGGGGGGTTGGAAAATTACTTCAGCTGGGAAGGAACACGGGTAGGCACACGGCCGTGTTCCTACCCGTGTGTGAGCAAATCTTCTCCTGTGTTCAGTCCTGTTGGCCCCGTAAACTCCCCTGTTTGCTCCAAGACTTTTAGTTCCACTGGCTAGTTGTACCTGCATTAGAAAAATGACATAGTAAGGGAGAAGTTCAATACATAAAATAGTAAAAACTCTAAACTATGCTCTACTATTCATGACAATACCAATTCTCAATTATTTAGTGCAATTACTTGAATAAAGAGGTAGAAAACAGCGGATATGATTACAATTATTACAATAAAGATCTATCATAATTGTAATCATCAATACCAGTCTCATTTTCTTGAGTAGGGAACTATGTTGGAATATCTCACTCAATCTCTACATTTCCCATAGGAATTTACTGACTTGTATCAACTATGGCTTGGGTAATCAAGCTGTTCTTGAACTGATTGTACTTGCTCTCCCAAAACATGTGCAACCATCTGGGTAGTCTCTCCCTCAACCTCAGCATTGTCCATTGGGACATTTTGATCTTCAACAGTATTCTTCTAATCTATTATGTGTTGGAGATACTCTAGGTAAGAGTCAATCTTGTCCATCATATCAGACAGAACTTGTAAGACACCTTTTTTTGTTACGCTACCGGGTCTTACGCCCAGAATAGCCATTTTGCAGTGACACCGACACTCGGGAGGGTCGCCACTACAGAATGTCGATCCTACCGACATTAATGATCACCAAATAAGTAGAAGTACAATAGTGAAGACAACCAGGACAAGTCCATAAATAACAATATATATATATGAATATGAAAATCACAGTAAAGTCCACATGGGATAAAGATACTAAAACAAAATAGTAACATATAAATAGAAACATAAGTGGGCTCATGCCCAGTACATCAAGACCTCACAAAAACACTCTCGCGAAAGCTAAGTCAAAACTAACACTCACAGAGCAAGTGGCTAGTGCTCCTGTGCTAGACTGGCCACCTCTATGTGCACCAGACTCCGTCGGTGCTGCATCTCCTACTGTTGCTCCCTATCTCCCATCCGGAGCCCCTAAAATGTTTGGTCCACCGACAGTTAGTCATAAAGACTAAGCCAACTATCATCCCTGCCTCGCCCCGGCGACTCCTAGGCACCATGCGGGAGGAGAGATAGGGAAGCTTATGAAGGTGGAGAGTAAACAAAACAGGTGAAGGCAGAACTATCTAGCAGTCATATAGTATACCATATTCAAGAGTCTAAACTAACGGTTTTATAACAAGAAGAGCAGTAATAAAGGAGTAGTAAAAAGAACAAGCTCTATTTAAAGGTGACATTAATTTATAAGGATGCCCATACAAACACTTATGGCCACCTTCTGAAGATTAGTCTGAACTTATGGCCCAGTACAAGGAGTTGATCATGACTTACGACAAATGTCGCCGAGTCGTGAAAACTCAAGCAAAAGAGATTAAGTCTTTAAAGGCTATTGAGAGCAGCTTGAGAGAAGAAGTCGTTAAGACCGACTCTCTTCAAGAGAACTTCAATCTTGCTATTGAAGAATACAATCAAGCTCTTAAGCACCTAAACCTTAAAGAGAAAATCATCAAAGAGTTGGAAGAACAACTCAAAGCTGAAAAGAAACTTGTTTAAAGTTTCTCCAAGCCCAAGAATGTTCTTCCACTCATTGCTAAATTCTCAGCTAAGGCCCAAGGAGCTAGACTAGGCCATGTTGACGCTCCTAGTAAAACTTCTAGGAGAAACAAAGCTCAACGGAATAATAAGGCTGCCAAGAAGGCCTTGGCCAAAGAAAAAGGGAAAGCCCCTCTGGATCAGACTGTCTTTAATAAATTTATCTTTCAAACAAATAAGTTTGATCTGGACTCATCCTATGGTCACTTGACCAGGCCTACTTATGTAGAGCCAAAGTCTCAGTACCAAGGATGGACTCGCCCTCGGAACTTTGGTGAGAGTGTCTTTAAGGCACCTTATGAAGAAGTGATTCTTCAGGGCTATGGTCCTTATAATCATGGCCACTACTTTAAGAAAGCATCTAAAGTAAAGACCGTTGGGGAAAGGCCTCCGAAGGAGAGGAAATCATGTGACTGCCATCTCCATGAAGCTTCCTCCTCCAAGAATTCTACCCTTGCTAGACCACCATCTCAAAAGGTCAAGCAGGAGTACATAAGGCAAAGATATAATAGGTTTGACTGTTGGTGTTGTGGCAAAATTGGTCATTTTGCCATCGATTATTTGTTTAATACCAGGAAGGTTACTACTCCTCAAGTTGGCAACATGAGATTGACCACTCAGAATTCTAATCTTTGTAGGGGGAGTGTTCTAACCCGAGACCAAGGACCCAAACATGTTTGGGTTCCTAAGGCAAAGTGATCATGAATGCAAGTATGTCCAAAGGCCATCAAAATGCCAATCTAGTACTTGGACAGTGGATGCTCTCGGCACATGACCGGGACAAGAAACCTACTCAAGAATTTCACTTCAGTCTGCAACGGACCAAAGGTCATCTTTGGAGGTTTAGACCGAGGGATAACCAAAGGCTACGGTATTATCAGTAATGGTAGTGTATCCTTTTCGGATGTAGCTTATGTGGAGGGATTTAAACACAATCTCATAAGCATAAGTCAACTATGCGACAAAGGATACATAGTTGAGTTCCATGCTGACAAGTGCTTGATAAAGTATGTTGACAATATGGAAACAATTCTATCAGGCACTCGAAGCAGGAACATATTTTTCTTAAATTTCATTTGTATAGATTCTTCTACACCAGTGTATCTTTTGGCTAAAGATAGTGCGTCTCTTGGTGACCAATGGCACAATAGGCTAGCACATATGAATTTTAAAACTATTAATAAATTATTCTCCCAGAACTTAGTGCATGATGCTCCAAATGTCAAGCACGTCAAAGAGAAACCTTATCATGCATGCGTAAAAGGCAAGCAAACAAGGGCTACCTTTAAAAGCATTATAGGCAAAAACTCTAGAAGGTGTTTACACCTACTTCATATGGACTTATTCGGTCCACTGCAAATTAGAAGCTTAGGAGGTAAGGATTATACGTTGGTAATTGTTGATTACTACTCGCATTTTGTGTGGGTGTTCTTTCTAAAACACAAGTCAGATACCTTCGCTATCTTTACAAATTTTGTCAGGCAGGTCCAGAATGAATACAACTGTTCCATAGTTAAAATCAGAAGTGACAATGGAACTGAATTCAAATCTGGGGCCATGGAAGAATTTTGTGAAAGCCTAGGTATCTTTCATGAGTTTTCCTCTCCTCATACTCCATAACAAAATGGAGTAGCTGAGAGAAGGAATAGAACACTCATAGAGGCCTGCAGAACTATGTTGAGTGATGCTTCACTACCAGAGTACTTCTGGGCTGAAGCCGTCAACACTGCATGCCACGTGCAAAATCGAGCCCTCATAAACAAGAATCATGATAAGACACCTTATGAACTTCTAAAAGGTAGGAAACCAACAGTTTCATATTTTAGAATTTTTTGTTGTAAATGCTTCGTGCTTAACAATGGTAAGTATCATACTACCAAGTTTAGTGAGAAAAGTTTTGAAGGTATTTTTGTAGGATATAGTAGCCATAGTAAGGCATACAGAATTTTCAATAGAAAAACTCTGGTTGTAAAGGAATCCATACATGTTGTATTTGATGAGACGATCTTGTTGCAAGGAGAATCGTCTAGTGTGCTTGTTGAAGCTGTAGGTACAAGGCTTAAAGAGATTAGCTTGGATGAATCGACCGAAGGTAAAGATGAAAAGTTCATCAAGATCACCTCTCCTTCCCCTATTGGAGAGGTAGAGGATCAAGATGAAAATATTGTCCAAGTTGATGAAGTCACTCCAGTGGCTGAAGAAGTTCTAGATGCGAGGAATCTAGAGCTCAGACATCTAAAGGATCACCCAATGGACCAGATCATAGGAGATCCCCGAGATGGTGTCAGAACTCGTCAAGGTACAACTAATGAGAATTTATATTTAAGTTTTCTCTCGCAGGTTGAACCAAATAAGTTTGAGGAAGCAAACTCAGACGCATCATGGATCTTGGCCATGGAAGAAGAATTGAATCAGTTCAAGCGCTGCAAAGTTTGGACGCTTGTTCCAAGACCCAAAGGTAATAATATCATCAGAACGAAGTGGGTCTATAGGAACAAGATGGACGAGGATGGGTACGATCATAAAGAACAAGGCCAGACTCGTCGCTAAAGGATACCATCAAGAAGAAGGGATCGACTGTGAACAGACATACGCTCCAGTGGCAAGACTAGAGGCCATCATACTGTTCCTAGCTTATCCTGCACTGAAGGGGTTCACTGTCTATCAAATTGACGTGAAGTCCACCTTCCTAAATGGTGACATAAAGGAAGAGGTGTACGTGGAACATCCCCTAGGTTTCGTTGATCCTAATTTTCCTGAGTATGTTTATTTATTATCAAAAGCATTGTACGGTTTGAAACAAGCACCTCGAGCTTGGTATGAAACGCTATCTACCTTTCTCCTTGAGAACAAGTTCACAAGGAGAAAGATAGATATGACATTATTTCTTAGGGAAATTAAAGGCAAGATTTTGCTAGTGCAAATCTATGTCGATGACATTATTTTTGGTTCTACAGACGACAACCTCGGCAAAAACTTTTCTAAACTTATGCAAGGGAAGTTTGAAATGAGTAGTATGGGAGAGCTGAAGTATTTCTTAGGACTTCAGGTGAAACAATCTGAAGATGGAATTTTCATCTCTCAGACTAAGTTCACCAAGAAATTGATTAAGAAATTCGGAATGCAGAGTGCAACCTCTATGAGGACCCAATGGCCTCAGCTATGTCTCTGAACAAGGATGAGAAAGGGAAACCTTTTGATGAAACCAAGTACAGAAGCATAGTTGGATCCTTGCTCTACCTTACTACTAGTAGACCAGACATAATGTTCTCTACATGTGTCTGTGCTTGATTCCAAGTGAACTGTAAGGAATCTCACTATGCTGCTGTAAAGCGGATTTTGAGATACCTTAAAGGTACACCGAATCTTGGCTTATGGTACCTAAGAAGTAATGACTGTGAACTAATTGGTTTTTCAGATGCAGACTTTGCAGGTAGCAAAGATGACAAGAAAAACACTTCCAGGACATGTCAGTTCCTAGGAAGAAGGCTTATATCATGGAGCAGCAAAAAGAAAAATTGTGTCGCAATCTCAACGACCGAGTCATAATACATTTTTGCCAGCAGTTGTTGTGCACAGTTGCTGTGGCTAAAGAACCAGCCAGCAGATTACAATATGAAGGTCAAAGACATTTCATTATTCTGCGACTCATCCAGCGTGATCGCAATCGCAAACAATCAAGTCTCGCACAGCCGGACAAAGCACATCAATCTCAGATATCACTTCATCCGGTAGCATGTGAAGCAAGGGGATGTAGATCTACAGTACGTGCCAGCAGATCGGCAAGTTGTAGATATTTTCACAAAGCCGCTGGACGAGACCAAGTTCTATTTCTTCAAAACTGAACTTGGGCTGCTGAACAAAGAAGAATAGACCAAAGTGGAACAGTTCAAGGCTCAGGAATCTAGGACTCTTCAAAAAGGTCAGAAATTTCTCAAGAGGAAGGTAGCTCTCGAAAACTAAGTATACCTCTCGAAAAGTAAAGTAACAGTTCTCGAGAACTTAGACTACTTCTCGAAAACTTCTGATCTATCTCTCAAGAAGTCTATTAAGCTCTCGAGAACAATATCATACTTCTCGAAAAGTATACTGACAGCTCTCGAGAACTAAACCTACTTCTCGAGAAATGTCCGTCTTCTTTTCGACTTATGTTTAATTTCTTCTATTTCGAAAACCCGCTTGATTTAAGTCCTAACCCTAGATTAATTAGACACTTAATTGACATTACTAGGATTATATATACATAAAGTTTTAGAAATCGATAATCAACCGACATTTAAAATTTCCTCTTCTCGAAAACTCTTCATCTTTTGCCGTTAGAAAGCTTCGTCGCAGCCATCATCTTGCGCTCCGTCCGTCGCCGCCGTCAGCGTCCATGGCACAGTGTTTGAAGATAGGAGTTGGCAGTGAACTTGTCGTCGCAGGGATTGCAGACATTTCAGATGATTTCCAGAACTTGCTCCTTCTCCTGGAAACTGCCGGACTGATGTTCTTTCTCTCAGAACCCTGCAAGATTGTTTTTCCAGATGTAGAGGAATTCTTCAGGAATGCCAAGGTGAGGCAAAATGGTACAGTGTTGAAAACTAAAGTCAGAGGGATCAAAATCATGTTGGGTAAAACCAAAGTTTCAAAGCTTCTGAAGATGCCTGTTGTGGATGAAGAGGATGACCTAACACTTGAAGATTATGACAGAACTTACTCCTTCTGTGGAGTTTCCGAGGAGTTCAACTCTTTAAGGAGAAATCTCTTCAATTATATAGGAAAGTTTCTAGTAGATTTAATTGGAAAGATCTTGTGGTGCAGAACAGGGTCTATTAGTTTCATAACCAATGATCTATTTGGTGTTATAACAGCTATTATCTGTAGAAAGAAATTTCAATATAGAATGATGGTATTTGAATTGATCAGGGATAGTATTCAGGCTCCTAAGTTTGCAAGGATAATCTCCTTGTTGTTGTGTGAGATGTACCCAGTCACCTTCAAAACCTCTAAAGGTACTCATATCCATCATCTGAAAAAGATTTCATTGGCCTCCATCCAAAGATGGGATCTCAAGCTAAAGAATTCCAAGCAGTTAGCTAAAGAACTTGCAGCTTCTGCCTCGAGGTCAGGATCCCATATCACTCCTCTCATCATGTTGTTGAACCTTTTGGTGCAACAACTGAGGGGGAGCCTGCAGCCTTTGTTCCTACTGTCAGACCTACTCCTTCCTCTCTAGCCAAATCAGCTAGCAGATCTCCTCTTAGGTGCCTAGTGAGATCTCCAATCAGGAGCCCTATGGCAGATTCTCTAGATGCCACCCTATCAGATGTTCCAGGACAGGAAACCCTCAAGGACACCAATGCAGCAATTGACAGCATGATTGAAGAACTCATTTCAGATGAACCACTTCTTCCTCTTCACAAAGAAACCTCTGCAGAACCATCAAAAGAACCTTCTCCACCACCCTCAACTAAAGGTACTCCTCCTCCTTCTCCCTCTCCAAGGAAAGAATCTACTCTACCAGAGACCATTCCTCTCTCTGAAGAGGATGAGCCAGAACCTGAAGAGGTGGAATCCCCTCTCAGGAACCTTGACTTCTCCCTCCCAAGATTTGTTGATGAGGAAGCTGATACAGTATCTCACACTGTAAGAGCCCAGAGCTCTGTGGTTATAGAAGAAATTCCTCCATGGAAAGCACCTCCTCCACCTCAGATTGCTACACCTAGTGCCACTCCTACTGCCATTATTTCTGCCACTCCTGCTACTGCTGCAACTGTAAGTTCAGATATTCTATCTAAGATTGAAGATATACTGGCTGCCCAAAAGCAATATTTTGATGAATCTCTCATGTCAGTCAAAGATTAGGTCACCTCTCTAGAAAAGTAAATGAGCAGAGGATTTGTAGAGATCCAACACAATACAGATTCTCTTAAAGAGCTGTTCAGAATTCGTGGCAAAGCCATAGACCATACCATTACCAATATTGGTCAGGTCATGGACCAGTCTGTCACACTGGCAAATAATCAAATTCAATTGGAAAAGAAAGCTCAAGAACATGTAATGAAAATCTGTGAGGAAGTTGGTACATTCAAAGAAGACACCATAGCAAAGCTTTATGTAGAAATAAGAAAGGGGGAGAGTTTAGTGAAAGAATAAGTGGAAAAACTTACTGCAGATGCAAAATCTCTCTAGAATGAGAAATTGACTGAGATAAATAAGAATGTTTTAAATCATATCCAATCAGTGAAATTCCACACTTATGACACTGCAGTCTGGATGCACAACAAGAGATTCCCTGACTTTCAGGCTGATCCTAATCTTATTCCTCATCACCTGAACCCCCTTGCTGAAGGTCAATCCAGCCATATGCATCAACCTCAAATGCCTACTTTTTCTCCAAGGCCATGAGATCAGGATCTTCCTCCTGCTTCCTATGACCAAGTTTAGGATGACATTATTCCTCAGGATTTACCAGAAATTCACACCTCTAAGAAGAGAAAGTATGGAGATGGTCCATCTGCAAGAAAATCTGTTCCCCAGCCAGATGCAGAGAAAAGGAAAGTAAAGGAGTTTGCTGAAGTTTGGAGCCCCACTTCTAAAAGCTTAATTCTTGATACTCTAAAATTAGTGATGAACTTTAATGAGAACAGAAATCTCCACTACAGCTCATCTGAGTGGGAATTATATGAGAAGTCAATGACCAAGAGAAGGATATATGATAGAGAGTTTGGCAGGAATAATCCCAAAGCTCCTCCTAAGCCTCCTAGGTACTATCCTAAGCCCTTCAGCTATCAGAGGAGACAGCAAGAGAAGAAGGAAAGACAACATCAAAGCAAATAATGAACTCTTGTTAATATGTTTTTAAGAATTTGGATGAAATGGTTGTTGATTAGAAATCTAAAACATTACATATATACAATTCCTAGTTTTGCCTAATTGTGTGTTCAATTAATCTCTTATTGCATTTAGATTAAATTATTCATTTCCAATTCTTTCTTAATTGTCATAATTCACCTTAGTGTAGAGGGTTCTGACTTCTACAAATAGGGGGAGATTGTTGGGTATTGCATCCACAATAACCCAGATTTGCATGAAGTCACCCTTGAACTAAGATGAATTAAGTTGTATTTGATATCCTTGTTTAAGCTGTGTGTTTGAAGATTACCATTGCTAAGTGTAGACCAATGTCAGTCTACAGTGGGTCATGAACACAGGACCAGACAGTGTAATCCCTCACTGTGTGATCCAAGGTGTTGACTCATGTGTAGCCTCTCTATTGGGATACACTTCATATTCAAACCTTTGATCATGGAATGAAGATTGGACTCTTGAAGAGAAGAGAAAGATTTTTTCTAAAAGTTCAGAAAATTCTCTAAGACCACTTCTCGAGAAGTGCCTCTTAGTTCTCGAGAAGTCCTTAGAATTCTCGAGAAGCTTTGCTTCAAAGTTCTCGAGAAGTGCTTAGAGTTCTCGAGAAGCTTAGCTTCAAAGTTCTCGAGAAGTCTAGACAGCTTCAAGAATTTTTCTAAGTCAGAGTTCTCGATAAGTCTGATGTAGTTCTCGAGAAGTCTTCTGTGTTCTCGAGAAGTCTTGGCCAGTTCTCGAGAAGTCTCAATTATAGTTCTCGAGAAGTCTATCTTGTTCTCGAGAAGCTTGGCTTAAGTTCTCGAGAACTGCCAGCCCTATTTCTCGAATAGTCAAAAGTTGCCTCAGAAATCTCTCTTAAGTGTTAGTTCTCGAGAAGTCTCCATAGTTCTCGAGAAGTCAATTAGTTCTCGAGAACTCAGCCTTTTGTTCTCGAGAAGTCCAGAATTCTTCTAAGAAATATAGTTCTCGAGAACTCTTGATAGCTCTCGAGAACTCAGTTTCTAGTTCTCGAGAACTAAAGCTACTTCTCGAGAACTGTTAGTCGAATTTTTCAGAAAATTATGTTAAGTCCAGATCGGCCGAAATTTTCAAATGACTTGACGTGATTGGTCCACGTGTCGTCATTAATCTCTTTTCTAGCCGTTAAGGGTAATCCTATATAAAGTCTTATCGTTAAGACAAAACCTTAATAATTACAAGGAGCGGTATTCCGTACATTCTAAATTCTGGATCGGATTTCTCTTTCCAAAAGAACACGTTTTGAAGCCGCTGCCGCCGCTCACGAGTAGATCGATCTTTTTGCTTTCGATCCAAGAAGACTTGCTTTTCAAGGGATCATCATCTTCTCCTTGATCGAGTAGGTCAAAGCTTTCTCAGGTCAGATCGTCAAGTCTTCTTCAACCGTTTCTGAAAGAGCTGCCAATTCAAGAAGAAGAACTAGGGCTGAATTTTTCTAGATCTGAGAAATCTTTGTTTGTATTTTTCCAAATCTTTTTGTTATCTTGTAGGAGATTATTCTCCGAGTGTAGGAGCGTCTTTCTCCGAGTTGTAGGAAGTTTTCATCTTCCGAGTGTAGATCTGTTAAAGTAGGCGGTCTGGCGGTCTGAATATGGCGGTCTGGAGACCGCGCGGTCTAGCGGTCTGGGGCTGACAGGCTGAATATCCAGTTGGTGGCGGCTATGGTTCGGCGGTCTTGCGGGTTGTCGCCAGCGGCTTGTATATCTGGCGGTCTGGCAGTCTGGCGGTCTGGCAGTCTTGCGGTCTCCTACGGCATCTTCTCCTGGTCTGTCCGGGCGGTTAGCCTGTTATCTAACCGCGCGGACTGTGCGGTCTGTACATGTCAAACCGCCCAGTCTTTGTACATTTATTTAGTCCCACATTGTTTGTTTGTACTCTGCTCTATCTCCTCCATTCTATAAAAGGGAGGCCATACCTTTGTAAAAGATATCTTTTTGGATAATAAAAATTTCATTCAAGCTTCCGGCCTGTTTTTCTAGTCGTTCTTCTCTATTTTTACATGGTATCAGAGGGAGGTTGAGGAGTCAGGAATAGGAGGAAGAAGAGGTGGAGAGGAGAAGTAGGCTGCATTTTCGAAGAAGGTGACATCTGCAGAAACAAACTGTTTTCGCAGAACGGGGTCAAAGCAACAGCAGCCACGATGCCGCTGAACTTGTCGAACCATGCCCGAGGGCTCTGCTTGAGGCCATAGATAGCCTTCTTTAGCTTCCATACACGGGTATGCACTGACGCTCCGCTACGGACGCTCCGGAGCTGTCTCTCTCTAGTCCCGGGCCAGCTTTCTCCGCTACGGACGCTCCGGTCCCTGAAGCCCCCGACGACCTGGATCTCCCCATTGCTCTTCGCAAAGGGGTGCGGGCATGCACTCAACACCCGCTTGCGGCAGTTGTGTCCTATGATCGGCTTACTTCTTCTCGCCGGCATTTTGCTTTAGCTATTTCAGCTACTACTACTCCCCGTACCTACCAGGAGGCACTTGTGATTCCTCATTGGAAGTCTGCCATGGATGTGGAAATCGCTACTCTTACTGAACGGGGCACCTGGACCCTTATTTCTCCTCCAGTGGGTACTGATGTGGTTGGCTGTCGATGGGTGTTTGTTGTGAAGTTTCGCCCAGACGGGACTGTGGACCGCTATAAAGCCCGACTGGTGGCCAAAGGCTTCACTCAGACTTATGGGGTTGACTACTTTGATACTTTCTCCCCGGTTGCTCGTCTCAGCACCATCCGGGTTATTCTCTCGGTGGCTGTCAACCGCAATTGGCCTATCTCCCAGCTTGATGTCAAGAATGCCTTTCTTTATGGGGATCTTCATGAGGACGTTTACATGGAGCAACCTCCGGGGTATGTTGCTCAGGGGGAGACCCGTGTATGCAAGCTAAAGAAGGCTATCTATGGCCTCAAGCAGAGCCCTCGGGCATGGTTCGACAAGTTCAGCGGCATCGTGGCTGCTGTTGGCTTTACAAGAAGTACGGCTGATCATTCCCTGTTTATTCGCAAAACCGCATCGGGCCTTGTAGTTTTGGCGGTTTATGTTGACGACATTCTTCTTACCGGTGATGATCAAGCTGGGGTGGACTTGACAAAGAAGCATCTCCGTCAACATCTTGTCACAAAGGATATGGGCTCCCCGAAATACTTTTTGGGGATAGAGATCTGTCGGAAGCCCGACTCTCTGGTTCTCTCCCAACGGAAGTATGCACTTGAATCTTCTACGGGATGCAGGATTGACCGGTGCCAAACCGGCACGGTATCCCATGGCTACTGGAGAAGACAAAACGTGGACAGATGACTCTCCTCTTATATCTGATGCCACAAAGTATAGACGTCTGGTGGGTAAACTCATTTATCTCACGGTGACCAGACCTGACATTGCCTATGCTGTTGGCAAGGTAAGTCAGTTCATGCAAGCTCCCAGGGAATGTCATCTTCAGTCTGCCTTGAAGATATTAGAGTATGTTAAAGCCGCACCGGGCAAAGGACTACTCTTTCAGAAGAATGGTCATTTGAGAGTTGAAGCCTACTCAGATTCTAGCTATGCTGATGATAAAGATGACCGCAAATCTAGATCTGGTTTCTGCACATTTGTTGGAGGTAATCTTGTGAGCTGGAAGAGCAAGAAGCAGTCTGTAGTTTCAAGGTCTAATGCTGAAGCTGAATATCGGAGCATGGCGTCCACCACTTGCGAACTAAAATGGTTGCGGGCTCTCATGCTTGATCTAGGAGAGGTCTACGACTATCCTCTTCCTATGTTCTGTGACAACAAGGCCGCTATATATATATATATCCAAAAATCCGGTCTTCCATGAGAGAACCAAACATATTGAAGTCGACTATCATTTCATCCGGGAAGAAATCTTGAAGAAACAGATTTGCACTCCGTTCGTCACCTCCGACAAAGAGTTGGCAGATATCTTTACCAAGCCTGTGTCTACTTCATTCTTCCACATTTGTGACAAGCTGGGCATGATCGATATCTATGCTCCAGCTTGAGGGGGAGTGTTAAAGTAGGCGGTCTGGCGGTCTGAATATGGCGGTCTGGAGACCGCGCGGTCTAGCGGTCTGGGGCTGACAGGCTGAATATCCAGTTGGTGGCGGCTATGGTTCGGCGGTCTTGCGGGTTGTCGCCAGCGGCTTGTATATCTGGCGGTCTGGCAGTCTGGCGGTCTGGCAGTCTTGCGGTCTCCTACGGCATCTTCTCCTGGTCTGTCCGGGCGGTTAGCCTGTTATCTAACCGCGCGGACTGTGCGGTCTGTACATGTCAAACCGCCCAGTCTTTGTACATTTATTTAGTCCCACATTGTTTGTTTGTACTCTCCTCTATCTCCTCCATTCTATAAAAGGGAGGCCATACCTTTGTAAAAGATATCTTTTTGGATAATAAAAATTTCAGTTATTCAAGCTTCCGGCCTGTTTTTCTAGTCGTTCTTCTCTATTTTTACAAGATCCATTTGGATCGAGTTTGTAGGAACTTGGTTCCGAGGAGTAGGATTATTTTCAATCTAAGATAGTTGAGTAGCCGAGTCTAGTGATTTGCTAGATCGGTGAGGTAAAGTGGACGTACCCAGGATTGGGGAACCACTATAAATCTTCTTGTCTTCTTTGATTGCTTGATTTCTTGTGCTAGATCGTTAAAATTTTTATTCCGCAAATAGACGCACGATTCACCTATTCACCCCCTCTAGGTGATTTAGGTTGACAACTTTACACTTTCAAGAAGATAATACAGTTGCACAAAACAACATCATACTAAACTTCTTCTCTGCATACAGAAAACATTCTATTTTCTTCCTTATCCATTCTTAAGACTGAAGAAGAACATCCATCACTATCAAGAGTCTTCTTCAACCTTCTCCTCCAGGAACATTTAAGGACAACATCTTGAATCAGTCAGAAAGTTCCAGGATTAATTCAGACAAGGCTGAAGACCTACACCCTGAGCAAGGCTCCAACCTTCTGAACCATCTCAACATATCAGAAGGAGTCTTGACAACATCATATCCACTTGTCTTCTCTATTATTTAGGGAAATGAGAAGACCTCATCACCCCTCTCTTACCTCTAGTATAAAGGGTTTATTAACTCCCTTCAAAATTTTATTCTTGGTTTTTGGGAACCTGATCAAAAGCCTAAAAGGTTGTGAGATCTCCCTATAAATAGATCTTATGATGGCAGTCATCTGATCAAAAACCTGATAGTGGATTCCTACCAGGTTGGTAGAAGAGTGTATGTACCCAGGTTGGGGAACCACTATAAAATTCTTTTGTTGTCTGTGTGTGATCATTTGCTTTCTTATTCTTATTGTGCTGTGATTGATAGATTAGCTTAACCTATTTCTATTTCCTTCTATAGTATTATTAGTATCATCTATATTCTACTCTGACAAAATTAAAAATAGCCAAAATTTTAATTACTCTATTCACCCCCCCCCCCATCTAGAGTAAATCAGGTCTAACCCCCATCTTTCAAATCTTTTGGTTCAGGTGTTAGCTTGTGAAACCAAACAACCTTACCCTCTGATATGTATAGAGAGAAATAAAAACAAAGACAATCAAAGCACAGCAAATAAAAGAATAGAGCAACCCAGATGACATAAAGATTTTATAGTGGTTCCCTTAAACTTGGGTACATCCACTCTTCTACCACCCTAGTAGGAATCCACTACAGGTTTTTGATCAGGTGCCCTGTCACAACATGTTTTTGTTCAGGTGCCTTGTCACCACAAGATCTATTTAAAGGGAGATCTAGCAACCCTTTGGGCTTTTGACAAGATGCCCAAAAACCAAACTAAGTTTTTTGATCAGGAGACTTGACAACCAAAGGCTAACTTTGAAGGGAGTTAAAACCATATACATAGTGAATGGAAATAAAGAATATATCCTTCTCTGTCAATAATCTGAGAGAAGACTAGCGGATTTTGTTTATGTTGTCAAAGCTCCCCTTGAGATAAAGAATGGTTCAGGAGAAAGGAAGCTTTGCTTTAGGGTGTAGGCCTTCAGATTGCTTGTTCTTCAGAATCTTTCTGGACTAATATTGAATAGTTGTCCATTGAAAGCCTGAAGCTGATGATGAAGAACTCTGTGTGAATCTCTGTCACACCATGTAGCCTGGATGTGTATCCTTGAGATTGAAAACTTCTTCTCTGCATCTGAATGGTTGGACAGATTTCACATTTGTGAAATCAATAGCTGGAGCATTCCTTGAGAAAGGAAACTTTCTTTGGGAAATAATCCACATTTAATGCTGCCTCTAAATGGCTATATTCATTAGAATATATTGCATTGAATATTGGATCCATAACTGCCTAAATTTAATCTCATTTGAATATATTGCCTTCGGAAATAATCCACATTTAATGCTCGTACGCATTATCCCATCTCATCTTCTGGTTCTTCAATTCCAGTGCGCACGATCACTGGACATAGTGTGCATGACCACTGGTCGTGCGCCCGTGATCGTATGCATTGTTATATTCTGCTTTCTATAAATATGCAGGTTCCGCCCTAATTTAGTGATCCGCGATTTTTCCGCCGTTTTTTGTCTCCGAGGGATTCCGCCGTCCTCCATCATCTTCCACCGTAAGGAGGTGCTCCGGGCAAGCATTCACTGCTAAATCTAAGCCGGAACTTCCTTTCGGCCTCCTCCATCATCTCTTGAGCTCCATTTCAAGGTTTTGGCGCTGTATCAATCAAGAAAAGGGAAGCTTGCAACTTTCGTCCGCAATCATGACACGAAGAAGATGGGTCAATTAGAAGGTAGTGACAGCCCTTCTCTACCCCGAACGCAGTTGAGGACCGAGCTAGGAGGCGGATTGACAACCCAGTGACTGCTTCCGTGAACCCTCATCAAGACTTCGAATTTGGTCGATCTCTTGACTTGTACTTTCTTTGTTGTTGTATATTTGTGTTAAAACCAAATTTGTAGATGTTTTTGCACTTTAGTATTAAACTTTATGTGATTCATGTCTATGTGAACTTGTATTGTTTTATGCTTTAGTTGCTTGAGGTGTGCCATTATCCATCCACCATCTACCCTTGCCATTTTAGCAATTTATAGAAACGTGCATAGCGAAGAGGTGCTTTTGACCCTCATTCTGCATGCCTACTCGTCCATCCGCCCAGCGATTCAGTGCATAGCGGCCCAACTAGTCTTCCATCCCATCTGGCAAAGCATTGCATAGCGGCATTGCATAGGAGTAGTTATTAGTATTTTATTTTCATTTTATCACAACAATCAAAATCCCCCTTCATTAGCTCCGACCTAAGGACTTCAATCTCAAGTCCTCCTCAAAATTAACTCCACCTTACTGTGTTCCCTCGAGATCGATACTTGGGAAAATTCATCCATTTTATATTACTTGTGCAACCGGTACACTTGTCGTTGAAACGCAACAAGTTTTTGGCGTCGTTGCCAGGAAACACAGTCGTGTGAGTTTTTGGAGAGGAATATATTAGATTCAAGTCCTTTTCCATTTGTGCATATCATTTTAATATTTGCTTTAGTTGTTAGAATTTTTATTTTGCTTATTCCTATTTTTGCCCTTTTCTGATTTTTTTTATTTAGATAGCAGATCCGTGCTATTTTCATTATTGTTGTGTAGCACTTTTTGGTAAATACTTTTGTTTGCAATGTATTCTATTGCTGAGTACAGTCTACTTGACGCTTTGCGCCGAAGCATCGATGTCATGGCTGCTTTGAATGCTGAGCATTGTTTTAGATGCTTGTTGTGTCAAGGTATATGCCACATGGTGAAGGATTGCCCTCGCTTATGCGAGCCTTCTCCCTCTGTGGGCATGCCTGCAGCGACCTCCTGTTCGCGGAAGATTTCTGTAAACAGGCCTACCAGGGTGTTTCCTGGCCCATACACTGACATCGCGCACTTTGCTCTCTCATTGCCCGTTGAGATTACCGAAGAATCTCTCGCCGCATACAGATATTTTATGGGTCCCTCGGTTCCTTTTTACGAGCTTCCCTTGAGTGATGACGATCACTCCGGGGTTAGCTTACGAGAATTGGATCTGGAACTCGTGGATGCTCCTGAATGGGATGATAAGATTGTTCTGTTCGTCAATGCGGTGGCGTCTGCGAATGATTTTGCGATGGGGACTGCTCATTCTATGCCTGATTTTGAGAGCAGCCTTGCCCCTGCGTAGTTTTTATCGGAGTTTGCTACTCCATTTTTAAATGAGTTGGCTAATGATGTCGTATTTGTGGATGATTCGGTGCCTGAGGTTGAGCCGCAGTGGGATGATGATTCCTCTATCTCCGACGGAGAATGTGGATCTTCGGAACACTTTTACGCACCCCGGTGGGATGAGGAATATTCCCTTTCTGATGTGGAGGTTTGCACCTCTTTATTGGACGAGGCAGTCCTTCTTACCACCGCGGACATCGAGTTGTCGAATCCCCCCCGATACGACTCGTATGATACCGACAATGATCTATGCTTGGATCTCGCTGAGAGTGAAGTCGGAGTCACTCTCCCGCATTCTATTTATTTTAGTTCTTCTTCTCTTTTGATTCTTGACCCCCTTCATTATCTGAGCCTGTGCAGGTTGAGTCTCCACGGGTACATTGGGATAACGATGAGACCTTTTGCTCATGCCGTCGCCATCGCTTCCTATGAACCTGTGGTGGACGATACCTTGCCAGGCAAGGATTTATTTTGTGATAAGTTGAGCGAGGACCAGCGCTCCTCCTCTTCTTATTTCCTATTTACTCTACCTGTTTTGGGCAGGTATTATTATTTAGGTAGAGGAGTAACTGCTCTATCTCCGTATCGGTACTCGCTACCGAAACGGGTATTTGGCCAGTTACCTGTGACCTTTTCTTTTCATTGGCATATTAGCTAGAATTGTATAGCATGTAATAAGTAATACTGTGAGGACAATAACCCTAGTAGTTATCTTACATTTTCTATATTTTTATTTTCATGTCTATTTTAGTCTTAACATTTCTTTTTGTATATTTTTCTTTTGTTTTTGCGGAGCTCACCCCTGCAGGTATTCTTGACAAATTCGTATTAGCGGGGTTGTGATTCTTCATATGGCGGGCCTGCTTTAGGTTTTTCACACGTCTTCTAGTATGCTCACTAGCTGAGCATTAGGTAACATCTTCCCTTGTCTTTATCTGATTTAAATTTCTATATCATATGTTGTGTAGTTTCGTTTAATTCTGGGGGAGAGCCATTATTAGTTATCTTTTGCACGCGCACATTTCTTGTGCATACTAGAAGCTTTTATATTTTTATTTTGATTAGTTCATTGCATTGCACACCACTGCACCCACATGAGCGCTCGCTTAGTTGTTAGCGTGCTGCGAGTTAAACTCATTTCTTTATACGATTTGGGAAAATTATGGTGTTGCATAGGATTGTGAGACAGAGTAAAATGTTGACCTTGATGTGCTCCAAGTCGAGTGCTCTCGTCTCGCGTAAGAATTCGAGTAGATTTAATTTTTTTATATGCTTATAGTGTTATATTTTTTTATGTGTGTAAAGACTTTTTTTTCTACTCAAAAATTGGTGAATCCGGTGTGAATTGAACGGTAGTGTAGGGGTGTGTAGCCGTCACTAGAATCGTTTTGCTTGAGTCGGGAGGAAGGATATTCTTTCTCGGTGGCTAAGAACTTGCCCCAAGCTACTCTCGAAGCATTTGTGCATGGTTAGTCTAGCGTGAGTGTGATGTAGGCCATCATTTTGGCCTGGTTGAGCTTTGTACCGTTCCTAACGTCTTATCCTCGCTAGCCCCATTGTGCCTACCCATTCTTTTGATTCAGCTCCACCTTCATTCACCAAGGCCCCATAGCCGATCCTAGTCGCATACCCAAGTCGAGCTTTAGGTTTTTTTATTATCATTTTGGGGTGTTGATGTGGTGATATTCATTGTGAAAATGTCGATGTGATCCAAGATTTATATTTGCTGAGATTGTAAATAAAAAAATGATTTGAAGAAAAAAGGAAAATGGTTGTAAAAAAAGTGAAAAGAAAAAGTTTGATTGAAAATCTTTTTGGAGATAAAATTGTATTTGGAGTAGGCGGTGCACACACCCATAAGTTGAAAGTTAAGTCTGGGGGTGTGGTGTACTCGGATGTATTGTGTTTAGCGTTGGATTTTGTTTATGCTAGCTCATTTGGGTTAGGTGCATTGCTTTCCTGTTAATCTTTATTTACCTCACCGAAACCCAAGCCCCATGATTATCCTAAAGTCCTACGGATTCACGCTTGAGTCGAACTAGTACCGTGAAGAGAGTGTGAACGGGCAAGCGTATGGTCCCCGATATTGGTGGATTCCTTTGGAGGTGATCCTGAGCCCCGGTCTTTGGCAAAGCTCACCTTAGTGGCCTGCTTACTTTCTTCCTACGCGTGACCGGATGATTCACCGTGATTCCATTTTTGAGTCGTAATAAAATTTTGATACGCAATGTGAAAAGTATAAACTATTTTGCATACTTAAAAATTTCATCTATTTATATTTTTACGCGTACGAGCATGCGACTTCACATGGTACTCCATATCACAATTTCTATATCAGCTAAGTAATTTTTTCTGTGAGATGCGACTTCACATGGTACTCCATATCACAATTTCTATGTCAGCTAAGTAATTTTTTTTGTCTGCATAGATTTTGTTTACTCAGGACGCGCAAACAAGTAAGTCTGGGGGTGTGATGAGTCCAATTTATATAGTGATTTTCGGACTAATCTGGGCTAGTTTTCTTACGCATGCACTTCACTTTTAGTTCGTTATCGTTTATATTTCATCTTATCTTCATTTCCATAGGAAGTGCACTTTTGACCCGTGGTTGCGTATTTTTGTACTTTTATTGATTGTACTCCTTTTTTGTGATTGCCTGGAATGTCTGCACATATCAGTGTTGGTACAGGGGCCGTGTGTGTGTTCCGGGACCATTTTGAAATAGGTATAGTGCGCACGATCATCGGATCTAGTGCGCACGACCACTAGTCGTGCGCCCCTGATCGTGCGCACTATTCTCCGTTTTTCCAAGATCTGTCTGGGGCCAACACACGACCACTGGACATAGTGCGCACGACCATCGGTCGTGCGCCACTAATCGTGTTCTTTGATTCCACTTTTCCTGGAGTTTTGTCTAGGGTAATAGCACGACCATTGGACATAGTGCGCACGACCATCGGTCGTGCGCCACTGCTCGTGCGCATTATCCCAGTTCATCTTCTGGTTCTGCAATGCTAGTGCACATGATCACTGGACATAGTGCGCAAGACCACTAGTCGTGCACCCGTGATCGTGCACATTATTATATTCTGCTTTCTATAAATATGCAGGTTCTGCCCTAATTTAGGGATCCGCGATTTTTCCGCCATTTTTCGTCTCCGAGGAGGGATTCCGCTGTCCTCCTTCATCTTCCACTATAGGGAGGTGTTCTGGGCAAGATTTCACCGCCAAATCTAAGTCAGAGCTTCCTCTCTTCCTCCTCCATCATCTCTTGAGCTCCATTTCAAGGTTTTGGCGCCATATCCATCAAGCAAAGGGAAGCTTGCAACTTTCTTCCGCAACTGTTACACGAAGAAGACAGGTCAATTGGAAGGTAGTGACAACCCTTCTCTACCCCATACGTGTTGAGGACCGAGCTAGGAGGCGGATTGATAACCCGGCAACTCCTTCCGTGAACCCTCAGCAAGACTTCGGATTCAGTCGATCTCTTGACTTGTACTTGCTTTGTTGTTGTATATTTGTGTTAAAACCTAATTTGTAGATGTTGTTGCCTTTAGTATTAAACTTTATGTGATTCATGTCTATGTGAACTTGTATTGTTTTACGTTTTAGTTACTTGAGGTATGCCATTATCCATCCACCATCCACCCTTTCCGTTCTAGCAATTGCTAGAAGCGTGCGTAGCGAAGAGGTTCTTTTGACCCTCATTCCGCATGCCTACTCGTCCATCCGCCCAGCAATTCGGTGCATAGCGGCCCGACTAGTCTTCCATCCCGCCTGGCGAAGCATTGCATAGCGGCATTACATAGGAGTAGTTGTTAGTATATTATTTTCATTTTATCACAACAATCAAAAACCCCCTTTGTTAGCTCCGACCTAAGGACTTCAATCTCAAGTCCTCCTCAAAATTAACTCCATCTTACTGTGTTCCCTCGAGATCGATACTTGGGAAAATTCTCCAATTTAATATTACTTGTGCGACCGGTACACTTGCGGTTCAAATGCATCAGTTTGCAAAACTTATGCAAGGTAAATTTGAGATGAGTAGCATGGGTGAACTCAAGTTTTTCTTAGGTCTCCAAGTTAAGCAAACTATAGATGGACTTTTCATTAGTCAATCTAAGTTCACCAAGGAGTTAATCAAGAAGTATGACATGGAAACAACCACTTCCATGAGAACTCCAGTGAGGTCTAGTATGTCTTTAGACAAGGATGATGCTGGCAAGCCAGCTGATATCACCTTGTATATGGGCATAGTTGGATCACTGGTCTATCTAATAGTCAGTAGACAAGACATAATGTATGCTACTTGTTTCTGTGTCAGGTATCAAACATGCCCTAATGAATCTAACTATACAGCAGTTAAAATAATATTTAGATATCTAAAAGGCACACCTAATCTTGGCCTATGGTATCCCAGGAATAGTGATTTTGAACTAATTGGCTTTTCAGATGAATATTATGCAGGATGTAAAGAAGACAGGAAAAGCACATTAAGCTTATGTCAATTCCTTGGAAGGAGGCTGGTGTCATGGAGCAGCAAAAAGCAAATAAGTGTATCAATATCCACAGCTGAATCTAAGTACATTTCAGTTGGAAGTTGTTGTACACAATTGCTTTGGATTCAGCATCAATTACAAGATTACAACTTAGAGCTAAGTAAAATTCCTTTATTCTATGATTCTACTAGTATTATTTCTATTGCAAATAATCCTGTGTCACATAGTAAACAAAGCATATTGAAATTAGATATCATTTTATTAGGGAGCATGTAGAAAATGAAGATATTAGCTTAGAATTTGTTCCAACAAACAAACAAATTACTGATATTTTTACTAAGCCCCTGAAAGAAGAGAATTTTAATTTCTTTAAATTTTAACTTGGAATGTTTAATCTTGAGTAATTGATGCACATATAAAAACTAATATAAAATAAGAATAAAAATAATTAGTCATTAATTAAGTTTACTCATTTAGATATCAAGGATAGACATCATAAATGTCAAGAATCTACAATTAAGAAAACAAAATTTTGACTAAGTCAAAAATTGTGTTGAGACACCAGAGAATATGTCGAGACATCTTAGAAAGTGTCGAGACACCAGAAAGTGTGTCGACACTATAAATAGTAATGCATCGAGACACCAGAAAGTGTGTCGACACAGCATCACTATAAAGTGTCGAGACACTAAAGTCAGTGTCGAGACAGAAGGGTGTCGAGACCCTAAGGTATGCGTCGAGAACATTAACCATGTGTCTACATGTATCGACACATCTCGACAAACATATTTTCCTTTTTTCGACACTAGGTATTTACCCAAAAATTTAGAATAGTCTAAATACAGCGCGCCCTTTCGACTTCTGGGAAGATTTGATTATAAAAGGGGTATGAGAGTAGAAGTCAATTACACTTTCTTGATCTCTTGAACTTTTGATCCCTGAGTGTCGAGACCTAGAATTCTAATTAGTCGACACTCGTCAATCATTTCTCTCAACTCTAATGGCTCCCAAGAACGATAATAACAACTCTGAAGGGTATGAACTCGTGCGCAATGGATTCGTCTCTACGCAAGAAGAAATTAGGAACGTCATTGACCTAATTAAAGAAGCAGGTCTGGATTAAGTGCTCTCTGAATCAACAAACATCTTGAAATGAGAAGTATCTGAATTCTTCTCTAATGCAAAACTGGATTCAAATTCAGTAAAGATTAAGTCTACAGTGAATGGAGATAAATTTAAAATCACCACCAGGAGGTTGGCAAAGGTTTTTCAAATACCAAGAATCGATCAGGAAGATGAAATAGACACCACCAGGATTGCTGAAGCATTGGTGTGGTGTGGATTGGCTCAAACCACTAAGATTGGAAGCACTGTGAACAGGAAGGGTATGAATTCCCAAGGAAAATTCCTGTCTGAAATAATTGGGAAGGTGTTGTTGTGTAAGACTTGAGCACATGACAGGATATCAGCATTCATGTTTAAGCTGATGACAAGAGTAATTTTCAAAATTAAGACCAACTGGAGTAGAGTGGTGTTTGACAAAATTTCTGAAAGTATCCAGAAGCCCAATATGGGCAGAATTCTAAGTATATACTTGATTCACTGAATTCCTGTCAGCCTCAACCTCAAGCTTGGCTCCAAGATCAATCACAAGAGGAGAATGGATATGAGAATATTAGCTAGGTGGGATAGAGTCCTATCCAAAGAGACATCTGAAGTTGAGAAGAGAAAGAGAAAAAGAAGAAGGTTGTAGTTGTGGAAGATGATTCTTCCAGTAAATTTGAAGAACAAGAAAGTTCTACCTCTGAAAAACAGGATGATATATTGGCTGAGAAATATCCAAGGCCCTCACCTGGAACATGTGATCAGGTACAAGGGGAGACAATCCCAGATAGGGATCCAATTAAGGGGAAGAACCTCAATGATCTGCCAGAAATTGAAATGGAAATAGTAGATACAATAATAATGGAAGTTATACAAGAGCTGGAACAAACAAAGGTTCATAAGACAGAAATGCCTGATAGAGAGATTGAAGATACATTCTCCAAGGCCACTGAAGAGGCAATTATTCTGAATACTGATTTAGATGTCCAGGGGGAGATAACTTCTACTCCAGAGGACCCTATTCCAGATGCTGAAGCTCAATAAGATGAGATCAACATAGATACCATCAACATAGATGAAGAAGGTGCAATGGTTGAGGGGGAGTTTAAAGATTACCCCCCAACTACTAAAATAGCTAAAGAGCTAGTATCTGTTGAGGTGGTTAGTTCTTCTGAATCAGAAGAGGAAGAAGCCTCTCAACTAAAGAAGAGGAAAATAATTGAACTCAAAAGGAGGAGGAAAAGATACAAGAAAACAATTTAGTCTAGCACAACTCCTGCTCCTTCTGTCGATTTAAGTTCAATTATATTTCAACTACAAATTATGTTAGATCAACAAAGAACTCAAATTGAGAAGTATGTGGATGAAAGCAACAAGGAGTTGTAGTTTCAACTGACTCAGGAAATTATATCTATTAGATTTGAATTAAACTTGCTAAATAAATATATGATAGATTTCTTTGAAAGAGGAGCAAATGTTGTAGTATACATTGCAAAATAGCAAGTAGAATCATAGAAAGTGCAAAATGGCATAGCTATAAAACAAGGCTATGTCATGGAAAATCAAATAAGAATGAATGAGAATATGATAGTTATGCATGATACTACATTAGCAGAAATAAAGAAACAAACTACTGCCCTGGAGACTAAGATTACATCCACATCCAAGGATCTAGAAACTCAGTTATCTACTAAATTTGACTCCATGCTTCAAGAGATTCAGGCTTCTCACAAAGAATTGGATGACCATCTACTTAAGGTAAAGAATTTTGTATCCTCGGGACTACCATATCTAGATGGTCAAGTAAAATTTCACAAGAATGACCTCAGAGATTATATAGAAAGAGAAGTCATAAAGGGGGAGATGGTAATGATAAAGGCAAGCACTAAGCATGCTACTTGGATCTCAAATAGCATTAGAGACACTTTAGGACATCCTTTCCTATTGTTTGATGGAGACCAAACTGCTGAGTCTGGTTGTCAACCAGCTCCTTTTGAGTCCATTCAAGCTGCTGCCAAACCATGTACAGTCGTCCACCACAAGTTTAGAATATAGTATGTGAGGAGGTGGAGATGACTACATCTACTTTGCTTAAGGAGAAAGAAGCTCAACTATCAAAGAAAAGATTCAGGGAAAAGGCTGAAGCTAGGCCAGATTTTGAAAAATGGAGTCCAACCTCTAATTCAATTATACTCACTACATGGAAAGCAGTCAATACAAATACCGGTGATAAGGGAAAATGGTATATAGAGCAAGAGTGGGCTAAGCACTAAAAGTAGCAGGAGGTCATCCCAAAATTCAGAAATGATCTAAGGCAGGGAAGATCCCGGCTAATTCTATTGAGCCCATCAATTATTTCCCCAAGACCTATCATTATCATGAAAGGCAAAGGATCAAACAAGACGAAATTACTAAAGCCAAGAATGCCAAGCGAAAGGAGAAAGTGGCTGATGACAAAGTGCCAGAAGTCAAAGCTAAAATTCAGTCTGGAAAAGGCATTATCATCAAGGAGCTAGAAGATTCTTAGTTTATTTTTCCTTTTCAGGAAAACTATGTAATTTGACTTTAAGAACATTGTATCAAAACTAAAAAATGTAATCTTTGAACAAATTTAAATGAAAATTTTGATTGCACTTGTGATATTTGTGTTATTACTGTTGTGTTCCTTTGTAATTTGTTTAGCATTTTTCTTATACATCATAATTAATATATATTTTTATTGTGGTGTATATCATTGATTTGGGGTTATGACTTCTCTAAATAGGGGAAATTGTTGGGTACATTGGACACAATGTAGTTGATTTGAAGAAGCCCTTTTAATTTAATGATATACACAAAATATGTATTTGATGTATATTTAAGTTCATGCTTGTAGGTTGTCTATGTCATAATGATTTGACAGGTGGTCCAAGTCACATGGACAGGTGGAATCAAGAAGCTGACTAGAAAGTGAAGAAAATTATCTAAGTACAAAAGCGTCAAGTGAAGTCAGTACAGTGCTGAGTAAAGTCAGCACAGTCAGCATCTAGCAACTTGTAGTGCAGAAAATTGGCTAAGTACAAAAGTGTCGACACAATTCAACTATGTCGACACCTTTACAGAAGCTGTGTCAAGCCTAAGTCAGCAGTGTCGAGACAAGTCAGCTAACTCTATACATAGAAGATTCAAGATAGCTGTATCGAGACAAGTCAGTTGTCTCGACACCTTGATGACTAAGTCAGCAGTGTCGAAACATGTCAGCTAACTCGACACATTAAAGCTTAAGACAGTAGTGTCGAGACAATACAACTATCTCGACACAAAGAAGACTGAAAATTATACTAAGTAAAATAGTATCGAGACAAATCAACTGTCTCGACACAATGAAGGATTACATAGAAGTGTGAATACCAGGAAGACAGTTGTGTTGAAAAAATTCAACTGTCTCGACACAAAGCAGAATTAAAGATGTCGACACAAATAACAGTTGTGTCGAGACAAGTCAACTGTCTCGACACTTTTAATTTCAGATGAAAATTCTTCTAAGTAAAATTATGTTGAGACTACTAATATGTCTTGACACAAGTGTCGAGACACTTTGGACATCTCGACACTTATGTTTCTGAATATGTGTAGAGTCAACACAGAAGTGTCGGGACAAGTCAGAACTGTCACATCAGCTACAGTAATGTGATATTTCAATAGAAACAGTTTAAGGGAGAATTTGAAGTATGATGTCAAATGCTGATATCATCATTCAATAACCAGCCATCCACGAAGGCTATAAATAGAGGGGTTATCTGTTGGGTACACTGGAAATTGTGTACCAGATTTGGAGAAGCCTCACTATACATAATGATATACATCAATTTGTATTTGATGGGATGTTGAGTTTCAGTGTGCAGGTTTAAGAAATGTAGGAAAATTTCTAAGTACAAGTGTCGATACTTGTAAAGAATTGTGTCGGCACCTGAAGCAGGAGATTTGTTGACACCCAGGAGTTATGTTGACACCAGAAGCAAGGCATGTGTCGACACGCGGGAATTGTGTCAACACCTGAAGCAGGAGTTGTGTCGACACACGGGACTTGTGTCGACACACACTCAATTCCATCTATCAACAAAAGCTATACTGAGTCTGAAAGGCTTGTGTCAACACACAGGACTTGTGTCGACACATACTCAATGACATCTGGACATACACTCAACGCCATCTATCAGCATTAGCTATGTCGAGACCAGGAGCAGTTGTGTCGACACATAGGACTTGTGTCGACACATACAACAGAAGTTGTGTCGAGAAGATAAAGAATGACTGTGTTGACACATTGGAAGCTGTGTCGACATCATCAAGAATTGTGTGGACACTTGGTCTATTTGTGTCGACACATTTGAAGTGGTTTGCTAACAGTGTCCTTCTGAGAAAGAATTTCAATGAAGGGTCAGTTGTCACGACTGAAGACTTGACAGCTGTCATAAGTAATAAGACAGACACTTCTGTTAGTATTGTCAGAAGGCCGTTATAAATCGGATCAGCCGGTAATCGTGGATGAACTCTATATAAATGGCTGATCCATAAAACCCAAGATAATCCAATCAAATCGAAAAAAATATATAGAACTAACAACAAGTAAGGGAGAGCGAGAGGCTGACCCAGAAGAAGGCAGATCCTGAACAAGTCTACAAGAAAGATTCAGATCTGATTCTGAGTTTAAGAAGGAAGCTGATTAAAGATCAACTTCAACACCAAGTAAAGATCAACCTTATTTTGTTAAAATTCAAGAAGCTTTGAAAAAGCTAAGTCAGGTTGGATCTGAAGTATTCAGTCATTAAAGAACTGATCAAGAAGCTCTCACCCATTTAGGTTTCAATCTGAGTGAAATTTCTATTTCATTAAATAAACTTTTTCTTGTAAGATCTTATATAGATCTTAGTTGTAAGCCTGTATTTATAAAGGCTGAGGTAGGGCTGAGTGTCTGAGGTGTAGGACTTGTTAAAGTCTGAGTTATAGGCCTGGAGATAAAGGCTGAGGTAGGGTTGTTGCCTGAGGTAGGGTTCTTGGGAAGAATCTGAGGTAGGACTTGAATAAGTCTGAGCTGTAGGAACCTATCAGGTTCTGAGTTGTAAGATTTGTGGATCTGAGATAGTGGAAGGAAGTTTGGCTGAATCCAGTTCTCTACTGGATATGCGAAGGGGGGAAAGTGGATGTACCCACAAATTGGGAAACCACTATAAATATTGCTGTGCTGTGTTGTGTTTATTTTTCTGAGAACTGAGATTTTTTTATGCTGTGTTAGATCTTGCTAATTGCCTAAATAGTTAAAAAGATTAGAACCTATTAACCCCCCCCCCCCCCCCCGCTAGGTGTTTAGGCTCTTGAAATCAAATCTTTCAAGTGGTATCAGAGGGAGGTTACTGAAAAATAGACCTAACAGTCTGAGTAAATCTCCAAGGCAATTAACAATTATCCAGAATGGGTTCAAATGAGAATTAGAAGGAATTTGGATCCATGAAACTGCCCATCTGCAGGAGAGAAAACTTTGGGATATGGAAAAAATTGTCAGATTGTTCATGGAAGCATCTGATCCTAGAATCTACATCACAGTATAAGAAGGTCCTTTCATTCCAATGAATATATCAGCTCTTGATGCTAATCTCAAAACCCCTAAGAGCTATTCTGAAATGACTAAGGATGAGATTATTTTAGCACCTTTAGACAAGAGAGCATAAAACATAATTGTGAGTGTTATAGATGATGCCACATTTCTGAATTTTGTACATTGCAAAACCTCCAAGGAGATGTGGGACACCTTGATTGTCTACGTGGAGGGAACTGAAGAAGTTAGAGATGATAGGAAATCTATGTTGAATCAAGAATATGAAAGCTTCAGACAAGCAAAGTCAGACAGCATAGCAGAATATTACAAGAAGTTCTTTAGAATTGTAAATGAGTTGATGACCTATGGAAGAGTCTTTAACAGATATGAATTGAATGATAAGTTTCTCAGGTCACTGACCAAGGACTGGGATACAAAAATATGTGCCATCAGAGAGGTGGCCAGGCTTATTGATATACCTCCACCAACCTTATTTGGAAAACTGCTATCTTATGAGATGCAGCTCACTGCCAGAAAGGAGGAGGAGAAAAACAATAGGTCTGAGTATAAAGACAAGTCAGTAGCCTTCAAAGCTGAAGCCACAAGAAAGGGTAGGAGAAAGTCTCCTTCTTCACCAAAAAGAAGTGCTGAGGCTGAAGTAGAAAATCTTGACATCAGTACATCAGACAGCCACAATTCTGATAAAGACTTTGATGTATTTACAAGGCAGTTTCAGAGGTTCATGAAGAAGAAGAAATGGAGAACCAAGCCATCTTCATCCTCCTTCAAGGATGATTATTACAAGAAGAAGAAGACTTCTAAGGAGGACAGGTATGCCTCTAATCCTAGTAAACAAACGAACTCTAAAATTGTTTGTTATTGCTGCGATAGGCCTGGACATGTCATAGCTGACTGTCCTGATAAGAGAAAGGAGACTAAGGATAAGAAGAAGCCTCCAAATAAGGGCAAGAAGGAGAAATCCTTGGTTGCCCAGAAGCAGAAGAGTTGGACTGACTCTTCATCCTCAGAATCTGGAGAAGAGGATGATGTAGAAGCTTATATTGGGTTGTTTACTATAGAAGAGGATTCTATGGAATCAGAATTCTTGCAAATGCTGGATTCCATAAATGGAGGTGAAGACTATTGTTGTAGAGGGTTGATGGCTCTTTTAGAAGAAGATCAGTGCCTGGATCAGCCTGGTCCAAGTAAGGTATACAATCCATCCTCAGCTTCTGATTATTTTACTGGATCAAAATCAGTAGCATCAACATCAAGAGAAGTGGATGGTTCTGAATCTGAGGGGGATGTACATCAATTAATTGATGAGTATGGTGGTTTGTTGCAAGCTCTTAAGAGGGGCAAATTCCTTGTCAAGAAGCAGGTCAAGGAAATTGAATCTCTCAAACAGGCTGTAACAGATTAAGCCAATCTGATAGATTTGAAATTTAAGGAGGTTGCCAAACTAAAAAACATAACTGTTATTCAGATGGGCACAATCTCCTTCAAAGAAAATCACATCAAAAATCTGGAAGCAAGACTCCAGAAAGAAATGGATCTAGTGGCTAAATTTTCAAAGCCAAAGTCTGTCTTGCCTTTAATAGATAACTTCATATCTCAGAAAGGAAAGACAGGACTAGGCTTCAAGGAAAGAACAAGGGCTGCCAATTCACAAGGAAAAGGCAAAGGCCCAGTTCAGCCACTAGCTATGAAACCCCCTATTTCTTTTAGAAAAGTGATGCAACCTACTAACAGGTATGATCATGACCTCACTCATGGTCACTGTGAGTATGGTGATCTCAATGGCAAGGGTGCACATGCTAATATGGCACCCTATAAGCAAACCCATCATGTTCTTAAGGAATCTTTGGGGTATGCTGCTCCAGCACCTACACTTAAAAGAAATGCTGGAAACAATGTTGAGAAGCCTATACTTAAAAAAAGGTACAATAGATTTGAGTGCTGGTGTTGTGGCAAGGTGGGCCACTTTGCCATTGATTGTTGGTTCAATTTTAGTATTCAGAATAAGGCCAGTTTACCTGTCAGAAAGGAAGCAGGTAAGCATGTCAAATTTCAAGCTAACTTGAACCTAGGACCCAATAACAATTTGGGTTCTAAGTATGGGTAAATCTTTATTTGATGCAGGTGATTCCAAGTGGCCATACCCCTATACGGTACTTGGATAGTGGATGTTCCAAGCACATGACTGGAACAAGAAGGATGTTGAAGGACTATTCTCCCATAAAGAATGGACCAAAGTAATCTTTGGTGGATCTGAAAAATGTGTCATCAAAGGGTTTGGTAACATTTCTAGTAACTCTATCTGTATCACTCAAGTGGCTTATGTGAAAGGTCTGAAACATAACCTAATTAGCATAAGTCAACTAAGTGATCTTGGGTATGACATCTCTTTCCTCAAGGGTGAGTGCCAAATAAAGATGTCAAGTGATCAAGAGATCATTCTGACTGGCACTAGGAAAGGGAATGTATATTATCTTAACCTTGATTGTGAGTATAACAACTCACCTATCTTTATAGTTGCAGATGAGAAAGCATCACAGTGTGTCCATTGGCATAAGAGGCTAGCTCATCTGAACTATAGGTCTATAATCCAATTATTTAGTATGGGGCTAGTGAGGAATGGTCCTCAGGTCAAGTACATTAAAGAGGGTGTTTGTTCATCTTGTCAGAAGGGCAAACAAATCAAGACCTCTTTCCATGGACTTGTTACCAAAGATTCTGTGAGATGTCTATATCTCTTGCATATGGAGTTATTTGGTCCTATGCCAGTTCATAATCTAGGTAGGAAAGCATATACATTAGTTTTTTTGGATGACTATTCTAGATTTACATGGGTTTTCTTCTTGAGGCAAGAATTTGAAACCTCTACTGTCTTCCAGACTTTTGTTAGACAAATTCAGAATGAATTTAACAATTTAGTGGTAAAAACAAGAAGTGATCATGGAACTGAAATTCAGTCTGAGTGTATGATAAAGTTCTGTGAAGAACTTGGGATTCATCAGGAGTTCTCCTGACATAGAACTCCCCAGCAAAATGGAGTTGCTGGGAGAAAGAATAGGACTCTAATTGAGGCAAGTAGAACACTACTAAGTGATACTTCTCTCCCTAAATACTTCTGGGCTAAGGCGGTAAATACTGCATGCCGTGTACTCAATAGATCTTCCATCAATAAAAGACATATGAAGACTCCCTATGAGATTATGAAAGGCAGAAAACCAAACATTTCCTACCTTAGAATCTTTGGTAGCAAATGTTATGTCCTAGTTAATGGTAAGCACTACAAAACTAAGTTTGCTGTCAAATCCCTAGATGGGATATTTATTGGGTATAGCAATAACAGTAGGGCATACAGAATCTACAACTTGACTACACAAGTTGTAGAAGAATCAGTCCATGTAGTATTTGATGAGTCTAAGTTAATTAACAGTGAACTGTTTAGCACTTCTAGTAGCTCTACAGTTTTAAAGGAAAGGATGGACAAGCTGACTATTAGTGAGGACCAACCTGTAAGACTGGATGAAGAAAAGGATGGATACTGTCCAGGGGGAGTACAATACTCTCTGGATGAAGATGAAGATAATGAAGTGCATCAAAATGAGGAAAGTGAAGACCAAGAGGTTGACAGATTTCCTCCAGCTAGAAGACACTTGAAGGACCATACTGCACACTAAATCATTGGTAATGCAAGCCAGGGAGTTCTAAAAAGGAGCAAAAGCATGAACACAGTTCTATATACAAGGTTTCTGTCATAGATAGAACCTAAGAAGTTTGAATAAGCCATACTAGAAACAAACTGGATATATGTCATACAGGAAGAGCTGAATCAATTTAGAAGATGTAAAGTCTTGGAGTTGGTTCCTAAACCAAGGGATCGCAATGTTATAGGAACCAAGTGGATCTATAAGAATAAACTAGATGAGAATGGCACCATAATCAAGAACAAAGCCAGACTGGTAGCTAAGGGCTACAAACAGGAAGAAAGGATAGACTTTGATCAAACTTTTTCCCCAATGGCAAGGTTGGAAGTTATAAGATTGTTCCTGGCTTATGCAGCTTTTCAAGGGTTCAAAGTATTCCAAATGGATGTCAAGTCAGATTTTCTGAATAGAGACTTGAAGGAAGAAGTCTATATAGAACAGCCATCAGATTTTGTTGATTCTCATTATCCCAACTATGCATATAGGCTTAAGAAAGCTCTATATGGATTGAAATAAGCCCTTAGGGCTTGGTATGAAACTTTTTCTGCCTTCTTTATTGAGAATAAATTCTCAAGAGGGAAAATAGATAATACTCTATTCTTTAGGGAATCCAAAGGTAAGATCATCCTAGTCCAGATTTATGTTGATGACATTATTTTTGGTTCTACTGAAAACAACCTTTGTAGTAAGTTTGCCAAACTTATGCAAGGGAAGTTTGAAATGAGTAGCATGGGTGAGCTGAAATTCTTCTTGGGAGTCAAAGTTAGACAGACTGATGATGGATTGTCCATATCTCAGTCTAAGTTCACCAAGGAGCTAATTAAGAAATATGGCATGGAGTCAGCCTCCACCATGAAAACTCCTATGGGAATAAGTATGCCTATAGGCAAAGATGAATCAGGAAAACCTGTTGATGAGTCTTTGTATAGAGGGATAATTGGCTCCCTACTTTACTTGACTGCTAGTAGACCTAACATCATGTATGCTACATATGTCTGTACTAGGTACCAAGCTTGCCCAAAGGAATCTCATTATACTGCTGTCAAGAGAATTTTGAGATATCTTTAGGGCACACCTAATCTAGGTCTTTGGTACCCTAAGAATAGAGATTTCTTACTAACAGGTTTTTTAGATGCAGACTTTGCAGGCTGCAGAGAAGACAGAAAAAGTACCACTGGAATATGTCAATTCCTAGGTGGTAGGTTGGTTTCATGGAGCAGCAAGAAACAAACAAGTGTGGCTATTTCCACTGCTGAACCAGAATATGTAGCTGCAGGCAGCTGCTGTGCTCAGTTTTTGTGAATAAAATATCAACTTGAAGACTATGACATCAAGTTAAGTAGAATTCCATTATTTTGTGATTCTACTAGTGCTATTTCTATTGCTAAAAATCTTGTTTCACACAGTAGAACTAAGCATATAGAAAATAGATTTCATTTCATCAGAGAACATGTTGAAAAGGAAGACATAAGTCTAGAATTTGTAAACACTAACAACCAAATTGCTGATATATTTACAAAACCTCTGGATGAAAGTAAGTTCAATTATTTTAAAATTGAATTAGATATGTTGAACCAAGAATAAGGTGATAGGTCAACAAAAAATTTTTCAAGTGGCATCTGTAAGTCCAAAATTTTTCAAGAATTTTTTTTCTAAGTTAGACAATTATGTCGACACATGCTAACTGTGTCGACACATGCTAACTGTGTTGACACTATCATTTAGTTGTGTCGATAAAGAAATGAATTGTGTCGACACAGAAATAGAATCTGTGTCGACAGAAAAGTTGGTGTCGACACAACTCTTTCGAGACAATGTATTAGTATATTTTTGTGCTGACACACAAAAATTGGTGTTGACACACTCTGTCGAGACTTTGATAGTCTGTGTCGACACTTGCACAAGTATGTCGACACATAGACGTGTCAACTAAAATTATATTTTGTCATGACCTAAGTCATTTCTTTCGAGATATATATATTTTTGTCGACTAGTATTATTACAAAGTAAGGCCTGTCTTTTGACCTACCCTTTACCAGTAGACTATAAATAGAAGAAGACAAAATCTGGTCGACTATGCTTTCAGAATTCTCAACTCTAGACTTTGTGTCGATAAAGATATTCTCCTCTCTTCTCTTCCCTTCTCTCTCTCTCTCTCTCTCTCATCAATGGCGCCACACCAGGACGACAAGATTAATGAAGGATACGAGCTAGTTCGCAGGGGATTCGAGACAGCTTCACAAGAAATCAAGGGTATGATTCCCCTTATCTCAGAGAATGGGTTGGAGTATTTAGTCTCCGAACCTACAAAAATTTGGAAGAAGGAAGTGCTTGAATTCTACTCGTCTGCAACTGTGGATCCTGAAGGAAAGAAGATGAAAGCCACTGTTCATGGTACAAGTGTGAAACTCTCACAGAAGACAATCAGGAAGTCGCTTCAACTCCCTAGAGTTAAAGAAGATGTTGTTATTGTTCCATAAATGACAAAGGATGCACTCAGTTGGTGTGAACTGAATCCAAATACCAAGGTAGGATCTTCTATTACCAGGAAGGGAATGAATTCCCAAGGTAAATTTCTCTTAGAGATCATAGGCAAGGTAATTCTCTGTAAGACAGGTGGATATGATAGAATTTCTGCTTACATGTTTAACCTTATGACCAGAGTCATATTCAGTGTAAAAATAGACTGGTCATCAGTAGTTTTTGACAAGATTCAAGAAGGCATTAAGAAGGAAAATCTGGGTAGAATACTAAGCTTGTATCTAGCTTCCACTATCCTAGATGTTATGAATCAACTGCCAGGATCTAAGATCAATCACATGAGGAGGATGGATGTGAGAATTCTATCCAGATGGGATAGATTCTTGACAAAGGAAGTTTCTACTCCACAGAAATAGGTAAAGAAGGATAGGAAGAAGAAAACCATTGTCCAAGAAGCAGAATCCTCCAATGATTCTGAAGAAGAAGTGGTCTTCAGCTCAGATGAAGACCAAAAGGAAAAAGAAGCTCAAGCTCAAGTGGAGAGCAGTCAGCAACTAGAGAATCAGATAGTCTCCACTCCAGGGGAGAGAATACTGAAATAACTGTCCAAAACACTGAACAATCACAGCAACCTGCCCAAAGGGGAGGTATTGTTGAAGCTGCTCTAGAAAGTGAGTATGTTGTTGATATTGTGATGGATATTGTATCATAAATAAATAAGGAAGCACAGGTCAATATTGAGAATGAAGCACAAGATGTGCAAATGACAGATCAAGCTCAAGATGAGCAAGTCCACTTCTCTAGTGTTGAGAAGACCCTGGACAAAGATCTTGATGTCTAGAGGGAACTATTAGTTCAAAAAGACAACCTTGTTCCTCCTATTTAGATGCAGTAGGAGTTCACTTTGGAAGAACTGTTCCCTAACTTCAATAAAATAGGGACTGAGGGGGAGCAGCAAAGGATTAAGAAAGAGATACAAGGAACTGAGGGGGAGATGTCTCAGCATGCCCCTACTGATATGGGCACTGTGAATAACCAAAGCACATCTCAATCTTCTGATGATGAAGAAGCCTCCATGGCTAAGAAAAGAAAGCTGGTCGCTATCAGCAAAAGGAGCACAGGCCATAAGAAAGCCTTACAAACAGTCTCTCAACCATCAAACATGCAGATGGACATCAGTTCACTAATGGTGAAACTACAAGTAAAATTGGATGAGCAAAGACAATCTTTGGAGAAGTATGTGGATAAGACACATAAAGAACCGCAGTTCCAGATAGCTCAAGAAATTTAATCCATCAAATTTCAAGTAAATGTGAATAAGAAAGAGATGACAGATTGTTTCCATAAGGGAGGTAATGCTATAGTATATCTAGCTACCCAACAACAAGAAATGAAGACTGCAATTGAAGACATTACAGTCAAGCAAGGGTATATTCTAGAAAATCAATTCAGATCAAATGAAAATCTCAAGGACTCACATGCTGAAATTCTCAATAAAATTGGAGGTATAGCCACTGATGTGAAAGCTGAACTTTATAAACAAATTAAAGATGATCTAACAGCTGTCCACACAGCCATTGAAGCTTCTCAAAAGGCTATTTCTGATCACCTGACTAAATTCAAAGCCTATTACAAAGACGATACAAAATATTTGGTTGATCAAGTAAGGTTTCAAAAGAATGATCTGAGAGATCATATAGCAAGAGAAGTCAGAAAGGGGGAGAGTATTAGTCAAAGTCAGCTCTGATCATGCTAAATGGGTTTCTAATACCATCAGAGCTACCCTTGGATTTCTACCCCTGAGTGATGAAGATAACACTGCTGAATCTGGTGTTCAACCAGATCATATTGAAGGTGTTCAGCAGGAAGTTGCACAGGTTATCTATCCTTACTGAGAAGGCTATAAATGGGTTATCATCATAGAGGAAGCAATTCAACAAAATCTGAAATTCTTATTCTAATTTCTCACAAGCCAAGGGGAGACGACAATCCAGAGAAGGAGGAAGAAGATGAAGATCTTCAAGGAAATCTCCAGATCCTTTTATAAAGTTGATCTGAAAATTAAGGTGGATCTGATCTACAATTTCTTCAAAAATATCAAGCCGATCAACATCAAGAAGATTGCATATCCAGGGAAGTATATTTTCAGCCAGTCAGTTTATCAAGAAGAAATCCATTGCTGCTGAATTGAAGAATCCGTGTTATCAGATAAGTCAGATTACAGAATTCCTGTTTTCTGAAGATTACTTTTTCTATTTTACCTCTTACTTTTGTAAGATCTCCTTGAGATCTGAGTGGGTAGGAGATCTAATCTCTGAGTTGTAAGCCTATTTTATAAAGGCTGAGGTAGGGTTCTTGAGGGATCTGAGGTAGGTGATTTTAGTGGATCACTAAGGTGTAAGCCTAATTTATAAAGGCAGAGGTAGGTTTTTTGAGGAACCTGAGGTAGGAGATTGGGAGAATCTCTGAGGTAGGACCTGTTGGTATGAGTGTAGATTTCTTAATAGAAACTGAGCCAGTAGGATCTTTGGATCTGAGTTGAAGAGGAGGAGATATAACCTTATCTAGCACATTGCTAGTGAGAAAGAAGGGAGAAGTGGATGTACCCTAGATAGGGGAACCACTATAAATTTTTTTTGGGTGTGTGGTGTGATTTCTTTTGCTTGTGCTGTGATCTGATATTTGCAAGTGTTGTGTTCAATAGTTCAATTGTGCTGAGTTATTGTGAAGAAAATCTCTCAAGTAAATTAACTATTGAACATTATTTCTGCAAAATAGTTAAGTGACAAGAATTAAAAAAGTATTTTAAAAAAGATACATATTCACCCCCCCCCCCCCTCTAGGTAATTATCTACCAATATGACGAATTTTCACTCTAATCATATTTAGACTTTCCCTCTCCAAGTGAGGACGGTCCACCGTTGATCCCGAGCACAACTCTGCCCTTACACAACCGGGCTCTCACAACCTACATTCTTTTTGTGACCCTATATATTCAATCTAGACCAGGTACACTAACCATTCCACATGCTTCCTACTTTTATAATATTTACTAAGTGCAGACCAAATAACCTATATGATGTGTATGATTGGTGATACTCCAAATAATCATCCAAATGGACTAAGATTATTATTGGGGGCCTATCATGATACTTTATGAATAAATCCAGAAGATTATAGTTTTCCTAATTTATTTGGCATTTATTTTAATTTCTACAAAATCAGACCTCATGAGCCTTTGAACACCAAGTGCACTTTACTGACTAAATATGGCCTTAACAAAATTATTATAACCTAATAACATCAAAATAACAGTAAATACCAAAAAATCCCAATTTTCCAAGGTGGAATTTACCTTCAACAATTTGTGGAACTAACAAGCATAATATTAATTTAATTAGGGAAAATAAGAATCAGTCATCCAAAAATTATGAGAAAATTACTGGATGATAGATATGGCCAGAAAAGGCTACTGACAAGAATTATGATTTTCCAACTCCAATTGATCACATAAATGAATTATATTAAAATATTCAACAAATGGGCACTTATGAAGGAGCCAATATGAAAAGTCTTCCAATATTTTTATAAAACTTCACAGTGCATTATTGTATCCTAAAATGTTCCCTGACCAAGTTTTATCATTTTCCAATAGGCAATTAATCCTAAAATAAATTACTTGCGATTAGCTCAAACTTAGGGTTTATGAATGAAGTATTATGATTACTAATCCAAAATTCAGAATAAAAGTTTCAGGGAACAATATCATCTAAATTAGTTCACTTCCTAAGTTTCATGAGCATCCAAGTTCATTTGGGTATGTAATTATTTATTGGATCAAGTGACCGAAACTATCCATAACTATTTAAAAGAGGGTATATGTTACTAAAAATCCTAAAACCACTTTCTATAGCTTTTTTTACCCTAGGAACTCACCAACCAAGTTCCAAGGCCATCCAAAGACATATGGTCACATGTCCTTCAATATGCTCCAAACCTCAACCCTAGGGCTCTCCCTATGGTCTTAGGGCATCTCCACCCCAAACTGCTAAAATTCTCTTGAGGGGGTGTTTTAGAGGACTAGGAGGCAGTGGCCAAAGTTTCATCCTTTTTGGATGAGGATTGGCCACTCAACCCATCAATTTCACCTTTGCCCTAATTTACCCTTAAGGGACCAATTTTTGGTCACACCAATACCTACTCAAACCAACCCCAAATGAGTTGAAATTTTTACCAGAGTCATGAAATGACCCTAATGGTCACCCAACAAAATATTGGGCGGTTTTGAGGTCATTAGACCCCTTAATTATTTCATATTTGATTTATTAAATGTTTTCTAAAACTATAGAAAAATGTATTCCAAAAATTCTCATTTTTTATATGTCTGAGATATTGATTAGACTAACCTATGATCCAAATTTCAAAGTATTTGGATGAGTATATTAGTGGGGGCACACAAATTTGTGTCTGGTTAACCCTAGATACAGCTTGCACCATTTGGTTGATGTGGTCAAACCAGTGAACCAAATTGGTTGAGACCAATTTTAAAATAAATTAGACTCAAAGTGCTACAACTTTCATATAGAACATTTCCCGACACAAACCTTTAGTTCCCCCTATTTGGAAGCTAACATCACTCTCAGGAGCCTCCGAAGTGGTCATCGGAGACAGTGGGTCGGTCCCCCCACTCCTAAGCGGTTACCCAAACTACCAGGCCTAGCCCTACGTACGCCTCTGAAGTACACACCAGAGTCACCACATACTATGCTGACCCACCGCCAGAGTTTTCCTTAGCTAAGTGTAAATCACACCTACCGAGTCAGCGTATCGACGTCGGTGTGAACGACCGCCAAATACCAAAGACCCACCACTTTATGCACATGTAATCATGAATTTCCCGAGCCATCGGCTCCCCAGACTATCCTGTCCATTACAACTATCTTCCGAGCCTTTGGTTCGCCAGGCTAACCCATCTATTACCACAACCACCGAGCCTACCGCCTGGATATCCTAACTAAGCTAACCTCCCGAGACATCAGGGTGAGTGAAAGTGATATCCCATATTTACTTGTTGCTCTTTATTATTTATTCTTACGGTTTAGGTTAACCTTGGACTGCCCAGGGTATTCCCTGTGAAGGGCTCTCACGGGGCACTAGGAACTATGATGGTAGCTGAAGCTCATCATTCCCTTTCGCAAGGCACTTACTATTATTGATATCTACACAGGTCCCAATCCCATTTAATGTTATACTAAGTCTAACCCTAGTCTGTTTTGACTCTCTCTCTCCTCAGGAAATACGATCTTTCGTCGATCCCGAGCAACACTTAACACTAGTCAGACCAATACCCTCCCCATCATGACTCCTAATGATGAACTCAATTTCACTTTACAAAATTAGTAAATCATTAACCTGACTCCCTATGTCCTTCCCACATGCTAACACAATTCTGCAGTTTTACTATATGCAGACCAACCTAAGCTATATGATGAGCATGAGAGGCGACCCCTTCCAATATTCATCCAAGTGACCTAAGATTATTACTGGGGATCTATCATAACATTTTTAGACTAAATCCAGAAAATAGTATTTTTCTTAACTTAATTGTTATTTAATTAATTTTCTGCATTGTAAGGCCAACAATGCTTTTGAACATCAAGTACATTTTTATGTCTAGGTAAGGCCTTATCAAAATTATGTCAGATGCATGTCATCAAAATAACAATAAATACTAAAATTCATAGTTTTCTAGAATGAATTTGACCATCAATTAATTAATTAATAAACAACTACAATGTTAGGATAAATAAGGGAAAAATAGAATCAACCTTCCAAAATTTATTAGAAAATTACTAGATTAAAAATATGATCAGAAAAGTCCGTGGACCAAGAATTATTATTTTTCAATATCATTTGGTCCCATAAATAAATCATTTAAAACAAAACAATTTTAAGCACCTTGTGAAGCAACCCATATAGACAATCCTCCAATAATTCTATAAAAATTTACAGAGCTCATGTATGACTTAAAAGGTCCTTTTAACAAATTGCATAAGTTTTCAATGAGTAGATATATCTCAATAAATTTCTTAATGATTTGTCTCAAATACTTATCTAAAATTCACCCTAAAATTTTCAGAGCATAAAAGTGATATTATTTGACCACTACCTAAATTTCAAGATCATCCAAGGTCTTATGATGCAGTAATAAGTTCAAGTGTAAATGTGTCCTAAATGGTCCTAAGTTGTTACAAGGAGGATGTAAACTCTAAAAGTCCTAGAATTACTTCCTATGGTTATTTACCATCATAAGATAACATGGACAAAACTCCAAATCCATACAAGGACATATCACCCTATATCCTTCATACACCCCCAAAGTTCAAACATAGGGTTTGAACTATGGTCCTAGGGCAAATCCACCCTAATCCACCCCAAACTCCAAGTGAGGGTGTTTTAACTAACCTTTAGGCTATGGCAAAAGTCTCATACCCTTTGGGTGAGAATTGGCCCCTCTATGCCCTAAGCACCCTTTTTCCCTAATTTACCCTTAAGGGACCAAACTTGGTCACACCAAAGACTATTCCATTCACTCCCAAATGGGCTAAAAATTTTACCAGGAACATATCATGACCCTAAGAACTATCCACCGAAATTTTGGGAGATTATGAAGTCATTAGAGCCACTAATTAAATCTTACATGGTTAATTAAATTTTTACCAAAACTATAGAAAACATTTTCCAAAAATTCCCATTTTTGGATATGTCATAGGTATAGATATTAGTGAACCCCGGTCAAAATCTCAAGTCATTTGGATGGCTGGATTGATGGGGGCACTAAATTTAGTCTCTGGTCAAGCCTATGTATAGGCTGCACCATTTGGAGTGTTGTGGTCAAACCACTGACCCAAATTGGTTAAACAAATTTTAAAATAAACTAGACTTCAAGCCCTATAACTTTAATATTAACCATTTTTACTGTAAGGGGTCTAAGTATTTTTAATATTTAATTCAAACGCTGCAATTTATGTGACAAAATGAAACATTAATACTATTAATATTAATTAATATTTAACAGGCAGCACGAATCTTGGCGCAAGATCGGACGGAATCCGTTCATCTCCTTCCTTGAGCCGATGGTCCCGATTCTTCCATCCTGGAGCAACTTCCAGCCACATTTCCCGGCAACCCAACCGCCTCCCTAGCCGGCCACCGCCACCACCACCTCCGTCAAGGTGGGGGCTATTGATTGGCATCGACACGGCCGCCGGAGGGGCCGTTTCCGGCGAACCCGCAACCACTCAAATCTCATGGAATTTCTTCAAAATTTCTCACTGGATTGGGCACAAATTAACCTGATATCTCCCCTAGTTGATCTAAGAAGCTAGCACAGAGGGAGAGGGGAAGAAGTCGGCCTTCAACCGGGCTTGCCGACGTGTTTGGTGGTGGTGTGCCATGGCCAGTAGTGGAGCTTTTGGTGCTCTTCAACTGTGCAACCAAAGGTCTCGAAATCTTAAGGGCAAGTGTGGAAACGACTGCTCTAGGTATGGGGAAGCTTTTAAAAGGAGCAATTGGGTGAGAGGAGCGGTCAAGCTTGATTTCACCATTAATGGACATGAAAGCCATTTTCGGCCAATGGAATTCTCTGAATTCAGCCCCTTGGGTGGCCGGCCATGGCTATTCAACTCCTCAAAACTGATGAGGTGGAGTGTATCCAGCCTTTGGAATCAATTGGAGAGGCCCTTGGTCTCCCTTAGCCATGAATGGCATTTACTCCCCATTTTCTCTCTCCTCCATAAAAGGGGAAGTGGAGCTTTCTCTCTCCTAGTGACTAATTCCAGAAAATGGGTGTATTTTTGGGTAATTATAACCCTCATGAGGCTAGTCGGCCACCCTAGTTGGGCTTGGCCCAAGTGGCTCGGGCTTGAGCTAGCCTTTTAGGCTAGTTTGTCCTAATTTTAAGGTGGAGTTGAACTTGGTCAAAATGACCTTTTTGGTGCACCCCAATGGGTATTTGGTGAACCATTGGCCTCTCCTAAGGTCTAGGGAGACTTGGGTAGGGTTGGTTGGGAACCTTGAAGGCCACTTGACCCTTAGTTAGGGCACTTTGACCATTTTAAGGCTAGGGTTGACTTGGGTCAACTTTGCCTCTTTGGTTGACCCCAATAGGTCCTTGGTGACCCATTGGCCTCCCTTAGGGCTTGGGAAGATGTAGGTGGGTTCCTTTGGCTAAGTGGAGTTCAATTGGCCATGTGTGAGCTCAATTGACCTAATTAGAGTTTGGGTTGACTTGGTCAACCTACCCCCTTTTGGTTGACCCCAATGGGTCCTTGGTGACTCCTTGGCCTCCCCTAGGGTTATGGGTGCCATGGTGGGTTCAAAGAGTCAAGGTAAGGCCCTAAAATCAAATCCTAGGTTAGGTAATTAGAAAGTGTTATTTGCAGACAAAGGTGATTTTCACCTTCATGCCTAAGCTCACTTGGTGTTCTTGGGCTTTCTAGGGTTTTGTCATGACCTAGTCATGAAAAAACCATCTTAGGGGTCTAGTTGGAAATGCGATGTTACACCACCTCCCTGATCGGCCACCGCCGCCACCACCTCCATTGAGGTGGTGGCTATCGCCGAGCAGCGGCACGGCCGCCGGAGGGGCCGTTTCCGGTGATCCCGCAACCACACTTTCTCATGGAAATTCTCTAAAATCTCTTACTGGATCGGGCTCAATTGAGTCTGATATCACTCCTAGTCGAACTAAGATGTTAGAACAGAGGGAGAGAGGGATATATCGACCTTCTGGGGTGGCTGAAGCCTTGTCGATCGCCTTCCCGCCATTTCTGGTTGTGGAGGTGTTCGATGCTCTGCAACCACACTGCTTGAGGGCTCGGTTTCTTCAAAAGAAAGGTGGAAACAATTGCTCTGGGTCTGGGGAATCTTTTAAAAGAAACAAATGGGTGGGAGAGGTCTAGACTTCAATGGCCATTAATGGCCATGGGGGAGAGGTTTCGGCCATGGTGAAATTCTCCTCCCCATGGCATGAAATTATCAGAAAACTCCCATAACTGATAGAGGGAGTGAATCTCCATCAATTTGGAAAGGAAATGAGGAGTCAATGGCATTCAATCACTATGAATGGCCATTCTCTCTCTCTCTCTCTCTCTCTCTCTCTCTCTACTCCATTAAAGGGAAAGTAAGGTTTCTCCCTCCTAGTCACCATTTCCAGAAAATGAATGGTATTTTAGGTAATTATCAGCCTCCTAAGGTTAATGGGTCACTAAAATTGGGCTTTGCCCAAGTGGCTTGGGCTTGGTTAGGTCATTTGGGCTAGTTTGACCTAATTTTGGGGGTTTAGTTGACTTTGGTCAAATTGACCTTTTGGGTTGACCCCAATGGGTCCTTGGTGACCCATTGGCCTCCCCTAAGGTCTATGAAGGGTTGGGTAGGATTGGTTTGGCACCTTGGAGGCCACATGACCCTTAATTAGGGCACTTTGACCATTTTAGGGCTAGGGTTGACTTTGGTCAACATGACTACTAGATTGGCCCCAATGGGTCCTTAGCGACCCTATGGACCTCCTAAAGGGTTAGGGGTATTGTGGTGGGGTCCTGGACTCAAGTTGAGGCCTTAAAGTCCAACCCTAGGGGTGGTGCTTGAAATGAGCTATTTGCAAACAAAGGTGATCTCACCTTTATTCCTAGGTTGGGCTTCCTTAGGTTTTGTCATGACCTAGTCATGTCAAAAACACTCTTAGGGGTCTAATTATTTGAGGGATGTTACAAATCCCAATACATAAAAATAAAAATTTCGTCCCCGAAATTAAGGTTAGGCCTACGGGGTTTCTACTAATGTAAAAGCATATAACATCCCTAGAAAATTGAAGATATACCTTACTCGAAGAGATCTAGGTATCTCTACTGCATCAAGTTCCGTGGCTCCTAGGTGTACTCCTCCTGCCCATGATTCCTCCAGAAGACCTTGACTAGCAGAACCTTCTTGCGCTGTAAGACCCGTACTGACGAATCGTCGATCCTGACTGGCTCCAGGCTTACCGATCGATCTGATGCTACTGGGCCATCTGTGAGAGAAATCTGCTGCTCCGGCCTTAGTAGAGCCCTCTGAAGGGAGGAGACGTGGAAGACGTCGTGCAATCCCGCCAACTCCAGTGGTAGCTCTAGTCTGTAAGCCAAGGGGCCGATTCGTTCTAGGATCCTGTAGGGCCCCATATACCTTGGACTGAGTTTCTTTCGCCCACGCACCCTCTAAACTCCATACATAAAACGTATCTTCAAGAAATCCTATTCTCCAACCTGGAACTCCACCTGACGATGTCGCGCATCGTAATAATTGGACTGTCTACTCTGGGCCTCCAACATCCTATCCTGGATCATTCTCACCTAAGTATCGGTGTCCTCTATAAACTTTGATCTGAGTGCCTTTGGATCCACATCCTGGATCCAAGATAGTGGGATCTTGCACCTCCGTCCGTGCAATGCCTCGTAAGAGGCCCTACCTATACTAGACTGATGATTGTTATTATATAAGAACTCGATCAATGACAACAGTCTCTCCCATGGCTCCCCGCGGTCCAGGATGTATAAGTGCAAGAGATCCTCTAGTGTCTGGTTGGTATGCTCCGTCTGTCTGTCCGCCTAAGGTTGGAAGGTTGTACTAAATCTCAACCAGGACCCTAGGTAAGCCTGGACTAACCTCCACTCTCTATACGTAAACTGTCCATCTCAATCTGAATGATCGACCTTGGCATGCCATGATAGCAGACAAAATGCTCCACGAACTTCCGCACCAAATCGCCAATCGGAGTGTCCTTCCTGATCGGAATGAACCTGGCAACCTTCGTCAACTGTCGATGATCACCCATATCGAATCATTTTCCGCATATGATCGGGGGAGACCATGAATGAAATCCATGGCTATGTCGTCGAACTTCCACTCCGGTACTATTAGTGGCAACAATAATCTGGCCGGACTCTTACACTCTGCCTTTACGAGCTGACAAGGATCGCAATGTATCATAAGTGATATCCTTCTTCATGCCCGGCCAATATATAGTCCTCTTCAGATCCGCTTCCATCTTCGTGATACCCGGGTGCACTGAATATCTGTTGTAGTGTGCCTCTGTCATAATATCCTCCCGAATTCGGCCTCTTGCCGGTATATAAACTCGGCCTCTAAAGCATAGCAGCCCATCTCTTAGAGAGTAATCTCCTGTCGTGCCTTCCCTCAAGGCCCTAAAAATTGGCTCCATCCTTGCATCCAGCCTCTGCTCGTCCCTGATGCAATCCTGAATGCCCTCGGTGGTTCTCATCGATGCCAGGTACTCCTCATACATCACTGGATCATCCTCGGATACGAAACATATCTGCATCTCCTCCAACATCTGTACCAGCTCCATAGCCATCAGTTGAGGCCCTGTTCCTGATGTAGTGGCTCTCCAGCTCAGAGCATCTGCTACCACATTTTCCTTCCCGGGATGATAGTGCATAGTGTACTAATAGTCTGACAAAAACTCTACCCATCGTCTCTGTCGGATGTTCAGCTCCTTCTATGTGTCCACGTACTTCAAATTTTGTGATCCGAGAAAATATCATAGTGGACACTATAGATATAGTACCGCTAGATCTTCAGAGTGAAGATAACCGCCCCTATCTCCAAGTCATGTACTGGGTAGTTGTTCTCATGTTTCTTCAACTGGCGTGAGGCGTAAGTTATCACGTACCGTTCTGCATCAAAACGGAACCTATCCCCAAATACGACACGTCCGTATAAACCTGAAATCCTTCCTTCCCAGATAGAAGGGCAATGATAGGTTTCTAGGTAAGCCGACCCTTCATCTCCAGGAAGGCAGCCTAGCACTGTGGTGTCCAAACAAATGGAGTCTCCTTCTTTGTCATAGATGTGAGCGGGAGAGCAATCTGGGAGAATCACTCTACAAACTTCCGATAGTAACCTACAAGTCCTAGGAAACTCCTCACATTAGTAGCCATCTTCAACAGTGGCCAATCTCGTACTGCCTGAACCTTTGTTAGATCCACTGTCAGTCCTGCTCTACTAATAATATGGCCCATGAAAGCAACCTCTTTCAGCCAAAACTGGCACTTGTTGAACTCGGCATACAAACTGTGCTCCCGAAGACTCTCCAGATTTAGTGCCAAATGACGTGCATGCTCCTCCTCGGTCCTCAAATAGATGAGGATGTCGTCAAAAAACACTATGATGAAGACGTCCAGATAGGCCTCGAATATCCAGTTCATCAAACTCATGAATGCGGATGGTGCATTCATGATCCCAAAAGGCATCACGGTGAACTCATACAGCCCATATCTACTGCTGAAAGCGGTCTTTAGAATTTCTTCCTCCTAAATCCGCAGTTGGTAGTACCCTGAACTCACATCCAACTTCGAGAACCAGTGAGCTCCCTCCAACAGGTCAAATAGCTCGTCAATCCTCGGTAGGGGATATGTGTTTCGGACCGTCATCCTGTTCAGTGCTCTGTAATCATTGCACAATCTGAGCATCGCGTCCTTCTTCTTCACAAATAATACTGGAGCTCCCCATGGTGAGGAGCTCGGCCTGACAAACCCAGCTTCCACTAACTCTTGTAGCTAGCTTCGAAACTCTATCAACTCCTTAGGGGCCATACGATATGGAGCTTTGGATACCGGCTTAGCCCTCGGCACGAGCTGTATCTGGAAGTCTTTCTCCCGATGCGGTGGTTGCCCTGGCAACTTCTCTAGAAACACATCTGCAAAATCTCGTACTACTGGAATGCTAACCATAGGGTACTGGGTCTCGATCATCTTTAACAACACCTGATAGACCTTGTCCTCCTACAGGTGGGCCTTGACGGCCTGAATAGAAGAAAGTAGATGGCAGGAGACCGGAATAGTACCTTCAAAGTTTGTATAAGTGTTATCGTATCTGAGTACGACCTTCCTCACCGGGCAATCAATCTGAGCGTGGTTCCAGGCGAGCCATGATATTCCCAGAACAAGATCAAAATCCGGCAAGCTTAAGATCATCGCCGAAGCTTCGAGGGTTAACCCATCAATGGTCACCCTTAGAAGGCATTTTGTCATAGACTGGACCTCCATCCCATTGGGGAGACACACCCTCCTGGTGACTCCCTCGTAATATCGGATGCCCTCCAGGTCCTTGATAAAGTCCTTCGAGACGAAGTTGTGCGATGCCCCCGTGTTGATTAAGGTATGGGCAGGCTTGCTGCATTACTAAATGTCTTAGATGTCTAGTTATAATTTCCTTCCTATTCGTAGCAATTCTACAACCATATAACATCTAGGAAGAATTTTAAAATTACTGTTGTACTTGTTATCTCAATCTCCAGGTTCCGGGGCTGAGCCAAGTCTAGGGCATACACCTGCCCTATGTCTTGTCTGCAATCAATGCCCTAAATCCACGTCCTTGGCCACGTCCTCAGCCTCCAAGCTGCCAAGCAGGTGGGAAATCCTATAATGCTAGAGGTGGAGCTTTACTCAGGGGATAGTTCCTCCGAATATGTCTCGGCTGATTGCACCGAAAGCACGTTGGTGCCTCCTCCACTGGCCTCAACATCCCCTGTATCTGCAAGGGTTGGGGAGCCAGCACCATCGGGTTAACTGCTCCTACCGGTCCTCCTAGTGGGGTTGGTCACCATTTATTCTTTCCCCAATGACCCGACCTCTCGACTAGTCTCTCCAGTCGCTGATCACTGAGTCTTTAGCCAATCTCTTTCAGCCCCGGACAATAAGTTGGTCTTCCTCCAACTTCTTGTCCATCTCCAAGATCCTGGCCAAGATCCCATCAGAAATAAGAGGAGGGCCTGCCACATGTCATCGTGAAGTCCCTTGTAGAACCCCTTAGCGTAGCCCACATCGTCCAGCTAGTATTAGTCTGCAAAGCGGTCTAGATGTGTGAACTCCCGGTAGTATTTCAACACCGTCCTGCCTCCCTGCCTCAACTACAGTAACCTGTCCTCCAACTCATCCCTCGCAGACTGTGGTACAAAATGCTCCAATAGAGCTGCTCTAAACTCCTCCTAGGAAATATCTGTGCAATCCACTCCAACAAAGGTGGTGTCTAACTGTGACTTCCACCATCTCTTTGCATGCGACTCCAAGCAGGAAACTGCCAAGGATACTGCCTCCTCCTTCGGGCATCGAATCCCAGCCAGCATCTCATAAATAATGTCAAGCCACTCCTCTATACGGACTGCTGAATCCGTCCCGAGGTAAGATGGAGGAGAAAGCCCCCGAAAGACGCTCAGCCAGTTAGCCCCGAGATTTGGCTGTGGAGCCGGAGCCTACTGAGCCCTAAAGGCCTCCAGAATAGCCATTAGTGTATGTCCCATCTCCGTCTGCTGGAACAGAGTCGTAGCCGGTAGGGGTGGAATCATGTTCTGTGCCTGAGGTGTACCCTATTGAGGGTTAGGGTACATCAAAGGCTACAAGGAAAATTCTAATTGTTAGTTGACTTACAAATGGAACTAATTAAGAAGTGGACTTTTGCATGTTATTCCCCTTATGGGCACACCATTTCTTCCACTGCTAGTTTATCCTCAAACTAAACTCGCGTGGGGTGGCCTAGGATTTTATGGACTTCTTCTCTTTGGATCGAGGTTACCTTTGATACTAGTTTGTAAGACCCTTTTTTTGCAACGCTACCGGGTCTTTCGCCCAGAATCATCATTTTGCGGTGACATCGACACTCGGGAGGATCGCCACTACAGAATGTCGATCCTGTCGGCATTAATGATCACCAAAGAAGTAGAAGTACAATAGTGAAGACAACCAAGACAAGTCAACAAATCACAATATATATATATATATGAATATGAAAATCACAGCAAAGTCCACATGGGATAAAGCTATTGAAACAGAACAGTAACATATAAATAGAAACATAAGCGAGCTCATGTCTAGTACATGAAGACCTCACTACAACACTCTAGCGGAAGCTAAGTCAAAACTAACACTCACGGAGCCAGAGGCTGGTGCTCCTGTATTAGACTGGCCCACCTCCATATGCACCGTACTTCGCTGGTACTGCATCTCTTGCTGCTACTCCCTGTCTCCCATCTAAGCCCCTTAAATTTTCTGTCCACCGACCATTAGTCATAAAGACTAAGCCAACTATCATCCCCACCTCTCCCCTGCGACTCCTAGGCACCGTGTAGGAGGAGAGATAAGGAAGCTTATGAAGGTGGAGAGTAAACAAAATAGGTGACGGCGGAACTATCTAGTAGTCATATAGTATACCATATTCAAGAGTCTAAACTAGCAGTTTTATAACAAGTAGAGAAGTAATAAAGGAGTGGTAAAAATAATAAGCTATATTTAAAGGTAACCTTAATTTATAAGGATGTCCATACAAACTTATAAATTAAGGGGTCGTTTTGCAGGGCCTTTCTTATAAAAAGTCGCATACTAATTTATATGATAAGGTAAGGGTTTAAGTGCAATAATGGCATGTTATGCTATGTTATGCAGAATTAATGTTATGTTCATACAAGTGCAACACACGCACCCGACTCTATGCGCACAGACCTTTAGTTCTCCTGTTTTGGAAGCTAGCTTCACTCCCAGGAGCCTCCGTAGTGGCCAATAGAGACAGTGGGTTGGGCCACCCCACTCCTAGGCATGTATCCACACTACCAGACCTAGCCCTTACGTATGCCTCTGAAGGACACACCAGAGTCACCATGTACTAATGCTGACAAACCAACCAGTCTTTTCCTTGGCTAAGTGTAAACCACCCCCGCTGAGTCGTCATATCGACGTCGGTGTGAACGACCGTCAAGTACTGAAGATCCACCACCTTATGCACATGCAGCCATGAATTCCCAAGCCATAGGCTCCCCAGACTAACCTGTCTCTTACAACTACCTTCTGAGCCTTCGGCTTGCCGTGCTAACTTTCCCATTCCATAACCATCGAGTCTACCGCTCGGATAACCCAACCAAGATAACCTCCCAAGTCATCGGGGTGTATGAAGGTGAAGCCCTAGTTTTTACTAATTGCTCTTTAATATTTTAGTCTTACGGTTAAAGGTTAACCTTGAACTGCCTAGGTCATTCCCTGTGAAGGGCTCTCAAGGGCACTAGGAACTACGATGGGCTGAAGCCTAAAGTTCCCTTTCGCAAGATACTTATTATTATTTGTATCTACCCATGTCCCAATTTGTTATCATTACTCTTGAACTAGCTCTAATCATATTTAGACTTTCCCTCACCAAGGAAGGACGGTCCACCGTCGATCCCGAGCACAACTCTGCCCTTGCACACCGGGCTCTCACAACCTACATTCTTTCTGTGACCCTATATATTACATCCAAACTAGATACACCAAAAATCCTTTCTCATACAAGTTTCACATGCTTCCCTACTTTTACAATTTCTACTAAGTGCAGACCAAATAACCTACATAATGTGTATGAATGGTGATACTCCAAATAATCATCCAAATGGCCTAAGATTATTATTGAGGGTCTATCATGATACTGTATGAATAAATCCATAAGATTATAATTTTCCTAATTTATTTGGCATTTATTTTAATTTCTACAAAATCAGGCCTCAAGAGCCTTTGAACACCACGTGCACTTTCCTAACTAAATATGGCCTTAAAAAAATTATTATAACCTAATAACATCGAAATAATAATAAATACCAAAAATCCCAATTTTCAAAGGTGGATTTGACCTTCAACAATTTATGGAACTAACAAGCATAATATTAATTTAATTAGGGGAAAATTAGAATCAGCCATCCAAATATTATGAGAAAATTACTGGATGATAGATATGACCAGAAAAGGCTACAGACCAAGATTTATGATTTTCCAACTCTAATTGATCACATAAACGAATTACATTAAAATATTCAACAAATAGGCACTTATGAATGAGCCAATATGAAAAGTCTTCCAATATTTTTATAAAAATTCACAGTGCATTATTGTGTCCTAAAATGTTTCCTGACCAAGTTTCATCATTTTCCAGTAGTCAATTAACCCTAAAATAAATATCTTGTGATTAGCTCAAACTTAGGGTTTATGAATGAAGTACTATGATTACTATTACAAAATTCACAATAAAATTTCTAGGGAACAATATAATCTAATTAAGTTCACTGCCTAGGTTTCTTGAGCATCCAAGTTCATTTGAGCATGTAATTATTTATTGGATCAAGTGCCCTAAACTATCCATAACTATTTAAAAGAGGGTATATGTTACTAAAAATCATAAAACCACTTTCTAAGGCTTATTTTTACCCTAGGAACTCACCAACCAAGTTCAATGGCCATCCAAGGACATATGGTCTCATGTCCTTCAATAGGCTCCAAACCTCAACCTTAGGGATCTCCCTAGGTTCTTAGGGCATCTCCACTAAAAACCACTCAAAATCTCTTGATGGGGTGTTTTAGAGGACTAGGAGGCAGTGGACAAAGTTTCATCCCTTTTGGATGAGGATTGGTCACTCAACTCATCAATTTCACATTTGCCCTAATTTACCCTTAAGAGACCTATTTCTGGTCACACCAATACCTACTCAAACCAATCCCAAATGGGCTAAAGGTTTTACCAGAGTCATGACAGGACCTTAATGGTCACCCACCAAATTATTGGGTGGTTTTGAGGTCATTAGACCCCTTAATTAAATCATACATGATTTATTAAATGTTTTATAAAACTATAGAAAAATATATTCCAAAAATTCTCATTTTGGATATGTATGAGATATAGATTATACTAACCTATGATCCAAATTTCAAAGTATTTGGATGAGTAGATTAGTGGGGGCACACAAATTTGTGTTTGGTTAACCCGAGATACACCTGTCACCATTTTGTGTGTTGTGGTCAAACCAGTGACCCAAATTGGTTGAGACCAATTTTAAAATAAACTAGACTCAATGTGCTACAACCTTCATATAGAACATTTCCTATGATTTTACTCTAAGTATTTTTAATAATTAAAGCTATCTATAGTAATATATGTGACAATTAAACAATTAAAATGATACTAATATAAATCCTGAGCACGAATCTTGACGCGCATCCGACGACATCCCGTCATCGTCCCCAGCGTGCTAATGGCCACGATTCTCCCGTCTTGGGCCGTTTTGTCATGCCAATTCCTGGTCGGCCACCTCCACCGCCACCTTCGTTGAGGTCATGGCTATCGTCGGTCGGCGACACGGCCGCCGAAGGGACCTTTTCCGGTGATCCCGCAACCACACTTTCTCATGTAAATTCTCTGAAATATCTCACTAGATCGGGCTAAATTGAGCCTGATATCACTCCTAATCAAATTAAGATGCTAACACAAAGGGAGAGGGGAGAAATCGACCTTCTAGGGTGGCTGAAGCCTTGCCAATCGCCTTGTCGCCATTTCTGGTGGTGGAGGTGTTCGATACTCTACAACCACACTGCTTGAGGGCTCGACTTCTTCAAAAGAAAGGTGGAAACGATTGCTCTAGGTCTGGGGAAGCTTTTAAAAGAAATAAATGGGGGAGGGGAGAGGTCTGGACTTCAATGGACATTAATGGCCATGGGAGAGAGATTTCGGCCATGGTGAAATTATCCTCCCCTAGGCATGAAATCATCAGAAAACTTCCATAACTGATAGAGGGAGTGAATATCCATCAATTGGGAGAGGAAATGAGGAGTCAATGGCATTCAATCACCATGAATGACCATTTTCTCTCTCTCTCTCTCTCTCTCTCTCTCCTCCATTAAAGGGAAAGTGATGCTTCTCCCTCCTAGTCAACATTTCAAGAAAATGAATGGCATTTTAGGTAATCCTCAGCCTCCTAAGGTTAATGGGCCACTCAAATTGGGCTTAGCCTAAGTGGCTTGGGCTTAGTTAGGTCATTTAGGCTAGTTTGACCTAATTTTTTGGGTTGAGTTCACTTTGGTCAAATTGACCTTTTGGGTTGATCCCAATGGGTCCTTGGGGATCCATTGGCCTCCCCTAAGGTCTAGGAATGGTTGTGTAGGGTTGGTTTGGTACCTTGGTGGCCCCTTGACCCTTAATTAGGTCACTTTGACCATTTAAGGGATAGGGTTGACTTTGGTCATCTTGACCACTTAGATTGACCTCAATGGGTCCTTAGTGACCCTATAGACCTCCTAAAGGGTTAGGGGTGTTATGGTGGGGTCCTGGAGTCAAGTTGAGGCCTTAAAGTCAAACCTTAGGGGTGGTGCTTGAAATGAGATATTTGTAGACTAAGGTGATCTCACCTTCATTCCTAGGTTCACTTGGTCTTTTTGGGCTTCCTAGGGTTTTTTCATGACCTAGTCATGACAAAACCACTCTAAGGGGTCTAATTATTTGAGGGATGTTACAGAACTTGCTCTCCCTCAATAGGAGCATCTAGCTTGTCAGTCTCCCCCTCAATATTTGCATAGATGTTTTCCACTGCCTGCCCAGTCAGAATATCTAGAGCTTCAGCTTGACTTTCCTCAGACTGAGATCCACCCAGTTGATTTCTTGCTGCATGTTGAGAGGATTGGAACCTGAGCACTTCTATTCTTCTTGTTTCCTCAGAAGAAACAGACAGTTGAGGATCGTGTGCCTCTTCCTTATTGCTCTTAAAAGAGCAGCTTCCTATGATTTCCTCTGTGATGAGTATAACCTTCATTTTCTTCTTCTCATTTGTTTGTTGATGTGGAAATAGTACTCTGTCCAACCTGACGGACATCTTGAACTTCAATGGCTGGATCCTGCTTGTCTTCACCCGAGTCCTGTGTACTTTGTCCTTCTTATAATGTGAGGAGGAGGAAGGTTTGTTCTTACACTATCTCCTCCTACTCAGCAACTTCTTGAACTGCTTGGTCAACAGAATCAGTTCTTCATCTAACAGCTCATTTCTAGAGGAGCTAGGATCTGAGATTTCTGACTCTGTAACTCTCCTTGGTGGAGAAGGAGTCTTTCCCCTGCTTCTTCTTGTGGCTTCATCTCTGAAGGCCACAGACTTCTCTTTATCATAAGAACTGGCAGCATCCTCTTCAGCTTTCCTGGAGTTCAGCTGCATCTCATGGGATAATAGCTTCCCATATAAATTTTGAGGCAGAGTGTTGGCCAGGTTGCTAACTTCTCTGATGGCATAGATCTTGATATCTCATTCCTTGTTTAGGGATCTCAAGAACTTTTCATTCTGCTCATAATTAGAGAACTGTCTGTCATAGGTTATCAGACTGTTAACTATCATGAAGAACTTCTCAAAGCATTAATCTATGGAATCCTTCTTCCCCTGCTTGAATGCTTCATACTGTTGATTCAGGAGGGATTTCATGTCATCCCTCACCTCCTTAGTCCCTTCCATGAGGACAATAAGAGAATCCCGCATCTCTTTGGCTGTCTTGTAGTGGACCAAGTTCTGGAAGGTTGAGTCATCTATGAAACTGACAATAATGTTCTGTGCCCTCTTATCCATGGTTGCCAATATGACATCATCCCTAGTCATTTCAGTATACTTCTTTGGAGTCTGGACATTAGCATATAAGACAGTTACCTTTATATGGATGAAAGGTCCTTCTTGGACTATAATGAAGATCCTAGGATCTGAGGCATCCATGAACAGCCTGACCATCTCTTTCCAGATCCCAAAGTTATCCTTTTTGCAGACTTGAAGCTTCATTGAGCTCAACTCCTTATGGTTCTCTCTTGAACCCAAAAGGTTAATCTTAAGCTACTCTTGGTGATCTGTTCAGCCTGTTAAGTCCTTTTTGAACAACCTCCCTCCGATACCACTTGAAAGTCTTTGTTTCAAGAGTAGCTTTACACCTAGTGGGAGGTGAATAGGTTTCTTAGTTTTTTGACTACTTTATTAATTTAGTGTGTTGTGATTTCAGTTATTTGGCTTGCTTTCAAGAACACACAACTGCACATAGGTATTTATTGTGGTTCTCTAAGGTATGGGTACATCCACTGTACCTCCAACCTTTCTAATAGTGTATTAGACAAGGCTACCTTCTCCAATCTTAGCTCAAAGAGTTTACAACACAGATCCCTCAGGATCACTCAGACTTCCTCCAAGTCCTACCTCAGGCCAAATCCCTACAACTTAGAGTAAATATTACTCCTATAGCTCAGTGATCCATAGATCACCTATCTCGGACTTAATCAAAAGTCCTATACCTCAGGCTAGGAGTATAGCCTACACTCAGAGAGAATAACTCTCCTACACCTCAGATCAAGAATTACCATACCTCAGGCCAAAGGCTCTACCTTAAATTCTCAACAGAATCCTACCTCAGAGAAGAAATTTCCAACCTCAGGCACATAAGCCCTACCTAAGATCCACAATAGGATCCTACCTCAGATCCACAACAAGATCCTACCTCAGATCCATAACAGGATCCTACCTCTAGCACACAGGGCCTACCTCTCAGCCTTTACAATTTAGGCTTACTGATCAGATCAATTAAGATCCTATCGAATGAGAAAATTTGATGTAATATGTGCTGGGTTTTGCTAATCATCACAACATTTGTGTGCAGTAGAATAAAGAAACAAGAAAAACCCAAAAGTTTGTTGTAGATCTTACGATGACCATTAATTAAGAATTAATGAGCAATAAATAAATTTATTCCTTCAAGGGACTGAGTCAATACTCAACCTAGGTTCTCTGATTGATTCCAACGAACGGCAACGACCGGAGTTCCGAGCATAGAATAGTGTCCACGCCTCTATGGGTATCCATACGAGCACGGAGAACCCTAGACTCTTGCCGCACAAGATCTAGGTCGGAAAGAGGCTTGCCCTCAATGTCTCCATAGAGTGCTAGATCTGTTCAAGGAGAGGCGGAAACAACGAAGATGACACCTTGGAAACACTTTCCTACAGCGGCTAAGGATGGCGGACAGCCGGCGGCGATAAGCGGGGGTCGGTCGAAGCAAGCAGCGGTCGGCGAAATCGCGGGAGCGGAACATTTCCGTCGCGAAGAAGAAGTCGTAGAGGGATTAGGTCTGAATGAACAATTGCTTTCTCGGTTCAATAGTAAAAGGATATTTATACTCTGAACCGAACCAGTCAAAGCCAGCAAAGAGCCGCCGAACCGGAGTAAGAAGGAATAAACTAGTCGAATTCGGCAAGTATCAACTTGACACTCGACAAATCGATAATAGCTCACAACGATACTCAATGAATCGGTAAGAGGACACGAAGATACTCAACGAATCAATGAATATTACTTTAATACTCGACAAATCGTTGAATGTCACGAAGACACTCATCGAATCCAGCCCATTCGTCGAAACCACTTACCCATACTCCACGAATTTACCTTAGCACGTGTCGACTTCATTCCCGTCAATCCACATTCACAATGCAGGTCCCGAAATGACATTCCATCATGTCTAGATCATCATAGGCTTGGTCCTTCACTCATATCACATATGAGCAAGGCCAACACAAACCTATCCAACTTCTCAAGAGCTCTTATGTGCGACCACAAAGGCTCATACTACGTTAACAGTGAGGCTACATGCTTGATCAGTTCCAGATCACCATGGTAGAACCAACAGTCTCTCACTTGATCTTGAAAGTATCAAACAAAAGTTTCACAAACAATGAGTGGCATCTAGCAATGCATCATTTCTCCCCAAGCAATAAGAGTTTAAAACTCGAAAGCCATTGTGACCAATGTATTAGTGTTGTCATGTCCCTTCGTACCTTACATCCGGATAGAACTAGTGGTGCAGATCATGTCACCCTCATAATTGTTCAATCCTAGTTTTCTTGATCTAGAATGGACTTCAAGAAATCTGTGAGTCCAATATCATATATTGACTCAACCAAGCATGGTCATGCATTTCTTAGTCTCATTCCATCAAGGGGCCTATGGATGCAACTCCTGTCATATAAGAGGACAAATCTCATCTCTTCTCACACGCAAACATCCAAATGATTCGTAACGAACCCAATAACCATCTTTATCATCTAACTTTCTCAAGACTGGACTTTTGATAGCATCAAAGCACGCTCTTCCTCACTCAGTGAGTGCTGTGAATTCAGGTCAAAAAACCACAAACACCATTGTGACTTGAGCCGTAATTGTGACACGTTCATATAACAATCCACAAAGTATTTTCACGGTGGTTCTGTCTAGTATAACTTGTTCATAACAAGTAGCCATGTGATAACTTGATATCACAATATCATGACTTGTGAGGACGGGTCATCGGTCAACGCACATGCTGGTCTTAAAGGTATCACCATCGCCCTTAGCTTCTAAGATAATACAACGACCAGGGACCTTTAAGAATGAAGATTCTTAGATCATAGGTTCTCACTTCAAGTCAGTACTTGACCTATGGAAGAAAACACTCTAAGGGCATTTATACAGCTAACTACTCTATCACAATAGAAATAATTACAAAATAAAAGAACTTGCCAAAATATATAAATGAATTGTATACAGTACTTTATTCATAAAATGAAATATCTAACAGCCAACAAACATACAATCCACAAGACTCAACTAGAGTTGATCATTCAGGTATCGTATACCCATTGATCTAACATGACCATCATGCTTTCTCTGTGCGAGTGGCTTTGTCAGTGGATCTGCAATGTTCTCCTCATTCGGTAGTCTGCATATGCTGACATCTCCTCGATCGACAATCTCTCGAATTAGATGGAACTGCCGAAGTATGTGCTTGGAGTGCTGATGAGATCTAGGTTCCAAAGCAAGTGCAATTGCACCGTTGTTGTCACAGTAGAGATCTACGGGACGAATAATGCTAGGAACTACATCTAACTTGCCGATGAATTTCCTAATCCATACAGCCTCCTTCGCTGCATTTGCAGCCGCAATATACTAAGGCTCAGTTGTAGAATTGGCGACTGTCTCCTGCTTTGAACTCTTCCAACTAACAACACCTCCATTTAGGCAAAACAAAAACCCTGACTGAGACTTTTAATCATCCCTATCAGTTTGGAAGCCAGCATCTGTGTAACCCTTTACAACGAGCTCTTCCTCCTCGCCGAATACCAAGAATGTATCCTTAGTCCTTCTCAAGTACTTCAGGATGTTCTTGACGGCTATCCAGTTACTTTCACTGGAATCATACTGATACCGCTAGTCATGCTCAAAGCATAAGAGACATCGGGTCTAGTATATATCATTTCATACATGATTGACCCAATTACGAAAGTATATGGAATCAACTTCATGTGATCCTTATCTTCACAAGATTTGGGACATTGGTCCTTAGAGAGACTCACATCATGAGACATGGGTAAGAATCCTTTCTTAGACTCAAGCATGTTGAACTGTTTCAACACCTTATCAATATATGTACTTTGGGTAAAACCCAGCAACTGCTTCGATCTATCTCTATAGATCTTAATACCAAGTATATAAGTCGCTTCACCTAAGTCTTTAATTGAAAAGCAGTTCCCTAGGTTGTTCTTAACAACATGTAGGGTCAGTTTGTCATTCCTGATCAGCAGTATGTCATCAACATACAATATCAAGAAGACAACTATGCTTCCACTAATCCGTTTGTAAAAACACGGTTCATCCTCATTCTTGATAAAACGAAACTTTTTGATCTTTTTATCAAAACGAAGATTCCAACTTCGAGAAGCCTGTTTTAATCCATAAATGGATCGCTGCAGCTTACATATTTTAGTGGCTTCACCTGGAGATACAAAACCCTTAGGTTGTGTTATATACAATTCCTCAAGGAGGTTCCCATTAAGGAAAGCCATTTTGACATCCATCTGTCAGATCTTGTAGTCATAATACGCAGCAATAGCAAGCAGAATTCTGATGGACTTAACCATAGCAATAGGGGAATAAATTTCATCATAGTCAATACCATGAATTTGCTTGAAACCTTTAGCCACAAGTCTCACTTTGAATGTCTGTACATTCTCATCCATGTTAGTCTTCTTCTTGAAGACCCACTTGCACCCTATGGATCTTACACCTTTAGGTGGTTCCACCAAAGTCCATACTTGGTTTTCATACATGGAGCCCATCTCAGATTTCATGGCCGCAAGCCACTTCTCGGAGTCTGGTCTACTCATATCCTCTTGGTAGGTTCCTGGCTCATCATCATGATCCATAAGCAACACATTACCTATTTGAGACATGAGAAATCCATATCTCTCAGGCTCAAACCTTGGTCTACCAGATCTACGTGGAACTTGTGTTTCTTGAGCAGGTTCTCCAGCTACAACAACTTGTAGTCCTGGCTCAGGTTCCAATTCTAGTTCATTTACTTTTTGTGGTTTGAACTTCTTCAAGTTCTATCTTAGCAGTCTTTCTACTTAAGAACTCTTTCTCAAGAGAGACACCAGTCCTCGCGATAAATACTTTGCCCTCAGACAGTAGGTATAAATAGTACCCTTTAGTTTCCTTAGGATACCCCCACAAGATAATACTTATCTAATTTAGGTTCCTGTTTGTCAGGCATTTGACGTTGCACGTATCCTTATAGCCACAAACCTTGATGAACGACAAACTGGGATGCTTCCCAGTCCATATCTCATATGGTGTCTTTAGAACCGCTTTCGTTGGAGCAAGATATAGTGTTAAAGCAACAGTTTCTAGAGCAAAACCCCAAAAGGAAATAGGTAGATCTGCATGACTCATCATCGATCGCACCATGTCTAACAAAGTACGATTCCTCCGCTCAGACACACCATTATGATATGGTGTTCTAGGTGGAGTGAGCTGTGATACAATACCACACTCTTTCAGATGATCATTAAACTCATGACTTAGGTATTCTCCACCTCGATCAGATCGAAGCGCTTTAACCTTCTTACCTAATTGGCTCTCTACTTCGCTCTTAAACACTTTGAACTTTTCAAAGGATTCGGATTTGCACTTCATAAGATACACATATCTGTATCTACTGAAATCATCAGTAAATGTAACAAAGTAGAAGTACTCACCTCTAGCCATAGAACTCATGGGTCCACATACATAACTATGTATTATATCCAAGAGATCAGCAACCCTCTCATTGAAGCATGTGAAAAGGACCTTTGTCATCTTGCCTAACAAACAAGATTCGCATCTCTCAAATGATTCATAATCAAATGAGTCCAATAGTCCATCTCTATGGAGCTTAGATATATGTTTCTCATTTATATGGCCCAAATGACAATGTCAAAGATATGTAGGGTTCGAGTCATTCATTTTTAGTCTTTTAGTATTTTCTATGTTATAGATCTGAAGGTCTAAGTTCAAAACATATAAACTATTAAACATTTGGGCTACAGCATAACAAACATCATTCTTAAATATAGAACAACAATTTTTCTTAATAATAAAAGAAAAACCAATCATGTCTAAACATGAAATAAAAATAATGTTTCTAGTTATTGCAGAAACATAATAACAGTTATCAAGTTCCAAAACCATCCCACTTGGCAAATAAAGATGGTAAACCCTCACGGCGACAATAAAAACTCTTGCTCCATTGCCAACGTGCAGGTCCACCTCTCCTTTACTCAGCATTCTTCTCCTTCCCAGTTCCTGCACATTTATATAAATGTGAGAACCACATCCGGTATCTAATACCCAGGATGAAGGAGCAGAAAGGTTTATCTCTATAACATAAATGCCTGAAGCGAAAGTCATACCTCCCCTCATCTTTTGTAGACCCTCAATGTACGAAGGACAATTCCCCCTCCAATGACCAGCCTTGCCACAGTGGTGGCACTTTACTTCTTTTCCTGAGCCTTTCTTTTTCAGTGTAGAAGTCTTAGGTTCTAAAGCAAACTTAGGTCCCACCTTTATCTTCTTGAATCCCTTGGCCTTTCCCTTGTCTTTATGCACCATCAGTATGGGGCTAGCAGGCTTGGCCTTCTTCATATTTATCTCAGAAATTCGCAACATGCCTAGGAGCTCGGGAAGTGTCTTGTCTATTTCATTCATGTTATAGTTTAAGACAAACTGCTCATAACTGTCCAGCAACGATTGCAGGATCTGGTATGTGGCCAACTCTTGGCCCAGAGGGAACCCTAGTGTTTCAAGGTTCTTGATATACCCAATCATCTTGAGTGCGTGAGTCCCTACTAGGTCCCGAGCTCCCATATTGCACTGGAACAACGCCTTAGTGACATAAAATCTCACTTGACGAGCTTGCCCTTAAAACTTTTCTTGAGATGCTCGTCAATTTCCTTGCAACCCATGCTCTCGTGTTGCTTCTGAAGCTCAGAGTTCATGGTCGCAAGCATGAGACATTCGACATCTAAGGAGTCATCGAGATACTTCTTGTAAGCATCTTTATCAGTACGGAACGCATTCCCGATAGGCTCATCAGGCGATACCTATTCCAAAACATAGAGCTTGCGCTCTTGCCTGAGAACAATTCTCAGGTTCCTGAACCAGTCCAAATAATTTGCTCCACTTAGATTTTCTGATGTAGGCTTGGGATATTTGCGTCACCGTGACGGACGTACCTAAATACGACGCCCTCTAAGTTTCTAATTATCCCAATCATTCATAAAACGCAGCGACGTTTATCACCGGATAATCACTTAATTAAAATTATAGAGGGTTCGCAAAACCCTTCAAGATAATACCGAGGCTATAGGCCAAGGTCCTCTCAAGCGAAATGAACCCACACGGTTCGGTCAAGCGTTCGTTTTACCAAAAGAGACACCACCGAAAATAAAGATCCGGATAACGGGTGGTTCTCTCCCAACGAAATAAAACGAGGGCCGCCACGCCTCACGAAATCAAACGGAAAATAAAACTAGAAACAATAACAATAACTAAATAGATATTAACCACGAAATTATAACCAATCACAAATCACGCGTTACGTTAAATGCCCCAAGAAAATATCTAAGAGAGAAACACGAGAGTGGAGACGTTCGTTACCCCAACCGGAATGGATGATTCCGATTTAACTCTCTTTGGATCGTTCCGTCCCGGATCCACCGAAGGCGTGCCGATTGGAGGGAAACACCAAGTTCTTCGTTGGTTTCATGTCGTCGTTGAAGATCCACAAGTTTCACCTCATGCCATGGCCGAAAAATCTTCTTCACAATAGATATGGGGGCTGCATTGGGTATCTCACAAAGGGGTTGATTTCTTTGGTGAGGGAAATGATGGAGGCCGATTTGATGGAAAGAGGGGGGTCGTTTTTTCTGGGATGGAGAAGAGTGACCGAATTGGGGGTGGAGAAGGAGGTTGATCGGGTTTGGAGATGGAGGTGGAGAGGCGGCTAGGTGTAACTCTTGAAGAGAGAAGGAAGATAGAGGGAAGGGAGGAGGAGAGGAGGTGGCCGAAGCCTTGGAAGGGGAGGAGGAAGGCCGGCGGCCAAAGAGGGAAGGAGAAGGGAAGGGGGCGGCCAAGAGGAAGAGGGAACAGGGAAAAGTAATTCCAAATCTGAAATCAGGTTTTAAAATTTTCATTCATTCTACAAAAATCCAACACAACTTAGCCTTTTATAGGCTTTACAAAGACATGGGCTAAATGCACCCCAAAAGTGGCTAAACAAAGGCCAAAATGAAATAAAAGATAATTAATACTTTGGCTAAACATAGGCCAATTAAAAACATAATTATAAAATCTGAAATAATAATTTAAATGACGCGGCGATGGCGGTGGATGTCGCGGCAAAGTTCCAACATTAAAATGACGCGGCGATGGCGGTGGATGTCGCGGCAAAGTTTCAACATTAAAATGACGCGGCGATGGCGGTGGATGTCGCGGCAAAGTTTCAACATTAAGACTTGCGGCACGGTCATAAAGATCTTCAAGCTCCATATGGCGACGAACAACGGCACCAACAAGTAAATCATCATCTCTAGACGGCGAGGGAACATCAAGTGTGAGCCGGCACCAACATCAACCGGGTCACCATAGTCATCCGGAAGGGGATCTTCTGCAGCAACATGATGCGGATCTATGACATGTACCGGGTCACCATCATCGTCCAGAGGGGGACGCTCCAAATCAACAAGCCGGGGGATGACGGCGCCATCAATCCTCCCCCTCTCAAAAATACTCATCACTGATGAGTAGTACCGTGTATGATCGTCGAGGAAGAGGAACCTGCAAGGCAAAAAGTGCTCTTGGGGGGACCTCAAAGACGCATTAGCCAATTAAGAACAAGGAATTTCCACTACATCAATCCACATACCTCCGATGGAGACCGGGGACGAAAACTATCCAGAAGAACTAACACCACCCACCCCAAGAGAAAGCATAGTGGAAAATATAAACGGAGAGATAGACTTTTCAAGGGGCATATAAACAAGACGCGTAAAGTATGAAAAGTTGAAACTAGGAGCGATGCCCCCAATCAGTGGAAAATTCTACCAGAAATGTCATGCTACTAAGTTTCCATAAGATTCACAAATAATAGACTTGCCGATTCATAAATATTTCTAAGCTGCACGGAGGCATCCGTTCAGGGGTGAGACAAGCCAAAACCAAATCACTTATATAACTGTGGGATACTCTCTGATACAAACAAACAATCTTAGAGCTGTGTGGGGAGAACCCATGTGCAATGTGACTTGCTTCAACAGTGGAAAGTAACGGGACCAAGTCAGGTGGTACGGGTGCTATAAAAACAGTGGTGAATTCAACGCAATACAACGTCGTAGTTTTAGATTTAGACTTAAATTTAAATTTTAAAACATCATGAAGAAAAGCTAACGGAAAACACTCATCACCACATATAGGATTGGACGTTTTCCGAAATGATCGGAAGTGCGAGCGACACAACTCAAAGTACCCAACTTCCATCACGGATGTGTGCGTAATAGGGTCAACAAAAGGTGGGGGTTAAATGCGTGCAACCGGGTGTGGTATATAAGTATGTCTAGCAAGCACCACGCCCGGGTCTATACCACTAACTTCATCCACATGAGTATCTCCTTCGCTAGAAAATTCTTCCCACTCACTAGATACTACATCTAACTTAGTATCAATAACAGTCTCAGAAATAGATTCAATTGAACCCGACAAATTTTCTAATTCAATTTGAACTTCAGTAAATGGTAATAACATCAAAGAATTATTTCTCGTTTCCTTAACGCTAGAGTCATCCAATAATATCACTCCTTCGTTAGCCAAAGCTTCCCACGACGTAGGCACGTCATCAAAATCAGGAGAGTGAATCGAATCCTGAGACAAATCAAACTTAGCTGGAGCCTCAAACAAGGGTGATAACATCAACGAACTATCTTCCAGAACTTCATCAAATAGATCATCCCACGATAAACAGTCATCCATAGAGGGCTCTTCCAGCACCGTCGAAATATCTACCAATTCAGTTGAAATGTCTTCCAACACAGATCCAACCGAAGATTTTCTGATATTCAAGGGAGACGCCTCAGAAACATCATCAAAGGGAAGCGGAGATGATTCCTCAGAGGATAAATCCTCATCCAGGTCACTAGGGTAACCAATCTCCTCATCGTCACTCAAATCTTCGGCATATTTAGCCTCATTGAGCACTATCGTATGTGAAGGAATACTCTCACCTAGCTGGTCATCTTCAGAATCCACAGTTAGTATATCAACATCAGCATCTTCAGGATCAATAGATATCACATCTACAACAGCATCCTCATGGGTATCAGTCACTATATCAGGGGGCTTAGACGTCAAGGCTAAAGGAGGCATAACCCTAGTAGTAACATTTTTCGATTCCATAACATAGGGTATAGACTGCGTATTTTCCCTAGGAGTGGAATTAGGCACACTAGGTGTAATTCTATCATTGTGGGGAAAAGATCTAACCTGAGGCATAGGGTAACTCCTATGAATAGCTACGGGTCTTGCTCCACAACGATACTCACTCATAGGCTTGGGATCAGCAGTGCGGAGGTAGGCGGGATCAAATTGATCCGAGAGGAGGCTACGCATGTGCGGCCAAGCATAACGATAGCTACCAACACGACGCTCTTCGTTTAACCAAAATAATCGGGCTCGACCAACTAATCGCTCTCGGGCAAAGTTAACCTTATCGCAGTCATCCCAAAAGTGACAATTAAAATAAAGTTCTATACCCTTAAGCCAATCCCTAAAAATTTTAGGACACCCTAAACCGTCATACGTGGGGGTCCTACTAAACGTGGGAGGATAAGTGTGGGAATGAGTAGCATGTACGTCATAAGTCATCTTAGCGTGAACCGGGCGAAAAATTCACCGGGACTAAGTGCATGTGCAAGGAAAAGGGTACCAGGACAACTTAACTCTAACGAAGATGGAATTGTTCCCGCTTAATCACTAGGGTCTTAAATATGATAAAATAGGTGTTTTACTGGAAAAATATGAGGATCATTAAAAATTTTTGCTGGATTTTTTTTCTGAGAAAATAAAAATCTAGGCTGCTATTGGCACACCAAATACCAAATTTCAAATTTATTAATAAAAATAAATACTTAATGAAAAATAAATTTTTTTTTTTGATTTCCTTACTAATAATTATATGGATAAATTCGAGAAATTTTAAATTTTAAGAAAATTAAAATTTTCTTAAAGTCGCTATTTGCAGACCAATAATTAAAATTTTGATTTTTCATGATTGATATTGCGACGTGTGAGTGCGTGTTAACGTGCTACAAAAAGGGGGAGGGGTGCCAATTAAGAAATTGACGTGAACCTCCCTCTGATACCAAATTGATGTAGGCTTGGGATATTCGCGTCACCGTGACGGACGTACCTAAATACGGCGCTCTCTAAGTTTCTAATTATCCCAATCATTCATAAAACGCAGCGACGTTTATCACCGGATAATCACTTAATTAAAATTATAGAGGGTTCGCAAAACCCTTCAAGATAATACCGAGGCTATAGGCCAACGTCCTCTCAAGCGAAATGAACCCACACGGTTCGGTCGAGCGTTCGTTGTACCAAAAGAGACACCACCGAAAATAAAGATCCGGATAACGGGTGATTCTCTCCCAACGAAATAAAACGAGGGCCGCCACGCCTCACAAAATCAAACTAAAAATAAAACTAGAAACAATAACAATAACTAAATAGATATTAACCACAAAATTCTAACTAATCACAAATCACGCGTTACGTTAAATGCCCCAAGAAAATATCTAAGAGAGAAACACGAGAGTGGAGACGTTCGTTACCCCAATCGGAATGGATGATTCCGATTTAACTCTCTTTGAATCGTTTCGTCCCAGATCCACCGAAGGCGTGCCGATTGGAGGGAAACACCAAGTTCTTCGTTGGTTTCACGTCGTCGTTGAAGATCCACAAGTTTCACCTCATGTCTTGGCCGAAAAATCTTCTTCACAATAGATATGAGGGCTGTTTTGGGTATCTCACAAAGGGGTTGATTTCTTTGGTGAGGGAAATGATGGAGGCCGATTTGATGGAAAGAGGGGGGTCGGTTTTTCTAGGATGGAGAAGAGTGACCGAATTGGGGGTGGAGAAGGAGGTTGATCGGGTTTGGAGATGGAGGTGGAGAGGCGGCTAGGTGTAACTCTTGAAGAGAGAAGGGAGATAGAGGGAAGGGAGGAGGAGAGGAGGTGGCCGAAGCCTTGGAAGGGGAGGAGGAAGGCCGACGGCCAAAGAGGGAAGGAGAAGGGAAGGGGGTGGCCAAGAGGAAGAGGGAAGAGGGGAAAGTAATTCCAAATCTGAAATTAGGTTTTAAAATTTTAATTCATTCTACCAAAATCCAACACAACTTAGCCTTTTATAGGCTTTACAAAGACATGGGCTAAATGCACCCCAAGAGTGGCTAAACAAAGGCCAAAATGAAATAAAAGATAATCAATACTTTGGCTAAACATAGGCCAATTAAAAACATAATTATAAAATCTGAAATAATAATTTAAATGACGCGGCGATGGCGGTGGATGTCGCGGCAAAGTTCCAACATTAAAATGACGCGGCGATGGCGGTGGATGTCGCGGCAAAGTTTCAACATTAAAATGATGCAGCGATGGCGGTGGATGTCGCGGAAAAGTTTCAACATTAAGACTTGCGGCACGGTCATAAAGATCTTCAAGCTCCATATGGCGACGAACAACGGCACCAACAAGTAAATCATCATCTCAAGGCGGCGAGGGAACATCAAGTGTGAGCCGGCACCAACATCAACCGGGTCACCATAGTCATACGGAAGGTGATCTTCTGCAGCAACATGACGCGGATCTATGACATGTACCGGGTCACCATCATCGTCCAGAGGGGGACGCTCCAAATCAACAAGCCGGGGGTTGACGGCGCCATCATTTTCCTTCTCAATGATCGCTCTAAGGGACAGGGTGGAGTGTGAGCCCTTGCCATGGATATTCTTCAAGGATACAAGCAAAGCAAATTAGTACTACACTTCAAAATATATTTTTCTCTTTCGATTCGGACTTTAATAAAAATAACTCCCACTATTTTTATCAAATTGATAACCCTTGGTATCAATTCGAAGAGTTCGTGCGATTAACTCTCTTAGTGGACAAGATCCTTATTTCGCTAACACAATGAGTCAGCATTGGCTTTTCTCTCACAATGCAGCTATTTAGGTAGTCAACGCTTGCCAATGCTTGCCAATTGCATCATTATGCAACTCCTGTATGGCTAAATGAATAACTCCTTATTTGCATCCATCATATGGTGCATGCCAACCCTATGTCTCTAGGCACTCAACCTTTGAGGTCACCCAGTTAAGCTTGACCCGATGTCGACAGTGGGATATCATAATTATCCGCTCGCACCCTTATCAAGATAGATTAATGCACCTTGCTTTGGCAATCCCACACTTCATCGATCGAGGCAGGAAGAGTGTCATCCATCGGAAGGCATCCGAATACTAAATATTGCTTAAGGGATATTTGATATTCGATTAACTCTTTAATCATGGTTAACATTTAACCAATGTGAACATCCATAAACATACAACAGCATAATCCAAATACATCCCAGATATGCACAAGATCATCATCAACACTTGAGGAGCCGGGCGAAATCTGAACATCTAGAACACTTCTAAATCCTCATATTACATGCATAGTACATGAGCAACACCAAGTCCACTTACACAGTAGAAAAGCTCGTCTCTCTATGTAATATTCAAAATCTAACACATTTGGTTTCAAAAACCAACTAGAGGGACGATTACTGTTAAGGAGTAACAAGATATCACAACAAAATCACATGCATTCCTTGCGGGGTTCCAAGGGGCAGCACCCCTGGCGGTGGTTTATGAAAATAGGAATGGACCTGGGCATTTAGAACACTTCTTAAATTTCCATATCTATACCCAATGGATTTAGCAACTTCTGAAACAATGATCATCGCACAACATCGCTCTGATACCACTATTGGGTTTTGCTAATCGTCACAACATTTGTGCGTAGCGGAATAAAGAAATAAGGAAAACCCAAAAGTTTTTTTGTGGATCTTGCGATTACCATTAATCAAGAAGTAATGAGTAATAAATAAATTTATACCTTCGTGGGATTGAGTCAATAATCAACCTAGGTGCTTCGATTGATTCCAACGAACGGCAACGACCGGAGTTTCGAGCGTAGAATTGTTTCCACACCTCTACGGGTATCCATACGAGCACGGAGAACCCTATACTCTTGTCGCACAAGATCTAGGTCGAAAAGAGGCATGCCTTCAATGTCTCCACGGAGTGCTAGATCCGTTCAAGGAGAGGCGGCAACGACGAAGACGACATCTTAGAAACACTTTCCAGCAGTGGCTAAGGACGGTAGACAGCCAGTGGTAACAAGCGGCGGTCGGCGAAATCGCGGGAGCGGAACACTTCCATCGCGAAGAAGAAGTCGTCGCGGGATTAGGTCTGAATGAACATTCGCTTTCTCAGTTCAACGGTAAAAGGATATTTATACTCGAAACTGAACCAGTCAAAGCCAGCAAAGACCCATCGAACCGGACTAAGAAGGAATAAAATAGTCGAAGTCGAATTCGACGAGTATCAACTTGACACTCGACGAATCGGCAATAGCTCACAACGATACTCGATGAATCAGTTAGAGGACACGATGATACTCAACGAATCTGTGAGTATTACATTAATACTTGACAAATCGTTGAATGGTCACGACGACACTCGTCGAATCAAGCCCATTCATCGAAACCACTTACTCATACTCGATGAATTTCCCTTAGCACGTGTTGAATTCATTCCGGTCAATCCACATTCACAATGAAGGTCCTGAAATGACATTCCACCGTGTCTAGATCGTCATAGGCTTGGTCCTTCACTCATATCACATATGAGCAAGCCCAACACAAACCTATCCAACTTCTCAAGATCTCTTATGTGCGACCACATAGGCTCATAGCACGTTGGCAGTGAGGCTACATGCTTGATCACTTCCAGATCACCATGGTAGAACAAACAATATGACTCTAGAGAAATGATTCTCTGAGTTTGCCTTTCTGTACTGAGTGAACTCACCCCTTACTTTGACTCCTAAGAAAAGATTCTTTGAGTCTTCTTCTTCCTGAACTGAGAAAGCTCAGTCCTCTCTTCTTCATAGCAACAAGATGGTTGATCTTCAAGTTGGTTCTGCCTATGATGATAAGTATCTACAGAGCTCTATTTTTTCAGTCTTTTGTGTAGATGAGTTGACTGAAGTGGTCTTGATGCTTAGGCTTGCTCTGCTTCTTCTTCTTGCTCAGAGAGAAAGCTCTCTGACCTTGTTGTTGAAGACTTTCTTCAACCAGCTAACTTTAGATTTGCTTTAACTTCGAACTTAGAGAGAACACTCTCTAAACTTGTTGTTGAAGATAGATTAAATCTTCAGTGAATTATTTCTTCAACAGTTAACACAATCTGTGAATCACAGACTAACTGTAGAATAAGTATTTGGAAAACTTCTCCTTTGTCGAGAGGAAGAAGATGATCAAAAAGCTCTGTTCTTCTTTTCTCTCTCCACACTCTCTTTCTTCTTTCCTCTTTACTCTGATTTTATATCACGCCGATCAACGACTCTATGCGTAGTATGGAACCCTGGAATGGGCAACTGCAGGACAACTTTTGCATTAACTACAGTACTAAAGGCAAGCGATGCCTTTTGTCCTCTAGAATGCAAAGCCCGCGATATTTGAATTTTTGCTGACGTCAGCATGACTCAGCTCATATGGACTTAGCAAATTCCAAGCAATCATCACATGCGTTTATTGAAGCCTTGCCAATCAACACAAAAGTACTTAGCTGAATTCTGCATCTTCAGGCGTTGAGTGTGTTGAGTGCGCCTTCATTACTCAATGCATATAGACATTTATAGTCAAACTCTTTAGGCATTGAGTAAGCCTTCATCACTCAACGCATCTTAACTTTAACAGTCAAACTGAGTAGGCATTGAGTGATCCTTCATCACTCAATGTTTCTAGACTTAGTTGAATTTTCTCTGTATATAGGCGTCGAGTGCAACTTCTTCATTCAATGCTTTCTGCCTTTGCCTGGCTTCTTGAGGAGACGTTGAGTGGTCTGCCTTCACTTAATGCTTATGTACTTAGTTGAATTTTCTCTATTGAGTAGGCGTTGAGAGAACTGCCTTCACTCAACGCTTCTGTACTTAGATAGATTTTCTATTAAGTAGGCGTTGAGTGAACTGCCTTCACTCAATGTTTATGTCTTCAGACGGATTTTATGTCTTCTCCTTTAAGGCTTTGACTGCTTGAGCTTCTATCAACACTTTTGCTTTTCTGGCATTGAGTAAAGTGAGTTCACTCAATGCTTCTGGACTTAGTGGATTTTCTGCCTGTCCAGAAACTAGTCTTCTTGATTAAGACGTTGAGTGAACTACCTTCACTCAACACTTTTGTCCTTAGATGGATTTCTTTTTGAGTAGGCGTTGAGTGAACTGTCTTTACTCAACGCTTCTGTAGTTAGCCAGGGTTCTGCTTTGCCAAAATCCTGTCTTGAGTCCAACTAGTATTGTGACCCTAACATCTTGTCTAATCATGGTATAGTAGACAACCTGCATACATTGAACTTGAACATACATCAAATACAATTATGCACTTAGCATTGATGGTGATGCCTCTTCAAATTCAGGAAACATTGAAGGGAAATATTCCCAACAGTGCTCCCACCAGAAGCTCGGTGGATTTAGAGAATTTTCCAACTGGAACGCTCCCGCCCAGGTTCCGCGGGCTCAGCAACATTCCAAGGTCGTAGCGCTTCCATCGAAACTCCGAGAACTTACCGTTTCTCCTCATTTTTTGTACCTGTAACAGAGTATCGGCATGTCACCCTCCGAGATCAAACAAAACTCTGTAAAACTCCATAAAGCTAGTGGATTTTGGCTCGACACAGTTCCAGACACGTGGTTTTGACCCTTTCCAGGTTTTCACTTAAAAAACGTCTCTTGTCCTTTGCTGTGCTTCATTTTTACTGTTTCCGGGCCCGGTACGATTCTGAGCTAAGGAAGTCCAATTTCTCTGGACCGGGGAAAGACCGGGCAACCAGCAACTGGCGTATTCCTTGAAAGAGGTGCGGTCATGCTTCAAGAATCTCAATGGTCAATCCTAGTCTTCAAGCTCTTGAGTTTTAACCGTTCTAATTAAATCTTCCTTAAGGTTGATTCTCGAACGAATGCTTTTATTATTATTATTTTAGTTCTCTTCTCAAACAACCAATTCTTCTGTCGATAAGATAATGATATTTCACTCGAAGTAGAAGTACTCAGAAGCTCTGAATTTATTACGACCTTGATTCTAAAAATCTTATACTACTCTCAATGTGGTACACATGTCGTTATCATTTGCGGTTCGATTCAAGTATATAATTTTTATATTAAGTCTTGAATTGAGGTGCGTTAGAATAATTCACAATAAAACAAGAATAATTTCGCGCACAAAACATGAGATCTACATGATTCAGCGAAACTCAACCTACGTCCATAGGAGAAGATGAGTTTAATTAAAGAAGAGAAGCTTAATAAAATGTTGCTGCAATGAAAAATCAACTACTAAAACTTCATCTCATTTTTTGATAATGGGCTTATATGAAGCTAGAAAACAAGGCCTATCCAACAAGGCGTTCTCAGTTTTAAAATAGAAGTTCTAGCCACTTTCGTTACTTAATGATACAACTTCCTACCGGAATCACCAATAAAACCAACGAAAACAACAACAACACCAGATTAATGAATAAACGAAACCAACCTTCAGCATTAATGTTCCCAGCACGAGAAATAGTAGCACCAAAGAAACAAAAAAACAGTAGCAAGATAACGATCAATCCTAAGGAAGGTGAAGATGTTGGAGTTACCATGGTGATCTAGAAGTGGTCACACATGTAATCTCACTGCCAACGTGGTATGAGCCTGCAGGGTCGCACATAAGAGCATGTGGAGAAGTTAGAAGATTGACTGTGATGGTAAAGGTTACCAATCACCATACAGAATGGGGTCCGACAAATGTTGCCAAGGAGAATCGTCGACTATGGTTCGTCGACTATCGTCGACTATGGTTCGTCGAGTATCGTCGACTATGGTTCGTCGAGTATCGTCAACTATGGTTCGTCGAGTATCGTCGGCTATGGTTCATCGAGTATCGTCGACTATGGTTCGTCGAGTATCGTCGACTATGGTTCATCGAGTATCGTCGACTATGGTTCGTCGAGTATCGTCGACTATGGTTCGTCGAGATTCGTCGACTATGGTTCATCGAGTATCGTCGACTATTGTTCGTCGACTAAGGCAATTCGTCGACTATCGAACTGTTCGATAATCGACGAATGTTGATACCCGACGAATTATTCGAGAAACCCTAATTCTGTGTGGTCTGTGGATAGCGATATTTCTAGGTCTGTTTATGCTTCAGGTATAAATTAGAACTTAGGTTTTAGGGTCATTGTACCCCCCCCCGGCCCTGACGGAAGTGTTCCGCTGATTCGCTCGCTCTGCCGACCTCCTCTCCGACGATAGTCGCCGGTGCTTGTCTTCCTGGAGCGGGCCTAGCAGTCCGTAGAAGTGCAAGGTGCAGTCGATCTCCCTTCCCGTTTTTTGTGCGACGAAGATCGGCGATCTCCCGCTCGTGTGGATTTCTGCAGAGACGTACATGTTATTCTACGTGGGACTCGCCGCCGACAAGAACTCATACATTGGAGCATCTTTGTTGATTTGTGACTCAACACTGCAAAGGTAATTTTACCTAGTTATTTCTTAACTTCTTGATTCAATTTTCATGTCCCGATCCCAAATCTCTTTTGGGTTGTTCTTAATTTTATTGTTTTCGCTGCGTGCACAACTGTTGTGCCACCTTGTAGAAAACCCAACAGTGGTATCAGAGCCAGGTTACGGCCATGATTGTTGTATTGGAAGTTAGGTTATTCCAGTACGTGTAAACCTTGGGAATTAGAAGTGTTCTAAATGTCTAGATTTAATCGTGGAACATCAATTGTTGATGTTTTTTCAAGGGAAATCGGTGGTGATTCTGTAGAGTTTTGTTCCTTAGGAGTAACCGCTAGGGGCGCTGCCCATTGGACCCTGTTAGGGGCTCTGCCCCTAAGACCCCGCCAGGGGCGCGGCACCTTGGAACCCCGCCAGGAACGTCTGGGATTTCGTGGTAATTTCTAATTGTTAGAAATTGTTGTCTCCTTAGGAGTAACCGTCCCTCGAGTGGTTAATGAACCCGTGTATTGTTTTGGATTTTTAATCCAACAAGGAGAGATGGGCTTGTCTACTATTTTAAGTCGAGTTGTCTTTGCCTTTGTCCAATGCATGTAAATCTGAATATTTGGAAGAGTCCGGATGTTCAGATTTAGCCCTTTCTTCCATCAAATGTTGATAGTACCATGTTGTGCACATAAGGGATGCATGTGGATTTTAGAAAAGTGTTTTTCTATGGATGTGCACATTGATCAAATGTTGATCATGGTTAATTGTTAACCTATTACCAAAATTCCCTTCATCAAATATTAAGTGTTTGGATGCCTTCCGATGGATGACACTCTTCTTGCCTCGATCGATGAAGTGTGGGCTTGCCAAAGCAAGGTGCATTAATCTATCTTGGTAAGGGTGCGAGCGGATAATTGTGATATCCCAGTGTCGACATCGGGTCTAACATAACTAGGTGACCTCAAAGGTTGAGTGCCTAGAGGCATAGTGTTGGCATGTATCATATGATGGATGCGAATAAGGAGTTATTCACCAACCATACAAGAATTGCATGAGGATGCAATTGGAAAGCGTTGCCTACCTAAATAACCAAATCGTGAGAGAAAAGCCAAAGCTGACTCATTATGTTGGTGAAATACGGATCTTGTCCACTAAGAGAGTAGCTCACATGAACTCTCCGAATTGATAGTTAGGGCTATCATTTCGAATAAAAATAGTGGGAGTTTTAATTGAAGTCCAAATTAAAAAAAAAAATTGTATTTTGAAATTTTGGTACTGATATTATTCTGCATGAATTCTTGTAGAATTCCATGAAAATTGGTTCACACTCCACTCTTTCTCTGAGTGCTATCCTTGAGAAGGATAAGCTCAGTGGGACCAACTACATGGACTGGTACTGGAACCTGAGAATTGTTCTCAGGCAAGAACGAAAGCTCTATGTCTTGGAAGAAGAAACCCCCGAGGTGCCGACCGGGAACTCTTCCCGTGCTGATAAGGATACTTATAAGAAGTATACTGATGACGCCTTAGACGTCGAATGCCTAATGCTTGCCATCATAAAATCTGAGCTTCAGAAGTAACATGAGAACATGGGGTGCAAGGAGATTGACGAGCATCTCAAGAAAATGTTTCAAGGGCAGGCTCGTCAAGAGAGGTTCGACGTCACAAAAGTGTTATTTCAGTGCAAGATGGGAGTTCGAGACTAAGTAGGGACTCATGTACTCAAGATGATTGGGTATATAGAGAACCTTGAAAGGCTGGGTTTTCCTCTCGGTCAAGAGTTGGCCACAGATTTGATCCTGTAATCGTTGCCGGACAGTTATGAGCAGTTTGTCTTGAACTATAACATGAATGAAATAGACAAGACACTGCCCGAGCTCCTAGGAATGTTAAGAACTGCCGAGATCAACATGAAGAAGGCCTCCTGCAAGCCCCATACTGATGTACTGTTAGCCAGGGTTCTGCTTTGCCAAAATCCTGTCTTGAGTCCAACTAGTATTGTGACCCTAACATCTTGTCAAATCATGGTATAGTAGACAACCTGCATACATTGAACTTGAACATACATCAAATACAATTATGCACTTAGCATTGATGGTGATGCCTCTTCAAATTCAGGAAACATTGAAGGGCAATATTCCCAACAGTGCTCCCACCAGAAGCTCGGTGGATTTAGAGAATTTTCCAACTAGAACGCTCCCGCCCAGGTTCCGCGGGCTCAGCAACATTCCAAGGTCGTAGCGCTTCCATCGAAACTCCGAGAACTTACCGTTTTCCTCATTTTTTGTACTTGTAACAGAGTATCGGCATGTCGCCCTCCGAGATCAAACAAAACTCTGTAAAACTCCATAAAGCTAGTGGATTTTGGCTCGACACAGTTCCAGACACGTGGTTTTTCACCCTTTCCGGGTTTTCACTTAAAAAACGTATCTTGTCCTTTGTTGTGCTTCATTTTTACTGTTTGCTGGCCCGGTACGATTCTGAGCTAAGGCAGTCCAATTTCTCTGGACCGGGGAAAGACCGGGCAACCAGCAACTAGCGTATTCCTTGAAAGAGGTGCGGTCATGCTTCAGGATTCTCAATGGTCAATCTAGTCTTCAAGCTCTTGAGTTTTAACCGTTCTAATTAAATCTTCCTTAAGGTTGATTCTCGATCGAATGCTTTTATTATTATTATTTTAGTTCTCTTCTCAAACAACCAATTCTTCTGTCGATAAGATAATGATATTTCACTCGAAGTAGAAGTACTCAGAAGCTCTGAATTTATTACGACCTTGATTCTAAAAATCTTATACTACTCTCAATGTGGTACACATGTCGTTATCATTTGCAGTTCGATTCAAGTATATAATTTTTATATTAAGTCTTGAATTGAGGTGCGTTAGAATAATTCACAATAAAACAAGAATAATTTCGCGCACAAAACATGAGATCTACATGATTCAGCGAAACTCAACCTATGTCCGTAGGAGAAGATGAGTTTAATTAAAGAAGAGAAGCTTAATAAAATGTTGCTGCAATGAAAAATCAACTACTGAAACTTCATCTCATTTTTTGATAATGGGCTTATATTCTTGGTGAAGCTAGAAAACAAGGCCTATCCAACAAGGCATTCTTAGTTTTAAAATAGAAGTTCTAACCACTTTCGTTACTTAATGATACAACTTCCTACCGGAATCACCAATAAAACCAACGAAAAAAACAGCAACACCAGATTTATGAATAAACGAAACCAACCTTTAGCATTAATGTTCCCAGCACGAGAAACAGTAGCACCAAAAAAACAAAAAAACAATTGCGGAAGTATTATCTTCTGTAGCGGAAGTCCGTAGTTTCCTCGGGCTTGCCGGCTATTACAGGCGCTTCGTGGAGAACTTCTCGCAGATAGTGTTACCTTTCATGAAGTTGACAAGGAAGGATCAGAAGTTCGTGTGGACGCAGGAGTGCGTGCAAGCATTTGAGGAGCTGAAGGTACGGTTGACCACGGCGCCAGTGCTATGTTCGCCGAGTGGGACCGAGGGCTTCGAGATTTATAGTGATGCCTCAGGTAGTGGTTTGGGTTGCGTGCTGCTGCAGCATGGGAGCGTAATAGCGTACGAGTCGCGTCAGCTAAAAGTGCACGAAAGGAATTATCCCGTCCACGACTTGGAGTTGGCGGCCGTGATATTTGCGCTTAAGCTGTGGAGACACTACTTGTACTGCGTAAAGGTCGATATTTATACCGACCACAAGAGCCTGAAGTACCTGTTATATCAGAAGGATCTCAACATGAGGCAGCGGAGATGGATGGAGTTCCTGGGAGACTACACATTCAAGATTCATTATGTACCCGGGAAGGGCAATGCAATTGCGGATGCATTGAGTCGCAGGGCTCCCGCCCAAGCTAACTGGTTGTCGGTTCATGATGAGAGGCTAGTACGAGAGTTGGAGGCGTTGGAGATCTATTGTGTTGACAAGCAGACGAGCGTCAAAGCATTGTTGAATTGGACGGAAGTTCAGTATGACCTGGCTGATCGCGTTCGGCAGGCGTTGGAGTTGGATGGTAGCATGAAAGAGCTTATGGATGCAGCGTTGGAAGATGTTGGAGTTACCATGGTGATCTAGAAGTGGTCTAACATGTAATCTCACTGCCAACGCGGTATGAGCCTGCAGGGTCGCACATAAGAGCATGTGGAGAAGTTGGAAGATTGACTGTGTTGGTAAAGGTTACCAATCACCATACAGAATGGGGTCCGGCAAATGTTGCCAAGGAGAATCGTCGACTATGGTTCGTCGACTATGGTTCATCGAGTATCGTCGACTATGGTTCATCGAGTATCGTCGACTATGGTTCGTCGAGTATCGTCGAGTATCGTCGGCTATGGTTCGTCGAGTATCGTCGACTATGGTTCGTCGAGTATCGTCGACTATGGTTCGTCGAGTATCGTCGACTATGGTTCGTCGAGTATTGTCGACTATGGTTTGTCGAGATTCGTCGACTATGGTTCATCGAGTATCGTCGACTATTATTCCTCGACTAAGGCAATTCGTCGACTATCGAACTGTTCGATAATCGACAAATGCTGATACCCGACGAATTATTCCAGAAACCCTAATTCTGTGTGGTCTGTGGATAGCGATATTTCTAGGTCTGTTTATGCTTCAAGTATAAATTAGAACTTAGGTTTTAGGGTCATTGTACCCCCCCCCCCCCGGCCCTGACGGAAGTGTTCCGCTGATTCGCTCGCTCCACCGACCTCCTCTCCGACGATAGTCGCCGGTGCTTGTCTTCCTGGAGCGGGCCTAGCAGTCCGTGGAAGTGCAAGGTGCAGTCGATCTCCCTTCCCGTTTTTCGTGCGACGAAGATCGGCGATCTCCCGCTCGTGTGGATTTCTGCAGAGACGTACATGTTATTCTACGTGGGACTCGCCGCCGACAAGAACTCATACATTGGAGCATCTTTGTTGAGTTGTGACTCAACACCGCAAAGGTAATTTTACCTAGTTATTTCTTAACTTCTTGATTCAATTTTCATGGCCCGATCCCAAATCTCTTTTGGGTTGTTCTTAATTTTATTGTTTTCGCTGCGTGCACAACTGTTGTGCCACCTTGTAGAAAACCCAACAGTGGTATCAGAGCCAGGTTACGGCCATGATTGTTGTATTGGAAGTTAGGTTATTCCAGTACGTGTAAACCTTGGGATTTAGAAGTGTTCTAAATGTCTAGATTTAATTCTGGAACATCAATTGTTGATGTTTTTTCAAGGGAAATCGGTGGTGATTTTGCAGAGATTTAATCCTGGACCACCGCCAGGGGCGCTGCCCCTTGGACCCTGTTAGGGGCTCTGCCCCTAAGACCCCGCCAGGGGCGCGGCCCCTTGGAACCCCGCCAGGAACGTCTGGGATTTCGTGGTTCTAATTGTTGTCTCCTTAGGAGTAACCGTCCCTCGAGTGGTTAATGAACTCGTGTATTGTTTTGGATTTTTAATTCAACAAGGAGAGATGGGCTTGTCTACTGTTTTAAGTCGAGTTGTCTTTGCCTTTGTCCAATGCATGTAAATCTGAATATTTGGAAGAGTCCGGATGTTCAGATTTAGCCCTTTCTTCCATCAAATGTTGATAGTACCATGTTGTGCACATAAGGGATGCATGTGGATTTTAGAAAAGTGTTTTTCTATGGATGTGCACATTGATCAAATGTTGATCATGGTTAATTGTTAACCTATTACCAAAATTCCCTTCATCAAATATTAAGTGTTCGGATGCCTTCCGATGGATGACACTCTTCCTGCCTCGATCGATGAAGTGTGGGCTTGCCAAAGCAAGGTGCATTAATCTATCTTGGTAAGGGTGCGAGCGGATAATTGTTATATCCCACTGTCGACATCGGGTCTAACTTAACTAGGTGACCTCAAAGGTTGAGTTCCTAGAGGCATAGTGTTGGCATGTACCATATGATGGATGCGAATAAGGAGTTATTCACCAACCATACAAGAATTACATGAGGATGTAATTGGAAAGCGTTGACTACCTAAATAACCAAATCGTGAGAGAAAAGCCAAAGCTGAATCATTATGTTGGTGAAATACGGATCATGTCCACTAAGAGAGTAGCTCACATGAACTCTCCGAATTGATAGTTAGGGCTATCATTTCGAATAAAAATAGTGGGTTTTAATTGAAGTCCAAATTAAAAAAAAAAATTGTATTTTGAAATTTTGGTACTGATATTATTCTGCATGAATTCTTGTAGAATTCCATGGCAAGTGGTTCACACTCCACTCTGTCTCTGAGTGCTATCCTTGAGAAGGATAAGCTCAGTGGGACCAACTACATGGACTGGTACAGGAACCTGAGAATTGTTCTCAGGCAAGAGCGAAAGCTCTATGTCTTGGAAGAAGAAACCCCCGAGGTGCCGACCGGGAACTCTTCCCGTGCTGATAAGGATACTTATAAGAAGTATACTGATGATGCCTTAGACGTCGAATGCCTAATGCTTGCCACCATAAAATCTGAGCTTCAGAAGTAACATGAGAACATGGGGTGCAAGGAGATTGACGAGCATCTCAAGAAAATGTTTCAAGGGCAGGCTCGTCAAGAGAGGTTCGACGTCACAAAAGCGTTATTTCAGTGCAAGATGGGAGTTCGAGACTAAGTAGGGACTCACGTACTCAAGATGATTGGGTATATAGAGAACCTTGAAAGGCTGGGTTTTCCTCTCGGTCAAGAGTTGGCCACAGATCTGATCCCGCAATCGTTGCCGGACAGTTATGAGCAGTTTGTCTTGAACTACAACATGAATGAAATAGACAAGACACTGCCCGAGCTCCTAGGCATGTTAAGAACTGCCGAGATCAACATGAAGAAGGCCTCCTGCAAGCCCCATACTGATTGTGCATAAGGGCAAGTGCAAGGCCCAAGGCTCTAAGAAGACGAAGGTGGGACCTAAGTCACATCTTGATCCCAAGTCTTCTGCACTGAAGAAAAAGAAGAGCACGGTGAAGGAAGGGAAATGCCACCACTGTGGCAAGGCTGGTCATTGGGGGAGGAACTGTCCTTCTTACATTGAGGGTCTGCAGAAAATGAAGGGAGGTATGACTTCCGCTTCAAATATTTACGTTATAGAGATAAACCTTTCTGCTCCTTCATCTTGGGTATTGGATACCGGATGTGGTTCTCACATTTGTACAAATGTGCAGGAACTGGGAAGGAGAAGATTGCTGAGTAAAGGGGAGGTGGACCTGTGCGTCGGCAATGGAGCAAGAGTTGCTGTTATAGCCGTAGGGGTTTACCGTCTTTCTTTGCCCAGTGGGCTTGTAATAGAACTAGATAATTGTTATTTCGTTCCGGCCATAACTAGAAACATTATATCCATTTCATGCTTGGACATGATTGGATTTTCTTTTATAATTAAGAACAACTGTTGTTCTATATTTAAGAATGATGTTTGTTATGATGTAGCCCAATTGTTTAATGGTCTTTATGTTTTGAACTGTAACCATCTGATCTATAATGTAGAAAATAATAAAAGAGTAAGAACAAATGACTCAAACCATACATATCTATGACATTGTCGTTTGGGCCATATAAACGAGAAGGCATATCCAAGCTCCATAAAGATGGACTTTTAGACTCATTTGATTATGAATCATTTGAGCGATATGAATCTTGTTTGTTAGGCAAGATGATTAATGCCCCTTTCACTAGTTATACTGAGAGGGCTGAGGATCTCTTGGGTGTTGTACATAGTGATGTATGCGGACCCATGAGCTCCAAGGCCAGAGGTGTGTTTTTCTACTTCGTTACATTTACTGATGATTTCAGTAGATACGGATATGTGTATCTTATGAAGTGCAAATCCGAGACCTTTGAAAAGTTCAAAGAGTTCAAGAATGAAGTAGAAAACCAGTTGGGTAAAAGGGTTAAAGCACTCCGATCTGATCGAGGTGGCGAATGCCTGAGTCATGAGTTCCGTGATCATCTGAAAGAGTGTGGTATTGTATCACAACTCACTCCACCTAGAACACCACAACATAATGGTGTGTCTGAGAGGAGAAATCATACTCTGTTAGACATGGTACGTTCGATGATGAGTCATGTAGACTTGCCTGTTTCCTTTTGGGGTTTTGCTTTAGAGACTATTGCAATGACACTGAATCGCGCTCCAACAAAAACGGTTCTGAAGACACCATATGAGATATGGACTGGGAAGCGTCCTAGTATGTCGTTCATTAAAATTTGGGGCTGTGAGGCATACGTACGACGTAAAATGCCTGACAAGCTGGAACCCAAATCGGATAAATGTTATCTGGTGGGATATCCTAAGGAAACGAAAGGGTATTACATTTACCTACCGTCCGAGGGCAAAGTGTTTGTTGCAAGGACTGGCGTCTTCTTGGAGAGATAATTCTTATCAAGAAAGACTGAAAAGGTAGAACTTAAAGAAGTTCGAGAACCACAAGTAGTGAATAAACCAGAATTGGATTCTGAGATAGGACTACAAGATGTTGTAGCTAGAGAACCTGCTCAAGAAACACAAGTCCTACGTAGATCTGGTAGACCAAGATTTGAGCCTGAAAGATATGGATTTCTTATATCTCAAATAGGTAATGTGTTGTTTATGGATCATGATGATGAACCAGCAACCTACCAAGAGGCAATGGATGGACCGGACTCCGACAGATGGCTTGAGGCTATGAAATCCGAAATGGACTCCATGTATGCAAACCAAGTTTGGAACTTGGTGGAACCACCTGAAGGGGTATGACCCATAGGGTGCAAATGGGTCTTCAAGAAGAAGACCAACATTGATGGGAATGTACAGACATTCAAAGGGCGTTTGGTGGCTAAGGGTTTTAAGCAAATTCATGGTATTGACTATGATGAGACCTTTTCCCCTATTGCCATGGTAAAGTCCATAAGGATATTGCTTGCTATTGCTGCGTATTATGACTACGAGATCTGGCAGATGGATATCAAAACGGCATTCCTTAATGGAAACCTCCTTGAGGAAGTGTACATGACACAACCCGAGGGTTTTGTATCCCCAAATGAAGCCACTAAAATATGCAAGCTGAATAGGTCCATCTATGGACTGAAGCAGGCCTCTCGAAGTTGGAATCTTCGTTTTGATGAGAAAATCAAAGAGTTTGGTTTCATCAAGAATGAAGATGAGCCTTATGTTTACAAGCGAATTAGTGGGAGCATTGTTTTCTTCCTGATATTGTATGTAGATGACATATTGTTGATTGGGAATGACATTCCTACCCTGAAAGTTGTTAAGAACAACCTAGGAAACTGCTTTTCTATAAAGGACTTGGGTGAAGCGACTTATATACTCGGTATTAAGATCTATAGAGATAGATCAAAGAAATTGTTGGGTTTGACCCAGAGTATATACATCGAGAAGGTGTTGAAGCGGTTCAACATGCTTGAGTCCAAGAAAGGATTTTTACCCATGTCTCATGGTGTGAATCTCTCTAAGGACCAGTATCCAAAATCTTGTGAAGATAAGGACCGCATGAAGTTGATTCCATACGCTTCGGCAATTGGATCAATCATGTATGCTATGTTATGTACTCGACCAGATGTCTCCTTTGCTTTAAGCATGACTAGCAGGTATCAGTCAGACCCCGGTGAGTGTCATTGGATTGCAGTCAAGAATATCCTGAAATACTTGAGAAGGACAAAGGATGTGTTCTTGGTGTATGGTGGAGAGGAAGAGCTCGTTGTAAGTGGTTACACGGATGCTAGCTTCATAACTAATAGGGACGATTCAAAGTCTAAGTCAGGGTTTGTGTTTGCCTTAATGGAGGAGCTATGAGCTGGAGGAGTTCCAAGTAAGAGACAGTTGCTGATTTTATAACAAAAGCCGAGTATATAGTTGTAGCTAACACAGCGAAGGAGGCTGTATGGATTAGGAAATTCATCGGCGAGCTTAATGTAGTTCCTAGCATTGTGTGTCCCGTAGTTCTCTACTGTGATAATAATGGTGCAATTGCACAATCTAAGGAATCTAGATCCCATCAACGCTCCAAGCACATACTTCGGCAATTCCATCTTATTCGTGAGATTATCGAACGAGGAGATATGAACATTTGTAGAGTGCCGACTGAGGAGAATATTGCGCATCCACTGACAAAGTCTCTCGTGCAGAGAAAGCATGATGGTCATACTAGATCAATGGGTATACGATACCTAAATGATCAACTCTAGTGAGAGTCTTGTGAGTTGCGTGTAAACATATATTCTGTTGGCTATTTGTTATTTATTCATATGATGACTTGTGTACCAAAATTTTTCTTTTACAATTAATGGCTAGTTCTTTTATTATGATTTCTCAATGCGATAGTTAAATGTTAACATAATAAATACCCTTAGAATGTTCGCTTCCATAGGACATCAAGTACGTGACTTGAATGTGAGAGCCTATGATTTATTTGAAGCTTCATTCTTGAAAGGTCCCTGGTCGTAGTATTATCATAGAAACTAAGGGTGACGATGATACATTAAGACTAGAACGTGCGTTGACTGATGACCAGTTCTCACTGGTCATGATATTGTGATATCAACTCATCACGTGGGTACTTGTTAATGAACAAGTTGTACTGGACAGACCCAACCTGAGACTACTTTGTAGATTATTATCTAAACGTGTCATGAGTAGGTCTCAATTGACAATGGTGTTGTGGTCCTTTGACCTGAAGTCACAGCATTCATCAAGTGAGGAAAAGCGTGCTTTGATGCCATCTAAAGTCTTCATTGAGAAAGGTTGATGATAAGGGTGGTTGTTGGGCACGTTACGAATCATTTGGGTGTTTGTGTGTGAGCAGATATGGGATTTTTTCCTCCTATATGACAGGGGTTGCATCCATGGGCCCCTTGATGGAACTGGACTAAGAAATGCATGGCCATGCTTGGTTGAGTCAATATGTGATATTGGACTCACCATTCTCTGGAAGTCCATTCTAGATCAAGATACTTGGATTGAGCTATTATGAGGGTGACACAGTCCATGCCTCTAGTTCTTTCCGGATGTAAGGGACAAAGGGACAAAGACAATGCTGGAACATTGTTCATAAAGGCTTATGAGTTATGAACTCTTATTGCTTGGGTAGCAATGATGCATTGCTAGATGCCGCTCATTGTTTGTGAGGTTTTTGGTTTGATACTTTCATGATCAAGTGGGAGACTGTTGGAGTTACCATGGTGATCTAGAAGTGGTCAAACATGTAATCTCACTGCCAACGTGATATGAGCCTGCAGGGTCGCACATAAGAGCATGTGGAGAAGTTGGAAGATTGACTGTATTGGTAAAGATTACCAATCACCATACAGAATGGGGTCCGACAAATGTTGCCAAGGAGAATCGTCGACTATGGTTCGTCGAGTATCGTAGATTATGGTTCGTCGAGTATCGTCGACTATGGTTCGTCGAGTATCGTCGACTATGGTTTGTCGAGTATCGTCGACTATGGTTCGTCGAGTATCGTCGACTATGGTTCGTCGAGTATCGTCTGTTGGGTACATTGGAAAATGTGTACCTGATTTGAAGAAGCCTAACTTAGCTTAATGATATACATCAAGGTGTATTTGATGTTGTTTTAAGTTGACATGTGCAGGTGAAGAAGTATTAAAGAATACAGGAAATTATTCTAAGTACATATGTCGACACCTGGAGAAATTGTGTCGACACTTCAGAATAACTGTGTCGACACTTGAAGGAAGCTGTGTCGACACAGAGAAAGATAGTCGACCACATTTGTGTCGACACTAGGAAGCAGTGTCGACTCACAGAAAGATAGTCGACCACATTTCTGTCGACACTGGGAAGCAGTGTCGACTCACAAAAAGATAGTCGACCACATTTGTGTCGACACTGGGAAGCAGTGTCGACTCACAGAAAGATAGTCGACCTCAACTATGTCGACACCTGAAGGCAGAGTCGACACATACTGAGTTCTGAATCTACAACAACTGTGTCGACACACAGGACTTGTGTCGACACACTGCAAAGTCAAGACCAAGTTATTTTCTGAAGAAAGATGAAGTGTTGAGTCGACACAAATTCTCTGTGTCGACTCATTCTCAAGATGAAGTTCTGAAGAAGCAGTGTCGACTTAAAGGCAAACTAGTCGACATCATCAAAGGCTGTGTCGACACCAAAGTCACTTGTGTTGACACATATAGACAGTTGGTCTTGACACTTTCTGACAGTCTGTCTCAACACTTTGCTGTCCAAGACTAAGGCACAGGATCTATTTGAAGACTTGATAGCTGTGGGTTATGACAGGTTAACTGAAGCTGTCAGACTTGTCAGAAGTCAGTTAGAAACCGGATCAGCCGGTTACCATGAAGAAGATCTATAAATAGATAGATTCAGAAGAAGAAAGATACACAGATATAATATACAAGAGGAAATTAATTTTTAATCAACACATCAGTTAAGATACAAGTCTTCTCTTCAAGAAAGTGCAAGGCATTAAAGAAGATCTTCACCAGAAGATCTAAGAAGACGATCTCAGGATCAGTCTAAGTAGAGTTCTTTCAAGAATTCAGAAGTATCATCAAAGGTGTTGGATAGAGAGGGATCCAGCCACTTGAAGAAGAAGAAGGAAGCCATCATTGGTTTCTCAAGAAGCTGTTTGGAAATCAACTCAGCTAAGTTCAGATTCAAGAAGCTTTGAAGAAAGCTCAGATTCAGTTGATTTCATCAGCTGATCAAGAATTGTCTTGTTCTTTTCTCTCTCAACTAAGGCAAGACATTAAAAACTTCTTTTCTAATTTCTGTAGGATCTGTCAATACAGATCTGAGTTGTAAGCCTGTGTTATAAAGGCTGAGTGTAGGAGAGTTGATCTCTGAGTGGTAGGGCTGTTTGCCTGAGTGTAGGAGAAGGTTCTTCTCTGAGTTGTAGGCTTTGTGATAAGGCTGAGGTAGGGTTATTGAGCCTGAGTCGTAGGAACCTTTTCAGGTTCTGAGCTGTAGGATCTGTGGATGTGAGTAAAGAGGAAGTTTGGCCGAATCTAGCATACTGCTAGATAGGTGAAGGGGGAAAGTGGATGTACCCAGACCTTGGGGAACCACTATAAAACAGTGTGCAATCTGTGATGGTTAAATTTTTGTGACTGCTGTGCTGTGTGTTTTAATTCTGTAATTGAATTATGCCAAAATGTGTTAACAAGCATTAGAACCTATTCACCCCCCCCCCCTCTAGGTGTTTAGGTTGTCTTGAAAGTAAAACTATCAAGTGGTATCAGAGGGAGGTTCCTCAAAAAGGACTTAACAGTCTGAGGTAGATCTGAAAGGCAGAATCAAGATTCAAGAAGATGGGTTCTGGAGAAAATCACAAGGAGTTAGGGTCAATGAAGTTATCCATCTGCAGGAAGGAAATCTTTGGAATTTGGAAAGAAAGAGTCAGATTGTTCATGGAAGCATCTGACCCAAGGATATACATCACAGTTCAGGAAGGACCCTTCATTCCAATGAAGGTATCAGTTCTTGATGCTAATATTCAAACTCCAAAGAGTTATTCTGAAATGACCAAGGATGAAATCATTTTGGCAACCATGGACAAGAGAGCTCAGAATATTATTGTGAGTGCCATAGATGATTCTACATTTCAGAATCTGATTCACTGCAAGACCTCTAAAGAAATGTGGGACACCTTGATTGTCTACATGGAGGGATCTGAAGAAGTAAGACAGGATAGGAAGTCTATGCTCAACCAGGAATATGAAAGTTTTAGACAAGGAAAAACTGATAGCATAACTGAATGCTATAAGAAATTCTATAGAATTGTGAATGAGTTAATGTCCTATGGAAGATTCTTCAGTACCTATGAACTGAATGACAAATTCTTAAGATCCTTGACAAAGGATTGGGACATAAAGATCTGTGCCATAAGAGAAGTGGCTAAACTGGCAGAGATTTCTCCTCCAACCTTATTTGGAAAGTTGCTATCCTATGAAATGCAACTTATGGTGAGGAAGGAGGAGGAAAAGAATTCAAAAGGAGAGCATAAAGAGAAGACAGTGGCCTTCAAGGCAGAAGCCACTAGAAAGAATAGGAGGATATCATCATCTCCTCCTAAGGAAGTTGCAGAAGTTAGTTCTGAAAATTCAGATAATCAGGGTTCAGAAAGCTGTGAGTCAGATGCAGATTTTGCTGCATTTACAAGGCAATTCCAGAGATTCTTAAAGAAGAAGCAGTGGAAGTTTAGGCCCTCCTCATCACAGCAAGTTGATGACTATTATCAGAAGAAAAAGTCATCAAGGAAAGAGAAGAGCAGAACAAAGCCCAGCAAGGCCACTACTTCAAAGATTGTCTGCTATTGTTGCAATAGGCCTGGACATGTAGTGGCTGACTGTCCTGATAAGAGAAAGGAGTCATCAGACAAGAAGAAGACTTATCAAAAGGGCAAGAAAGAAAAATCCTTTGTTGCAAAGAAGGAAAAGAGCCTAACAGATCAATCAACTTCAGAATCAGAATCTGAAGCTGAAGCATATATTGGACTATATGCTGCTACTGAAGAAGAGGAGTTCATGCAATTGCTAGACTCCATCTATGAACAAGAAGATCATCAGTGCATGGGACTGATGGCAGGATTAGAAGAAGACATGTGCCAGAATCAGTCTGGTTCTAGTAAGGTACTATGTCCTTCAATAAAATCTGTTTGTAGTATAAGTGCAGAATCAGCTACATCTGCATCAAGTGATGTAGATGCATCTGAATCTGAAGGAGATGTCTATCAATTGATAGATAAGTATGGGGACTTGTTGCAGGCCCTTAAGAAAAGCAAGAACCTGATTAAATCTCAGGCTCAGGAAATTGCTGATCTAAAGGTAGCTGCAACTGAGTTTGAAAAAGTAATTGATCAGAAGTTAAATAAAATTGCCAAACTGAAGAATATAACTATTATTCAAATGGGCACAATCAATTATACCAATGATCAAGTGAAGAGTCTGGAGGCCAGACTAAGAATAGAAAAGGAGTTAGTGGCTAGTTACTCTAAGCCAAAGTCTGTCTTACCCTTGATAGATGAATTTGTGACTCAAAAGGGTAAGGCAGGATTAGGATTCAAAGGTAACCCCAGGGCAGCCCAATTCAAGAGGAAAGGAAAAGCTCCTGTCAAGCCACTGAACCTTTCAGTCCCTATTAAGTTTAGAAAGGTGCAAGTGCCTTCTAACCAATATGATCATGAAGATATTCATGGTCATTTTAAGACTAATGTTCTAATAAATAAGGGTGTAAATGCAAACAGGCCTATCCATGTTCATAAACCCAATGGTTATAAGAAATCAGTGGGTGAAGCTGCTGCAGCACCAGCAATGGACAAAAATTCTTCTGTCAAGGGTGTATCTAGAACTAGATACAATAAGTTTGAATGTTGGTGTTGTAGCAAGAGAGGCCATTTTGCATTAGACTGCTGGCATAACACAAGTGTTAGAAAGAACAATAGTCTACCTATTAGAAGAGATAATGGTAGCTTTGTTAATGCTAACCTGAACCAAGGACCCAAGACTTACTTGGGTTCTAAGGGTAAGTAAATCTGTGTTGCAGGAAAGTCCAAGTGGCCATGCCCCTATATGGTACTTGGACAGTGGTTATTCCAGGCACATGACTGGAACAAAGGGGCTGCTGAAGGAGTATACATCTGTCAAAGATGGACCTAAAGTGATCTTTGGTGGATCTGAAAAAGGAATCATCAAAGGGTTTGGTAACATTTTTTCTAACCTAATTACTATAACCCAAGTGGCTTATGTAAAAGGTTTGAAACATAATCTAATAAGCATAAGCCAGCTGAGTGATTTAGGATATGACATTTCATTTGTTAAGAATGGATGTCATATCAAAAGGTCAAGTGATCAAGAGATCATATTGACTGGGTATAGGAAGAGAAATGTATATTGTCTTAATTTTATATGTGAGAATAAGGCTTCTCCCATCTGTCTTGTAGCTGATGACAATGCTTCTCATTGTGTTAAGTGTCACAAGAGATTGGCTCATCTTAACTACAAGACAATTGGTCAACTCTTTAGCAAAGAGTTAGTGAGGAATGGTCCTCAAGTTAAGTGTATAACGGAAGGGATATGCTCAGCTTGTCAAAAGAGCAAGCAAACAAAATCCTCCTTTCATAGCCTTGAAAACAAGGATTCTGTGAGGTGCTTATACCTCTTACATATGGATCTTTTTGGTCCTATGCCAGTTCATAGTCTAGGTAGGAAGGTCTACACTTTTGTGGTTGTAGATGACTATTCTAGATTTACATGGGTGTTCTTTCTGAGACAAAAATCAGAAACCCCAAGTGTCTTACTTAATTTTGTGAAGCAAATTCAGAATGAACTGAATAGTACAGTGGTCAAAATCAGAAGTGACCATGGTACTGAGTTTCAATCTAAAAGCATGACAAAGTTATGTGAAGACTTTGGGATTTTCCAAGAGTTCTCCTCACCTAGAACACCACAGCAAAATGGCATTGCTGAAAGAAAGAATAGAACATTAATTGAAGTTGGTAGAACACTATTGAGTGACACCTCTCTTCAAAAATATTTCTGGGCTGAGGCAGTAAACACTGCTTGTCATGTAATCAATAGGGCTTCTATCACCAAAAGCCACAAAATGACTCCCTATGAGATTATGAAAGGCAGAAAACCAAATCTATCCTACTTTAGGATCTTTGGTTGCAAGTGTTATATACTTAACATTGGCAAGTCATATTTGACTAAGTTTACTGCCAAATCCTAGGATGAGATATTTGTTGGGTACAGCTTAAATAGTAAGGCCTATAGAGTCTTCAACTTGACTACTCAAGTTGTAGAGGAGTCTGTTCATATTGTATTTGATGAAACAAGATTAATCAACTGTGAGTTGTCTTGTAGATCAAATGATTCAACATGTATAAGTAAAAGAATGGACAAGCTATCCATTGCTGAAGCATCAAAGGAAGATGGAGCATTAGAAAATGAAAGGCTACTGTCCAGGGGGAGTATAAGACTCAATAGAAGCTGATGAAAACCAAGAGGTTCAGCATTAAGAAGGAGCTGGAGATGTTCAACCAGAAAGGAATCTTCCTCCAACGACAAGACATTTAAGAGATCATCCAGCTGATCAGATTATAGGTGATCCAAGACAAGGATTGCATACTAGAAGCAGAAATCAAAGCACAGACCTGCATTCAAGTTTCCTGTCTCAAATGGAGCCTAAGAAGTTTGAAGAAGCCATCCAAGACCAGCACTGGACTGATGCTATGCAAGAGGAGCTGAATCAATTCAGAAGGTACAATGTCTAGGAGCTTGTTCCTAAAATAAGAGGCCACAACATAATTGGCACAAAGTGGATTTATAGGAACAAATTGGATGAGAGTGGAATAATAGTGAAGAATAAAGCAAGATTGGTTGCAAAAGGATACATGTAGGAAGAAGGGATTGACTTTGATCAAACCTTTGCCCCAGTAGCAAGGCTGGAGGCAATCAGAATGTTCCTTGCCTATGTAGCATATCAAGACTTCAAAGTGCACCAGATGGATGTGAAATCAGCATTCCTGAATAGTGATTTAAAAGAGGAAGTCTATGTAGAGCAGCCATCAGGTTTTGTAGATCCTCTTAAACCTGATTATGTCTATAAGCTTAGGAAAGCTTTATATGGGTTAAAGCAAGCCCCAAGGGCTTGGTATGAAACCCTGTCCACTTTCCTTATTGAGAATAAATTCTCAAGAGGAAAAATAGACAAAACTCTATTCCTTAGGGAATCCAAAGGTAAGATCATCTTAGTTCAGATCTATGTTGATGAAATAATCTTTGAATCTACTGAAAACAACCTTTGTAAAAAGTTTGTCAAACTTATGCAAGGGAAGTTTGAGATGAGTAGTATGGGGGAACTTAAGTTCTTCTTGGGACTCCAAGTAAGACAGACTGATGATGGCTTGTCCATATCCCAGTCTAAGTTCACCAAAGAATTAATTAAGAAGTATGGTATGGAGTCATCCTCCACTATAAGAACTCCTATGAGAACAAGTATGCTTATATGCAAAGATGATGCAGGTAAACCTGTTGATGAATCTTTGTATAGAGGAATAGTTGGCTCTCTACTATATCTCACTGCTAGTAGACCAGATATTATGTATGCTACATGTGTCTGTGCTAGGTACCAAGCCTGCCCTAAAGAATCTCATTATACTGCAGTCAAAAGGATTCTGAGATATCTTAAGGGCACACCTAGTCTAGGCCTTTGGTACCCTAGGAATAGAGATTTTCTACTAACAGGTTATTCAGATGCAGACTTTGCAGGCTGTAGAGAGGATAGAAAGAGTACAACAGGTACTTGTCAATTCTTGGGAGGAAGATTGATATCATGGAGTAGTAAGAAGCAGACCAGTGTGGCAATATCCACAGCTGAGTCAGAATATGTTGCTGCTAGTAGCTGTTGTTCACAGCTATTGTGGATACAGCATCAGCTTAAAGATTATGGTATTCAAGTAAGTAGAACACCTCTTTTCTGTGATTCTAAGAGTGCAATTTCTATTGCTAATAATCCTGTTTCTCATAGTAGAACTAAGCATATAGAAATTAAATACCATTTTCTTAGAGAACATATAAAAAGAGAAAACATCTCATTGGAATTTGTTAAAACAGATTATCAAATAGCAGATGTATTTACTAAGCCACTGGATGAAACAAAATTCAATAAATTTAAAATTGAATTAGGCATGCTGACCATTGATTAGTTTATCAACAAACTTACAAGTGATATTAGATTATCAAGTGGTATTGACAAAAACAGAAATTGGCTAAGTAAAATAGTGTCGACACATTTAGTGATAATGTGTCGACTCTGTGAAGTCATGTCGACTAGTCAGAGAATATGTGTCGACACAGAGAATTTGTGTCGACACTTAAGAATCAAATAGTCGACTCATCCAGGAATATAGTGTCGACTTCACCAGAATAGTGGTGTCGACACTTACAGATTTTGTGTCGACACTTATCCTAAGAGTCGACACATAATTTCTGATGCTCTACTATGTCACTCAGGTGTCGACATATCCACAATTGGTGTCAACACATAGCAGACAGACTTGCTGTCAAGACAATTGAAGTTTGTGTCGACACACTCCATCTGTGTCGACACATATAGACTGTTTTTGCCCGCCTTTTGATCTTCTTTCAATAGAAGGTATAAATAGGTCAAGAAATTATTCTGTCGACACGCTAACAAGGTTTTCGAGACTGAAACCCTGTGTCGACATTCTCTCTCCCTTCTCTCTCAAGATTTCTCGGCTGATCAATGGCGCCAAAGGTTGCAGATAATGTCAACGAAGGATATGAGTTGGTGCGCAATGCCTTTGCGGATGCCCCGATAGATGTTCAAAGGGTTGTCACTCTAATTTCTGAATCTGGATTAGAATTTCTAGTCTCTGAACCATCAAAGATCTGGAAGAAGAAAGTGATTGAATTCTTTACCTCTGCATCAGTGGATTCAGCTGGTCTCAAGATAAAATCCACTGTTCATGGGACAAAGGTGAAACTGACACCAAGAAATTTAAGAAAAATACTTCAATTATCAAACATTGAGAATGAAGAAGAGGTTCCAGCCTCTAAGACCAGGGAGGCTCTCCAATGGTGTGGATTGGATCCAACCCTGAAGATTGGAGCAGCTATCAATAGGAAGGGCATGAATCAACAGGGCAAGTTTCTGTCGGAAGTAGTTGGGAAGGTAATTTTGTGCAAACCAGGTGGACATGATAGGATTTCAGCCTATATGTTCAGCCTAATGACCAGAATTGTGTTTACAATTCCAACTGACTGGTCAGCTGTAGTATTTGATAAGATCAAGGAAGGAATCAAGAAGCCAAATCTGGCTAGAATTGTGAGTTTATACCTGACTGGAGTGATCCCTGAGGTTATGCAACAACTGCCTGGGACAAAGATTAATCACATGAGGAAAATGGATATAAGATTATTTTTAAGGTGGGATAGGGTGCTGTCTAAAGATGTGTCTGATGACAACAGGCAGGACACCCCTGTGAGATCCCATGCACATGATCTAGGCACTGCCCAGCATCAAGAAGAGCAAGTGACAAAGCAGGTTGAAGATCAGCCTGAGACTGTTCAAGTTCAGAATGAAACCTCTACTGCCCAGAATGTATCTACTTCTGAACAGGTAAAGGGAGAGCAAGTTAGTTTTCCTGCCAAGGTCATTCCTAATATTTTTACTTCTGAACAGGTACAGGGGGAGCAAGTGCATTCTCCTAACCAGGAAATTCCATATACTGAACAAGTGCAGGAGGTGCAAATGTCTGCACAAGTGCAAGAGGAAGAACAAATTGATTTATCAAAAGATTTGAATATAGCAGATCTGGATGATCCAACATATGTTTCAGCTCAGAAGGAATACACTCTAGATGAGTTATTTCCTAATGTTGAAATTGCTACTGATATAGTAGAGGAGGAGCAAGACATTGAGAAGGTACTAGACATGGAGATAGAGCCAGAAATAGAGAAAGAGCAAGAAATTGAGGAGGAGCAAGTAGTTGAGGGGGAGCCTGTGCATGTTGAGGCTGAACAACATGGCACTGAGACAGATATTCCTCATCCTTCTCCTGACAGAGTTCAAATTGAAAGTTCATCTGATTCTAAGAATGAAGAAGCCCGACTGGCTAAGAAGAAAAAGCTCATGGTCTTTAAGAGAATGAGCAAAAGCTATAAGCAGACTCTACAGACTACAACTCTCCAATCTCCTTCTGAATTTAATTATAATAAGTTTATGGTAGATTTGCAAGTTAAGTTGGATGAACACAGATTGGCTGTTGAAAAGTATGTTGATGAGAGCAATAAATCCCTTCAATTTGACTTGGCTCAAGATATTAAGTCTATTAGATTTGAAGTAAATATGAATAAGAAGGAGATGACAGATTGCTTTCATAAGGGAGGTAATGCTGTAGTGTTTTTGGCTAAACAACAGCAGTCTATCCTCACTAAAGTGGATGATATTGCTTTGAAGCAAGGTTATGTTTTGGAGAATCAGCTGAGGATGAATGATAATTTGGCTGAATCTCACCATGAAATTCTTGAAGAGTTCAACAAGGCTACTGCAAGGATGACTGAAGCAAGAGAAAAGGAGATGGAAGAGTTTGATAATAAACTTCAAGATGCCATTGAATCAGTTAAGACTGCTATCACTACATCTCAGAAGGAAATATCTGACAAACTTCACAAATTGAAACCATATTTTAAAGAAGGTGTGAATTATCTAGATGGCCAGATCAGATTTCAGAAGGATGATCTAAGAGATCATATTACCAGAGAAGTCATAAAGGGGGAGAGGTTGTTAGTTCATGCTGGCTCAGAACACACCAAATGGGTGACAAATAGTATTCGAGCCACATTGGGATATCCACCTTTGTGTGATGATGATATGGTGGCTGAGTCAGGAATTCAAACATGTCTACTTGAAGGCAATCAACCTGAGATTGCCCAAGTCATTTACCCTCCTCCTGATTTTGATATGATTAATCAACAAGTTCAGGATATGTATAGTCCTCCAAAGGAGGTTACCAAGGTTGTTATTGAAAAAGTTGATAAGCCTGATGCCAACTTGCAAGAACAGCAAGATGCTCTACTATCCAAGAAAAGATTTAGAGAGCAGGCTGAACTTAAGCCAGATTTTGAGCAGTGGAGCCCTACTTCAAGAAATATTATACTAACTACATGGAAGGCTGTAAAGGACCAATTACATGATATAGGGAAGTGGTATAATGAAATGGAATGGCAAAAGCATGAAGCTAGGCAAGAGGCTATAGTACAGTTCAGGAGAAAAGCCAAGCTGGGTAGGCTGTCACCAGATGCTCAGGAGCCGAGCAAGTACTTTCCAAAGCCCTTTCATTACTTTGAAAGGCAAAGGCTCAAGGAAGAAGCACAGAAGAAAGCTGAGCTAAAAGGCAAGAAGCCAGCTGAAGTTGCTGAAGCTCCTATGAAGGCTCAAATCCAATCTGGCAAAGGAATTGTCATAAAAGAGCCTGATCAGTCTTAGTTCTAAGTTCTTTCAAAAGTGTTTTGAAATATTTTGTTTAATCATTCAATGTAAACATCTGTAATCAAACATTACCAAGTTTTAAACAAAATTTTGTTTGGAATCATATATTCATGTTCACTCTGTGATGAATTGTTAAAATTTTGTTTATATTAAGTATTCGTGTAATATCATACATCATCATATTATATTTGTTATAAATGGTGTATATCATTAACTAAAAGGGTTCTGACTTCTCCAAATAGGGGGAGATTGTTGGGTACATTGGAAAATGTGTACCTGATTTGAAGAAGCCTAACTTAGCTTAATGATATACATCAAGGTGTATTTGATGTTGTTTTAAGTTGACATGTGCAGGTGAAGAAGTATTAAAGAACACAGGAAATTATTCTAAGTCCATATGTCGACACCTGAAGAAATTGTGTCGACACTTCAGAATAACTGTGTCGACACTTGAAGGAAGCTGTGTCGACACAGAGAAAGATAGTCGACCACATTTGTGTCGACACTAGGAAGCAGTGTCGACTCACAGAAAGATAGTCGACCACATTTGTGTCAACACTGGGAAGCAGTGTCGACTCACAGAAAGATAGTCGACCATATTTGTGTCGACACTGGGAAGCAGTGTCGACTCACAGAAAGATAGTCGACCTCAACTATGTCGACACCTTAAGGCAGAGTCGACACATACTGAGTTCTGAATCTACAACAACTGTGTCGACACACAGGACTTGTGTCGACACACTACAAAGTCAAGACCAAGTTATTTTCTGAAGAAAGATGAAGTGTTGAGTCGACACAAATTCTCTGTGTCGACTCATTCTCAAGATGAAGTTCTGAAGAAGCAGTGTCGACTTAAAGACAAACTAGTCGACATCATCAAAGGCTGTGTCGACACCAAAGTCACTTGTGTCGACACATATAGACAGTTGGTCTCGACACTTTCTGACAGTCTGTCTCAACACTTTGCTTTCCAAGACTAAGGCACAGGATCTGTTTGAAGACTTGACAGCTGTGGGTTATGACAGGTTAACTGAAGCTGTCAGACTTGTCAGAAGTCAGTTAGAAACCGGATCAGCCGGTTACCATGAAGAAGATCTATAAATAGATAGATTCAGAAGAAGAAGAAAGATACACAGACATAATATACAAGAGGAAATTAATTCTTAATCAACACATCAGTTAAGAGACAAGTCCTCTCTTCAAGAAAGTGCAAGGCATTAAAGAAGATCTTCATCAGAAGATCTAAGAAGACGATCTCAGGATCAGTCTAAGTAGAGTTCTTTCAAGAATTCAGAAGTATCATCAAAGATGTTGGATAGAGAGGGATCCAGCCACTTGAAGAAGAAGAAGGAAGCCATCATTGGTTTCTCAAGAAGCTGTTTGGAAATCAACTCAGCTAAGTTCAGATTCAAGAAGCTTTGAAGAAAGCTCAGATTCAGTTGATTTCATCAGCTGATCAAGAATTGTCTTGTTCTTTTCTCTCTCAACAAAGGCAAGACATTAAAAACTTCTTTTCTAATTTCTGTAGGATCTGTCAATACAGATCTGAGTTGTAAGCCTGTGTTATAAAGGCTGAGTGTAGGAGAGTTGATCTCTGAATGGTAGGGCTGTTTGCCTGAGTGTAGGAGAAGGTTCTTCTCTGAGTTATAGGCTTTGTGATAAGGCTGAGGTTGGGCTGTTGAGCCTGAGTTGTAGGAACCTTTTCAGGTTCTGAGCTGTCGGATCTGTGGATCTGAGTAAAGAGGAAGTTTGGCCGAATCTAGCATACTGCTAGATAGGTGAAGGGGGAAAGTGGATGTACCCAGACCTTGGGGAACCACTATAAAACAGTGTGCAATCTGTGATGGTTAAATTTCTGTGACTATTGTGCTGTGTGTTTTAATTCTGTAATTGAATTCTGCCAAAAAGTGTTAACAAGCATTAGAACCTATTCACCCCCCCCCCTCTAGGTGTTTAGGTTGTCTTGAAAGTAAAACTATCATCGTCGACTATGGTTCGTTGAGTATCGTCGACTATGGTTCGTCGAGTATCGTCGACTATGGTTCGTCGAGATTCGTCGAGTATCGTCGACTATGGTTCGTCGACTAAGGCAATTCATCGACTATCGAACTGTTCGATAATCGACGAATGCTGATACCCGACGAATTATTTCAGAAACCCTAATTCTCTGTGGTCTGTAGATAGCGATATTTCTAGGTCTGTTTATGCTTCAGGTATAAATTAGAATTTAGGTTTTAGGGTCATTGTACCCCCCCCCCCCCCCGGCCCCGACGGAAGTGTTCCGCCGATTCGCTCGCTCCGTCGACCTCCTCTCCGACGATAGTTGTCGGTGCTTATCTTCCTGGAGCGGACCTAGCAGTCCGTGGAAGTGCAAGGTGCAGTCGATCTCCCTTCCTGTTTTTCGTGCGACGAAGATCGGCGATCTCCCGCTTGTGTGGATTTCTGTAGAGACGTAGACGTTATTCTACATGGGACTCGCCGCCGACAAGAACTCATACATTGGAGCATCTTTGTTGAGTTGTGACTCAACACCGCAAAGGTAATTTTACCTAGTTATTTCTTAACATCTTGATTCAATTTTCATGGCCCGATCCCAAATCTGTTTTGGGTTGTTCTTAATTTTATTGTTTCCGCTGCGTGCACAACTGTTGTGCCACCTTGTAGAAAACCCAACAGAAGACCTCCCTGAACGGACGATCCACCGAAGGAGAGGTAGGCAGCCGTTCTCCTCACAGCCAAGCAAGTTCCGATTCACAAAATAGTTCAAGCATACCAAACCCTAAACCAACAAAACTATTAATACAAAAACTATTACCCCAACAAAATTCCCAAAATACCCCCTGCAGCCTGCCCGTGCTTGCACTGGTCCAAATTAGATCGCATCAAATACCTCCTCCATCAGATGTTCCTTATCCCCAAGGAACAAAATTAGGGTACTTCTTCTGCAGCAGCCATAAATCTTCCCACGTCGCTTCGGCTCGCGAGCCACCCGTCCATTTGATAAGGAATTGAGTGACTGCACGTCCTTCGCGATTAAAGATTCTGCGACATAGGCTCTTCAACGGCTCCACCAACACATTCCCCTCCGCTGTCTTTGTTACCGGTAGCAACCCTGGTTGATGGGGTGACTCTCCCTTGTGTTCCTTCAGTTGTGAGATATGGAAAGTTGGGTGAATCCTAGCGTCCACGGGAAGCTCCAAGCGATATGAAACCTTCCCCACCCGTTCCAGTACTTTGAAAGACACAAAATATTTGGGGGATAACTTTTGACACCCATGCTCGCGCAAACTCTCTTGTCGATATGGTTGGAGCCGGATGTACACCCAAGAACCGACCTGCAATTCCCTCTCACGATGCCCCTTGTCCGTCAAAACTTTCATCATGTTCTACCCTTGTGCTAGATTTTGTTTCAGTATCGCTAGCACCCTTTCCCGGGCATTAAGGGTGCGATCCACATTATCCAGCCCCGATTCACCTTCAATGTATGGTGCCGGTAGCTGAGGTTCCTGTCCATAAACCACTTCATATTGTGTCATCTGTATCGCGCTGTGGAATGTAGAATTGTACCACCATTTGGCTAAGGGCAGCCACTCCGCCCAGCTCCGTGGCCGCTCATGGCTCATGCAATGTAGATATGCTTCTATGCACTGGTTCACTAATTCCGATTGCCCGTCGCTTTGGGGATAGTAAGCCGTCGAATGATGGAGTTGCACTTGTAAGATGCGAAACAACGGAAGCGTGGTGGGCCCAAAACCCACTGGTCGGAGGATCGAAACCTCGCTCTTATACCTTGATACAACCTCCTACCGGAATCACCAGTAAAATCAACGAAAACAACAGCAACACCAGAATTATGAATAAACAAAACAAACCTTCAGTATTTTTGTTCCCAGCACGATAAACAGTAGCACCAAAGAAACAGAAAAACAGTAGCAAGATAACGATCACTCCTAAGGAAGGAGAAAACCTCCCTGAACAGACGATCCACCGAAGGAGGAGGCAGCCGTTCTCCTCACAGCCAAGCAAGTTCCGGTTCACAAAATAGTTCAAGCATACCAAACTCTAAACCAACATAACTATTAATACAAAAACTATTACCCCAACAAAATGCCCAAAATACCCCCGCAGCCCGCCCGCGCTCGCGCTGGTCCAAATTGGATCGCATCACTTAAGCTTGGGAGTGATTGCCTAGGAAACAGTGCCTCAACAAATTACATTATTATATGCATCATTTTCTTAGTTATGTTGAATTGGTATAAAAATATGAATGTCGCACTTTTTTATCAATTTAATGAAACTTAGAGGGCAGGCCTGGTTAAGTTGACTATAGTCTACTCTGGAGTCCATCAGAGAAACAACATATCCAGAAATGCATTAATAGGTTTTCATATCAACCGCTCTCTAGACCTTTGTAGGTCTCCACACACTTCATATACACATTTTTATATGTAACTTCTGTTTTTAGAAATGTTGTACTTACTCCTTTTTTTTCCCAGACACATGCTTTCATATAGCTCTACACTTCAAATTCCGGATGTCAATGATTATACTACACTTTTCCTTTGCACTGAAAATGAAAAGCACATTCTCTATCAGAGACTGCGAGTGTCCTTTCCTATACTTTCTTTTGTTATCCATCATATGGATTCATGGAATGGATTTAATTTTAACCAGTTTCTTTCTAGGTTCAAATGAGATAAATTATCTTGGTCTCTGGGGAAACTACTCAATTCCAAAAGACAATCCATCAACCGATGATGGTGACTTACAGCCTGAGATTTGGGCATTGGGTCTAAGAAATCCATGGAGATGCAGCTTTGACTCCAAAAGACCATCTTACTTCTTTTGTGGAGATGTTGGCGAGGTTCGTACAGGATTTTTTTCTTTATGTTTCAATAATTCTATATTCTCATTATCAGCGTGTTAGATTACTGCTTGAACTCCATTTAGCTATGTAAAAATTTGTGAAAGCGGAAAACGGGAAATCAGACGCAGGAACACTCAACCGACCTGAGCCCAAGTAAGTCAGATGCAAACAGAAGAAAAAGAATCTTGTACTATCAAATCAATTTTACAAGACGAGGCGTACATGGAGAGACATGATTCGTCAATGTAACCGATAGAAGCAGAAAAAATACAAGGCAACCGCAACCTAGCCGCGCGGACTGCCCGTTATTCCAAAGCTGAACTATATCAGCCGATCTGCAAGCCGCCTAACCGCACGGTTATCTGGCCACCAGATCGCACGAACTGCTGCTGCCGAACTGAACCAAGCCGCCAGAAGCGGACAACTTATTGAACTGGGAAACAAGTTGTAGAAGAGAAAAACGCCTGATCGCAAACCGCGACCTGCTTCAAAAAGCTGGTTGCTAACCGCAGAGTCCGCACTGTCCCTGACCAAAGTCAGAACCAAGTTTATGGTTTTCCAGCGCTATCCGCACAACCTGCACAGCATAATCCGGTCAACATTCCAAACCGCGCGACTAGAAAAATCTGTCCGCAGTAACTATCCGCGAGTTCACTTACTGTTCAGTTGGATAATAATTGATGTGACAGGGGGTCCTATTTATAGGCACAAAGAGGAGTGTGATCACCGCCCTAAATGATAGGATAACCGTCCTATCTCGTGGCGAGCACTAAGTGTATCCGCCAAGCCGCGGATACACAAACAGACCGCCGTAACTAGGCAAGACAGCCAGTCCGCCAAGGTGGCACCACCAAGGCCGGATACCAAGCCAATCTGCCTTGTCGCCAAGGCCATCCAAGACTTGATCGCTATACAGGCGGACTCTGCTAATATTTCCCCAGTCCGCCTACCTGCGGACATAACTCCAGTACGCACGCGCCTGCGGACATTACTCCAGTCCGCATAACACGAGCTCACGGCCAAAACAAACAAGGCTGACTGCTGCCAAACTCTGCGGACAGAAATATCAGTCCATGCAGACCGCGCGACTTCCCGAACTGAGCCAAACCGCACAACCCAGCGAACTCTGGCACCAGTCCGCTCTAACCGGGCGAACTCCACGGTTACCATCAACTGCGCCACCAGAGCTAGACCAAGGCACACGACATGACGATCTCCCAAGCTCTGGTCCAGTCCGCAACCCGGACTCTGCGAACTTCAACCGAGTTCGCACCTCGCCAGTCTTGGCGAGCTCCACGGATAGCAAACCTATTCTCCTGGTTACCTCCTGGGAACCAACTGCCGGCTGAACACAAGCCGACCTGACTAGCCGTCTCCTCTGTCCGCACAAACCACGTGAATAGACCGTCCAGGCTGCCAGAGCACAAGCCGACTGCAGCACCATTGCCGACCTGGCTAACCGTCGGTCCTGTCCGCACATGCCGTACAGATAGGTCGCCCAGGTTGCCCAGTCCACCACTTTCACTTCATGATTTTCAACACTCTCCCTTAAAATGAGAAGTGGTGACGAACCCCAACAGTCCTTGTAACCATGAACATGGCCTCTCTGATAGCGGCATCGAGAAGATGTCCGCGACATAGTCCTCGCTCTGCATATACCAGACCATAAGGGCTCCCTCCAGCACCTCCTGAAAGGAGTCATGCTTCCCTCCGCCTTCTTCTTCAGCTTCAACACCCACTTGTACATCACCGGAGTAACACCAACCTTGGGCACAAGATCACAAGCCTCGTCACCCCCGAAGGCAGTCATCTCCTCATCCTTGGTGCTTTCCCCCTCCTTGACTCCAGTGGTGCCATCAAAGCTAGAAGGCTCTCGCTCGATCTGAGGACCTGCGAAGAAATAAGAGACCAAGCTCATTGTGTTTCCTTCGCAAAATTGAGTCGGTGGGTTGGTGATCCTCTTCGATCTCCGAAGAGCATAATCACGGCTAACCACCTTCATTGCTTCTTCTAAACCAACCCCGTTTCCAGAAAAACTAGGAGAATCGCTCTCCTTACTTCCTAAACAAGAAGCCACCTCCTAGGAACTAGAAGCACATGGAGCATCGCTCCCCCTACTTCCTGAACAAGAAGTCACTGTCATGGAACTAGAAGCACCTGGAGCATCTCCCTCTTGCTTCCTGAACCAGAAGCCTCCGCCCCAGAGCTAGAACAACCTGGAGCTCCTGGTGATACAGGCAGCTCCATTAGAAGATCCTTAACAGCAGCCTCCTGCCCGACATTCGACATGTTCCCCTATAGCTCCATAGATAAGCTACCTCCGTACGATGTCAGTTTGTCGAAGACAACGTCTCTGAATATGATGAACTTCCCCGTAGCAAGATTCATACACTTTTATCCCTTCTTCTGCTCATCATAGCCCACGAAAACAAGCTTCCTCGTTTTCGCATATAACTCTATCCTGAGAGCATCCGGGACATGTACATAACATATCGATCCAAACACCCGAAGGTGTTCCACGCTAGGCTTCTCCTTGAACATCAGATCAACCGGAGATTTCATTTTTATCAGACTCAGAGACATCCGATTGATGACATACGCCACGCATGCCATCCATTCCACCACAAAGGCCTTAAGAATGTCTTTGCCATAAATCCAACACTTGCAGGTCTTTGTTAGATGACGTATCTTCCGATCTGCTACTCCACTTTTTTGTGGAATATGCCCACAAGAAAGCTCTCTTCGGATTCCGTGCTTCCTGCAAAAATTAGAGAACACAGTTGAAACAAATTCACCTCTGTTGCCCATTCTCAACTTCTTTATCCGCAGGTCAAGCCGGCCCTCCACAAGCTTCTTGAACTCCACGAACAAATAGATCGCATCCGACTTCTCCTTCATGAAGTACACCCAAGCGTACCTCGAATAGTCATCAGTCAACACCAGCATATACCTGCTGCCTCCAAGACTGGTAGTAACGGTTGGTCCCAACAGCTAACCATGGACGCACTCTAATAGTTGTGAACACCCGGACTACGACTTATCAAACGTGAAGCGATAAGCCTCACCGTATTGACATCCCACTCAAACAAGACCGTCGTCGAAGCATGACAACCTAGGCAAGCCTTTCACAAGACTCCTCAACGCCATTGATTTCAACTTGTCAATCCCGACATGTCCTAGTCTTTCGTGCCAGATAGCTGCACTATCATTGACCCTCATCCGATCAACATAAGAACTTGTTGAAGCCACAACCAAGTTCTCATTCTTTCTCCCTATATGAGCAACGTTCGCCGTATGAAAGATAACCTTGCAATCCTTCTTGAAGTGGCCAGACTGGTTGCTTCTATATCACCTTGGTCCTTCCTTCCTCTTCCCATCATGCTTAGGAGCATACCTCTCCTCTTGCTGATATAAAGTAGAAGGTCTGTCACCAGCAGCCGACTTTATCTTCTTTTCCCATCTTCTTTTCTTCCTAGAGAAGAGCGTCTCACCATCTCCTCCAGAGACAGTAACTCCAGCATCTGACTTGCTAAGCTTTCTTGCGAAGCCACCAGGTTCTCCAGCTCCAGCAAAGACGTCTAATTGGCCCAGCCTTGAACGGAAGTGACAAAGACTACATATTTCTTCCGCAAACCGCAGATTATGTGGCTCTTCAGCTTCGCCTCAAAAATAGGCTCATCGAGGTCCAACGCTGAAATCTTAGCGTACAAGTTCTTCATCTTCAGAAAGAACCTTGAGATGGACAAATCTCCCTGAGAGGCACCCCCAACTCATTCTCCGGGAACTTTAGCCGAGCTACATTCTTCCTATTGAACAACCCATCAAGGGAAGTCTAAATCTCTGCAACAGACCGACGTCCTATGATGTGGTCGAATAGTTCCGATGAGATAGCCCACTTGTGAGAAAACTCGGCCTTCGCATTTGTCTTCCTCCAAGCTCTCACCGCATCAGCACCAGCAAACACTTCTTGCCTTTCGTCACCACAAACGACCTCCCAAAGGTCCTCGCCCAAATGATAGCATTCCATACATGACTTCCACTTTTTTAAGTTGGTCGATGTAAGAAGCTAATTTCCAAGAGCTCTTGCCATTTCACCTTCCTTTGCACTATCCCTGATTACTACGACTCCCAGAAGCAATTAAGCAAACTGATGGTTGATCACTGTTCAGCCTCTGATCCCTTTGATATCATGTAAAAATTTGTGATAGCGGAAAACAGGAAACCAAGCGCAGGAACACTCAACCGACGCGAGCCCAAGTAAACAAGATGCAAATAGAAAAACAAGAATCTTGTACTATCAAATCAACCTTTACAAGGCGAGGCATACATGGCGAGACATGATTCACCAATGTACCCGATGGAAGCAGGAAAAAAACAAGGCAAAGAAAACAGGTCGCGCAGACTCGAAGAGTAACCGCCGGCTCTACTGCTAACCGCTACAGAGTCCGCTGAAACTGTTAAGTCGCCAAACCGCAACCTAGCCGCGCAGTCTGCCCGTTATTCAAAAGCTGAACTCTATCCGCCGATCTGCAAGCCGCCTAACCGCACGGTTGTCTGGCCACCAGATCGCACAAACTGCTGCTGCTGAACTGAACCAAGCCGCCAGAAGCGGACAACTTATTGAAATGTGAAACAAGTTGCAGAAGAGAATACCTTCTGGTCGCAAACCACGACCTACTGCAAACCGTTGGTTGATAACCGCAGAGTCCGCACTGTCCCAGACCGAAGTCAGAACCAAGTCCATGACTTTCCAGCATTATCCTCACAACCTGCACAGAACAAACCGGTGAACAATCCAAACCGCATGACTAGAAAAATCTGTCTGCAACAACTATCCGCGAGTTCACTTACTGTTTGTTGGATAATAATTGATATGACTGTGGGTCCTATTAATAGGCGCGGAGAGGAGTGTGATCACCGCCCTAGCTGATAGGATAACCGTCATATCTCGCGGCGAGCACCAAGTGTATCCGCCAAGCCGAGGATATAGAACAAGACCACCGCTACTAGGCAAGACAGCCAGTCTGCCAAGGTTGCACCACCAAGGCCGGATACCAAGCCAATCCGCCTTGCCGGCAAGGCCTAGCCAGACTTGATTGCCATACAGGCAGACTCTGCGAATATTGCCCCTGTCCGCCTACCTGCGTACACAGCTCCAGTCCGCATGCGCCTGCGGACATTACTCCAGTCCGCATAACCCGAGCTCGCAGCCAAAACAGACAAGGCTGACTGTTGCCAAACTCTGCGTACAGAAATATCAGTCCGCGCGACCTCCGGGACTGAGCCAAACCGCAAAACCTGGAGAACTCCAACACCAATCTGCTCTAACCGGCAAACTCCACGGTTACTGTTGGAACACCCTATTACTAATTTGGGCAATGATCACTATATTTCTCTTAGGAAACCAGGTTGACCTAGTTGTATAGTGTAAAGGTCAACATTAGAATGAGTCTATGGCTTAGAACTTAGGTTTGAAGCTGCCCCCAAGGACCATTCAAGCTCAAGATTTCAAGCTAAGTAAAGAGATAAAAATAGTCGAACGACGGTCGACTATCGTCGAGCTCAGGTCGACGATCGTCGAGCTTAGGTCGACTACTTATGTCCTCAGCCCTCTGCTTGTTGCTGGCTTCGGTCGACTATCATCGAGCTTCAGTCCGACGATCGTCGAGCTTTGGTCGACGATCTCTGGCTGTGCTTGGGTCGACTATTTCTGGGAAAGTTTAGGTCGACGATCTCTGTTTGCTTCAGGTCGACGTTTTCTGTTGAAGTTTAGGTCGACGATCTCTGTCTTAATCAGATCGACTATTTCTGCCAGACCAAGAATTTAGATAGTCGATCTCAGATCGAAGTTTTCTGTCTACTGCTTATCTTCAATATCTCTGAGCTCAGGTCGACGATCTTCGAGCTCAGATCGACGTTTTCTGTCAGATTGATCTATTCCTTCTCTGAGCTCTGGTCGACGATCGTGGAGCTCAGATCGACGTTTATTTTGAGAGATCGACGTTCTTAAGGATTCAAATGCTGCCGGTCTTTGAAATGTTTTCTCAGCATTTAATTTCAAGAAGATTTGCAAGTCGTTTTCATTTATTCTGGAACAAGTTTCAAGGAATTATTCAGGAATGTTTCATTGGACTTTCCTCTAGAAGACAAATCCTTTATGGAAGGCATTTAATGTTTGATAACGGCTATCTTGGAAGAATAATATTTAGAGAATAAGATCGTCTTCTCCAACAACACTACACACCAAGAGAATTAATTCAGAGTCAATATACGATAGAATCAAGAGACACACACTGTTACAGAAGAACAAGAAGAATTAAGCTGTGAAAGATAACCATCCTCTTGCTTACAGAAAAGTGATCAAAGCCACATCTTAAAGAACTCCAGACACCTCATCTTTCAGCCTCTTTGCTGTAACAATTCTTTGCTGGAGATCTAGAGATCTGAAGACCTATCACCCTAGAGCAAAGCTTCCATTCCTGATTCACTCAACATCTCAGGGGGAGCCTTGACAACAAAAGATCCACTAGTCTTCTCTCATTTGATTTGAGAACAGAGAAGACAACCTCACCACTTTACCTTTTTCTTTTTCCCGCTGTAAAGGGTTCTTGAACTCCCTTCAAAAGTTCTGTCTGGTTCTGAGAGCCCTGTCAAAACTCAGTGGTGGCAAGACACCTTATCAAAAAATCCAGTCTTGGTTTTTGAGCACCATATCAAAAGCTCATTGGTGTCAGGACACCTGATCAACTCATCCTGAGTGGATTCCTACCAAGGGTGGTAGAAGAGTGGATGTACCCAGGTTTTTGGGGAACCACTATATTTCCTTGTGTCTTCTGGTTTGTTTGTGTGATTTGTTTGTTGTGTGCTGTGCTCTTTACTTCTTGGTTTTTAACTTCTTACTAGCACTCTACACTATATCATAAATTGAATTTTATATGTGCTGTTTATTTCAACTGTGAAAAATTATTTTAAAATACTCTATTCACCCCCCCTTTAGAGTTGAGATAGATCTTACCCTCACTTTCAGTTACCATCAACCGCGCCACCAGAGCTACACCAAGGCACACGCCATGCCGATCTCTCGAGCTCTGGTCCAATCCGCAACTCGGACTCCGCGAACTTCAACCGAGTCCGGACCTCGCCAGTCTAGGCGAGCTCCACGGATAGCGAACCTATCCGCCCGGTTACCTTCTGGGAACCAACTGCCTGCTGAACACAAGCCGGCCTGGCTAGCCGCCCCCTCTGTCGGCACAAACCACGTGAACAGGCCGTCCAGGCCGCCAGAGCACAAGCCGACTGCAGCACCATTGCCGACCTGACTAACTGCCGGTCCTGTCCGCACAGGCCGCACGGATAGGTCGCCCAGTCCACTTTCACTTCATGATTTTCAACCGGCTAAAGCAAATGACTGCTTTTAGTTAAGAAACAATTGCTAAATAACCTTACAGTAAACTTTTCTATAATTTTATTCTTAAGCATTTAATAAAACTATTCATCGTCATCATGGCTATAGGTATCCTTATTCTCCATTAACTGTCAAGGATTGGTAGACGTTACTTAATTTATGCATTTTGTGCTCACTTTTTAGACATGCATTTTTTTCTCTGCCGAACTTCCTACTCCTTTCGCAATAATTTTACTTGCATCTCTTATTATTATTTTATGTTTCTATCCTCCGTTTTAAGTATCAAACCATCATGGTCTGATTTTAGCTCAGTTAAAGAAATCACATTAGTCTACTCATTTATGCTTAAACTCAACTTCTTGCTATCATTGACTCTTTGTTACTCAAAACCTACTCATATTGCATATATAACTGGTCTACTAAACTTCATGGATAATTCTCATCAACATCAATAATTCTCTCACAACTATTTGGAATCAACTTTATGGATTCTAATTTTACATCCACCCATGTTGAATACAAGTGGATATCTTAAACCTAGAGTATGAAAATCATCAAAAGTATGTTACGGATCCTCCGTCAGTTATCTAGAAGTTATATTAATAAGCTTGTTTATGTTCTTGAGTCGAGTCTTTATGTATTGAGACAAGTTGTTATTATTGAGTCGAGTTGTAGTCTTAGCGTTGTAATATTTTTATTCACGCGTCTACTGCTGTATTTACGATTATGTCATTATGAGTTCCATTTAAGGGGGCTCATGGGGTCATTATAGTTATGCAAAAAATTATAACCAAGTTTCTTTTTATCTCTCTAACTTCCTCTCTCTCTCTAATTCTTCTCGTCTCGCCCCCTCCTTCTAGGGTTTTCATCTTCTCTCATCTCTTCCACCATTTCTAGATTTAATCGCTTGTATCCTCCACTCACAGCCCTCCGACGATCCACCAAAAGAGGCACGTAACAAACTTGATATAAGAGGTTCTTTCCTCCCCTACGGTCCATGTTTCCATCATTCCATTTTGTTCCTCTGCTCGACTATTGCAGCACCCCTGTTTTTGTAGCTTCTTCATCGTCTTCTCCGCAAACCAGTGTCGGGCTGAGTTTCCGCAACTCCCGTGCACTGCTCGGCTTCCAATCCCGCGTTGCCATTTCCGCAAACCAGCGCCGCCACTTCACTTCCCTCCGGCCACTTAGTTCTCCCCACCGTAACACATCAATAGTGCTCCATCTGCCTCCGCCGTTTTTCGCTCAGCTTGATCGACATCTCCACTCAGTCAGGTTCTGCATCAGCTTCCTTGTGCATGCCCCTACTGCCCTCCGCCTCATCGGGGTCGATATCGACCCCATCGGGTTCTCGAGCCCCTTCATCTGCCATGCCCGTATCTCCTCGGCCTGTTCGGCCTCCCATCGGCTAATCCAGCTCAATCCCGCTCAATCCCGCTCAATACCGCTCTGTTCGGTGCCGAGGGCCCCCTTCTGCTACAATATTAGAGCCGCCCGAACTTCCTCGATCTCCTCTCGCACGCCCATTCCTATTTTTATCACATTTCTATTAGGGTCCGTTCGTTTGCACAGAATTGAGCTCCTGGAATTGGAATTGAAGATCTAATTCCAATTCCATCGTTCGTCTGGACACTTGACGTTGGAATTTAAATTTTAATGAATTCCGTAGATTCATTTTGAACTAAATACAATTCTTTCCAATCTAAATAAGAATTGGACAATTCCGGTGGAGACACATTTTTAAGCACGAGCGCGAATTTTTTTTGCCGAGCGCGATTTTTTCGCCCAGGCGCGATTTTTTCGCTCAGGCGCAATTTTTTGCGCCCGGACCCGATTTTTTCGCCCGGCGCGTTTTTTTTAGCTCGACGCGATTTTTTTCGCCCAGGCACGATTTTTTTCGCACGAGCGCGATTTTTTCGCCCGGACACGATTTTTTCGCCCGACGCTTTTTTTTCGCCCTGCGCGACTTTTTCGCTATGCGTATTTTTTTCGCCCAGCGCATTTTATTCGCCCAAGCGCGTTTTTTTTGCCCGACGCGTTTTTTTCGCCCGACGCGTTTTTTTCGCCGGGCGCGATTTTTTTCGCCCGGGCGCGATTTTCTTCGCCCAGGCGCGATTTTTTAGCCCGGGCGCGTTTTTTTCGCCCGGGCAAGATTTTTTCGCCCGGGCGCGATTTATTCGCCCGGGCGCGATTTTTTCGCCCGGGCGCAATTTTTTCGCCCGGGCGTGTGCGCGATTTTTTCGCTCGGGCAGGATTTTTTCGCCCGGGCGCGATTTTTTGCTCGCGCTCGTTTTTTTTGCCTCCAGCCGAAAAAATCACGCCCGAGCGACAAAAACGGGCCCGGCCGACATAATCGCGGCCGAGCGAAAAATAATCGAGGCCACGTGAAAAAATCACGGCTAGGCGAAAAAAATCTCGCCCGGACAAAAAAATCTCTTTCGGGCGAAAAATCACGCCCGAGCAAAAAAATCGAATTCCAATTCCACAATATTCGTCAATATTGTTTATTAGGCGAACATTGAAATTGGAATTCGTCACCAATATTTAATTCCACAATATTCACAAATATTTAATTCCAATATCGAATTCCAATTCCGTGCAAACGAACAAACCCTTATATTTTTTGTTGTTCCAAACGTATCCGCGTCCTTTCCTATTATATCATATTTTCTCATGCACCTAAACTTTCTGCTTATCTCAAACCGCACTCCTCTTTCCTTTTTTATATTTAATAAATCACCCCATCACTTCTCGGGCTGCACCCCTTTCATTTCTTTCCCTTTTATTTAATCAACTCACTTTTCTATCACGTCGTTTAGCGTTGCCGACCGCATTGAGCTCCTCGCACCCTCGCCAAGCTGGACCATCATACTGCTCATCTGGAGGCTCGACTCGGCCATGTGGATGCTCAGCTCGACCTCAAGCTCAACGCCCTTCGCATGTCTCGCAATTCGTTGGTGGTTTTTCTGTCACCACCACCACCGGATTTGGACTCGTCGCCCTCCCCCCTCCAATGATGGTGCCACCACAGTCCTCCGTCGTTCATGACGCACCGCCACCACAGCCGTCGTTGCCGCCGCCACCGCCACCGCTGTCGTCGTCGCCGCCGCCACTTACGCCGCCTCCTCTAATGGCTCTTACTCCGCCAACCCCGACATTGCCGCCCTGTCCGGCCACATCACTGCCTCCAGCGTCGTCATCACTGCCACTGTCGACGTCCCCGTCTCCTCTACCTGCTCTACCTTCGCTGGCCCCTTTCTTTCCGCCTCCTTCGGCCATCTCACCGCCTCCTCTCCCGGTTCTTGTTCCGCCAGCCCATACCTTGCCGCTCCCACTGGCCGCATCGCCGCCTCTTCCACCAGCTCGTGTACAGTTGACCCAGACGAATTCATTCCTGTTGCTGGTCGTCGGCCCTCCGGCCTCTGTGTGGTTGCGATCACAGCCCTTCCAACGGCCCCGCCAAAGCCATTCCATATGCTGCCCATTTTACTGATGACACCGCCGCTCCTCACCGACACCACTGTCGCTGATACGCGTTACTGTGTGTTGTTCTAGAGGGAGGTCAAGGCACCACATAATCCGGCCCCTCGCATGATGCACGAGCTTGAGGGCAAACTCATTTTGAAGGATGCATGGAGTGTTACGGACCTCTACTAGTTATCTAGTAGTTGCATCGATAGGTTTGTTTATGTTATCAAGTCGAGTCTTTATGTATTTAGACGAGCCATTATTATCGAGTCGAGTCGCAGTCTTAACGTCGTCGTATTTTTATTCACGCGTCTACTGTTGTATTTACTATTATGTCATTATGAGTTCTATTTAAGGAGACTCATGGGTCATTGTAGTTATGCAAAAATTATAATCAAGTTTTTTTCTCTCTAAGTTCAGCTCTCTCTCTCTAGTTCTTCTCTTCTCATCCCATCCCTTCTAGGATTTTCATCTTCTCTCATCTTCTCCACCATTTCTAGAGATTTAGGCTCCGTTATGGAGGACTTATTTTCATCGGTCAAGCGGTTACGACCGCATGAATCTGACCTTGATTAAGGTCAGATTCATGCGGTCGTAACCGCTTGACCGATGAAAATAAGTCCTCCCAAACGGAGCCTTAATCCCTTATATCCTCCATTCACAACCCTCCGACGATCCATCAAAAGAGGCGCGTAACAGAGTATTCTTTCATATATATTACCGTATGTCTATTCCTTCTCATACATAATCTTTTGATGCTAATTGTATCTACTTGTCTAACTAGTGTATTGTTTATTATCATATCTTTGATAGAAGTCAATTTCATTATTTCTCTAATATAATCATTCTTTAATATATTATTTTTAATTTTGTCACATCCTGTTTACCATTCTCATTTCTACAGCATTTACACTTAAATATCAATGACATTTATAATATCCAATATTCAAATCCATAAATCATTGTTAGCATAATAGCGGTTATATATAATTTATGTTTAAGTCTACAAGTTATTATCTTATAACATGGAGTTTCAAGGATCTTTTTCATTTTAATCAGTCAACATTTAGGCTTAATTTGGTTTAGCGTTTTCGGGCGGTGTTTGGAGCAAACGCCATCGGACGGAGGGTAACCAAATGAAACTCCGTCTCTGTTTGCACCCGCATCAAGGAGGAAACGCCCCCCACCGCTCCGTTTCGACCCCCCCTCCCCTCTGGTTCGAAAGCTCCGTTTGGATCCGCTTACTCCTCCCGCCACCGCTCAATCAAACAAAGCCTTAATCTAGAGGTTATATCGCCCCGCAACTTTTAACTTATCACATTTAAATATCTATAAAGATATATGATAAAGGTAAATAGTGTTAGATACAGTGTTAATTCTGAGGGGTAGAGTTAGCCTACGCTCACTTTGGGTAGTGTGGGCACTCTCGCTTGTATATGTATATATATATATATATATTACTATTGATCAATTTAATACATTTTTGCCCCTCGTTTCAGCTAGTTTCCGCTTCCGTTGTTGGATTCTGGCGAGCGTCCCTGTCTTCCAATCGTACGTGCCTCCATCTTCTCTGTCTTCCGCCGATGAAGTCGCGTCTCTAGATTCTGATGCGCCCCCCGCATCTTTGTCCTCCGTCAATGAAGCTACGATCTCCAGGTCCGCTGACGAAGCCGTGTATCCATCTTCACTGGATTCCACGCCTCTTCTGCATGAAGCCGCAAACTCCAGTTGTTCAAAGGTTCGAACCATCTAAGACGCGGTCTCCAGTTGCTTTGTTCCGCGATTTCTTCGTCTTCCTGCATCGTCTTCCCGCAGCTGGCTATTTCTCGCAGCAACCCAATGTTTTTTGCTGCAGCCCACTATTTTTTGCTACAACCCGCTGTTACGCAATCACCCACAGCCTCGATGGCCTCTTCTTACTCCTCTGTCTTTTCTCCAGAAGGCAGATGTCATTTTCTATTGATGAAACTACAAGGCATGGTCAACCATCATCAGCTGGATCCTCTGTGGACTAGATCTATGTGGCCGCATTGACGGTTCTGAGCCTACTCCGCCTACTGCAGTTGCTCGTACTGTGTACGACTCTTCCACTATCATCACTGTCGCTTCCGTCCAGCACTCCAACATGGCGAAGTGGCGCTCAGACAACTCTCGCGCAATAACCGTCAATTATCATTCATGCGAGCTCCCCATTTGCATGACCATCTATGAGCTCTATACGACCAAGGCGATGTGGGATCACTTGCACCATCTCTACATGTCATCTAGTCAAGCCCTGCGCTACTATCTATTCAATACCCTTGGCGTCTGCTACCAGCGTGATCGGTTTGTACAAGCCTTATTTGTTGAGCTTCTGGAACTCTGGCGTTAGTGCAATGAGATGGCTCCTCTACCCTGCACTACTTGCCCTCACTGTGTTGTTACATCTTGGGATCGCGAATTTCAGCGGATTTATGAGTTTCTTATGTGCTTAAGCCCCAAGTTTGAGTCTGTTGTTTCCAACTTCTGCAGAGGGACCCTCCACCTTATCTATGCAATATGTTGGCCTTGTTCATCGCTGAAGATATTCATCCCCACTCATTAGACATTGCTACTTGAAAGTTAAGGGTGTGAAAAATTTATGAAACGCGGAAAATGGGAAACCAGACGCAATAACACTCAACCTATCTGAGCTCAAATAAACCAGATGCAACCAGAAGAGCAAGTAAATCTTGTTCTATAAAAATCTTTACAGGTCAAGACATATATGGAGAGACATGATTCGTCGTTGTACCCAAAGGAAGGAAAAAAATACAAGGCGAAGAACAAGCCGTGCGGTCTCAAAAAGAAGTCGCCGACCCTACCGGGCTACCTAGGGAGTTCGTTGAAGCCGCCTAGTCGCAAGACCGCAACTAAGCCGCGCGGACAGCTCGTTATTCCAATACTGACAAAGAACTTTGTTCGTTGATCTGCAAACCCCCTGACCGTGAGATATCCTAGCCTCCAGATCAAGCAAACTGCTGCTGCCACCGAACAAAACAAGCCGCCGGAGGCAGACAGCTTATTGAACTAGGAAACAAGTTGTAGAAGAAATGACCACCTGGTCGCAAGCCGCGACCTGCTGCTAACCCCTGGTTGCAAACCGTAGAATCAGCACTGACCCTGACCGAAGTCAGAACCAAGTCCCTGACTGCTCAGCGCTATCTGCACAACCTACACAACACAAATCGGTCAACCTCTTCAAACCGCGTAAATAGAAAAACCTAACCGCAGCAACCTCCCGCGAGTTCACTTACTGTTCACTCAGTGTATCATTGATGTGACAGGGGGATCCTATTTATAGGCGTGGAGAGGAGTGTGATCACCTCCCAAGCTGATAGGAACGCCGCCCTATCTCGCGGTGAGAATAGAGTGTATCCGCCAAGCTGCTGACACAATAACAGGTCGTCGTGACTAGACCAGACAGCAAGCCTGCTGAGGTCGCACAACCACAGCAAGAAACCCAGCCAGGTTGCCAAATCAACAAGGAAAAACTTGGTCACTAACCAGGCGGACACTGCGAAAACAATACCGGTCCGCACACAAGCGGACTCAGCTCTAGTCCACACGTGCATGCGGACACAACTCCAGCCCGCATATCCCAAGCAAACAGCCAAAAGTCACAAGACTCTGCCGAAATTAGTGGACAGAGAAATTATCCAGCGCAGACCGTGCGATATCCCGGACTATGCCAACATGGACTTGGTCAAAATCAAAACCAAGTCCACACCACCATACTTCCATAGTGCGAACACATCACTAGCGGATACAAAATTCACTCTGCACAAATCCTGCAAACTCCAGAGCCAGACAACATAATCCAGTAAATGAGCGGATAACCATCCTATCTGCCCGGCTACCCTAGGGAATAGACCGCCAGCCACTCCAAGATGACCTGAGAGGTCGCCGCCCTCTGTCCGCACAGGCCGTACGGACAGACCGCCCACTTCAACTTCAAAAATTTCAACACTCCCCCTCTAAGTGGGAAGTGGAAACCAGCCCCAGCAATCCCCGTAGCCGAGTAAACAGCCCCTTCGACAACGGATTCATGAAGATGTCCGCGATGTTGTCCTCGCTCCACACATGTCCAACAACAAGAGACCCCTCCAATACCTTGTCCCGAATTAAATGGTGCTCAATCTCAATGTGGTTGGTCCGCGCGTGATAAACTGGATTATTAACCAGTTCCAGGGAACTCTCATTTTCACCGCGTTGCAGAGTAGGACCGCGCACTTCTTCATGGACGTCCTCTACTAGCCTCCTAAGTCAGTTGGCTTCTCGAGCTGCCAAGGCCAAAGAGTTGTACACCGCTTTCATAGTAGATACAGACACCGAATCCTGCTTCTTACTGTACTATGAGATTCCTGATGATCCACTTGTGAAGACGTAACCGGATGTTGACTTCCAGTCATCTGAATCTCCCCCATAATCAGTATTTGTATAACTGTGCAGGTTGAAGCCCGTGTCCCTCCCATAAAGGAGACCCATATCAGAAGTGGACTTCATGTACTTCAGAATGCTCCTTGCCGCTATCAGATGAGTCTTCCAAGGTTCTGTCATATACCGACTTACTCGGCCTACAATATATGCAATGGCTGGCCTCGTAATCGTCAAGTAAATAAGGCTCCCCACCAGAGCACATAACACCAGAGGATCTGGAAGTATCCTCCCCTCACCTAGTCGAAGCTTGATGTCAAAATCCAGAGGAGTAGAGCTACTCTTCCCTTCCTGCATGCTGAATCGCAGAACGATCCGATCCGCATAGCCCCTTTGGGAAACGAGTATGCCGCTCTCTTTCCTCTCCACCTCGAGTCCATGGAAATGGTGGAGCTCACCCAAGTCCTTCATCTCAAACCGAATGTCTAGCTCTGCCCTGAGCCTAGCCACCTCCTCCTCATAGTTTCCTGTGACGATCATGCCATCCATGTACAGCAACACCAAGTCATGAAGCTCCCCCCTCTTCTTGTCGAACATGCTCGAATCTGAATCTGAGGCAAAATAACCACAGAATTAGAGGTATTCTGCGATCTTCCCATATCATGCCTACGGAGCCTGTTGTAACCAAAAAGAGCCTTCCGGAGCTTGCAAACGTCTCCTATTTGATCTTCAAGCACATATCCTGGTGGATGAACCATGAAGATTTCTTTATCAATCTCCTCGTAAAGAAAAGCATTCTTTACGTCCAGCTGCCACATCTTCCAACCTTGGCAAGATGCTGAGAAATCTTCTCCAAACTGCTACATGGATGCTCCCATCCGCCTTCTTTTTCAGCTTATAGACCAACTTGCATGTCACAGGAGTTACATCATCGACCTTGGGCATAAGGTCCCATGTCTCATTCTTCCTGAGGGTAGCCATCTCCTCATCCATGGCGTCTTCCCACTCTTTGACTCTAGTAGCATCTTCAAAGCTAGAAGGCTCTCGCTCGTCCAGAGGGGTAGCGAAGAAACAAGAGACCAAGCTCAACGCATTTCCTTCGCTATAACGAGTCAGTGATTTGATGGTCCTCTTTGATCTCCGAAGAGTCTGACCCTTGCTAACCACCTCCGTTGCTTCTTCTGAATTAGCTCTGTTCCTTGGCAAACTTGGAGCATCGCTCCCCCTGCTTCCTGAACTAGAAGCCTCCGACCCAGATCTTGAAACACCAGAAGCTCCTAGTGATACAAATAGCTCCACCAGACGATCCTTAACAGCCTCCTCCTGCCCGCCATCCGACCTATTTTCCTGCAGCTCCACAGAGGAGCCACCTCCATATGACGTTAGCTCATCGAAGACCATGTTTCTCGAAATAACGAACTTATTCGACACTTGATCCATACACTTCCATCCCTTCTTCCTCTCATCATAGCCCACAAAGACAAGCTTCCTTGCCTTTGCATTTAGCTTTGTCCTGAGAGTATCTGGGATGTGTAGGTAGCAAGTCGATTCGAACACCCGGAGGTGTCTAACTCCAGGCTTCTCCTTAAACATCATCTCATGAGGATACTTCATTATGATCGGACTCAGAGGCATCTGATTGATGACATAAGTGGCACAGACCATCCCTTCCTCCCAGAAGGACCTTAGAATGCCTTTGGCATGAAACCAACACTTGCAAGTCTCCATTAGATGATGGATCTTCTGCTCTGCTACTCCATTTTGTTGTGGAGTATGTGCATAAGTGAGCTCCCTTTGGATGTCATGCTTCCTGCAGAAATTAGAGAACTCAGCTGAAATGAACTCACCTCCGTTATCTGTTCTTAACTTCTTGACCCACCGGCCAAGCCGGGCCTCCACCAGCTGCATGAACTCCACAAACAAACGGAATGCATCCGACTTCTCCTTTATAAAGTACACCCATGTGTACCTCGTGTAGTCATCAATCAAAACAAGTATTTATCTGCTACCTCCAAGACTAGATGTGACGGTCAGCCCCATCAGATCACCATGGATACACTCCAATGGTTCTTTACTCCTAGTTTGCGACTTGTCAAACGGAAAGCGATGAGCCTTAACCTATTGACACCCTGCGCAGACATGACTGTCACCGAAGGATGACAACTTAGGCAAGCCTTTCACAAGGCTCTTCACTGACATGGCTTTCATCTTGTCCATCCCAACATGTCCCAATCGCTCACTCCAGATAACACACTATCGTTGGCTCTCATCCGATCAATATAGGAACTTGTTGATAAAACAAACAAGTCCCTAACACTTCTCCCTACATGAGCAACGTCATCCTTAACCGCTGACATATTGCGGAGAAACTTCACTCCTGTCAGACCGAACAGAATGTGATTGCCTGCATCTACTACATTGGTCACTGAGTAGAGGTTCTTCTTCATGCCCGGTACTTGATAGACACTCCTCAACGTGAGTGGACCATTATCACTACCTAATGAAATGACACCCCCCCTTCTTGGCTGTAAGAACAATATCATCAGCAGTTATGATAACATTGTTACCTGAGAACGTGTGCAGAGAGGAGAATTTTGACTCATCCCCGGTGAGGTGGTGACAACACCCCGAGTCCACAATCCAGTCATCTTTGTAGTCGATGGTGGATAATGCACGGCCACACGTGCCCATCATGAATGCATTCCCCCATCCGGCTTCCTCAACACTAGAACCTGCCTCCTCTTTATCTGCAATATGCCCTGATTATAGCTTGACCTTGCAGTCCTTCCTTAAGTGACCGGGCTGGTTGCACCTGTAGCACTTAAGCCAATCCTTCTTCTTCTTCCAATCACGTTTAGGAGAAGCACTCCTCTCTTGCTGATAAGAGATTGAAGGATCATCACCTGCATCAGTCTTCTTCTTCTCCCATCTCTTCTTCTTCCCTAAGAAGAGCGCCTCACTACCCCCTTCAGAGACAGTGACTTCATCCATCTGTCTTGCCAAGCTCTCATGCGAAGCGAGCAAGTTCTCCAGCTCCAACAAAGACGGCTGATTGGCCCAGCCATGAACATAAGTGACAAAGGCCACATACTCCTTCTGCAAACCACAGATTATGTGTCTTTTCAGCTTTGCCTCTAAAATAGGCTCATCAGGGTCCAGCGCTGAAATCGCAGCGCATAAGTTCTTCATCTTCAGTACGAACGTCGAGATGGGCAGATCCTCTTGAGTGGACCTTGACCACTCATTCTCCAGGAATTGTAGCCTTGCTACATTCTTGCTATTGAACAACCCATCGAGGAAATTCCAAATCTCCGTAGCAGACCGACATCCTATGATGTGCTCGAAGAGTTCTAGTGAGATAGCCCGCTTGAGAGTAAACTCTGCTTTTGCAATTGTTTTCCTCCAAGCTCTCACCGCATCAAAACCCGCAGCAGCAGTAACCTCTTGCCTTTTGTCTCCGCAGACGACCTCCTAAAGGTCCTCACCCAAAAGATAGCTCTCGATACACGACTTCCACTTCTTGAAATTAGTCGATGTAAGAAGCTCAATTCCAAGACCTCTTGCAAATCCACCTTCCATTGCAAACACCTTGGTTTACTAAGACTCTCAAAAGCAATAAGGAAAACTGACGGTTGATCACTGCTTAGACTCTGGTCCCTCTAATACCATGTAAAAAAATTCGTGATACGCAAAAAATGGGAAACCAGGAACAGGAGCACTCAAATATTCTGAGCCTAAATAAACCAGATGCAACCAGAAGAGCAAGTAAATCTTGTATTATAAAAATCTTTACATGGCAAAGCATACATGGTGAGACATGATTCGCCGATGTACCCGAAGGAAGAAGAAAAAACAAGGCAAAGAACAAGCCGTGCGGTCTCAAGAAGAAGCCGCCGACCCTGCCAGGTTGCCTAGGGAGTCCGCTGAAGCTGCCTAGTCGCAAGACTGCAACTAAGCCGCGCGGACAGCCCATTATTCCAATGCTAACAAATAACTCTATTCGCTGATCTGCAAATTGCCTGACCGTAAGGTCGCCTAGCCGCCAAATCATGCGAACTGTTGTTGCCACCGAACAGAACAAGCTGTCAGAGGCGGACAACTTATTGAACTGGGAAACAAGTTGAAGAAGATAAGACTGCCTGGTCGCAAGCCGCGACCTGCTGCTAACCGTTGTTGCAAACCACAGAATCTGCACTAACCCTGACCGAAGTGAGAACCAAGTCCCTGACTCCTCAACTCTATCTGCATAACCAGCACAGCACAAACCGGTACCCCTATTCAAATTATGCGGATAGAAAAACCTAACCGCAGCAACCTCCCGTGAGTTCACTTATAGTTCACTCGGTTTATCATTGATGTGATAGGGGGGTCCTAATTATATGAACGGAGAGGAGTGTGACCACCGCCCTAGCTGATAGGAACACCGCCCTATCTCACGGTGAGAACAGAGTGTATCTGCCAAGATGCGGACACAATAACAGGTCACTGCAACTAGAATAGACTGCAATCCCGATGAGGTCGCACCACCACAGCAAGAAACCCAGCTAGGCCGCTAAATCACCAAGGCAAAACTTGGTCACCAACCATTCAGACACTACGGAAACAATACCAATCCACATACAAGCGGACTCAGCTCTGGTACGCCCGCCCTGCAGACACAACTCCAGCCTGTATATCCTGAGCCCGCAGCCAAAGGTCACAAGACTCTGCCGAACTCAACGGATAAAGAAATCAGCCCGCACAGACCGCGCAACCTACCGGACTGAGCCAACCTAGACTTGGTCCATATCCAAACCAATTCCACACCACCAGACATCCCTGCTGAGAACACAGTACCAGCGAATACAAAATTCAGTCTGCACAAATTCGGCAAACTCCAGAGCCAGACAACACTATTTATCAGCTGAGCGGATATCCATCCTATCCACCCGGCTACCCCAGGGAACAGTCTGCCAGCCACTCCAAGACAACCTGATAGGTCGCTGTCATCTGTCTGCACATGCCGTACAGACAGACCGCCCAGGCCTCCTAGGCTGCCCACTTCCACTTAAAAATTTCAATAAAGGGTTACTACTCACTTAGAGGGGGTGAATATGTGATTTACTTAATTTTAAGTTTCTTGGGATATTTTTTGAAGAGCACAATGAGAAAATAAACTACAATAATAAATCACAACATAACATAAAGGGCATAAGGATTTATAGTGGTTCCCAAGAATGAGTACATCCACTTTTCCCTTCATCTATCTAGTAGAGAGCTAGCTTAGGTAAAACTTCTCCAAATATTCTTCTCAAATCTTACAATCATAGGAACACAAGTTCCCTACCTCAGACCTTTACACAGGTCCTACAACTTAGATCTGCCACAGATCCTACACCTCAGGCCTCAACACAAGTCCTGCAGCTCAGGAACAAGCACTACAACTTAGGCACACAAGCCCCATAACTCAATTTATATCAGCAGAGATCTACACTCAGATCCGTTACAGATCATACAGCTCAGATTCACAAAAGAATCCTACAAATAAATAGAATACAAGTATCAATCAACACCCTAGATCGTGAGTCTTCAGGTAGAAGCCCACAACAAGCTTCTTCTTCTTTTTCCTGATCAACACTTGAAAATAATCTCCATGGAATGACTGAGTTTGATCAAGAATACATGCAGTGATTGAAGATGAATGTTGAAGGCTTGCTTCGTTGAAGGGGTGTTGGAGGCGGAGATACAAGGGGCAAGCCCTAGAATGGTAGAGGAGGAGATGAGAGAAGAAAAAACCCTAGAGGGTGGTGGAAAGAGAGAAGAGCTTAGAGAGAGAGAGGGAGAGGAATTTTAGAGAGATAACGATGTTGGATCTCGTAGCCAACCTTAGGGGGGGGTGGATAAGGTTTCGAGCATTATTTGGAAATTCAAATTATTTTGCTCCAAAAATTCGAGTTTTTGACGCTATCGCGGGGCGTTAGGTAGCTAACGCGCGACGGTATATCTATGAACTCACTTCCTATGCAAATTCTCTTTTACACCCCTTAGAAGAATACCAACTAACATAAACCACAACAGATCATAGAAGTAATAAAAATAACAGAAACTAACTTTATTAAAATTGAATTAACAAGAAGTTCTAAACGATTAAAAAATCGTGATTCCCGTGATGCTAGAGATCGAAGGCAATGAAAAAGAAACACTCTTTTGTTTTCTATACCGACTCTCTCCACGGACTGGTTGCTCTCTCCCTTTCCCTCCAAGAAAGCTCTTCGAGCCGATTCTTCACCTCCATGCAAGGAAGGTTCTTAGAGCCTCGCTAGATCCTCCGATCTAGACGTCCCTATCCCGGGATGATTTTCCGCGGAATCCTACCCGGATTCCGACGACTCTCACCGATCGATTTTCTTCACCACAAGATTAATAAAAAGAGAAGATTACAAAAATAAAGATGTAAAGAATCTAAAAGATTAAGTTCTCCCTCTAGACGATTTCTCCGCCGAGCGATTCGCGGCCGGTGCTTGAGATCTTTGTATGGTAGCAACCGGTCGGCTGTTTGTAGTCGATGTAGATGTTGGTGTTGGAGTTACCATGGTGATCTGGAAGTGATCAAACATGTAATCTCACTGCCAACGCGATATGAGCCTGCAGGGTCGCACATAAGAGCATGTGGAGAAGTTGGAAGATTGACTGTGTTGGTAAAGGTTACCAATCACAATTAAGTATGGGGGTCCGGCAATCGTTGCCGGGAAAGTTCATTAAGAATGGTTAGTCGAGAGTCGTCGAGTATGACTCGACGACTAAGAATGTTTCGACGAGAGTCGTCGAGAATCGTTGAGTATGACTCAACACTTTCAACGTCAGGCAAATGTTGCAAAGGGAAAATCGTCGAGAGTCGACGGGAGTCGTCGAGTATGACTCGTCGACTGTGGCAGAATCGACGAGAATCGACGGGAGTCATCGTGTATGTCTCGCCGACTAAGGCATAATCGTCGAGAATCGAACTGTTCGATTCTCGCCGATTCTGCGTCTGATTCTCGCCGACCGATTCTCGCCGACTGATTCTCGCCGATTCTGGATCTGATTCTCGCCGATCGATTCTGAAACCCTATGCTGTGTGGTCTGCGGATAACTATGCTTTAGGTCTGTTTATACTTTTAGTATAAATAAGGACTTATGGTTTTGGGATTGTGAGGTGATTTATCCTACGGCCGATCGGAAACCGACGGAAGTGTTCCGTTGCTCTTCCGATCTGCCGAATCCCGAACATCGCCGACGGAAGTGTTCCGCCGCCGCGTCTGCTCCGCCGACCTTCCCATTTCCGACGATTGTCGTCGGTATTGCCTCTCCTGGCGCGGACCTAGCAGTCCGTGGAGTTGCAAGGTGCGGTCGACTTTCTTCCCGACCCTTCGTGTGACGTAAAGTTTGGAGTTCTCCTGCTCATGTGGATTTATGCAGAGACGTAGATATTATTCTACGTGGAAATCGCCACCGACAAGGAATCACATTTGGAGCATCTTCGTTGAGTTGTGACTCAACACCGAAGAGGTAATTTTTGCCTAATTTTGTTAACTTCTTGATTCACCATGCATGACCCGATCCAATCTCTTTTGGGTTATTCTAGATTTTATTACTTCCGCTGCGTGCACAAGTGTTGTGCCAACCTCTTAGAGAAACCTAACAGTGGTATCAGAGCCAGGTTGCGGCCATGTTTATTCTATTGGAAGTTAGGTTATTCCAGTACGTATAAACCTAGGGATTTAGAAGTGTTCTAAATGTCTAGATTTAATCTTGGCACCCCGCCGGGAACGTCTGGAATCTTGTAGTAATTTCTAATCGTTAGGAATTACTGTCTCCTTAGCAGTAACCATCCCTCGATTTGGTTTTTGGATTTTGAATCCAATAAGGAGAGATGAGCTTGTCTACTGCTTTAAGTTGAGTTGCCTTTGTCCCTTGTCCAATGCATGTAAACCTGAAGATTTGGAAGTGTCCAGATGTTCAGATTTATCCCTTTTCTTCTATCAAATATTGATAGTGTTCTATTGTGCACATAAGTGATGCATGGGGATTTTAGTGAAGTGTTTTTTTTTGGATGTGCACATTGATCAAGTGTTGATCATGGTTAATTGTCAACCTATTATCAAAAATCCCTTCATCAAATATTAAGTGTTCGGATGCCTTCCTATGGATGACACTCTTCCTGCCTCGATCGATGAAGTGTGGGCTTGCCAAAGCAAGGTGCATTAATCTATCTTGGTAAGGGTGCAAGCGGATAATTGTGATATCCCACTGTCGACATCGGGTCAAGCTTAACTAGGTGACCTCAAAGGTTGAGTGCCTAGAGGCATAGGGTTGGCATGCACCATATGATGGATGCGAATAAGGAGTTATTCACCAACCATACAAGAATTGCATGAGGATGCAATTGGCAAGCGTTGCCTACCTAAATAACAACATTGTGAGAGGAAATCCATAGCTGACTCATTGTGTTGGTGAAATACGGATCTTGTCCACTAAGAGAGTAGCTCGCATGAACTCTCCGAATTGATAGTGAGGGCTACTATTTCGAATAAAATAGTGGGAGTTTTGATTGAAGTCCAAATTAAAATAAATTATATTTTGAAATCTTGGTACTGATTTTATTCTGCATAAATTCTTGTAGAATTCCATGGCAAGTGGTTCGCACTCCACTCTGTCTCTGAGAGCAATCCTTGAGAACGATAAGCTCAGTGGGACTAATTATATGGACTGGTATAGGAACCTGAGAATTGTTCTCAGGCAAGAGCGAAAGCTCTACGTCTTGGAAGAAGAAGCCCCCGAGGTGCCGACCGGGAATTCTTCCCGTGCTGATAAGGATACTTACAAGAAGTATACTGATGACGCCTAAGATGTCGAATGCCTTATGCTTGCCAACATGAACTCTGAGCTTCAGAAGAAACATGAGAACATGGGGTGCAAGGAGATTGACGAGCATCTCAAGAAAATGTTTCAAGGGCAAGCTCGTCAAGAGAGGTTTGACGTCACAAAGGCGTTATTTCAGTGCAAGATGGGAGCTCAAGACTCAGTAGGGACTCACGTACTCAAGATGATTGGGCATATAGAGAACCTTGAAAGGCTGGGTTTTCCTCTAGGTCAAGAGTTGGCCACAGATCTGATCTTGCAATCGTTGCCGGACAGTTACGAGCAGTTTTTCTTGAACTACAACATGAATGAGATAGACAAGACACTGCCCGAGCTCCTAGGCATGTTGCGAACTGCCGAGATAAATATGAAGAAGGCCAAGCCTGCCAGCCCCATACTAATGGTGCATAAGGGCAAGGGAAAGGCCAAGGGCTTCAAGAAGACGAAGGTGGGACCTAAGTCACATCTTGAGCCCAAGTCTTCTGCACTGATGAAGAAGAAGAGCACGGTGAAGGAGGGGAAATACCACCACTATGGCAAGGCTGGTCATTGGAGGAGGAACTGTCCTTCGTACATTGAGGGTCTGCAGAAAATGAAGGGAGGTATGACTTCCGCTTCAAGTATTTACATTATAGAGATAAACCTTTCTGCTCCTTCATCTTGGGTATTGGATACCAGATGTGGTTCTCACATTTGTACAAATGTGCAGGAACTGGGAAGGAGAAGATTGCTGAGTAAAGGGGAGGTGGACCTGCGCTCGGCAATGGAGCAAGAGTTGCTGCTGTAGCCGTAGGGGTTTACCGTCTTTCTTTGCCCAGTGGGCTTGTAATAGAACTAGATAACTATTATTTTGTTCCGGCAATAACTAGAAACAATATATCCATTTCATGCTTGGACATGGTTGGATTTTCTTTTATAATTAAGAACAACTGTTGTTCTATATTTAAGAATGATGTTTGTTATGCTGTAGCCCAATTGTTTAATGGTCTTTATGTTTTGAACTTGGACCATCAGATCTATAATGTAGAAAATAATAAAAGGCTAAGAACAAATGACTCAAACCCTACATATCTCTAGCATTGTCGTTTGGGCCATATAAACGAGAAGCGCATATCCAAGCTCCATAAAGATGGACTTTTGGACTCATTTGATTGTGAATCATTTGAGCGATGCGAATCTTGTTTGTTAGGCAAGATGACTAAGGCCCCTTTCACTGGTTATACTGAGAGGGCTGAGGATCCCTTCGGTGTTGTACATAGTGATGTATTCGGACCCATGAGTTCCATGGCTAGAGGTGGGTATTTCTACTTTGTTACATTTACTGATGATTTCAGTAGATACGGATATGTGTATCTTATGAAGTGCAAATCCGAGACCTTTGAAAAGTTCAAAGAGTTCAAGAATGAAGTAGAAAACCAGTTGTATAAAAGGGTTAAAGCACTCCGATCTGATCGAGGTGGCGAATACCTGAGTCATGAGTTCCGTGATCATCTGAAAGAGTGTGGTATTGAATCACAGCTCACTCCACCTAGAACACCACAACATAATGGTGTGTTTGAGAGGAGAAATCGTACTTTGTTAGACATAGTACGTTCGATGATGAGTCATGCAGACTTGCTTGTTTCTTTTTGGGGTTTTGTTTTAGAGACTGCTATAATGACACTAAATCGTGCTCCAACGAAAACGGTTCTGAAGACACCATATGAGATATGGACTGGGAAGCGTCCTAGTATGTCGTTCATTAAAATTTGGGGCTGTGAGGCATACGTGCGACGTCAAATGCCTGACAAGCTGGAACCCAAATCGGATAAATGTTATCTGGTGGGATATCCTAAGGAAACGAAAGGGTATTACTTTTACCTATCGTCCGAGGGCAAAGTGTTTGTCGCAAGGAATGACGTCTTCTTGGAGAAAGAGTTCTTATCAAGAAAGACTGAAAAGGTAGAACTTGAAGAAGTTCAAGAACAATAGGTAGTGAATTAACCGGAATTGGATTCTGAGATAGGACTACAAGATGTTGTAGCTAGAGAACCTACTCAAGAAACACAAGTCCTATGTAGATCTGGTAGACCAAGATTTGAGCCTGAGAGATATGGATTTCTCGTGTCTCAAATAGGTAATGTGTTGCTTATGGATCATGATGATGAGCCATCAACCTACCAAGAGGCTATGAATGGACCGGACTCCGACAAATGGCTTGAGGCTATGAAATCCGAAATGGACTCCATGTATGCAAACCAAGTTTGGAACTTGGTAGAACCACCTGAAGGGGTACGACCCATAGGGTGCAAATGGGTCTTCAAGAAGAAGACCGACATGGATGGGAATGTACAGACATTTAAAGGGAGACTGGTGGCTAAAGGTTTCAAGCAAATTCATGGTATTGACTATGATGAGACCTTTTCCCCTATAACCATGGTAAAGTCCATAAGGATATTGCTTGCTATTGTTGCGTATTATGACTATGAGATCTGGCAGATGGATGTCAAAACGGCTTTCCTTAATGAAACCTCCTTGAGGAAGTGTACATGACACAACCCGAGGGTTTTGTATCCCCAAATGAAGCCACTAAAATATGCAAGCTGAACAAGTCCATCTATGGACTGAAACAGGCCTCTCGAAGTTGGAATCTTCGTTTTGATGAGAAAATCAAAAGTTTGGTTTCATCAAGAATGAAGAGGAGCCTTGTGTTTACAAGCGATTCAGTGGGAGCATTGTTGTCTTCCTGATATTGTATATAGATGACATACTTTTGATTGGGAATGACATTCCTACCCTGAAAGTTGTTAAGAACAACCTAGGGAACTGCTTTTCTATGAAGGACTTGGGTGAATCGACTTACATACTCGGTATTAAGATCTATAAAGATAGATCGAAGAAGTTGCTGGATTTGACCCAGAGTACATACATTGAGAAGGTGTTGAAGCGGTTCAACATGCTTGAGTCCAAGAAAGGATTTTTACCCATGTCTCATGGTGTGAATCTCTCTAAGGACCAGTGTCCAAAATATTGTGAAGATAAGGACCACATGAAGTTGATTCCATATGCTTCGGCAATTGGATCAATCATGCATGCAATGTTATGTACTCGACCCGATGTCTTCTTTGCTTTGAGCATGACTAGTAGGTATCAGTCAGACCCCGATGAATGTCACTGGATTGCAGTCAAGAATATCATGAAGTACTTGAGAAGTACTAAGGATGTGTTCTTGGTGTATGGTGGAGAGGAAGAGCTCGTTGTAAGTGGTTACACGGATGCTAGCTTCCAAACTAATAGGGACGACTCAAAGTCTCAGTCAGGTTTTGTGTTTTGCCTTAATGAGGGAGCTGTGAGCTGGAAGAGTTCCAAGCAAGAGACAGTTGCTGATTCTACAACAGAGGCCGAGTATATCGCTGCGGCTAACGCAGCAAAGGAGGCTGTATGGATTAAGAAAATTCATCGGTGAGCTTGATGTAGTTCCTAGCATTGTTGGTCCCGTAGTTCTCTACTGTGATAATAATGGTGCAATTGCACAATCTAAGGAACCTAGATCCCATCAGCGCTCCAAGCACATACTTCGGCGGTTCCATCTTATTCGTGAGATTGTCGAACGAGGAGATGTGAATATTTGCAGAGTGCCAACTGAGGAGAATATTGCGGATCCACTAACAAAGCCTCTCGCGCAGAGAAAGCATGATGGTCATACTAGATCAATGTGTATGCGATACCTAAGTGATCAACTCTAGTGGGAGCCTTGTGGGTTGCATGTAAACATATATTTTGTTGTCGGTTTATTATTTATTCATATGATGAATTGTGTATCAAATGTTTCTTTTTACAATTAATGACAAGTTCTTTTATTGTGATTTTTCTATGTGATAGTTAAATTGTAACATAATAAATACCCTTAGAGTGTTCGCTTCTATAGGACATCAAGTACGTGACCTGAATGTGATAGCCTATGATTTATTTGAAGCTTCATTCTTAAAGGTCCCTGGTCGTTGTATCATCATAGAAGCTAAGGGTGATGATGATACTTTAAGACTAGCACGTGCGTTGACTGATGACCAGTTCTCACAGGTCATGATATTGTGATATCAAGTCATCATGTGGGTACTTGTTAATGAACAAGTTGTACTGGACAGACCCAACCTGAGACTACTATGTGGATTTTTATCTAATCGTATCACAAGTAGGTCTCTATTGGCAATGGTGTTGTGGTCCTTTGACCTGAAGTCGCAGCATTCATCAAGTGAGGAAGAGCGTGCTTTGATGCCATCTAAAGTCTTCCTTGAGAAAGGTTAATGATAAGGGTGGTTGTTGGGTACGTTACGAATCATTTGGGTGTTTGTGTGTGAGCAGATATGGGATTTGTCCTCCTATATGACAGGAGTTGCATCCATGGGCCCCTTGATGGAACTGGACTGAGAAATGCATGGCCATGCTTGGTTGAGTCACTATGTGATATTAGACTCACCATTCTCTGGAAGTCCGTTCTAGATCAAGAAACCTGGATTGAGCTATTATGAGGGTGACACGGTCCATGCCTCTAGGTCTTTCCGGATGTAAGGGACAAAGGGACAAAGACAACGCTGGAACATTGGTCATGAAGGCTTATGATTTATGAACTCTTATTGCTTGGGGAGCAATGATGCATTGCTAGATGTCGCTCATTTTTTGTGAGGTTTTTGGTTTGATACTTTCAAAATCAAGTGGGAGACTGTTGGAGTTACCATTGTGATATGGAAGTGATCAAACATGTAATCTCACTGCCAACGCGATATGAGTCTGCAGGGTTGCACATAAAAGTATGTGGAGAAGTTGGAAGATTGACTGTGTTGGTAAAGGTTACCAATCACCATTAAGTATGGGGGTCCGGCAATCGTTGCTGGGAAAGTTCATTGAGAATGGTTAGTCGAGAGTCGTCGAGTATGACTTGACGACTAAGAATGTTTCGACGAGAGTCGTCGAGAATCGTTGAGTATGACTCAACGCTTTCAACGTCAGGCAAATGTTGCCAAGGGAAAATCGTCGAGAGTCGACGGGAGTCGTCGAGTATGACTCGTCGACTGTGGCAGAATCGACGAGAATCGACGGGAGTCGTCGTGTATGTCTCGCCGACTAAGGCATAATCGTCGAGAATCGAACTGTTCGATTCTCGCCGATTCTGCGTCTGATTCTCGCCGATTCTCGCCGATTGATTCTCGCCGACTGATTCTTGCTGATTCTGGATCTGATTCTCGCCGATCGATTCTGAAACCCTATAATGTGTGGTCTGCAGATAACTATGTTTTAGGTCTGTTTATACTTTTAGTATAAATAGGGACTTAGGGTTTTGGGATTGTGAGGTGATTTATCCTACGGCCGATTGGAAACTGACGGAAGTGTTCCGCTGCTCTTCCGATCTGCCGAATCCCGAACATCGCCGACGGAAGTGTTCCGCCACCGCGTCTGCTCCGCCGACCTTCCCATTTCCGACGATCGTCGTCGGTATTGCCTCCCCTAGCGCAGACCTAGCAGTCCGTGGAGTTGCAAGGTGCGGTCGACTTTCTTCCCGACCCTTCGTGTGACGGAAAGTTTGGAGTTCTCCCGCTCGTGTGGATTTCTGTAGAGACGTAGATATTATTCTACATGGAACTCGCCACCGACAAGGAATCACATTTGGAGCATCTTCGTTGAGTTATGACTCAACACCGAAGAGGTAATTTTTGTCTAATTTTGTTAACTTCTTGATTCACCATGCGTGGCCCGATCCAATCTCTTTTGGGTTGTTCTAGATTTTATTACTTCTGCTGCGTGCACAAGTGTTGTGCCAACCTCTTAGAGAAACCCAAAACTTGGATCGCCGGAGTTCTTCGTGCGCGAACTGGAGGGAGGCTGAGTTCTTTTCCTTTGACCAAAACATTTGGAACGGAACGCAGAGAGACAGCCGAACCCTAGAATGCACGAACTTGATCTATTTTTGTCTTCAGGTTATCAGCACAGAAACTGAGGGGGGCTTATATATGTCTTTGTGAAAAATACGCTACCGCTGGCGGTAAGACTAACGCCCGGCGGTAGATTCGCACACTTGATGTGCCTGCTATCCTCCAAATTAAGAAAATATTCAAAACAAATATTTTCCTTTTTCCATACTAGCGCGGCGCGGTAAGCAGATAGCGCCCAACGGTAGGCCTGACTCAACACACTCAATGCCTTGGAGCGTTGAGTGGGTTACCGCGACACGGTATCAAGCTACCGCTCGGCGGTAGTGTTGTCTCAATGCACTCAACACCTTGGAGCATTGAGTGGGTTACCGCGGTGCGGTACCAAGCTAGCGCTCGACGGTAGTGTTGTCTCAACGCACTCAATGCCTTGGAGCGTTGAGTGGGTAACCGCAGTGTGGTACCAAGCTAGCTCCTGCACGGTATGTTCCCGAGATATTGTCCAAATAATTCATTGAATTGGCGTGGGCAGTAGGACTAGCGCAGAGCAGTAGGTTCCCGAGAGCTCTGGCCAATTAATTCGTGGCTACCGCCCGACGGTAACTTCTATCGCTCAGCGTTAGTATCCATTGGAGTCTTCTTTTTCTTTGCGTGAACCTGTCAACCTGCAAACTCTATAAACATAAGACGTGATCATATATAACCTGATATTTGATATTCTCAAACACAGGGAATGTGAAACAACGATTCCATCAAAAGAGAACTTCATTTTTCATTGCTTACTTTCAAATACATGACAAGGCCCTCTATATAAGACCCAAATGGCACAGGTGTAAATATGTGATACAACTAAAACACAAAATATTAAACATACAAAAAGGACTACATAATGACTCGACTCAATACGACTTAATACCTAAAGCACTAACTAAATAGATAATTGACGAAGGACCATAACACATAACACTCTACCCGTCCTTCAAAACGAGTTTGCTCTCATGCTAGTCCTCCATGCGGGTGGTCGGATCATCTGTTACTTTGACCACCCTCTAGAATAACACGCGATAACGCGTAGTGGCGACATTGGCATCGACGAGGCACGACGGCACCATCTGGAAAATGGGCGGCCTGTGGGATGGATTTGTCAGGGCCACTGGAGGGGCTGTGAGCAGCAGTCACCTAGAGGTTGGAGGACCGAGATACGGAGACAAGAAAGGATCCGTTAGGGTTGGTGGAGCAGGTACTAGTCAAAGAGGTGGTATTGCAGTGGATGGGGGTGGCATGGAATTGACTGGCGGAGCAAGAGCCGACAGAGGCGGTGTTGACGGCAGTAGCGGAGGTGGTAGTGGTGGCGGCGGCGGCGTTGACGACGATGGAGGAGGCAGCGATGGAAGCACAAGTTGTTCGGGTTTGGAGGGTGGGACCGGCAAGGCAAGGTCCAGTGGCGAAGGAGGCGGAACAACCGGTGGCGTAACATCAAAGTAACCTGACCTCTCTAATTGGTCAAGCTTGTAGTCGAAACGGGACAGGGTGTCCCAAAATGACGTCGACCACTTCAACAACATCGAGTGGAGGATGGCCGCATGTGCGACACTAAGATTAATGTTCATCAAATTAAATATGAGAATGGGGAAGTGGGATTAAGAGTAATTAAAATTAATATGACACGGAGGAAAGAAGAAATTTAAAACAAGAAGAGGGGTGTGGTTAGGAAGAAATAGGGAGATGTAATGAAATAAAAGAAAAGGAGGGTTGGCGGGGGGTGGGGCATGCAGCTAAAAATCAAAAAAAGAAAAGAAAAAGGGATGGAAGACGCTGGGCTCGAGGAGGCGCAGTGCCCGAGCGGAGATGATGAGAAAGTTGCGGGTGTTAATGCATAAGCGGGCGCGGTTTGGGACTTGAGGAGTGAGGTCAATAGCGTCGTCGACTTCGTAGGAAGAAGGTGATTGGAACGTTCGATGCAGGAAGCCCAGGAGGAAGCCAAATAGGGAGGGGTGTGGAGATGACGAGTCAGCGGAAAAAAAGCAGATCTCGCTGCGGCTGTTGAAGAAGATCTCGTTGCGGTTGTTGAAGCAGATCCGAAGGAGAAGAAGAGTGTGCTAAAACTTGATTAAGGAAGAAAAGGTCGGGGGGTGGGGGGCATGCTCGTGCAGTCTTGAATGAAAGGACGAGCAGTGATTGGGATCCATTATTAGAAGTTGATGGTTGTCAGGCTGCGGGTTTGAAGAAAAACCTTGCTTGGTGATAGCGAGAGGACAACGGAAGTATGGAGCCGAGGAAGGATTCCTCTGATACCAAGTTGTTATGGGCTTTATTTGTTGAAGGGTGTTGGAGGCATAGATACAAGGGGCAAGCCCTAGAATAGTAGAGGAGGTGATGAGAGAGCAGGAAACACTAGAGGGTGGAGGAACAAGAAAAGATCTTAGAGAGAGAGGGAGTGGAATTTTAGAGAAATAAATAGGACTTAATTTTTCATTGCTTACGTTCAAATGCATGACAAGGCCCCCTATATAAGTTCCAAATGGCACAGGCATAAATATGTGATACAACTAAAACACAAAATATTAAACATATGAAAAGGACTACATAACAAATCGACTCAAAACGACTTAATACCTAAAGTACTAACAAACTAGATAACTTAAGAAGGACCATTCCACTTAACAATGTAATCTTTTGAAGTTGAACACTGCTAAAAACTTGTACAGTATTTGAAGTGAAAAGGAGTAAAGGATCTTGGTGAATTCTCTGAATACTTGCAAGAATTCTTGTATGTGTCAGTGTGTTAGTTTTTTTAAAAAAATTTTAAGTGCTCTTTATATACTTGTCATAGTCGGTAGAGTGAATAAAGATTGGAATAGTATTTCCAACGGCTAGTCAATCTTTCTTAGGCAAGTTTTAGATTATGAATTCTCACACAACTAATTTCATTTATCCTAAGAAAGGTTTACAAAAAAAAAGGAATATCTTGGCTTGAATTCTTCAACGGCTAGCAAATACTTTATGCAACAATCCAGAAATGGAATCTTAAAAGGCTGGCAAAAATCTGTCTAAGAAATAATTTTTAAATCAGAAAATATTCTTTAATGAATAAGAATAATTATCCCTCTGGCATTCCCTAATAAGTGCAGCAAATCCTGTCCATAAATTTTATTTAAATCCTCTACATAATCAGCTCCTTAATTTAAGGACATAGCCATTGTGTCACGTGTCAGGCTGGAGAAAATAATCCTAAGTGACCACAACATGATGCCATAGACAAGGTCTAATGACCATTATGATATGTATATAGTCAACTCAAAACTCATTAAAGTTATATAAGGAAACTCCCAGTACTTAATCATTTCAGCATACAAGAAACATTTTGGCACAATACAATCGATGGAGTCGAATTTTTTACTTAGTCATGCATTCGATGCAGTCGAATATTTCCTTAGTAATGTCATCAATGCAGTCGAACTTTTACTTAACCATGAAGTTGATGTAGTCGAAATTTTCCATAGCTATGAACTGATGCAATCAAATTTTTTCTTAGTAATGAACTCGATCAAGTCAAATTATTTCTTGGCTATGAACTTAATGCAGTCGAATGTTTTCTTAGCTGTGAACTCGATGCAGTCGATTTTATACTTAACCAATTTTTTTCTTCCTTTGATTTCTCTTGACCTTAGTGGATTTTCCCATTGATAGTGACATGTATAATGTATAATTTGGACAGAGGTCAACATGATTTTTCCCCTTGAGAGATTTCTAGTGCAAAACTCTATTTGGATGACCAAGTGTCTAGCAATACATTAGTCATGCACTTTAGTTATACCTATAATATTAAAACTAAAACAGCCATTAAATACAAGATGTTTATTGTCATCTTGAGTCCTTCTTCAAATCAAGAATTTTGGGGACAAGATTCCTAACAGTACTTCTTCTAGTGTGCTGACTCATGCTACCCTTATTGCTCCCGAGATTTCACCATAGTCCTCACTTGTGAGTACTCTGCTGCCTTTATTAGTTTATAGTGCGTCGGTGTGGCCTTTTCATCATCCTTCGATGCCCTCTACTTCTCAGTCTCGTGCTCCTCGCCACTAGTCACTCTGCTGTCACTACTGTTAGTGTCATGGACATATCAAATCTGAGTGTCATAAGCTTCAGAGGGCTCAGCTATCTGGTTAGCAACGTGCTTATGGTGCTCCTTCAACTCAATTCTCTATTATGGCGTAGTCATTCTCTGTCTCTGAGCTTGTTCTGTAGCTATCTCATGGTTCACTGTATCGCTCCTCTGCCTTCGTGCTCTCATCGGATGGCTTCCTATGCCTCTGCCTCTTAGCTGGGTTCCTCTGCCGCTACATGAATCTCTCTGTCTAACTAGTTGCTTGACTCTGGAGCCACTTTTCATATGACCTATAATATCACTCACTACTTTTCCAATCAGTCCATCTCTTCTGACCTTAATATCATGGTAGTCGATGACACTATTCTCCCCATCACCAGCTATAACCTTCTTCATACCAGCCATTTACATCTTCCCGATGAAGCCTATATACCCAAGTTGTCCATGAACCTTATAGTTTTTGCCAACTCACATCACATGGTTGTCTTTTTTTTATGAGTTTACGTGTCGTGTGCTGGATCACGTAGTAGGGACACTCCTTGGAGTTGGTCATCATCGTAGTGGGGTGTATGTCCTTGATCACCTTCATCTTCCATCAAGTCAATCACCATTGGTGGCTTCTACTTTATGTCTTCCTTTAGTTGTCTTCTCTCAGTGGCATCACCGTCTCGGTCATCCTAGTGGCTCCCGTCTTGCTTCCCTCATCAATCGTGGTTTCCTTGGTCGTATTTCTGTTGATCGGTCTCATTCATATAAGGATTGCAAGATTGGTAAACAATTACAACTTGAAAGTCTTTAATTCTAAGGTAGATAAACACCTAGAGGGGGGAGGGTGAATAAGTTTTCCTGACTTTTAATATTTTCTTAAACTTGGTGTGTTGTGAGATAGCTAGGTTAGCTTGCTTTCAAGACAATCCACAAAAGCACACACACTATTTATAGTGATTCCCCAGATTATGGGTACGTCCACTATCCCTCACCTTTCTAACAGCTTGTTAGAAAAGGCCCATTCTACAAAACTCGGCTCCTAAGAGCTTACAACATGATCTCGCTGACCACTCAGTCTCCTACAAGACCTACAGCTCGGGCATAAAGCCCTATAACTCAGTGATCAAGATATCACCTACCTCAGGCAAAAGGCCCTACCACTCAAGGTAGGAGGATAGCCCTACCTCAGATGCAAAGGATCCTACAACTCAGATTCACACTAGAATCCTACCACTCAAGCCAAAGCCCTACACTCAAATTCTTAATAGAATCCTACCACTCTGATCTATACAAGATCATACACTCGACTTTTATAAATAATCGTATAACTCAGATCTAGAAAGATCCTACAGAAAGAGATAAGTTTGTTGATGATGATTTAGACAACAGAGAGATGATCTTTATGTCTTCCTCCTTATTTCCTGAGAAAACTCAGTTCAGATTCCATCTTCACAGCTCCAGAAAATTGTCTTAAGGATAAGCTCTGCTTGGCCTGTGAAGTAACTGCAGTAGGGGTTGGCCTTGGCTTCTTTTATCTCAGAGAAATATCTCTGACCTTGCTATTGCCGGTGTTGATTTCAGCAGCTAACTTGATGACAATTTAGATCAGTCGTTTTAACTTCAGCTTTGAGCTCTGCGGTAATGGCGAGGAAGAAAAAGAAGTTTCGCCGCTTTTCAAAAAGACAAACCCTAAAAGATATCTTTTCCTCTGTCGATCTCATTCCTTTTATCATCCGTCGTCCAACGGCTCTTTTAACCCGCGGGCCTAGCTTTAATTGCAGATATATATAGCCTTTCTTTTACAGAAAAATCTTACAGCTGGCCGTCGACGCCATTAGTGGTGAATTCCAGCTTTCTTGCAATGAATTTGAATTCTGTTGACTTAAGTTGACTTTTGCTGACGTCAGCATCTGTGGGCTTAGCCAAATTTTCAGATTCAATCTAGGCGTTGAGTGCGTTAAGTGAATGGACTTCACTCAATGAATTTGGACCTAGCAAATTTTTCTACATCTTAGGCGTTGAGAGCATTGAGTGAATGACCTTCACTCAATGCTTTTTGACTTGGCCAAACTTTCTGCGCTGCCAGGCGTTGAGTGCGTTGAGTGAGCCTTCATCAGTCAATGCCCCTGGACTTAGCCGCTTCATTGACTGCATGTCTTCATACTGAGGCATTGAGTGAACTGGCTTCACTCAACGCTTAATTACTTAGCCGCAACTCTGAAATTTTCCAGCTTGTTGAGGCTGAGTGCATTGAGTGAATTGGCTTCACTCAACGCCTCTGGACTTACTTAATATTTTTTTCCTTCTTCTTTGGCTTTGATAGAATTAGCATGACATTGAGTGAACTAGAATCACTCAACGCTTCTGGACTTAGTTAATTTCTTTGATAGATTCTCCGTGGCTTTGACTAAAGTTGGTAGATTCAACGCTTCTAGTTGTATGGTTTTAAGTAAGTTGACATCACTCAACGCCTGTGGATTTAGTCATTTTTCTTCACTGTCAAGGCAAAGGATTTGACTGAATGGTTTTTTACTCGATGATTCTGCTAATCTGGCGTTGAGTGAGCTATCCTCACTCAATGCTTCTGGACTTAGTCAATTTTTTGCTTATCACCGCCGAGCCTTTGATAGACACAGATTCACTCAGCGCTTGTTGTTGTATGGCGTTGAGTGAACTGCCTCACTCAACGCCTGTTGACTTAGCCGTAGAATTACTTTGTAGACTATTGGGATTTAACTATCCACATCTTACTCAGTGTTTTTTTGTATCTGGCATTGAGTGAACTGGCTTCTCTCAACGCCTATGTACTTAGGCAATTTTCAGACTTTCCAGCATCCTTCTTTAACATTTGGCATTGAGTGAACTGGCTTCACTCAATGCCTGTGGACTTAGATAGATTTCTGTCTCTCCACTCCTCTACCTTGTGACCACCTGTCACAACCATTTGGAATACCTGTCTAACTGCATGAATGAACTTAAACATACATCAAATACAACTATGTATATACCATTGACTTGTTTGACTTCTACAAATCTGGGATATTGTGAGAAATTGACCCAACAATCTCTTCCTATTTTAAAAAGTCAAAACCCTCAAACAAAATACTTAGTCAATGATATACATTCTAACATATGCAGCAGATAAAACAGTAAATTTGAAAAATTAACACCATATAACAAGAGTATCAAGTTATAGGTTACTGTAAATGTTTGTTTTAGGATAGAGTGACCTAGAGGGGGTGAATAGGTCTAATTTAATTCTAGGCTACTTTTAGATAATGAAAATTACTTTTCTACCTTTATTAACCCAGTCTGATGAAACAGGAAAACTAAACAGCAATTAAATATTATGACAGCACATCAAACACAGCACAATAATCACAACACAATACTCAAGATTTATAGTGGTTCCCCAATTGATGAGTACATCTAATTTCCCCTTCGTCTATCTAGCAATGAACTAGATTCGGCCAAACTCCTTCTTTCTTTACTCAGATCCTCAGATCTTACAGCTCAGAGCCTAGCTGGCTCCTATAACTCAGACTATACTAGTCTTACCACTCAGATCACCAAGTTCCCACACCTCAGAGAAATACTCACTTCTCCTACCTCAGGCAACTCTTGCCCTACCTCAACCTTTATAACACAGGCTTACAACTCAGATAAATTAATTCCCCTACACTCAGATCTACAAGTAGATCTTACAAGATTAATGGTGGTGAAAAGAAAGATTCAAAATTAGTCACCCAACAAGAGAGAAACGGGTGACTGCTTCTTGAACTGAACTTTATAAGTCAGCTTCCCTTGATCCTTGTTGTAGTTGATTTGATCTGACCCTTCTTAGCTTTTCAAAACTTCTTGAAGTTGAAATTAGGGTAGATCTAGGCTAGAGAATGTTGAATACGATTCTTGGTCATGATTCTCTTCACCTTCTGAATTCTAGCAGATTACTTCTTAGATCTGGCTTCACCAAATTTTTCTAACTCCCTTTTCTAAAAAGCCGATCCCTTTAAATAGGCTATGTCAAGGGTAACCGGCTGATCCGGTTAATAACTGACATCTGACAGTTTTGACAATTGTCACTACCTCTGGCTAGATTTCTGTACTCAGGAAACAATTCTACTTGAAGTGTTAAAACTTGACTGTTGGATGTGTCAACACCAGTCTTGAGCATCGACACTACTCGTGTAGTGATGTCGACATACTTCTGAATGTGTCGACATGTCCTTCACCTTGTCTCGACACTACTGATGTAGAATGTGCCGATACAAGTCCTGAGTGTCAACACAGTTGCTTCCTTGTATTATAGTGTCAACACAGTTGCTTCCTTATATTGACACTAGTTTTGAGTGTCGACATAAGTTATGAGTGTCGACACAACTTTCTCTTTGACTCACCACTTCTAGTTTAAGAGTGTTGACACTAGTCCTGATTGTCGACACAGCTTTCTCTTTGATTCAGTGCATCTAAGAAAAAAGTGTCGACACTGGTTTAGTGTCTCGATGCTTTTGTACTTAGCTTTATTTGTTTGCACACAAGAACTAAACATTCATCAAATACAACTTTTTGTATATCATTGAGCTGAAAAGGATTTTTCCAAATCAGGTACACAGTTTCCAATGTACCCAACAATCTCCCCCAATTTGGAGAAATCATAACCCTACTCAATGATAAACACATATTCACAAAAATATTATGAATTAGACATAAAGATAATAGTGTTTTTCTATAACACAGATAAGATCACATATTACATAATACATAAATCAACAAGAATAATGCTGAACAGAAGATAATGCAAAGAATTGCAATACTATAAATTAACACAGAATGTTTGTGCAAACCAAAATTTTAATTAATGGTTTGTTAAAAGATTTACAACTAAGAGCTTTGGTTATACAATGTTTTTAGAACAAATACAAAACTAAAATTTCCTAAAGTAATAATGGTTCTCTGATAACAATCCCCTTTCAAGACTGGACTTTGGCTTTAACTTCTGGTTCCTTATCATCAACAACCTTCTTGCCCTTGTCATCCTTAGTCTTTGAAATTTCTTCCTCTTTCAGCCTTTGTCTTTCAAAATAGTGGTAGGGCTTTAGAAAGTATTTATTGGGCACAATATAAGTAACAGGAATCCTTCCTGTCTTTAGATCATGTCTGAATTTTAGAATGGCATTCTGCTGCTTTAGATGCTTAGCCCATTCTTGATTTGAATACCACTTACCTCTTTCAGTTACATTATAATTAACTGCTTTCCATGCAGTGAGAATAATAGATTTATAGGTTGGGCTCCAGTTCTCAAAATCTGGCCTGGCCTCAGCTTGTTCTCTGAATCTCTTCTTTGATAGCTGAGCCTTAATTTCCTTAGCAGTAGAAGACTTGTCCACTTTCTCACAGATTAGATTCTGATCTAATCCTTTAGGAGGACTGTACATAGTCTGTATAGCCTGTTAAATATCCTCAAACTGAGCTGGTTGGCAACCAGACTCAGCAACTTGTTCTTCATCATACCTGATGGGAGAGTAGCCTAAATTCTCTCTTATCTATTGGATGTCTAGATAGCATGCTCAGCATATGTCTTTATCATTGCTCTCTCCCCCTTTATGATTTCTCTTTCAACATGATCTCTTAAATCATTCTTATGAAATTTTAATTGGCCTTCCAAGTGATTGATTCCAGAAGTTAGAGTTGATTTTACTTTAAGTAGATGATCATCCAGCTCCTTATTAGTTGCTTTGATATCTTGTAACAGGGATGCTTTATGAGCTGTCAGTCCTTTTTCCATTTCTTTTGTAGTTGAATCAATCTTAGTTCCCAAACCAATGACCTGGTTCTTTTTTTCTTCTAATGTAGTATTATGAATTATGATCAGATTTTCATTCATTTTGTTCTGATTCTCAAGTACATAGCCTTGCTTGATTTCCACATCATCTTCTAGTTATTTGGCTTCCTGTTGTTGCTTGGCCATATAGACAATAACATTTGCTCCTTTCTCAAAGAAATGTGTCATGTATGTCTTTAACAAATTTACCTCAAACTTGATTGATTTTATATCTTGAGCCAGTTGGAATTGTAAATCTTTATGGCTTTCATCAACATATTTATTAAGATCTGTCCTATGCTTATCCAACATTATCTGAATTTGCACTAGCAGAGAGCTAGTGTCTACTGTAGGAGCAACTGATGTTCCAGATTTTAAATGCTCTTTATAGCTTCTGGTCGTTTTTCTAATTTCAGATAGTTTTCTCTTTTTGAGCTGAGCAGCTTGCTCTTCTTCTGAATCTGAAGAGCTTACAATCTTAAAAGTCTTATCCAACTCAACAGACTTCTCTTATATATCTCCTCTAGTGCCTAGGGCATGTTTTGGTAACTCCCCCTGAACAACAACAACTCCATCACCAATAATGGTGGTATCTTGGTTTATTTGTTCTTGCACCTCTTCAATAAGAGGAATAACATCCTCTTGAGCTTTAGTCAAGTCTTGGTTTGGAACAGTAACAGGTTCCTGAATAGTTTCTAGATCTTGAACTACTTCCATTATAATTGTACTAGCTATATCCATTGGTAATTCAGTGAGGTTCTCCCCCTCAACTTGATGCACCTCTTGCAAATTCTCCCCCTGCACCTGAACACTAATTCTAGGTGAGAACCTTGGAGATCTTATTTGTTATTCCTTAGCATCCTTATCTGAACTAAAGTTCACCTCTTCTTCAGAATCACTAGTGGATTCAACTTCCCCTACCACAGATTTCTTGCCCTTTACCTTCTTAGACGTCTTGGATTCAGGAGTATCTTTAGACAAGACCTTGTCCCATCTAGGCAAAATTCTTAGGTCCATCCTTCTCATGTGATTGATCTTTGTTCCAACTTTCTGGTTGATGTTATCTGGAATATTCTTAACAAGATACAGACTAACTATTTTTCCCATATTGGGTTTCTAAATTCCTTCTACTATCCTATCAAACACAACCTTATTCCAATCAGTCTTTATCCTGAATATAATCATTGTCATCAGGTTTAACATGAAGGATGAAATCCTGTCATGTGCTCCAGTCTTACAGAGGAGCACCTTTCCTATTACTTCAGAAAAGAATTTCCCTTGGGAATTCATTCCCTTCCTGTGTAGTGAAGTACCAAACCTTGTGGTTGGAGCCAGTCCACCCCACACTAATGCCTCTGCAGTCGTTCTAGGAATCAAGTTCATCTTCCTGTACTGTTCTTGGGATCTGAAAAACTTTGTCCAGCCTTTTTATTGTAACCTTTACTCTTACTACATTAACATTTGATTTGATCTTGGCTGACTTAGTGTTGAGAGAAGCATTGGAAAAGAATTCAGATACCTCTCTCTTCCATATCTTGGTTGATTATGAAAGTAGATACTCAAGACCTGCTTCATAGACTATGTCTATCACCTTCTTGAATTCTTCCTATGCAGAGTCGAATGTGTTTAGCACTAGCTCATAACCCTCGTTGATGTAATCATCCATCTTTGGTGCCATTGGAGTTGAGAGAATTTGAGATTGAGAGGAGTCCACTAAGGATTTCTAGGTCTCAACACTCTGGGAACAGTCTCTCAAGTTTTCTGGTAAGCGTAGTCTACAATTCCTTGCACCTGCTATTTATAATAACTGTATATAGTACGAGAGAAGGCGCGCTGCATTTAAACTTATTTGAAAATTCGGGAAATGTCTAGTGTAGACACTGAAAATCTACACAGTCGAGATGTGTCGACTTAAGTCGACACAAGGTTCAGGTCTCTCGACAGAGCCCTCAGGGCCTCGACACCCTTATGTCTCGACACTAATTTTTAATGTCTCGACACATGACTATCTATTGTGTCGACACTCATTCTGGTGTCTCGACACAATACTTCCTATAGTGTCGACATACACTATGGTGTCTCGACACAATTCTTGGACTTAGACAAAATTTGTGTTCTGACTATAATTTCTTGACTTATATCAAGTCTTTCTTATTTGTTTAAATTTGTTGACATGGTTAGTTATCTTTTATCAGTTGTACAGTCTTTTGTTGTTACTAATTGAAAATGTTTACTCAATGTTCAACATACCTAGTTCAAATTTAAAGTAATTGAATTTGCTTTAATCAAGGGGTTTTGTAAAAATGTCAGCAACATGCCTTTCTGTTGGAGTATACTGTAAGCTGATATTTTCTTTTTCAATATTCTCTATGAGAAAGTGATATCTAATTTCTATATGTTTAGTTCTACTGTGTGAAACAAGATTATTAGCAATGGAAATTTCACTAGTAGAATCAAAAAAACATAACAGATTTACTTAGGTGTACACTGTAGTCCAATAGTTCATGCTGAAACCACAGCAACTGTGCTTCCAGCTTCCAGCTGATATGTACTCAGATTCTGCTGTTGAAATTGCAACACTGGTTTGCTTCTTACTACACCAACTTATGAGTCTTTTCCCTAGAAACTGACAACTTCTAGAAGTACTCTTTCTATCTTCTTTGCACCCTTGAAAATCAGCATATGTGTATCCTGTGAGTTCTAAATCACTATCCCTAGGATACCCAAGACCAATATTGGGTGTGCCCTTAAGATATCTTAGTATTCTCTTTACAACAGTGTAATGAGACTCTATGGGGGCATGCTTGGTACCTAGCACAGACACACATTGAGAACATAATATCTGGTCTACTAACAGTTAAGTAAAGGAGTGATCCAATTATGCCTCTATACAAGGTTGCATCTACTGGTTTCCCAAATTCATTCTTGTGTAGTGACACAGAAGAACCCATTAATGGAGTTCTTATAGTAGAAGAATTCTTCATACCATACTTCTTAATTAACTCATTAGTGAACTTAGACTAAGAGATGAATATACCACCTTCAGATTATCTAACTTGGAATCCCAAGAAGAATTTTAGCACACCCATACTGCTCATTTCAAACTTGTCTTGCATAAGCTTGACAAATTTTCTACATAGCTTCTCATTAGTAGACCCAAAAATTATGTCATCTACATATATCTGGACTAGGATGCTTTATCTTTTGATGTCCCTTAGGAATAGTGTCTTGTCTATCTTTACTCTAGAGAACTTGTTCTCTATAAGAAAGGTAGACATGGTCTCATACCAGGCTCTAGGTGCCTATTTTAACCCATATAAAGCCTTGTGCAATTTGAAGACATGAGAGTTGAGTTTAGAGTTTATAAAACCTGGCGGCTGCTCTACATAGACTTCCTCCTTTAGTGTACCATTGAGGAATGCTGACTTTACGTCAGTCTAGTAGACCTATACTTTTTATACTGCATGAGCTAAAAACAACCTTATGTCCTCTAGCCTAGCTACAGGAGCAAAGGTTTGGTCAAAGTCTATGCCTTCCTCTTATCTATATCCTTTAGCAATTAATCTAGCTTTGTTCTAAACTATAACCCCATGTTCATCTAGTTTATTTCTGTAAATCCACTTAGTTCCTATGACATTGTGATCACTAGGTCTAGGAACTAGACTCCAAAATTTGCATCTCTCAAATTGATTGAGCTCTTCTTGCATAACAATAATCCCGTTGGGGTCTAAATTAGCTTCTTCAAACTTTTTAGGTTCTACCAGAGAGAGAAAGCAAGAGTATAGAACCTCATTGAGATGTTTACTTCTAGTAGTTACCCCTAACCTGACATCACCTATTATCTGATCAATATGATGATCTCAAAGGTATCTAACAGCTACTGGCAGATGCCTTCCATCACCTAGTTCTGCAGAAGGATATGGATGATTCTCATCCTCCCCCTGGGCAGTTACTGTATCTTATATAGAAATTTCTATATTGTCTCTAGTGTGTAACTCTAGATTAGGTGAGTCACCTATTTTTAACTTTTCCATTCTAGAGTCTTCATCACCCAGACTAGAGTTGTTAGAAATCTCATTATATAAAACAGAAGTTTCATCAAAAACTACATTAATAGATTCTTCTACAACTTGATGTTTTAGGTTGTAGATCATGTATGCTTTGTTATGTGCACTATACCCTACAAAGATTCCTTCATAGGATTTCTCTGAAAACTTAGTTAGATAAGTTTTCCCATTGTCCAATACAAAGCACTTACTACCAAAAATTTTGAAGTAGGACAGATTTGGTTTTCTGCCTTTCATTAGTTCATAGGGAGTTTTGTTGTGATTCTTGTTGATCATGACCCTATTTTGAACATAGCAAGCTGTGTTCACAGCCTCAACACAAAAATATTCTAGGAGAGATGTATCACTCAGCATTGTTCTAGCTGCCTCAATAAGAGTCCTATTATTTCTCTCAGCAACTCCATTTTGCTGTGGTGTTCTTGGAGAGGAGAACTCCTTAAAGATCCCTAGTTCCTTACAGAATTTTGTCATCTTTTCAGATTGAAATTCTATAACATGGTCACTTCTAAGCTTGACCAAAGAACATTCCATCTTATTCTAAACTTGTCTGCCTGACCCTCTCTTTCCTGATTCCAAAAATCTCCTTACTACAGATTGGGAGTTTCATGGAACCTAGATCCTTATGGTTCTCTTCAGAACCCATAAGTATAGAACTTGCTTCAACTACCTTTTGGGATCTTCTCTGTGTTAGGCCCTTCTTGAGCAACCTCCCTCCGGTACTACTTGAAAGTCTTTACTTTCAAGGTAGCTGAACAGCTAGAGGGGGTTATATTGGTTTTATAGTCTTTTATTATTATCTTTAAACTTAGTGTGTAGTTAGTTAGTAGTTAAATGCTTTCATGACAAACCAAAAAGAACACACACATAATATATAGTGGTTCCCAAAATTATGAGTACATCCACTCTCCTCCCACCTTTCTAACTTCTTGTTAGTCAAGACACTTCTCCAAAAAATAAGCTTCTTAGAGCTTACATCACAGATCCCTCAGGATCTCTCAGTCTCTTCCAAGACTTACAACTCAGGCACAAATCCTTACCTTAGAGCAAATCTGCTCCTACAACTCAATGATCAAATGATCACCTACCTCAAACTTGAACTTAAGTCCTACAGCTCAGGCTATAGAGTATAGCCCTACCTTAAAGAGAATGACTCTCCTTCATCTAAGGCACCAGGCCCTACCTCAGATCCAAATCTGGATCCTACACTCAGACCCAAAGGTCCTACACTCAGAGAGTATGACTCTCCTATAGCTCAGGCAAACTAACCTACCTCAGGCACAAAGGCCCTACAGCTCATATATAAAAGGATCCTACCTCAGACCCAAAGGTCCTACAACTCAGATCTAAAACTGGATCCTAAACTCAGGCAAATCTTCCCTTTCTCAGGCACAAAGGCCCTACAACTCAGATTCAAAAGGATCCTACAAAAATGAAAAGAGGTTTTATTTGTGTTGATTTGACACAGATATATTTTTATGTATACTTCCTGAGCTGAGTTATCTCAACCCTAACTTTCTTCTCAGCACCTAGAACCTGATCTTTAATAAGCTGCTGCTAGTGCTGGAAGTATCTCAGAAATTTGTTTATGAACTTGCTGAAGATGACTGAATACTTGACAGATCTTGAGTTCTTCAAACAGCTAACCTGAACTTGCAGAAAACTGAAAGCTCTACTTCTTCTTCTTTATCAAAAGCTTATCTGACCTTGCTATAACAGAAGAAATTGCTACAGCTTTCTAGAATGAACTTTTAGATCAGCTGGATCGACTCCAAGCTTCTAGCTCGGTAAGAATGACGACGAAGATTAAGTTCAGCCGCAACTTTGTGAAAAGAATAAAACCCTAAAAGTTAAAGTTATCCTTGTGAACTTGTCCCTTTTATCTTCTATCGATTAACGACTCCAAGAATTATTGGGGACAAACTGCAGTTGACAGCTGCAATATGCTTTAACGAAAGAAGACGTACAGTAGGTCTCTGATGCTATTTGGCGTGTTCTGTAGCTTTCCGACAAATAATTTGAACTCTTGACTTTAGTTGACTTTGGCTGACGTCTTCAGTTATGGACTTAGCCAATTTATCGGATTCACTGCAGGCGTTGAGTGACCTGGCTTCACTCAACGCCTCTAGACTTAGTCAATCTTTCCTGCACTGCAAGGCATTGAGTGCATTGAGTGAATTGGTATCACTCAATGCCTCTGGACTTAGCTGCTGAGGCGTTGAGAGCGTTGAGTGAAGCTTCATCACTCAAAGCTTTTATACTTAATCGCTTCTCTGAAGTCTTTCAGCTTGCTGAGGCATTGAGAGCATTGAGTTAAGCTTCATCACTCAACGCTTTTGTACTTATCCGCTTTCTGTCTTCTTTCTTCTTAGGCTTTGACTACAACAGCATGACTCAATGCTTTTGCTATCTGGCGTTGAGTGCGTTGAGTGAATTGGCATCACTCAACGCCCCTGTCTTTACTCAACACTTTTGCTATCTGGCGTTGAGTGAACTGGCTTCACTCAATGCCTGTGGACTTAGGCGCTTTTTTAGCTTTCTAATACTGAGGCTTTGACAGACTAAGCTATACTCGATGCCTTTTAATAAATGGCGTTGAGTGAACCACCTTCACTCAATGCCTGTGGACTTAGTCGCAGAATTGCTTTGCAGACTGCTAGGCTTTGACTGTCAACACCTAACTCAGTGCTTTTTGACATCTGACATTGAGTGAACTGGCTTCACACAAGGCCTGTGGACTTAGGCAATTTTCAGCCTTTCCAACATCCTTTTTTTTCCTTCTAGCATTGAGTTAACTGGCTTCACTCAACGCCTGTGGACTTGGACAGATTTTTGTCTCTCCACTTCTCCACCTTATGACCACCTGTCGCAACCACTTAGACAACTTGTCTAAACTTATTTCATGGAACATCCTGCACATAATGAGCTTGAACAACATCAAATACAACTATGCTCTTAGTGTTGATAGTGATGCCTCTTCAAATCAAGACTATGGAACATTAAGGGTAATTTTCCCAACACGAACTTTTTGATCAACTCCCTGGTGAACTTAGACTGTGATATAGATAAGCCATCATCAATCTGTCTCACTTGGAGGCTCAAGAAGAACTTGAGCTCACCCATACTGCTCATCTCAAACTTCACTTGCATAAGTTTGGCAAACTTTTTGCAAAGGTAGTCATCAGTAGATCCAAAGATTATGTTGTCAACATAAATCTAGACTAGGATGATCTTGCCCTTAGATTCCCTTAAGAATAGGGTCTTGTCTATCTTTCCTTATATCCCCTTAAGAAGGTGTTGATTTTGATCAAACCTTTGCCATAGTAGCCAGATTAGAAGCCTTCGAACTATTCCTTGCATATGTTGCACACCATGAATTCAAAGTTTACCAAATGGATGTGAAGTCAGCCTTTTTGAATGATGACTTAAAGGAAGATGTTTATGTTGAACAACCTCCGGGTTTTGTTGACTCTAATTCACCTGAGTCTGTTTATGGACTTTGGAAATCTCTATACGGGTTAAAGCAAGCCCCTAGAGCATGGTATAGGACATTGTCTAGCTTCCTCATTGAGAACAAATTCTCAAGGAGGAAGATGGACAATGTCTCATACCATGCTCTAAGGGCTTGGTTTAACCCATATAAAGCTTTCCTAAGTCGATAAAAAGATTCAGGTGAGTTAGAGTCAACAAAACCCGGAGGCTGTTCAACATAAACCTCTTCCTTTAAGTCACCATTCAGAAAGGCTAACTTTACATCCATCTGCTAGATTTTGAATCCTTGGTATGCAACATATGCAAGGAATAGTCTAATGACTTCTAATTTGGCTACTAAGGCAAAGGTTTGATCAAAATCAAAACCTTCTTCTTGCCTGTATCCTTTAGCCATCAGCCTAGCCTTGTTCTTGATTATAATGCCATTTTAATCAAGCTTATTCCTGTAAATCCACCTGAATCCAATGAAATTATGTCCTTATTGTCTGGGAACCAACTTCCAAATCTTACACCTCTTAAACTGGTTCAGTTCCTCTTGCATAGCTATAATCCAGAACTGATCTGTGTTGGCCTCTTCAAATCTTTTGGGCTCTACTTGTGATAAGAAGCTTGAGTATAGTGCAGTGTTGATACTTCTGCTCCTGATCACCACTCCTTAGCTAGCATCACCAATAATTAGGTGTCATGGATGATCCCTTAGATGCCTGATAGTTGGAGGCAATCTTGCTTCAGCATCCTGTGCTTCAATGTCTACATCTTACTGACCTTCATCCACATCATTTATGCCTGGTACTTCTTCTGGAATATCCACTCTATCTTGGAATATTGGAGCAGCTTCCTTGATGGTTAGCTTGTCTATCAACAGCTCTGTACCTGTAGGACTAGAAGAGGAGCTTGACAGCTCACTGTTAATCATAGTTGACTCATCAAAAATTACATTAACAAACTCTTCTACAACTTGAATTTCCAAGTTGTAGATCCTATAGGCCTTATTGTGATTATTGTACCCAACAAAAATCTCATTATAGGACTTGACAATAAATTTAGTCACATAATACTTCCCATTATGAAGCACAAACCACTTGCTACTAAAGATCCTGAGATAGCCCAGGTTTGGTTTTTTCCCTTCAAGATCTCATAGGGAGTCTTATTGTGTCTCTTGGTGATAGAGGCTCTAGTAAGGACATGACATGTAGTATTTACTGCCTCAGCCCAGAAATATTCTTGGAGAGATGTGTCACTCAACAATGTCCTTCCATCCTCTATGAGAGTCTTATTCTTCCTCTCAGCAATCCCATTTTGCTGGGGCGTTCTTTGAGAAGAAAAGGCTTGGTGAATCCCTTGCTCTTGACAGAACCTTGTCATGCTATCAGACTGAAATTCAGTCTCATGGTCACTTCTGATTTTGACCACAGTACTGTCCAATTCATTTTGAATTTGCTTGATAAATGTTTTGAAGACATTAGGGGTTTCAGAGTTTTTCTTCGAAAAGAAAAACCAAGCGAATCTGGAAAGTTATCTACAACCACAAGAGTGTAGACTTTCCTACCGAAGCTATGAACTGACATAGGACCAAACAAGTCCATATGCTTGAGGTATACAGACCTCACAGAGTCTTTGATGCCAATGCTCTTGAAAGAAGCTTTGGTCTGCTTACCCTTTTGGCATGTAGAGCAAATGCCCTTCTTAGTGCATTTAATTTTAGGACCATTTCTAACTAACTTTTCACTAAAGAGCTTGTCAATTGTCTTATAGTTCAAATGAGCTAGTCTCTTGTGCTATTGGATACAGCATGAGACTTTCTCATTTGCAACTTGGCATATAGGAGAGTCTATATCTAAACAAAAAAAATTAAAACAATAGACATTCCCACTCCTAGTGCCTGTCAAGATGACCTCTTGGTCACTCAACCTTTTAATATGACACTCATTCTTATGGAATACTATGACATAGCCAAGATCACAGAGTTGGCTTATGCTTATTAAGTTGTTGTAACCCTTCCACATAAGCTATTTTTGTGATAATGATTATGTCATTTATGATCTTACCATAACCTCTGGTGACTCCTCAGTCTGATTCACCAAAGATCACTTTGGGTCCATCCTTCTTTGGAGTGTACTCCCTCAAGTTACTCCTTGTTCCAGTCATGTGCTTGAACATCCACTGTCCAAGTACCATATAGGGGTATGGGTACTTGGACTTACCTGCAAGACATGTTTATTTTACCTTAGGACCCCAATAAGTATTGGGACCTTGGTGTAAGTCTGAAAAAGGACTTGTTTACCCGCAACTTTTCTAATTGGTAGACTAATAGTTACTCTAGCCATACTGGGATTATGCCAGCAATCTGTGGCATAGTGGCCCACTTTGCCACAGCACCAACACTCATGAATGTTGTACCTTCTTTTCTGATATGGTATTATAGCTGTGCTGACAGCAGCTCTCTGTCTAGAAGGAACAACAACAACCTTTTTCAGGTTCCTTTCAGCTAGGATCTGGCTGAAGGTGAGTCTTCCAGTAGACTTATTTATCCTGCTCTGAATGCCATCAACAGTCTTCTTTGCAAAAGACATGCTCTTGATAGCATCAAAAATAGCCAAATCAGGCTTGCTGATAGACTGATCCTTAGTTAGAGTCTTTGCTGGATGGCCCTGAAATTTGGCTGCAGCCACATTCTTGAGAGTGGGGGCTGGAGCACCAAAGACAAATGGTCTATGATGGGTCTTTTTTATTTCTTCATGGCATTCCTTGAAGGCACTCATCCACATTCCTCTTCTTCTTCCATTGGAAGGTAGACTTGTATTCTTTCAGCAAGAATTCTCATTCTTCTAATGACCATATATGTGAGTCCTGGTCATACCTATTAGAAGGGAGTATTACCCTTTCAAAGGTAATGGGTGGCTGAACTGGAGCTTTTTTCCTTTCCTTTAAAAGGGGTAGGCCTTGTGTTTCCCTTGAATCCTAAGCCCCTCTTGTTTCTTTGAGAGGAGAAGGAGTCAATGATGGGCAATATAGAATTGGGCTTAGAGTAGCTAGCCACAATCCTCTTCTCCTACTAGAGTTTCTCTTCCAGATCTCTAATGAGACTATTCTTGTACTTGATGGCGCCTATCTGAAAGAGAGTAATGTTCTTGAGTTGACTGACTTCCCTAACCTTCTGATTCAGCAAAGATGTTATCTCAGCCTGCTGGGAAGCAGCAAGCTGAAGGGAGGTTATCTCCTCACCATGCTTCTTAATCAATTTCTTGATTTTCTTGAAAGCATTCTGCAGTGCACCATACTTGTCAATCAATTGATTGACATATTTTTCAGAAACTGAGCCCGCTTCATCACTGTATGAAGAAGCATCAGAATCTGGACTAGTCTCATAGCCTATCTCAGAAGAAGAACTAAATAAGGAATGTACCTTGCTTGGAACAGGCTAATCCTGGCTGAATTTTTCATCAGACCTGGCCATTAGCCCATAGCAGCTAATGGCATCTTCATCTCTTTCATCCTCCTCTGAGTCATTATTTGACTGTGACAGAGGGGCCCTGATCCATATCCTAGTAGCAAGATAGTCTTCAGCATTTTCTACCTCAACAACAACCAGCCCTATGTAGGTTTCTTCATCTTCATCTTCAAACTCTGATGAAGATGAATCAGTCCAACTCTTCTCCTTCTTTGCAATGAAGGACTTCTCCTTCTTTCTCTTGTGCTTGTGAACCTTCTTCTCACCAGCTTCCTTTCACTTGACTGGATAGTCGGCTATAATATGCCCTGGCTTGCTGCAGCAGTAACACATAACTTTTAAAAAAAATGTTTACTAGTTTTAGAGTCATACCTGTCCTCCTTTGAGGGTTTCTTCTCAGTTCTGTAGTGGTCCTTACTATGATTAGAGGAGGAGGAAGGTCTGCTCCTCCACCCCTTCCTCTTCATCAGCTTCAGAAATTGCCTAGAGAAGGCAACAAATTCCTCATCAGACATATTGCAGTTTGATTAGCTTAGTTTTGAGCTGTCTAACTCAGCTGGCCTTCTTGGAGGAGAGGCAATCCTCTCCTTGCTCCTCTTTGAGCTCTCTGCCTTGAAAACCACAACCTTCTCCCTGATCAGTGATCTGCTGCTTGTATTCTCCACTTTCCTGGTAGTTAGCTGCATTTCATAAGACATCAGATTCCCAAACATAGTTGGTGGTGGAGTATTAGCCAGCTTTGCCACCTCCCTGATGGCACAAATCTTGGTGTCCCATTCTGTAGTTACAGACATTAGGAACTTGCCATTAAGTTCATAATTGCTAAAGACCCGGCCATAGGTCCTTAGCTGATTTACTATTCTGAAGAATCTTTCATAGAAGCTAGCTATGCCCTCTTCCTTAGACTGCCTGAAAGCCTCATACTCTTAGTTGAGCATGGAATTCCTGTCATCTCTGACCTCTTCTGTGCCCTCCATGTAGACCACCAAAGTGTCCCATATCTCCTTGGAGGTCTTGTAGTGAACCAGGTTCTGAAAGGTAGAATCCTCAATATCACTATCGCGTGCAGAAATGAGAAAATTACTACTTAATGCTCTACCGAGCAGTATGGTACTGAGGAGAAGGTGCAGCAGCAAGGCGCACAGTTGGAGTCGGCAAACTGGTCCTGAATGAAGAGTCAGCCTCAACATCATCTGCACGTGCGGCACCCTCCGCCCTAATTTCACAAATCTGATAGTGCCAATTCCCTCCATCTGAGACCTTACGGATCAACTTAAACGTTGACATCATGGCCACCGTAATACAATGGCCCTTAGAGATGACAATCATTGGTGGCAGCAACTCCATGATGCCCAATCCTTTGGAAATTCGAGTGATGAAGTGCGAGCCTCTTAGGGTCCGTTCGTTTCAACGACATTCATATTGAAGTATTGGCTTTTAATCCAATATGAATACACATGGGAAATGACATTGAGTTTAAATCAAATTCTTTTGTTCGGCCGCATGATGACTTTCTGTCATAGGAATTGACATTAATCACTTTTTATTGTTTGTTTGTAGAAAAAATTTCACTCATAGGAATTTGCATTGGTCAATGCTCTCAAATAAAAATAACAAACACAGATTTTTCGTCCGGAATCAATTTTATTGCCCGGACATGAATTTTTCGTCATGACGCGATGTTTTTGCCCGAGCTTAAATTTTTCGGCCCGAACGCGAAATTTTTCGCCCGAACACGATTTTTTCGCCGAGACGCAATTTTTTCGCACGGACTCAATTTTTTTACCCGAACTAAAATTTTTCGCTCCGACACTAATTTTTCGCCTGGACATGACTTTTAATCCCGGACGTGATTTTTTCGCCCGGACGCAACTTTTTCGCCAGGACGCCACTTTTTCGCCTGGACGCGTTTTTTTTCGCCCGAACGCCATTTTTTTGTCCGACGCGATTTTCGAACGGGGTTTTCTTCTTCCCTTTTTTCAATGGAAAATTCATATCAAGAAATTTCAATGTACCCGTCGTGATTTTTCGCCTGGACACGAAAAATATCGCTCGGACGCGATTTTTTTGCCCGAAAGCAATTTTTTCGCCCGGGCATTACTTTTTCTCCTGGACGCGATTTTTTTCCCATGGACTCGATTTTTTCGCCCCGAAGCGAAAAGCAAAGCGAAAAGCGATGCGATATTTTCGCTTCGGGGAGAAAAAAATCGCGACCGTGCGAAAAAATCGCGCCCGGGCGGAAAAATAACGGTCGATCGAAAAAATCACTTCCGGGCGAAAAAATAGCGCCTGGGGGAAAAAATCGAGCCCGGGCAAAAAAGTCGCTTTCCAGACGAAAAAAACACCGCGGGTTGAAAAAAATCGCGTCCGTACAAAAAAAATGCGCCCGGGCGAAAAAAATCGTGTCGGGGCGAAAAAATTGCATCCGGGCGAAGAAAACGCCCACGAGCAAAAAAAATCGCGTCTGGTCGAAAAAATCTCGTCCGGGCGAAAAAAACACGTCCGGGCAAAAAAAACGCGTCCGGGCAAAAAAATAGCGCCCTGGAGAAAAAATAGCGTCCTGGCAAGAAAATCGCGTCCGTGTAAAAAAGTCGCATTCGGTCGAAAAAATCATGTTTGGTCAAAAAAAACCGCATTCATACAGAAAAAATTTCTCTTCTTTTGAAAAGTCGATGTTGTCAATCTGAATATCCGCACCTGGAGATAGACATTGAACCAATGAGTTTTTAGTTTTGTGTGAATATCTATGACTTTCCACCAGAAAGCCAATTCCAATCTACAATTGTCGATATGAACAACGAAAATGACTTTCATTTTCTTAAAGCCAATACTTTAATATCAATGTCGTTAAAACGAACAGACCCTTATTGATTTCAGGGGAAGGTATGTGGCCTAATGAATAAGGTAGTTGGCAATAACACATCTGAGGTGCAGGGGCACATACTTGTCCATGCTGTATAGGTAGAGGAGATCCTGCCAGCCCATCACGTTCTGGTTCATGGTAAGGGCATTGATGTTATACCCAATCAAGTGATGAACGTAACAGAGTGCGGGAGAGATGATTTGGGTAGTCTTCGCTTTACAAGCCTCATACGGCTGGTTCCTTCCCATAATGGACTACCAAAATTCGCTAGGAGAAACTCCCTCGGAGAATTTGTGGGGTGGGTAAAGAACATCCGTCGTGGGTTTAAATCTCGATATAGACCGCCAGTGTGCACATACCATAAATATAAGTACAGTCGCGCATACAAAAGGACACAGAAGTTGGCTCATATGTTGTCACATCTATGGCCTTTAGAATGCGAAAGGTGGTGAGAAACTCAAGCGTGAGTTTACGGTACCAAGTACTCCTCAATGGAGAACAGGTTCCCCCAAGAAACCACATCAAGTAATCGTTCCACCACCGCGTCTAGATGTATGGTTGTGAGCTCCGAGTGAGAAACAAGATGGTGATCCAGACAATTTTTCTAACGCAGCATATTATTCCTCTTAAGAAATTATGGTCACCAGCAAGAAAGAAGAACCTTCACCCCAGAGAAACCTGCTCATTACCTTCTTAACACCCATGATATCATTGAACAAGATATCACGGAGGAAGAAGAAAGAAAATGGGGAAGAAATGGTGTAGGAAATCGACCGTAAACGGCCAGACAAAGGATATCGGGAAAAAGTTGCAAGTCACGCATCTGGGAAGAAAGCTAGGGCCAGCGTGCGAAACAAGTAGCGATCAACAATTTTTATAAAAAAATTGCACGATCGTGCGATTTACTCGCGCACGGGCAAGTCGTCCGTGCAATTTTGTAAACTCTACCCAAACTCCAAATTTTTCCGGGAAAGAAGATACATGTGAAAATAGAGAACAAAAATGGAACAACAGAATGAGACGCAATAACTGCTTTACTCCACTCTTCACAGGGCGCAGAACACGTGCAATGTTTTTCAAAAATTAAGCTTAAACAAACTAGTAACAATTAGATTTATTGGCATAGCTTGATAAAATTACTTAACAACTACTCCTACTCGACAAGTATTGGGTTTTCTGTCATCCCAGAATGATTTACTCAACAATCAAAATATACTAACTAATTGGTCTATGAAAACTAAAAAGCACAGATAAATGTGATATTATTTATTTCAGTAACGCGTACCGATACGGTGACATGAAAGTTGCCCCTATAATACATGCACAAAGCATCAGGAAGGAGTAAATAATATGGTGTTGAAATCTCAATATATATCTCCACATGCAGGTGATTCATTCCATTATCGGGCAGTAGAGTGAGATTGACTACTTCCCGAATCTGATTATGCAGAACCCTACAAAGAATTAGACACGAGAATGAGATCAAGAAACAAATTAGAAGAATGACATGAAAAAAATACTATATTCGGGAGCGATCCTGATATAACTTGTTGGATTGTGAGGCGCCCTTAGGGGGGTGGTTAATAAGGGTTAACAAAATTTAGTTCTTAATCAAATCTACTCAGTGAAATAATTACAGAAATCAAATCCAATTTTTCATAACCAAAGATAAACACTTAGAATATCATAAGAATACAAATGATTATATTTTATTTCATAAGTGTTAAAAATAAAATACAATAAATCTCTATATATTGAAAATGGTGAAATGAAAGTGGGGGATTGGGCGACCTTGCGATTAACCAGGTCGGCAGATCTATTGCAGATGGCTTGTTCTTTGGCGTTCTGGGTTGTTTTTTCACGCGGAATGTGCGGACAGAGGCGGCGGCCAGCCAGGACGGCTTATGCTCAGCAGGCAGTTGGATCCCAGAAGGTATCTGGGCGGATAGCTTCTCTATCCGCGGAGTCTGGTAATATGCAGAATTTGCTGGAGCTCGGCAAACCCGCATGGCAGATGCCTTGGTTTAGCTCTAGTGGTGAGGCTGGTGGAAGCTGTAGGGTTCGCCGGTTAGAGCGGACATGGGATGGAGTTCTCCGGGATTGGCGGACTGATACCAGTGTCCGCCAGTAAGCGCGGACTGGCCCTTGTGGCCGGTGGTGTGGACTTGGATGGTTCTGAACCAAGTCCAGGTTTGGCTCAATCCGGGGAGATCTCACGGTAAAGCGCAGACTGCTTCTCAGTCCGCCAAGCTCGGCAGCAGTTATCATGTGCCTTGGTTGCGAGCTTGGGGAATGCAGACTGGAGTTGAGTCTTCAAGGCGTGTGGACTGATGCAGTGTCTGCCAAGCTCGGCAGCAGTTGCCGTATGCCTTTGTTGCAAGCTTAGGGAATGCGGACTGAAGTAGAGTCCGCAAGGAGTGCGGACTGGTGCAGAATCCGCCAAGTTGGACAGCTTGGCTATTGTGCCTTGGTTGCTAATTTGTGTGTGCGGACTGGTGATGTGTCTGTAGGACGCGCGGACTAGGCGGTGTCCGCTAATAGGCGGACAAGGTGTTGCTGCAGAGTTCTGCTGGTGGCATCGTCCTAGCTTGGCCTTTGGCGACAAGGCGGATAGGTTTGCTATCCGGCCTTGGTTAAGCTATTGGCAGTCTGGCTATCCTGCACAGGTCACAACGGACTAGCGGTGTATCCTCGGCTTGCAGATACACTTGGTTCTTGCCGTGAGATGGGGCGGTTATCCTATCAGCTAGGGTGATGACCAGACTCCTCATCGTGCCTATAAATAGGACCCCCTGTCACATCAATTATAAGAAGCGAATGAACAGTAAGTGAACTCGAGCACACTTATTGCGGTCTGGATTTTGTATCCGTGCGGTTTTAAAATTGACCGGGTTGTGCTGTGCAGGTTGTGCGGATAGTGTTGGAAGGCCAGGACTTGGTTCTGACTGCGGTCAGGGATAGTGTGGACTCTGCGGATAGAAACCAGTGGTTAACAGCAGGTCGCGGGTTGTGGCTAGGCGGTCTCTCTTATGCAACTAGTTTCCCGGTTCAATAAGTTGTCCGCTTTTGGCGGCCTGTTCAGTTCGGCAGCAGCAGATCGTACGGTCAGACGACTAGGCGACCTTGCAGTTAGGCGGATTGTTGATCGGGAGTAGATTTCCTCCTTGCATTGGAATAACAGGCAGTCCGCACGGCTTGTTTTGCGGTCTGGCGACCTAACGGTTTTTTGCGGACTCCGTAGTGTAGCAGTAGAGCCGACGGCTAACTCTTTGAGTCCGGGCGGTTAGATTTTGCCTTGTAATTGTTTCTTCTTTCCTTTTGGGTACATTGGCGAATCATGTCTCGTCTTATATGTCTCGCATTGTAAAGATTATTTAGTACAAGATTCTTGCTCTTCTAATTTGCATCTGGTTTATTTGGGCTCGGATTGGTTGAGTGTTCCTGCGCCTGGTTTCCCGTCTTCCGCTATATCAAATTTTAACATGGTATTAGAGGGAACAGAGGCTTGAGCAGTAGATCAACCGGCAGTTTGCTTAAGTGCTTCTGTGATTCTAAGTGAACCAGGGTTAAGTGCAATGGAAGGTGGTTTTGCAAGGGATCTTGGAATAGAGCTTCTTACATGGACTAACTTTGGAAAGTGGAAGTCATGTATGAAAAGCTATCTTCTTGGCGAGGACCTTTGGGAGGTGGTTTGCGGAGACAAAAGGCAAGTGGTTACTACTGGCAATGCTGAAGTGATGAGAGCTTGGAAGGAGACTAACACGAAAGCAGAGTCTATTCTCAAGCAAGTTATCTCATCGGAACTCTTGAACTACATCGACATATGTCGGTAAGCTGCGGAGGTTTGGAATTCCCTCGATGGGTTGTTCAACAAGGAGGTGAAGTTGGCTACTGAGGTTGATCCCTCTACTTATGATCAGCAAGAGAGGAGTGTTTCTCCTAGGCGTTATGGGAAGAGGAAGGAAGGACCAAGGTGCTATAGATGCAAGCAGCCTAGTCACCTCAAGAAGGAGTGTAAGGTTGTCTTGCACTCAGTGAACGTTGCTCATGTTGGGAGTAAGGAGAAGAACATGGTTGGGTCATCAACAACTTCTGATGCTGATCGGTTAAAGTCCAATGATAGTGCAACTATTTAGCATGAAAGACAAGGGCACGTGAGGATGGACAAGCTGAAAGCAACAGTGGTGTGACGCCTTGTGAGAGGCTTGCCTAGGATGTCATCCTTTGGCGACGGTCAAGCTTGCACGGGATGTCAACACGGCGAAGATTATCACTTTACGTTTGATAAGGCGCAGTACAGGTGTAAGGTACCAGTAGAGGTTGTCCATGATGATCTGGTGGGACTGACCATCACCGCCAGTCTTGGAGGCAGCAGGTACATGATGATATTGGTTGATGACTACTCGAGGTATACTTAGGTGTACTTCATGAAGGAGAAGTCAAACGCGTTCTGTTTGTTTGTGGAGTTCAAGAAGCTCGTGGAGGGTCAGCTTGGTCTGCGGATCAAAAAGTTGAGAATGGGTAACGGAGGTGAGTTCGACTTAACTGTGTTCTCTAACTTCCGCAGGAAGTATAGAATCCGAAGGGAGCTCTCTTTTGGACATACTACGCAACAAAGTGGAGTTGCAGATCGGAAGATCCATCTTTTGACGGAGACCTGCAAGTGTTGGCTTCGGTGCAAAGGCATTCCTAAGGCCTTTTTGGCGGAAGGGATGGCCTGCACGACACATGTCATCAATCGGATGCCTCTGAGTCCGATCAACTTGAAGACTCCGTATGAGCTGATGTTCAGGATAAATCTCAATGTGAAGCACCTTCGAGTGTTTGGATCTACCTGCTTTGTACACACTCTGGATGCTCTCAATACGAAGCTAGTCTTCGTTTAGTATGATGAGAAAAAGAGAAGATGGAGGTATATGGAACATACGATGAAGAAGTTCATCGTGTCGAGAGACGTTGTCTTCGATGAGTTGACGTCGTATTGGGGTAGCTCAGATGTGGAGCTAGAGGTGAGCAGGTCAGATGGTGGGCTGAAGGAGGCTTCTGCTAAGGTTCAGATGGAGATGTCTGTGTCACCAGGAGCTCCAGGTTGTTCTAGCTCCGGGCAAGATGCGTCTAGTTCTGGAAGTATGGGGAGCGATGCTCAAGGTGCTTCTAGTTTGAAGACGGTTGCTTCTGGTTCAGGAAGCAAGAGGAGTGATACTCTAGGTGGTTCTTGTTCAGGTAGCAAGGGGAGCGATGTTCCAGACAGTTCAGGTTCAAGAGCGGAGGCTTCTGGTTCAAGTAGTAGGGGGAGCGTTGCTCCAGGTGCTTCTTGTTCATGAAGCAAGGGGAGCATTGTCCGGGTTTGCCCGGGAACGGAGCTGGTTTAGAAGGAGAAGCGAAGGTGGATAACCGTGATCAGGTTCTTCGGAGATCGAAGAGGATCACCAACCTACCAGCTCGATATTGCGAAGGAAACACGGTGAGCTTAGTCTCATGTTTTCTCGCAGGCCCTAAGATCGAGCGAGTGCCTTTTAGCTGTGATGATACCACTGGAGTCAAGGAGGTGAATGACGCCACGGTTGAGGAGGTGACTACTCTTAGAGGAAACGAGGCTTGGGGCCTTGTGCCCAAGATCGGTTGTGATACTCCTGTGATGCACAAGTGGAGGTTGATGTTTGGCACACTAGAAACTGTGTACCCAATTTGGAGAAGCCTCACTTAACTCAATGATATACATAAATGTGTATTTGATGAGATGTTGAGTTTCAATGTGCAGGTTAAAGAAATGCAGGATAATTTTCTAAGTACAAGTGTCGACACTTGTGAGGGAAATGTGTCGACACCAGAAGCAAGATTGTGTCGACACACAGGACTTGTGTCGACACACAGAAATTCTGTCAGCAGCAGTTGTGTCGATACCTAGGACTTGTGTCGATACACACTCAACACCAGCTATGTTGAAGACAAGAAGTAGTTGTGTCGACACACAGGACTTGTGTCGACACACAGGACTTGTGTCGACACACACTCAAAGAAATCTGTCAACAAAAGCTATACTGAGACTGGAAGGCTTGTGTCGACACACAGGACTTGTGTCGACACACAGGACTTGTGTCGACACACACTCAAAGAAATCTGTCAACAATAGCTATACTGAGACTGGAAGACTTGTGTCAACACACAGGACTTGTGTCGACACACACTCAAGAAATCTATCAACAGAAGCTGTGTCAAGACTAGAATCAGTTGTGTCGACACATAGGACTTGTGTCGACACCTCTAACAGAAGCTGTGTCGAGAAGATAAAGAATGACTGTGTCGACACATTGGGAGCTTTGTCGACATCATCAAGACTTGTGTCAACACATGGTCTATTTGTGTCAACACATCTGAAGTGTTATGATGACAGTTCTCTGCTATGATAGAAGTTCAAGGAGGAGATAGTTGTCAAGACTGAAGACCTGACAGTTGTCATAAGTAACAAAGCTGACACATCTATCAGAGATGTTAGAAGGCCGTTATATATCGGATCAGCCGGTAACCTTGGATGGATTCTATATATATACCTATTCTATCACAATCAGAAGTAATAAACAAGAGAGGGGGAACAAGAGACAAACCAAGAAGAAGGCAAATCCTAAAGAGACTGCAAGAAAAATTCAGATCTGATTCTGAATTCAAGAAGGAAGCTGGATTGAAGATCAACTCCAACTCCAATTGAAGATCAACCTTACTTGGTACAAATTCAAGAAGCTTTGGAGAAGCTAAGACAGGTTGGATCTAAAGTAATTAGTTCAATCAAGAACTAATCAAGAAGCTTTCACCCTATTCTCTTTCTATCATGGTAAAGATTTTATTGTTTTAAACAATTAATTTCCTTGTAAGATCTTATATAGATCTGAGTTGTAAGCCTATATTTATAAAGGCTGAGGTAGGGCTGAGAGTTTGAGGTAGGACTTGAAGAAGTTTGAGTTGTAGGCCTGGTGATAAAGGCTGAGGTAGGGCTGTTTCCTGAAGTAGGATTCTTGGTAAGAATCTGAGGTGTAGGGCTTGAAGATGTCTGAGTTGTAGGCCTGGTGATAAAGGCTGAGGTAGGGATGTTGCCTGAGGTAGGAGTCTTGGGAATATTCTGAGTTGTAGGACTTGAAGAAGTCTGAGCTGTAGGAACTAGTTGGGTTCTGAGTTGTAAGATCTGAGGATCTGAGATAGTGGAAGGAAGTTTGGCCGAATCCAGTTCTCTACTGGATAGGTGAAGGGGGAGAGTGGACGTACCCTAAAGACTCTTCCATAGGTCATTAGCTCATTTACAATTCTAAAGAATTTTTTGTAGCATTCAACTATACTGTCAGTCTTGGCTTGTCTAAAGCTCTCATATTCTTGATTTAACATGGACATTCTATCCTCTCTTACTTCTTCAGTTCCCTCCATGTAAACAATCAAAGTGTCCCACATCTCCTTGGAGGTTTTGTAATGTACCAGATTCTGGAATGTAGAATCATCTATAGCACTCACAATTATATTTTGTGCTCTCTTGTCTAAGGTTGCTAGGATGATCTCTTCCTTAATCATTTCTGAATAGCTCTTTGGAGTTTTGAGATTTGCATCAAGAACTGATATGTTCATTGAAATGAAAGGACATTCTTGAACTGTGATGTAAATTCTTGGATCAGATGCTTCCATGAACAATCTGACCCTCTCTTTTCATATGCCAAAGTTTTCTTTCCTACAGATATGAAGTTTCATGGATCCAAGTTCCTTCTGATTCTCACTTGAACCCATTCTGGCTAACAGTTAATTTCCTTGGAGATCTCTTCAGACTATTAGGTCTATATTTGAGTAACCTCCCTCTGATACCACTTGAAATATTTGGTTTAAAGAGCCTAAACACCTAGAGGGGGGTGAATAGGTTCAAATATTTTTTAACAACTTAGCCAATTAAAAATGTTAACACAGCACAACTATCACAGCACAAAGAATGACAATCACAGAAAATACACAACACAGCACACAATTATTTATAGTGGTTCCCCAATTTTAGCACATATGAATTGAATGACAAGTTTCTCAGGTCACTAACCAAAGACTAGGATACAAAAATATGTGCCATCAGAGAGGTGGCAAGGCTTGTTGATACACCTTTACCAATCTTGTTTGGAAAACTGTTATCTTATGAGATGCAGCTCACTGCCAGAAAGGAGGAGGAGAAAAGCAATAGTTCTGAATTTAAAGAAAATTCAGTAGCATTCAAGGCTGAAGCTACAAGAAAGGGTAGGAGAAAGTCTCCTTCTCCACCAAGGAGAATTGCTGAGGCTGAATCAGAAAATCTTGACATCAACACTTCAGACAGCCACAACTCTGATGAAGATTTTGCTATCTTTACAAGACAGTTTCAGAGGTTCATGAAGAAGAAGAAATGGAGAACAAAGCCATCTACATCCTTCTCCAAAGATGACTATTATAAGAAGAAGAAACCTTCCAAGGATGACAGGTATGGCTCTAATCCTAGTAAATAAACTACTTTTAAAATTATTTGTTATTGCTGCAACAGGCCTGGATATGTCATAACTGATTGTACTAACAAGAGAAAGGAGTCTAAGGACAAGAAAAAGCATCAAAATAAGGGAAAGAAGGAGAGGTCCCTTGTTGCCCAGAAGCAAAAGAGTTGGACTGACTCTTCATCATCAGAATCAGGAGAAGAGGATGAAGCAGAAGCCTATATAGGATTGTTCACTACAGAAGAGGATTCTGTGGAAATAGAATTCTTGCAAATGTTGGATTTCGTAAATGGAAGTGAAGATCATTATTGCAGAGGGCTGATGGCTCTATCTGAGGAAGATCAGTTGCAGGATCATCCTTGTCCCAGTAAGGCATACAATCCATCCTTAGTTTCTGATTATTATACTGGATCTGAATCAGAAGCATCTGCATCAAGAGATGTGGATGGTTCAGAGTCTGAAGGGGATGTTCATCAATTAATTGATGAGTATGGTGGTCTGTTGCAAGCTCTTAAGAGAAGCAAATTCCTTTTCAAGAAGCAGGCTGAGGAAATTGAATCTCTCAAATTAGCTGCATCAGATTCAGCAAAGATGTTGGATTTGAAATTGAAAGAGGTTGATAAACTGAAAAAAAATAACTGTTATTCAGATGGGTACAATCACTTTCAAAAATAATCACATCAAGAATCTAGAAGTAAGACTTCAGAAAGAAAAGGATCTTGTGGCTAAATTCTCTAAGCCAAAGTCAGTCTTACCCATAATTTATAATTTCATCTCCAAAAAGGGTAAGACATGATTAGGCTTCAAGGAAAGAAAAGGGCAGCCAATTCTCAAAGAAAAGGCAAAGCCCCAGTTCAGCCACTAGGTATGAAACCCCTATTTCTTTTAGAAAAGTGATGCAGCCTACTAATAGGTATGATCATGACATCACTCATGGTCATTGTAAGTATAGTGATCTGAATGGCAAGGGTGCAAATGCTAATAGGGTACCCCATGAGCAAACCCATCAGGTTCTTAAGGAATCCTTAGTGTTTGTTACTCCAGCACCTGGACTGAAAAGGACTGCTGACATCAATATTGTTAAGCATGTACTTAAGAAAAGGTACAATAGATTTGAGTGTTGGTGCTGTGGTAAGGTGGGCCACTTTGCCATTGATTGTTGGTTTAATACTAGTATTCAACATAAGGCCAGCTTACCTGTCAGAAAGGCTGCAAGTAAGCATGTCAAATATCAAGCTGACCTGGACCTAGGACCCAATAACAATTGAGGTTCTAAGGATAGGTAATTTTATTTGATGCAGGTGAGTCCAAGTTGCCATACCCCTATATGGTACTTGGATAGTGGATGTTCCAGGCACATAACTGGAACAAGAAGGATGTTGAAGGATTACTCTCCCATAAAAAATGGACCCAAAGTGATCTTTGGAGGATCTGAAAAGAGAGTCATCAAAGAGTTTGGTAACATTTCCAATAACTCTATTATTATCACCCAAGTGACTTATGTGAAAGGTCTAAAACATAACCTAATTAGCATAAGCTAACTAAGTGATCTTGGTTATGACACTTCTTTCCTCAAGAGTGTGTGCCAAATAAGAAGGTGAAGTGATCAAGAGATCATTCTGACAAGCATTAGGAAAGGAAATGTCTACTGTCTTAACTTTGATTGTGAGAATAAGATCTCTCCTATTTGTCTAGTTGCAGATGAGAAAGCATCTCATTATGTCCAATGGCACAAGAGGCTAGCTCACCTGAACTACAAGTCAATATGCCAACTCTTTAGTATGGAGTTAGTGAGGAATAGTCCTCAGGTCAAGTACATTAAAGAGGGTGTATGTTCAGCTTGCCAAAAGGGCAAACATACCAGGACCTCTTTCCATGGACATGATACCAAAAATTCTGTAAGATGTCTATATCTTTTGCATATGGATCTATTTGGTCCTATGCCAGTTCATAGTCTAGGTAGGAAAGCTTATACATTTGTAATTGTGGATGACTATTCTAGATTCACATGAGTTTTCTTTTTGAGGCAGAAATCTGAAACTCCTACTGTCTTTCATAATTTTATTAGGCAAATTCAGAATGAACTTAACAATTCAGTGGTCAAAATCAGAAGTGACCATGGAACTGAATTTTAGTTTGAATGCATGACAAAGTTCTGTGAAGAACTTTGGATTCATCAGGAGTTCTCCTCACCTAGAACTCTCCAGAAATATGGGATTGCTGAACGAAAGAATAGGACTCTTATTGAGGCAAGTAGAACACTACTAAGTGACACTTCTGAAAGTGAGGGTAAGATCTATCTTAACTCTAGAGGGGGGGTGAATAGAGTATTTTAAAGTAAATTTACAATTTAAAAATGCACAGCAGTAAAGGCTTAATTTATGTATAGGTGTAAGGTGCTTTGATGTAGAAAATAAAACTAAAGCAGTAAAACAAAAACCACAGCACACAGCAAAGAATATCCACAAGAAACCAGAAGACACAAGGAACTATAGTGGTTCCCCAAAAACATGGGTACATCCACTCTTCTACCACCCTTGGTAGGAATCCACTACATGATGAGGTTATCAGGTATCCTGAGCACCAATGAGCTTTTGATAAGGTGCTCAAAAACCAAACTAGATTTTTTGATCAGGTGTCTTGCCACCACTAAGTTTTGACAAGGCTCTCAGAACTAGAATCAAGACTTTTGAAGGGAGTTTTGATAACCCTTTTACAGCAGGAAAAGAAAAAGGAAAAGGTGAAGTTGTTTTCTCTGTCTCATTCACTGAGAGAAGACTTAGTGGATTGATTGTGTTGTCAAAGCTCCCCCTGAGATGTAGATGGTTCAGAGATGAGAGCTTTGCTAGGGTGATAGGTCTTCAGAAGCTTCAGATCTCCAGCAGAAGATGGTTTCAGCAGAGGCTGAAATATGAATTGTCTGGAGTCCTTGATGTTGAAGCTATTATCACTTTTCAGTATGCCAATATTCAACTAATTCTCCAGGATTGATCACTTGATTTTTTTTTAATTGATCTCACTATCCTGTGAATCTGTACTGAGAATTTCTTGTTGTAGATTGTCTATTCTTGTGTAGTCTCTTGTTTTATATCTGTCGGACTAGAAAAGATGATTTATTCTCTGAAGATCCTCTATCCAAGATAGTCGTTAGCAGTCAATAAATGTCTTCCATTAATGTTTTGTCTTCTGGAGGAAAGTCCAATAAACATTCTCTGATAAATACCTTGAAACTTGCTCCTGAATAAATGAAAATGGCTAGCAGATCTCATGAAATAAATGCTGAGAGAATTTGAAAAACATTCCAAAAGCTGACTGAATTTGAATCCTCAAAGTCGTCGATCTCTCAGGAAAAACGTCGATCTGAGCTCTACGATCGTCGACCTGACCTCAGAGATTGGATTGAACATCAGACAGAAAACGTCGACCTGAGCTCGAAGATCGTCGACCAGAGCTCAGCGACCTGAAGAATAAGCTGAAGACAGATCGTCGATCTGAGCTCGAAGATCGTCGACCGGAGCTCGACGATTTTGCAGAGTTAAGCTCAGAGAGCGTCGAACGGAGTTCGACGTTTTGTCGACCTAAGCTCGACGATAATTTTCTTTGTCTCAGCTCTAAGTCTGAATCCTTAAATGGTCCTGGGGGCAGCTTCAAACCTAAGTTCTAAGCCCTAGACTCATTCTAACTTGACCTTTTCAACTATACATCTAGGTCAAACTGATTTCCTAAAAACATAGTGATCCTTGCCCAAATTAGTAATAGGGTGTTCCAACAATCTCCCCCTATTTGGGTTAGGATTACTATTTACAGAACTCAGTAATAAATACAAAATCAACACACAGAAAAACAAAAATCTAACACAAAAGAGAAGATCATGCAACATAGCAGCAAACAGATGGAATATCAGCAAATGTTCAAAATGAGTATACTGTCTGCTTACAAATGTCATTTCTTTTCACTTCCCTTCTTAAATAAGATTTCCCTGCTGGGATTTAGAGCTTCTTTCTTTGACCTTCTATCATCTTCCTCACCTAAAGAGGTTTGAGATCTTGGCCTGGGAACCACAGCCTTAGGATGCAGTTTCATGTAGTCCACTGGAACAAAGAATATTCCTTGATGTATACCTTTCCGGTTCTGCCTTTCTTTGATCTGACAAAGTAGTAATGTTGGAAGTGTCTTTCCCTTATTCTCTGGCCTTCTTCAGCTGATCTAAAGCAGCAAGTTCTTTCATCCTAGCAGTCCATGATAATGGATTGTTCTCTGGATCTTCAAAAGGAACTGCAGGCTCATATCTGTTGACAGTTTCTGAAGCAGTAGGAGTTCTTGTATCAACCATTTCTCTTAGTTTATAGGGGAAAGGACCTTTAGTGGAGTCCATGTGTCTTTGTCCTTCCCTTGCTTGAAATATGCGTCCTCTTTGATTTTCTCTATATTGTCCCCTTCTGGACTGATAACCCCTTTGATATTGCCCCCTGGGATGATATCTTTGAGAGGATTAGGAGGAACTTTGCTTTGGAGCTGAGGTTAGAGAAGCTGAGCCTCCACCTGATCCTGAATCTGGAGGAGGAGGAGGAGGCTGAAATTGGGATGAACCTTTCTCATACTTATCAAACTTTCTTTTCTTCCTCATGGCCTTTAGTTGATTTTTAGAATATTGCATTCATGGTTCAGTAATTTGGCAATCATGCAGAATATAGTAGGGTATATCATTAGCATCCTTGGGCTTAGCAAGAGGGACTTTCATCATGGCCTTGCTTCTGGCCTTCCTTTTCTTTGTAATGGTACCAGAAGAGTCATCAGAGTCAGTGTGAGACTGATCACTTTCTGAGCTCTGGGGTCTATCATACAGATCATCAATGCTTTTGATGTACTTCTCTTGTTGTTTCAGTTGTTCAGAAGTCAGAGCAGGAGCAGCAGCAACAGCAGAAATAGAACTTATGGAAGCAGCAATAGGAGCAGAAGTAATTGGAGCAGCAGGTTCAGGTTCTTCCAAATAAGCAGCAGTATCAGCAACAACAGACATCATTTCAATGTCAGAAAATCCAATAGATGTAACAGCAGTAGCAGCAACAACAATAAAAATAGAAGCAATGACATCCTCAGCCTTGAAAGAGTTTACATAAGATACAATCTGGCTGGGATCACATTCTGAAACAGGCACAATGGCCTTAGTAAGGTCTTCAACTTGTAGAACTGGCATAGAATTGAATTACATAGTATCAAAAACTGACAGCAGGCTCTGAAGATCTACTGCAAATACTGGAGCAGGTTCTGAAACTTCAGCAGCCTCAGGCAAAACCAGAGCTTCATTAGGCATCTCCCCCTGCCTGGATTCAGTGAAAACTGGATCAAGGCACCTAGAAGAAGGGATTGTCTGAGAGGAGAGGAAGGGAGATAGCCTGGTAGACAACTCCTGAACATTTTTCAGAAGTGGAGCCAAGGTGGTCTCCAGCAATGAGGTTTGCCTGGGGGCTAGCAGCTCATACAACCTGTCTTTCAAAGCTGAAAGATCTACATGCTCAAGAGGGGCTTGAGTAGAGGTAGGAGTTGATGTAGCTGGAATGATGTTGGCTGGGACTGATGGAATGGATGGTGTGGAAGTAGGAGGTATAGGGATGGATGGCCCAGTAGAAGGAATTGTTGAGATTGATGTTACTGAAGTGGAGATGGATGATATGGGAGAGGTAAAGGATGGGGTGAAGGATGATTGAGAAAGTATGTCCTGAAGAAGTTGTTGGTAGGAAGATGTAGATGGAATCTCAGGAGGAGAGGGAGGAGAATCATCCATGAAGGAGTCATCTAGAAGATGAAATGATGGAGTGGTGACAGGTGGATAGTAGTACAAGGGATGGAATGATTCTGAGGTAGTGGCTGGAGGAGGTGAAATGGGTGATGAGATTGTAATGGGGGAAGATATGGCTATGTTTGAGATGAGTGGTGAGGTTGATATGACTGGTGCAAAGACAGCTGGAGGAGGAGGAGAAGCAGGCAAATCTTCTGTTGGGGCAGAGACCTGAGGAGGAGGGACTGAGGCAGTCCTTATGCCTGAAGTAGATGTTGCTGCAGTAGCCCTGTTGGGGTTTATAATCTGCCTGTCCCACCTGCTGAAGAGGGCACAGGTGAGCCTTTTGGATGCATTGATGTGCATCCCACTTGAAACTAGCAGATCAGGGCACCTGTGATGTAGGTAAACCCCTATAATCCTCCCCAAACTGACACAGCTTTTGCTAATTTTCTTCTTGATCAAATTAAAGAAGATTGATCACCAATCCAGATGTTTCTTATCAACTAAAGCTCCCATTAAGCATAACTGATACCTTGAGATTGTATCATGAGCTGAGTGCTTTGCCAGAAGCACTTTGCCAACAACATCAGCCAAAATTTGAAATTCAATAGATAAATTCTTTTTCAGCAGTTTATTAGGGTTCACAGCAGAGTGACTCATTCGATCTAACAATGAATCATATTACTCTCCAGACAAATCGATGGAGTCATTCCCAGTACTTAATGCGAATACTTCTGTCAAAAGAGCGGGGGACATTGGTACCTGAGTTCCATTGATGGTGCCGATTATAGAGTTTTCATTCTCATTGGTGGCAGTAAAAACCCATTCTTTTACTTCATCTGCTGCAATCTTTATTCTTGTGGTCATCAACTGAACTAACTGCTGTTCGCGGAACAGATTCAGAATGTCTTTGAATCCCTGATCACTGCAATCGAAGGAGTTCATATCAATGTCAAAGCCTGTATCAAATTTCATTTTGGAGAGAGCGGCGACCGACATTGCCATCTGTACCTACAAAGATTCAACAAACACGACCAAGTGTAGAGAGTTTGGAGGGAAAGAGAAAAATTTGCAGAGAGTATGAAAGCATAAACGACGAGCGGCGGCCGAAAAATGATTTTATATTAGGGTTCGACGCGAAAAAGGAAGGATCGTCGATCTCTGTTCGACGATCAGGACTCCTAAGGGAAGCTGAAAGGTCTTCAATATCGTAGATCTCAGTTCGACGATCTAGAGAGAACATCGAGCTCAGTTCGACGATCGAAGGCCTGAAAGAGATAGTATACAACTATCTGACAAGCTCTGAACTCAGGTCGACGTTTTGGGAAAACGTCGATCTCCGTTCGACGTTTCTCGGGAAAATGTCGATCTCCGTTCGACGCTTTCTAGGGAAACTTCGAGCGCAGTTCAGAGTCAGAAACTATCCTACAGACACAAAAAAGAGATGAGTTTTTAGCCTAATCTTGGTCTGCTTTTAGCTTTTCAAAATCTTGTAATTTATTTTAGGCTTCCTCCATCTAACATGCCTAATTGATTGAGGAAGAAGTTGTGTTTCTTTTCATCCAAAGGCTTGGTGAAAATATCTCCCCTTTGCAAATCAGTTGGGATATATTGAAGTTCAATTTTATTTTTCTCAACAGTATCCCTTAGAAAATGATGCCTAATTTCTATGTGTTTTGTCCTACTATGGAGGACTTGATTTTGTGCAATGGAAATAGCACTGGTGTTGTCACAAAATATTTTAGACTTCTCTAAGTTGTAACCATAGTCTAGGAGTTGATTTTGTATCCACAATATTTGTGAACAACAACTGCCTGCAGCCATATATTCAGCTTCAGCAGTTGAAGTTGACACAGATGTTTGTTTCTTACAATACCATGAGACAAGTCTATCACCAAGAAACTGACAAGTTCCACTGGTGCTTTTCCTATCTATTCTGCATCCAGCATAATCAGCATCTGAAAATCCAGTTAAGTCAAATGCTGAATCTTTTGGATACCAGAGACCTAGATTTGGACAGCTTTTAACATACCTAAGAATCCTCTTTACTAAAGTTAAGTGTGACTCTCTAGGGCTAACTTGGAATCTAGCACATATACATGTAGCAAACATTATATCAGGCCTACTAGCTGTAAGGTATAATAGAGAGCCAATCATTGCTCTATATGTTGTCTGATCAACTTGTTTCCCATGTTAATCAGCATCCAATACAGCATTGGTAGGCATGGGTGTTTTCATACATGATGCATCAGACATACCAAATTTCTTAACCAGTTCTTTTGCATACTTGGTTTGAGAAATAAATATGCCTTCAACATGTTGTTTGACTTGCAATCCTAAGAAGAAGGATAGCTCACCCATGCTACTCATTTCAAATTTAGAGTGCATAAGCTTGTAAAACTTTTTACACAAGTTTGAATCAGTAGAACCAAATACAATATCATTTATATAGATTTGTACTAGTAGGGTATGAGACTTATGGGTTCTAATAAAAAGAGTTTGGTCTACTCTCTCCCTAATAAAATCATTTTCCAGAAGAAAGCATGCTAGGGTCTCATACCATGCTCTAGGAGCTTGCTTTAGACCATATAATGTTTTATGCAGTTTGAAAACATAATCAGGATGAGTTGGAGAGACAAAACCTGGGGGTTGTCTGACATAGACTTCTTCTTTGATCTCCCTATTGAGAAAAGCACTCTTCACATCCATTTGGTAAACTTTGAATCCCTTGTGAGCAGCATAAGCCAGGAGATTCTTATGGCCTCTAACCTTGCAACTGGTGCAAAGGTCTGGTCATAGTCTATCCCCACTTCTTGAGAATATCCTTATGCAACTAGCCTTGCCTTGTTCCTTAAAATAATTCCTTAATCATCCAATTTGTTTCTGAACACCCATTTTGTTCCAACAATGGAATGATCCTTTGGCTTAGGCACTAGTTCTCAGACTTTGTTTCTTTCAAATTGATGCAACTCCTCTTGCATTGCAATGATCCAGTGTGGATCTTGCTCTGCATCTTGAATGGATTGAGGTTCAATTTGAGAGAGAAAGCAAGTGTGCATCAGGTTTTGGTTGACCTGATTTATGGTTTGCACACCAGTTGAGATGTTTCCAATCACTTAGGAGGTTGGATGATCTCTTGATGTTACTAAATCAACAGGTGGTGTTGATTGTTCACAACCCTGTATTGTTGTTTCCTCTTGTGGAACATCAACTGGCTCTTCAAGAAGATTTTCTTCCAGATGTGGAGCAGCTTCTTCATCTTCACTACTTTCATCCTTTTAAGTAACTTGTAATCTGTCCAAGTCTTCAGCTAGAGAATGTACCTGCAATTGTTATATGGTAGAAGCATTCTTCTCCTTGAAAGACATATTAGTTTCATCAAAAGAAATATGAACAGATTCTTCTATTTTTAAAGTAGTTTTATTATAAACCCTATAATCTTTACTGATCATGGAGTATCCCAGAAACACTCCTTCATCAGCTTTTGCTTGAAATTTTGCTATATATCTCTTGTCATTGTTGTGAATATAACAAATGCAACCAAAGATTTTAAAATAGTTTACTTTAGGTTTCTTCCCTTTGAGCAATTCATAGGGAGTCTTGCCCTTCAGTTTATGTATTAGACTTCTATTCAACATATAATTGGAGGTGTTCACTGCCTCAGCCCAAAAAGATAGAGGAAGGTGAGCATCTGTCAATAATGTAGTTGCAGATTCAATTAGGGTTCTATTTTTCCTTTCTGCTACCCCATTTTGTTGAGGAGTTCTAGGAGCTGAGAATGTAAGCCTGATCCCTTCACTCTGACAGAACTCTTGCATAAGAAGAGAATCAAACTCTGTCCCATGATCACTTCTGATCAGGGAAATGTGAGTGTTGAACTCAATCTGTATGCATTTGAGAAACTCTGTCAAACACTTGAAGTTATCAGACTTCTTCCTCAGAAAGAACACCAATATGAATCTTGAGAAGTCATCTACAACCACTAAAGTGTAGGATTTCCCTCCTAGGCTTTGTACTGTAATGGGTCCAAAAAGATCCATGTGTAACAGATATAAAATCCTAGGTGAGTCACTCTTGTTAAGTGATTTAAAACTATTTTTAGTTTGCTTGCCTAATTGACAAGCCTTGCAAAGTCCTTCCTTCTTGTAGGGGCCAGAAGATAGTCCTCTAACAAGGTTGTCCTTGGATAGCCTAGCAATGGTTCTAAGGTTAATATGTCCTAGTCTCTTATGCCATAGAATATTAGGTCTAGATATGGAATTGAATAGGAAAATATCTACTTTAGATCAATGAAAATCTACTAAGTAAATGTTACCTTTTCTGTTACCTGTCAACACAGTTGTGTTGTCCTCTGACTTGACCTTGCATATAGATTTGTTGAAAGTCACTTGATATCCTTCATCACAAAGTTGACTGATACTTATCAAGTTGTGCTTGAGTCCTTCAACATAAGCTACTTTCTTGAAGGTGACTGTTCCAATTTGGACTGCACCACATCTTTTTGTTGTTCCAAAGTTTGAATCACCAAAGATTACTTTGGGTCCAAGCTTGGCTTTAAAGGATGTGAAGTTGTCCTTGTTCCCTATCATCTGCTTTGAGCACCCACTATCCAGATACCCTGGCTGGTTTGATGTTAGATAGGTCTTCACCTACACATAAATAGCTTATATGTTTTTGACCCAGTTTACCTTGGGCCTAGGTTGATATCCCTTAAATTCAGAAATGAAAGACATCCCAGGTTGACTCTTATAACCTTCAGGGTGGTATCTCCTAGGAGGTACTATCCATTCAGTATAGGGGTTGAAACCTTGGGATGTAGGACTTCTAGGATTGAATCTAGATGTACCTTTGAAGGATTGTTCAAAGTCCTGATCTCTGTTCGACGATCGTCGAGCTGAGGTCGACGATCTTGGGTCAGATTGTCGATCTCTGTTCGAAGATCGACTATCCTGGAGTTGAGAGTTCAGGTGTCGTCGAGCTAAGGTCGACGATCGTTTCTTGGATCGTCGAGCGCCGTTCGACGATCGTCGAGCTCTGTTCGACGCATTCTGTTGAACTATATTTTTCTTTGGCAAATATGCATTCTTCCTAGCTACCTGTACAACTTCCTTCCCTTTATCAGAGATAAATTTTATTGGAGTTGTCAGAACTATAGGCTGGCTGGATGAAGCTCCCAAGCCTAGTGTACTATTAAGTCTAGAGTTCACTGTGCTTGTGATATCCATCAGTTTGATGCTTCTCCCATTAAGGGATTCTTCAAACTGCTTGGCCTTGGATAGTTCACTCTTCAGTGAGGCTATCTCCTCCCTATAGCATTCTAACTCTTTAGAGAGTTTGAGATTCTCTGATTTTAAAGTGCTATACTGAGACAGTTGTTTTCTGAGGGAAGTGATTTCCTTCTCAGACTCCAACAGATCTAGGCATAGTACTTTCAACTCATGTTTAAAGTCCTCAGAACTGAAATCAAATGAATTGATTACCTGATCTTCTTCTAGTTGAACTTTTGAATCTGATTCTGACTCTTCTGCTTCTGAATCTGTTTGAGAGGCATTGATAGCCATCATGCAAAATTCCTTTTCATCAGCATCATCCTCATCATCACTGGAGCTGGATGAGGCTTCAGAGTCCTCTTCAGTTTCACTCCATGTCTCAGCAACAAATCCCTTCCTTGTATGTGTGTTCTTGTTGTAGGAGGGTTTGCATGAGGTGTTCTTCTTGAAGTCTTTCTCCTTTCTTATTTCCCTTCTATCTTTCTTATCCTTGTTTTTTTTTCTGGACAGTCAGGCACAATATGGCCTGGTTTCCTGCATTCAAAACATAAAATTTCTTTGTTGTTATTTGATTATTCATACCTTGGCTTATCATGTCCCTTGTATGATTTCTTTCTGAAGTCTTTTCTGGCCATTTTGTAGAATCTTTTGGCCAGTAGACTTAGGAGCTCATCATTTCCTGTAGCTTTATCTTCATGCTCCTCTTCTGTAGCTTTGAAGGCTATGGTCTTCTCTTTTCTGATGACTGGAGAAGTAGCCTTTTGTTCTTCTTCTCTATTTTTAATGAGCAGCTCATAAGATTTGAGCTTGCCCAGGAGAGCTTTAGTGGTAATCTCATTTAGACTTCTGGCATCTTTGATTGGCCAGATTCTTGAATCCCAAGTGCTGGGGAAGCACATTAGGATTTTGTCATTCAGCTCAGTCAATGAGATTTCTTTATCCAGAGTCTTTAACTCATTGACAATCAGACTTAGTCTATTGTACATGTCAGCCACTGATTCAGCTTCTCCCTTTTTGAAATTCTCATAGTGGCTTATAAGATGGGATCTCCTGTCTTTCCTTTCATCAGCAGATCCTAAGACAATTTCAGAGAGTTTGTCCAAAATTCCTTTGGCTGAGTTGTATTCAGCTACCTTCTGAAATATCTCATCAGACATTGTCTGAGCTAAGATATTCATGGCCTTGGCATCTGCAGTCTTCCACTTCTTTATTTCAGCATCTGTTCCTAAAGGAGGTGGACCAGCATTTGTACTTGAGCTTGCTGGTGGACTTGGGCACACTGTCAAAACAGAATTAAATATGTCTTCATCAATAGAGTTCATATAAAGTCTAATCCTTTCTTTCCAAAGTGCAAACTTGGATAGATTGCACACTGGAGGCCTGGTGCTTGCATAATCTTTAATCTGTGCCATGTCTTTATATAAAATTAAATATAATGAAAATAACCCTCTTAAAAGATTGATCTTATCAGGGATCTTTTGGTTCAGGTGTTAGCCAGTATAAACAACCAACCTCCGTCTGATACCAATTGAAAGTGAGGGTGAATGTTCACCTAGTGTCAACTACCTTCACCTATGGGGGGGGATAGGTGACTTGCAGCGTATTTGCGGAATTAAAAGTGTACCTGCAGAATCAAAACAAACCACACAGCACAGAAAATAACACAGGCAATTTATAGTGGTTCCCCGATTTGGGTACGTCCACTTTCCCCCTTCGACCTATCTCCCAATCCAGGGACGACTCGGTCACTTCACCAACAGGATTGAAATCCAATCCTTGCACTATCGGAAGGAACCCTTCCACACGTAGGAGTCAACACTCCCACAACACGGGTTGCACCCAACCCTACAACTAGGAACCAAATGTTCCTTTACAATGAAAAAGAAATTGGAGTGTATAAGAAATACAAACAACTTGAAGATCTAGGTGTCCCTTTTCGTTAGACTACTTGTTCTTGTAGGCAACGAAAAGTCCACAACCCTTGATCTTTCTTGGAGAGAATCTCCCCGAGACCGGCAGCGGCAAAGGGCGGCGGCAAGGCTCTCGGTGTTGGCGGCGGCAACTAAAAACAATAGTTATGCAATGGAGATTCAATCTTCTTAGCGAAGTCGGCAAGGTCTTCCAACGGTCACACTAGGATCGATCGTCTCGATCGATTCGGACGGGGATGGATTTCCCTATCTCAAATCAAGAGACAAAAGATCTCTGGTTAGACGCGTGAGACGCTGTGCAAGACTTGGCTTCTATCACCGTGGATCTGGAGGAGATCGAGATCAGCTACGGTGACCACTGCATGAGCGGTGGCGATGGAGGCAGAGCAGGTTCACGAATTTAGGGATAGTCGGCGGCTCGGCTTTCGTATCCTATATCCGTAAAACCACTGTACACAAATACCTGTGTATTTATACAATAGGTCATGGAGATGACCGTTGTGGGCCCCACCAAAGCAAAGACCAAAGTCCGGTTCAAATAGCTGCAGGTAACATGGACTGGTCCAGGAATTCGGAAAAATCGCCCAAGGCAAAATCGGCGAGAATCGTAGGTGATTCTCGACGAATCGGCGATAATCACTTACGATTCTCGCCGAATTCTACTTGGCGAATTCTGGCTGCACAGGTTATAGAGGCTGGGGAGAATCGGCGGGAATCACATTTGATTCTCGCCGAATCGTCGAGAATGCAAAGTCATTCTCGACGAATCGGCGAGAATCACTTAGTGATTCTCGACGATTCTGCCTTAGAGAATTTTCTGACTGCGTCGAGACAGCCTGCCCAACCTGGCGAGAATCATCTAGTGATTCTCGACGACTCGTCGAGAATCACTAGTGATTCTCGACGAATCAGCGAGAATCACTTAGTGATTCTCGACGATTTACACTTAGACGATTCTCGTCTTTCAACCCGTGAGCTGGTCTTTGGCCCATCCTTGCTCCTTGTCTGCTCTTGCTTTATCATAGCCTTGTACTTGAAATTAAGTACACCCCAATAGAGAGAGTACACGTAGGCCAACACACTGATCTGCTCAACGAGGGATTACGTCGCGCAGACCCGTATATATTGACCAACTGCACCCTGACATTGGTGTGTACTTAGCGTGGAATAACTGCAAGCACATATTTTAAAAGATTTCATCAAACACACTGTCTATTTACCTTAGCTTGTTCAGGGGCTTCTTCAAATCAGGTACATTGTGGATACAATACCCAACAATCTCCCCCTATTTGAAGAAGCCTAAACCCTACAAGCTAAGGTGAATAGAGCATATAGGAATGAAAATCATAAACTTAAAATTGAGTTGAGAGAGATATTCATTACCAATTACTTGAGAGCAAACTTGGAGCCACCTTAGCCTTAGCCGAGAGGGTAATCTCCCCCTTTTCGGCTTCTGCAAATCTGGGTCTGGTGCATTTGACACCATGCTCCCCCTCAGTTCTTGCACCTATGCTTACACTTGAGTTCCTGGCAGATGCTCCCCCTAGATGCATGAGCCAGTATCTTCTGGAGTCTTCATTCCTCATAGTTGAGCATCCCCAATTCAGTTTTGAAGAGACTGAACTTGGCCTCGTCTAAGGGCTTTGTGAAAATATCTACAATCTGCTTGTCCGTGGGGACATAGCAGAGAGAGATGTCCTTGTTCTCCACGTGCTCCTGAATGAAGTGGTAGCGCACATCAATATGCTTCGTTCTGCTGTGCGATACCAGATTGTTGGCAATAGCAATTGCACTTGAGGAGTCGCAGTACATTGGTACCTCCTTGAACTGGAGGTCATAGTCTGCTAACTGGTTTCTTATCCATAGGAGTTGTGCGCAACAGCTGCCAGCCGAGATGTACTCAGACTCTGCAGCGGAGGTTGCTACACAATTCTGCTTCTTGCTGTTCCATGAAATAAAGCCTTCTTCCCAGGAATTGACACGTCCCGGAAGTGCTTTTCCTGTCATCCCTACTCCCTGCAAAATCAGCATCTGAAAAACCTATTAGCTCGACATCATTGTTTCTTGGGTACCACAAGCCAAGATTGGGGGTACCTTTAAGGTATCTTAGAATTCGCTTTGCAGCAACATAGTGAGATTCCTTAGTGTTCCCCTGATATCTGGCACAGACACATGTGGAGAACATGATATCCGGTCTACTGGCAGTAAGGTAGAGCAGGGATCCAATGATGCTTCTGTATTTGGTTTCATCGAAAGGTTTACCTTTCTCATCCTTATCCAGAGACATAGTGGATCCCATTGGAGTCCTCATAGAGGTTACATTCTCCATTCCGAATTTCTTGAGGAGTTCATTTGTTAACTTCGTCTGAGAGATGAAGATTCCATCCTCAGACTGTTTCACTTGAAGTCCCAAGAAATACTTTAGCTCTCCCATACTGCTCATTTCAAACTTTCCTTGCATAAGTTTAGAGAACTTTTTGCAAAGATTGTTGTCCGTTGAGCCGAATATAATGTCATCGACATAGATTTGCACCAGCAAGATCTTGCCTTTGACTTCCCTAAGAAACAATGTCTTATCTATTTTTCCTCTAGAGAACTTGTTCTCAAGAAGAAAACTAGACAAGGTCTCATACCAAGCTCGAGGAGCTTGCTTTAAACCATATAGAGCTTTATTAAGAAAATATACATGATTAGGATAAGTAGGATTGATAAAACCTGGGGGTTGAGCGACGTATACTTCCTCTTTCAGGTATCTGTTCAAGAAGGCTGATTTCACGTCCATTTGATAGACAGTGAATCCTTTGTGCGAAGCATACACTAGGAACAATCTGATGGCCTCGAGCCTTGCCACTGGTGCAAAGGTCTGGTCGAAGTCAATCCCCTCCTCCTGTCGGTAACCTTGAGCCACTAGCCTGGCCTTGTTCTTTATGATGACACCATGTTCATCCAGTTTGTTTCTGAAGATCCACTTGGTACCAATCACATTCTGCTTTTGTGGTCTGGGAATCAGCGTCCAAACGTTGCATCGTTCGAATTGATGCAATTCATCTTGCATGGCCAAAATCCATGCAGCATCTTTGTTTGCCTCGTCGAACTTCTTTGGCTCAACCTGTGACAGGAAGCTAAGATGCAAAATCTCATTAATGGTACCTCTTCGAGTTCTGACCCCGTCACGAGGATCTCCGATGATCTGATCTCTAGGATGATCCCTCACGTGTCTGAGCTCAAGAAGTCTGGCGTCAGGAGCTTCGACTACTTCTTGGGCATCTCCTTCTTCTAAAGGATTAGCACCATTTTGATCTTCAACTTCTCCGATCGGCGTTGATGTGGAGACCTTGACGTATTTTGGAGTTGCATCTTTCTCGGGATCATCCAGTTGTAACTTTTCGAGTCTGGCACCTGCATCTTCAGGAAGACAACTAGAAGTCTTGCAATTAAGCAAACTTCCTTCATCAAATACAACATTTATTGATTCCTCTACCACTAGGGTTTTCTTGTTGAAAACTCTATAAGCCCGGCTATGGCTACTATACCCCATGAATATGCCTTCGAAGCATTTTTCACCAAACTTAGTACGAGGGTACTTCCCATTATTCAGTACATAACATTTGCAGCCAAAGATCCTCAGATAGGACATGGTTGGTTTCTTGCCTTTCAGTAGCTCATAAGGAGTCTTACGATGGCTCTTGTTGATCAATGCCCGATTTTGTACATGACAAGCCGTATTGACAGCCTCGGCCCAGAAGTATTCTGGGAGAGAAGCGTCATTCAACATTGTCGTGCACGCCTCAATGAGTGTTCTATTCCTCCTCTCTGCCACTCCATTTTGTTGAGGAGTGCGAGGGGAGGAGAACTCATGAAAGATACCAAGTTCTTCACAGAACTCTGTCATAGCCCCAGACTCAAACTCTGTTCCGTGGTCACTTCTGATTTTGACCACTGAGCAGTTAAGTTCGTTCTGTATCTGCTTGACAAAACTGGTGAAGATGTCAAACGTATCAGACTTGCGCTTTAAAAAGAACACCCACGTAAACCGAGAGTGATCATCTACAATCACTAGCGTATACGACTTCCCTCCTAAGCTATGAACTTGCATTGGACCAAACAGGTACATATGCAGAAGATAAAGACATCTGGAGGAGTCTTTGTCTGGGATGCCATTAAAGATAGCCCGAGTCTGCTTGCCCATCTGACATGCAGGACATGGACTATCTTTAATGCACTTAATAATGGGAGCATCCCTTACTAAGTCTTTGGAAAACAACATATTAATTGTCTTGTAATTAATGTGTGCCAATCTCTTGTGCCATTGTTCACAAAGAGATGCACTGCCTTTTGCAACGAGGCATACTGGGGTAGAAGAATCTAAACTAAGAAAATCTAAATAGAAAATATTTCTGCTCCTAATGCCAGTTAATACAGTCTCCGAAGAATCACATGATATTATCAGGCATTTATCCGTGCAGAACTTAACGTCATACCCTTTATCAAATAACTGGCTTACGCTGATCAGGTTATGATTTAACCCTTCAACATAAGCTACGTTAGTGATAGAAAGTATACCGTTGGAAATCGTACCGTAACCTCTGGTGACTCCCCGATCAGATCCCCCAAATATGACTTTGGGTCCATTCTCGACTGGAGAGTACTCTCGCAGCAGACTTCTTGTCCCGGTCATGTGACGGGAGCATCCACTGTCCAAATACCAAATAGGAGTTTTGTTGGCCTTTGGACATTCCTGCAAAACAAAATTAATTTGCCTTAGGAACCCAATCGTACTTGGGTCCTAGATTTTTCGTTAGCATACTCCCCCTCGGTTGGTTAGCCGTACGAGAGGTCGGCCTCGCATTGCCAACATGAGGAGTCTCGATATTCCTCGGATTAAACCAACACTCCATGGCAAAGTGACCAATTTTTCTACAGCACTAGCAGTCAAACCTGTTATACCTCCTCTTGGGCGCCTACTTCACCCTTGAAACGTGTGGTTCAGCCGGGGACGAAGACCTGGAGGTGGAGGCATCATGATGACCACAGTCACATGACTTCTTCACCTCTTGGCTTTTCAGTGTAACGGGCTTGGCCTTAGGTGCCTGCTTCCTATTATGGCCGCTAGAGAATTGACCATAATTTCCCAAGTGGATTTCCTCATAAGGTGCCTTGAAGACACTCTCACTGAAGTTACGGGGAAAGGTCCACCCATCATATCGGCTCTTCGGCTTTGCAATCGAGGGCCTGAAGTGATGGCCATATGTTGACTCAAAGTCATGTTGGTTACAGGGAAAGCTAGGCTTTCTGAACTCAACAGGACTGAGTGGGGCCTTTCCTTTCTCAACAGTAGAGGTTTTCTTGGCAGCCTTATTCTTCCTCTTGTTCCTGTTTCTCCTGGATGAGGAGCTAGATACCCCTACATGCCCCAAGCCAGCTCCTTTGGCCTGAGCAGAGAAGGTATCAACTAATGGAAGAACAGTTTTTGGCATAGAGAAGCTCTTGACGATCTTCCTTTCTGCCGCAAGTAGTTCTTCCAACTTGTCGACTTCCTCCTGCTTAAGATCAAGGAGCTTAAGAGACTCTGAATGCTTTGAAGTCAGGTCCAAGTGCTCCTGTCGGAGGGAGATCAAACTGGTGATCTCTTCCCTCAGGGATACACTCTCACCTTTAAGGAATTTAACTTCCTTTTTCTCAGCCTTCAGTATCTTTCGACATTCCACGAAAGTATTGAGCAGAAGCTCATACTTATCGAGGAGCTCAGCTTCACGGGCAGAAGGGCTATCCTCAGGGTCATCATCCTGAGACTCAGGATCAGATTCAGAGTCGGAGAGAGGGGTGTGAGCTTTTACCTTCCCAGTAAATGGGGGGCAATCTCCTTCCGAGTCACAGCGACCCATTAGCCCAAAGTAGGCTTCCTCGTCATCGCTGGTGTCTGATGTGTCAGATTCACTCAGCGTCTTTGGCTTCTTCGCGATGTAACTCCTCTCCTTCTTCTTGTCTCTTGAGGACCTGTGCTCCTCTCCCTTTCCTTTTTCCCTCTTGCCTTGATGGCAGTCGGCCACAACGTGTACTGGCTTGTTGCAACCAAAGCAAATAATGTCAGATGAGCGGTGTTTGTTCGGTTTGGAAACATACCTGTCAGAAGAATAGTTCTTCTTCTGATCCCTTGAAGAGGAGCCGTTTCTCTTTCTCTGATTCCTCAGCTTGAGGAACTTCTTGAATTCCCTTGTGATAAGGGATAAGTCTTCCTCAGACAATTCTGAGCTGGAGGAGCTTGGCTCAGAGTCTTCCTCTTCATCCTTCTTCCACGCACGGGAAGAGGCAGCACCCTTGCCCTTTCTGGAATGAATGGCTTTCAGGGCCACCGTCTTTTCCTTGGCCGCGGCTTTCTCTGCTTCCTCTTCAGCCTTCCTTGTGTTCAACTGAAGCTCATAGGACATGAGCTTCCCGAACAGAATCTAAGGGTCGGTTTCCGCAAGTCTGCCAAACTTGCGGATGGCGCAGATCTTTGTGTCCCATTCCTTAGTGAGGGACCTAAGGAACTTATCATTGAGTTCACCGTCAGTGAACACTCTTCCATATCCTTTGAGTGCATTGACGATCTTGAGGAAGTTTTCGAAGGTAACTCCGATCACCTCCTTTGTCCCTTGCATGAAGGCCTCATATTTCTGATTGAGGAGGGATCTCCGATCGTCCCTCGCTTCATCTGTGCCCTCCATTAGGACAATCAGACAGCTCCAGAGATCCTTGGCTATCCTGCAGTTGCAGAAGTTCTGCATCATAGAGTCGTCAACTGCGCTTAACAGGATGTTCTGAGCTTTCTTGTCGAGTCCGAACAGCACCATTTCGTCCTTGTCCATTTCCGAAAGTTTCTTGGGCACTTTCTTGGTAGGATCAATGGTGGAGGCCTTAGTGGGAATGTAAGGTCCCTCCTCCACTATCATGAAGAGCCGGGGGTCGACTGCTTCCATGTAGAATCTGATTCTTTCCTTCTAGATAGGAAAGTTCAGTCTGGTGCATAATGGGATTTTGTCGGAGTGCTTGAGTCCGTCCATGGAAGATATCGGTCTTCTTCTTGACACTGGTGGCAGGATTCTACTCAAGGTGTGAACCTTTTTGATGAGTAACCTCCCTCTGATACCACTTGAATGTTCACCTAGTGTCAACTACCTTCACCTATGGGGGGGGGGGGATAGGTGACTTGCAGCGTATTTGCGGAATTAAAAGTGTACCTGCAGAATCAAAACAAACCACACAGCACAGAAAATAACACAGGCAATTTATAGTGGTTCCCCGATTTGGGTACGTCCACTTTCCCCCTTCGACCTATCTCCCAATCCAGGGACAACTCGGTCACTTCACCAACAGGATTGAAATCCAATCCTTGCACTATCGGAAGGAACCCTTCCACACGTAGGAGTCAACACTCCCACAACACGGGTTGCACCCAACCCTACAACTAGGAACCAAATGTTCCTTTACAATGAAAAAGAAATTGGAGTGTATAAGAAATACAAACAACTTGAAGATCTAGGTGTCCCTTTTCGTTAGACTACTTGTTCTTGTAGGCAACGAAAAGTCCACAACCTTTGATCTTTCTTGGAGAGAATCTCCCCGAGACCGGCGACGGTAAAGGGCGGCGGCAAGGCTCTCGGTGTTGGCGGCGGCAACTGAAAACAGCAGCTATGCAATGGAGATTCAATCTTCTTAGCGAAGTCGGCAAGGTCTTCCAACGGTCACACTAGGATCGATCGTCTCGATCGATTCGGATGGGGATGGATTTCCCTATCTCAAATCAAGAGACAAAAGATCTCTGGTTAGACGCGTGAGACGCTGTGCAAGACTTGGCTTCTGTCACCGTGGATCTGGAGGAGATCGAGATCAGCTACGGTGACCACTGCACGAGCGGTGGCGATGGAGGCAGAGCAGGTTCGCGAATTTAGGGTTAGTCGGCGGCTCGGCTTTCGTATCCTATATTCGTAAAACCACTGTACACAAATACCTATGTATTTATACAATAGGTCATGGAGATGACCGTTGTGGGCCCCACCAAAGCAAAGACCAAAGTCCGGTTCAAATAGCTGCAGGTAACATGGACCAGTCCAGGAATTCGGAAAAATCGCCCAAGGCAAAATCGACGAGAATCGTAGGTGATTCTCGACGAATCGGCGAGAATCACTTACGATTCTCGCCGAATTCTACTTGGCGAATTCTGGCTGCACAGGTTATAGAGGCCGGGCAGAATTGGCGGGAATCACATTTGATTCTCGCCGAATCGTCGAGAATGCAAAGTCATTCTCGACGAATCGGCGAGAATCACTTAGTGATTCTCGACGATTCTGCCTTAGAGAATTTTCTGACTGCGTCGAGACAGCCGGCCCAACCTGGCGAGAATCATCTAGTGATTCTCGATGACTCGTCGAGAATCACTAGTGATTCTCGACGAATCAGCGAGAATCACTTAGTGATTCTCGACGATTTACACTTAGACGATTCTCGTCTTTTAACCCGTGAGCTGGTCTTTGGCCCATCCTTGCTCCTTGTCTGCTCTTGCTTTATCATAACCCTGTACTTGAAATTAAGTACACCCCAATAGAGAGTACACGTAGGCCAACACACTGATCTGCTCAACGAGGGATTACGTCTCGCAGACCCGTGTATATTGACCCACTGCACCCTGACATTGGTGTGTACTTAGCGTAGAATAACTGCAAGCACAACTTAAAAGATTTCATCAAACACACTGTCTATTTACCTTAGCTTGTTCAGGGGCTTCTTCAAATCAGGTACATTGTGGATACAATACCCAACAGAGGGTAAGATCTATCTTAACTCTAGAGGGGGGGGGGGGTGAATAGAGTATTTTAAAGTAAATTTACAATTTAAAAATGCACAGCAGTAAAGGCTTAATTTATGTATAGGTGTAAGGTGCTTTGATGTAGAAAATAAAACTAAAGCAGTAAAATAAAAACCACAGCACACAGCAAAGAATATCCACAAGAAACCAGAAGACACAAGGAACTATAGTGGTTCCCCAAAAACCTGGGTACATCCACTCTTCTACAACCCTTGGTAGGAATCCACTGCAGGATGAGTTGATCAGGTGTCCTGAGCACCAATGAGTTTTTTATAAGGTGCTCAAAAACCAAACTAGATTTTTTGATCAGGTGTCTTGCCACCACTAAGTTTTGACAAGGCTCTCAGAACTAGAATCAAGACTTTTGAAGGGAGTTTTGATAACCCTTTTACAGCAGGAAAAGAAAAAGGAAGAGGTGAAGTTGTCTTCTCTGTCTCATTCACTGAGAGAAGACTTAGTGGATTGATTGTGTTGTCAAAGCTCCCCCTGAGATGTAGATGGTTCAGAGATGAGAGCTTTGCTAGGGTGATAGGTCTTCAGAAGCTTCAGATCTCCAGCAGAAGATGGTTTCAGCAGAGGCTGAAATATGAATTGTCTGGAGTCCTTGATGTTGAAGCTATTATCACTTTTCAGTATGCCAATATTCAACTAATTCTCCAGGATTGATCACTTGATTTTTTTTTAATTGATCTCACTATCCTGTGAATCTGTACTGAGAATTTCTTGTTGTAGATTGTCTATTCTTGTGTAGTCTCTTGTTTTATATCTGTCGGACTAGAAAAGATGATTTATTCTCTGAAGATCCTCTATCCAAGATAGTCGTTAGCAGTCAATAAATGTCTTCCATTAATGTTTTGTCTTCTGGAGGAAAGTCCAATAAACATTCTCTGATAAATACCTTGAAACTTGCTCCTGAATAAATGAAAATGGCTAGCAGATCTCATGAAATAAATGCTGAGAGAATTTGAAAAACATTCCAAAAGCTGACTGAATTTGAATCCTCAAAGTCGTCGATCTCTCAGGAAAAACGTCGATCTGAGCTCTACGATCGTCGACCTGAGCTCAAAGATTGGATTGAACATCAGACAAAAAACGTCGACCTGAGCTCGAAGATCGTCGACCGGAGCTCAGCGACCTGAAGAATAAGCTGAAGACAGAACGTCGATCTGAGGTCGAAGATCGTCAACCGGAGCTCGACGATTTAGCAGAGTTAAGCTCAGAGAGCGTCGAACGGAGTTCGACGTTTCGTCGACCTAAGCTCGACGATAATTGTCTTTGTCTCAGCTCTAAGTCTGAATCCTTGAATGGTCCTGGGGGAAGCTTCAAACCTAAGTTCTAAGCCCTAGACTCATTCTAACTTGACCTTTTCAACTATACATTTAGGTCAAACTGATTTCCTAAAAACATAGTGATCCTTGCCCAAATTAGTAATAGGGTGTTCCAACAACTTCTCTCCCAGAATATTTCTGGGCTGAGGTAGTGTGAGAACTCGCCAACCCATATCGCATCTCAAAACCCATGTATTGAGATGAAGGGCGGCGGGGTACATAAACACGGAGGTGCGAGTGCTGCGAGCGATGTGGGACTAATCCCAACCACAGGACCGCGGGGATATTCCGCCACAGGGGGCCCAACGGGGTCAACACCCAGACCAGGAACGCGATGGGGAAAGCCACGGGGTCGGTCCCTCACATACGTGTCCTGCTGGCAAATTACTCCAACACACCCCCGCAGCAGGACAACCTACATCTGATACCATGTGAGAACCCACCAACCCATATCGCATCTCAAAACCCAGTTATTGAGATGAAGGGTGGCGGGGTACATAAACACGGAGGAGCGAGCGCTGCGAGCGATGTGGGACTAATCCCAACCATAGGACCGTGGGGATATTCCGTCACAGGGGGCCCACCAGGGTCAACACCCAGACCAGGAACGCGATGGGGAAAGCCACGGGGTCGGTACCACACACACGTGTCCTGCTGGCAAATTACTCAAACAGGCAGTAAATACTGCATGTCATGTTCTCAATAGAGCATCCATCAATAAAAGACACAAGAAGACACCCTATGAGATTATGAAAGGCAGAAAACCAAATATATCGTACTTTAGAATCTTTGGTAACAAGTGTTATGTTCTAAATAATGGAAAGCACTATCAAACTAAGTTTGCTGCCAAATCCCTAGAAGGGATATTTGTTGGGTACAATAATAACAGTAGAGCTTACAGGATCTAAAACTTGACTACACAAGTTGTAGAAGGATCTTTCCATGTAGTCTTTTATGTGTCTAAGCTAATTAACTGTGAGCTGTCTAGCACTTCTGTTAATCTTATAGGTTTGAAGGAAAATATGGAAAAGCTAATAATGAGTGAAGACCAACCTGCAAGACAGGATGAAGAAAATGATGGATGTTGTCCAGGGGGAGTACAAGTCTCACTAGATGGAGATGAAGACAATGAAGTACATCTAGATGAAGACAATGAAGAAGACCAATAGGTAGACAGATTTCCTCCAGCAAGAAGACATTTGAAGGATCATTCAGCACACCAAATCATTGGTGATGCAAGACATGGAGTTTTGACCATAAGCAAGAGCATGAACACAGTTCTATGTTCAAGCTTCCTATCCCAGATGGAACCTAAAAAGTTTGAAGAGCCTATACAAGACACAAATTGGATTGATGCCATGCAGAAAGAGCTGAGTCAATTCAGAAGATGTAAAGTTTGGGAGTTGGTTCCTAAACCAAAGAACCACAATGTCATAGGAACTGAGTGGATCTATAAGAACAAGTTAAATGAAAATGGCACTATAATCAAGAACAAAGCCAGACTGGTAGCAAAGGGCTACAGACAGGAAGAAAGGATAGACTTTGATCAGACATTTGCTCCAGTGGCAAGGCTGGAAGCTATAAGACTGTTCTTAGCTTATGTAGCATATCAAGGGTTCAGAGTATTTCAAAAAGATGTAAAGTCAGCATTTCTAAATGATGACTTAAAAAAGGAAGTTTATGTTGATCAACCTTCAGGTTTTATAGATCCTCTTTATCCTAACTATGTATATAGGCTTAAGAAAGCTCTATATGGGTTGAGACAAGCCCCTAGGGCTTGGTATGAAACTTTGTCTGCCTTCCTTATTGAGAATAAATTCTCAAGAGGAAAAATTGATAAGACTCTATTCTTTAGGGAATCAAAAGGTAAGATCATCCTAGTCCAGATATATGTTGATAACATTATCTTTGGTTCTACTGAAAATAACCTTTGTAGTAAGTTTACCAAACTTATGCAAAGGAAGTTTGAGATGAGCAGCATGGGTGAGCTGAAATTCTTCTTGGGACTCCAACTTAGACAAACTGATGATGGATTGTCCATATCTCAGTCTAAGTTCACCAAGGAGTTAATTAATAAATATGGCATGGAGTCAGCCTTCACCATGAAAACTTCAATGGGGACAAGAATGCCTATAGGCAAAGATGAGGCAGGAAAACCTGTTGATGAGTCTTTGTATAGAGGGATAATTGGCTCCCTACTTTACTTGACTACTAGTAGACCTAACATAATGTATGCCACATGTGTCTGTGCTAGGTACCAAGCTTGCCCAAAGGAATCTCATTATTCTGATGTTAAGAGAATCTTAAGATATCTTAAGGGCACACCTTATCTAGGTCTTTGGTACCCTAACAATACAGATTTCTTACTAACAGGTTTTTCAGTGCAGATTTTGCAGGCATCAAAGAAGAAAGGAAAAGCACCACAGGAACATGTCAGTTCCTAGGTGGAAGGTTGGTGTCATGGAGCAGCAAAAAGCAAACAAGTGTAGTTATTTCCACTGCTGAATCAGAGTATATAGCTACAGGCAGTAGTTATGCTCAGTTGTTGTGGATACAACATCAACTTTAAAACTATGACATCAAGGTAAGTAGAATTCCATTATATTGTGATTCTATTAGTGTTATATCTATTGCTAAGAAATTATGTTTCACATAGCAGAACAAAGCATATAGAAATAAAGTTTCACTTCATCAGAGAACATGTTGAAAAAGAAGACATATGTCTAGAAATTGTCAACACTAACAATCAAATTGCTTATATATTTACAAAACCTCTGGATGAAAGTAAATTCAATTATTTTAAAATTGAATTAGGTATGTTGAACCTAGAATGAGATGGTAGGTCAGCACAAAATTTCTCAAGAAATTTGGATAAGTTAGAAAGTTTGTGTCGACACACGCCAATTGTGTCGACACTATCAGCAAATTGTGTCGACACCACTCTATCGAGACCATGTACTAGTAGATTTTTGTGTCGACACACAAAAATCATTGTCGACACATAGACATATCAACACCCTCAATGCTCTGTCAAGACTTAAGTAGTCTATGTCGACACAGGCAAAAGTATGTCGACACATAAACATGTCAACACCTACAAAGTACTGCCGAGATCTAGGTCGTCTATGTTGACATATGTAAAATTTTGTCGACTAAGTAAAATCCCTAGTTAGGCGCGTCTTTTGACCTTCCTTTTACAATTACACTATAAATAGGAGAAGATAAAATCTGGCCAACTGTGGTTTTAGAACTCTCGACTCTAGACTTTGTGTTGACAAGAAATTCTCCCGTCGACTCTCTTCTCTCTCTTTCATAAATGGCGCCACAACAGGAAGACAAGATCAATGAAGGATATGAACTGGTACGCAAGGCATTCAAGACTGCCTCACCAGAAATCAAGGGCGTGATTACCCTAATCACAGAAAATGGATTGGAATACTTGGTCTCTACACCTTCAAGGATATGGAAGAAAGAAGTTCTTGAATTTTACTCTTCCGTAATAATGGATTCTCAAGGAAAGAAGATAAAGTCCTATGTTAATGGTATTCGAGTAAAACTCTCACCAAAGAGTATACGAAAGTCTCTTCAGCTACCCAAGATTACAGAAGAAGATGATATCGCATCCTCCATGACAAGGGATGCACTCCAATGGTGTGGGCTGGATCCCAATACCAAGATTGAATCTTCACTAACCAGAAAGAGAATGAATTCCCAGGGTAAGTTTCTATCCGAGATAATGGGAAAAGTTATTCTCTGTAAAACTGGAGGACATGATAGGATCTCTGCCTACATATTCATACTCATGACCAGAGTTATCAACAAAGTGAAAACAGACTGGTCCGCTGTAATTTTTGACAAGATTAAAGAAAGTGCCCAGAAGACTAATCTGGGTTGGATATTGAGCTTGTATCTGGCTTCCACCATCCCAGAAGTGATGAATCAAACTTCAAGATCCAAGATAAATCACATGAGAAGAATGGATTTGAGAATACTATCCAAATGGGATAGAGTTTTGACCAAAGATGTTTCTACTCCACAGAAACCAGTGAAGAAAGATAAGAAAAAGAAAACTACCACCCAGGAAGCAGAATCTTCTAGTGATTCTGAAGAAGAGGTTGTCTTCAACTCAGATGAAGAACAACCAAGAAAATCACCTACACCACAACTAGATAAAGAGGCTCAAGCCCAAGGGGAGAGAATTCAACTACCAGAAAACCAGATGGTCTCCACTCCAGGGGGAGACAACACTGAGATTACAATTGTTCAAGAACCTGAACAATCTCAATAGCCAGCCCAAGGGGGAGGTATTGCTGAAGTTGTACTGGATAGTGAGAATGCAACTGATACTGTTATGGACATAGTCTCAGAAATCAACATTGTAGCAACAGTCATCACTGAAAAAGAAGCACATGATGTGTATATGCCAGATCCAGATCAAGATGAGCACCTCCACTCCTCCAGCTTAGAGAAAATCCTTGACAATGATCTTGATGTCCAGGGAGAACCATTTATTGGACAAGATAACATTATACCTCCTGTTCAAATGCAGCAGGAGGTAACTTTGGAAGAGTTATTCCCTGACCCCCAAGATATAAGGACTGAGGGGGAGCTGCAAAGGACTGAGGGGGAGATGCCACTGCATGCCTCTAGTACTAAGGAAACTGTGGATATACAAAGTTCATCAAATTCTTCTGATGATGAAGAAGCTTCCAAGGCTAAGAAAAGGAAGTTTGTGGCTCACAAGAAAAGAAGCACAGGCTATAAGATAGCCTTACAAATAGTACCTCAAACATCTGTTCCAGGAATGGACTTCGGTTCACTATTGGTGCAACTAAAGTGAAATTGGATGAGCAAAGACTTGCTTTGGAAAAGTATGTGGATGAGTCCCATAAAGAAATGCAGTTCCAGCTAGCTCAAGATATTAAATCTATCAGATTTGAAGTCAATTTGAATAAGAAAGAGATGATAGATTTCTTCCATAAGGGAGGTAATGTTGTAGTATATCTGGCTACCCAAAAACAAGAAATGAAGACTACAATAGCATACATAGCAGAAAAACAAGGATATATTCTAGAAAATCAATTCAGAAGGAATGAAAATCTCAATGACTCACATGATGAAATTCTCACAAAACTGGGAGGTATTACTACTAATGTGAAAACTGAAGTATCTGACTAGATCAAAGAAGATCTAGCTGCTGTACAAACAGCAATTCTGGCATCTCAAAAGGCTATTTCTGATCAACTGGAGAAATTCAGACTCTCCTACAAATAGAGCAAAGATTATCTGGCTGATCAAGTAAGGTTTCAGAAAGATGATATAAGAGATCATGTGGCCAGATAAGTCATAAAGAGGGAGAGAGTGTTAGTCAAGGGAAGTTTAGATCATGCCAAATGGGTATCCAATACCATAAGAGCTACTCTTGGATATCAACCCCTTTGTGATGATGATAATACTGCTGAATCTGGTATTCAACTTGCTCACATTGAAGGGGTTCAACAAGAAGTTGCACAAGTCATCTATCCTCCATCAGATTTTGAAGAAGTACAGTAGGAAGTACATAAAATGTATAGCCCTCCACAGGAGGCACATAATGTTATTATTGAAAAAGTTGAAATATCTGAAGCTGCTAAGGATGCTCAGAAAGAGGCTAACCTTTCTAAGAAAAGATTAAGAGAACAGGCAGAATTAAACCTGATTTTGAGCAATGAAGTCCAACCTCTAGAAATATCATTCTTACTACTTGGAAAGCTGTAAAAGACAATATGCATGATAGAGGCAAATGGTACTCTGAACAAGAATGGGGTAAATATCAGAAAAGGCAAGATGCCATAGATCAATTAAGAAGGGATATCAAAGCTGGGAAGTTACCTGCTAACTCTGTGGAGCCTAGCAAGTACTTCCCAAAGCCTTATCATTACATTGAAAGGCAGAAGATTAAGGTAGAAGAGCTCAAAAAGAAAGATCTGAAAGGGAAGAAGCCAGCTGAAAACATAGAATCCAAGGTGTAAGCTAAGATTCAATCTGGCAAAGGAATAGTTATCAAGGAGACTGATCAATCTTAGGGATAGATAGGCTAGACTTAGAACTATGTAAATTTTGTTCTAAACAATCTTGTAAATCAAACACTTATTCCTGATTAATGAATTATATCATATTCTGTGATGATATTAAATGTTATTTGTGTTTATAAGTTACCCTGCTTGTGAAATGATTTTATACATCTTAATCTTTGTTTTATTTTAAGTGGTGTATATCATTTACTAAGGGTTATGACTTCTCCAAATAGGGGGAGATTATTGGGTACACTGGAAACTGTGTACCAGATTTGGAGAAGCCTCACATAACTCAATGATATACATCAATGTGTATTTGATGGGATGTTGAGTTTCAATGTGCAGTTTAAAGAAATGCAGGATAATTTTCTAAGTACAAGTGTCGACATTTATGAGGGAAATGTGTTGACATCAGAAGCAAGATTGTGTCGGCACACAGGACTTGTGTCGACACTTAGAAATTCTATCAGCAGCAGTTGTGTCGACACCTATTCCTTGTGTCGACACACACTCAACACCAGCTATGTTGAAGACCATAAGTAGTTGTGTCGACACACAGGACTTGTGTCGACACACACTCAAAGAAATCTGTCAACAACAGCTATACTGAGACTGGAAGGCTCGTGTAGACACACAGGACTTGTGTTGACACACACTCAAGAAATCTGTCAACAGAAGTTGTGTCAAGACTAGAAGCAGTTGTGTCGACATACAGGACTTGTATCGATACATCCAACAAAAGATGTATTAAGAAGATAAAGAATGATTGTGTCGAAACATTGGGAGCTGTGTCGACATCATCAAGACTTGTGTCAACACATGGTCTATTTGTGTAGACACATCTGAAGTATTATGCTAACAGTTCTCTGCTATGAATGAAGTTCAAGGAGGAGTCAGATGTCAAGACTAAAGACCTGACAACTATCATAAGTAACAAAGCTGACACATCTGTCAGAGCTGTCAGAAGGCCGTTATATACCGGATCAGCCGGTAACCTTGGATGGATTCTCTATATAGACCTATTCTATCACAATCAGAAGTAATAAACAAGAGAGGGGAACAAAAGACAAACCAAGAAGAAGGCAAATCCTAAAGAGACTGCAAGAAAAATTCAGATCTGATTCTGAATTCAAGAAGGAAGCTGGATTGAAGATCAACTCAAACTCCAATTGAAGATCAACCTTACTTGGTACAAATTCAAGAAGCTTTGGAGAAGCTAAGACAGGTTGGATCTAAAGTAATCAGTTCAATCAAGAACTAATCAAGAAGCTTTCACCCTATTCTCTTTCTATCAGGGTAAAGATTTTATTGTTTTAAACAATTAATTTCCTTGTAAGATCTTATATAGATATGAGTTGTAAGCCTAAATTTATAAAGGCTGAGGTAGGGCTGAGAGCCTGAGGTAGGACTTGAAGAAGTCTGAGTTGTAGGCCTGGTGATAAAGGCCTAGGTAGGGCTATTGCCTGAGGTAAAATTCTTGGGAAGAATCTGAGGTGTAGGAATTGAAGAAGTCTGAGTTGTAGGCCTGGTGATAAAGGCTGAGGTAGGGTTGTTGCCTGAGGTAGGAGTCTTGGGAAGATTCTGAGTTGTAGGACTTGAAGAAGTCTGAGCTGTAGGAACCAGTTGGATTCTGAGTTATAAGATCTAAGGATCTGAGATAGTGGAAGGAAGTTTGGCCGAATCCAGTTCTCTACTGGATAGGTGAAGGGGGAGAGTGGACGTACCCAAAAATTGGCCACTATAAATCATTGTGTGATGTGATGTGTATTTTCTGTGATTGTCATTCTTTGTGTTGTGATTGTTGTGTTGTGTTAACATTGTTAATTGGCTAAGTTATTAAAAAAGATTTGAACCTATTCACCCCCCCTCTAGGTGTTTAGGCTCTTTAAACTAAATCTTTCAGTCGAGGCTGAAGAAGAAGGTGGAGGGAAGCATGACTCCTTTTGGGATATGCTGGAGGGATCCCTCATGGTCCAGGATATGCGGGGCAAGGACTATGTATCAGACATCTTCTCGATGATGCTATCAGAAGGACCTTGTGCAAGGTTACGGGAACTACTGGGGTTGTTTACCACTTCTCACTTCAAGGGGGAGTGTTGAAAATGGTGAAGTGAAAGTTGGTGATTGGGAAACCTGGGAGACCTGTTCGCGCAATCTATGCGGACAGGACTGGCGGTTAGCCAGGTTGGCAGAGCTGTTGCAGACGGCTTGTTCTTTGGCGGCCCTGGCTGTCTGTTTACGCGGACTATGCGGATAGAGGCGATGACTAGCCAGGACGACTTATGCTTAGCAGGTAGTTGGATTCCAGAAGGTAAGCGGGCGGATAGCTTCTCTATCCGCAGAGTCTGACAAGATAGGGACTTGGCTGGAGCTCGGCCGACCGGCATGATAGATGCCTTGGTCTTGCTCTAGTGGTGCGGCTTGTGGAAGCCGTAGGGTTCGCCGGTTAGAACGAACAAGTGATGGAGTTCGTCGGGATTGGCAGACTGATACCAGTGTCCGACTGTAAGTGCAGACTGGCCCTTGTGGCCGGTGGTGTGGACTTGGTTAGTTATGAACCAAGTCCAGGTTTGGCTCATTCTGGGGAGATCGTGCGGTTAAACGTGGACTGCTTCTCAGTCTGCCAAGCTCGACAGCAGTTGTCGTGTGCCTTGGTTGCGAGCTTGGGGAATGCAGACTGGAGTTGAGTCTGCAAGGCGTGTGGACTAATGCAGTGTCCACCAAGCTCGGCAGCAGTTGTTGTGTGCCTTGGTTGCAAGCTTGGAGAAAGCATAATGGATTTGAGTCCGCAAGGTGTGCGGACTGGTGTAGTATCCGCCAAGTTTGGCAGCTTGGTTGTTGTTCCTTCGTTGCTAATTTGGGTGTGCGAACTAGTGCTATATCCGTAGGGCGCACGGACTGGGCGGTGTCCGCTGATAGGCGAACAAGGTGTTGCTGCAGAGTTCTGCTGGTGGCATCGTCCTGGCTCTGCCTTTGGCGATAAGGCGGATAGGTTTGTTATCCGGCCTTGGTTAAGCTATTAGCGGTCTGGCCATCCTGTACAGGTCACGGCGGACTGGCGGTGTATCCGCGGCTTGCGGATGCACTTGGTTCTTGCCGCGAGATGGGGAAGTTATCCAATCGGCTAGGGATGTGACCACACTCCTCACTGTGCCTATAAATAGGACCCCTTGTCACATCAATTATAAGAAGCGAATGAATAGTAAGTGAAATCGCGGACAGTTGCTGTAGTTTGGATTTTGTATCTGTGTGGTTTGAAGATTGACCGGGTTGTGCTGTGCAGCTTGTGCGGATAGTGCTGGAAGGCCAGGACTTGGTTCTAACTACGGTCAGGGACAATGCGGACTCTGCGGATAGCAACTAGCGGTTAACATCAGGTCGCGGGTTGCGGCTAGGCGGTCTCTCTTCTGCAACTAGTTTCCCGGTTCAATAAGTTGTCCGCTTTTGGCAGCCTATTCAGTTCGGCAGCAGCAGATCGTGCGGTCAGGCGGCTAGGTGACCTTACGGTTAGGCGGCTTGCTGATCGGCGAGTAGAGTTCCTTCTTGCATTGGAATAACGGGTAGTGAGCGCGGCTTGGTTTGCGGTATGGCAACCTGGCAGTTTGTGAGGACTCTGCAGTGTAGCAGTAGAGCCGGCGGCTAACTCTTTGAGTCTATTTGGTTAGGTTTTGCCTTGTAATTTTTTATGCTTTCCTTTTGGATACATTGGCGAATCATGTCTCGCCATGTATGTCTCGCCTTTTATAGATTGTTTTGTACAAGATTCTTGCTCTACTGGTTTGCATCTGGTTTACTTGGGCTCAGATTGGTTGAGTCTTTCTGCGCCTGGTTTCTCGTCTTTCGCTATATAAAATTTTTACACTATAAAGCTAGAGATCAAGGCTATAAAAAATATAAACTCCTTTTGATTTCACCTATCCTTCTACCAAGAAGCGGTCGGCTATAGTGTATCTCTCCCTAGAACTTGCTACTAGCCTCCCCCTAGATCTCACCATGATCTAGTCGTTGCACACAAGGCGGCGAAAACTCCCTAAGTCGCACAAGGACCTAGATGCCACGAACAAGGCAGTGATTTTCTCCTAAGCCACGCAAGGACTTAGACACCCCATATAAGGCAGCGATTTCCTCTAACGATTACAATGATGAAATGAAGAAGTACAAAGAATAACTTTCAGAATAAAAACTCCCTCTAAATGAAGTGCTGAAGATGACGACAAATCCTTGCAAAGGTTTCTTGAGATGCTGTATATGAGTCATCACTTTTTTCACTCTTGAACCTTCTTGGCAAGATGGAGTTTTCTAGATGCTGGAGCTCTCTGGACAAGACGCGCTGGAAGGAATACTCCAGATTATAAAAGTCATGATATCCACAGAAAAATGAGCCAAATTTATAGTCTGGAGATATCGCCGGCGATACTGGTTATCGCCCTCCATCGCTGTCATATCCAGTTGCCGTGTGTCCCATGATTCCGTGGTTTCAGCAGGATGTTCCGATCATGGCCAATCGTGAGCTATTGCCTGAGCGATATCGATATCGATCTCGCTAGGTGATAATATGTAACTGTATTCTATGGAGATCATGCAGTAACTGTCCATTGAGCTATCGCCTGGTGGAAATACTGGATATCGCCATGCAATATCACCTCAACTTCTCTTTTCAATCTCAATTCCAAGCCCAAATAATTAAAGTGTTAGACCTATTATATCTACACACAATAACACACTATGATCAAATACAAACGAGATTTCTTAGTAGCAAACCAAGAAGCATGGAACGCTTGTTCCAACAATCTCCCCCTTTTGATAATAACAAATTCACTTAGAAAGAAATCAAGAATGACCTATAAAATATTATAAAATGTGATCAGCAAGACAAAGTATTTGTTTGTATTACCATTGTGATCTAGAAGTGATCAAGTACGTAGCCTCACTGCCAATATAGTATGAGCCTATCAGGATCGCACATAAGAATGTTTGGAGAAATTAGGAGATTGTCTCAGTATGATTTTCTCATATGATGAGTTGAAAAGACTTAGCACAACTAGGCTTTGGAAGCATCGAGTGCGTTGAGACCACTAAATGTTTTCGTCGAGTCAAGTATTGACTCGTCGAATGATGGCGTTGAGTGTGTTGAGTTTACTCAACGATTCGTCGAGCCAAGAGTTAATTCGTCGAGTATGGCACTTAAGCGTTGAGTTCACTCAACGATTCGTTGAGTCAATGTGTTGATTTGACGAGTCTAAGTCTCGGGCATTGAGCGCGTTGAGTTCACTCAACGCCTTCGTCAAGTCAAAGGTTGATTCGACGAATCTGGCACTTAGGCATTGAGTGTGTTGAGTCCACTCAACTCCTTCGTCGAGTCAAATTTTGATTTGACGGGTTTGGCATTGAGAGCGTTGAGTTTACTTAATGCCATTCGTTGGATATCTTATGGATACTAGATGATTCGTCGAATATAGTTTGTATACTCGACGATTCATCGAATATGTCATTAATACTAGACGATTCGTCAAGAAAAGGGTTGTCTGGTCGAAAATGCTGGATTCTAAGTTCTGGGTCTGCAAATAGTGATGGGGTGTTCTTTTTATTTTTTTGGGTATAAATAGAAGTATTTTAGGGTTTCTCATTGTGAGAGTAGCGAACAGGAGAATAAAAACACTCTAGAAATTGGAATAATTGAAAGTTTTATTATCCAAAAAGTTATCATTTACAAAAGTATGCCCTCCCTTTTATAGAATGGAGGAGAGAAGAGAGAATACATATACACAATGTAGGACTAAAAAATCAAAATATAGAGCTGGGCGGCTAGAACAAAGAGACCGATCATGCCGACAAGGCCGCGCAGTTAGACAACACTAACCGCTCGGCAACACAAGAGACAGAAGAGAACATGTTGCAGTAGTAGACCGCAAGACCGCAAGGATACCAACTGTAACAGTCTGGACATCAATTCGCTGGAGATAAGCCGCCTGACCACGCGGTTAACAACCCACAGATTTTTAACCGCCAGTCCGCCCAGTCATACTTCAACACTCCCCCTCAAGCTGGAGCATAGATATCAATCATGCCTAGCTTGTCACAAATGTGGAAGAAGGAAGTAGAAACGTGCTTTGTAAAGATATCCGCCAATTCTTTGTCGGAGGTGACGAACAGAGTACAAATTTGTTTCTTCGGCACCTCTTCCCGAATGAAATGGCAGTCAACTTCTATATGTTTTGTTCTCTCATGGAAGACGATATTTCTGGATATGTATATGGCGTCCTTGTTGTCACAGAGCATAGGAAGAGGATAGTCGTAGACCTCTCCTAAGTCAAGCATGAGAGCACGCAACCATTTTAACTCACAGGTGGTTGACGCCATACTATGATATTCGGCTTCTGCACTGGATATGGAGACAACAAACTGTTTCTTGCTCTTCCTGCGCACAAGATTTCCTCCAACAAAAATGCAAAAGCAAGATGTAGATTTGCGGTCACCTTTATCATCCGCATAGCTAGAATCTGAGTAGGCTTCAACCTTTAGATGACCATTCTTCTAAAAAAGTAACCTTTTCCTGGTGCAGCTTTGACGTACTCTAATATCCTCAAGGCAGACTGAAGATGGCATTCTCTAAGAGCTTGCATGAACTGACTAACCTTTCCTACAGCATAGGAGATGTCTGGTCTAGTCACTGTGAGATAAATGAGTTACATCATATAGAAGAGGCGAGTCATCTGTCCATGTTTTGTCTTCTCCAGTAGAAATGGGACACCGGGCCGGTTTGGCACCAGTTAATCCTGCCTCTTGTAGAAGATCAAGAGCATACTTTCGTTGAGAAAGAACCAAGGAGTTGGGCTTTCGAGAGATTTATATCCCCAAAAAGTATTTCGGGGAGCCCATATCCTTTGTGACCAAGTGTTGACGAAGGTGTTTCTTTGTCAAGTCCACACCAGCCTGTTCATCGCCAGTAAGAAGAATATACTCCACATACACCGCCAAAACCACTAGTCCCAAGGTGGTTTTGCAAATAAATAAGGAGTGATCGACCGAACTCCTTGTAAAGCCGATAGCAGCCACAATGCCACTGAACTTGACGAACCACGCCCGAGGGCTCTGTTTTAGGCCATAGATGGCCTTCCTCAACCGGCATACACGTGTCTCCCCCTGAGCAACATACCCAGGAGGTTTCTCTATGTAGACGTCCTCTTGAAGATCCCCATAAAGAAAGGCATTATTCACATCAAGCTGGGAAATAGCGCAATCCCTATTGACAGCCACAGAGAGAAGAATGCGGATAGTGCTGAGGTGAGCGACCGTAGAGAAGGTATCAAAGTAATCAATCCCATAAGTCTGAGTAAATCCTTTCTCCACCAGCCGGGCTTTGTAGCGATCCATAGTGTCGTCTGGGCGAAACTTCACAACAAACACCCAGCGACAGCCAACTACATCAGTACCAACTGGTGGAGGAACAAGGGTCCAGGTGCCCCTCTCAGTAAGAGTGGCAATCTCCTCATCCATGGCAGTTTTCCAGTGGGGAATAACAAGAGTCTCCTGGTAGGTGCGAGGAGTGGTAGTTGCCGAGATTGCCAAAGCAAAGGACCTGTGAGAAGGAGTTAGCCAATCATAGGAAACAACTGCCGCAAGCGGGTGTTGAGTACACGCCCGCACCCCTTTGCGAAGAGCAATGGGAAGATCCAGGTCGACGCGTTCCTCTGTGACCGGAGCATCCGTGGTAAAGAAGGCTGGCCCGGGACTAGAGAGAGACGGCTGTGGAGGAGAGGGAGAAGGGGGAGGGGATGGAAAGGAGAGAGGAGGAGACGGAGGAGGAGATGAAGTCGGAGGAGATACGTCAATAGGCAGGGAAGGAATGGAGGTGGACGGTGGTGAATCAGATAGAGCAGGGAGAAGTGGGGATGTAGGAGAGAAGTAGGACGCATTCTCGAAGAAGGTCACGTCTGCGGAGACAAATTGCTTGCGTAGAACGGGGTCAAAGCAACAATAGCCTTTCTGAGTTGTAGAATAACCCAAAAAGACACACTTGGTGGAACGGGGGGAAAGCTTGTCGCGGGTAACGGAAGGAGCATGCACAAAAGCTGTGCATCCAAAGATACGGAGAGGGAGAGGAAATGGTTCCTTGCCCGGGTAGAGAATGGAGAATGGGGTCTTGCTATGGAGAATCGTAGAGGGAACTCGATTGATAAGATAACAGGCGAGGAGAACAACATAGCCCCAATAGGAGCGAGGTACCTGCATCTGCGTCATGAGAGTGCGAGCGACATCAAGGAGGTGATGGTTTTTACGCTCCGCCACCCCATTTTGCTGAGATGTGTAAACACAGCTTGTCTGATGAATAAGACCATGTTGCATACAAAAAGAGGAGAACTCATGACTAAGATATTCTTTAGCGTTATCAGAGCGCAAAATTTTAATAGAAACATTAAACTGAGTTCGAACCATACAATAAAATGATTGCCATACAAAAAATTATTCAGAGCGATCTTTTAATAGATACACCTAGGTATATCGAGAGAAATCATCAATAAACGTTACAAAGTAAGAACTACCCCGATCAACAGTGAGGGTAGGAGAAGGACCCCAGACATCAGAATGAATGAGATCAAACGATGAGAGGAGCCACGGCTCTGCTTTGGCAGGAAGGAGGAGCGGTGATGCTTGCCAAACTGACACGCATCACAGTTGAGCGGAAAACTGGTCGGAGGTAGGTGGGGCAAAAGCTGACGAAGAATCCGAGGAGGACGATGTCCAAGGCAAAGATGCCATTGAAGCAGATCTGTAGAAGAGGAGGAGAAGGCAGACAGAGCAGAAACATTATCGAGAAAGTAGAGGTCGCTGCTCTCAGTCCCAGTAGCAATCGTCCGTTGGGTTCTCGGATCCTGAAAAGAACAAGAAGTGGGAGTGAATAAGACGGAGCACTGATGTTGCTTGCATAATGTAGTAACAGATAACAAATTGCACGGGAACTTCAGGACATAAGGGGTGTTCACCAAACGAAGTGACGGGGTGACTTGAACCACGCCCGTCCCGTGAACCGGGGAAGGCGAGCCATCCGCAATAAGAATCGGGGGCAACCGATCATGTGTTTCGAGGAGAGAGAAGAATTGAGGGTTGCCGGTCATGTGATTCGTCGCACCAGAGTCAATCAGCCATTTACGGTAACGACATGGGCACTACCTGAAGTCGTGGCCACAGAGGCAGAGGGCCGAGAGGAGCCGGAGGTGGAGGATGATGTGAAAGTGAGGGGATAAGTTGTAAACTACTCTAGAGGGGGGGTGAATAGAGTATTCAAATTTTATGAACAACTAATCAGCTCCCTTGGATTTTATTTGCGGAATAAGTAATCTGATACTTGAACCCTAAGAGCCTAACACAGCAACTAGCAATCCTAGGTAGTTCTATCACAGCCACAGAATAAGATGAATAAGCAAGATAACCAGATGGACACAGGATATATAGTGGTTCCCTTTAAATAGGTACATCCACTCTTCTACCACCCTGGTAGGAATCCACTACAGGTTTTTGCTAAGGTGCCCTGCCACCAATGATCTGATTCAGGTAGATCAAACAGACCCTTTGAGCTTTTGATAAGGATGCTCAACCACAGGTTGTTGATAAGGTGCCCTGTCACCAAAGTTCACTTTTGAAGAGGTGTGAAAACTCTTTTACAATGGGGTTGAGAGGGTTAGAATATCTTCTCTATTGTAAGTACAGATTAGAGAAGATTTGTGGATTCTCTAAAGAATCAAAGTCTCTCCCTGGCTCAGTGAAAGTCCAGGGGAAGCCTTTGCTTCAGGATGAAGGAGTTTCAGATATACTGAAACTAAATCCTCAGAGATCTGAAGACTGATTTTTATCAGGTCTTAAGATTCTAGAGCACTTGAAGCAGAACTGGAGCTCTTTCTGAAGTCTTGAAAAACTCTAAGCGGAATGCTCAGGAGACTTTGAGAATGAAAGATGATTTCTCTGGGCTTTTGCTTCAGGAAAAACTTTTCTTCTTCTTGTCGAGATATGGTGAAGAGCTGCTCTGATGATGCTTGAGCGAATGAATAATATTTCTCTGTGTCTGTAACTTCTCTTTTGCTGAGAGAAGAATCTCTCTTAAATAAGTCTTCACGTTTTTTTCTTTGGAACGGCTCTATTGATTTGAATTCTCGAGCCCTGCAACAGATTATCTCAAAATAGAATATAGCAATAGGAATAGAATGGCCTATTAACTTTCTGACAGTCCCAATAAGGAATAAAATAAGCGGGAAAAATATCTCAGCATAAAGACGTACCATTCTTGGAAATAGTACATAGTACCAACGGCTAGAAAACAAGCTGGAAAGATAAAGTCAACGCAATTTGTATAATAGGACAAAATGCTTTATCAAGAATACTGAATCCCGTAATTTATGCTTGACATATTTGGTAAGTAATTCATTTGAATTTAAGCCATAAATTTAGCAACAATAACTTCAGAAAATCTTTCTAACCACAAGTTAAAACACTTGGAAATAAACCAAGGAATAAAATAAATACGAACAGATAAAAGCAGACAGAAATCGTCGAACAGGAGTTCGATGATCGTCGACCTAGCTAACAGATCGTCGACTAATAGCAGGAATCTGTCGGAACAGAAATCGTCGACCAGAAATCGTCGACCAGCTAATAGATCGTCGACCAGCTAACAGATAGTCGACCAGCAAAGGCAAATATCTGTTGAGACAGAAATCGTGAAGCAAGAACATGATCGTCGATCTGCTGATGACAGATCGTCGACCAACCTTCAGAGCGTAGTAAGCTTGCTCTGAGATCGTCGACCAACGGTCGACGATAATTGTCTTGACTTCAACGATTCAATAGCCCTGCTATCGTCGACCAGTGATCGACGATCGCGAGGCCTCGTTCGACGATGGTCGAACGGAAAATCCTTAACCACAAAAACATCTAGAACTTCTAACCTAAGCTCTAGGTCAGTTTATAAACTGCCCTAGGGAGACTAAACAGAGTCTAAACATGATCATATATCTTTATATGGATCAAGAGGGGCTGGAAAGGGATTACATAAGCCAAATCACATCTAGGGTACCAACATGATGTATCACCAGAGGGGAGAAGATGAGGATGTTTCTGCCAGCAGCGGTCAACAGAATGACCGGTACGACCATAGTGAGAGCAGAGGAACCTGGACGAACCGCGCCCGCCTGATTGGCTACGGCCACTGAGGCCACCCCGTTGAGCTTGATGAGCATAAGAATCCTGGGGAGGAGGGGATGAAAATAAAGAACGCTGGAGCAGCGAAGTAACAGCGGCGATGCGAGCCGCGGTGGCATCTAAGGTTGGAGACTCCGCCTCGCCCAAGATTTGTTGGCGGATCAGATCATAAGTATATGGAAGTCGCAGAAGATAACAAACAACCAAGAGTTCCTTAAAGTGCTTGTGCTGCTCGGCCAAGTCCGCGGAGAAGGGGCGATTCTGGAGGATTTCTGCACCAAGAGCTTGAACCTGCTGATAAGCCGCAGTAGGAGACATGGAAGGGCGGGCGAAGAGGTCCGCAAAAAGAGTATAAATGCGGGGCGTCTGGGCCCCCTTCGAGTAGAGAGCAGCAAGGTAAAGTCAGGCAGCCTTAACCGTCTCATCATGGCGTATGACGGGAAGGCATTCATCAGATAGGCTGTTGGACAGCCAAGTGCGAACAAGCGCATCACTTGCATCCAAGTCCTCAAAGTGAGCAGAGTCGGGAGGAGGAGGGTCATCGATGAGGTGATGACATTTGCGCTGAGAACGAAGAAGAAAGGTGAAAGAAACGCTCCAATCCGGATAGTTGGAACCAACTAGTTTAGAAACCGTGCCAAGGTTTCCGGAAGGAGTAGGAGGAGGAGGAGGGTGGGCCAAAGGAGTGGTGGAGGTAGAGATGATGGGGGTGGAGATATCGGAGTTGGTCATTTGAAGGAGGAAATAAAGAAGGCCGCGCGAACAGAACAGAGGTCGCGCGGATAGAAAGCAGAGAAGCCGCGCGAGTAGAATAGAGGTCTCGCGGATAGAAAGTAGGGAAGTCGCGCGAGTATAAGGAGTCCGCGACAGCAGCAGCAAGAGAGAAGAAACCGCAGCGAAAAAGAGAGGAAACTGCAATGGTCACGATGTCACCACACCAGCGGCAAGAAGGGCCACAGCCAGGAAGCAGATCAAAGCACAGGGGCAGAGGTCGCGCAAACTAGGAAGGTCGCGAGAAAAAAAAGAGGAGATCGCGCAAACAGAAAGAGTTCGAGCGAACGAGAAGAGAAAGCGAAGAGACTGCGAAGACAGGTCTCATAAATGAGGGAAAGAGGTCGCGCAAACAGGGCAGCGACAAAGAAAGGAAACAGCGCGGATAGGTAGGAAACCGGGAGAATAGAGAACGAAGTCGCGCGGACAGAAGAGACTAAAGATTCAGGTGGAATCGGTCGTTTCCTCTAATACCATGTGAGAGTAGCGAACAGGAGAATAAAAACACTCCAGAAATTGGAATAATTGAAAGTTTTATTATCCAAAAAGTTATCATTTACAAAGGTATGTCATCCCTTTTATAGAATGGAGGAGAGAAGAGAGAATACATATACACAATGTGGGACTAAAAAATCAAAATACAGAGTTGGGCGGCTAGAACAAAGAGACCGATCAGGCCGACAAGGCCGCGCGGTTAGACAACATTTACCACTCGGCAACACCAGAGACAGAAGAGAACATGTTGTAGTAGTAGACCGCAAGATCGTAAGACCGCAAGACCGCAAGGATACAAACAACAACTGTCTGGACATCAATCCGCTGGAGATAAGCCGCTTGACCGCGCAGTGAATAACCCGCAGATTTTTAACCGCCAGTCCGCCCAGTCATACTTCAACACTCATCATTGATATAACTGTTCATTCTGTCTAAGCACACGAGCCGCACTATGTGAAATACATGAGACCTAAAAGGTTGACGGAACTGTTCTGCCTCCGCCGATCCCTTCGTCGCCGCTTAGCCTGATTCCGGTGAGTTTCGCCTCCATCCCTTCTATAACGGACCTAGAAGTCCTTGAAGACGCAGAGCTTTCTCCCCCGGCCTAAAGTCTTGTGCGACAAGACTCTATGGGTTCTCCTATTCGTGTGGACTTCATGTAGAGGTACAGACACTATTCTGCACTAGGGGTTGTATCCGCAAAGTGATTAGCTGATTTTTTGGAGCATCTAGGTTGAGTATTAACTCAATCCCGCAGAGTTAAATTTTTATTTACAGCACTTTCTTCTTGATTCATGTCCATTGCTAGATCTGAACATCTTTTGGGTTTTCTTGTTCCTTATTTCCACCGCGCGCACAAGTGTTGTGTCATCTAGCAAAACTCGATAGTGGTATCAAAGGGAGGTTCTGACAATGATCATGGTATCAGAAGTACTAAATTCATGGCGTGTAGATCTGGATATTTATAAATGATCTAAATGACCAAATCTATTCTTGGGATTCCGCCAAGAATGTATGTGATTTTGCTATGATATCATAGTTGATAACCTTGTTACTCCTTAACAGTGACCGCCCCTCTTGTTGGTTTATGAAACCAGGTGTATTAGATTTTGAATCTCACATAGAGACGAGCTTGTCTATTGTGTAAGTAGAGTCTGTATTGCTTATGTCCAGTACGTGTAAATCTGAATATTTAGAAGGGTTCTAAAAGTTCAGATTTAGCTCAATTCATCAAGTGTTAATGATCCTTCTTGTGCACATCTGGGATGCACTTGGATTATGAATGCTATCTATTTTATTTTGAGTACGTGCACATTGGTTAATTGTTAACCATTATTATTGAGTTAATCAATCGTTTAAAAAATCCCTTAAGCAATATTAAGTATTTGGATGCCTTCCGATGGATGACACTCTTCCTGCCTCGATCGATGAAGTGTGGGCATGTCATAGCAAGGTGCATTAATCTATCTTAGTAAGGGTGCGAGCGGATAATTGTGATATCCCACTGTCTACATCAGGTCTAACCTAATTGGGAGACCTCAAAGATTGAGTCCCCAGAGGCACAGGGTTGGCATGCACCATATAATGGATGCGAATAAAGAGTTATTCACCAGCCATACAGGAGTTGCATTGTGATGCAATTGGCAAGCGTTGCCTACCTAAATAGTTGTATTGTGAGAGAAAAGCGAAAGCTAACTCATAGTGTTAGTGAAATATGGATCTTGTCCACTAAAAGAGTTACTCGCATAAACTCTTCGAATTGATATTGAGAGTTATCAGTTTGATAAAAAATAGTGGGAGTTATTTTGATTAAAGTCCTTATCGAAAGAATAAAATGTATTTTGAAATGTAGTACTGATTTTACTTTATATTGATCCTTGTAGAATTTTCATGGCAAGTGGTTCACACTCCATCCTGTCCCTCAGAGCCATCCTTGAGAAGGAGAAGCTGAGTGGTATGAATTATTTAGACTGGTACAGGAGCTTGAGAATTGTTCTCAGGCAAGAGCGAAAGCTCTATGTTTTGAAAGAGGAATCTACTGAAGTGACTGCCGGGAATGCATCCCGTGCTGATAAGGATGCTTATAAGAAGTATCTTTATGACTCCTTAGATGTCAAATGCCTCATGCTGGCAACCATGAACTCTGAGCTCCAAAAACAACATTAGAACATGGGTTGCAAGGATATTGACAAACATCTCAAGAAAATGTTTCAAGGGCAAGCTCGTCAAGAGAGGTTTGACGTCACTTAGGCGTTGTTCTAGTAAAAGATGGTAGCTCGGGACCTAGTAGGGACTCACGTACTCAAGATGATTGGGTATATAGAAAACCTTGAAAGACTATGCTTCCCTCTAGGCCAAGATTTGGCCACAGACTTGATCCTGCAATCGTTGCCAGATAGTTATGAGCAGTTTGGCTTAAACTATAACATGAATGAAATAGACAAGACACTACCCAAACTCCTAGGCATGTTGCAAACTGCTGAGATCAATATGAAGAAGGACAAGCCTGCTAGCCTCATACTGATGGTGCATAAAGTCAAGGGAAAGATCGAGAGCTTCAAGAAGACGAAGGTAAGACCTAAGTCTGCTCTAGAGCCCAAGTCTCCAACACTGAAAAAGAAAGGCTTTGTGAGAGAAGGGAAATGCCACCACTGTGGCAAGGCTGGACATTGGAGGAGGAATTGTCCTTCGCACATTGAGGGTCTGCAAAAGATGACGGGAGGTATGACATCCGCTTCAAGTATCTATGTTATAGAGATAAACCTTTCTGCTCCTTCATCCTGGGTATTGGATACCGGATGTGGTTCTTACATTTGTATAAATGTGCAGGAACTGCGAAGGAGAAGATTGCTAAGTAAAGAAGAGGTGGACCTGCGTGTTGGTAATGGAGCAAGAGTTGATGTTGTTGTCGTAGGAGTTTACCGTCTTTCTTTGCCCAGTGGGCTTGTAATTGAACTTGATAATTGTTATTATGTTCTTTCCATAAACAGAAACATTATATCCATTTCATGTTTGGACATGATTGGTTTTTCTTTTATTATTAAGTATAATTGTTGTTCGATTTTTAAGAATGATGTTTGTTATGGTATAGCCCAAATATTTAATGGTTTATATGTTTTGAACTTAGACTATCAGATCTATAATATAGAAAATATTAAAAGACTAAAAACGAATGACTCGAACCCTACGTACCTTTGGTATTATCGTTTGGGCCATATAAATGAGAAACGCATATCCAAGCACCATAGAGATAGACTACTAGACTCATTATATTATGAAACATTTGAGAGATGCGAGCCTTGTTTGTTAGGTAAGATGACTAAGGTAAATTTCACTAGTTTCAATGAGAGGGTTGATGATCTCTTGGGTATAGTACATAGTGATGTATGTGGACCCATGATTTCTATGTCTAGAGGTGGGTATTTCTACTTTGTTATATTTAATGATGATTTCAGTAGATATGAATACGTGTATCTTATGAAGTGCAAATCCGAAACCTTTTAAATTTCAAAGAGTTTAAGAACGAAGTAGAGAACCAATTGGATAAGAAGGTTAAAGCACTCCGATCTAATCGAGGTGGAAAATACCTAAGTCATGAGTTTCATGATTATCTAAAAGAGTGTGGTATTGTATCACAGCACACTCCACCTAGAACACCACATCATAATGGTGTGTCTGAGTGGAGGAATTGTACTCTGTTGGTACGGTCGATGATGAGTCATGCAGATCTGCCTATTTTCTTTTGGGGTTTTGCTTTAGAAACTGCTGCTTTTCACTAAATCGTGCTCCAACAAAAGCGGTTCAGAAGACACAATATGAGATATGGACTAGGAATCGTCCTAGTATGTCATTCATTAAGGTTTGGGGATGTACGGAATACGTGCGGCGTCAAATGTCTGACAAGCTGGAACCCAAGTCAGATAAATGTTATCTTATGGGGTATCCTAAGGAAACTATAGAGTACTATTTCTACCTACTGTCTGAGGGCAAAGTGTTTGTCGCAAGGACTGGTGTCTTTCATGAGAAAGAGTTCTTAAGTAGAAAGACTACTAGGGTAGAATTTGAAGAAGTTCAAAAACCACAAACTGTGAATGAACCAAAATTGGAACCTGAGCCAGGACTACAAGTTGTTGTAGCTGGAGAGCCTGCTCAAGAAACACAAGTTCTACGTAGATCTGGTAGACCAAGGTTTGAGTCTTAGAGACATGGATTTCTCGTATCTCAAATAGGTAATATATTGCCTATGGATCATAGTGATGAGCCTACAACCTACCATGAGGCTATGGGTGGACCGGACTCTGAAAAGTGGCTTGAGTACATAAAATCTGAAATGGACTCCATGTATGAAAACCAAGTTTGTACCTTGGTGGAACCATATGAAGTGGTATGACCCATATGGTGCAAGTGGGTCTTCAAGAATAAGAACGACATGGATGGGAATGTACAGACATTCAAAGGGCGACTGGTGGCTAAGGGTTTCAAGCAAATTCATGGTATTGAAAATGATGAGACCATTTCCTCTATTGTCATGGTTAAGACCTTCAGAATTCTACTTGTTATTGCTGCATATTATGAATACGATATTTGACAGATGGATGTCAAAATGACTTTCCTAAATGGAAGCCTCCTTGAGGAAGGGTATATGACACAACCCGAGGGTTTTGTATCTCCATGTGAAGCCACTAAAATATGCAAGCTGCAGAGGTCCATTTATGGATTAAAACATGCTTCTCGAAGTGGGAATCTTCGTTTTGATTAAAAGATCAAAGAGTTTGGTTTTATCAAGAATGAGGATGAACCGTGTGTTTATAAGAGGATTAGTGGGAGTATTGTTGTCTTTCTGATATTGTATGTAGATAACATATTGCTGATCGGGAATGACAAACCGACCCTACAAGTTTTTAAGAACAACTTAGGGAGCTGCTTTTCTATAAAGGACTTGGGTGGAGCGAATTATATACTTTGTATTAAGATCTATAGAGATAGATTGAAAAAGTTGTTGGGTTTGACGCAGTGTACATACATTGATAAGGTATTGTAGTGGTTCAACAGGCTTGAGTCAAAGAAAGGATTCTTACCCATATCTCATGGTGTGAGTCTCTCTAAGGACTAGTGTCCTAAGTCTTATGAAGATAAGGAACGCATGAACTTGATTCCATATGCTTTGGCAATTGGGTCAATAATGTATGTAATGATATGTACTCGACCTGATGTCTCTTATTCCTTGAGCATGACTAGCAGGAATCAATCTGATCTCGGTGATGGTCACTGGATAGCCGTCAAGAACATCCTAAAGTACTTGAGAAGGACTAAGGATACGTTCTTGGTATTTGGTGGAGAGGAAGAGCTCGTTGTAAAGGGTTACACAGATGCTTGCTTCCAAACTGATAGGGGCAACTCAAAGTCTCAGTAAGGATTCATATTTTTCCTAAATGGAGGTGTTGTTAGCTGGAAGAGTTCCAAGCAGGAGACAATTATTGATTCTACAACTGAGGCCGAGTATATCGTTGTAGAAAATGCAGCGAAGGTGACTGTATGGATTAAAAAATTCATCGGTGAGTTAGATGTAGTTCCTAGCATTGTTCGTCCCGTAGTTCTCTACTATGACAATAATGGTGCAATTGCACTTGCTTCAAAACCTAGATCTCTTTAGCGCTCCAAGCACATACTTCGGTGGTTCCATCTTATTTGAGAGATTGTTGATTGAGGAGATGTGAGCATTTGTAGGAGTGCCTACTGAGGATAATATTATGGATCCACTAACAAAGCCTCTCGCACAGAGAAAGCATGATGGTCATGTTAGATCTATGGGTATACGATACCTTAATGATCAGCTCTAGTTGGAGTCATGTGGGTTATATTTTGTTGGCTGTAATAATTAATTTAATGAATAGAGTACTGTATACATTTCATTTATATATTTTGGCAAGTTCTTTTATCTATAAATTTATTTCTATTGTGAAAGAGTAATTTAACATAATAAATGCCCTTAGAATGTTTGCTTCCATAGGAGTCAAGTGGTGACTTGAATGTGAGAGTCTATGTTTTAGAAGCTTCATTCTTAAATGGTCCCTGGTCGAGTGTCATCTTAGAAGCTAAGGGAAATGATGACACATTAAGACTAACATGTGCGTTGACTGATGACCGGATCTCACAGGTCATGATATTGTGATATCAAATCATCACATGAGGTACTTGTTAGTGAACAAGTTGTACTAGACAGACCCACCATGAGAATACTTTGTGGATTGTTATATAAACGTGTCACAAGTATGGCTCAAGTGGACTGGTGTTTGTGGGCCATTGACCTGAAGTCACGATATTCATCGAGTGAGGAAGAGCATGATCAATTTGATGTTATCAAAAGTCCAGTCTTGAGAAAGTTGGATGATAAAGGTGGTTATTAGGTACTTTACGAATCATTTGGGTGTTTGTGTATGAGCAGAGATGGGATTTGTCCTCCTATATGACAGGAGTTTCATCCATGAGCCCCTTCATGGAATGGAACTGAGAAATGCATGGCCATGCTTGGTTGATTCAATATATGATATTGGGTTCACCAATTTCTGAAAGTCCATTCTAGATCAGGAAACTAGGATTGAACGATTATGAGGGTGACACGGTCTATACCTCTAGTTCTATCAGTATGTAAGGGACGAAGGGACATTAAGAAACGGATACATTGGTCATGATGGCTTTTGAGTTCTAAAAACTTATTGCTTGGGGAGCAATGATGCATTGCTAGATGCCGCTCATTGTTTGTGAAGCTTTTGTTTGATACTTTCAAGATCAAGTGGGAGACTGTTGGTATTACCATTGTGATTTGGAAGTGATCAAGTATGTAGCCTCACTACCAACGCAGTATGAGCCTATCAGGGTCACACACAAGAACATTTGGAGAAATTGGGAGATTGGCTTAGTATGATTTGCTCATATGATGAGTTAAAAAGACTTAGCACAACAAGGATTTGGAAGCGTCGAGTGCGTTGTGACCACTCAACGCCTTCGTCGAGTCAAGTGTTGACTCATCGAATGATGGCGTTGAGTGTGTTGAGTTTACTCAACGATTTGTCGAGTCAAAGAGTTGATTCGTCGAGTATGACACTTAAGCGTTGAGTGTGTTGTGTTCACTCAATGATTCGTTGAGTCAAGGTGTTGATATGATGAGTCTGAGTCTCAGGCATTGAGTGCGTTGAGTTCACTTAAGGCCTTCATCGAGTCAAAGGTTGATTTGACGAATCTGGCACTTAGGCGTTGAGTCCACTCAACGCCTTCGTCGAGTCAAATGTTGATTCGACGGGTTTGGCGCTGAGAGAATTGAGAGCATTGAGTTCACTCTATGCCATTCGTCGAATATCTTATGGATACTAGACGATTCGTCGAGTATAGTTTGTATACTCGATAATTCTTCGAATATGTCATTGATACTCGATGATTCGTCGAGACAAGGGTTGTCTGGTCGAAAATGCTGGATTATAAGTCCTGGGTCTGCAAATAGCGACGGGGTGTTCTATTTATTCCTTTGGGTATAAATAGAAGTATTTTAGGGTTTCACATTATCGATTTAACTGTTCATTCTATCTAAGTACACGAGCCGCACTGTGCGAAAGACCCGAGACCTAAAAGGCTGACAGAACTGTTCCGCCTCCGCCGATCCCATCGCCACCGCTTAGCATGATTCCGGCGAGTGTTGTTGCCGCCTCTTCTATAATGGACCTAGCAGTCCGTGAAGACACAGAGCTTTCTCTCCCGACCTAAAGTCTTGTGCGACAAGACTCTATGGGTTCTCCCGTTCGTGTGGACTTCCTATAGAGGTGCGGACACAATTTTGCACTAGGGGTTGTAGCCGTAAAGTGATTGGCTGATTTTTTGGAGCATCTAGGTTGAGTATTGACTCAATCTTGCAGAGGTAAATTTTTATTTACAACACTTTCTTGTTGATACATGTCCATTGCCAGATCCAAACTTCTTTTGGGTTTTCTTATTCTTTATTTCCGCTGCGCGCACAAGTGTTGTGACATCTAGCAAAACCCAACAGTATTTGTCTGTGCACAGAATCCGCTTGGATTTTACTCTCCTCTTAAATGTGTAATCCCCATAAATAGAAGCATTCGAAAATTTTATTTACCAGGTAGTAATTTTAGTTAGGTAGTAATAAGTTAGGTAGTAATTTAAGTTAAGTTTATAAGTCTCCTGCTGTGAGGATCAAAAAGAATGAATGGTTTCTCATAAAATTTTCTCCCTTCTGGTATTATCAAAAGAAATTTGAGATCGAAAAAGGTGATGTAAAGAAGAGAAAAAGTAAAGTTGATAGTGAATATAGAGAGTCCCTGCGGAAACAAAATATGAAAACAAAAATTAGAATATCTAGTGTAGGGCATGTGAAAGAATGTATAGTAACGATGAATGCGAGTGAATACAAACATTGTCAAATTCATCCAGTTATATCATGGACACATAAATTAGTGAATATAAGAATTAGAATTATTTTCGGTCCAATTCTCATGAAAAGAAATATTATAGATGATAATTTAGTGTAGATGTGAGAGTTAGATGGAAATACATATGTATAAACTTAAAATGTACATGAACATGTGAAATGTACAAACATAACATAGAAATATACATAAAGATCTGTACTTGTACCCAAGAATTCATAGCACATAGACTGAATGAACATCCATATAGGGATTATACAAGATACTTTACAATTCTTTCCAAGGTGCTCAACCTCACAATGCTTATGAAGACTTAGTAGGAGGGTGAGTAGTGCTTAGTGAAGGTTCCTTGTCGTCAAATCGTCCAATTTTTTTAATTATTCAACAAGTATGTTGATTTGTTTTAGATAATAATAATTTTTTAAGGCGTGATAAAGGACTCCAAATTCACTTGTGTGGCAATATATGGTAATCAAAGTTGAATTGTGCAAAGAAATCAAGGATAAATTAAGAGTTTAAGGAATCTTAGTGGTTATGGTATAATAAACACAATTCACATGTGCAGTAAAGGTAAACACATATGAAAATTTTCAAAATTGTGTGTGAGAGCATTATCAAAAATAAAATATTTCTCATATTTAGAGGCATGCAAAAAAAATTGCACAATTATAATACACTAGGTGAGTTGTATATAGAGAATGATATTAAAAGCTTGAAAAGGTGAACAATGTTAGAGGTAACCCAATATAAGTTAATACACATTATACAATGCCTAAACAAGATAAAACAATAATATTTGGATTAAAAGAATAATTACAGTCATACAAATATTTAGATCTGATCAGAGGATTTTTTTAGCAATTTAGAGCTATCGCCAGGCGATATCAGAGATCGTCGATCAGCGAAAGTGCCAAATTATAAATAACATCAGATCTGGAATGAAGGCAACGATTCGAGCTCGATTGAAGACCTAGAAGACACCAGTGTGGCTATAGCAGAGATTTCTGATAGACTTTTGGTAGAATTCAACCTTTTGAAGATATCGCGAGGAGATACCCGATATTGCCAGGCGATACCCGATATCGCCAGACAATAGTGCATTTCGCTCGGTTTTATGTTTTCTATGTTGAACTGATGTTATAATGTTTATTTCAGTTAGACTAAGATGTGACACTCCAGATTTGTGCTCTGTACAATGATATTTTAATTTGTTAGTTATTTATATATTAATTTTAGTTAATTTTTAATTTCAATTTTTCAATAAGATTTATGTTAATTTATGAGCTTGAAATGTCTAGGATTCCTAATTATATTCTTAGCATTGAAAAACGGGAATCTGGAAGTGGTTTTGTGAAAATGTCCGCAAGCTATGAATCTGTACTGATGAAATTAATCTTTATTGAATTTTGTTTTATGTGATCTCTGATGAAGTGATGACAAACATCTATATGTTTAGACCTAGAGTGAGGAACTGGGTTGTTAGTTAAATTAATTGTACTTTTATTATCACACCTTAGTTTTATGATTTCTTGATTTAATTCAAAGTCTTCTAAAGTTTGTTTCATCCAAAGAGCTTGTGCACAACTACTACCTAGTGCAATGTATTCAGCCTTGGTGGTGGATAGTGCAACAGAATTCTGTTTCCTACTCGACCATGAAATTAGTGATGGGCCTAGAAGTGATAAGTGTCATTGGTGCTCTTACGATCTAAAGAACATCCAGCATAATCTAAATTAGAATAATCATATAAAATGAAAGTATCGTTATATGGATACCACAAACCTATTTTAGAAGTACCAATAAGATATTGAAAAATACATTTAACTGCTTTTAAATGTGATTCTTTAGGATTAGCCTGAAATCTAGCACATAAACAAACTGCAAACATAATATTAGGTCTAGATGCGGTTAAATATAAAAGTGATCATATCATCCCTCTATATAAAGTCTGATCAATAGATATTCCACTTTCATTTTTTCCTAATTTTAAAGAAACACTCATAGGAGTATTAGCTTGTTTTATATTTTCAAATCCAAATCTTTTTAAAACATCATGAATATATTTAGATTGGCAAATAAAAATACCATTATGTCTTTATGTAATTTTAAAACCAATAAAATAAGTAAATTCTTCTAGCATGCTCATTTCAAATTAATTTTTCATAATTTTTACTACATCATCACATAACTCTTCATTAGTGGATCCATAAATAATTTCATCAACATAAATTTGTAAAACTATTAAATCATCGTGAGCATGCTTAATAAAGAGTGCGCAATCTGCACTACCAATTTTGTAATCATTCTTTAATGAATATAAAGTTAATCTATCATACCATGCTCGGGGTGCTTGCTTTAAATCATAAATGGCCTTCTCTAATTTATATACATGATCAGAAACTTTTTCATTAACATAGCCTGTAGGTTGTTCTACATAAAACTCTTTCTTAATATATCCGTTAAGAAAAGCAATTTTCACATCCATTTGAAATAATTTAAATCTTTTAAAGCTAGCAAATGTAAGAAAAATTCTAACTTCTTCTAAACGTGCTACGGGTGCAAAAGTTTTACCAAAATCTATCCCCTCAACTTGAGAATATCCTTTTGTTACAAGCCTAACTTTGTTTCTAGTGACCCAAGATTCACTATCCATTTTATTTTTAAAAAACCACTTTACACCTACTGTTGGGTCCATTGATCTCAATGTTCTAGATTTGAAAGAAGTCAAACTGGTCAATGACATACACATATAATGTATTTGATGTATGCTTGAGTGATTGCATGCAGATTGTCCTTGATTGGACTAGTGAACAGGAGGAGGAAGCTGGAAGTCAAACATTTTGACTAAGGCAAAAACCGTTGAGACTGCTGAGACTGTTGAGAAGAATGTCTCAGCAGAACCGCTGAGACAGCTGAGAAGCTCAACACATATCGTTGAGAGAAGTTTTGGTCTCAGCTAAACCGCTGAGACAGAAGACAGTCTCGGCTATGAAGAAATAACCGCTAAGACAGAAGACTGTCTCAGTTGTGAAGAAGAAACTGCTGAGATAGTTGATAAGCAACCGCTGAGACAGGACTGTCTCAGCTGTGAAGAAGAAACCACTGAGAAAGTTGAGAAGAAACCGCTGAGATAAAGCCTGCAAAAATTTTCTAAGTTCAGAAAGTTGAATTCGTCGAGCTCAGCTCACAGATCATCGAGCTCAAGTTGAAGGTTGAAGATTGAGCTCACAGATCGTCGAGCTCAAGTTGAAGGTTGAAGATTGAACCTGTCTTTTGTCGAGCTCAAGTTGAAGGTTAAAGATTCAGCGTTCGTCGAACTCAGCTCACAGATCATCGAGCTCAGGTTAAAGGTTGAACATTAAGAATTCATCGACCTGAGCCCGCCTTTCGTCGATTTCAAGTTGAATAGATTAGTTGGCGTCATAAATCTCATTCTCCATTCATTAGAAGAATGGGGAAAATTGTTTATTTCATTGATTTCACACATTGTAATTATGTCTGCTGCCTATTGAATAGATTTCAAACATCAATATCTGCTTAGAATATCAATTAACTGATGCAAAAGTGACGGCTAATTTTTAAGTTATGTTCATGATAATTACATCAAAAATCCTAAAGCCATTTCTATAATAATTTCTTTTGATAACTAATATATTGTAGGAAACATATGAGGAGGTAGATTTGATATCAAAGGGAGGAAATTATGGATGGAGAGTCTACGAAGGTTATAATATGTACCATCCATCTACAAGTCCTGGAGGAAACACCTCTCTGAACTCTATAAATCCAATCTTCCCTGTCATGGGCTATAGTCATTCATCAATAAATAATAATGTGGGATCAGCTTCCATTACTGGAGGCTATGTCTACAGGTCCGACACCGATCCGTGCTTGACTGGAAGGTAACCATCATCACATTCGTTAGTTTTGTAAGTACTATTTTGGATCAACTGTTTTCTGAGGTGCTTAAATAAATTTTGGGAAAATAACAGAATCGGAGACAAAATTTAAATAAATTTAAAAATCGACCTTCAATCATCTACTTGGTCAGGTATATTTATGCAGACCTGTTTGGCGAGGCGGTGTGGGCAGGCATCGAGAATCCGGAGAGCAGCGGAATCTACAACACCACCAAGCTGCCATTTGCTTGCGCCAAAGACTCCCCGATTGCTTGCGAATCAGTTGAAGGAAGCCCCCTCCCATCTCTCGGCATCGTGTACTCGTTCGCCGAAGACAGTGACGGCGAGATCTACGTTCTGGCGAGTAAGGGCGTCTTCAGGGTGGTCCGCCCGAGCCGATGCGGCTATGCCTGTGCTTCAGAAATACATGAAGATGCCGTGAACCCGCCCCCAGGCCCTTCGTCTTCTACAGCTGAATCTGTGACGATCCAATTGAGGCTGGTGGCTTTGCTCATCGGATGCATTACTTGGTTCATACATTGAAATGCTTCATCCTTTTAGATTGTGGTTTCATATTTTGTGCTGCATATGCGTAGATTGTGAAAGGTTCATTGGTTCGTCTTTTGAATGCTTCATTCTGGTAGACTGTGGTTGCATATTTTGTGCTGCCTATGCGCGAGTTTATGACATTATGTAGTTCAATGTTACCGTAGATATTAAATTCTCGGTGATATACAAAGGCGGTTGTTACTTGTTAGGAAACCGGTGAACCACATGTTGTAAAAATAGCCAAGTTATAATGACTTTTTGATATGTACGTTAAATATAGACATCTGTTTAGGACAAGGCCAAAAGAAAAGTAAAATCTTAGCCAACAATAATATATATTTATATATATATATATATATATATATATATATATATATATATATATATATATATATATCTATATATATATATATATATATATATATATATATATATATATATATATAAGTGACAGGCACGGGCCTTCGGCCCTGGGGGCATTCGGCGGGGGTGCGACATTCGGCAGGGTGCGACATTCGCTGGGATGCGACATTCGCCGGTGGTGCGACATTTGTTGTGGGGACGACATTTGTCGTGGGCGGCGACATTTGTCGTGGGCGGCGACATTTGTCATGCGCGGCGACATTTGTCGTGGGCGGCGACATTTGTCGTGGACAGTGCCCGCCCCTATGGCTTCGCGCGACAATACCCGACCGACGACGGCGGGCTACGCCGCTCCGCAACATATACACATGAGTACTCAAAATATCCGTAAAAAAATATAAATCAAGAATACAATTTTTATTTTGTAAAACAAATTATATTTTAACGTTAAAACATTAATTTTTCTCTTGTCATTCCTAGCTAGAGACAATAGGTTTAGGGTATCTAGTGTTTTTTTTGTATTTTAATATTGTAAAGTTGTGTAATTACTTAAAATGATATTATCTTTATAATATACTAATATAAAGTTTGGTATAATTGTGTAATTATGAATACAACTATAAGGGCAATATAGGGACATCAGACAATGTTGCACCAAAGAATAGTTTTTGTATATTAGTAGAGATATATCTTACAGGACATGATAAATAAACAGGCTGCAATTTCATGCTCCTTATCTTGTCTGCTTCCTGTGTGTGCTAGACTCAATTGTTCATACCATCATCTACCAATATTCGGTATCAGAGCCATGTTCTAGCACTTCAATCATTGACATATTGGTATCATGAATCAAGCCTCTTCAAGTTCAAGCTATATGGCATACAACCATGTTTTGTTGCCCTCTTTACGGGAGAAAAATATGAATATTGATGTATTCAAATGAAACCCGTCTTCATCTCTCAAGGCTTATGAGATATCGTCCAACATGGGCCACAATCTCCAGCAGCTTTCAAAGTATTAGAAGAAGGCACTGAAACAGAGGTACAAATTAAACAAAAAGAAAAATTATTAATTAAAGTTGCATGATCAATGATGTTGATCCATCAAAGGGTCACAAAGACCATATTTCCTTTCCTCATGAGTGCCACAACTGGCGAATGAAGTATGGGATATATTAAAGGAAAAATATAAAGGGTTCTCCAAAATCATTGGCACCAAAATGCTGCGCTTCTGGAAAGATTTTTAAAATATTGCAATTCAACCAGGAGAAACATTAGATGCATTCATTGCAAGGATCATCAATTTAACCAATCAAATTTGAAGCCTTGGTGATGCTCTTCCTGAAAATATTGTGGCAAAGGAATTATTACGGTGCTTACCTTTCTCTTTTGATCCAACTGTATCTGAAATAGAGGAAGCACAAGATCTTTCAACTATTACACTAACAAAGTTGATAGGTTCGTTAAAAGCACGTGAAGATCGTATAAAAAGGCACTCTCAATAGACCGGTGATCGTGCCTATCAAGCAAAATGAAAGTGAGAGGATAGATCTTATTTACTCTAGTTATATATATATATATATATATATATATATATATATATATATATATAATATATATATATATTATATATAAGAGTAAGCACAGCACAAAAATAAAGAAACAGAGCAAGCACACAGAAGACACAAGTACTATAGTGGTTCCCCAACCTGGGTACATCCACTCTTCTACCACCCTAGTAGGAATCCACTCAGTTTTTTGATCAGGTGACTGCCACCAATGAGCTTTTTATCAGGTACTCAAAAACTAAACCTCAAGTCTTTTGGTTAGGTGACTTGCAATCAGGAATCACTTTTGAAGGGAGTAGAAAACCTTTTATACTGTGGGGGGATGAGAGATTGATTCTGTCTTCTCTTTCTCAATATACAACTGAGAAGACTCTTGTGGATCTGATATTAGCAAAGGCTCCCCCTGAGATAATGAATTGGTTCAGGAAGTTGGAGATTTACTTTAGGGTGATAGGCCTTCAGGCTTGATGTTGCTCTCTAGCAAGCTTCTAGACTGATATTGTTTTTGTTGTCTCTTGAAAGCTTGGAGCAGATGAAGAAGATGAAGAGTTGTTCAGGAAGATGCTTTTTGCCGAGAGTTCTTCTTCTTTGAGAAAAAGCCTTCTTAATTTTTTCTCTCTCTATCTTGACATCTGTGAGATATAATTCTCTGTATATTTATTGCCTGGAGAATTCAAAGATTTGAATTCTTTCTGTCTATGGAATGACCGAATCAATTTCCAAGAATGGAATCTGCCTTGAGAAAACAATTGGCATTTAATCTTTGTAATTAACTCCATATTTAATGCTGCCTCCAAACGGCTATATTCATAAGAATATATAGCATTAAATCTGAGAGCTATAAATGCCTGCAGTTAAGCCTCAATAAATTCTGCCAACTGTAAATAAATTTGTCTGAAAAACTGCACAGGAATCGTTGATCTCAATTTTAAAGCTTTCTTCAAACTAGGCTCGGAGTTCGTTGACCTCAGCTCGGAGTTCGTTGACCTCAGCTCGGAGTTTGTCGAGCTCAGCTCGGAGTTCGTCGAGCTGAGCTCAGAGAATATGAACTGCATAATCGTTGAACTGAGTTTAATAGTTTTCTTTGAGCTGAGCTCAGAGTTCGTTGAACTGAGCTCGGAGAATTTCTTCCAGCAATTTTCTTAACTTCAAATATGACTTTCTCTGGAATTTATCTGAAGGAGCAAACCTGGAAAATATCCTATGACCCATGACTCTACATTTTGGGTCAATCTAAACATCCTAATAGTTATCCTTGCCCAAATCAAAACTTGGGTTCCAACACAAATGTATTTTCAAATACTCATAAAATGATAAAAGGAAAAGGCTGCAACTTCCCAACCTTGAAAAAAGATCAGAACGGAAAATAACTTGCAACTTGGCATATACAATTAGACAAGACCAATCAAGCTAATTTCAAAATTGGTCCTTGTTTCATGTGTAAAAAGCCAAATCATGGTTCCAAGGATTGTTTCTTCCAGTGTAAAAGATGTTGCATCTCAAATCATTCCCCCAAGGATTGGCATACTAAAAAGGAGGATGCAAATAATGCAATTAAAGACAAGAAGATAGAAGACGAATCCATATTCTACTCTAAATAAACAGATGAATGTATTCCAAGAAAATATATGGGTGATTTATAGTGGATGCACCTCCCATATGTCCAACAATAAGGAGCATTTCATCTCATTAGATGACACATAAGTCAAAGGTTTATCTTTGAGATGGTAAATCACAAGCTATTAAAGGCAAAGGGGTTATTCAAATCAAAAGAAAAATGGGTATTGATAAAATTATCCATGACGTTAGCTATGTGCCTAACTTAACTCAAAATCTTTTAAGTGTAGGCCAACTGATCCAAAAAGGTTGTAAAGTAACCTTTGAAAATAATTTATGCAATATTACAGAAGGGGATTTGGATAGTATGATTGTCTCAGCTATAATGTCCCCAACAAGTTCTTCATGTTGGACATATTAAGGCTTCGTTTGGCGCAGCGTTTGGAGCTCTCTGTTTGGTGCAAATGCCGCCGCACGACGGGTAACCAAATGACCTGCAGCGGCGTTTGTGTAAGACCCCCCTTTTTTCGATTCAAATCTCGGGGTCTTATGCCCAGAACCGCCGCTTTGCGGTGACACCTTCGAACCCAGGAAGGTCGTCACTACAACGCGCCGATTCTGCCGGCCTTTTCGATCACAATCAAGTAGTAAGTAGTAAAGAAGGAGAAATGCAGTCCACAATAATAAATCACATATAAATAAACTCCACGAAGGAAGCGTCCACAGTATAAAATCAGAGTAAAAAAACAGAGTACTGAAAAAAAGGACTTAAGCCCGGTACATCAACACCTCACTATATGGTCACTCAAACGGAAGCTGAAAAATAAACTGCTACTAAGGAACGAAACTCACGGTCCCGGCTGTCTGAACTCCTGAGCTAGACTGCCCTATATCCAAGCACACCGACCTCCTGGGCTGCTCCTACGGGCTGGGCTCCACGGTTCCCTAAAATGATGTGGTCCGAAAACCGTTAGTCTATAAGACTAAGCCCTATCATCCCCCACCCCTTCCCTTATGCCCTAAGGCACCGAGCGGAGAGGAAGAAAGGGGAGGACATGAAAGTGGAGAGTAGTCAAAAGCAGATGACGGTGGACCTAACTAGCAAGTTATAACAGGTGAACAATATAAGTGTTGTAATAGGTAAAACAGAAAGGTAAGTAAGTAAGAAATTAAACCTTCACTTATGTTAGTACACATAAGCCAAAGGATCTTTTACAAGGCTCCCATCGTATAAATGTCCCATTCCACTTTATACGTTTGGGTGTCGGTTATCACAAGCATTATTTAAATATTTAAAATGACCTTAATCTATAAAACTTGCCCACACAAGCTTATAGACCAAGGGGTCGTTTTGCAGGTCCTAATGTATAAACGTCCCATTCCACTTATAAATTAGGTGTCAAGGTTCTTATGAATGATTATGTATGCAACTATATGGTGGGTTAATGATGTTCATGCAGTGCAACTCACACACCCAACTTTGTGTACACAAACCATAGTTCCCCCTTTCAGAGCCGTTACCTCCCAGGATACCTCCGTAGTGGCAGACGGAAGCGGTGGGTTGGGCCTCGCCCAACTCAAAACCAGTATTTGCACTACCGGTCTGACCTATCGTACGGCCTCAACGCCTGGTGTACGAGGCGGACTCCCGCGTACTCTTGCCGACTGGACCGTCGGACTTAAGGTTGGCGAAGTGCTAGCCACCTTGCCGAGTCAAAGCTATTGGTGTCGGTGCAACGAACTCCCCAATATCGAAGACTCACCACCTTAAAGTTTCCTATTTATGCACATGCAACATTTAATATAAGAAGTCAAGAGTAAAGCTCCCGGACCAAACCGTCCGTCTCAACCACAAACCGAGACTAAGCTCCCCGGACTAAACCATCCGGCTCAATTCCAAACATCATCCCTTTGAGCATCGCGGGATGGCGCCCCTTTGAACACCTCAGGACGACTTAACCTTTTCCAAATGTCTATCCTACTAGTGTGTGAAGTATAAACCTATTTCAACTAATTACTCTTTCGATTTATTTAAGATTTACATTAGCCTAGGACTGCCTCCAGATTATGCCCCGTGAAGGGTTCTCAATAGGCACTAGGAACTACGATGGTATGACAGACCAAAGTTCCCTTCTCAAGGCACTTCATAATATTGGTTAATTTTCTCTTACCCGTTCCCTTCTCATATTACATTAAACTAAAACTAGGGTAGCTTGACATTTCACTCTCACAGGAACGATGATCTTTCGTCGAATCCGTGCTCCTTATACCACAACCACTCACTTCTCGTCACTCCTTAGAACCTTCTATGACAACCTATCTAAATCCATCCCAATCAGCACATTGAGAAACTCCAACACTGCCCTAAGTCGTCTCCAAATGCGATCTTTTACGAAAACGCTAAATGCGGACCACCCTACACTATATGATGACCATGATAGGATGTCCTTTGTGTTTTCATCCGAATGACCTAAGCTATTTACTGGGGTCCTATCATGTCATAAATGAATCAATTCCAGGTTATGATAATTTTCTCAATTAATCTGTTAATTAATTAATTTTCCTGAAAATCCAAGATCTACCAATTTGAACATGAAGTATACCTTTCAGTTATGTAAAAATCTTTATAAATTCAGGATAAATACTATTACCTCTAACAAAAAATGACATGTCCAAGGTTTGGAAATTTTCTCTAAGGTCTAGGGGCCTTAAAGCTATTTTTGTAATATCTTGTACCTTTCAAAATTTGTGAATCAACTATATAAAGGCGGCTTCCAAAAATTATGAATCAATTATGTAAGACTTCTACTGGCTTGTAAATAATATTAGCCAAAATTTCATAATTTAATACTGAGAATTGAAGTCTATAAAAATTAATTACAAACTCTTTAAATAGACATGCTTGTGAAACAAGTATTGAAAATATAACTTCAAAATTCATAAATAAATTTCTACTAGCATATAATGGCCTAAAAATCTTATTTCCTAAATCTCATAATTTTTCAACAGGTATAACAGCCATAATTAAATTAATTCCCTAAAGCTCCTTTTCAAAACATTCATGAATAAAGTACTAAATTTATCTAACTAAAATTTATATAAAAATCTAGGAACATCCATTCTAACCTAAAGACTTCACTTCCAAGATTTTATGAGATTTCAATAATTAAAAAGATCCTAAATAATTAAATCTTCAATTAGGGCTACAACCACATTTACAAATGAAGTATTAGGTATTATCATCATAAAATTCCAGTAAAAATACCTAAGGGTCCTATCTACCCTAGATTTACTCTACCCAAGTTTCACAGCTTTTAGATGACATTAAATTACTATTTTGACCTAAAAGCCCTTCTACCCTTAAACTAGGGTTTTACTTTTGAGGAACCTACTTACCTCTAACTCTTTTAAATTCCAACCAGAGGGTTAGATACTCATTAACTACCTCTCAACCAAATCTCAAGGCCATTCAAGGGCATTTGCCCCTATGTCTTTCGCAACCCTCAAAATCCTTTCCTTAGGGTTTGGGCTTGGGTCCTAGGGTAAACCAACCCTAAACCCTCCCATCTTCCCCAAGGGGGTACTTAGGATAATTCAAAACTATTTGTAGACATCTCAACCTCTGATGAGGTGAGTTGACCTCTCAATCTCCAAAGAGCATTTTTCCTAAAACACCCTTCACTAGGTCAAAACTAGGGTTTACTAAATTCCTATTCAAAACTCATCCAAAGGAGCTGAATTTTGGGGTAAATCTAGATATAAATACCAGGGACCACTCACCAAGACTTGGGAGGGTATGGAGGTCATTTGGTCCACAAAATCTCTAACCCTAGCTTTTCCCAAGTTAGGACAAAATACCTAAGTACATCAACTCCAAATTTACCCAAATTTGGACAGCCCCTAACTAATAAAAATATTGACTCCCTGTCCAAATTTCAAGTCTTTTAGACAGAGAGATAAGGGTGGGCACCCTCTTGAATTCCTAGGGCACAATTCCCAAGGTAGGGCTAGGGTTTGGTCAAACCCTACCTAATCTTTTTCTAAATTTGCTCAAATTTTCTACAAAGTTATATATTAATGCTAGGGACCCCTCACCAAAATTTGGTAGGGTATGATGGTCATTTGACCCCTTAATTCCCTAACCCTATCTTTTCTAGGTTTTGGGCAAAACCCTAGGTTAAATTACTCTAAATGCCATCAAATTTTTACAGGAGCTAGTTTTAAATGATATTAAGCTCCAGTATAAAATTCAAAGCATTTGAACCGAGGGTTAGGTGTGGGGAATTATTTTAAACTCTGTCCTTCATATAGGATCTACCCTAGTAAAACGACCCTACAGGTCTAGGTTCTCAACCAATTTTTCACCACAACATATCAAACTGTAGGTATTCCAAAGGCCTATAATTTTTATATTTTAAACGTTTTCCTAAGATGCCTAGAAAAGGACTAAAATAAAAATGTAGTAAACTGTTAAAAAAAATAATTAATAAAACAATAATTCGTGTATTTTAAGTCTTGCACGCATCTTGAAGCAATCCTAGGGCAGATGTACTTCGTCTTCTCCAAGTGGCCTGAACCAGAACCCTGGGAAGTGATTATCAAGGGCCTTTTCCCGGCCACTAGGGGCGGCGCCACCACAGGGAAACAACTCCTACATGATCCCGGTGGTGGGGGCTAGCCCTACCGGCGGCTAGGGCGGCCGGAGGTGGAGGCGCCGCCCTACCCGAGCCCACCCAAAAGCCATGAAAATGGAAAAAAATTTCTGGTTTTGGTTCCCTCCGACCGGCTACTCGAGCCCGACCTCTACTCTAATGATTCTAGGATCTAAACATAAGAGAAAGAGAGGGGGAGGACCTGAGTTCGGGCATGAATGCGGGTTGAACGGCGGGATGCCATGGTGGCGGAGGTGGTGGCATTTCTCTCCTTGGTGGCTCCGCCAAGCCTCTATCCCTCCTTCTATGGTTTCGAACCTAGTCGCCCCTCTCTCCTAAATGAGTATATAAAGAGGAGAGGGGGAGAGGGGGCTGTTTTCTTCAAGAGCCAAAGCACCTCTTCATGGTGGGGGGTGGTTAGAGGAGAGAGAGAGTGAAAACTCCTCTTGATGGACAGGAAAAGGGTGGGAGGAAGAGTTGTCAACCTCTAGGTTGCTGTGGGCCCCTCTTTGGCCGAGCCCCATGCCTCCCCACTCTCTAAAACCACCCCTTCACTTCCACCACCTTTTCTCTCTCCTATATTTAGCCTATTTCTCGCTTCTTTCTCTCTCCTAGTCACCCTCACGATTTCTCTTCCCCTAGAAGCCTAAAGGCAGCCCATAAAATTAATATTAACTCCTTAAATGCCATATAAGAGGGGGGGGGGGGGGGGGCTCACCATTCTACCATGAAAATACACCTTATTCTCACTTTCTCTCTCCTAATCAACATGTTGGCTAGCCTAGGGTTTAGGGTTGACTTGGTCAATTTGACCTTCGGAGTCAACATCAATAGACCCCTAGGGACACATTGACCTCCCCTAAGGCCTAGGTATGGTTAGGTAGGGTAGACTTGGCAAAATGAGGGTGATTTGACCCAAGGTAGGGTTACTTTGGCCTAACTAGGGCTTAAGTTGACTTGGGTCAACTTAGCCACTAGGTTTGCACCCAAGGGGTCCTTGGTGACCCATTGATCTCCTATTAGGTCTAGGAATGCCTTGGAGTCAGATTGAACCCACTAGGCCACCAAAAATCAGGGTTTTAAGATTTTACTATTTGCAGTCCAAGTGAGTCTCAACTAGCTAGTTGGGTCACTTGACCTCCTAGGTTCAACCTTGAACTTGTTATGACCTAGGCATGTTAAAGTCACTCTTAAGGGGGGTCTAATTTGAAAATGGGATGTTACAAATCCCAATAAACAAAACAAAAATTACGTCCCCGAAATTAAGGTTAAGTCTATGGGAGCTTTTCTACCGGGTTATCTTAAGCTTGTAACATCCCACGAGGGTTGATCTGCTTAACCAAGGTTAATAAACAATGGCTAGCCCCAATAAACAAAGGATTAGCCTCTAATCATAGGTGATACTCCGTTGTAAAACAAGTAGGGTAAAATAATTACAAGCATCTTTAGAAGTTAGAAAATATTACCTGGCTAAACAACTCTGGGTACTTCTCTCGCATCAAGTCCTCGGGTTCCCAAGTATGCTCCTCTTGCCCATGATTCCTCCACGAGACTTTGACTAGCGGAATCTTCTTGCGGCACAAGACCCGTATCCCCTGGTCATCAATCCGTATCAGCTCCACCTGAACGGACCGATCTGTAGCTACTGGCCCATCAGTGGTGGTAATCTGTAGCTCCGGGCATAGTAGAGCCCTCCTGAGTGAAGATACGTGGAACACGTCGTGTAGGCCGGACAGCTCCTGCGATAGCTTCAGTCTGTAAGCTAATGGACTGATCCGCTCCAGGATCCTGAAAGGCCCCATGTATCTCGAACTGAGCTTCTTCCGCCGACCACGTACTCATGAAACCCCGTGCATCAGCCGGATCTTCAAGAACACACGGTCCCCAACCTGAAACTCTACTAGACGATGCCGAGCGTCATAATACTTTGCCTATCTGCTTTTTGCCTCTAGCATCCTCTCTCGAATCAGTCGCACCTGAGCCTCGGTGTCTTCAACAAACTCCGAATCTAGCATCTTCGGATCCGCATCATGTATCCAAGACAAGGGAGTCCGGCATCTCCTCCCATACAAGGCCTCGTACGGAGCCATCCATATACTGGACTGGTGGCTGTTATTGTATGAAAACTCCACTAGGGGCAACATCCACTCCCAGGGCTCTCCATGATCCACAATACACAGCCTCAGTAAGTCCTCCAGCGTCCTGTTGGTACGCCCTGTCTGCCCGTTAGTCTGGGGATGGAAGGCCGTACTGAAGGCCAGTCGTGTGCAAAGGTAAGATTGCACTGATCTCCACTCTCTGGATGTGAACCGACCATCTCGATCAGATACGATCGTCCTGGGCACTCCATGATAACGAATAAACTGCTCCACTAACTTCCGAACCAAAACTCCAACAGAGTCATCCTTCCTGATCGGGATGAACCTAGCCACCTTCATCAGCCGGTCAACGATTGCCCAGATAGAATTATTCCCGTGCGTGAACGAGGGAGGCCATGGATGAAGTCCATCGCGATATCATCAAACTTCCACTCCAACACTAGGAGTGGCTGCAGCAGACCAGCGGGGTGCCTGCACTCTGCCTTCACTAACTGGCATGCCTCGCAGTGGGTCATGAAATAAGTGATGTCCTTCTTCATGCCCGACCAATAGAGTGTGTTTTTCAAATCCGTCGTCATCTTTGTAATCCCGGGATGTATAGAGTATCGGCTATGATGATCCTCTGTCATAATGTCCTCCCGAATCTGCCCTCCATCCGGTATGTAAGTCCGACCCTTGAAGCATACCAGATCACCTCGCATCGAATAGTCCCCAACTGAGCCTGCCTCTATGGCCCTGAAAATCGGCTCCAATTTAGCATCCTGCCTCTGCCAATCTCTAACTCTGTCATGAATAGTGTCGGTGGCGCTCGTCGCAGCTAAATACTCCTCGTATAGATCGGTGTCTTCGGACGATACCAAGGTGATGTGCATATCTTCAAAGCTCCGCAATATCTCTAAAGACATGACATGGGGCCCTGCTCCTGAAGTAGTAGCTCTTCGGCTCAAGGCATCGGCTACCACGTTTGCCTTACGCGGATGGTAGTGCATCTCATACTGATAGTCTGCCAGGAACTCTACCCATCTCCGCTATCTAATGTTCAGCTCCTTCTGCGTATCCACATACTTCAGATTTTTATGATCTGAAAATATGTCGCAGTGAACTCCATAGAGATAATGGCGTCAGACCTTCAACACAAAAATAACCGCACCCAACTTCAGATCGTGTACTGGGTAGTTTTGCTCATGATTCTTTAGCTGGCGGGAAGCGTAAGCAATAACATGCCAATTCTGCATCAAAACAGCTCCCAAGCCCTTGTAGGAGGCATCTGTATACACCTGGAATCCTTCTTTCCCCGAAGGGAGAGTCAGTATAGGAGCCGAGGTGAGTCTCTCCTTCAACTCTTGAAAAGCTGCCTCGCATTTCGGGGTCCACACAAAAGGTGTCTCCTTCCTCGTCAAAGATGTGAGAGGGAGTGCAAGACTAGAAAATCCTTCTACGAACTTCCGGTAGTAACCGACAAGTCCTAAGAAAAGCCGAACATCTGTAGCTGTCTTCAATCGTGGCTAATCTCGGACTGCTTGAACTTTCGCTGGATCCACTGCCAATCCAGCTCCACTGATAACATGACCCAAAGAGGCCACCTCCTTCAACCAAAACTGGCACTTGCTGAATTTTGCGTACAACTGATGCTCCCGCAATCTCTGTAGTGTCAGTGCCAAATGCCTTGAGTGCTCCTCTTCCGTCCGAGAGTAAATGAGAATGTCATCGATAAAAACGATGACAAACACATCCAAGTAAGACTCGAAAACCTAGTTCATGAGAGTCATGAACGCTGATGGCGTATTCGTGAGCCCAAAGGGCATCACGGTAAACTCGTATAGACTTTATCTGCTACTAAAAGCAGTCTTCGGAATGTCCTCTTCTCGGATCCGTAACTGGTAGTAGCCCGATCTCAAATCCAGCTTCGATAAGAAGTGAGCTCCCTCCAGCTGGTCGAACAGCTCGTCTATCCTTGGCAACAGATAAGTATTTCGGACCGTCAGTCGATTCAAGGCCCGGTAATCTATGCACAGTCTAAGTGTCACATCCTTCTTCTTGACGAACAATACAGGGGCTCCCCATGGCGAGGAACTTGGCAGGACATAACCGGCTTCCACCAGCTCTTGTAATTGGCTCCGGAATTCCACCAGCTCCTTTGGGGCCATTCGGTAGGGGGCTCTAGATGCTGGCTTAGCCCCTGGCACCAGCAAAATCTGAAAGTCCTGCTCTCTGTGCGGGGGTAGCCCCAGTAACTTTTCGAGAAAACATCCTCGAAATCTCGCACAACAGGAATCTCCGCTACAAGAATATTGGCCTCCGCCATCTCGAATAAAACCTAGTAAATCTCGTCGCCCTGTATATGGGCCTTGACGGCCTGAATAGATGACAAATATGAAAAGGAGGCAGGTCTTATACCTTCTATTATGACGGAAGAATCTCCATGTCTCAGAACAATCTTCTTGGCCACGCAGTCAATTAGGGCATGGTTCCAATATAACCATGACATGCCCAAAATCAAATCATATGAAGGCATCCTTAGGATTGCGGCTGGTGCCTCGAATGCTTTCCCGCCAATTTGTGCCTCCATGTTGCAATGCGCAGTGGTGTGTAGCTCGGACCCATCAGCTAGTCGTACCCTCAATGCTAAGCCGATGAATCTCTCCACGCCTGCCAAGCCAGCAATGAAGGCCTCTGATACAAATGAGCGTGACGTGTAAGACCCCCTTTTTTTTCTTTTTCGACACCGGGGTCTTAGTATAGAATTGCCGCTTTGCGGTGGCTCCGACTCACGGGAAGGCCGCCACTACAAAGTGCCAATTCTGCCGGCCCTTTTCGATCACAAAGAGAGAGAAGTAATTATACATAAATGTAAATAAGTCCATAGAAGCATGTATAAAAGTGAAATCACATCCAGTCCATCAGTAGATAATAACAGGAAATAGATAATAGAAGTACTGCAAGATACGGTTCAGATGAAATATAGATAAACGGGTTCGAGCCCGGTACATCAGAGTCCTCACTACAAATCACTCATCGCAGAACTATAAAATTACTAATCACTCACGGAGCTAGTCGCAGGTGCACCGGTGCTAGGCTGACCCACCTCCATGCGCACCGTACTCCGCTGGTGCTGGTCCCTAGACTGTTGGTCCCTATCTCCCATTCGGAGCTCCTGTAATGTTGTGGTTCAAAAACCATTAGTCATAAAGACTAAGCCCTATCATCCACTACCCCTCCCCCCACAGCTCCTAAGCATCGAGCGAAGAGGAGGAAAGGGAAGCTATAAAGGTGGAGAATAATCAAGCAGATGACAGGGGAGTTATTCTTACAACTATCTAGAACAAAGTACAACTAGCAATTCTATGGTAGTAAGTGGTAAAGAAGAGAAGTAGTAAGTAGTAATTGTATAAAAAAAGCAGCTAGAGAACAATAAGTAAACAAGTAAGTAAGTAAGTAGGTAACCTTAACTTATATGAATGCCCATACAAACTTATAAGTTAAGGGGTCTTCTGCAAGACTCTCATCGTATAAAAAGTCCCATACCGATTTATACGTTGGGGTGTCGGTTGTATGCAAATATGAGTGTAGTTATATGCTATGCCATGATTCATGCAAGTGCAACTCACGCACACGACTCCATGCGCACAGACCTTTAGTTCCCACTGTTCGGGCAGCTAGCTTCACTCCCAGGAACCTCCGTAGTGGCAAACGGAGACAGTGGGTCGGGCCCCCCACTCCTAGGCGGGTATCCACACTATCGGGCCTAGCCCTTCCGTACGCCCCTAAAAGAACACAACCTAGAGTATCCGCGTACTACTGCTGGCTATATCCACCAGACTTTCTTTGGCTAAGTGTACCACACCGCCAAGTCAACGTACCGATGTCAGTGTGAACGACAATCAGATATCGAAGACCCACCACCTTTATTCTGTACTCCAACCCTCGAGCCCTCGGCTCCCTAGACTGTCCCGTCCGTGCATCTACCTTCAGAGCTACCGTCTGAATGGCAACCAAACCAATTATTCTACCTTCCTAGCTATCGGGGTGTATGTGTGTGCAACCCTAGTTATACTAGTTGCTCTTTAGATTATTATTTCTACAGTTTACGTTAGCCCAGGACTGCCCCCGGTATTCCCCGTGAAGGGCTCTCAAAGGACACTAGGAACTATGATGGTAGTTGAAGCCCAACGTTCCCTTTCGCAAGATACTTATTGTTATTGGTTGATACCCATTACCCGATCCCTTTTTAAGTTACTTTAGATCTATCCCTAGCGTATTAAGACTCTTCCACTCCTACCCGGGGTTGACGATCTTTCGTCGTTCCCGTACGCCACTTAACCTTAATCAGTCTCACACCCTACTTATCCTGACCTCCAATAATGAACTTAAACTTAGCTTGCCCTAATCAACCAGCAACTACCAAAATTACATCTCCCAAAGTTCATTATCCGCTCTAGTTCAGTTTCCGTGGTTTTACTATATGCAGACCATCCTACGATACGTGAGGAGTATAAGGGGAGGTACTTCAAATTGTCTTCCGAATCTCCTATAATATTTACTGGAGATCTATCGTGACATAATATTACTAAGACCAAGATTTCCAAATTTTCCTATTTATCGGGCATTTAATTTATTTATTCTAAGATTCCAAATGCCCTAGTATGAACAAGAAGTGAACTAATGAGCCAACAATAAATCATCATAAAATCAGTAAAAATCCTATGAGACATTCAAACAGTAACTCCAAGTTTTGAGAAATTCCAGAGGTTTTTAGGCCTATATTTCCTAATTTACGATTTTAGGCCATTTCTACTATATTATGAAGGAAGTACTGTAAATATATATCCAAAAATCCCAAGAAAATTATAGAAGCTTTATGGTGACCTAAAATTATCACAAACCAAGTACCATAATTTTTATCTAATATTTGGGCTCTGAATCTATTTTAATGTAAAATACTGATTTTCCTAGCTTAGAGAAGGAGATACTATTTTTAATCATCTAAAATTCCAGAGAAAATTACAGGATGACTAACATAATTTTAAACACCCACTAGACAAATTTCATAATTTTTCAGACAGTAATTGGACATTATTTTTATTTTTGAGTACATGTCACAACTAGTACGTTAAAGAAATATGTGCCCAAAATAATCAGATAAAACTTCCAAGAAAAATACAAAAGGTATAACATGCTATAAGATGCCCTAATCCAAGGTTTCATAACATTCCAATGAACAAAAATTCCAGAATCATCAAAATAAATATCTAGGGCACAACTAGGATTGTAAATGAAGTACTGTATAAATTAACCCAAAAATCTCAACAAAATTATAACATGGCCATTTAGATTAGAAAATCACCCTACTCCAATTTTACTTGATTTGAAGTTCAGTTGATAGCTTAATATTTCAAATTAAGGTTGGTGACCTAAACTAGGGTTAGGATTTTTGGTGGCCTTGCTGTCTCCAAATACCCTAAAATTTTGTCCAGAGAACTATACTGGCCCTATGGTTCTCTCAAGCCAATTTTAAGTCAGTCCAAGGTCATTTGACCCCATGACCTTCACAACCCTAAAAACCACCATTAAGGGATTTTCCCTAGGGTTCTAGGGCTACCCTACACCAAGTCTCTCCAAACTCCCTTGGATGGTGTGTCATGCCCTAAAAAGCCAGTGACCCAAAATATCAGCCTCTGTTGAGGTGATATGACCACCTAAATACCAAGGGGGTGTTTGATCCTAAATTATCCTATAAGGATCAACCTAGGGTTGGATACAAACCTATTCAAAACATCTCCAAATGAGATGAAATTTTTACCAAAACCTTATGATAAACCCAGGGACCAATCACCAAAATTTGGGAGGGTTTGGAAGTCATTTAGCCGTCTAATTAAATTATGCTAGGATTATTGAATTTTTCTAAAAACTATAGAAATTTTTTTTCCAAAAATCCTAATTTTTGTATAGCATCTAGATATAGGTAAGATTAGGCTACACCCCAAATTTCAAGTCATTTTGAAGTCTGGATTGGAGTGGGGAATTTTCTAAGGTCAGGACAGCCCTATGGGTAGACCTCACCAAAGTGAGTGTTGAGGTCTATCCAGTGATCCAAAATGCTTGAATTTTTTTTAATATTTTATAGACTAATAGATCTACAATATTGGTGTTAACCACTTTTTCTGTAGGAGCCTCTAAGTATTTTTCCTAAATTTTCTAAAGTGACTGTTAATTCCATACAGAAACTGCTTATAAAAATTAAAATCTATTTAAATAGCACAGATCTTGAAGCAAGATCTAAAGGCTCTGGACTTGTCTTCTTCCTCCAGCCAAGGGCCCTAATTTTCCCGACCTGTAGTTACTTCTAAGAGCAGCCGCCGGCCATCCAGCCTCCTCCATGGCCGGCCACTGCCACCACCACCTCCGTTGAGGTGGTGGCCGTCGCCGGGCGGCGGCACAGCCGCCGGAGAGGCGGAATCCGGCGAACCCGAATAGTGAAATTCGCAGAAAATCCATGAAAATGAAAGCTCCAATCGGGCTCAATTGAGCCAGATTCTCAATCCTATTGAATCCTAAGATCTATCCGTAGAAGAAGAGGGAGGGGAGGACCTTGTTCGCGGGCTGGAGGCGTGCAGACCGTCGAGAAGCCATTTGCGCGGTGGTGGCATCGCCGGAAATTCTTCAACAGCAAGGGGAGGCTCGAAAACTTCGGGTAACAGCTGGGAAAAACTCCCCTTGGGCCTCTAAAGGTGTTTAAAAGCTTGGGCAAGTAGGGGGATCGGCCAAAAGCTTGTGGCCATTAACGGCCCATAATAGCTTGGCTCAGCCATGATGGAGGGGAGCTGAAACGGCTCTATGATAGCTGGAGGAGGGCTAGAAACTCCTCCTCTCCCTGAGAGGATTTGAATTCAGCTGTTTCAGGGGAAGGAAAAGAGCCATGACATCAAATGCCATTGATGGCCGTGACAACATGCTTTCGGCCATGGCTGCAATAGTCCTTTTGCAAAGCTAACGGTCCATGTGGCACATCCTGACCGGTCAACTTAAACTAAATAAGAGTTATCAGGTCATATTGGAGAAAACGGCCCACCTCCCAGGCTGGCCCGGTTCAGCTGAACCAGCATCCAGCTAGAAAAAAAATGCTAGAAAAAAGTCTAAGTATAATGGCGTTGAGTGAGCTCAGCTCACTTAACGCCATCAGGCTACGGCGTTGAGTGAGCTCTGCTCACTCAACGCCATTCCAGACTATGGCGTTGAGTGAGCTCAGCTCACTCAACGCCATCCGGATTATGGCGTTGAGTGAGCTCAGCTCACTCAACGCCATCCGGATTATGGCGTTGAGTGAGCTCTGCTCACTCAACGCCACCCGGAATATGTATTTTAGATGATGGCGTTTAGTGAGCTTAGCTCACTCAACGCTGTCCATTTTATGGCGTTGAGTGAGCTCTGATCACTCAACGCCATCCAGACAACACAAAATGGCGTTGAGTACAGTCAGTGCACTCAATGCCTTTCAGCTTATGGCGTTGAGTGCACTCAGCGCACTCAATGCCATCCCACCTGACCGTTTACGGCATTGAGTGAGCTAAGCTCACTAAACGCCATCCAGTCTACGGCGTTGAGTGAGCTCAGCTAACTCAACGCCTTTCCTGCCGACACAAGATGGCGTTGAGTGCAGTCAGTGCACTCAATGTCATTCAACTTATGGCTTTGAGTGAGCTAAGCTCACTCAACACCATCATGCTTATGGCTTTGAGTGAGCTTAGCTCACTAAACGCCATCCAGCTTATGGCTTTGAGTGAGCTAAGCTCACTCAACGCCATCCAGCCCACGGCGTTGAGTGAGCTTAGCTCACTCAACGCCATTCCAAGGTCACGGGCGTGACAGACCGATCACGGGCGTGTAAGGCCCATGTTGAAATTTCTGAGCTCGACGATCATCTTCTTGAGGTCGACGATCGTCTAAGGGGTCACGCCCTAGGTCACGGGCATGACGGGTCGGTCACGGGCGTGACCACCCCTTGCCTCGAAATTTTTGTCGATAATCTTTGATTCCTTGGTTTCCTAAGGTTCTGTTATGACAAAACCACTTCCAGGGGTCTAGCTGGAAATGGGATGTTATATGACGCACCCGTATCGAACAAAGTAGATGCAGGCTTGCCGCTGATAAGGACAATGCCTGGGGTAAAAATTCTTTTTTTGAAGTCTAGTTAAAGTTTTATTTCCTAGTTTGTAATTTCTTAGTTTAGAGTCTAACTTTTAAACAAATGAAATATACAAACTTTTGACGTACCTGTGATCACCTCCTCAGGATGTCGAGGCTGGGCCAGATCAAATGCATATACCTGTTCCCTCTCCTGCCGGAGATCTCCGCCCTGATATCCACGACCTTGGCTGCATCCTCGGCCTTTATAGTGCTGAGCCGGTGGGGAAATCTGTGGTGCTGGAGGGGGTGATCCCCTCATAGGACAGTTCCTCTTGGTATGCCCCAGCTGGGGACAGTGGAAGCATTCCGGCGGAGTGTAAGACCCACCTCCCAGTCTTTGTACGTCTCGCATCTGAGGTCTCGGCAGTTCCCGCACCTGAATAGGTTGAGGGGCCAGTGTCACCTGCTCACTCGGCTCCTGCCTCACCTCCCGTCGAGGCTGAACCTCTGTCTTCCTTCCATCTGCTGTATGTCTTTGACGCTGATCGTTCCGGGCTCCCCGGCTCTGATCCTCCGTTTGCCTCTTCCGGCCTCTGGTGGTGTGCCAATCTGTCTCTAACCTCTTTGCCATCTCCAGAATACGAGAGATAGGCCCGTCCGACACAAATAGAAGGGCATCCCTCATGTCTTCCCACAGACCTTTGTAGAATCTCTTCGTGTACGCTGTCTAATCTAAATGGTAAGAGTCTGCAAAACGAGCCAGATGGTTGAACTCTCGATGGTATTCCACCACCGTCCTGGTACCTTGCTTCAACTGCAAGAAGCGGTCCTCTAACTCGTCTCGGGCCGACTGTGGAACAAAATGCTCCAACAACATAGGCCTGAACTCATCCCATGAAACCTCAGCAGCCAGTCACTCAGCAAAAGTAGTATCCAGAACTGTCTTCCACCACCGCTTGGCGTGAGACTCCAAGCAGGACATAACCAAAGGTACTCTCTCCTCCCACGGGCTCCGTATCACTGTCAGCATTTCCTCAATGATGTCCAGCCACTCTTCTGTCCGCACTGCTGACTCCGTCCCCAAGAAGGATAGAGGAGAAAGTCCTCGGAAGATGCTGAGCTAGTTGGCTTTTGGTATCTGCAGTGGAGTCGGGGCCTGTTCGGCCCTGAAAGCATCTAAGATGGCAGTCAAAGTCTGCCCCATGTAAGTTTGTAGGAACTGAGCAGGAACTGGTGGAATCGGTGCAGTATTCGGCATCTGCTGGAGCCCACCCTGTAATGTAGGCAGTGCTGGAGGCTGCACAACAAAACTTCATCGTAAGAAAATGTTAACTCAATCTAAAATGAACATATATTATGTGATCCCCATATGGGCCCACCACTGCTTCCGCTGCTTAGTTTGTCCGCAAACTAAACTCGAACGGGGGTGACCTAGGGTTTTAGTGGACTGCTACTTGATCGATCGTGGTTCCGCTCTGATACCATTTGTAAGACCCCCTTTTTTCGATTCAAATCTCGGGGTCTTATGCCCAGAACCGCCGCTTTGCGGTGACACCTTCGCACCCGGGAAGGTCGTCACTACAACGCGCCGATTCTGCCGGCCTTTTCGATCACAATCAAGTAGTAAGTAGTAAAGAAAGAGAAATGCACTCCACAATAATAAATCACATATAAATAAACTCCACGAAGGAAGCGTCCACAGTATAACATCAGAGTAAAAAAAACAGAGTACTGAAAGGAAAAGGACTTAAGCCCGGTACATCAACACCTCACTACATGGTCACTCAAACGGAAGCTGAAAAACAAACTGCTACTAAGGAACGGAACTCACGGTCTCGGCTGTCTGAACTCCTGAGCTAGAATGCCCTGTCTCCAAGCGCACTGGCCTCCTGGGCTGCTCCTCCGGGCTGGGCTCCACGGTTCCAAAAATGATGTGGTCCGAAAACCGTTAGTCTATAAGACTAAGCCCTATCATCCCCCACCCCTTCCCCATGCCCTAAGGCACCGAGCAGAGAGGAAGAAAGTGGAGGACATGAAGGTGGAGAGTAGTCAAAAGCAGATGACGGTGGACCTAACTAGCAAGTTATAACAGGTGAACAATATAAGTGTTGTAATAGGTAAAACAGAAAGTTAAGTAAGTAAGAAATTAAACCTTCACTTATGTGAGTACACATAAGCCAAGGGATCTTTTACAAGGCTCCCATCGTATAAATGTCCCATTCCACTTTATACGTTGGGATGTTGGTTATCACAAGCATTATTTAAATATTTAAAATGACCTTAATCTATAAAACTTTCCCACACAAGCTTATAAACCAAGGGGTCGTTTTGCAGGTCCTAATGTATAAACGTCCCATTCCACTTATACATTAGGTGTCAAGGTTCTTGAAAGTGAGGGTAAGATCTATCTTAACTCTAGAGGGGGGGGTGAATAGAGTATTTTAAAGTAAATTTACAATTTTAAAATGCATAGCAGTAAAGGCTTAATTTATGTATAGGTGTAAGGTGCTCTGATTGTAGAAAATGAAACTAAAGCAGTAAAACAAAAACCACAGCACACAGCAAAAAATATCCACAAGAAACCAGAAGACACAAGGAACTATAGTGGTTCCCCAAAAACCTGGGAACATCCACTCTTCTACCACCCTTGGTAGGAATCCACTGCAGGATGAGTTGATCAGGTGTCCTGGGCACCAATGAGCTTTTGATAAGGTGCTCGAAAACCAAACTAGATTTTTTGATCAGGTGTCTTGCCACCACTGAGTTTTGACAAGGCTCTCAGAACCAGAATCAAGACTTTTGAAGGGAGTTTTGATAACCCTTTTACAGCAGGAAAAGAAAAAGGAAGAGGTTAAGTTGTCTTCTCTGTCTCAATCACTGAGAGAAGACTTAGTGGATTGATTGTGTTGTCAAAGCTCCCCCTGAGAAAGATGAGAGCTTTGCTAGGGTGATGCGTCTTCAGAAGCTTCAGATCTCCAGCAGAAGATGGTTTCAGCAGAGGCTGAAATATGAATTGTCTGGAGTCCTTGATGTTGAAGCTATGATCACTTTTCAGTATGCCAATATTCAACTAATTCTCCAGGATTGATCACTTGATTTTTGAATTGATCTCACTATCCTGTGAATCTGTACTGAGAATTTCTTGGTGTAGATAGCCTATTCTTGTGTAGTCTCTTGTTGTGTCTCTGTCAGACTAGAAAAGATGATTTATTCTCTGAAGATCCTCTATCCAAGATAGCTGTTAGCAGTCAATAAATGTCTTCCATAAATGTTTAGTCTTCTGGAGGAAAGTTCAATAAACATTCTCTGATAAATCTCTTGAAACTTGCTCAAGAATAAATGAAAATGGCTAGCAGATCTCTTGAAATAAATGCTGAGAGAATTTGAAAAACATTCCAAAAGCTGACTGAATTTTAATCTTCAAAGTCGTCGATCTCTCAGGAAAAAGGTCGATCTGAGCTCTACGATCATCGACCTGAGCTCAGAGATTTGATTGAACATCAGACAGAAAACGTCAACCTGAGCTCGAAGATTGTCGACCGGAGCTCAGCGACCTGAAGAATAAGCTGAAGACAGATCGTCGATCTGAGATCGAAGATCGTCGACCGGAGCTCGACGGTTTAGCAGAGTTGAGCTCAAAGAGTGTCGAACAGAGTTCGACATTTCGTCGACCTAAGCTCGACGATAATTGTCTTTGCCTCAGCTCTAAGTCTGAATCCTTGAATGGTCCTGGGGGCAGCTTCAAACCTAAGTTCTAAGCCCTAGACTCATTCTAACTTGACCTTTTCAACTATACATCTAGGTCAAACTGATTTCCTAAAAACATAGTGATCCTTGCCCAAATTAGTAATAGGGTGTTCCAACAATCTCCCCCTATTTGGGTTAGGATTACTATTTACAAAACTCAGTAATAAATACAGAATCAACATACAGAAAAACAAAAATCTAACACAAAAGAGCAGATCAAGCAACATAGCAGCAAACAGATGGAATATCAGCAAATGCTCAAAATGTGTATGCTGTCTGCTTACAAATGTCATTTCTTTTCACTTCCCTTCTTAAATAAGATTTCCCTGTTGGGATTTAGAGCTTCTTTCTTTGACCTTCTATCATCCTCTACACCTAAGGAGGTTTGAGATCTTGGCCTGGGAACCACAGCCTCAGGATGCAGTTTCATGTAGTCCACTGGGTCAAAGAATTTCCTTGATGCATACCTTTCCAATTCTGCCTTTCTTTGATCTGACAAAGTAGTAATGTTAGAAGTGTCTTTCCCTTGTTCTCTGGCCTTCTTCAGCTGATCTAAAGCAGTAAGTTCTTTCATCCTAGCAGTCCATGATAATGGATTGTTCTCTGGATCTTCAAAAGGAACTGCAGGCTCATATCTGTTGATAGTTTCTGAAGCAGTAGGAGTTCTTGTATCAACCATTTCTCTGAGTTTATAGGGGAAGGGACCTTGAGTTGAGTCCATGTGTCTTTGTCCTTCCCTTGCTTGAAATCTGTGTCCTCTTTGATTTCCTTTATATTGTCCCCTTCTGGACTGATAACCCCTTTGATATTGCCCCTTGGGATGATATCTTTGATAGGATTGGGAGGAACTTTGCTTTGGAGCTGAGGTTAGAGAAGCTGAGCCTCCACCTGATCCTGAATCTGGAGGAGGAGGAGGAGGAGGCTGAAATTGGGATGAACCTTTCTCATACTTATCAAACTTTCTTTTCTTCCTCATGGCCTTTAGTTGATTTTTAGAATATTGCATCCATGGTTCAGTAATTTGGCAATCATGCAGAATATAGTAGGGTATATCAGTAGCATTCTTGGCCTTAATAGGAGGGACTTTCATCATGGCCTTGCTTCTGTCCTTCCTTTTCTTTGCAATGGTACCAGAAGAGTCATCAGATTCAGTGTGAAACTGATCACTTTCTGAGCTCTGGGGTCTATCATACAGATCATCAATGATTTTGATGTACTTCTCTTGTTGTTTTAGTTGTTCAGAAGTCAGAGCAGGAGCAGCAGCAGAAATAGAACTTATGGAAGCAGCAATAGGAGCAGAAGTAATTCGAGCAGCAGGTTCAGGTTCTTCAAGATAAGCAGCAGCATCAGCAACAACAGACGGCATTTCAATGTCAGAAAATCCAATAGATGTAACAGCAGTAGCAGCAGCAGCAGTAAAAATAGAAGCAACAACATCCTCAGCCTTGAAAGAGTTTACATAAAATGCAATCAGGCTGGGATCACATTCTAAAACAGGCACAATGGCCTTAGTAAGGTCTTCAACTTGTAGAACTGGCAGAGAATTGAAGTACACAATATCAAAAACTGACAGCAGGCTCTGAAGATCTACTGCAAATACTGGAGCAGGTTCTGAAACTTTAGCAACCTTAGGCAAAACCAGAGCTTCATTAGGCATCTCCCCCTGCCTGAATTCAGTGAAAACTGGATCAAGGAACCCAGAAGAAGGGATTGCCTGAGAGGAGAGGAAGGAAGATAGCCTGGTAGACAACTCCTGAACATTTTTCAGAAGTGGAGCCAAGGTGGTCTCTAGTAATGAGGTTAGCCTGGGGGCTAGCAGCTCATACAACCTGTCTGCCAAAGCTGAAAGATCTACATGCTCAAGAGGGGCTTGAGTAGAGGTAGGAGTTGATGTAGCTGGAATGATGTTGGCTGGGACTAATGGAATGGATGGTGTGGAGGTAGGAGGTATAGGGATGGATGGCTCAGTAGAAGGAATTGTTGAGATTGATGTTACTGAAGTGGAGATGGATGATATGGGAGAGGTAAAGGATGGGGTGAAGGATGGTTGAGAGATTATGTCCTGAAGAAGTTGTTTGTAGGAAGATGTAGATGGTATCTCAGGAGGAGAGGGAGGAGAATCATCCATGAAGGAGTCATCCAGAAGATAAAATGATGGAGTGGTGACAGGTGGATAGTAGTATAAGGGATGGAATGATTCTGAGGTAGTGGCTGGAGGAGGTGAAATGGGTGATGAGATTGTAATGGGGGAAGATATGGCTATGGTTGAGATGAGTGGTGAGGTTGATATGACTGGGGCAGAGACAGCTGGAGGTGGAGGAGAAGCAGGCAAATCTTCTGCTGGGGCAGAGACCAGAGGAGGAGTGACTGAGGCAGTCCTTGTGCCTGAAGCAGATATTGCTGCAACAACCCTGTTAGGGTTTATAATCTGCCTATTCCACCTGCTGAAGTGGGCACAGGTGAGCCTTTTGGATGCATTGATGTGCATCCCACTTGAAACCAGCAGATCAGGGCACCTGTGATGTAGGTAAACCCCTATAATCCTCCCCAAACTGACACAGCTTTTGCTAATTTTCTTCTTGATCAAATTAAAGAAGATTGATCCCCAATCCAGATGTTTATTATCAACTAAAGCTCCCATTAAGCATAACTGATACCTTGAGATTGAATCATGGGCGGAGTGCTTTGCCAGAAGCACTTTTCCAACAACATCAGCCAAGAATTGAAATTCAATAGATAAATTCTTTTTCAACAGTTATTAGGGTTCACAACAGAGTGACCCATTCGATCTAACAATGAATCATATTCCTCTCCAGACAAATCGATGGAGTCATTCCCAGTACTTAATGCGAATACTTCTGTCAAACGAGTGGGGGACATTGGTACCTGAGTTCCATTGATGGTGCCGACTATAGAGTTTTCATTCTCATTGGTGGCAGTAAAAACCCATTCTTTTACTTCATCTGCTGCAATCTTTATTCTTGTGGTCATCAACTGAACTAACTGCTGTTCGCGGAACAGATTCAGAATGTCTTTGAATCAGTGAGCGCTGCCATCAAAGGAGTTCATATCAATGTCAAAGCCTGTATCAAATTTCATTTTGGAGAGAGCGGCGACCGACTTTACCATCTGTACCTGCAAAGATTCGACAAACACGACCAAGTGTAGAGAGTTTGGAGGGAAAGAGAAAAATTTGCAGAGAGTATGAAAGCGTAAACGACGAGCGGCGGCCGAAAAATGATTTTATATTAGGGTTCGACGCGAAAAAGGAAGGATCGTCGATCTCCGTTCGACGATCAGGACTCCTAAGGGAAGCTGAAAGGTCTTAAATATCATAGATCTCAGTTCGACGATCTAGAGAGAACGTCGAGCTCAGTTCGACGATCGAAGGCCTGAAAGAGATATTATACAACTATCTGACAAGCTCTGAAATCAGGTCGACGTTTTGGGAAAACGTCGATCTCCGTTCGACATTTCTCGGGAAAACGTCAATCTCCGTTCGACGCTTTCTGGGGAAAACTTCGAGCGCAGTTCATAGACAGAAACTATCTTTCAGACACAAAAAGAGATGAGTTTTTAGCCTAATCTTGGTCTGTTTTTAGCTTTTCAAAATCTTGTAATTTATTTTAGGCTTCCTCCATCTAACATGCCTAACTGATTGAGGAAGAAGTTGTGTTTCTTTTCATCCAAAGGCTTGGTGAAAATATCTCCCCTTTGTAAATCAGTTGAGATATATTGAAATTCAATTTTATTTTTCTCAACATTATCCCTTAGAAAATGATGCCTAATTTCTATGTGTTTTGTCCTACTATGGAGGACTGGATTTTGTGCAATGGAAATAGCACTGGTATTGTCACAAAATATTTTAGACTTCTCTAAGTTGTAACCATAGTCTAGGAGTTGATTTTGAATCCACAATATTTGTGAACAACAACTGCCTGCAGCCATATATTCAGCTTCAGCAGTTGAGGTTGACACAGATGTTTGTTTCTTGCAAAACCATGAGACAAGTCTATCACCAAGAAACTGACAAGTTCCACTGGTGCTTTTCCTGTCTATTCTGCATCCAGCATAATCAGCATCTGAAAATCCAGTTAAGTCAAATGCTGAATCTTTTGGATACTAGAGACCTAGATTTGGACAGCTTTTAACATACCTAAGAATCCTCTTTACTAAAGTTAAGTGTGACTCTCTAGGGCTAACTTGGAATCTAGCATATATACATGTAGCAAACATTATATCAGACCTACTAGCTGTAAGGTACAATAGAGAGCAAATCATTACTCTATATGTTGTCTGATCAACTGGTTTCCCATGTTCATCAGCATCCAATACAGCATTGGTAGGCATGGGTGTTTTCATACATGATGCATCAGACATACCAAATTTCTTAACCAGTTCTTTTGCATACTTGGTTTGAGAAAAAAATATGCCTTCAGCATGTTGTTTGACTTGCAATCCTAAGAAGAAGGATAGCTCACCCATGCTACTCATTTCAAATTTAGATTACATAAGCTTGGAAAACTTTTTGCACAAGTTTGAATCAGTAGAACCAAATATAATATCATCTACATAGATTTGTACTAGTAGGGTATGAGACTTATGGGTTCTAATAAAAAGAGTTTGGTCTACTCTCCCCCTAATAAAATCATTTTCCAGAAGAAAGCATGCTAGGGTCTCATACCATGCTCTAGGAGCTTGCTTTAGACCATATAATGCTTTATGCAGTTTGAAAACATAATCAGGATGAGTTGGAGAGACAAAACCTGGGGGTTGTCTGACATAGACTTCTTCTTTGATCTCCCCATTGAGAAAAGCACTCTTCACATCCATTTGGTAGACTTTGAATCCCTTGTGAGCTGCATAAGACAGGAAGATTCTTATGGACTCTAACCTTGCAACTGGTGCAAAGGTCTGGTCATAGTCTATCCCCTCTTCTTGAGAATATCCTTGAGTAACTAGCCTTTCCTTGTTCCTTACAATAATTCCTTGATCATCCAATTTGTTTCTGAACACCCATTTTGTTCCAACAATGGAATGATCCTTTAGCTTAGGCACTAGTTTCAAGACTTTGTTTCTTTCAAATTGATGCAACTCCTCTTGCATAGCAATGATCCAGTGTGGATCTTGCTCTACATCTTGAATGGATTGAGGTTCAATTTGAGAGAGAAAGCAAGTGTGCATCAGGTTTTGGTTGACCTGATTTCTGGTTTGCACACCAGCTGAGATGTTTCCAATCACTTGGGAGATTGGATGATCTCTTGATGTTACTAAATCAACAAGTGGTGTTGATTGTTCACCAACTTGTGTTGCTGTTTCCTCTTGTGGAACAGCAACGGTCTCTTCAAGAAGATTTTCTTTCAGATGTGGAGCAGCTTCTTCATCTTCACTACTTTCATCCTTTTGAATAACTTGTAATCTGTCCAAGTCTTCAGTTAGAGAATGTACCTGCAATTATTCTATGGTAGAAGCATTCTTCTCCTTGAAAGACATATTAGTTTCATCAAAAGAAATATGAACAGATTCTTCTATTTTTAGAGTAGTTTTATTATAAACCCTATAAGTTTTACTGATCAAGGAGTATCCCAGAAACACTCCTTCATCAGCTTTTGCTTGAAATTTTGCTATATATCTCTTGTCATTGTTGTGAATATAACAAATGCAACCAAAGATTTTAAAATAGTCTACTTTAGGTTTCTTCCCTTTGAGCAATTCATAGGGAGTCTTGCCCTTCAGTTTATGTATTAGACTTCTATTCAACACATAATTGGAGGTGTTCACTGCCTCAGCCCAAAAGGATAGAGGAAGGAGAGCATCTGTCAATAATGTAGTTGCAGATTCAATTAGGGTTCTATTTTTTCTTTCTGCTACCCCATTTTGTTGAGGAGTTCTAGGAGCTGAGAATGTATGCCTGATCCCTTCACTCTGACAGAACTCTTGCATAAGAAGAGAATCAAACTCTGTCTCATGATCACTTCTGATTAGGGCAATGTGCGTGTTGAACTCAATCTGTATGCATTTGAGAAACTCTGTCAAACACTTGAAGTTATCAGACTTCTTCCTCAGAAAAACACCCATGTGAATCTTGAGAAGTCATCTATAACCACTAAAGTGTAGGATTTCCCTCCTAAGCTTTGTACTGCAATGGGTCCAAAAAGATCCATGTATAACAGATACAAAATCCTAGGTGAGTCACTCTTTTTAAGTGATTTAAAACTATTTTTAGTTTGCTTGCCTAATTGACAAGCCTTGCAAAGTCCTTCCTTCTTATAGGGGCCAGAAGATAGTCCTCTAACAAGGTTGTTCTTGGATAGCCTACCAATGGTTCTAAGGTTAATATGTCCTAGTCTCTTATGCCATAGAATATTAGGTCTAGATATGGAATTGAACAGGCAAATATCTACTTTAGATGAATGAAAATCTACTAAGTAAATGTTACCTTTTCTGTTACCTATCAAAACAGTTGTGTTGTCCTCTGACTTGACCTTGCATATAGCTTTGTTGAAAGTCACTTGATATCCTTCATCACAAAGTTGACTGATACTTATCAAGTTGTGCTTGAGTCCTTCAACATAAGCTACTTTCTTGAAGGTGACTGTTCCAATTTGGACTGCACCATATCCTATTGTTGTTCCAAAGTTTGAATTACCAAAGATTACTTTGGGTCCAAGCTTGGCTTTAAAAGATGTGAAGTTGTCCTTGTTCCCTGTCATGTGCTTTGAGCACCCACTATCCAGATACCATGGCTTGTTTGATGTTGGATAGGTCTTCACCTGCACATAAACAGCTTATATGTTTTTGACCCAGTTTACCTTGGGCCTGGGTTGATATCCCTTAAATTCAGAAATGAAAGACATCCCAGGTTGACTCTTATAACCTTTAGGATGGTATCTCCTAGGAGGTACTATCCATTCAGTATAGGGGTTGAAACCTTGGGATGTAACACTTCTAGGATTGAATCTAGATGTACCTTTGAAGGATTGTTCAAAGTCCTGATCTCTGTTCGACGATCGTCGAGCTGAGGTCGACGATCTTGGGTCAGATCGTCGATCTCTGTTCGAAGATCGACTATCCTGGAGTTTAGAGTTCAGGTGTCGTCGAGCTGAGGTCGACGATCATTTCTTTGATAGTCGAGCACCGTTCGATGATCATCGAGCTCTGTTCGACGCATTCTGTTGAACTATATTTTTCTTTGGCAAATCTGCATTCTTCCTAGCTACCTCTACAACTTCCTTCCCTTTATCAGAGATAAATTTGATTAAAGTTGTCAGAACTATAGGCTGGTTGGATGAAGCTCCCAAGCCCAGTGTACTATTAAGTCTAGAGTTCACTGTGCTTGTGATATCCATCAGTTTGATGCTTCTCCCATTAAGGGATTCTTCAAACTGCTTGGCCTTGGATAGTTCACTCTTCAGTGAAGCAATCTCCTCCCTATAGCATTCTAACTCTTCAGAGAGTTTGAGGTTCTCTGATTTTAAAGTGCTATACTCAGACAGTTGTTTTCTGAGGGAAGTGATTTCCTTCTCAGACTCCAACAGATCGAGGCATAGTACTTTAAACTCATGTTTAAAGTCCTCACAACTGAAATCAAATGAATTGATTACCTGATCTTCTTCTAGTTGAACTTCTGAATCTGATTTTGTCTCTTCTGCTTCTGAATCTGTTTGAGAGGCATTGATAGACATCATGCAAAATACCTTTTCATCAGCATCATCCTCGTCATCACTGGAGCTGGATGAGGCTTCAGAGTCCTCTTCAGTTTCACTCCATGTCTCAGCAACAAATCCCTTCCATGTATGTGTGTTCTTGCTGTAGGAGGGTTTGTCTGAGGTGTTCTTCTTGAAGTCTTTCTCCTTTCTTCTTTCCCTTCTATCTTTCTTGTCCTTGTTTTTGTTTTCTGGACAGTCAGGCACAATATGGCCTGGTTTCCTACAACCAAAACATATTATTTCTTTGTTGTTATTTGATTTATCATACCTTGACTTATCATGTCCCTTATATGATTTCTTTCTGATGTCTTTTCTGGCCATTTTGTAGAATCTTTTGGCCAGTAGTCTTTGCTCCTCTTCTGTAGCTTTGAAGGCTATGGTCTTCTCTTTTCTGATGACTGGAGAAGTAGCCTTTTGTTCTTCTTCTCTATTTTTAATGAGCAGCTCATAAGACTTGAGCTTGCCTAGGAGAGCTTCAGTGGTAATCTCATTTATACTTCTGACATCTTTGATTGGCCAGATTCTTGAATCCCAAGTGTTGGGGAAGCACATTAGGATTTTGTCATTCAGCTCAGTCAATGAGATTTCTTTATCCAGAGTCTTTAACTCATTGACAATCAGACTTAGTCTATTGTACATGTCAGCCACTGATTCAGCTTCTTCCTTTTTGAAATTCTCATATTGGCTTATAAGATGGGATCTCCTGTCTTTCCTTTCATCAGCAGATCCTGTGACAATTTTAGAGAGTTTGTCCCAAATTCCTTTGGCTGAGTTGTATTTAGCTACCTTCTGAAATATCTCATCAGACATTGTCTGAGCTAAGATATTCATGGCCTTGGCATCTGCAGTCTTCCACTTCTTTATTTCAGCATCTGTTCCTGAAGGAGGTGGAACAGCATTAGTACTTGAGCTTGTTGGTGGACTTGGGCACACTGTCAAAACAAAATTAAATATGTCTTCATCAATAAAATTCATATATAGTCTAATCCTTGCTTTCCAAAGTGCAAACCTTGATAGATTGCACACTGGAGGCCTAGTGCTTGCATAATCTTTGTTCTGTGCCATGTCTTTTTATTAAATTAAATATAATGAAAATATCCCTCTTAAAAGATTGATCTTATCATGGATCTTTTGGTTCAGGTGTTAGCCTGTATGAACAACCAACCTCCCTCAGATACCAATTGAAAGTGAGGGTAAGATCTATCTTAACTCTAGAGGGGGGGGGGGTGAATAGAGTATTTTAAAGTAAATTTATAATTTAAAAATGCACAACAGTAAAGACTTAATTTATGTATAGGTGTAAGGTGCTTTGATTGTAGAAAAAAAAACTAAAGCAGTAAAACAAAAACCACAGCACACAACAAAAAATATCCACAAGAAACCAGAAGACACAAGGAACTATAGTGGTTCCCCAAAAACCTGGGTACATCCACTCTTCTACCACCCTTGGTAGGAATCCACTGCAGGATGAGTTGATCAGGTGTCCTGGGCACCATTGAGCTTTTGATAAGGTGCTCAAAAACCAAACTAGATTTTTTGATCAGGTGTCTTGCCACCACTGAGTTTTGACAAGGCTCTCAGAACCAGAATCAAGACTTTTGAAGGGAGTTTTGATAACCCTTTTACAACAGGAAAAGAAAAAGGAAGAGGTGAAGTTGTCTTCTCTGTCTCAATCACTAAGAGAAGACTTAGTGGATTGATTGTGTTGTCAAAGCTACCCCTGAGAAAGATGAGAGCTTTGCTAGGGTGATAGGTCTTCAGAAGCTTCAGATCTCCAGCAAAAGATGGTTTCAGTAGAGGCTGAAATATGAATTATCTAGAGTCCTTGATGTTGAAGCTATGATCACTTTTCAGTATGCCAATATTCAACTAATTCTCCAGGATTGATCACTTGATTTTCTAATTGATCTCACCATCCTGTGAATCTGTACTGAGAATTTCTTGTTGTAGATATCCTATTCTTGTGTAGTCTCTTGTTGTGTCTCTGTCAGACTAGAAAAGATGATTTATTCTCTGAAGATCCTCTATCCAAGATAGCCGTTAGCAGTCAATAAATGTCTTCCATAAATGTTTTGTCTTCTGGAGGAAAGTCCAATAAACATTCTCTGATAAATCCCTTGAAACTTGCTCCAGAATAAATGAAAACGGCTAGCAGATCTCTTGAAATAAATGCTGAGAGAATTTGAAAAACATTCCAAAAGCTGACTGAATTTTAATCTTCAAAGTCGTCGATCTCTCAGGAAATACGTCAATCTGAGCTCTACGATCGTCGACCTGAGCTCAGAGATTGGATTGAACATCAGACAGAAAACGTCGACCTGAGCTCAAAGATCGTCGACCGGAGCTCAACGACCTGAAGAATAAGCTGAAGACAGATCGTCGATCTGAGCTTGAAGATCGTCGACCGGAGCTCGACGATTTAGCAGAGTTGAGCTCAGAGAGCGTCGAACGGATTTCGACGTTTCGTCGACCTAAGGTCGACGATAATTGTCTTTGCCTCAGCTCTAAGTCTGAATCCTTGAATGGTCCTGGGGGCAGCTTCAAACCTAAGTTCTAAGCCCTAGACTCATTCTAACTTGACCTTTTCAACTATACATCTAGGTCAAACTGATTTCCTAAAAACATAGTGATCCTTGCCCAAATTAGTAATAGGGTGTTCCAACAGTTCTTATGAATGATTATGTATGCAACTATATGGTGGGTTAATGATGTTCATGCAGTGCAACTCACACACCCAACTTTGTGTACACAAACCTTAGTTCCCCCTTTTAGAGCCGTTACCTCCCAGGATACCTCCGTAGTGGCAGACGGAAGCGGTGGGTTGGGCCTCGCCCACCTCAAAACCAGTATTTGCACTACCGGTCTGACCTATCGTACTCCCTTAACGCCTGGTGCATGAGGCAGACTCCCGCGTACTCTTGCCGACTGAACCGCCGGACTTAAGGTTGGCAAAGTGCTAGCCACCATGCCGAGTCAAAGCTATTGGTGTCGGTGCAACGAACTCCCCAATATCAAAGACTCACCACCTTAAAGTTTCCTATTTATGAACATGCAACATTTAATATAAGAAGTCAAGAGTAAAGCTCCCGGACCAAACCGTCCGTCTCAACCACAAACCGAGACTAAGCTCCCTGGACTAAACCGTCCGGCACAATTCCAAACCTCATCCCTTTGAGCACCGCGGGATGGCGCCCCTTTGAACACCTTGGGACGACTTAACCTTTTCCAAATGTCTATCCTACTAGTGTGTGAAGTGTAAACCTTTTTTCAACTAATTACTCTTTCGATTTATTTAAGATTTACGTTAGCCAAAGACTGCCTCCGGATTATGCCCCGTGAAGGGTTCTCAATAGGCACTAGGAACTACGATGGTATAATAGACCAAAGTTTCCTTCGCAAGGCACTTCATAATATTTGTTTATTTTCTCTTACCCGTTCCTTTCTCATATTACATTAAACTAAAACTAGGGTAGCTTGACATTTCACTCTCACAGGAACGACGATCATTCGTCGAATCCGTTCTCCTTCTACCACAACCACTCACTTCTCGTCAATCCTTAGAACCTTCTATGACAACCTATCTAAATCCATCCCAATCAGCACATTGAGAAACTCCAACACTGCCCTAAGTCGTCTCCAAATGCGATCTTTTACGAAAACGCTAAATGCAGACCACCCTACATTATATGATGACCATGATAGGATGTCCTTTGTGTTTTCATCTGAATGACCTAAGCTATTTACTGGGGTCCTATCATGTCATAAATGAATCAATTCAAGGTTATGATAATTTTCTCAATTAATCTATTAATTAATTTATTTTCCTGAAAATCCAAGATCTACCAATTTGAACATGAAGTATACTTTTCAGTTATGTAAAAATCTTTATAAATTCAGGATAAATACTCTTACCTCTAACAAAAAATGACATGTCAAAGGTTTGGAAATTTTCTCTAAGGTCTAAGGGCCTTAAAGCTATTTTTGTAATATCTTGTACCTTTCAAAATTTGTGAATCATCTATATAAAGGTGGCTTTCAAAAATTATGAATCAATTATGTAAGACTTCTACTGGCTTGTAAATAATATTAGCCAAAATTTCATAATTTAATACTGAGAATTGAAGTCTATAAAAATTAATTACAAACTCTTTAAATAGACATACTTGTGAAACAAGTATTTAAAATATAACTTCAAAATTCATAAATAAATTTCTACTAGCATATAATGGCCTAAAAATGTTATTTCCTGAATCTCATAATTTTTCAACAGGTATAACAGCCATAATTAAATTAATTCCCTAAAGCTCCTTTTTAAAACATTCATGAATAAAGTACTAAATTTATCCAACTAAAATTTATATAAAAATCCAGGAACATCCATTCTAACCTAAAGACCTCACTTCCAAGATTTTATGAGATTTCAATAATTAAAAAGATCCTAAATAATTAAATCTTTAATTAGGGCTACAACCACATTTACAAATGAAGTATTAGGTATTATCATCATAAAATTCTAGTAAAAATACCTAAGGGTCCTATCTACCCTAGATTTACTCTACCCAAGTTTCACAGCTTTTTGATGGCATTAAATTACTATTTTGACCTAAAAGCCCTTCTACCCTTAAACTAGGGTTTTGCTTTTAAGGAACCTACTTACCTCTAACTCTTTTAAATTCCAACCAGAGGGTTAGATACTCATTAACTACCTCTCCACCAAATCTCATAGCCATTCAAGGGCATTTGCCCCTATGTCTTTCACAACCCTCAAAATCCTTTCCTTAGGGTTTGGGCTTGGGTCCTAGGGTAAACCAACCCTAAACCCTCCCATCTTCCCCAAGGGGGTACTTAGGATAATTCAAAACTAGTGGTAGACATCTCAACCTCTGATGAGGTGAGTTGACCTCTCACTCTCCAAAGAGCATTTTTCCCAAAACACCCTTCACTAGGTCAAAACTAGGGTTTACTAAATTCCTATTCAAAACTCATCCAAAGGAGCTGAATTTTGGGGTACATCTAGATATAAATACCAGGGACCACTCACCAAGACTTGGGAGGGTATGGAGGTCATTTGGTGCACAAAATCTCTAACCCTAGCTTTTCCCAAGTTAGGACAAAATACCTAATTAAATCAACTCCAAATTTACCCAAATTTGGACAGACCCTAACTAACAAAAATATTGATTCACTGTCCAAATTTCAAGTCATTTGGACAGAGAGATAAGGGTGGGCACCCTCTTTAATTCCTAGGACACAATTCCCAAGGTAAGGCTAGGGTTTGTTAAACCCTACCCAATCCTTTTCTAAATGTGCTCAAATTTTCTACAGAGTTAAATATTAATGCTAGGGACCCCTCACCAAAATTTGGTAGGGTATGATGGTCATTTGACCCCTTAATTCCCTAACCCTATCTTTTCTATGTTTAGGGCAAAAACCTAGGTTAAATTACTCTAAATGCCATCAAATTTTTACAGGAGCTATTTTTAAATGATATTAAGCTTCAGTCCAAAATTCAAAGCATTTGAACCGAGGGTTAGGTGTGGGGAATTATTTGAAACTCTGTCCTTCATATAGGACCTACCCTAGTAAAACCACCCTACAGGTCTAGGTTCTCAACCAATTTTTCACCACAACATATCAAACTGTAGGTATTCCAAAGGCCTACAATTTTTATATTATACATCTTTTCATGAGATGCCCAGAAGGTTCCTAAAAATCAACATGTAATAAACTGTTTAAAAAATTAATTAATAAAACAATAATTCGTGTATTTTAAGTCTTGCACGCATCTTGAAGCAATCCTAGGGCAACTGTACTTCGTCTTCTCCAAGTGGCCTGAACCAGAACCGTGGGAAGTGATTATCACGGGACTTTTCCCGGCCACTAGGGGCGGCGCCCCCGCCGGGAAACAACTCCTACATGTTCCCGGTGGTGGGGGCTAGCCTTGCCGGCGGCTAGGGCGGGTGGAGGTGGCGGCGCCGCCCTACCCGAGCCCACCCAAAAGCCATGAAAATGGCAAAAAAATTCTGGTTTTGGTTCCCTCCGACCGGCTACTCGAGCCCGACCTCTACTGTAATGATTCTAGGATCTAAACATAAGAGAAAGAGAGGGGGAGGACCTGAGTTCGGGCAAGAATGCGGGTTGAACGGCGGGATGCCGTGGTGGTGGCGGTGGCGGCGTTTCTCTCCTTGGTGGCTCCGGAAAGCCTCTCTCCCTCCTGCTATGGTTTCTAAACTGGTCGCTCCTCTCTCCTAAATGAGTATATAAAGAGGAGAGGGGGAGAGGGGTCTGTTTTCTTCAAGAGCCAAAGTACCTCTTCATGGTGGGGGGTGGTTAGAGGAGAGAGAGAGTGAAAACTCCTCTTGATGGCCGGGAAAAGGGTGGGAGGAAGAGGTGTCAACCATTAGGTTGCTGTGGGCCCCTCTTTGGCCGAGCCCCATTCCTCCCCACTCTCTAAAACCACCCCTTCACTTCCACCATCTTTTCTCTCTCCTGTATTTAGCCTATTTCTCACTTCTTTCTCACTCCTAGTCACCCTCACGATTTCTATTCCCCTAGAAGCCTAAAGGCAGCCCATAAAATTAATATTAACTCCTTAAATTCCATATGAGTGGGGGGGGGGGGGCTCACCATTCTACCATGAAAATACCCCTTATTCTCACTTTCTCTCTCCTAGTCAACATGTTGGCTAGCCTAGGGTTTAGGGTTGACTTGGTCAATTTGACCTTTGGAGTCAACATCAATAGACTCCTAGGGACCCATTGACCTCCCCAAAGGCCTAGGTATGGTTAGGTATGGTAGACTTGGCATAATGAGGGTGAGTTGACCCAAGGCAGGGCTACTTTGGCCTAACTAGGGCTTAAGTTGACTTGGGTCAACTTAGCCACTAGGTTTGCACCCAAGGGGTCCTTGGTGACCCATTGATCTCCTATTAGGTCTAGGAATGCCTTGGAGTCAGATTGAACCCACTAGGCCACAAAAAATCAGGGTTTTAAGATTTTTCTATTTGCCGCCCAAGTGAGTCTCAACTAGCTAGTTGGGTCACTTGACCTCCTAGGTTCAACCTAGGACTTGTTATGACCTAGGCATGTTCAAGTCACTCCTAAGGGGGGGGGGGTCTAATTTGAAAATGGGATGTTATAGTTTGCACCCGTCATGCCATGAGAAATGGAGGAAAACGGAGGTATTTGAACAACATTCTCCCCCCTCCGGTTCAAAAAGCCCTCCTCCTGTCGCCTGAGCAAAACACCAAACAAAACGAAGCCTAAATCTCAATACAACTACCTTCGCTGGTACTTAACATGGTTGCAGCTTATTGGCTAATAAACGACATCATTGGGTGGTACATTTAAATTGGGAAGCCATATGAGCTATGCAACAGAAATAATTAGTGACTGGCCTTCCTACAATCCCCTTTATAAAACATTTTTGTGAAAATTGTCTATGGCAAGCCCAAAAACAACCATTTCCAAAGAATACATAGCCAAGGAGCTTTAATTCACATGAAATTATACATGGAGATTTATGGGATCCTGCATCTATAGACTCTATTGGAAACATCAAGTATTATTTATTACTTGTACATTACTATATAGTTTTATATGGAACTTCTATCTCAAAGAAAAATCTAAAGTGTATAAGGTATTCTTGCATTTTTAAATTTATATTGAAAAGTCGCTAGAACTATCTATTAAAGCTTTCTTGAAAGGTGGCATGGGCGCACACACACACACACACACACACACACAGATATATATATATATATATATATATATATATATATATATACGAGCATCTTCGCACAGGCTACGCCCGTGCTCGATGCTCTCGGGTGGCCTTCGACCGCATCTAGGCGGGCTTCGCCCGCCTTCACGCCGGCTTCACCTGCCTCCGCACGGGTTTCGCCCGTACTCGATGCGTCATTGCGGGCTGCGCCCGCATCAAGGCGGGCAGTGCCCACATCAAGGCGGGCAGCGCCTCCATTATATACATATGAGTACTCAAAATGACCGTAAAAACATATAAATCGATATTACAATTTTTATTTTATAAAAAAATTTACGTTTTGACGTAAAAACATTAATTTCTTGCCCTCTTTCTCTTCCTATTTTCTCCCTTTCTCTCTCTCTCTCCCTCTCTCTGTCTCCTCCCCCTCTCTCTCCCCCATTTCTCCTCCCCCTTCCGCCATCTCTCTCCTATTCTCTCTCCCTCTCTGTCTCCTCCACCTCTCTCTCTCATGTAGGGATAGGATTTATTTGATAAGATCAAATGGTCAAAACTTAAAGTATGGTGTCCCTAAAGATATGTATATTGCTCTATATATATACATAAGATATAGGGTGTGCTGTATATGCGAGTTAAGTGTATATAAGAATATACACGCTTTTTTGAACTGTGTCTTATACACGCATTTTTATTAGAAGTGTTAAACATGAAAGTTGTACATCTTGATGAGATCTACAACTTTCATGTTGAACACTTTTTGATTTGAAGTTGTTTAGGCCCATGATATGGCCCCCGAAAAAATCACGCCGAACCCAAGCGTCCGTACATATGTTCGGCGTGATTTTTTCGGGGCCAAATCGGGCCCAAACAGCTTCAAATCAAAAAGCATTCAACATAAAAGTTATAGATCTCGTTGAGATCTACAACTTTCTTGTTGAACAAGTCTTATGAAAATGTACGTATAGGACGCAGTTCGAAAAGGCGTTATTGGGTTCATTGATCCCAATGTCCTGCATTTGAAGAATGCCTAATAGACAATTGTATATACATGTTGTAATATAACATGTGCTACAAGCTCTATGCATGCAGGATACCTTCTATGCATTGATTGGACAGGTTGATTCAAGTGGCCAAGACAGGGGATGTCTAGGCAAGCTAGTGGAAAGACAAAAAACTATCTAACTCCACAGGCGTTAAGTGAAGTCTATTCACTCAACGCTAGATGACTAATAGCGCTTAGTTCAGATTGTACAGTGAAAGCCAAACAATTGACAAGCTGAAAATGTGGTTAAGTCCATAAGCATTTAGTGAAGCCTACTTACTCAACGCCATGCAGCAAAATGCTGTGAGACAGGCTAAGACAGTCAAAGCCAAACAATTGGCAAGATAAAAATGTGGCTACGCCCACAAGTGTTGAGTGAAGTCTACTCACTCAACGTCATACAACAAAAAGATGTGAGACAGGCTAAGGCAGAGAAAGCCTAAGAAGAAACATGCAGAAATATGGCTAAGTCCACAGGCGTTGAGTGGAGTCTACTCACTCAACGCCATACAACATAAATCGTTGAGTATGGCTCAGACAGTCAATGCCACAAAAAATATGTGTAGATATTTGACTAAGTCCACAGGCATTGAGTGAAGCTTACTCACTCAACGTCATGTGATAAAAAGCATTAACTGAACCTTAGTCAGTCAGAGACTGTGATTTCACAGAAATTTTGCTAAGTACAAATGCATTGAGTGAAGCTCACTCACTCAATGCCAAGTGACAAATAAAATCTAAGTGTTATTGTGTTGAGTGAAGCTCACTCACTCAATGCCAAGTGACAGAACTCTAGTTAAGCATTTTGGCATTGAGTAAAGCTTAATCACTCAACGCTTAGAGACAAAAAGATTTTTTTAAGTGTTTTGGCATTGAGTGAAGCTTATTCACTCAACGCCTAATAATAGAAAAACTTTTTAAGTGTTTTGACGTTGAGTGAAGGTTGCTCACTTAACGCCCAATGACAGAAAAACTTTTCTAAGTGTGTTGGCGTTGAGTGAAGGTTACTCACTCAACGCCTAGTTATAGAATATCTATCTAGGTATTTTGGCATTGAGTGATGCTTACTCACTCGACGCCTATACTAAAATTGCTTGATTTTTGCTAAGTCCACGGATGGTGATGTCAGCAAAGTCAACAAGTAAACATAATTTAAATTCGTTATGGGAAAGCTCCAGTACGCGATAAATGTCGCCGCTTGCCTTCAATACAACAATTAATGTAAAAGTTTGTAGCTGCCAACAAATTCAAGGTGGGGCCCACTGCTAAAAGAGCCGTTGATGGGCTAATAATAAATGGCGGAGATCGAGGAAGAAGAAGTAGCTTTTGGAAAACACTTCTAGACTTCATCTTCCTACTCTCCATTGTTGCAGAGCTTGGAGAACAAGTTCAAAGAGTCGATCCAAGAGAAAAAGCAAGATAGTCTGTTACTCACAGACAGTTAGCTGTTGAAGAAGCTATTCTCTGAAGAATCAAATCATCTTCAATAGAAAGATCAGAAAGTCCTCTTTCTGATTAAAAGCTGAGTCATCTGGTTTCAACAATTTGCAAGACAGGGCTGAGTTTATCTCAGCTTGAGAAGTTGTTAAGGGAAAAAGTCCCAACACTAGTTACTTCACAGATCCAGCAGAACATTTCCTGAAGATAAATTTCTAGAGCTGTGTAGAAGAGAGAGATGTGCTTCTGGTCCAGTTTAGTAAGGTGCAGAGCAGTAGATCTACAAAGTTGCTTCTAGCTCAAGACTCTTATTGTTGTAAAGAAGTTAGGGTTGAGGATATCTTAGCTCAGGAAAAAGAAGAAGGCTCGGAGAAATTTCTCTGTTGCCATAGTTAAGCCACCCATACTCACACCCTATAAGATCTTAACAGATCTGAGCGGTAGGCCTAATTATATAAAGGCTGAGTGTAATATCTAAGTATGGATCTAAGTGTAGGATCACTGGTTGATCTGAGGTAGGATTCTGTTAAGAATCTGAGAGTATAGCTTTGTCCTGAGTAGTAGGATTCATGTGTTAATCTAAGCTGTAGGATCTAGTTTGGATCTGAGGTAGGTGATCATTTGATCACCCAGCTGTAGGGCTTTTGAGCCTGAGGTATGAGAGTCATTCTCTCTGACTGTAGGACCTTTGGGTATGAGGTAGGATCCAGATTTGGATCTGAGGTAGGGCCTTTGTTCCTGATATTGTAAGAGAGTCATTCTCTCTGAGGTAGGATCCTTTGTGGATCTGAGGTAGGCCTGTCCTCCCAGCCTGAGTTGTAGGGCCTTTAGGCCTGAGGTAGGTGATCTTTGGATCACTAAGTTGTAGGGTCTTGTGCGTGAGCGGTAGGTCTTGGAGGAGACTGAGTGGTCCTGCGAGATAGTGTTGTAAGCTCTTATGAGCTGAGATTGGAGAAGTGTCTTGTCTAATTAGAAGTTAGAAAGGTGGGAGGAAAAGTGGATGCACCCATAATTTAGGAAACCACTATAAATTTTCTGTGTTGTCTGTGTGATTGTCTTGGAAGCACTATAAATCTAATCACATAACACACATAAGTAGTTTAGCTTAAAATATAGCAAAAGAGACCAATAATCTATTCACCCCCTAGGTGATTTGGCTATCCTTGAAAACAAAGACTTTCAAGTGATATCAGAGGGAGGTTACTCAGAAATGACATAACGATCTGAGTAGATCCCCAAGGATAACTAAGGGGTTAGTACTTATGGGTTCAGGTGTGAACCATAAGGAGTGGTGCTCAATGGAGCTCCAAGTCTGCAGAGAGGACAAGGAGTACATTGGGTTGTTGGCAGCTCTTGTAGAAGATAATGTCTATCCAGAAGCAAGAATTAATATCAAGTCCCCTCTATCACATTCAGAGAGTGACTCGGAGGAGGATGATGATGAAGTAGATGACTGTAGATCTTATGGGCTAATGGCCATGACAGAAGAAGAATCATGACAGGATCAGTTTGGACAAGATCAAGTACAATCCCTGTCTAGCTCATCCTCAAAATCTGGTTATGAGACCAATCCAGACTATGATGCTTCAACATTAAGTGATGATGAGGGATCTGTATAAGAAGAGGATATCAATCGATTGATTGATAAGTATGGTGAACTTCTGGAGGCTTTTAGAAAAAGAAAGATGTTGGCCAAGAAGCAAGCTAAGGAAATTGTCTCCTTATAGCTAGCTGCTTCCTAGCAGGATGAGACAAAATCTTTGCTGAATCTGAAAATGAGGGAAGTTGGCCATTTGAAGACCATGGTAGACATCTATGTTGAGTCCATAAAATATAAGGACTCTATTATTCTGGATCTTGAGAAGAAACTTGAGTGGCAAAAGAGAATTGTGGCAAATTTCTCTAAGATAGATGTCCTCAAGAGAAAATCAAAATCCAAGTGGAATTCCAGAGTTGAACTTTCCAAAGGGAAAGGCAAAGCACCCATTAAGCCTCAATAGAACTTTCACAAGGAAATTCTCCTATCCAACAGGTATGACCAGGACTACATGTATGGTCACTGGAGAAATGGGAATCTTCCTTATAAGAATGCAAATGTATCTTACAATGGAAAAAAGAAAAGATAGGGGAATGAGTGCCTGTAGGGCTCCCCATTAAGAAGTCTAAAAGGCCTATCATGGACCTTTTGTATTTAGTGCTCCAGCCCCCTCACTCATGAGTATGGCAGTGGCCTTTTCCCAAGATCTCCCTGCACACACTCTGACCATGGGCAAGTTTGCTAGTAAGTTAGACTTGTGTATTTCTAAGGAAATAAACAGTGTGACTTCTATAAAGAAGGCTGTTGGTAGACTTCAAAAAAAAATTAAGCTCTTCTACTGCCATACCTACCCTCAGTCAGATTGTGGCTGAGAGTGAAAATGTCTAGTTGTCTACCTAAATCGCCTAAGGGGGGGTGTATAGGTGAGTTCTGCGTCTTTTTGCGGAATAAAAATTGTACAAGAGATGCGCAGAAAATAAACAAGCAATCCACAGACGACACCAAAGATTATAGTGGTTCCCTAATCTTGGGTACTCCCACTCTCCACCTCATCGATCTAGCACCACGCTAGACTCGGCTACTTCACTATTATCTCGGATTAGAAAACAATCCTACAACTCGGAACAACGTTCCTACAACTCGGAGTAAAACCACCCCTACAAAACCTCGGAGAACCACTCCTACAAACTCGGAGAATAACTCCTACAATCTCGGAGAATAACTCCTACACAAATAAAATGGAATTATCATAAAAATACACAAACTTGTCTTCACAGATCTGATTGATTCTCGGCCTCTTCCTTCTTGAAAAATTGTAAAGCTCTGTCAAAAAAGTCGAGGAAGAAATCTGAGATCACTTCGATCTGAGAACGTAGGATCACCACGATCAAGGAGAAGATTTGTAGATGTTGAAAAGCTTGATCGGTTGAATCCTTCTTGTCTGAATTTCTGGATCGAGAAGTTTGACGATGAAGAACACGTCGAGTTAGTCGGCGGTGGCGCTTCCCGATTTAGAATATTGAAAATGATTCAGAATTCTATAAAATTCTTCTTAGGGTTTGTTGATTCTGACATGAACTTTTATAGGTCTTACATAACGGTCTGATTTCATTAATTACAATCCACGTGGACAAATCAAGAGTTAATAACATTTGAAATCAAAACCCGTTAGACACTTAGCGGAATTAAAATTCAGAACACCGTTTCTCGAGAGAAATAAGAATTACTCGAGTACGAGTTCTGTTTCTCGAGAAAGGATATAAGATTCTCGAGAAGAAACACTTAAGAAAAATATAGAAGATGAGTTCTGGTTTCACGAGAATGGATAGACTTACTCTAGAAATTTTTTTTGTTACTCGATAACAAGAAAGCAGCTCGAGAAAAGATTTCCATTTCTCGAATAAAAACATCTGGTTCCCGAGAACTAACCTTAGCCTTCTCTAGAAATGTCTTTGGCTTTCCTGAGAAAGAGACTTAGAAAAATTCTGAGCTTAATTTTAAGGTTACTCGAGAAAGTTAAGACCTACTCGAGTATTGCATGACTTTCTCGAGAACTACACTCAGCTTTCTAGATAAAAATACTTCTGCTACTCGAGTACCTCACTAAGCTAACTCGAGTAAAATACTTAGGAAAAATTTGTAAACTGAAAAATGACTTTCTTATAAGAAACCAGTAACCAGCCTTTCTCCCATAACTTTAGTACTTGAAAATGAATTGTGTCCCAATAGAGAGGTTACACATGAGTCAACACCATGGATCACAAAATGAGGGATTACATTGTATGGTTCTGTGTTTGGTGACCCATTGTAAACTGACATTGGTCTACACTTGGCAATTATAACCTGCAAGCACTCAACTTGAAAAGGGCATCAAATACAAACTTAATTAATCTTAGTTCAAGGGTGACTTCATACAAATCTAGGTTATTGTGGATACAATACCCAACAATCTCCCCCTATTTGAAGAAGTCAGAACCCTCTACACTAAGGTGAATTACATAAAGATAAATAAATAAAAAAACTAATAAATAGAATAATAGGAAGAAATGCTATGTAATAGAAGATTTAGATCATCAAAATTTAAAGATTTATATATATAGACATTGTCTAGGAAAAAGTCCTATTCCACAAAATCTCATATAAAAAACTTTTGATCATCTTCAATTACTTCTTGCTCAATTATTGATACTGCCTCTGATATTTCTCTTGTTGTCTCTGGAAATAAAATACATGAATGGCTTTGGAAAGTTCTTGGATGGTCTGGGAGGAGCAGTAGGGTCTTCACGACTATACTTTTTATCATGAAGCCTTCTTAGAGTCATAGATTTTTCATACTTTTCCCATTCAGAGTGAGAGTAATAGCTATCCTTGTTCTCTCTGAATTCCACCACTAGTCTTAAAGTATCAGAATAATTGATTTAGATGTAGGGCTCCAGACTTCAGCATGTTCCCTTACTGCATGTTCTGGCATAGGAGTGGACATGCTTGTAGAAGCACCTTCACCATACTTTCTTCTTTTGGGTATCTGTACTTCAGGAGGTATTTGTTGAGGCACGTCAGCTTGTTCAGAATTCTAGACTTTTGAATAAGTTTCAGGAGGTGGAGCTTCATAAAATTTAGGCCTTGGAGAGAATATAGGCCTTTGAACATTGACATCCAGGCTAGATGGAGGGTTGTAGTGGGATCAACTGAGAAGTCAGGGAAGATCTGATTATGCAACCACACTGTAGTGTCATAAGTATAAAGCTTTGTACTCTTAATTTCATGTACCACTGATGTTTGAATCTCTTTAATTTGATTGTCCCATTGATCTTTCATCTCTTTAATTTTTTTATCTAGTTGTTCCTTTACTTTCTGCTTCCCCTTTCTGACTTCTACAGATAGGATGCTTATGGCTTCATCTTTGAAGTTGCCAAATTCCTCAAAAGTTTTTAAGTTGAATTCCTGTGTTTTCTTTAGTAGAAGAATTTGATTATTGGCTACTGTTAGAGCTTGGTTCATTACCTCACCAACACTATTTATAGTGTGGTCTATATCTTTGCCTCCAATTTGTAGCAGCCTTTTGAATTCATCAGTATTGCTCTGGATTTCTGCAAATCCTCGGATCATTTCTTTTTCTAAAGCAGAGACCTTATTTGTGACAACTTGAATAGAGGTATCAAAATACTCTCTTTGCTTAGCCAACATGACTTCTATTTTACTTAAGATATTGTCTTCAGTAATGATTTCAGTCTGAGGAGATGGAGGAGGTAGAATTTGAGCTGTCCAGGGAGCTACTTCTTCAATGACCATAGTAGATGTGGAGGTCTATTTTCTTCTAGCAGTTGTTATTTCATCTTCAGCATCATCACCTATGAAATTGGGAATGTTGAAGTGTAGGCTTGGGAGAGGTGGTTTAGCTGATTCAGGAGATAATTCTTTAGCATCAGAAATTGAAACTATCTCTTCATCTTACACACCCTCAACAGGAGACTAAGGCTGAGAAGTTTCTGGTTCCGATGGATAATCTGGTTTAGATGGTTCTGGTTGAGAAGATTCTGGTTGAGTTGGATTTTCTAGTTGAGATAGATTTTCTAGTTGAGATGGATTTTCTTCAGGAAGAAAGGAGAGAGGTTCTTTAGAGGTGAGTTCCTCTATCATCATGTCAATGCCAGCTTCTATAGATATTACTTGATCATCTACCTGGGCATTAGTAAAAAGTTCTTGATCATACAGGTCAGCAGCAATAAGACCTGAGTTATCTTCTTGGACAGAAGTGCCCTTTGCAGCAGCAGATGGAGTTGTAGCTTCTTGTATGACTATATGTTCAGCAGCTGGTGGACTTATGACTTGGGCTTGAATATCAGTTTGGACTGTAGCTAGAACTAGAAATTGAGCAGAATGCACTATCACTTGTACAGATGGAGCAGGCTCTCCCTCAATAACTTGACCAGATGTGCCAATTATTTGATGAGAGAGGGGAGATGGAGTCCTGACTTCATCTATAACAATCCTTGGAACTGGAGGGGCTTGGCCTGGCCTTTTAAGTTTAATTTCCTATCTATGGATGGAGGTATTTGAAACCTTCTTCATGTGATGAATGGTCATGCCCTTATCCAAGGTAAAGATATCTGGCCTCAACTGATTTAGATAGAGAGACCGAATTCTTCCATAGTTGAGGCTTTTTATACTCTCTTTGATCTTGTCAAAAATCAGCATCCCCCATTAAAATTTCTTTCTACAGATTACTGCAGTCATCATGTGAAAGAAATCTATAGTGATATAGCTTATTGAACTGGTGCGACAGAGAAGAACCTTTCCAAAAATATCGGTAAGTTGTTTGCTCTCTATATTCATGTGCTGTCGGCGAATTATGAGGGTTGAGTCGGGAAGGCCACAAAAGCTGAGAGCCCTATCATAGTCTGAGAATTCTAGGTCATCTTCCTCGTCAATCACCGACAGGCGCAAAAGTTGAGAAATAGAGGTTGATGTCATCTTGACTTTGATGTCGCGTACCTTGGTTTTCAGAACTTTGCCATTGCGCTTGACCTTGGCATTTTGGAAGAACTCTTCAACATCAGAAATAAGAACTTTGCATGGGTGTTGAAGAACAAAGGTCAGTCCAGCAGTGTCGAGCAATATAAGAAAATTTCTGAAGTTGTCAGAAATATCGACGATTCTAGTTGAAATGAGTTCACTGCCGATGATATCTTTGATGTGGGAGCCATTGATTGAAGAAATGAAAGTCTGCTAGCCGGCGAGAAGAGGAACAAGGTTGTTCGCAAGAGGAGCGGCAGAGATGAAGAAGATGACGGGTTTTCTCGAGAAGGAGATTTTAAAATCCGGGATTTGGATTTTTATGGACTTATTCAATTTATATAAACCCTTAATCTTGATTATTAAGGAAAGAAATAATAAAAAAATACCTGAAGTATGGCGGTTGGAGTGCCCGAGTGCCAATATCAAAATTTGAACAACGAGAAAATTATGCATCTGATATTTCGAGTGAAAGTCATTTATTAATAAGAAGCTCACATATTCTAGAGTAGAGATATCATTTTCGAGAAGCAAACCTGATGTTCTCGAGAATAAACTAAGTACTCGAGTGATGAAGTTGTTCTCGAGAAGTGAAGTCCTGACTTAAAATTTTCTTTATTTTGAAGGGTAATCCGATTCTTGAACTTTGTTGTGAGGCCGTATTCTTCAGCATTCCTTGTTTACCATGCCAAGTTCTGTTTTGAAGAACGAGAACTTGGCCTCGTCCAGTGGCTTTGTTAATATGTCTGCAACCTGCATGTCAGTTGGAACATACTGGAGATTGGTGTCCCCATGCTCTACATGCTCCCTGATAAAATGGTACCTCAGCTCTATGTGCTTTGTCCGATTATGAGAGACTGGGTTGTTGGCTATTATAATTGCATTGGAGGAGTCATAGAATAGTGGGATGTCCTTGACCTTCAAGTTATAGTCTTCAAGTTAATTCTTGATCCAGAGTATTTGTGCACAACAACTGCCGGTAGAAATGTATTCTGACTCGGTCGTTGATATTGTGACATAATTTTGCTTCTTGCTGATCCATGAGATGACTCTCCTTCTAAGGAATTGGCAAGTCCCGGAGGTGCTCTTTCTATCATCTTTACTACCAGCAAAATCTGTATCTGAAAATCCAATTAGCTCGCTATCATTACTTCTTGGGTACCATAAGCCAAGATTTTGTGTACCCTTAAGGTATCTCAAAATGTGCTTTGCAGCAGTGTAATACAATTTCTTAGAGTTCACCTGATATCTAGCACACACACATGTTGAAAACATGATGTCTAGCCTACTAGCAGTAAGGTAGAGCAAGGATCCAATTATGCTTCTATACTTAGTTTTTCATCAAAATCTTCCCCTTTCTCATCCTTGTCCAGAGACATGGCTAAACTCATTGGAGTCCTCATAGAGGTTGCATTCTCCATTTTGAATTTCTTAATCAACTCGTTGGTGAACTTCGTCTGAGAGATGAAAATTCCATCCTAAGATTATTTCACCTGAAGTCCTAAGAAATACTTCAGCTCTCCCATACTGCTCATTTCAAACTTCCCATACATAAGTTTGGAAAACTTCTTGTAAAGGTTATTGTCAGTAAAGCCAAAAATGATGTCATCAACATAGATTTATATAACAAAATCTTTCCTTTTACTTCAATAAGAAAAAATTTATTGTCTATCTTTCCCCTTGTGAACTTGTTTTCAAGAAGAAAGTTAGACAATGTTTCATACCAAGCTCGTGGAGCTTGTTTCAAACCATATAGCGCTTTAAATAATAAATAAACAGATTCAGGATGTTCAGGATCAACAAAACTTGGAATTTGTTCCACATACACTTCTTCCTTTATGTCACCATTAAGGAAGGCTGACTTCACGTCCATTTTGTAGATAGTGAAGCCTTTGAGTGGAGCATATGCAAGGAACAACCTGATTGCCTCCAGTATTTCCAATGGAGCATATGTTTGATCGAAGTAGATCCCTTCTTCTTATCTGTACCCTTTGGCAACGAGTCTGGCTTTGTTCTTGATTATGGTTCCATCTTCGTTCATCTTGTTCTGGTAGACCCACTTTGTTCCAATCACATTCTTTCCTTTGGGTCTTGGCGCAAGCTTTCAGACTTGGCAACATTTGAACTGATTTAGTTCTTCTTTCATTGCAATTACCCAAGATGCGTCCTTGTTTGCTTCCTCAAACTTATTTGGTTCAAACTGTGAGAGAAAACTTAAATACAAATTTTCATTAGTTGTACCTCTACGACTTCTGACACCATCACGAGGGTCTTCTATGATATGATCAATTGGGTGATCCTTCAAGTGTCTTAGATATAATGTCCTTGCATCTGGAGCTTCCTCTATCACTGATCAGCTTGAATGACATCTTCATCATGATGATCAACCTCTCTAATTGGGGTTAGAGTGGTGATCTTGATGAACTCTTGACCTTTTTCTTTAACCGACTCATCCAAGCTTAATTCCTTTAATTTCTAACCTGCATCTTCAACAAACACAGTAGTAGAGCTGCTTTGTAGCAAGCTCGTCTCATCAAATACAACATTAATAGATTCTTCTACGACCAGGGTTTTCTTGTTAAAAATCCTATATGTCTTACTATGGCTACTGTATCCTACGAAAATACCTTCAAAAATCTTTTCACTGAATTTAGTTGTGTGATACTTCCTATTGTTAAGTACGAAGCATTTACTACCAAAGATTCTAAAGTATGAAATAGTTGGTTTCTTTCCCTTTTGTAGTTTGTAAGGTGTTTTATCATGGTTCTTATTTATGAGTGCTCTGTTATGCACGTGACAAGCAGTGTTGACGACTTCAGCCCAAAAGTTTTCTGGTAGTGAGGCATCACTCAACATGGTTTTGTAGGCCTCTAAGAGTGTTCTATTCCTTCTCTCAGTGACTCCGTTCTATTGAGGAGTACGAGGAGAGGAAAACTCATGAAAGATACTTATACTTTCACAGAATTCTATCATGGCCCCAGATTTGAACTCTGTTCCATTGTCACTTCTGATTTTGACAACTGAATAGCTGTATTCATTCTGGATATGCCTGGCAAAATTAGTGAAAATATCAAAAGTATCCGACTTGTGTTTTAGAAAGAACACTCATGCAAAACGAGAGTAGTCATCTACAATAACCAATGCACAATCCTTATCTCCCAAACTTCTAATTTGTAGGGGACCGAACAAGTCCATTGAAGTAGGTGTAAACACCTATTACAATCTTTACCAATAATGCTCTTAAAGGTAGCCCTTGTTTGCTTGCCTTTTACGCATGTGTGACACAGTCTATCTTTAACGCACTTAACATTGGGCTCATCACGTACTAAATTAAGAGAAAATTATTTATTAATAGTTTTGTAATTTATATGTGTTAATCTCTTGTGTCATTGGTCACCAAGAGATGCACTATCTTTTATCATAAAGCACACTGGTGTAGAAGAGTCTATGCAAATAAAATTTAAATAAAATATATTTCTACTATGAGTGCCTGATAGAATAGTTTCGAAGTTATCAACCGATTTTATCAAGAACTTGTCTGCATGAAATTCTATTATGTATCCTTTATCACAGAGTTGGCTTATGCTTATAAGATTATGTTCAAATCCTTCAACATAAGCCACATCTGAGAGGGATACACTGCCGTTAGTGATCATACCGTGGCCTCTTGTGATTCTCCTGTCAGAACCTCCAAAGATAAACTTTGGCCCATTCACAACTGGAGAGTACTTCTGAAGAAGGCTTCTTGTCCCGGTCATGTGTCGAGAGCATCCACTTTCCAAATAAAAGATAGGCGATTTATTGGCCTTTGGACATATCTGTAAAAATAGAATCAGTTTACCTTAGGAACCCAAACGCGTTTGGGTCCTTAATTATTTGTTAGCATGCTCCCCCTAGGAGTTTTAACATTACGAGTGGTCTGCCTCGTATGATTAACTAGAGGAGTTTTATAGTTTTTGGGATTAAACCAACAATCTACAGTAAAGTGACCAACTTTGCCACAACACCAATAGTCAAACTTGTTGTACCTTTTCCAAGTCTCCTGTTTGACCTTTTGAATGTGTGGTCTTGCAGGGGCGGATGATCTGGAGGTAGAAGCCTCATGATGATTGCACTCACAAGGCTTTTTCACCTCTCTTTCCTTGGGTACAACTGGCTTGGCATTAGGTTCCTTCTTAATATTATGGTCATTAACGTATGGACCATAGTATTTCATTTGTATTTCCTCATAAGGTGCCTTGAGCACACTTTCACCAAAGTTTCGGGGATGGGTCCATCCTTGGTACCGTAACTTAGGCTCTACATAAGTAGGCCTGGCAAAATGACCATAGGATGTATCAAAATCAAACTTGTTTGTTGGGAAGATGACCTTCTTAAACGAAGTTTGATCTAAAGGAGTTTTCCCCTTCTCATTGGCTAAAGCTTTCTTAGCAACCTTATTTATTCTTTGAGCTTTATTCCTCCTAGAAGATTTACTAGGAGCAGCTTCATGGCCTAAGCCAGCTCCTTTAGCCTGAGCAGAGAATTCAATAACAAATGAAAGGACTGTCTTGGGCTTGTAAAAACTTTCAACAAGTTTCTTTTCAGCGGCAAGTTTTTCTTCCAACTTCTCGATGGTTTTCTCTTTCAGTTTTAGGTGCTCGAGAGCTTTATTGTATTCTTCGATCACGGCATGGAATTCCTTTCTGAGTGAGTCCATCCTTATGACTTCCTCCCTCAGAGTGCTCTCCTCAGCCTTAAGATATTTGATATCCTTGGCTTGAGTTCTCGCGACTTTTCGACATATGTTGTAATCCTTAATTAATTCCTTGTATTGAGTCATGAGTTTAGACTCATCATCAGAAGAGCAGTACTCATAATCATGGTCCGAAGCATCAGATTCTGAGAGAGAGGTGTAAGAATTTACCTTCCCAGTGTACTGAAGTTCTTCTTCCTCATCTGTCTGTGCCATCAGCCAAAAGTAGGCTTCCTCTTCCTCACTTGACTCAGATGAGTCAGGTTCATTGAGAGTCTTGTCTTTCTTGGCTACTAGGCTTCTTTCAGGTTTCTTTTTACTATAAGAAGACTTCTTTTCTTCTCTTCTTCCACCCTCTTTCTTATTGTGCGGGCAATCAACAATTACGTGCTCTAGCTTATTACAACAGTAAAAAACAATATCAGATGAAATATGTTTGTTCGGTTTGGAGTTATACCTATCGTGGCTACTTGAGCCTTTCTTATGACACTCACAATCATGACGTTATCTTCTGGAAGAAAAGTCTTTGCCTTTCCATTGCTTCTTCTTACTTAGGAACTTTTTGAACTGTCTAGAGAGTAGAGAACTCTCCATCTAATAGCTCTAAGCCAGAGGTGCTTGGCTCCGAGTATTCTTCTTCACTTTCTTCCTGTGCAGGAGCAGGAGATGCAGCTTTAACCATCCTTGAGCTGTCTGCCTTTAGTGCGACAGACTTCTCCTTCGATGAGAATCTGCTTCCCTCTTCTTCAGCTTTTGTTGTATTTATTTGAAGCTCATATGACATTAGCTTCCCTAAGAGGTTCTTAGGATCAGTCTCAGCTAGCTTTCCAAACTCCCTTATGACACATATTTTGTTGTCCCATTCCTTAGTTAAGGATCTTAGGAGCTTGTCGTTTAATTCTCCGTTAGTGAATACTCGGCCATAGTTCCTATGGCTGTTGACGATCTTGAAATTTTTTTCATAAGTGTCTTCTATATTGTCTTTGGGGCCTTGCCTGAAGGACTCATACTTCTGGTTCAAAATGGATTTTCTATCATCCCTTACTTCTTCGGTGCCCTCCATCAACACGATCAGTGACTGCCATATCTCTTTGGCAGATTGGCAGTGGATGATATTTTGTAGCATCGAGTCATCGACTGTACTTGCAATGATATTTTTAGCCTTCTTGTCTAGAGAAACAAGTGCAATCTCATCTTTATCTAGATCCATCAGCTTCTTTGGTACTTGCTTTGAGGAATCAATAATGGAGGCCATCATAGGAATGTAGGGGCCTTCATCCACTATCATGTAAATCCTTGGATCCACTGCTTCCATGAAGAACTTCACCCTTTCTTTCCATATGGGGAAGTTTGCCTTAGTGCATACGGGGAGCTTAGCAAAATCCTTGACTCTGTCCATGCTTATACACTCTTAAGAAAACTAGGAGTCGATATGTTCAAGGTGTTAACCTTTTGATGAAAAACCTCCCTTTAATACAAATTGAAAATGTCTAGTTGTTTACCTAAATCACATAGAGGGGGTGAATAGGTGAGTTCTGCGTCTTTTTGCGGAATAAAAATTGTACAAGAGATGCGCAAAAATAAACAAGCAATCCACAGACAACACCAAATATTATAGTGGTTCCCAAATCTTGGGTGCGTCCACACTCCACCTCACCGATCTAGCACCACGCTAGACTCGGCTACTTCACTATTATCTCGGATTGGAAAACAATCCTACAACTCGGAATAATGTTCCTATAACTTGGAGTAAAACCACTCCTACAACAACTCGGAGAACAACTCCTACAAACTCGGAGAATAACTCCTATAATCTCGGAGAATAACTCCTACACAATTAAAATGGAATTATAATAAAATACACAAACTTGTCTTCACAGATCTGATTGATTCTCGGCCTCTTCCTTCTTGAAAAATGGTAAAGCTCTATCAGAAAAGTCGAGGAAGAAATATGAGAGCACTTCGATCTGAGAACGCAGGATCACCACGATCAAGGATAAGATTTGCAGATGTTGAAAAACTTGATCTGTTGAATCCTTCTTGTTTGAAGTTCTGGATCGAGAAGTTTGACGATGAAGAACACGTCTAGTCGGCGGCGGCGATTCCCGATTTAGAATCTTTAAAATTGATTCAGAATTCTGTAAAATTCTTCTTAGGGTTTGTCGATTCTGACATGACCTTTTGTAGGTCTTACATAACGGTCTTATTTCATTAATTACAATCCACGTGGACTAATCAAGAGTTAATAACATTTGAAATCAAAACCCGTCAGACATTTAGCGAAATTCAGATTCAGAACTCCGTTTCTCGAGAGAAATAAGAATTACTCGAGTACGAGTTCTGTTTCTCGAGAAAGGATATAAGATTCTCGAGAAGAAACACTTAAGAAAAATATATAAGATGAGTTCTGGTTTCTCGAGAATGGATAGACTTACTCAAGAAATTTTTTTCAGTTACTCGAGAATAAGAAAGCAGCTCGAGAAAAGATTTCTGTTTCTCAAGTAAAAACATCTGGTTCCCGAGAACTAATCTTTAGCCTTCTTGAGAAATATCTTTGGCTTTCTTGAGAAAGAGACTTAGAAAATTTCTGATCTTAATTTTAAGGTTACTCGAGAAAGTTAAGACCTACTCGTGTACTGCATGCCTTTCTTGAGAACTACACTCGGCTTTCTCGAGAAAAAGACTTCTGTTCTCGAGTAGCTGACTAAGCTAACTCGAGTAAAATACTTAGAAAAAATTTGATAACTGAAAAATGATTTTCTTCTAAGAAACCAGCAACCAGCCTTTCTCCCAAAACTTTAGTACTTGAAAATGAAGTGTGTCCCAATATAGAGGTTACACATGAGTCAACACCATGGATCACACAATGAGGGATTACATTGTATGGTCCTGTGTTTTGCGACCCATTGTAAAATGACATTGGTCTACACTTGACAATTATAACTTGCAATCACTCAACTTGAAAAGGGCATCAAATACAAACTTAATTCATCTTAGTTCAAGGGTGACTTCATACAAACCTAGGTTATTGTGGATACAATACCCAACAGAGAGAAATAAGAACAAGGAAGATGCTCTTCCTTCTGTTCAGTCTGCAGTAAACCATACTGCAGACCTGCTAAGAATAGAAGGTAAAATATCTATGAGTGCTGGTGCTGTGGCAAAGTGGGCCACTTTGCCATAGATTGTTAGCACAACCCTAGTGTGCCAAGGGCAAGGGTGAGTCTTCCTGACAGGATTGTTGTAGGTAGACATGTGCATTTCTATGCTAGCAGGAACCTAGAACCTAATTCATTTTGGGTTCCTAAGGTAAGATAAATTTTGTTTTGCAAGACAGTCCAAGTGTCCATACCCATTTATGGTCCTTGGACAAAGATTGTTCCAGACATAGGAATTTGAACAAGGTGTCCATCTTCAGGATCATACACCTGTAGATAGAAGTGGATGGACAGACTATCAAGCAAAGGATGTACAGTACATATGCAATCATTAAGGGGAGCTAGGTCAGTCTGATGTGCTGGACTAGCTTGAGTCTTACCAAAAGGATTGGTATCAAGAAACCTCCTGCACCAAGTGGATCAGTCAGAGAGAGCTGGATGCAAATCTATGACTAAGGAACAGGAAAGGATTTGGCTTAGCTGAAAGGTACTTTGCAGGGTGCAAGGAAGTGGCTGTGTATCCAGCATCTGCTCCAAGTCTATAAGACAAAGATAAGTAGAATTCCTCTAATTGATGATTCTACTAAATGTTCTCTAAATGGCAAGAAATCATGTATCTTTTGACAGTACTATGTCTTTTATATAAGATATTTGTATATTAAAAGTATGAGGAGAAGTAGGAGACAAGTCTTAAAATTTGTCTCAACAAGCATGTAAGCGGCTCACATATTCACTAAGTCACTAGGTGAAACTAGATTCAAAATCCTCAAGGTTGACATAGGTATGTTGAATTTGGTTACAATTGGCTCTCCTCTAGTTGGATATACTATATGTGTGTTGCAGGTCAATTTAAACCCCTACAGGATTGGTTAGTCTAATAAGACTAAGAAATAAAGGAAAATTCGTATGTTTGTAGCTAAGTAAGAGGAATTAATCCCATCTGTTGATCATAACTTGATCCCCAAACAGGTACGCGCCTTTCCGCCTTCTATTGTTAGAAATACTATAAATAGAAGGTCTTGTGCATAAAGCAAAACACACTATTCCTTGCCCTCCCTTGCCCGATACTGCCGAGTCAACAGAAAGTTTTTCGCTCGCTCTCAGAAATTTGCTAACGAAATGGCGCTGAAAGGAAATGATTTCCTCTTTGAGGGATCAGAGGTAGTCCGCAATGGATTCACTGATGCACCAGAGGAAGTGCAACAGGTTCTTCATCTTCTCAAAGCATCTGACCTAGGGTTTTTATTTACGGAACCTTGCCTGCTATGGAAGCGGGAAGTACTGGAATTGTTTTCCAATGCCAAGGCAGATGCTTTTGCTGGCAAGCTCAAGACTGTGGTAGGTGGAACGAAGATCAAGATCACCCCAAGGAGTCTGAGCAAGGCGCTCTAGTTGCCAAAGTTTGCAGAGGCTGATGACGAAGATGACCTAGATATATATGACATCAAAGCTGCAATGAAGTGGGGGTGGTCTATCAAAGCACACTAGTGGCTCAATCTTAAGAAAGGAACTTAGCTTAACGGGCAAGTTTCTGGCAGACATCATTGGGAAGGCCTTATTGGGTAAAACCGGCTCTCACGATAAAATCTCAAAGAAGATATTTGAGATGATGGCTAGGATCATCCTGTTAAAGAAAACCAACTAGGGAAGGGTTATATTTGACAAGTTTGTGGACTGCATTTCTGAACCAAACCTAGGAAGGATCCTATCCCTATTCTTACTCAAAATTGTTCCTGATATCCTCAATATGAGGTTAGGAGTCAGGATTCACCATACGAGGAGAATGGACTTCAGAATGCTGGATATATGGGATAGAGTTCTTCAGCCCCATGGCCAGCAAGCTGCTAAGAAGAAGAAGAAGAAAAAAAGACAAGCTCTAGTGCAAGAGGAAAGCAGCTCAGGTAGTTCTTCTAAAGAATATGAGGAAGAGACTCATGACCCCAATCTGTCTTTGTATGAGGATATGTCTAGGATAAACACAGCTGCCCAAGTGTTAGTATCCCTTGATCTTGATACCATACATCAGTTGGGTAGAGGTCAATCTTAAGATTTTCTAAAGCATGTTGTTGATTTGCCATCAACTGAGGTAGCTGGGTAAGTAGCTGAAGAAATCGTCAACAAAATATCTGCTAGGATGGAGGGCGAGATCTCCACGCCGGATGTGCTGCTGACAGCATTCATGTTCAAGCTCCTACTGATATAAGCAGCCCTTAGAGTGAGGGGGAGAGACTCCTAGAATAAGTAATGGAGGATGCATTTGCTGAGGGGGGGGGGGAAGTTGCAGAATCCTCCAAAAGAAATTCAGACTATTGACACTAGAGTTGCTGCTGCTGCTGTACCGCATATCTCTGAAGACATGACAGATGTTGAGAGGGAGCTTCAATATGAACTCCCTGCTCATGATGAAGTGCATGAAATAGACTCCTCCATGTCAAAGAAGGAAGAAAGTGTTCGAAAGAAAGCTCACTCTTCTGCCTTTACTGTGGCAGATTCTGATGTAAGGGCAGAGTTCAGGCTAGTTCAAGAAATAGGTGATGAAGGCACATCAGCCAGGATAGATCAAATGCCACCTATATTTCTAGCTCAATTGAAAGGCCTCCTTGATGAACAAAGGAGAACCCTAGAGAACTTTGTAGATGATGTGCCCAAGAATATCATAAATGAACTATTTACAGAGATAAAGTCTATCAGATTTGAAGTTAATCTTCTGAAGGGTGAAACTATCAAATTATTCACAAGAGTAGCTCCAGCAGTAGACTATGCCTTGGATAAAATGGATAAGGTGTGCAAGAATACTGTAATAGTCATAGATAATCAAAACATACAGGCACAAAATATGCTATCTGTCCACAATGTTGACAAAGTATTGCTGGCCAAACAGACTGCTGATATATTCCATAAGATGGATGGTTGTACAAAACTGCTGGATGACCATATGCTAGAGGTCAAGAATCAAGTGATTGCTGAAGTCAACCATCTTGAATCAGCCAGGAACAAGGCAAGCAACCCCCAAACTCTACAAATAATTAGAGAAGTCAAAAAGGGGGAGAGTAATGTCATAAGAACTAATACTGAAAATATGGTCTGGGCTACAAAGGTGTTGAGGGGATCATTTGGGATTGAACCTGTCCAATACGACAACATCCCTATGTTTCCTCCTCAAGTTCAAGATGCACTGAATCTAAGCATGTCTTCTCAGCCAGAAGAACAACTATAAGATGCTTAGTTTATAGAAGAAGGTGCTCAGTGGGCTGATTTAGTTATTGTTGCTAAGATTCCTGAGTTCAGTACCACTATAGACCAGATGCTAAAGCTTAAGGAAAAAGCTGGTGTTGAGAAGGAAGAAGAAATGAGGATGAGTAAAAAAAGATATCGAGAAGAAATGGAAAACAGGCCTGATTTTGAAAAATGGAGTCCTGAATCAAGGACTATTATCTTGACAGCTTGGGAGCAGATCAAATCTAAGAAGACTGAAAGGAGGAAACTTTATAGCTCAATTGAATAGAGTAAAAGAGAGAAGAGAGATTCTGAAAGGAGGATATACAAGTGAAATAAGAATGTAGGTACTCTTCCTCCAAATGCCGTTGAGCCAACTAAGTACATACCAATGTCGTACAACTACTTTGAGAGGCAGAAAGCTAAGGAAGAAGAGCAGAAAGGGAAGAAAAAAGCTGAAACTGAAGCAGGCAAATCAAATTAGGAAGATAGGAAAGGAAAGAAGGGGGTTGTAGCTGAAGAACAAGCTATCAAGAAGCCTAGGGGCAGTAGCTTAGTTATAAGGGAACCTGAAACATGAAATGTTTATTATTCTACTTAAAGGGCTCAAGGAATGTGATATATTTTGTTATATGAACAAACACTACTGATCCTTCTATGATAAATGAAAAAACATTTTTGATTAAGTTCATTATTTTATCCGAGTTATGCAATGCGTCTCTTACAATATATGTTGCATATTTGTGTTAGTGTATACATTGTCTTAGGTTTTGACTTCTTTAAATAGGGGAAGATTGTTGGGTCCATTGATCCCAATGTCCTGGATTTGAAGAAGGTCTAATAGACAATGGTATACACATGTTGTAATCTAATATGTGCCACAAGTTCCATGCATGCATTATACCTTATATGCATTGATTGGACAGGTTGATTCAAGTGGCCAAGAGAGGTGATGTCCAGGCAAGCGGGTGGAAAGACAAAAAACTGTCTAAGTCCATGGGCGTTGAGTGAATTCTATTCACTCAACGCCAGATGGCTAATAGCGCTGAGTTCAGCTTGTATAGTCAAAGCCAAACAATTGGCAAGCTGAAAATATGGCTAAGTCCACAAGCATTGAGTGAAGCCTACTCACTCAACGTCATACAACAAAAAGCTTTGAGACAAGCTAAGATAGTCAAAGCCAAACAATTGACAAGCTGAAAAATGTGGCTAAGTCCACAGGCATTGAGTGAAGTCTACTCACTCAATGCCATACAACAAAAAGCTATGAGATAGGATAAGGTAGTGAAATCCTAAGAAGAAATAGGCAGAAATGTGGCTAAGTTTACAAGCATTGAGTGAATTCTAATCACTCAATGCCATACAACATTAATCGTTGAGTATAGCTCAAACAGTCAACGCTAGAGAAAATCTGTGTAGATATTTGACTAAGTCCACATGTGTTGAGTGAAGCTTACTCACTCAACGCCATGTGATAAAAAATGTTGACTGAATCTTAGTCAGTCAGAGACTGTGATTTCACAGAAATTTTGCTAAGTCTAAATGCGTTGAGTAAAGCTTACTCACTCAACGCCAAGTGACAAATCAAATTTAAGTGTTATGACATTGAGTGAAGAATACTCACTCAACGCCAAGTGACAGAACTCCAGTTAAGTAGTTTGACATTGAGTGAAGCACAATCACTCAGCGCCTAGAGACAGAAAGAATTTCTAAGTTTTTTGGCGTTGAGTGAAGCTTACTCACTCAACGCCTAATGACAAAAACTTTTTTAAGTGTTTTGGCGTTGAGTGAAGGTTGCTCACTCAATGCCTAATGATAGAAAAACTTTTCAAAGTGTGTTGGCGTTGAGTGAAGGTTACTCACTCAATGCCTAGTGACAAAATATCTGTCTAAGTGTTTGGCGTTGAGTGATGCTTACTCACTCAATGCCTATACTAAAGTTACTTGATTTTGGCTAAGTCCACAAATGGTGACATCAGCAAAGTAAACAAGTAAACAGAATTTGAATTCATTGCGAGAAAGCTCCAGTACGCAACAAATGTCGTCGCTGGCCTTCAGTACAATAATTAATGTAAAAGCTGGTAGCTACCAACAAATTCAGGTGGGGACCACTGCTCAAAGAGCCGTTGATGGGCTAATAATAAAAAGCGGAGATCGAGGAAGAAGAAGTAGCTTTTGGAAAACACTTCTGGACTTCATCTTCCTGCTTGTCATTATTGCAGGGCTTGGAGAACTAGTTCAAAGTGTCGATCCAAGAGAAAAAGAAAGATAGTCTGTGACTCACAGAAAATTAGCTGTTGAAGAAGCTATTCTCTGAAAAATCAAATCATCTTCAATAACAAGATCAAAAAGTCCTCTTTCTGAGAAGAAGCTTAGTCATCTAGTTTCAGCAATTTGCAAGACAGGGCTGAGTTTATCTCAGCTTGAGAAGTTGTTAAGAGAAAAATCCCTAACAACAGTTACTTCACAGATCCAGCAGAACATTTCCTGAAGATAAAATTTTGGAGCTGTGTAGAAGAGAGAGCTTAGCTTCTTGTCCAGTTCAGTAAGGTGTAGAGAAACAGATCTGCAAAGTTGTTTCCAGCTCAAGACTCTTGTTGATGTCAATAAGTTAGGGCTGGGGATATCTTAGCTCAGGAAGAAGAAGAAGGCTTAGAGAAATTTCTCTGTTGCCATAGTCAAACCACCCACACACACCATGTAGGATCTTAACAGATCTGAGCTGTAGGCCTAATTATATAAAGGCTGAGTGTAGGATCCAAATATGGTTCTGAGTGTAGGCTCACTGGTTGATCTGAGGTAGGATTGCAACACACCTATCCATTACATAGCATATAACAGTAGGTCCGGCCGGGGCCCGATGCCATATACTACGGACAAACCTGGCTGTTACTTATTGAAACCATTCAACCAATCACAACGTCCTTCACAGAGCACCTAGCGGAAGCAAATTATTAAGTTGCAAGATAAAAGAACCCAGCCAAAGCATTAATGTCCACTGCAAAAGACCCATAGGAATGTATAATAGAACAATCAATGGCTTTATGGCCTTACAAGAGTTTGCTTAATAAAAGTGTCTTCCAAACCTCGGCATGCGGGCCGGTCATACATGAGTACAAAAGAAAACACTAAAAACTTGGCCTTCGAGGCCCGGCACAGCAACTTGGGCTTTAGCCCGCTATTTTCCACTCGGCTCCGCAGCACCTGCAAGAAACAATCCACCGCCCAGCTGTAAACAAAAGCAACGGTCAGCTATGTTGACAAAATTATAACGACCCTGCCCCCAACTTGGGGCAGCGATGCTCTTCCCTGCATTTTGTTAGCATAAACAAGCGGTATAGTGTAAACACACACTTCATTATAGGTGCAGGCACGCACGACTACACACCTCGTGCACTCAAGGCACATTCACGGCGAACCAGCCTACGTCACGTCAATTTAAGCCATAGACGTTCCTGTCTCACACCCTTCCCTTGGACGACCAACCATATGAGCATTTTGTCTCCCTGGCATTGGTCGCGTCAATTTAAGTCATAGACCGCCGAAGACCCTCATCTATGCTAACAGTTCCGCCGAATGACATAGATCGGGTACGGTTCCGCCTGACCCGTGCTCATACCGAAACGATAATTTAAGCCATATGCGCAGGTCAAGACTCCCCGAGTCCCGTTTCCATCACACAATACACATAACCCGGTTATGTTCAAGTTGGCTCCCCAGCCACCATGTTGGCAACATCCCGCATTTGCCTAATTTTCCGGGTGCACCTTGGAGTTAGTCCCCAAGGCTCCCTGTTGCAATCTACCTCGTAGAAAACCCGAAAAACAAACATTCACTCGGAATCTTCTCTGGTTATTATGCAAGGCAACAACACCGATCCAGACCAACATGTCCGGATAGGCTTCACACAACATGCCTATGTCCGTTTCGCATACGGACTCTACACAAGAGGGACTTTACATATCAACCCCAAGGAACACCTCAACTCATCGCACACTCGCGTGAGAGGACTTCCTATGCAAAGGAAAAGAGGACTTCACATGTCCTAGGATGAGAATCATTACCCTAGCCTTCTTCCTCGGCACCATTGAAATCTATGCGGATGGAAAGCACCGCAATCTCCTTGCCTCCGCGGATCTGAAGTCGACTCGCGATTTGGAGCTCTAAAGCTCAGCCGGTGATCAGATCTTGGTCTTCTTCCTCCTCCTTGCTCTCCCTTCTCTCTAAAACTTAGAGAGAGAACTCAAATAGAAAATAAGGGTTTTCTAACCCTATTCCCGGGTTAAACCCAATCAGGAACAACCCCAGCCCTTGGATCCCAAGCTAAGGAATCGAACGGCCACGATTTAGGCTGAAAATAGAAAATATGGGCCGAACACGGGTTGCAACACGGTCGTGTGCATGGCCGTGTCACTCATTCACCATCACAAGAAATTCCCGACCAGAACACGACAATCGACATGCCCGTTTCACAATATGACACGCCCGTTTCATGGTCCATGTCACGGCCTGTTTGCAAAATCCACGATTCCCCCGAGAAGGACACAGACATGTGACACGCCCGTGTCACATGCCATGTGCTAGACACGCCCGTGTCCCAGGCCGTACAACCTCCTTGGAACAAAACGCCGCACGACCCGATGAGGACACGACATTTGATACGCCCGTGTTAAATTGAACATGCCCGTGTCGGACCCGAACACGCCTGGGCTCAGGTCGTGCGCCCCTCACTTAACGATCGTTGAGTGTAAGGCTCTGAGTGGCTGACACGCCCTCGGACACGCCCGTGTCCAAGGCCGTGTTTACCCCCCCCCCCCCCCCCCCCCCGACGACCGTTGACTCCAAAGTCATCAACCATGCGACCAACACCGACCCGAGCACGACATGCCCTGGGACACGCCCGTGTCCCAGGCCGTGTCACATCTAGCAAAACCCAGATTTGGCTAAAAACGTCACCCGTCCCTCTTTTAAGTTTCGGGGCGTTACAACTCTCTCTCTCAAAAAAGAATTTCGTCCACGAAATTACCTAAGGAAAGATAACGGAAAACTTTAAGCGGTACCTGAGTGGAATAACTCCGGGTACTCCTCCAACATGGTTTTCTACCGTTCCCAAGAGAGCTCCTCCCGACCGCAATTGTCCCACCGTACCTTGACCATCCCGATCTCCTTGTTACGGAGTCGTTTAACTTCACAGTCCTCAATACGAACGGGCTTCACCTTAGTCGTCAACCCTTCGTCAACTGGCACATGATCCACTGCGATCACCTGCGAAGGCTCTTGCACCGCCTTACACAATACATAAATGTGAAATACATCGTGTAGTCAACTCAACTCCACCGATAGCTTCAAACAATAAGCCGCTTCGCTGACCCGCTCCAGAATCTCAAAGGGTCCAAGGTATCTTGGGCTCAGCTTCTTCAAGCGTCTCACCCGCGAAACACCCTTGAATGGCTTTATCTTCAAGTACACCCAATCACCGACCGCAAACTCCACGTTCCGGTGCTTGGCATTGTAGTACTTAGCTTGCCTGCCCTGAGCGATCAGCAAACTCTCTCGAATGATCCGCACTAAAGATATAGCATTCTCTACCTCCTGCTTCTTGTAAAACCTTGCCTCACCCGTTTCTAGCTACAATAATGGCGTGCGACACTTCCTACCATACAGGGCCTCGAAGGGCGCCATTTGAATACTCGCCTGGTAGCTATTGTTGTACGCAAACTCCACCAAATACAGGTGGTCTTCCCAATGCTTCCCGAGGCCTAGAACACACATGCGGAGCATGTCCTCCATAGTTCTGTTGACCCTCTCAGTCTGCCCATCCATCTGCGGATGGAAAGCTGTGCTGAACTTCAATTTAGTCCCCAGCATCTGTTGCACCAACCTCCAATCATTGGACGTAAAATGCCCATCGTGATCACTCGCGATGCTGCGAGGCACACCGTGCAATCTGACTATATTATCCACATTTAGTTTCGCTAGTCTCTCCACTGAATCATCCTTCCTATGCAGAATAAAGTGCGACATCTTTGTTAACCAGTCTACGATCACCCAGATGGCATCGTTCCCTTTCTGTGACCTTGGCAAGCCATGCACAAAGTCCATCGATATGTCGTCAAACTTCCATTTCGGAATAGGCAAGGATTTCAAGAATCCTCCAGGCTTTTGCACTCCGCCTTTACCAAGGCGCAGGTTTGACACTTAGCCACAAACAGTGCCACATCCTTCTTGAGCCCTGGCCACCAAAATAGCTTTTTTAGGTCCCTGTACATCTTCGTGCTCCCTGGGTGGATTGAGTAGTTGGTATTATGAGCCTCGTACATCAACTCTGCCCGAAGATTTCCCCCGCTTGGGACGCATAAACAATGGTCCTTCCTAAACAGCCCATCCTCGACTGAAAACGGGGAATTTGACCCATCCAACGCAGCATCCATAAGCTCCTTCATGCTGCCATCCAACTCCAATGCCTGCCGAACACGATCATCCATGTCATACTGAACTTCCGTCCAGTTCAACAATTCTTTAGCGCTAGACTGCTTGTCCACGTAACAGATCTTCGACGCCTCTAACTCCCGAATTAGCCTCTCATCGTGCACCGACAACCAGTTGGCTTGGGCGGGAGCCCTGCGACTCAACGCATCTGCAACTACATTCCCTTTGCCGGGTACATAATGAATCTTGAACGTATAGTCCCCCAGGAACTCCATCCATCTCCGTTGTCTCATGTTAAAATCCTTCTGATCCAACAGGTACTTCAGGCTCTTATGGTCGGTATAAATATCGACCTTAACGCCGTACAAGTAGTGTCTCCACAGCTTAAGCGCAAATATCACGGCCGCCAACTCCAAGTTATGGACCGAATAATTCCTTTCGTGCACTTTTAGCTGACGCGATCCATAAGCTATAACATTACCATGCTGTAGCAGCACACAGCCCAAAGCACTACCTAAGGCATCACTATAAATCTCGAAGCCCTCGGTCCCACTTGGCTAACTTAGCACTAGCGCCGTGGTCAACCGTCCCTTCAGCTCCTCAAACGCTTGTACACACTCCTGCGTCCACAAGAACTTCTGATCCTTCCTTGTCAACTTCGTGAGAGGTAACGCTATCCGCAAGAAGTTCTCTCCGAAGCGTCTGTAATAACCGGCAAGCCCAAGAAAACTACGGATTTCCGCTACCGAAGACAACACAGGCCACTCCCGTATCGTAACAATCTTCGCCGGATCCACCACTATACCTTCCCCACTTACAATATGACCAAGGAATGCTACTGAGGGTATCCAGAACTCACATTTGGAGAATTTTGCATAGAGTTCATTCCTTCTCAGCGTCTCCAAGACTAGATGCAGATGCTTGAAGTGATCTTCTTCGCACTGCGAGTACACCAATATGTCATCAATGAAGACGATCACAAAACGGTCTAGGTACTCTCGAAATGTCATGTTCATCAAATCCATAAACACCGATGGCGCATTTGTCAGTCCAAAGGACATGACCGTTAACTCGAAGTGCCCATACCTTGTGCTGAATGTCGTCTTCGGTATATCACACTCCCTTATCCTCAGCTGATAATTCCCAGTCTTTAGATCTAACTTGGAATATACCGACGATCCGACTAACTGATCGAAGAGATCATCAATCCTTGGGATCAGGTATTTATTCATCTCCGTTAGCTTGTTCAACTCCCTGTAGTCGATACATAGCCACAAACTCCCGTCCTTCTTCTTAATGAAGAGGAGTGGTGCGCTCCAAGGCGATGAGCTCGGATGCACATACCCTTGCTCCATCAACTCCTTTAGTTGAACCTTCAACTCCGCCATCTCCTTAGGCGCCAACCTATTAGGAGAACGTGACACAGGTTTGGCACCTGACACTAGCTCGATAGTGAAATCAATTTCTCGCTGTGGTGGGGCTCCAAGAAGATCGCCCGGGAACACGTCAGGGTACTCACATACCACTAGGAGACTATCCAAAGTGGCCGTAGGCTTTACAGCCTCCACTAATGTGAAGAACAGCTCTGCTCCAGCACGAACCTCCTTTACCACCTGAAGAGCAGACATCAGCGTCTTGCTCGACCCCTTCAGTCTCGCAAACATCGTATCCTGTCCAGTACCCAGCTTGAACTCCTTACGGTTGCAATCGATACAAGCCTTCTGCTCCGAAAGCCAATCCATACCAAAGATGACGTCGAACTCTGCTAGCGGAAGCAACGACGCTAGCAAGTCGAACTCTTGGCTTCCAATAAGAACCTTCACGGCGCATACTCTATCCGCACACATCGAAAACCCATTCGGTAGCAACACATCCAATCTGTCCTTTGCCATTGAAGAAAGGACTCCGATGCGCGTTACGAAACTTTCGGACAAAAAGGAGTGTGAAGCTCCCGTATCAAAAAGTGCTCGTGTCGGACTACCTTCAATTAGAACAAAGCCTATACAACAATATTAAGCTAACAAGCACTGGGTAACCGTATTTAAAGCTAACTTGCTATAAATTAAACCGTACCTGTCACCACGTCGGCCTGTTTGATGGCCTCCTGCTGGCCCAAGTTATAGACTCTCGGCTGAGTTGGAGCATAGTGGGACGCGGTTGACTCCATCGCCTTGCCCTTCTCTTCATAGGTATTTCCTTGCTTTCTCTCAGACTTCGAACGTCCGCTCCAACAATCGTGGGCAAAATGCCCCGTCTTTCCACAAGTATAACAAGCGCCTGGGGTTCGATTGGTAGATGACCCCGAGGCACCTGAAGAAGGAGCTGGACCTAACGTCTTAGCCTTCTTGTAGAACTTGCGATATCCAGACTTCGAAGTAGTCGACACTTTAAACTCTGATTTCTTGCCACCAGATTCCTTCTTTGCTTGAACATTCCTCATATCCTTTTCCAAGGACCAGGCCGAGTTGACCAAGGTCATGAAACCCTGCGCCATAGGCCCCGAAAGTAACAACCTCAACTCATCTCTTAACCCTTCATAGAAACGGTTCGTCTTGCACTCTTCATCGGCAAAGGTAGTGCTAGCGTATCTTCCCAAATGAGTGAACTCGTGGAGATACTCATCCACGGTGCTATCTCCTTGCACCAACTTTTGAAACTCATTTTCCAACGCGATCCTCTGCGCTGAGGGGAGGTATCGAGCCATAAACAACCTCGAAAATTCCTCCATAGAGACATCAGCCAACTGCCTTCCCCTAAAGTTGTGTAGCTCCAGCCCTTCCTACCATAACCTCGCGTCCCCGTCCAACAAGAACGTCGCAATCGTGGTCTTCTGCCACTCTTCAGTTTCCGTTGCTGTCAGCAATCTCTTGACTCTCGATATCCAATCCTCTGCCTGAGTCGGGGTTCCCATTCCCGAGAACACTAGCGGATGGAAACCCATCACATGCTTAAGTTGCTTTTCAGTTGCTATCCGAGGCAACTCCGGCTCCACCATCACCTGTTCCACCCTCTTAGGCTCTGCCTCTTGGAGCGGTATGTTGGTACCCTAGTTTGGATTTGAGTTTAGTCTTCTCTTTTAGTCTCTTGACCCAAGATTTATCAATGGTCAAAGGTTAGTTGTTTAGTTAGATTGCTCTAGTTGTAGAGTTGTCACTTATCCAGATGAAAATTTGGTTAAGTTGTTTTTGGTTCGACTATGGTCGAACGCCGCTCGACTATCGTCTATCTACTGTTCGACGATCGTCTATCAGTTGGTCGACGTTTGTCTGTCAGCAGATCGTCTATCTCTGAGTTAGTTCAACTCTTGTTAGCTCGATATTCTGTGGAATCTGCCTCGTCGATCGTCGAACCCCGCTCGACTTCTTTTGACAAGACAGATTTCTTGATAGTTCGACTATCTGCTTGGATAGTTCAACTATCTTATAGCTCGACTATCTGTTTGATAGGTCGACTATCTGTCTTCTTTGATAGTTCGACTATCTGCTTGGATAGTTCAACTATCTGATAGCTCGACTATCTGTCTTGATAGGTCGACTATCTGTTTCGCTTGATAGTTCGACTATCTGTTTTGATAGGTCGACTATCTATTTTTCTTGATAGTTCGACTATCTGCCTTGATAGGTCGACTATCTGATAGCTCGACTATCTGTTCTGATAGGTCGACTATCAGCTGTGGTAGTTCGACTATCTCCTTTGATAGTTCGACTATCTGTGTCGTTCGACTATCTGTTCTGATAGGTCGACGATCTCTATGCTTTGGTCGACGATCTCCGAGGGTCGTTCGACGTTCTTCTGTCTGTCTTTAGTAATTTTGTACTCCTTCTGTTCTATGATTTAATTCCTGTTTATTCAGCATATTTTATTAAAGATTATTTCATTGATTTTATGCATACATCTCAAGGCAATCTTTGCCCAATCCTTTGTGCATAAGTCATGCTTTATCTGACAAAGTTCTTTGTCTTATTAGTTGAAATATCTTTTTGCTTTATCTGCCATGCTGTCCTTTATAGCCGTTAGACTCAAAAAGTCTTCTTTGGCCGTAAAGAGTTTAGTCTGATGTGACTTTCTTTAGTACTCCTTTTATCAGATTGGATTTGCAGCTTCTTAGAAAGCTTTATCCCCTTATAGCATGTCTGCCTGCAGGATATGTTTTTGCTTTATGCTTTTTGCAGCCCAGTTTGCAGATCTCAGAAGAAGACAAAATTCAAACCAAGTTTAGAGCCGTTGCAAAGGCCCATATATAAAGAGCTTCTTTTGAAAGAAGAAATGATGCACAATAACAAGAGACATAAGATATACAGATTCAAAGCAAGAAGAGATACAGCTCTCAGTCATTGATACATTCGACTGAGAAGATCATCCCTCTTCAACATTCTTCTTCAACCCTGAGTCCATCCTGCTTACAGGAACATTTACTCAGGGCCTAGAAGAAGAAGAAGAAGAAGAAGAAAGGAAGCTGATTAAAGAAGAACAACCTATTACAAATCAAGAGTCTTCTTCAAGCTTCTCCTTCAGAACTTCAAGACAGTTTTTTGTCTCAAGTTCAGAAGAGTTCCTGCACCCTGAAGCAAGACTTCTTCCTGTATATTCTCTAAGCTAGGGGGATCCTTGATTCTTTAGAGCTTTCTAGCTCTGTGAAATCCACTAGCTTCTCTAATCTGTTTTAACAATTGAGAAGAAACTTTAACTCTCTCAACCTCCTGTATAAAGGGTTATTACTCCCTTCCAAAGTGAACCTTGGTGGCAGGGCACCTGATCAAAAACTTGTGTTGGATTTTGAGATCCTGATCAAAAGCTCAAAGGGTCTACTTGATCTACCTGAAGTAGATCAGTTGGTGGAAGGGCACCTGAACAAAAACCTGTAGTGGATTCCTACCAGGGTGGTAGAAGAGTGGACGTACCTATTTAGAGGGAACCACTATAAACTTCTTGTATCGTCTGTATTGCTCATTTAATTTATTGCACTGTGGCTATGAGTAGAAATAACTAGGATTGCTAGTTGCTGTGATAGGACCAAAGCTCAACTGTAATTACAGTTAGCTTTCTCTAGTGCACTTCACTTTGTGTTAGGCTCTAGGGTTTCAAATATCTATAAACTCATTCCGCAAATTAACTCTAAGGGAGTTGAGTAGGGTGTCATAATTTTTGAATACTCTATTCACCCCCCCTCTAGAGTTGTATCTATCCTCACTTTCAATTGGTATCAGAGGGAGGTTGACTGACTGTACAGGCTAACACCTGAGTCACAAGATCTTGATAGATACCAAGCTTATAGATATTCACTTCATGGCCCAGTCCAAGGATTACTCTAGCACCAGACCTCCAGCTTGCAACTTAGCTAAGTTTAGCATCTGGAAGGCAAGAATAAAGTTATATATGAACTCTATTGATGAAGACATTTTCTCTTCTATTTTGACAGGACCTCCAACACCTCCTACTGCAGCCACTGCTACAACATCTACAAATCTAAGTGCAGTGCCTCCTCTAGATTACAATGATGCCTACAAGAAGGCAAAGATAGTTGATGTCAAAGCTATGAACATTCTGGCTCAGACTATGTCTGATGAAATCTTCCAGAAAGTGGCTGATTGCACCTCTGCAAAAGCCATGTGGGACTCACTGAACCAGATTGTAGCTGGTTCAGCAGATGAAAGGAAGGACATAAGGTCCAACCTTATATCCCAGTATGAAAACTTCAAGAAGACTGAAGCTGAATCAGTTGAAGCCATGTACACCAGGCTCAGCTCAATCATCAATGAGCTGAGAACTCTTGATAAGGAGATTACATTGACAGAGGTCAATGATAAGATACTGATGTGCTTCCCCAGCACATGGGATCTTAGGATCTGGCCTATCAAGGAGGCCAGAAGTACAAATGAAATTTCAACTGAAGCTCTCCTTGGCAAGCTCAAGTCTTTTGAGCAAGTGCTGAAGACCAGGGAAGCTGAGGCTGAAGCAAAGACTCCAACTCTAGCAAGAAAAGAGCAAACTCTTGCTCTCAAAGCTGCTGATGCTTCTGAAGGAAGCCAATCCAATGAGGAGCTGATGGCACTCTTTGCCAAAAGGTTTTTCAAGATAGGAAGAAAAGACTTCAGAAAGAAATCTTCAAGATATGAAGATAAACCAAGGTATGACAGATCTCCTGCTAAAAAAATTATTTGTTATGGTTGCAGGAAACCTGGACACATTCTACCAGAGTGTCCAGAGGAAAAGAGCAAAGAAAAGAGAAAGGAAAAAGAATATCACAAGAAACACTCCAAGTCCTCCTCCTACAAAAATAAGAAGAAGGAGAAAGGATTTGTTGCTGAGACCTGGAGTGATTCAGATGAGGAATCTTCCTCCTCAAGCTCCAGTGAAGATGAGGAAGAAAAGAAGGCAAAGGAAATCTGCCTTATGCCAATTGATGCCTGCAGCAACCACTCAGCTGCAGAGAGTTCTGATGATGATGAAGAAATGCTTACAGAAGATCAGGTATTATCTTCATATGATTTCTCTTCTTCTGAATTTAAATCTGAATTTAAATCCCTTTGCTTAGATTTAATTAGTTCAGAAAAGGAAATTAAGGAACTTAGAAATAAGTTAGCTGAATCAGAATCTATTTCTAATGAAAATGCTAGGTTAGAAGCAGAACTCACTAAGTCTAGTGAAGAAATAAAGTTTCTTAAAAATGAACTAGCAAAGTCCAAGAGATTAGAAGAATCTTTAAATGGTAGAAGCCTTAAGCTGCTAGAAATCACCAGCATGACAAACACTAGGTCAGGCAATAATAAGCTAGGCTTAGGAGCCTCATCAAGTGAACTCCCTTTGGTTCTTAAAAATCATCTTTCAACTCTAGTGAACTTTATTTCAGCTGATGGAATAAAGAACACTGAGTAAGTAAAACAAGTTAATCAAGCCTTAAATAAAGCTAAGAGAGAAAAGAGAAAGCAAAAATTTAAGGAGCTACAAAAAGCGTCGAACGCTGCTCGACGATCGAAGGCTCAATGGTCGAACGAAGCTCGACGATCTGAGTATCCATCGTCGAACGCTGATCGATGATTTCAATTTGATTTTCAAAATTACAACCAGAACCTTAGAAACCCTAATATAAATAGAAACCCAAGGTTTGTGGACCCATTAACTGCTTGGAGTATCCCACCTAGGAGATCTTACCCTTTAGGATATAAACCCCAACCTGCTTATTCTTTTATTTCAAGTTTTCATTATGTGAAGAATAATGGACCCAAGGTTACCTGGGTCCACAATGTCTAATTGTCTATTCTGCAGGTGAAGACCTATCCATATACTAAAGATAAATGGTATTTGGATAGTCGCTGTTCCAAACACATGACAGGAAATAAAGATAATCTGTCAAGATTCAAGGCCAAGCTTGGACCAAAGGTGATCTTCCGGGATTCTAGCTGTAGTCAAACAGAAGGATATGGTAGGATTACCATTGGAGCAGTAACTTCCAAGAGGGTTGCATATATAACTGGACTAAAGCACAACCTTATCTCAGTAAGCCAGTTATGTGATGCAGGATATCAGATATCTTTCACTAACACTCTCTGTAATATTACTTTAAATAGTAATGTTGTGTTAGTAGGTATTAGACAAGGTAATATTTATTTAGTAGATTTTAATTCAACCCATTCTGAAATCAGCTAATTTAATGAAGTAACAAATAATAACAACACCTTATAGCATAGGAGGCTTAGCCATGTTAACCTCAAGAACATATCTAGGTTATCTAAATACGACCTTGTTAGAGGTTTACCTTCTTGCCCCTACAAGAAGGAGAGCCTATGCAAGGCTTGTCAATTAGGCAAGCAAACCAAAAACTCCTTTAAATCTATAAATAAAAGTGATTCACCTAGAATCCTGTATTTATTACATTTGGACCTTTTTGGCCCAATAAATGTATAGAGTCTAGGAGGGAAGTATTACACTTTAGTAATTGTAGACGACTTCTCTAGGTTCACTTGGGTGTTCTTCTTGAGAACTAAGGTTGATAACTTCAAAGTTCTTACAGATTTTCTACTATGTGTGCAGACTGAGTATTCTACTCATGTTGCCTTGATCAGAAGTGATCATGGTACTGAGTTTGATTCTCTTCTCATGCAAGAATTCTCTGAGAAAGAAGGTATCAAACATAGCTTCTCTGCTCCTAGAACTCCCCAACAAAATGGGGTAGTGGAAAGGAAGAATAGAACCCTGATTGAAGCTTCTGGTACATTATTGGCAGATGCTAACATGCCTCTTTCTTATTGGGCAGAAGCTGTTAGCACAGCTAATTATGTCTTGAACAGATGTCTTATACACAAGCTTAAGAGTAAAACTCCTTATGAGTTGCTTAAAGGAAAGAAACCTAAAATTAATTATTTTAGAGTATTTGGTTGTGTAGTATACATTCATAACAATAACAAAGAATACCTTAGAAAGTTTGAAGCAAAAGCTTCAATGGGAATTTTTCTTGGATATTCCCAAGTAAGCAAAGCTTATAGGGTATTTAATAAATCATCTTCTAAAATTGAGGAATTCGTACATGTTTATTTTGATGAATCTCAAATGTTTTACAAGGAGAAGGAAACTTCCCCTTCCTTAAGTTCATTGCAGGTACCAGAATCTAATAAAGATGTCACTCAAGAGATTCTCCATCTATCAACTCTTCATATCACTGATTCAGACAGTGATGAAGACTTTGCAGAAGTTGTTGTTGTACCACCAACAGTTGATCCAATTCCACCTAAGGAATTAATCCCAACTATTGCTGAAGATCACATCCCACCTGCTGATCTTGTCACACTTAGAGATCATCCTACATCTCAAGTGATTGGAGACATATCAGCTGGTGTACAAACAAGACATCAATTAAGACAGGATGTGATGCATGCTTGTTTCCTTTCACAGGTTGAGCCCCTCACCATAAAAGATGCTGAGCTAGATCCCCACTGGATCATTGCTATACAAGAGGAACTCAATCAGTTTGAAAGATGTAAAGTATGGACTTTGGTTCCTATACCAAAAGGCCAACTGATCATAGACACCAAGTGGGTGTTTAGAAACAAGTTGGATGCAAATGGAATTATTGTAAGGAACAAAGCTAGGCTTGTAGCTCAGGGCTATAGACAGGAGGAAGGTATAGATTATGACCAAACCTTTGCTCCTGTTGCAAGGCTAGAGGCAATAAGGATCTTTCAAGCCTATGCAGCCTATATGAAGTTTAAGGTCTTTCAGATGGATGTCAAGAGTGCCTTCCTAAATGGTGAGCTAAAGGAAGAGGTATTTGTTGAACAACCTCCTGGGTTTGTCTCTTCAACTCAGCCCTCATTTGTGTACAAGTTGCAAAAAGCTCTTTATGGACTTAAACAAGCACCCAGAGCCGGGTATGAGACTCTAGTTAATTTCCTGTTAGAGCACAACTTTGTTAGGGGAGTAGTTGATAGAACCCTTTTCGTTAAGCACCACAAGGACACAATCCTGTTAGTTCAAGTGTATGTGGATGATATTATTTTTGGCTCCACTGATCCCAAACTGTGCAAAAAGTTATCTGACTTGATGCATTCTAAGTTTGAGATGAGTAGTATGGGTGAGCTGTCTTACTTTCTTGGTCTCCAAGTAAAGCAATATGCTGATGGCATCTTCATCTCCCAATCCAAATATGCCAAGGAATTGGTAAAGAAGTTTGGGATGGCTGATGCTTCAGCAATACATACACCTATGACTACTAATGTAGTTATAGATTCTGATGATCAGGGTAAGCCAGTTGATAAGACAAACTATAGGGCCATTGTTGGTTCCCTATTATATTTAACTTCAAGTAAATCAGATATAATGTTTGCTACATGCCTATGTGCTAGATTCCAGGTCAACCCCAAGGAATCTCACTTGATTCTTCTCAAGAGAATTTTGAGATACCTGAAGGGTTGTCCAAATTTAGGACTATGGTACCCAGCTGATTCAGAATTTGAGTTAATTGGATACTCTGATTATGACTATGCTGGTTGTAGAGTTGACAGGAAAAGTACCTCAGGAACTTGTCAGTTCCTGGGAGAGAGATTGGTCTCTTGGTTCTGTAAGAAGTAGGCTTCTGTCTCAACTTCAACTGCAGAGGCTGAATATATAGCAGCTGCTAGTTGTTGTTCACAGATCTTGTGGATTCAAAACTAGCTTTTGGATTATGGGTACACACACAAGAACACAAAAATAATGTGTGACAGTACCAGTGCTATCTCCATTGCACAAAATCCTGTGCATCACTCTAGAACCAAGCACATTGAGATTAGACACCATTTCCTGAGAGATTGTGTGGAAAAGAACAAGATCAGCCTTGAGTTCATATCCACTGACCTTCAAAGAGGTGATATTTTCACCAAGCCCTTAGATGAACAAAAGCATCTGTTCTTTTTGGTTCAACTAGGTATGATTAATGGAAAAGACTAAGTGTGACGTCTGCCGTTGTTGAAATCTGTTTGAAGATCGTCGAACGACGTTCGACGATGGTCGAACAGGTTGAGCCTATCGTCGACCTACGGGCGACGACAACTTATTTGTTTGTGAAGATAGAAATAGTCGAACGAGTGATCGACTACTCTGCTTCAGGAAATGATCGTCGAACGACCGTTCGACTATTGTCTCCAGTATCTATTAAAATAGATCAACGATTGCTGTTTTAATATAAAACCGATGGTCGACCTAGGTTAAGAGATCGTTCTTTTTGTCGTCGACGGAGATCGTCTTTTCGTATTCCGTCTTTCTGCTTGAGCCCTGCCTCGCGCTCTCTGCCATTTCTCTTTCGTCTTCTCTCTCGTCTTCTCCAACCCAATCAATGACGATTGCTCCAGCCCTTCTGTCAGTAATGAAGTTCGACGCCGGCTTCCGCGTAGATTTTGACTCCTTTAGCGCCTATGATTCTTAGATAGTAGAAATCCTCCAGCTCTGCAAGGAACAAGGATTGGAACGACTAATGTCCACAAGGATCAAGATAAATGTCCCAGAGATTAAAGAGTGGGCTTTCACTTCGTCTTCCAATGACGAATCTATGACTGGAACGATTGGCGGCGAAGATGTAATTCTGACTCCCGCCATTTTAACTGATATTTTTGGATTACTGAATGGTGAAGAATAATATGAACAAAATACTCCAGAGTTTGGGAGGATGTTGATTGAATTAGGACATGTCGAAAGCATTCCTTCTAAACTGCTAAAGATTAATTTTCCGTTGAGGATAAAGTTCTTGGCTGAACTAGTCGGAAAAGTGCTTCTGGGCAAGCACTCTGCTCATGATAACATAACCAGGCAACAGTTGCCCTGATGTGTGCAATAGTAAATAAGAAACAGATAAATATGGCAGGAGTCATGTTTGATTTGATAAGAAAGAAGAATAGCAAGAAGGAAGTCACCCTGGGTAGGGTACTTGGGATATTTCTAAGATAGAAATACCCCCAGCTGTTGGTTACAGTCTCTACATCCATCAATGCCAGCAAGAAGATGGATCCAACATTGTTTGTTAAGTAAAAAAGGAGTTTTCAGAAGCCTTCTCCAGCAGGGGTAGCTCCAGTTGTGTCTGAGAGCACAAGGACTGTTTCAGTCACTCCCCACCTACCTGAAGTAGGCTCATCCATTCTCTCCATTCCATCCACTTCATCTTCATTACCATCTACTCAAATTGAAGTTCCATCTACTTCAATTGAAGTACCATCTTCTGCCTCTCTTCTTCTTGAGTCCTCCATAATTCTCCATGCATCATCACCAGCATCTCCTCTCCCTTCTCATTTTGCTAGGATTTCACATCCTAGTTTTGATTTATTGGTTTCTAAGCTATCCACTCCTCCTCAGTCACCAATTCCTCATTCAGATCATATTGATCTTCTTGCATCCACCCATCAATCACCAGTTCACTCTCCATCTCATCAGGAGAACACCATCCCTGATGATCATCCATCTACTGTGATTCCCCCTCCAGCATTTGAAATAACCCCAGCCTTCATTTCAAGCATATTAGAGCTAATAACTCCTTCAATCAAAATCATGATTGAAGAAGCAATTGCTCCTCTCGTTTCTTCCATCTCTACCTTGTCATCTTCCATCCTAGCACTCTCAAAATCTGCTGAGCCATCTTCAGTTAGGGGCCTGACTTCAGTTTCTACTAAAATCAGGCAGGGGGAGATGTTCGAGGAAGATGCCTCAGGACTTCCCCTTGTTTCTATTCCAGCAGAGCCCCAAGCTAAGATTCAAGAAGTAACAGCAGCTCCAGTTGACAGTGCAACACCATCTGCAGCTCCAGCTCCAGTTCAGAAGCCTTCCGATATTATAATGGAAGCAGAATTTGCGTTCAAAGTATGCCTCGAAGAAGCTTCTACTCCCTTTGTTGCCCTTTTCCTAGAAGGAGTCATTACCTCCTTTCTAGATGACTTATGGGAGTTAGGAAATTCTGAGGAAAATCCTGAAGGTAATTCATTTACTCATTTTCTTGACATGTTAACTGACATGCTAGTCTATGAATACCTAGAAGGGATGTTTCAATTTCATTTAGCAAATCTGTGTTCCTGATACTACAGATCTAGTGGAAGAAGTTCTAGCTGTCCAAGAACCTATTCAACAACCTACTCAAGAACCAGTGCAAGAATTTGCTAATCAAGAGCCTGTATCCTCTCCTCCAGCTCAGGTAGCTGTGAATGATGAACTGGTCCTCATAACAGTTGTAGTTGAGATAGAGAAAGTTTCAGATATTCAAGAAGAAAAGTCTACAGTCTGGGATGACACCCCAGGACTGGATCTAGATACTCTTCTGGCACAGGATGCCTTGGAAGAAGAGATAAAAAAAGATGCTTTAAAAGATAGAGAAAAAGCTGTGCAAGAAGCTGTTGATCCTTATGATCGTCCTCCATCATCTAATTCTGAGGATGAGGATGACTCTGATGAATCAAAAGAATCTAAGAAAAAGAAATCTGCTAAAAGGAAAAGAAAAGCTGCTGCTCCTCCTCCACCTAACCCTGACCATGATATTCCTTATTATATATTGAAAGGAATAGATCCCAAGTCCAAGGAATATCAGCACTGGATAGGATTCTCCAAGAATCAGCGAAAGCAAAGAAAGAAATCCAAAAGATATGATAGTCCAACACCTAAATGGACCCCTAGAGGTCCTCCTCCTCCACCTCCCAGTGCAGGAGCTTCTGGTAATATTTCTGCAAATCCTTCAGCCCCATCTGCCAGATTCACTCCATCTCAATCTCATCAAAGGAAGAGCAATTCTGGATATCAAAGGCAAGATGCTGATTCAAGAGAACAAGTAAAGGAGGTAGTCTATCATAAACCAACTTTTTCTCCTCCTCCTTCTCCCAAAAGAAGAGCATCTCCTTCCAAAGAAACCAAGAGCATATCTTCCTTAAAGCCAGCTCATGCAAAGAAAACTGATTCAAAAGGTAAAAGGATTATTTTCTCTGAAAAATCTAGTAAGAAATATGCTGAGTTTGCTCCTCCTTCTTCCCTAGTTATTCAAGAAAATAGAGAACCAGTTGCAAGCATGTCAGAACTTTCTACTAAATTTAACGCTACAAAACCTTTAGATCCATCTTGTGAAAATGAATATGAAAGTCAAGAGCTTAATCCTGATTTCAGGATGGCTAGATTTCTTGAATTAGTTGGATCAGCCCAGATCAGAAAAGCCAAAGCAGAAGGAAAAGATATTGCTGGATTAACGACTTTGTCTAAATTCAGAAAGAAGGAGCTAGATAAATTCCAGGTTAGACCTGAGGTCTTTGATCCTTCAAAATATATGGAAAAGCATCCTGAAGCAGTAGTTCCAAGAACAGAAGAATCTAGAATTATTGGAGAACAAGACCTAAAGGTATCAAATAAAGAAGCTTTAGATCCTTTCAGAAAAATTTCTTTTCTTCCTAGTTCCTCTGTATCTAAACCAGATTCTAATGCTTCTTAATTTCATTGATTGACAGTTATTTATTTGTCTGTTTGATTGATGCTATCTGCTGCTTAGATATTTCCTTTCCTGTATTATATTTATTTCCAATAGTTTGTTTTGTGTGTTTTGTTTTTGAGAGACTTAACTCAAATAGGGGGAGATTGTTGGTACCCTAGTTTGGATTTGAGTTTATTCTTCTCTTTTAGTCTCTTGACCCAAGATTTATCTCTGGTCAAAGGTTAGTTGTTTAGTTAGATTGCTCTAGTTGTAGAGTTGTCACTTATCCAGATGAAAATTTGGTTAAGTTGTTTTTGGTTCGACTATGGTTGAACGCCGCTCGACTATCGTCTATCGACTGTTCGACGATCGTCTATCAGTTGGTCGACGTTTGTCTGTCAGCAGATTGTCTATCTCTGAGTTAGTTCAACTCTTGTTAGCTCGACGTTCTATGGAATCTGCCTCGTCGATCGTCGAACCCCGCTCGACTTCTTTTGACCAGACAGATTTCTTGATAGTTCGACTATCTGCTTGGATAGTTCAACTATCTGATAGCTCAACTATCTGTTTGATAGGTCGACTATCTGTCTTATTTGATAGTTCGACTATCTGCTTGGATAGTTCAACTATCTGATAGCTCGACTATCTGTCTTGATAGGTCGACTATCTGTTTCGCTTGATAGTTCGACTATCTGTTTTGATAGGTCCACTATATGTTTTGCTTGATAGTTCGACTATCTGCCTTGATAGGTCGACTATCTGATAGCTCGACTATCTGTTCTGATAGGTCGACTATCTGCTGTGGTAGTTCGACTATCTTCTTTGATAGTTCGACTATCTGTGCCGTTCGACTATCTGTTCTGATAGGTCGACGATCTCTGTGCTTTGGTCGACGATCTCTGAGGGTCGTTCGACGTTCTTCTATCTGTCTTTAGTAATTTTGTACTCCTTCTGTTCTATGATTTAATTCCTGTTTATTTAGCATATTTTATTAAAGATTATTTCATTGATTTTATACATACATCTCAAGGCAATCTTTTCCCCATCCTTTGTGCATAAGTCATGCTTTATCTGACAAAGTTCTTTGTCTTATTAGTTGAAATATCTTTTTGCTTTATTTGCCATGCTGTCCTTTATAGCCATTAGACTCAAAAAGTCTTCTTTGGCCGTAAAGAGTTTAGTCTGATGTGACTTTCTTTAGTACTCCTTTTATCAGATTGGATTTGCAGCTTCTTAGAAAGCTTTATCCCCTTATAGCATGTCTGCCTGCAGGATATGTTTTTGCTTTATGCTTTTTACAGCCCAGTTTGCAGATCTCAGAAGAAGACAAAATTCAAACCAAGTTTAGAGCCGTTGCAAAGGCCCATATAAAAAGAGCTTCTTTTGAAAGAAGAAATGATGCACAATAACAAGAGACACAAGATATACAGATTCAAAGCAAGAAGAGATACAGCTCTCAGTCATTGATACATTCAACTGAGAAGATCATCCCTCTTCAACATTCTTCTTCAACCCTGAGTCCATCCTGCTTACAGGAACATTTACTCAGGGCCTAGAAGAAGAAGAAGAAGAAGAAAGGAAGCTGATTAAAGAAGAACAACCTATTACAAATCAAGAGTCTTCTTCAAGCTTCTCCTTCAGAACTTCAAGACAGTTTTTTGTCTCAAGTTCAGAAGAGTTCCTGCACCCTGAAGCAAGACTTCTTCCTGGATATTCTCTAAGCCAGGGGGAGCCTTGATTCTTTAGAGCTTTCTAGCTCTGTGCAATCCACTAGCTTCTCTAATCTGTGTTAACAATAGAGAATAAAATTTAACTCTCTCAACCTCCTGTATAAAGGGTTATTACTCCCTACAAAAGTGAACCTTGGTGGCAGGGCACCTGATCAAAAACTTGTGTTGGATTTTGAGCTCCTGATCAAAAGCTCAAAGGGTCTACTTGATCTACCTGAAGCAGATCAGTTGGTGGCAGGGAACCTGAACAAAAACCTATAGTGGATTCCTACCAGGGTGGTAGAAGAGTGGACGTACCTATTTAGAGGGAACCATTATAAACTTCTTGTGTCGTCTGTGTTGCTCATTTAATTTATTGCACTGTGGCTGTGAGTAGAAATAACTAGGATTGCTAGTTGCTGTGATAGGACCAAAGCTCAACTGTAATTACAGTTAGCTTTCTCTAGTGCACTTCACTTTGTGTTAGGCTCTAGGGTTTCAAATATCTATAAACTCATTCCGCAAATTAACTCTAAGGGAGTTGAGTAGGGTGTCATAATTTTTGAACACTCTATTCACCCCCCCTCTAGAGTTGTATCTATCCTCACTTTCACGGTACTTGCTCCATAGCAGGAGCAGGCTGCTACACCTATCTTGCAGGCTGTGCATTGATCATTGCAAGTACAGTTTCCGCCACCAATCTAATGGTCTCGGCTGAAGGAGGTGTTGCAAGCGCATCATTTGGTGCGCTGCTTGCCTATGAACTTGGGCATTCCGACAGTCCAGCACCACTTCTGGTCACCTATAATCGTGCAAAACACCGATAAACAACCAAACAATATTGCAAACAGCAATTATAGGAACACGCAGGTTCCTCAAAAATGTGTATTTTCATTCCTAAGTTGACATTCATGGGTTCTTTTCATGTTATAACGATGACACACACACTTGTGCTCACTACCCCTTAAAGTGAATTCGCCCACGAATTCATTTAAGCTAGACCGAAACTGGTAGTCTGATACCAATTTGTAACACCCATATCCGTCACATAGCATATAGCAGTAGGTCCGGCCGGGGCCCGACGCCATATACTACGGATAGACCGGTTAGTTACTTATTGAAATCATTCAACCAATCACAACGTCCAACACAGAGCACCTAGCGGAAGTAAATTATTAAGTTGCAAGATAAAAGAACCCAGCCAAAGCATGAATGTCCACTACAAAAGACCCATAGGAATGTATAATACAACAATCAATGGCCTTATTGCCTTAAGAGAGTTTGCTTAATAAAAGTGTCTTCCAAACCTCGGCACGCAGGCCGGTCATACATGAGTACAAAAGAAAACACTCAAAACTTGGCCTTCGAGGGTCGGCACAGCTACCTGGGCTTTAGCCCGCTATTTGCCACTCGGCTCCGCAGCACCTGCAAGCAACAATCCACCGCCCGGTGGTAAACAAAAGCAACGGTCAGCTATGCTGACAAAATTATAACGACCCCGCCCCCAACTGGGGGCGGCGATGCTCTTCCCTGCATTTTGTTAGCATAAACAAGCGGTATAGTGTAAACACACACTTCATCACAGGTGCAGGCATGCACGGCCACACACCTCGTGCACTCAGGGCACATTCACGGCGAACCGTCCAACGTCACGTCAATTTAAGCCATAGACGTTCCCGTCTCACCACCGTCCCTTGGACGTCCAACCATATGAGCATTTTGTCTCCCTGGCATTGGTCACGTCAATTTAAGCCATAGACCGCTGAAGACCCTCATCTATGCCAATTGTTCCACCGAACAACATAGATCGGGTACGGTTCCGCCTGACCCGTGTTCATACCGCAATGACAATTTAAGCCATATGCGCAGGTCAAGACTCCGCGAGTCCCGTTTCCATCACACAATACACATAGCCCGGTTATGTTCAAGTTGGCTCCCCGGCCACCATGATGGCAACATCCCACATTTGCCTAGTTTTCTGGGTGCACCTTGGAGTTAGTCCCAAAGGCTGCCTGTTGAAATCTACCTCGTAGAAAACCCGAAAAACAAACATTCACCCGGAGTCTTCTCCAGTTATTATGCAATGCAACATCACCGATCCCGACCAACATGTCCGGATAGGCTTCACACAACATGCCTTTGTCCATTTTCACATACGGACTCTACACAAGGGGGACTTTACATATCTACCCCAAGGAACACCTCAACTCATCGCACACTCGCGTGAGAGGGCTTCCTATGCAAATGAAAAGAGGACTTCACATGTCCTAGGATGAGAATCGTTACCCTAGCATTCTTCCTCGGCTCTATGGAAATCTATGCGGATGGAAAGCATCGCAATCTCCTTGCCTCCGCGGATCCGATGTCGGCTCGCGATTTGGAGCTCCGAAGCTCCGTCGGTGACCAGATCTTGGTATTCTTCCTCCTCCTTGCTCTCCCTTCTCTCTAAAACTTAAAGAGAGAGCTCCAATGGAAAATAAGGGTTTTCTTACCCTATTCTGGGGTTAAACCCCATCAGGAACAACCCCAGCCCTTGGATCCCAAGCCAAGGAATCGGACGGCCACGATTTAGGCTGAAAATAGAAAATCTGGGCCGAACACGGGTTGCAACACGGCCGTGTGCATGCCCGTGTCACTCATTCGCCATCACCAGAAATTCCCGACCAGAATACGGCCTCTGACACGGCCACCGAAATGCCGGTGTCACAATGTGACACGTCCGTGTCATGGCCCGTGTCACGGCCCGTGTGCAAAATCCATGATTTCCCTGAGAAGAACACGGCCATGTTACACGCCCGTGTCACATGCCGTGTGCTAGACACGCCCTAGGACACGCCCGTGTCCCAGGCCGTGTAATCTCTTTAGCATAAAACGTCGTACGACCCGAGGAGGACACGGCATTCGACACGCCCGTGTCGAATTGAACATGCCTGTGTCGGACCCGAACACGCCTGGGCTCAGGCCGTGCGCCCCTCACTCAACGATCGTTGAGTGTAAGGCTCTGAGTGGCTGACACGCCCGTGTTCCAGGCCATGTTAACCCCCCCCCCCCGACGACTGTTGACACAAAAATCGTCGACCACGCGACCAACACCGACCCGAGAACGAAACTCCCTGGGACACGCCCGTGTCCCAGGCCGTGTCACCTCTATCAAAAACCAGATTTGGCTAAAAACGTCACCCATCCCTCTTTTGAGTTTCGGGGCGTTACAAGGATTCTGTTGAGAATCTGAGAGTAAGGATTTGGCCTGAATAGTAGGATTCAATTGTGAATCTGAGCTATAGGATCCAGTTTGGATCTGAGGTAGGTGATCAGTTGATCACTAAGCTATAGGGATTTTGAGCCTGAGATAGGAGAGTCATTCTCTCTGAGTGTAGGACCTTTGGGTCTGAGGTAGGATCCAGATTTTGATCTGAGGTAGGGCCTTCGGGCCAAAGATTGTAGAAGAGTCATTCTCTCTGAGGTAGGATCCTTTGTGGATCTGAGGTAGGTCTGTCCGTCCCGCCTGAGTTGTAAGGCCTTTGGGCCTGAGGTAGGTGATCTTTGGATCACTAAGTTATAGGGCCTTGTGCATGAGCTATAGGTCTAGGAGCACACTGAGTGGTCGTACGGGATCGTGTTGTAAGCTCTTAGAAGCTGATATTGGAGAAGTGCATTGTCTAACTAGAAGTTAGAAAGGTGGGAGGGAAAGTGGATGTACCCATTATTTGGGGAACCACTATAAATTTGTTGTAACATCCCATTTCCGGCTAGACCCCAAGGAGTCATTCTGTCGTGAAAGAACTCTAGGAAGCCCAAGAATTGAAATACATCGACCAAGATTTCGGGTCACGGGTTGGTCACGCCCGTGACTGACCCGTCACGCCCGTGACCCAGGGCGTGACGCCCTTCGTCGATCGTCGATCTCAGGAAGACGATCGTCGAGCCCAGAATTTACAACCCGGGCATGTCACGCCCGTGACCTACGTGTCACTCCCGTGACCTAGGGCTTGACCCCATTCGCTGATTGTCGATCTCAGGAAGACGATCGTCGAGCGCAGAATTTGCAACCCGACCCGTCACGCCCGTGACCTACGTGTCACGCCCGTGACCTACATGTCACGCCCGTGACCTAGGGCGTGACCCCATTCGACGATCATCGATCTCAGGAAGACGATCGTCGAGCGTAGAATTTGCAACCCGGGCCTGTCACGCCCGTGACCTAATTGTCACGCCCGTGTCCTAGGACATGACCACATTCGACGATCGTCGATCTCAGGAAGACGATCGTCGAGCACAGAATTTGCAACCCGGGCCTGTCACGCCCGTGACCTACGTATGACGCCCGTGACCTAGGGCGTGACCCCATTCAACGATCGTCGATCTCAGGAAGTCGATCGTCGAGCACAGAATTTGCAACCCGGTCTTGTCACGCCCGTGACCTAGGGCGTGACCCCCCTTCGACGATCGTCGATCTCAGGAAGACGATCGTCGAACTCAGAATTATCCACCCGGTCCTGTCATGCCCGCGACCTACTTGTCACGCCCGTGACAAAGGCCGACACGTCGGTTCAGGCCCGAAATTATTCTAACACGCGTTATACAAAATTCTGGTATGGGAAGTTACACTAGGAGTATTTATGGGTCGTTTCCTTCTCTAATTACTTTATAAGAAAGAGAAAGTGTTGGTCCAATAAGAAATCGCCACATGGTAAACACCTTTTCTTATTCCAGCATTTCCTTCCATCCACCATAACCGAAATATTATTAAGAGAGAGCATTCATGGCCATGAATGCTTCACCCTTTCCCCTCCCCACTTGGAGATCTATAAAAGCCCCCTCAGAGCAATATGAGAAGGTTACACTCTTGACCAAACAGATTTAGATTATTGTTCTTGCTGTAGGAGAAGTTTGGAAACGCTACCACCGCGCCATGAGAATCCGACGTTCATCTCGCCTCCAAACCGCGAACAAGGTCCTCCTCTACTTCTTCTTTTGTGGGTAGATCTTAGGATCTTAGAAAGGAGTTCGTGCTCAAAGGAGCCGGACCTACCTCATGTTTTCATGGAGAAACCATGAAAAATATATTTTCGGGTACGCCGGAAACCGCCACCTCTGGCGGCCAAACAACCGCCGACCGATAGCCATCGCCTCGACGGAGGTGGTGGTGGTGGTTGGCCAGGGAAGTGACCGGACGGCCGGCGACGGATCACGGAAGAGCTACAGGAAATGTATTTTTCTGAGTGCTGTTACAGGTTTTGTTTGGTAGGGAAGATGAACAGTAAATTCTATTATTATTCATTTATTAATTATAATGAATTATTATCTCCTTTTTAACACACCTTTTGATATTACCAAACGAGGAATTTAGAGGCCGATTTAGGAAAAATGGCCAGTCACAAAAGTTGTATCCCTTCGAGTCTACATTAATTTAAAGTTAATTTCAACTCGTTTGGGTAAGTGGTTTGACTGCAGCACCCGTTTTAGTGGGGGCTGTACCTAGAGTAGGGCAGGAACTAAAATGAATTCCCACGCTTCTTCCCTTGACCAAATGACCTGAAATTTGGGCAGGGGGTTATCCTTAGCCATACCTAAAGGCTGTCTAAAAATGGAAATTTTTGGAGAAACTTTGCCTAAGGTTTTTGTTTTAATTTAATTAAGTTAAAGGAATTTATTTAAGTAGTCAAATGACATCCAAACCCTCCCAAATTTTGGTGAGTGGTCCCTGGCAATAAAACCTAGCTCTGTATAAAATTTCAACTCATTTGGATGAGTTTTGGATAGGAAGTCACATATTCTTAACTAGGCGTTAATGAGGTGTTTTTGAGTAAAAAGTGCACTAAGAAGTTGGAGCTGTCAAATCACCTCAACAGAGGCTGATATTTTGACCACTGACTTAGAGGGGTTATTATAACCCACTTGGAGAAAATGATGTGGTTTAGGGTTGGTTTAACCTACAATCCAAACTCAAACCCTAAATGGAGGATTTTGAGGGTTATGAAGCACATGGGGGAAATTGCTCTCGTATTGCCTTGAAATTAATTAGAATGTACATTAGAATGATATGAATCATCTGGATGGAATCTTGGAAGATTTGGAGACAGGTAGAAACCTCAAAACCCTAACCTTAGCTTTAGGGTAAAATACCAAATAAGTAAAATCTGTCACTACACATTATCTAAAAGCTGTGAAACTCGGATAGAGTAAGTTTTGGGGCAGGTAGAATCTATAGCAATTTTACTGGAATTTTATGATGTCTATTTCAAGCACTTCATTTGTAACGTTTTTTATGACCCTAATTGAAGTTTTAATTATGTGGATCTTTCTGTTCCTTGAAACCCCATGAAATCTTGGAAGTAAATGTTTTAGGTCAGAATGGTTTCTCCTGAATTATCGTATAATTTTTAGTTGAGTAAATCTTGTACTTCCTTCACAAATGTTGAAAAGAGATTTTATGCTTTAAAAATTAATTATGGATGATATTGCGACTGAAAAATTTTGAAACTTGACCAATGCTATTTTTAAGGTTGTACCTGCATAATATAATTTATTTATAATTTTTTAATGGATATTCTCTGTACTTGATTCATAAATGACGAAAGATAGAAAATATTGCTAAAATAGTTTTAGTGCTCTTTTGATGATAGAAAAATTGTGATGCTTTGGATTTACCATTTTGAGATAGCAAAATATTTACAATAATTTTGTTGGACATCTTGCATTAGTACTTAGGGTAGTTCATGTTCAAACCGGTAGCCCAAGGAATTTTGAGGAAATTAATTAAATGCCAGATAAATTCAGAAAATTATAGTTTTCTGATTATAGGATAATCATATCATGATACACCTCCAGTAAATAAGTTAGGGCATTTGCATGAGTATTGGATCATTTCCTAACCGGTTCAACATATAATCTAGGTTGGTCTGCATATAGCAAATTGTTAAATTGCAATAGAACATGATCTGGGATAGTTGTTGGAGTTAGTCATTTTGTCTGGGTGGGTAGATGTGGATGATTTCGCAATAGAATGATATTAAGAGTAGTGAGAAGTGGTGATGGCTAGAGTTAAGAGGTGCTCGGGTTCGACGAAAAATCGTCTTTCCCGAAGAGAGGAAGGTTAAACTCACCTTAGGTAAGTCTATCGTAATATGAGAAGGGAATGGGTAAGGGAATAAACCAATAATAATAAGTGTATTATGAAAGGGAATGATGGGCTTCAGCTACCATCATTGTTCCTAGTGCCCTTTGAGAGCCCTTCACAGGGAATACCGGGGGCAGTCCTGGGTTAACGTAAACTGTAATAACAAACTGAAAAGAGTAACTTAGTAATTAGGATCTCACATTTCACAAACACTGTTAGCACAGGAAGATTGTTGGGAGCTTCGGCTCGACTGGTTAAGAGACGGACGGAATGGTCCGGGGAGCTTCGACTCGATTGGTTAAGAGACGGACATTTTGGTCCGGGGAGCTTCGACTCGGTTTATTTGATTACGATTAAATTTGCATGTGCATAAAAGGAAAGAAAATTAAGGTGGTGGGTCTTCAGTATTGGAGGGTCGATGCACCGACGCCAATACGCTGACTCGGCAAGTGTGGTTAACACTTCGCCAATAGAAGTCCGGTGCGCCAGCCGGCAAGAGTACGCAGGAGTCCACTTCATGCACCAAGCGTTGAGGCGTACAATAGGTCTGACTGGTAGTGCTTTACTAGTTTAGAGGTGGGCGAGGCCCAACCCACCGCTTCTGTCTGCCACTACGGAGGTATCCTGGGAGGCAACGGCTCCGAAAGGGGGAACTAAAGGTCTGTGTGCACAGAGTCGGGTGTGTGAGTTGCACTTTCATGTTCCATCATACCCACTTGCATGTCATAGCATAATCGATTCATTTAACCCCTGACACCTAAAGTATAAGTGGAATGGGACGCTTATACATTAGGACTTGCAAAACGACCCCTTGGTCTATAAGCTTGTGTGGGCAAGTTTATAAATTAAGGTTAAATTCAATATATATATGCTGCTGTTTGATTACCGACACCCCAACGTATAAGTGGTATGGGACACTTTATACGATGGGAGCCTTGCAGAAGATCCCTTGGCTTATGCGCTTCCGCACATAAGTTAAGGTTTCATTTCCTACTTTCTGTTATTGCCATTATTATTATAGAATTGCTAGATTAGTTCCGCTGCCACCTATTTCTTTGATTTAATCTCCACCTTCATGTCCTTCCCTTTCTTCCTCTCAGCTCGGTATCTAGGAGCCATGGGGGAAGGGGTAGGGGATGATAAGGCTTAGTCTTTATGACTAATGGTTTTCGAACCGCATCATTTTAGGGAATTGTGAAGCCCAGCACGGGGGAGCAGCCCCAGAGACCGATGCGCTTGGAGATGGGGCAGTTTAGCTCCGGAGTTCATACAGCCGGGACTGTGAGTCTCGACCTTGAGTAGATGTTCTGTTTTTGCTTCTGCATGAGTGATTTGTAGTGTGGACATGATGTACCGGGCATAAGCCCGTATTTATAGTACTCTGATATATTATTATGTGGACACTCACTTCGTGGGGATTTTATTTCTATATATGTGATTATCTTGTAGACTTGCTTTTACTTCTTTTTGCTACCTTTCTGTGATGGAATTGGCCGGCAGAATCGGCGCTTTGTGGTGAAGACGCTTCAGGGTGTGAAGGTGTCACCGCAAAGGGGCGGTTCTGGGCCTAAGACCCTGACGTTTTAAAAGAAAAAGGGGGGGGGGGGGTCTTACAAGTGGTATCAGAGGAAACAACGATCTGAAAAAGGTAGCAGTCCACTAACCCTGGGTCACCCCCGATCGAGTTTAGTTTGGGGACAAACTAAGCAGCGGAAGCAGTGGGGTGCCCATATGGGGATCACATATAAATTTTCCACTTTTATTAAAGATTGAACGTTTTCTTACTATGGATTTTGTTACGCAGCCTCCAGCACAGCCTACGCCACAAGGTGGAGTTAAACAGGCTCAGGATGTTGCACCACCTCCACCAGTCCCCACTCCTTTCCTTCAGTTAGACATGGGACAGACTCTAACAGCCATTCTGGAGGCTTTCAGGGCCCAGTAGGTTCCGGTCCCGCAACCAAACCCCTGGGCCAACTGGTTGAGCATCTTCCCAGGACTTTTTCCCCCGTCCTACTTGGGGATAGAGTCGGCGGTTCAGACGGAAGAGTGGCTGGATATTATGTACGAGATGCTGACCGGGATACGGTGCCCCTGGGAGGAGAAAGTGGCTATGGTTGTCTCTTGCCTGTAGTCCCATGCCAAGAGGTGGTGGAAGACGCTGCTGGACACGACGTTTGCCGATAGGGAGGTTGCGGAAGTTACCTGGGAAGAGTTCAGGGCCGCACTGCTAGAGCATATTTTTTTGCAGTCAGCCAGGGATGAGTTGGAGGAGCGGTTCTTACAGCTGAAGCAGGGCACCCGGACGGTGGTGGAGTACTATCGAGAGTTTGACCATTTGGCTCGATATGCAGATTCTTACAAGCTGGACGAAGCAGGGTACATCAAGAGGTTCTGTAAGGGCCTGCGGGAGGACTTGATGGAGGCTTTGTTGTTTGTATACGACGGGCCTATCTCCCGGATTTTGTAGATGGCAAAGAGGATTGAGGCTGATTGGCACACCACTCGGGTCCGGAAGCGGCAAACGGAGGATCTGGGCTGGAGAGCCAGAAATGACCAGCGGCGAGGTGCTATACCAGAGGGGAGAAGGACAGAGGACCAGCCTCATCAAGAAGTGAGGCAAGAGCCGAGGGAGCAGGTGATATTGGCCCCTCAACCTCTTTGGATGCAGGAGATGCCGAGACTCGGGGGAATGGCGTATCCCCCACCAGAGTTCTTCCATTGTCATCAGATTGGGCACCTCCGGAGGAACTGCCCCATGAGGGGGGCACCACCTCCAGCACCACAGGGTGGCCCATCTGCTCAGCATTACGGAGGCCGAGGACGCGGCCGAGGTTATGGATACAAGGGGGGAGATCGTAGACAGGAAAGGGAGTAAGTATATGCTCTGGACCTTGCGCAGCCTCGGAATCCAGAGCAAGTCATAGCAGGTATGCTACAATGCTTCGTTATTTTCATAGAATTTCCCTCTCAGTTGTTAAATCTTAGAACCACACTAGATAGATTAATAAGGAAAGAAAACTTGTTATAGAACCCTAAGAAATCTAATCACCCTAGGTATAGTCTTCATCAACGGCAAGCCTGCTCACACGCTTTTCGATACTTGAGCTACTAACTCCTTTGTGTTGGAGACATTCGTAGAAGGACTGGAAGGCGTGGAGCGATTCACAGGCTCAAAGATGAGGGTGCGACTACCGGATGGATCTAAACTCCTTACCTCGGACCACTGCAATATGGAGGCAGAAATTGGTGGAAAGGCGTTCGAGGCTCCAACGATGATTTTGAAGCTGACGGAGTACGATCTGATCCTGGGCATCGCATGGCTGCACTGGAACCATGTCCAGATTGATTGCCAAGCGAAGAGGATCACCGTGAGACATGGGGAATCTTTCATTGTCATCGAAGGTATAAGACCTGCCTCTCGTATACTCTTATCTTCGGTACAGGCCGTTAAGGCCCATCTGCAGGGAGAGGAGGTTTATCAGATTATATTTGAGATGGCAGAAGTCAAGGAGTCTGTGACAGACATCCCGGTGGTGCGAGATTTTGCTAACATCTTTCCAGAGAAACTGCCAGGAGTACCTCCGCACCGAGAGCAGGACTTCCAGATATAACTTGTGCCGGGGGCCAAGCCGGCATCTAGGGCCCCTTACCGGATGGCCTCGAAGGAGTTGGCCGAGTTCCGAAGTCAGTTGCAGGAACTAGTAGAGGCAGGGTTTGTCTGGCCAAGATCTTCACTATTGGGAGCCCCGGTGCTATTCGTCAAGAAGAAGGACGGAAGTCTCTGCTTGTGTATTGACTATCGAGCGCTGAACAGACTGACGGTCCGGAATAAATACCCGCTTCCACGAATTGATGAGTTATTTGATCAACTGGAGGGAGCGCACTTCTTCTTAAAACTTGACTTCAGGTCAGGTTATTATCAGCTATGGATTCGAGAGGAGGACATTCCGAAGAACGCCTTCAGTAGTAGATACGGACTGTTTGAGTTTACAGTGATGCCCTTCAGGCTCACAAATGCGCCGTTAGCATTTACAAGCCTCATGAACAGAGTATTCGAGGATTACTTGGATGTATTCGTAAACGTATTTATTGAGGACATCCTCATCTACTCAAGGACGGAGGAGGAGCATGCACGACACCTGACATTAACTCTATAGAGGCGACAGGAGCATCAGATGTATGCGAAGTTCAGCAAATGCAAGTTTTGGTTAAAGTAGGTGGCCTTCTTAGGTCATATTATCAGCGGTGTTGGGTTGGCAGTAGACCCGGCCAAGATTCGGGCAGTTCAGGAATGGCCACCGTTGAAGACAGCCACAGATATACGGAGCTTTCTAGGACTTGCCAGATATTACCGGAAGTTTGTCGAAGGATTTTCCCGGATTGCACTCCCTCTTACATCCCTGATGAAGAAGGAAACCCCTTTCGTTTGGACGCCACAGTGCGAGGCGGCCTTTGTGGAGTTGAAAGGTCGGCTTAACTCGGCTCCCATTCTCGCTCTTCCGTCAAGAAGGGAGGGATTCAAGGTGTACACGGATGCCTCCTACCAGGGGATGGGTGCCGTTCTTATGCACAACAGGCACGTGATAGCCTAAGCCTCCCGACAGCTGAAGATACATGAGAAGAACATTCCGGTGCATGATCTAGAGATGGGTGCAGTGATTTTTGCTCTGAAGATTTGGCGACACTACCTCTACGGGGTTTACTGTGACATCTTTTCAGATCACAAAAATCTGAAATACGTGGACACACAGAAGGAACTCAACATTAGATAGAGACGTTGGGTGGATTTCTTGTCGTATTACCAGTACACCATGCACTATCATCCTGGGAAGGCGAACATGGTGGCAGATGCTTTGAGCCGGAGAGGAGATACCTCAGGGAAGGGACCACAATTGATGTCCATGGAGCTGGTCCGGTCCTTCAGAGATATGTAGATATCCCTAGTTTCCGAGAATGATCTAGAGCCGTATATGGAGTATCTAGCATCGATGGTGGCCATAGATGATATTCGGGACCACATCCGGGACGGACAGAGGACAGATGCGTGGGCAGAGCCGATATTCCATGCCTTGGAGGAGGGTTCGATGAGAGTTTATTCACTGAGAGATGGATTGCTATGTTTTAGAGGAAGGGTTTATATACCCGCAGGAGGCTGGATTCGGGAGGACATCATTGCGGAGGCACATTGTAGCAGATATTCTATACACCCGGGGATCACCAAGATGACGGCAGACTTGAACAAGATGATGTTTTGGCCAGGGATGAAGAAGGACATTACGTACTTCATGACTTATTGAGAGGCATGCCAGTTGGTGAAGGCGGAGAGCAGGAACCCCGCTAGATTGCTACAGCCACTCCCGGTGCCAGAGTGGAAATTTGAGGACATCGCAATGGATTTTATTAATCGACTCCCCCGATCACGGACGGGAAATGACACAATTTGGTTCATCGTCGATCGGTTGTCGAAGGTGGCCAGATTCATTCCGATCAGGAAGGATGACTCCGTGGGAGTACTAGTACAGAGATTTGTGGAGCAGTTTGTTCGATACTACGGGGTGCCCAAGACGATCGTGTCAGATCTGGATGGCCGGTTCACTTCCAGGGAGTGGAGATCTGTGCAGGCTTACTTAGGCACGCGATTGACCTTCAGTATCGCATTCCTTCCCCAGACGGATGGGCAGACGGAACACACCAATCGGACGTTGGAAGATCTTTTGAGGCTATGCATTTTGGACCGCGGAGAACCATGGGAGAAGCTCTTACCCCTAGTCGAGTTCTCGTATAACAACAGCTACCAGTCCAGCATTAGGATGGCGCCTTATGAAGCCTTGTATGGAAGGAAATGCAGGACCCCGCTTTCTTGGGTTCAGGACGAGGATCCGAAGGCGTTGGGATCGGATTTTGTTGAAGACACCGAGGCTCATGTGAGACTGATCAGAGACATGATGTTAGAGGTGCAGATCAGACAGGCTAAGTACTATGACGCCTGACATCGTCAAATGGAGTTTCAGGTGGGGGACCGAGTGTTTTTGAAGATCCGGCCCATGCATTGAGTTTCACGGGTGCGCGGTCATAGAAAAAAGCTCAGCCCTCGGTATATGGGCCCTTACAGGATCCTGGAGCGGATCGGGGCCCTAGCTTACAGGCTTGAGTTGCCACCAGAGCTTGCAGCTCTACACGACGTCTTCCACATTTCTTCGCTGAGGAGGGCTCTACTACTCCCGGAGCAGCAGATTTTGACCACCGAAGGGCCGGTAGCTTCATACCGATCTGTTCACTTAGAGCCGGTTCGGATCGATGACAAAGGAGTACGGATCTTGCGCCGCAAGAAGATCCCCTTAGTCAAGGTTCTGTGGAGGAATCACGGTCAGGAGGAGCACACCTAGGAACCGCAGGACCTGATGAGGCAAAAATACCCGGAGTTGTTCAGTCAGGTATACCTCACCACCTCTTAGTATACTATAAATTACCTTATTGTATTGAACCGGTAGGACTAGATAAGGGAAATTGAGAACCTAGTTATGCGTAGGAAAGTAGGGACTAATCTTTTGTTTATTGGGGAGATTGCCTTCGTTTATCAAACAAGTAGTCTTGCTTCAACTCAATAGGAAAACCATATGAGATGTTACAAGTTAATTATATTTTGGTAGAAATACCCGTAGGCTCAGCCACAATTCGGGGACGAAATTTTTGTTTTGTTTATTGGGATTTGTAGCATCCCATTTCCGGCTAGACCCCTAGGAGTCGGCCTGTCGTGACAGAACTTTAGGAAGCCCAAGAATTGAAATACATCGACCAAGATTTCAGGTCACAGGTTGGTCACGCCCATGACCGACCCGTCACGCCTGTGACCCAGGGCGTGACGCCCTTCTACGATCATCGATCTCAGGAAGACGATCGTCGAGCCCAGAATTGGAAACTCGGGCCTGTCACGCCCATGACCTACGTGTCACGCCCGTGACCTAGGGCGTGACCCCATTCGACGATCGTCGATCTCAGGAAGACGATCGTCGAGCGCAGAATTTACAACCCGACCCGTCACGTAAGTGACCTACGTGTCACACGCGTGACCTAGGGCGTGACCCCATTCGACGATCGTCGATCTAAGGAAGACGATCGTCGAGCATAGAATTTACAACCCGGGCCCTTCATGCCCGTGACCTAGGGCGTGACCCCATTTGACGATCGTCGATCTCAGGAAGACGATCGTCGAGCGCAGAATTTGCAACCCGGGCCTATCACGCCCGTGACCTACATGTCACGCCCGTGACCTAGTGTAAGACCCCCTTTTTTTTTCTTTTTCAACCACCGGGGTCTTAGGCCCAGAATCGCCGCTTTGTGGTGACACCTTCACGTCATGAAGGGTCATCACCACAAGGCGCCGATTCTGCCGGCCAATTCGATCACAGAAAGGTAGCATAATAATAGAAGTAAGAGCAATGCAGTGATCCGTGGTAAGGAGCTCAGATCCATCCGGTAGTCGCACCCTCATCCTCGAGCCTGTGAACCGCTCCACGCCTTCCAGTCCTTCTACGAACGTCTCCGACATAAAGGAGTGAGTAGCTCCAGTATCGAACAGCGTGCGGGCCGGCTTGCCGCTGATAAAGACTATACCTGGGGTGATTAGATATCTTAGGGTTCTATAGTGAGTTTTACTTTCCTTGCTAATCTATCTAGTGCGATTCAAAGTTTGACCATTGAAAGGGAAATTCTATGAAAATAAAGAAGCATTGCGGCGTACCTGCGATGACCTGCTCCGGATTTCGAGGCTGCGCAAGGTCCAAAGCATATACCTGCTCTCTTCCCTGTCTATGATCTCCCTCCTGGTATCCACGATCGCGGCCGCGTCCTCGGCCTCCGTAATGCTGAGCTGGTGGGCCGCCCTGTGGTGCTGGAGGTGGTGCCCCCCTCATGGGGCAGTTCCTCCGAATGTGCCCAATCTGATGACAAAGGAAGCACTCCGGTGGGGGATACGCCATTCCCCCGGGTCTCGGTATCTCCTGCATCCGAAGAGGTGGAGGGGCCAATATCACCTGTTCCCTCGGCTCCTGCCTCACGTCCCGATGAGGCTGGTCCTCTGTCCTCCTCCCCTCTGGTACAATACCTCGCCGCTGGTCATTTCTACCTCTCCATCCCTGATCCTCTGCTGGCCGTTTCCGGCCCCGAGTGGCGTGACAATCTGCCTCAATCCTTTTTGCCATCTCCAAAATCCGGGAGATGGGCCCATTAGATACAAACAACAGAGCCTCCCTCAAGTCCTCCCGCAGGCCCTTATAGAACCTCCTGATATACCCTGCCTCGTCCAGCTGGTAGGAATCTGCGTATCGAGCCAGATGGTCGAACTCTCGATGGTACTCCACCACGGTCCGGGTGCCCTTCTTCAGATGTAAGAACCGCTCCTCCAAATCATCCCTAGCCGACTGCGGAACGAAATGCTCCAGCAGTGCGGCCCTGAACTCCTCCCAGGTAACCTCCGCAACCTCCCTGTCGGCAAATGTCGTGTCCAACAGCGTCTTCCACCACCTCTTTGCATGGGACTCCAGGCAAGAGACAACCAGAGCCACCCTCTCCTCCCAGGGACACCGTATCCAGGTCAGCATCTCGTACATGATATCTAGCCACTCTTCCGTCCGAACCGCCGACTCAGTCCCCAAATAGGATGGGGGAGAAAGACCCCGGAAGATGCTCAGCCAGTTGGCCCCCGGATTTGGCTGCAGGGCCGGAACCTGCTGGGCCCTGAAGGCCTCTAGGATGGCAGTCAGAGTCTGTCCCATGTCTGACTGAAGGAAAGGAGTGGGGACCGGTGGAGGTTGTGCAACACCCTGAGCCTGCTGAACTCTGCCTTGTGGCGTAGGCTGTGCTGGAGGCTGCGTAACAAAAACACATGCTGAGAAAATGTTCAAATATTACATAAAGGTGGACAATTTATATGTGATCCCCATATGGGCACACCACTGCTTCCACTGCTTAGTTTGTCCCCAAACTAAACTCGAGCGGGGGTGACCCAGGGTTAGTGGACTGCTACCTTTTCAGATCGATGTTTCCCTCTGATACCACTTCTCACTACTCTTTATACCTTCCTATTGTGATTTCACCCACAATTGCCCACCCAGACATTATGATTAACTCTAATGCCTTCCTCAAATCGTGTCCTATTACAATTCACAATTGTTGTATGCAGACCGACCTAGACTACATGTCGAACCGGTTATGCAATGATCCAATACTCGTCCAAATGTCCTAAATTATTTACTGGAGACTTACCATGACATAAATGACCTAAATCCAGAAAATGGAAATTTTCATAATTTATTTGGCATTTAATTAAATTCCTCAAAAATCCCAAGGGCTACTAGTTTGAACATGAACTACCCTAAGTAATCATGCAAGATGTCCAGCAAATTTATGATAAATAGTAGGTTATCTCAATAAGTTAAATCCTAAGTATCATAATTTTTCTATCATCAAAAGGGCATGAAAACTATTTTAGAAATAATCTCTAACTTCTGTTGTTTATGAATCAAGTACAGAAAGTATTCTTCTAAAAATTATAAATAATTTATGACATGCAGATAAAGGCCTAAAATTAGCACTGGCCAAGTTTCATAATTTTCCAGCAAATATTTTATCCATAATTAATTTCTAAACAATAAAACCCCTTTCTAACATCTGTGAATAAAGTACTAGATTTACTCAACATAAAATTCTATAAAAATTCAGGAATCAATGTTCTACTAGTCAAGATCTAAATCCAGAATTTTAACTGATTATAATAAATTTAAAACCTCCAAATAATTGAAATAATAAATCGGGCTAATAATCCTTTAACACATGAAGTATAATACTTATTAATCATAAAATTCCAGGAAAATTACCATAAGTCTAAAACATCCTAAACTCCCTCCTCCCGAGTTTCATAAATTTTGGATTAGATTTAGTGCTTAAAATAACTAAAATACATGTTTATCCTAATCCAAAATCTCAACTTCCGAGGTACCTAATTACCTCCAATTCCTTCACTATTTCAACCAGAGGGTTTTCAGCATATCATCCCACTCTCCTCCAAATTTCAAGGGAAGACAAGAGATTTTGCTCCTATGTCCTTCACAAACCTCAAACTCCCACCCACTGGATTTGAGCCGATCTCTTAGGGTAAAATCCACCCAAATCCACACCATTTTACCCAAGAGGGTAGACATAGACTCAACAAATCAGTGGCCATAACACCAGCCTCATTTGAGGAGATTTGTCCACTCCATTTCCAATCGTACTTTTCACCATAGTATCCCTCACCAAGACATATCTAGGACTTGATACTTCCCTATTCAAAACTCGACCAATTGAGTTGAAATTTTGTACAGATCTTAACATTGGTGCCAGGGACCACCACTAAAAATTTGGGGGAGTTTGGACTTAATTTCATCTCCTAATTAATTTTATAATGTTTATTAAAATTTTACAAAAAACTTTAGGCAAAAGATCTCCAAAAATTTTCATTTTCGGTCTGTCGTTAGGTTTAGCTAAGGTTAACCCCCTGCCCAAATTTCAGGTCATTTGGACAAGGGACGAAGAGTGGGCATCCATTTTAATTTCTGCCCAACTCTAGGTACAGCCCCCACTAAAACGGGTGCTGCGGCCGCACCGCTTACCCAAACGAGTTGAAACCAATTTTAAATTAATCTAGGCTCGAAGGGCTACAACTTACGTGACTGGTCATTTTCCTAAAACAGCTTCTAAGTGCCTCATTTTGCAGGCTCAAAATATATTCAAATAAAATATCTTTCCATTATGTAATATATAATAATCTATATATTATAAAATTGATTCTACTGTTCATCTTCTTCATGAAACCGAAAACAGAAACCCAGAAAGCCATTTTTTCTTCCTGTAACATTTCCGTAATCCGTCGCCGGCCGTGCGGTCACTTCCCTAGCCAGCCACCACCACCACCTCCTCCGTTGAGGCGATGGCTATCGGTCGGAGGTGGTTTGGCCGCCAGAGGTGGCGGTTTCCGGCGAACTCAAGAATACACTTTTCATGGTTTTTCCATGAAAACGAGAGATGGGTCCGGCTCCGTTGAGCGCGAACTTCCTTTCTAAGAATCCTAAGATCTACCCATGAAAGAGAAGAAGCAGAGGAGGACCTTATTCGCGGTTTGGAGGCGAGAAGAACGACGGGATGCCATGGTGCAGTGGTGGCGTAGCCAAACTTCTCCTACAGCAAGAACAAAGATCTGATCCGTTTGCTTGAGCGTGTAAACTTCTCCTCTTGCTCCAAGTGGGCTTTTATAAGTCAGAAAGTGGGGAGGTGAAAGGGTAAAGCCTTAATGGCCATGAAGGCTCCTCTTAATAGCCTTTCGGTTACAGTGAAGGGATAAGAAACAGTGCAAGATGAACATGTGTGTCCAGTTGGCGGTTTCCTATTGGACCAATACTTTCTCCTTTATTATATAATTATAGAAAGAAAAACGGCCCGTAATTACTCCTGGTGTAACTTCCCACACCGGCATTTATTTCCACGCGTGTTAGAATAATTTCGGGCCTGAACCGTCGTTTCGGCCAATGTCACGGGCGTGACACATAGGTCACGGGCGTGACACATAGGTCACGGGCGTGACAGGCGCGGGTGACAATTTTGGGGTCGACGATCGTCGAACTGAGATCGACGGTCGTCGAAGGATGGTCACGCCCTAGGTCACGGGCGTGATAGGCCCGAACGGCAATTTTGAGGTCGACGATCGTCGAATTGAGATCGACGGTCGTCGAAGGCTGGTCACGCCCTAGGTCACGGGCGTGACACTTAGGTCACGGGCGTGACAGGCCCGAGTTCAATTTCGACGATCGTTTTACGGGGATCGACGATCGTCGAAGGAGTCACGCCCCTGGTCACGGGCGTGACACCTTGGTCACGGGCGTGACATGCCCGAGCTGCAAGTTCGACGATCGTCTCACGGAGATCAACGATCATCGAAGGAGTCACGCCCTAGGTCACGGGCGTGACACCTTGGTCACGGGCGTGACATGCCCGGGCAGCAAGTTCGACGATCGTCTCGCGGAGATCGACGATCGTCGAAGTAGTCACGCCCAAAGTCACGGGCGTGACGGGTCGGTCACGGGCGTGACCAACCCGTGACCCGAAACCTCGATCGATTTATTTCAATTTTTGGGCTTCACAGGGTTCTGTCACGACCCACCGACTCCTAGGGGTCTAGCCGGAAATGGGATGTTACACCTAGGGCGTGACCCCATTCGACGATCATCGAACTCAGGAAGCTGATCGTCGAGCGCAGAATTTTCAACCCGGGCCTGTCACGCCTGTGACCTATGTGTCACGGCCGCGACGTGGGCGTGACCCCCCCTTCGACGATCGTCGATCTCAGGAAGACGATCATCGAACTTAGAATTTGCCACCCGGGCCTGTCACGCCCGTAACCTATGTGTCACGCCCATGACAAACGCCGAAACGTCGGTTCAGGCCCGAAATTATTCTAACATGCGTTATAATAAATTCTGGTATGGGAAGTTACACCAGGAGTATTTATGGGCCGTTTCCTTATCTAATTACTTAATAAGAAAGAGATAGTGTTTGTCCAATAGGAAATCGCCACCTGGTAAACACCTCTTCTTATTCCAGCGTTTCCTTCCCTCCACCATAACCGAAATATTAATGGCCATGAATGCTTCACCCTTCTCCTCCCCACTTGGAGATCAATAAAAGCCCCCTTATAGCAAGATGAGAAGGTTACACTCTTGACAAAAAGGATTCAGATTATTGTTCTTGCTGTAGGAGAAGTTCGGAAATGCCACCACCGCGCCATGACAATCCGACGTTCATCTCGCATCCAAACTGCGAACAAGGTCCTTCTCTACTTCTTCTTTTGTGGGTAGATCTTAGGATCTTAGAAAGGAGTTCGTGCTCAAAGGAGCCGGACCTACCTCGTGTTTTCATGAAGAAACCATGAAAAATATATTTTCGGGTACGCTGGAAACCGCCACCTCCGGCGGCCAAACCACCGCCGACCGATAGCCATCGCCTCGACGGAGGTGGTGGTGGTGGTGGCTGGCCAGGGAAGTGACAAGACGGCCGACAACAGATCACGGAAGAGCTACAGGAAATGTATTTTTCTGAGTGCTGTTACAGGTTCTGTTTGGTAGGGAAGATGAACAGTAAATTCTATTATTATTCATTTATTAATTATAATGAATTATTATCTCCTTTTTAACACACCTTTTGATATTACCAAACAAGGCACTTAGAGGCCGATTTAGGTAAAATGTTCAGTCACAAAAGTTGTAGACCTTTGAGTCTAAATTAATTTAAAATTGATTTCAACTCATTTGGGTAAGAGGTTTGACCGTAGCACCCGTTTTAGTGGGGGCTGTACCTAGAGTTGGGCAGGAACTAAAATAATTTCCCATGCTTCGTCCCATAACCAAATGACTTGAACCTTGGGCAGGGGGTTATCCTTAGCCATACCTAAAGGCTGTCCAAAAATGGGAATTTTTGGAGACACTTTGCCTAAGGTTTTTGTTTTAATTTAATTAAGATAGAGGAAATTATTTAAGTGGACAAATGAGATCCAAACTCTCCCAAATTTTGGTGAGTGGTCCCTGGCAATAAAACCTGGCTCTATATAAAATTTCAACTCATTTGGATGAGTTTTGGATAGTAAGTCACATATTCTTAACTAGGCCTTAATGAGGTATTTTTGAGTAAAAAGTGCACTAAGAGGTTGGAGCGGTCAAATCACCTCAACAGAGGCTGATATTTTGACCACTGACTTAGAGGGTTTATTATAACCCACTTGGAGTAAATGGTGTGATTTATGGTTGGTTTACCCTAGGATCCAAACTCAAACCCTAAATGGAGGATTTTGAGGGTTGTGAAGGACATGAGGGCAATTGCTCTTGAATTGCCTTGAAATTCAGTAGAATTGACATTAACATTATATAAATTATTTTGATGGAATCTTGGAGGATCTGGAGACAGGTAGAAACCTCAAAACCCTAACCTTAGCTTTAGGGTAAAATACCAAATAAGTAAAATCTGTCACTAAACATTATCTAAAAGCTGTAAAACTCGAGTAAACTAAGTTTTGGGGCGGGTAGAATCTATAGCAAATTTACTGGAATTTTATGATATCTATTTCCAGCACTTCATTTGTAACGTTTGTTATGACCCTAATTGATGTTTTAATTATTTTGGATCTTTCTGTTCATTGAAACCCCATGAAATCTTTGAATTAAATGTTTTTGGTCAGAATGGTTGCTCTTGAATTATTGTATAATTTTTAGTTAAGTAAATATAGTACTTCCTTCACAAATGTTGAAAAGGGTTTTTTTGCTTTAAAAATTAATTATGGATGATATTACTGCTGAAAAATTATGAAACTTGGCCAATGCTATTTTTAAAGTTGTACCTGCATAATATAATTTATTTATAATTTTTGGATGGATATTCTCTGTACTTGATTAATAAATGACGAAAGATAGAAAATATTGCTAAAATAGTTTTAGTGCTCTTTTGATGATAGAAAAATTATTATGCTTTGGATTTACAATTTTGAGATAGCAAAATATTTACAATAATTTTGTTGGACATCTTGCATGAGTACTTAGGGTAGTTCATGTTCAAACCGGTAGCCCAAGGAATTTTGAGGAAATTAATTAAATGGCAGATAAATTCGGAAAATTATAGTTTTCTGATTATAGGCTAATCATATCATGATATACCTGCAGTAAATAAGTTAGGGAATTTGGATGAGTATTGGATCATTTCCTAACCGGTTCGACATATAGTCTAGGTTGGTCTGCATATAGCAAATTATTAAATTGCAATAGGACATGATCTGGGATAGTTGTTGGAGTTAGTTATTTTGTCTGGGTGGGTAGATGTGGATGATTTCGCAATAGAATGATATGAAGAGTAGTGAGAAGTGGGTATGGCTGGAGTTAAGAGGTGCTCGGGTTCGACGAAAGTTCGTCTTTCCTGAAGAGAGGGAGGTTAAACTCACCCTAGGTTAGTCTATCGTAATATGAGAAGGGAATGGGTAAGGGAATCAACCAATAACAATAAGTGCCTTGCGAAAGGGAACGATGGGCTTCAGCTACCATCATAGTTTCTAGTGCCCTTTGAGAGCCCTTCATAGGGAATACCGGGGGCAGTCCTGGGTTAACGTAAACTGTAATAACAAATTGAAAAGAGTAACTTAGTAATTAGGATCTCACATTTCACAAACACTGTTAGCACATGAAGATTGTTGGGAGCTTCGGATCGACTGGTTAAGAGACGGACGGAATGGTCCGGGGAGCTTCGGCTCGGTTTGTTTGATTACGATTAAATTTGCATGTGCATAAAAGGAAAGAAAATTAAGGTGGTGGGTCGTCCGTATTGGAGGGTCGATGCACCGACCCCAATATGCTGACTCGACAAGTGTGTTTAATACTTCGCCAACAGAAGTCCGGTGCGCCAGCCGGCAAGAGTATGTAGGAGTCCGCTTCGTGCACCAAGCGTTGAGCGTACGATAGGTCTGACCGATCGTGCTTTTCTGGTTTAGAGGTGGGAGAGGCCCAACCCACCGATTCTGTCTGCCACTACGGAGGTATCCTGGGAGGTAACGGCTCTGAAAGGGGGAGCTAAAGGTCTGTGTGCACAGAGTCGGGTGTGTGAGTTGCACTTGCATGTTCCATCATACCCACTTACATGTCATAGCATAATCGATTCATTTAACCCCTGACACCTAAAGTATAAGTGGAATGGGATGCTTATACATTAGGACTTGCAAAATGACCCCTTGGTCTATAAGCTTGTGTGGGCAAGTTTATAAATTAAGATTAAATTCAATATATATATATATATATATATATATATATATATATATATATATATATATGTTGCTGTTTGATAACTGACACCCCAACGTATAAGTGGTATGTGATACTTTATACGATGGGAGCCTTGCAGAAGATACCTTGGCTTATGCGCTTCCGCACATAAGTTAAGGTTACATTTCCTACTTTCTGTTATTGTCATTATTATTATAGAATTGCTAGATTAGTTCCGCTGCCACCTTTTTCATTGATTTAATCTCCACCTTCATGTCTTTCCCTTTCTTCCTCTCCACTCAGTACCTAGGAGCCATGGGAGAAGGGGTAGGGGATGATAGAGCTTAGTCTTTATGACTAACGGTTTTCGAACCGCATCATTTTATGGAATCGTGGAGCCCAGCATGGGGGAGCAGCCCTAGAGACCGGTGCGCTATGAGATGGGGCAGTCTAGCTCCGGAGTTCATACAGTAGGGACTGTGAGTCTCGACCTTGAGTAGATGTTCTGTTTTTTCTTCCGCATGAGTGATTTGTAGTGAGGACATGATGTACCGGGTATAAGCCCGTATTTTTAGTACTCTGATATATTACTATGTGGACACTCCCTTCGTGGGGATTTTATTTTTTATATGTGATTATCTTGTGGACTTGCTTTTACTTCTTTTTGCTACCTTTCTGTGATGGAATTGGCCGGCAGAATCGGCGCTTTGTGGTGATGACCCTTCAGGGCGTGAAGGTGTCACCGCAAAGGGGCGGTTTTGGGCCAAATACCCCGACGTTTTAAAAAAAAGGTGGTCTTACATTTGTTGTATTTTTTATGTGATTGTCTTGGAAGCACTACAAATCTAATCACATAACTCACATAAGTAGTTAAGCTTAAAATAAAGCAAAAGAGGCCAATAATCTATTCACCCCTCTATGTGATTTATCTTTCCTTAAAAACAAAGACTTTCAAGCGAGTAAATTCTTATATACATGTTAATTGTATATTTAGTTTACCGATATATATATATATTTACAGTCATGAGCAAAAAGCCCAATCGGGACGGCCCGGTCGGGCCCGAGCTTTTTGCTAACCGGGCTCGAGCTCCCTCTCAAAGAGGAGGGGCGGTAAGGCCCTTCAGGCCGGCCCAGGCCGGTCTTTTGCCGGGCAATCTTGAATAACTAGGCGTGATTAATCCCGCCTAAATAGGCGGGATTAATCCCGCCTGATCATTAATCCCGCATATTAATCCCGCCTAATCATAGGCGGGATTAATCCCGCCTAATCATAGGCGGGATTAATCCCGCCTAATCATAGGCGGGATTAATCCCGCCGAAATAGGCGGGATTAAAATCCCACACCGGGCTTCTGCCAGCCAGGGTGTCGGGCTTAGGCTAGCCCGGCACCCGGGCTTTGCCTGGCCCGGCCGGGGCCGGGTAACTGGCAAAAATAAGGGCCCGGTAAGGGCCCCAAGCCCGGCCCTGGCCCGGGCCGGGCCTAGTCGGGCTTTTGCCGGGTCGGGTCCGGGCTTTTTGCCCAGTCAACTTTTTGCCCATGACTGTATATATATATATATATATATATATATATATATATATATATATATATATATATATATATATATATATATATATATATATATATATATATATATATATATATATATATATATATATATATATATATATATATATATATATATATATATATATATATATATATATATATATATATATCGGTTTAGGGGATATAAGCGGCTTGCTAAAAGTGCAGAAAACGCGAAATAAAACGGCTTGCTCTGCGAATAGAGAAAATCATCGTTCCAATCAAAGTTCAGCGGCGGGAGAGAGGCGGGAGCGATTGCCCCGTTTATTGGTGCGAATCCGCGATCGGACCAGCGGATCGAAATCACAGGCACGACTTTCCTTTGTCGTCGACCTCGAGCAATCGCTCCCGCTGCTGAACATTTCACGCCTCAATTCCCTACACAAGATTTCTCCATCCAGAATGCGGCAGCGATCGCCCCGGCGGCTAGGAATCGCTCCAGGCCCGACCGTCCTTCATCGTCGAACCCGATCCACACCTCCTGTAACATAACAGTTCAAACCTCAATTCCCTCTCGCGACATTTCCCCATCCTGAATGCGGCGGCGATCACCCCAGCGGCTCAGTATCAATAGCTCCATCCAAGTAAAATGAGGCGACAGAGATGCAAGTGAATAACTTAATGCTCAGATTATCACTAACTACGTAGGAGGAACAAAGAAGAAATCCTGCTGCAAACTCAGATGCAGGGCATTGCTTTAGGTCCTGGAGAATGACAGGAACATTTGCAGACTTTCCGCAAATTCATGCCTTATACTGAATTGGCAATTCCCCAATATTAGTATTACAATATGGGAACATGGAGCACACATTTCCAATTCCTCCACTTGTATCAGCTGAACATTCTTAATACTTCGAAATGGTGGCACATAAGCATATTTTCCATCTCTTTGCTTACGAAGCAGTCAATTTCATAACCTCATATTCACCATAAGCAATCTGACTTCCATCTTTTGATGGACACTAGGAAAAAAATGAATTTGCATAACCTCATATCCAATGTCCGACTTACAGTGGCATTCATTAAGCATAAGCCATAATGGTAAACCACAAAACATTTCAATAGTGAATTCAGTCAAAACACATTTTGAAGTACAATGAAAGCCAAGATGGTAAGAACAAGAAATCATAATGGTAGACCAATAAAAATTACAAAATAGCAGGTTGCTGAATGTTTGGTCTTTGATGAATGCTTCAATTGAAGTTTGACAGTGAACCTGCAAAAATAATCAAAAAAGTATTCTTGAAGGATTTCTTGGACAATGAATGTTTCATATTTAAATTGTACCTTTATGTGGACATGTTGTGGTATAGCGTCCTTTTCCGCCGCAAGAACCGCATGTTCTTTTCTTTATTTACGATTGTGATGTCTCGAGTCCAGATAGTATTCTTGAAGGATTTCTTGGACGACATTTCGTCCTTACTATCTCGGGATTGCGAATATTTATCTCTAGATGACTTGTGTCAACATATGTTCCCATGTTAGCCCCATGTGTAATCAAAGGAATGTCAGAATTTGCTTGATTGAGATCATTTAGTTTGACCAATAATTCTTGGAATGAAGCACATGCAAAATCATATGATTTAGTTGAAATTGAAGCTTCTTCAATAACCTTGTTGGCATATCCTGTGATGATCCATTTTTTCTTTGGTGTAAAAATTTCATCACTACTTTCATTATTTGAAAGGCCACTTAGCAATATATTTTTGCTTTGGATTGTCCATCTGCGCAAAACATAGTGCTCATGTATAACTTGCACATTTTTTTAACAATATATGAATGATACGCATACAAAAGTAACCTTCGGTTTCAAACTTTCAACACTCACAAGTCACTTGGATCGCATCACTTTCATTGTATGTTATAGTTGCCCACTAGAAGACATCGTCCTTTGCCAATCCAACGGTATAAGTGATATAATTAGTATTTGTACTCAATTTTTTGTGTAAACATTCAAAACTCAATTTAAATTCATCTTGAAATCTCTTAAACATTGCTGTGGTATATATACGTCCGACAATTGCCTCAATTGAAAGTCCAGTCAATAATATTGGACTTGTATTCGGTGTCATGAAATCCTCCATTTCCTCCGCTTTCCGACGTGAGAGTACACCTTGCACATTTTGCTCCACGAACTCATATAAATGAGTTTTTCAGTTTACAAAGCCATCAAAAAAAGCATTCATGTTTTCACTTCGTCCGCTTGATTACACTCCGACTAGAAATATATCTTTAAGGAATGCGGGGACCCAATGACATATCTATTCCCACATATTTGCAAGTCAACTATCATTATCTATTTGATATTTATTTACCATTTGATCCCAAAGCTGATGACTGGAGTGCACTGTCATGCCATTCAATAATCTTCTATAATCTTTAGAGAATTCACTTTCTCTATCACGTATAGCATGTGTATGTTCAATGAGGTGTTTATTTATATGCCATGAAAAGAAGCGATGTCGACTATTAGGAAATACCTTTTTAATTGCATTACAGATTGTCACATCCATATCAGTAATGATTGCCTTCGGAGATATATCAAACATACATATTTGTCATTGTTTAAACAACCATACAAAGGTTTCTTCTTTTTCATCAGATATTAGTGCGACAACCTAGTAGAATTGATTGTTTGTGATGATTCACACCAGTAAACGGGGCAAAGGGCATCAAAAACTTGTTTTATAAGTTACATCGAATACCACAACATCGCCAAATGTTAAAAAATCTTCTCGTGCTCTTGAATTAGCCAAGAAAATAGAACGTAAAACTCCATCATTGTCCAACTCTATTGAGAAAAAATATGTGGGGTCTAGTTCCTTTTTATGTTGCAAGTATTTGTATCCTAGTACCCCTTACTTTTCAATATTATTCCTCCTTGCATCACTTAACTGATCCGAAACTTTTTTTGCAATAATTGAAGCACTCACACAAGTTGCATTCAAAGTTTTTGCTATTTTAGATGGTCCCATGCCCGAACTGAGAATTTAGTCAATTAATCTCTTGCCAACTGTTCATCTATATGAGACATTATGAGAACAATGTTTCTAGGCTCTCCTCGGGTTATCCAAATCATGAGTATGCTCTTTAACAAATTTACTAATAATTCACTTCTCATTACTTTTACAAAGATCTACTTTTTCCATACAACCTACTCTTGTTCCACGGTGTTTTTTTAAATTTCTTCGCCTTCATCCATTTTTTTTAAACCTCCCTTATAACATTCAAACTTTTTCCATATTACTTCTCGTGACACTTGAGACTTGCAACTAGATGATTTCCTAACACCAAAGCCAGTGTTTAGTGCATAAAAATTATATGCATAATCTATTGAATTGAACTCTTGTACGATATAAGGTTCAGCCGATTTTTCTGATTCAAACGGTTCCTCAATAAACCTCATTTCTTCTTTAACATTGTTCTGTTCATAGCACTTTCACAGTGGAATATGGGAAAGGAACTGGGGATCAGGAGATGTGAAATACCTATATCTTGTTCAGGAACAAAGAGGATGCACTTGCCCATTGTGCGGGGTCGACGACGATGGAGACCTCGATGACGACGACGGGCGGCCGAGCCAGGAGCGATTCCAAACAGTAAGAGCGATTGCCCGGGTCGCGAGAGGGAAATGAGGCATGAAATATTTAGTCAACGACGACGAAGGATGACCGTGAAATGAGGCGTGAAATGTTCAGCGGCGGGAGCGATTGCTCAGGGTCGACGACGAAGGACGGTCGTGCTTGCGATTCTGAGCCGCCGATGCGATCACCATGGTATTCGGGATGGGGAAATACCACGTGAAATGTTCAGTCAGGAGTGGAAGGAGGGTTTTATTTCGCATTATCTGCACTTTTAGCAAGCCTCTTATGTCCCCTAAACCGTATATAAATATGTAAAGATATTTTCCCTATCTACAGTGTTTCGTCCGTCAAATATTCACTATTAAAAAAAAAAATCAGTTCACATGTGATGGGGGGAGAGAGGATATGGGGAGAGAGAGGAGAGAGAGAGAAAGAGGAGGGGAGATAGAGGAGGTTTAGAGATATATAAAATTAAAAAAATTAGATTTCGACCGTGGAGGGTGCCCCCGCCGCGACCTGAACGGACACCGATGACAGGGTTCAGTCAGGCTCTCGCCTGATCCTCCGGTGGCATTGGGGGCCATAACTTCGATCCGGGGGAGGAGGAGAGGAATTCGGCCATTGAAAGGTTCGGCCATGGATGTTGTAGAGAGAGAGAGAGACAACACCAGAGGGAGAGCTTGCCGTGAGGATGTGGGCTGAAGAAGGGAGAGTTGATGTCGTCGGATCTTGGAGGAGGGAGGAGCTCGGATCGGAAAGGGGAGGCTGGAGCTTTTCACGGGTGGAGGAGATGAACGGTAACACTATAGATATATATAATACATTCCTCAAATAAATACCTAAAATGAGAAGGGCTATATATATATAAGCATCTTTACACGGGCTACATATGTCCGTGCTCGATGCTCTCAGGCGGTCTTCGGGCGCATCCAGGCGGGCTTCGCTTGCCTGCGCACGGGCTTCGCCCGTGCTTGATGCTCCGGGCGGCCTACGGCCGCATAGAAGCGGGCTTAGCTCGCTTCGACGCAATCAACTAGCTCGACGTCGCACCCGCTGCTCGTGGCCCCCAGAGTACTGGTGGATTGCGTCATCAAGTGTCCCAGATGAGTAATCATAGAAGCGGGCCTCAGAGGAGTCTCCTATAAGGATTATACCAGCAAAGTCCCAAAAAAGTGGCTTGGCAAGCTAAAACCCACAGAAGGCACTTCAGAATGCCGTCCTTGCAACCGCGCAGCTACTGCACATGACGCCTTTTGCCCCAATAAATGTCTCACTATAATCGTGCAAGATACACCCAAGCCTAACAATTCCATTTTCCCGAACGGATCCTTCACAATTCGTCTTGATCCATCCAAAGGGTGAGGGCGTCCATGATGATTGTTGGTTAAGCTGGAGAGCCCAGTTCCTTTGCCATGTGTCCCGGATGGCATTGATGACGAAGCTTACAGGTTGGATATAGGGCTGGCCATGGAAAAAATAGTTGCGGGCCATCCAAACATTATAGAAAACCGAGAGCAGCAATTTAGCGATGGCTAGGCTTCTTTCGAAATCATTATAGATGAACTCCAGAATATTGGGAAGGAGTGGACCCAAATTAAACTGCATCCTGGAGCAATCCTCCCAAATTCTGGCAGTGAACTTGCATTCATTTAGGATATGCAAAACTGATTCTGCGTAACCACAATCCCATGGGCAAAGGGGATCATCGTGAAGCCTATGAGCATGAAGCCATTCATTTATGGGGAGCAGATTGTTTATAGCTCTCCAAAAGAAAACGAGCATCCTTGGCTGGGTTTTTAGCTTCCAAAACCCGCTGCCCATAAGACCTGACTGCGGGCATTCCAAGTCTTAAATGCAAGCAACATTCAATTTCTAGCTCTCCTAATGCGCCCATACGTGATGGTCGTGTGATGGGGACGACGGCCCTCAGCTTGATGAAGATGCGGTTGATGATGATCAACCGCCACCATCCATGGATTTGCGACGCCACGACGATCTTGACGGGCTACGTTACAACCTTCGCCCTTGGCTCATGAAGAACCTTATTTAATTTACTATTTCATTTCATTATGTTGTTTTGGACATTTATTCTGGCCTGCATTTTCCAGCCTTTGCTGCATTTACTGATTTTGGTCTGCGTTTAGCCGGACATTGCTGCATTTAGTTTATTTTGGGCTGCATATAGCCATTGGTGTGTGTAAGGCTATATAAGGCCATAACTTTGAGAAGTAATAAGAGATTATTAATTAAAAAAGAAATTGAAACCCTAAGACTCTTTCTCCTCTAACCCGCCGCCCCCTCTCTTTGCTCTCCCTCTCAGTTCCGCCAAGAACCTGCTACCCCGCTAGGCCGCCGGCCACCACCTCTCCTCCTCCCTTCCCCTCTTCTCCTTCCCCACTACTCCTCCTTCCCCTCTCCCTTCTCCCATAATCGTTTCTTCCCTATCCTCCTCAAGACTATTCGGCCAGCACCTCGAAGAGGATCCAAGGTGCAACGTAGGATCGGGAAACTCACTCGGGCGCAGGTAGACGAAGACGGATGTGTACATCTTCGTCGGCTCATCTTCGGTGGGCTAGTGGTGGGAACGATCGATTATAGTGGATCCTCGTCTCGGATCAACAAACTCTGAGTGGGTAACGAAACTTCCTACCAAAGAGTTTTCCTTTCCCAGATTTTTCTTGTGGTGGTTGAGTTTTGGCGTGACTTTGGAACATCAGATTTTTTCGTGGTTATTTTCTTGTGGATTTGTTCTTTCTTCGAAATTTCTGAAACGTACAAAAAAAAAGGATTGGCGATCCTTACTTTATTCTTGTTGGGTAAACATCCACCCTTTCCAAATCAATTTGTTTTGGTGGATTTTCATTGGTACAACACCGCGCTCGTCGGAACCAATATTGTTCCTTTTAACCGGATAGGATTTTGGCCTATAGCCATTCTCCAATCCACTTGCGGTTCAGCTACCCGTAAGTTAGCACGAGAGATTAATAAAATCCATTGTGATAGCTGCGTGTCATTAGTGTGCGGAATAGAGAGCGTTGAGCATAACGAGAGACGTCGATACGTCGTCCGTGAAGGATCTTTCGGATGGGATTACATCAAATTTGGTATCAGATAGAGGTTGTGTTGATTTCTCAATCTACACCATCCTTCTCTTTTCTGTCGTAGGCTATCTACCCTCTCGTGGTCGTGCTCGAGTCGTGGTCAAGACAAATTTTTACAAAAAAAATCGCTTGTCCTACTGTTCGTGCGCACTAGGCGTGGCTCGGAGTATTCCCCTTCCACTTCACACATGGCAGACGACCATGAGGTTGAGCACGCTCCAGCAACGATTGCGGAGCTTCAGGAAGAGTTTAACGAGAGGTTCGATGCCCTCACTCAATTAATACAAGGGATGGTTTTAAATCAAGCGGCGCCTCGAAACCCTGCTGCTAACCCTCTTGACGGCACAAGTTTAAATCGACAGGGCCCTTTACCCCAGGCCGCCGATCAGCGAAATGAGAGACAAAACCATCCCCGTAATCAAGACGATGAGCAAGCGCCTAGATCTCCATATGAGTTCGATGTCACTAGGGCCGTGAAGATAGATTCACCATCATACGATGGTAAGGGTGAGCCCCAAGTATTTTTAGATTGGATCATGGAGATCGAGTGCTATTTTTAGTGGCACAACCTGACGGATGTTGAGAAGGTGCGAGTTTCTCGGATGAAGCTTCTGGGTAGGGCCAAAACTTTTTGGTTGAACAAAGAGAGGCGTCTAGGTACCGTAGATGGAGTACCCCCAATTGGGTGGGCTGCCATGAAAGCACTCCTGACTGACCAATATATCCCGGCGTATCACCGAACTCAAATTTTCGATGAGTTAGCCACCCATCGCGAGGGGAGCAAATCGGTAGCGGAGTACATGAGACTCCTTAAGGATTTGATGGTACAGTGTGATGTCCGAGAAATGCCCGAAGTTACGTTATCCTATTTTTGCAAGGGACTCAACCCAGACATCCAAGGCAAGCTCCTGTGTTATGGTCATACGGACCTTAACACGACTTTCAATGCAGCCTTGGATATAGAAAAGCACAATGCCCACAAGTCCAAGGGGCAAGCGTTCCAGAAGGGAAAGTCCATTTTAGGACCCCCACCTTCTTCCTCCATGTGGGACAAGGGAAAGATACGGTCGACTGATTCGAATTCTGTGGTCATTAGCGCTAGGAACATCAGGAGTCCTACCGATGAGAGGGTTCCTATAGGGCAGATCAGTAAGACTAACGCCACATATTTCACTTGCGGGATCCAAGGGCACTACGCTAGTGAGTGCCCCATTAAAACGAAACCCCTAGCACTTATGGGATCTCCCTCCGAACCCGCCGAAATTGTTTACGAGGCCGCGGATGAATCTGAAGGCGAGCCTAGTAATTTGGATGGCAATTCTTATATGATGGTGATGCGTTGTATCCTAGCTACCCCGCGAGTATTGGACGAGTATAATTGGACAAGCATATTTTCTCTGCACTTTAAAAGCGGTGATAAATGGCGTAAGCTGATTATTGATAGCGGGAGTTGCATGAATGTAATTTCTAAAAATGCGGTCACCCGAATGAAATTAAGCACAGAACCACACCCCCAACCATATAAAATTGCTTGGGTCAACAAAACTTCAATTGGGGTGTCTAAGCGATGTCTAGTGCCGTTGACTATTAAGGGATACGTGGATAAGGTTTGGTGCGACGTTATCCCTATGGACGTTTGTCACGTGTTATTAGGATGTCCGTGGCTCTTTGATTATGACATGACTCATTTTGGCCGTGCAAATACCTATTAGTTCAAGTTTAACGGCAAGACCGTTACCTTGAAACCCACTCCCCCTAAGGACCCCTCGATCGCCTCTTCAGACACAATTAGTCCCGCGGAGAAGAAGACTTTAACGTTAATAGGTAGGAAAGAGCTTGAGTGTCACTCCTTTGTGGAGGGTATTCTTTATGCGCTTGTTTGTCTACAAGTCAAGGGCAACGAGTCCTCGTTCGAGAGCCTACCGCTGGCGTTGCGGGATCTTTTAGAAGAGTAAAAGGATGTGTATCCGGAGGAGTTGCCCGCAATATTACCACCGTTGCGGGATATCCGACATGCTATAGATCTCATTCCGGGTTCCTCCCTACCCAACCTACAACACTACCGTTTGAATCCATCTGCCCACGCAGAGTTGTAAAGCCAAATTTCTGAATTATTACAAAAGGGATTTATTCGGCATAGTAAATGCCCATGTGCCGTTCCTGCCTTACTAGCACCCAAAAAAGACGGTTCATGGAGAATGTGCATGGAAAGTAGGGCCATTAATAAAATCACTATTAAGTACTGTTTTCCCATCCCGCGTTTGGACGACCTATTGGACATGTTAGCCGGGGCCACAATCTTTTCAAAATTGAATCTTAGGAGTGGCTACCACCAGATTCGGATTAGAGAAGGGGATGAGTGGAAAACAACATTTAAGTTGAAGGAAGGACTTTATGAGTGGCTAGTAATGCCGTTCGGGCTCTCCAATGCCCCAAGTACGTTCTCTCGGATGATGACCCACGTCTTTCAATTGTATATGGGGAAGTTTATCGTTGTGTACTTTGATGATATACTCGTTTTTATCACCTCCACTTCCGATCATGAGGGGCATTTGAAGAGTATTTTGGAGACGCTCCGAAGGGAGAAATTATTTGTCAATATAAAGAAGTGCACGTTCTATGTACCGTCGGTGGAGTTCCTAGGGTACATTGTTAGTTCGGAGGGCATACATGTTAATCCTAAGAAGGTCCGAGCCATACTGGATTGGCCAAAACCCACTAACATTAGGGAAGTGAGAAGTTTCCCTAGTTTAGCCACCTTCTACCATCGGTTCATACGCGATTTTAGTAGCATCATGGCTCCCATCACGGAGTGCATGAAGAAAGGGGACTTTGTGTGGTCAAAATCTTCCACAAAAGCGTTCCACACGATTAAGGCCCAGATGTCGGAAGCACCCCACTTGCGGTTAGCGGATTTTGATAAGGTCTTTGAGTTGTCTTGTGACGCATCCGGGATTGGTATTAGAGGCATTTTAAGTAGAGAGGGGCATCCGGTAGGTTATTTTAGAGAGAAACTTGCGGGACCTAAGCTCAACTACTCCAATTACGATCGTGAATTTTATGTCATTATTCGGTGCCTCCGACATTGTCGGCACTACCTCCTTCCTAAGGAGTTTGTTATCCTTTCCGATCACGAGGCCTTACGGTTCCTCAACTCACAAGGTAAAATCAGCCCCCGCCATGCAAAATGGGTTTCATACCTGCAGGAGTACTCCTTTAACATTAAATATCTGAAGAGCAATCTTAACCGGGTAGCGGATGCTCTTAGTCGCATTTCTCTTTTATTGACCACACTAGAGGTTAAGGTCGTAGGTTTTGAGCTTATTAAGGACGAGTATGTTCATTGTTCGTATTTTAAAGAAATCTATTTGTCCACCCAAGGCGAGTCACCCACAACCATTTCTGCGTATTATCTCCATGATGGATATCTATTTAAGCACGCTCAGCTATGCATCCCTCGTTCTTCCCTTCGCCACTTCATAGTGTGGGAATTACATAGCGGCGGTCTCAGCGGCCACTGTGGGCGTGACAAAACCATTACCTTAGTGGAGGAAAAATTTTATTGGCTGGGTCTCAAGTCTACGGTACACAAGGTGGTTCGAAGTTGTAGAGCGTGTCAGTTAGGAAAAGGGAATAAGACGAATGCGGGGCTATACACTCTCCTCCCGATTCCTTCCATTCCATGGGAAGATGTTAGCATGGACTCTGTCCTAGGCCTTCCCGTCACGTCTAGACCTCATGACTCCGTTATGGTGGTCGTTGACCGGTTCTTGAAGATGACCTATTTCATTGCATGTCACAAAACCGATGATGTATCTCACGTCGCTAAGTTATTCTTTAAAGAGGTCGTTGGGCATAGGGGTGTCCCTAAAACTATTGTCACTGATAGGGACGTGAAATTCATGAGTTATTTTTGGAAAACTTTATGGAAGATCATGGGCACCAAGCTCTTATTTTCCTCGGCTTATCATCCGCAGACGGATGACCAAACAGAGGTAGTTAATCGGAGTTTGCGTAGCTTACTTCGTTGTATTGTGGGGGATCACAAGGGCACTTGGGACCTCATCCTCCCACATGCACAATTGGCTTACAATAATTCCAAAAACCGGTCCACAGGACTCTCACCCAATTAAATCGTACACGGCTACAAGGCACCCATGCCACTTGACTTAGTCCAGTTACCGCCATCTTATAAACCTAGTCAATTTGAACAGGATTTACCCTCGCATGTTCACGCCCTGCATAAACACATAAACAAAACGTTAGCAAAACAATATGCCTCTTATCAAGCTAACGCAAACGTACATAGAAGGGAAATCCATTTTAATATTGGCGATTTTTTTATGGTGCGTCTCTCCCTTGAATGGTTTCCAACTGGAACCATAAAGAAACTGGCAAATAGGAGAGCCGGTCCTTTTTGTATTTTAAAAAAATTAGGAGAGAATGCTTATCTCTTGGAATTACCTACTGATTGGGGTATGTCCCTTATTTTCAATGTTTATGATTTAACGCCATATATCTCACCACCACCTGAATTATCTGTCTCCCAGTTTCTGTCCACTACCAATTCTAATGGGTTTGGGGGTGAGGTGTTATCTGGATCGTTCTCTCCATCAGCTACTACTATGGGTGTGTCGCCTAATGAATTTGCTACATTTTCTTCTTCATCGACTAACGCATTTCCAAGTTTTCCCAAGATTGTTTTTTTGCCTGACAGGATTATACGGGATGAGGTGCTTCCCTCTCAGCAAGGTGATACACGACGGTTCTTGATCCGATGGCGTGACCGCCCCGCCTCTGATGATTCTTGGCTTTCTGCCTCAGAGGTGGCCATTCTGGACAAAGCTCTCCTACGTCGGTACCTCCATACGCCCTCATCGGTGATGAGTTTTTTCGAGCGGGGGAGGGTTAATGGGTACGACGACCCTCAGCTTGATGAAGATGCGATTGATGATGATCAACCGCCACCATCCAAGGATTTACGATGCCACGACGATCTTGATGGGCAACGTTATAACCTTCGCCCTCGACTCATTAAGAACCTTATTTAATTTACTATTTCATTTTATTATGTAATTTGGACATTTATTCTGGCCTGCGTTTTGCCAGCCTTTGCTGCATTTACTGATTTTGGTATGCGTTTAGCTGGCCATTGCTGCATTTAGTTTATTTTGGGCTGCATATAGCCATTGGTGTGTGTAAGGCTATATAATGCCATGACTTTGAGATATAATGGGAGATTATTATTGAAAAAAAGAAATTGAAACCCTAAGACTCTTTCTCCTCTAACCCGCTGCCCCCTCTATTCGCTCTCCCTCTCGGTTCCGCCAAGAACCTGCTATTCCGCTAAGCCGTCGACCACCACCTCTCCTCCTCCCTTCCCCTCTTTCCCTTCCCCACTACTCCTCCTTCCCCTTTCCTCTCTCCCATAATCGTTTCTTCCCTCTCCTCCTCAAGACTATTCAGTTAACACCTCGAAGAGGATCCAAGGTGCAACGTAGGATCGGGAAACTCACTCAGGCACAGGTAGACGAAGACGGACGTGTACATCATCATCGGCTCATCTCCGGTGGGATAGTGGTGGGAACGATTGATTGTAGTGGATACTCGTCTCGGATCAACAAACTCCGAGTGGGTAACGAAACTTCCTACCAAAGAGTTTTCCTTTCTCATATTTTTCTTGTAGTGGTTGAGTTTTGGCGTGACTTTTGAACGTCAGATTTTTTTCGTGATTATTTTCTTGTGGATTTGTGCTTTCGTCAAAATTTCTAAAACATACAAAAAAAGGATTGGCGATCCTTTCTTTGTTCTTGTTGGGGAAACATCCACCCTTTCCGAATCGATTTGTTTTGGTGGATTTTCTTTTGTACAATACCGCGCTCGTCGGAACCAATATTATTCCTTTTAGCCGGATAGGATTTTGGCCTATAGCCATTCTCCGATCCACTTGTGGTTCGGCTACCCGTAAGTTAGCGCGAGAGATTAACAACATCCATTGTGATAGCTGCGTGTCATTAGTGTGCGGAATAGAGAGCGTTGAGCGTAACGAGAGACGTCGATACGTCATCTGTGAAGGATCTTTCGGACGGGATTACATCAAATTTTGTATCAGAGGGAGGTTGTGTAGATTTCTCAATCGACACCATCCTTCTCTTTTCTATCGTAGGCTATCGACCCGCTCGTGGTCGTGCTCGAGTGGTGGTCAACACCAATTTATATATATAAAAAATCGCTTGTCCTACTGTTCATGCGCACTAGGCGTGGCTCGGAGTATTCCCCTTCCACTGCACACATGACAGACGACCATGAGGTTGAGCACGCTCCGGCAACGATCGCAGAGCTTCGGGAAGAGTTTAACGAGAGGTTCGATGCCCTCACTCAATTAATACAAGGGCTGGTTTTAAATCAAGTGGCGCCTCGAAACCCCGCTGTTAACCCTCTTGATGGCGCGGGTTTAAATCGACAGGGCCCTTTACCCCAGGCCACCGATCAGTGAAATGAGAGACAAAACCGTCCTCGTAATCAGGACGATGAGCAAGCGCCTAGAGCTCCATATGAGTTCGATTTCACTAGGGCCGTGAAGATAGATTCACCATCATACGATGGTATGGGTGAGCCCCAAGTATTTTTAGACTAGATCATGGAGATCGAGTGCTATTTTGAGTGGAACAACCTGACGGAAGTTGAGAAGGTGCGAGTTGCTTGGATGAAGCTTCTGGGTAGGGCGAAAACTTTTTGGTTGAACGAAGAGAGGCGTCTAGGTACCGTAGTTGGAGTACCCGCAATTGGGTGGGCTGCCATGAAAGAACTCCTTACTGACCAATATGTCCCGGCGTATCACTGAACTCAAATGTTCGATGAGTTAGCCACCCATCGCCAAGGGAGCAAATCGGTAGCGGACTACATGGGACTCGTTAAGGATTTTATGGTACGGTGTGACGTCCGAGAAATGCCCGAAGTTACGCTATCCCGTTTTCGCAAGGGACTCAACCCAGACATCCAAGGCAAGCTCCTGCGTTATGGTCATACGGACCTTAACATGACTTTCAATGCAGCCTTGGATATAGAAAAGCACAATGCCCACAAGTCTAAGGGGCGAGCGTTACAGAAGGGAAAGTCCATTTTCGGACCCCCACCTTCTTCCTCAATGCGAGACAAGGGAAAGATACGGTCGACTGATTCGAATTCTGTGGTCATTACCGCTAGGAACATCAGGAGTCCCACCGGTAAGAGGGTTCCTATAGGGCGGATCAGTCAGACTAACGCCACATGTTTCACTTGCGGGATCCAAGGGCACTACGCTAGTGAGTGCCCCACTAAAACAAACCCCTAGTACTTATGGGCTCTCCCTCCGAACCCGCAGAAATTGTTTACGAGGCCGCGGATGAATCTGAAGGCGAGCCTAGTGATTTGGATGACGATTCTTATATGATGGTGATGCGTTGTATCCTAGCTACCCCGCGAGTATTGGACGAGTATAATAGGACGAGCATATTTTCTCTGCACTTTAAAAGCGGTGATAAATGGTGTAAGCTGATTATTGATAGCGGGAGTTGCATGAATGTAATTTTTGAAAAAGCGGTCACCCGAATGAAATTAAGCACGGAACCACACTCTCAATCATATAAAATTGCTTGGGTCAACAAAACTTCAATTGGGGTGTCTAAGCAATGTCTAGTGTCGTTGACTATTAAGGGATACGTGGATAAGGTTTGGTGCGCCGTTATCCCTATGGACGTTTGTCACGTGTTATTAGGATGTTCGTGGCTCTTTGATTATGACGTGACTCATTTTGGCCGTGAAAATACCTATGAGTTCAAGTTTAATGGCAAGACAGTTACCTTGAAACCAACTCCCCCTAAGGACCCCTCGATCGCCTCTTCGGACACAATTGTGTCCGCGGAGAAGAAGACTTTAACGTTAATAGGAAGGAAAGAGCTCGAGCGTCACTCCTTTGTGGAGGGTATTCTTTATGCGCTAGTTTGTCTACAAGTCAAGGGCGACGAGTCCTCGTTCGAGAGCCTACTGTCGGCATTGCGGGATCTTTTAGAAGAGTACAAGGATGTGTATCCGGAGCAGTTGCCCGCAACATTACCCCCGTTGAGGGATATCCAGCATGCTATAGATCTCATTTCGAATTCCTCCCTACCCAACCTACTACACTACCGTTTGAATCCATCCGCCCACGCGGAGTTGCAAAGCCAAATTGCTAAATTATTACAAAAGGGATTTATTCAGCATAGTAAAAGACCATGCGTCGTTCTCTCCTTGCTAGCACCCAAAAAAGACGGTTCATGGAGAATGTGCGTGGATAGTAGAGCCATTAATAAAATCACTATTAAGTACCATGAAAGTCAGATCTATCCTAGAGATTAGAGCAAACACACACAATAAGAATACAAGAAATAAAAATTGCAATCCAGACGACACAAGAATTTTATAGTGGTTCCCCAACAACTTTGGTACGTCCACTCTTCTACCACCCTTGGTAGGAATCCACTCAGGATGAGTTGATCAGGTGTCCTGACACTAATGAGCTTTTGATAAGGTGCTCAAAAACCAAAGCTAGATTTTTTGATCAGGTGTCTTGCCACCACTGAGTTTTGACAAGGCTCTCAGAACCAAACAGAACTTTTGAAGGGAGTTCAAGAACCCTTTTACAGCGGGAAAAGAAAAATAAGAGTTGAAGGTGTCTTCTCTGTTCTCAATCAAATGAGAGAAGCACAAGTGGATTGATGATGTCAAAGCTCCCCCTGAGATGTAGAATGGTTCAGGAGTGGAAGCTTTGCACAGGGTGATAGGCCTTCAATGGATGACTGCTCCAGCAAATGATGATTTCAGCAATGGCTGAAATGTTAGTTGTCTTGGAGAGTAAATAATGAAGCCTTGATGATGATCTTCCAGTAAGCCTTCAGACTGATGTAGAGAAGTTGTCTCTTCAGGCTTCCTGGAACAGCATATCTGAGAAGAGCACTTAGTTGTACAGGTGGAGTTGAGTTCTTCCTGGAACTCTGATTCCTGTAATTTATCTTCACTGTATTCTGCTTTCTTCTTTCTTCACTTTTATATTGTTCCTCTGTAAATCTGTGTATATATATCCTGATAGATGAGCAGCGGACATTTGAATAATAGCATTTATTACTGCTTCCTTTTGAATACTCCAACGGCTATAATACTCATAAAAGCATTCCTGTAATAGTCCTTTAATATAGCTGTATTGGAATAATAACAGCTGGCTTTAATAGGACAAAAGATATCCAGAAAATCCGCCTCGAAACTTGCATTCTGAGATCTGGCAGAAATCGTCAATCTGCGCTGGCAGATGTTGGAGTTGGCTTGTGATAGAAATCGTCGAACGGAGCTCGGAGAACGTCGACCGGAGCTCGACGTTCCAGCATAGGGAACGTCGACCGGAGCTCGACGTTCCAACATAGTTGAGCTTGGAAAGCGTCGACCTGAGCTTTGGACAGAAAGCGTCGAACGCAGCTTGGACTAAAACGTCGACCGCAGCTTGAGATAAAACGTCGACCAGAGCTCGATGTTACAGCAAAGATTAAGCTCGACGATCTTCGATCGGAGCTCGACGATCGTCGACCTAAGCTTAATGTTGAATTCTATTTTCTCTGACTGATTTCTCTTGGCTGATTTCTTCAATCTCTGAGAGCCTCTTAATTAGCACAACCTATGACCCTTAGCTATACATTGATGGGTCAATCTAATAAACTGAAAGACATAGTGATCCTGACCCAAATCCAAATTAGGGTGTTCCAACAATCTCCCCCTATTTGGGTTAGGATTACTATTTACATGAAAATTAAAATATTACAATAAATAAATATTACAAAGCATGAGATATAAAAATAAAAGCTTTGCATTGCTGGCTCCTTTTGCTGTTAAAAACTGACTTCTGCTGGCATTACAATCTCCCCCTATGTTGATGCAGTAACTGTGATTGGAGGAGGCTGAGATGACTCTTAAAGATGGATTTTGATTGAGTCATCCAGCTAACTATTATAGATGGTTCCTGCAAAAAGCTATGGTAGAGATTGCTCTCTCCTTAAAAAAGATATGTTAGCAGAAAAATGATATTTGTCCAGCAAAATTAAGGATTCTGGATCTGAAAAACAAAGTCTGATATCTTCCTTCCAATAGAATTTCTTTTCATCAGAAGAGATTCAAACTTAGTGTCATGATCACTGCTGACCAATGCAACTAGAGTAGAAGACTCAATCTAGATGAATTTAGAAAAAGATCTATAAGAAATATAAAGTATCTGACAAAGAATTCACATACAGAGGTCCTAAAATAATTTTGAACAAAATATCAATACGATAGAAACAGCCTTAAGAAAAGATGTTTCCTAATAAATTTATTCCAAATAAGAAAAGGATTTGAAAATATTTTAATTAGTTTATCCTTATATTTATGAATCAGATTTATGAAAAGGCAGACTGAGTTCGATGGTCTGAACTCATTTTGTTGATTAAAATATTTCTTTTTCCTTTGAATATATTCTGAAAACATTTCTCTGAGAGGTTCTGTTTCCTTCTCAGGTTTTATTAAATCTTGGCAGAAATTTTGAAGTTCTAATTTAACTGAACAAAAATTAAAGTTTGATAATACCTGATCCTTTTCAGGTTTTGAATTGCCTTCTATTTGTTCAGCCTTTAAATTGCTGCAGGAAGAGTTTATGGCCATTAAACAGAATTCTTTGGCCCTTTCTTCCTCTTCTTCATCTTTAAAAGAAGACTCATCATCTGAAACATCCCAAATAATATCTAGAGATATTAATTCTCCTTCTTCAAATGATATGTTGTGGCTTCTTTCTGATATTTCATCCACGGGTTCAGAAGCCATTTGATGGAGGGAATCCCATATCTCCTTAGCTGTTGAGCATTCAACAACTTCTTGAAACAAGTTATCAGATAATTATTGTGCTAGGATATTCATGGCTCTGGCATCAGCTAGCCTGGCCTTTTTAGTTGTTGTTACCGATGTTGGGAGACCTGTCAAAATAGAAGGAAAAATATCTTCATCAATAGAGTTCATATATAATTTAATTCTTGTCTTCCAACGTGCAAATTAGTTTATGTTGCACTTAGGAGGTCTGGTGCTAGAATATTCCATATTCTTGCTATGTGAAAAATATAATAATTAATCTAACTAGAATGGATCAAACCAGAGATCTTTTGGTTCAGGTGTTAGCCTGTATGAACAACCAACCTAGTGATGGTTTAGTTGTTGTATAACCAACCTCCCTCTGATACCAATTGAAAGTCAGATCTATCCTAGAGATTAGAGCAAACACACATAACAAGAATACAAGAAATAAAAATTGCAATCCAGACGACACAAGAATTTTATAGTGGTTCCCCAACAACTTGGGTACGTCCACTCTTCTACCACCCTTGGTAGTAATCCACTCAGGATGAGTTGATCAGGTGTCCTGACACCAATGAGCTTTTGATAAGGTGCTCAAAAACTAAAGCTAGATTTTTTGATCAGGTGTCTTGCCACCACTGAGTTTTGACAAGGCTCTCAGAACCAAACAGAACTTTTGAAGGGAGTTCAAGAACCCTTTTACAGCGGGAAAAGAAAAATAAGAGTTGAAGGTGTCTTCTCTGTTCTCAATCAAATGAGAGAAGCACAAGTGGATTGATGATGTCAAAGCTCCCCCTGAGATGTAGAATGGTTCAGGAGTGGAAGCTTTGCACAGGGTGATAGGCCTTCAATGGATGACTGCTCCAACAAATGATGATTTCAGCAATGGCTGAAATGTTAGTTGTCTTGGAGAGTAAATAATGAAGCCTTGATGATGATCTTCCAGTAAGCCTTCAGACTGATGTAGAGAAGTTGTCTCTTCAGGCTTCCTGGAACAGCATATCTGAGAAGAGCACTTAGTTGTACAGGTGGAGTTGAGTTCTTCCTGGAACTCTGATTCCTGTAATTTATCTTCACTGTATTCTGCTTTCTTCTTTCTTCACTTCTATATTATTCCTCTGTAAATCTGTGTATATATATCCTGATAGATGAGCAGCGGACATTTGAATAATAGCATTTATTACTGCTTCCTTTTGAATACTCCAACGGCTATAATACTCATAAAAGCATTCCTGTAATAGTCCTTTAATATAGCTGTATTGGAATAATAACAGCTGGCTTTAATAGGACAAAAGATATCAAGAAAATCCGCCTGGAAACTTGCATTCTGAGATCTGGCAGAAATCGTCAATCTGCGCTGGCAGATGTTGGAGTTGGCCTGTGACAGAAATCGTCGAACGGAGCTCGGAGAACATCGACCGGAGCTCGATGTTCCAGCATAGGGAACGTCGACCGGAGCTCGACGTTCCAGCATAGTTGAGCTTGGAAAGCATCGACTTGAGCTTTGGACAGAAAGCGTCGAACGCAGCTTGGACTAAAACGTCGACCGCAGCTTGAGATAAAACGTCGACCAGAGCTCGACGTTACAGCAAAGATTAAGCTCGACGATCTTCGATCGGAGCTCGATGATCGTCGACCTAAGCTTAATGTTGAATTCTGTTTTCTCTGACTGATTTCTCTTGGCTGATTTCTTCAATCTCAATCTCTGAGAGCCTCTGAATTAGCACAACCTATGACCCTTAGCTATACATTGATGGGTCAATCTAATAAACTGAAAGACATAGTGATCCTGACCCAAATCCAAATTAGGGTGTTCCAACATACCATTTTCCCATCCCACGTTTGGACGACCTATTAGACATGTTTGTCGAGGCCAAAATCTTTTCAAAATTGGATCTTAGGAGTGGCTACCATCAGATTCGGATTAGAGAAGGGGATGAGTGGAAGACAACGTTTAAGTCGAAGGAAGGACTTTATGAGTGGCTAGTAATGTCGTTCGGGCTCTCCAATGCCCCAAGTACGTTCTCCTCGGATGATGAACCACGTCTTTCAACCATATATGTGGAAGTTTATCGTGGTGTACTTTGATGATATACTCGTTTTAGCACCTCCACTTCCGATCATGAGGGGGCATTTGAAGACTATTTTGGAGACGCTCCGAAGGGAGAAATTATTTGTCAATATTAAGAAGTGCACGTTCTATGTACCGTCGGTGGAGTTCCTAGGGTACATTGTTAGTTCGGAGGGTATACACGTTGATCCTAAGAAGGTCCAATCCATAGTGGATTGACCGGAACCTACAAACATTAGGGAAGTGAGAAGTTTCCACGGTTTAGCCACCTTCTACCGCCGCTTTATATGCGATTTTAGTAGCATCATGGCTCCCATCACAGAGTGCATGAAGAAAGGGGACTTTGTGTGGTCAAAATCTGCCACCAAAGCATTCCACATGATTAAGGCCCGGATGTCGGAAGAACCCCTCTTGCGGTTACCGGATTTTGATAAGATCTTTGAGTTGTCTTCTAACGCATCCAGGATTGGTATTGGAGGCATTTTAAGTCAAGAGGGGAATCTGGTAGGTTATTTTAGTGAGAAACTTGCGGGACCTAAGCTCAACTACTCCAATTACGATCGTGAATTTTATGTCATTATTCGGTGCCTCCAACATTGGCGGCACTACCTACTTCCTAAGGAGTTGGTTATACTTTATGATAACGAGGCCTTACGGTCGTCAAATCACAAGGTAAAATAAGCCCCCGCCACGCAAAATGGGTCTCATACCTGCAGGAGTACTCCTTTAACATTAAACAACTGAAGGGCAATCTTAACCGGGCAGCGGATGCTCTTAGCCGCGTTTCTCTTTTATTGACCACATTAGAGGTTAATGTCGTAGGTTTTGAGCATATTAAGGACGAGTATGTTCATTGTCCAGATTTTAAAGAAATCTATTTGTCCACCCAAGGCGAGTCACCCACGACCATTTTTGCGTATTATCTACGTGATGGATATCTATTTAAGCACGCTCAGCTATGCATCCCTCGTTCTTACCTTCGCCACTTCATAGTGTGGGAATTATATAGCGGCGGTCTCGACGGTCACTTTGGGCATGACAAAACCATTACCTTAGTGGGAGAAAAATTTCATTGGACGGGTCTCAAGTCTACGGTACACAAGGTGGTTGGAAGTTGTAGAGCTTGTCAGTTAGGAAAAGCGAATAAGACGAATGCGGGGCTATATACCCCCTCCCGATTCCTTCCGTTCCATGGGAAGATGTTAGCATGGACTTTGTCCTAGGCATTCCCGTCACGTCTAGACCTCACGACTCCGTTATGATGGTCGTTGACCGGTTCTCGAAGATGGCCTATTTCATTGCATATCACAAAACCGATGATGCGCCTCACGTCGCTAAGTTATTCTTTAAAAAGGTTGTTGGGCATAGGGGTGTCCCTAAAACTATTGTCACTGATAGGGAAGTGAAATTCATGAGTTATTTTTGGAAAACTTTATGGAAGATCATGGGCACCAAGCTCTTATTTTCCTCGGCTTACCATCCGCAAACGGATGGCCAAACGGAGGTAGTTAATCGGAGTTTGGGAAGCTTACTTCATTGTATTGTGGGGGATCACAAGGGATTTTGGGACCTCATCCTCCCACATGCACAATTGGCCTACAAAAATTCCAAAAACCGGTCCACCGGACTCTCACCCAATGAAATTGTACACGGCTACAAGGCACCCGTGCCACTTGTCTTAGTCCAGTTACCGCCATATTATAATTCTAGTCAATTTGCATAGGATTTCGCCTCGCATGTTCACGCCCTGCATAAACACATAAACCAAACGTTAGTAAAACAATATGCCTCTTATCAAGCTAACACAAACGTACATAGAAGGGAAATCCATTTTAATATTGGTGATTTTGTTATGGTGTGTCTCTCCCCTGAACGGTTTCAAACTGGAACCATAAAGAAACTTGCAAATAGGAGAGCCGGTCATTTTCGTATTTTAAAGAAATTAGGAGAGAATGCTTATCTCATGGAATTACCCATTGATTGGGGTATGTCCCCTATTTTCAATGTTTCTGATTTAACACCATATATCTCACCACCACCTGAATTATCTGTCTCCCTGTTTCTGTCCACTACCAATTCTAATGGGTTTGGGGGTGAGGTGTTATCTGGATCGTTCTCTCCATCAGCTGCTACTGGGGGTATGTTGCCTAATGAATTTGCTACATTTTCTTCTTCATCGACTAACGCATTTCCAAGTTTCCCCAAGATTGTTTTTGTGCCTGACAGGATTATACGGGATGAGGTGCTTCCCACTCAGCATGGTGACACGCGACGGTTCTTGATCCGATGGCGTGACCGCCCCACCTCTGATGATTCTTGGCTCTCTGCCTCGGAGGTGGCCCTTCTGGACAAAACTCTCCTACGTCGGTACCTGCATGCACCCTCATCGGTGATGAGTTCTTTCGAATGGGGGAGGGTTGATGGGGACGAAGGCCCTGAGCTTGATGAAGATGCGGTTTATGATGATCAACCGCCACCATCCAAGAATTTGCGACGCCACGACGATCTTGATGATCAACATTACAACCTTCGCCCTCGGGTCATGAAGAACCTTATTTAATTTACTATTTAATTTCATTATGTTATTTTGGACATTTATTCTGGCATGCGTTTTGCCAGCCTTTGCTGCATTTACTGATTTTGGTATGTGTTTAGCCGGCCATTGCTGCATTTAGTTTATTTTGGGCTGCATATAGCCATTAGTGTGTGAAGGCTATATAAGGCCATTACTTTTAGATGTAATGGGAGATTATTATTGAAAAAAAGAAATTGAAACCCTAAGACTCTTTCTCCTCTAACCCGCCGCCCCCTCTCTTCGCTCTCCCTCTCGGTTCCGCCAAGAACCTGCAACCCCGCTAGGCCACCGGCCACCACCTCTCCTCCTCCCTTCCCCTCTTCTCCTTCCCCACTACTCCTCCTTCCCCTCCCCCCTCTCCCATAATCGTTTCTTCCCTCTCCTCCTCAAGACTATTCGGCCAGCACCTCGAAGAGGATCCAAGGTGTAACGTAGGATCGGGAAACTCACTTGGGCGTAGGTAGACGAAGATGGACATGTACATCTTCGTCGGCTCATCTCCGGTGGGCTAGTGGTGGGAACGATCGATTGTAGTGGATACTCATCTTGAATCAACAAACTCCGAGTGGGTAACGAAACTTCCTACCAAAGAGTTTTCCTTTCTCCGATTTTTCTTGTGGTGGTTGAGTTTTGGCGTGACTTTTGAACATCAGATTTTTTTCGTGGTTATTTTCTTGTGGATTTGTGCTTTCTTCGAAATTTCTGAAACGTACAAAAAAAAGGATTGACGATCCTTACTTTGTTCTTGTTGGGGAAACATCCACCCTTTCCGAATCGATTTATTTTGGTGGATTTTCTTTGGTACAACACCGCGCTCGTCGGAACTAATATTGTTCCTTTTAGCCGGATTGGATTTTGGCCTATAGCCATCCGATCCACTTGCGGTTGGCTACCCGTAAGTTAGCGCGAGAGATTAATAAAATCCATTGTGATAGCTGCGTATCGTTAGTGTGTAGAATAGAGAGCGTTGAGCGTAATGAGAGACGTCGATACGTCGTACGTGAATGATCTTTCAGACGGGATTACATCATCGTGTCTACCCCAAACCTCCCTTGGCAGCTTGAAAATATTGTTTACAAGTGGCTATCCAAATACTATGAAATGTCAGAACTCCTAGCAATGATTATGATTCAGAAGTCCTGCGACCGGCTCCCGTAGTCTAGCTTGCAACATCCACAAATGTAGGCCATCTCGCAATTGATAGGGATCCACATAACTTATTTTCACAAGTCAAGTAGTTACTACCACATGAACCAGACCATAATTAAGGTTCGGTTCATGCATTCATAATCACTTGACCAGTGAAAATAAGTTCTCTCAAACGGAGCCGAAGTGTCATTGAGAGTTGAGATTGACTTACAATCACCAACTATCCAGAAAGTATGATTGTCAATAATTTCTCTACCCAGAGATATGATTTTCCTCATCTTTGAATGGCTGTGCTGCCTTCTAAACATGTCTGGCCTCACATATTTGTTGGCAAGAGTCCGTGCGAGCAAGCTTTCGTCTGCTCCCACCACCCGAGCAGCAATCCCATAATTCCGCGCCACTAAGTGAACATATTTTGTATATCCTGCCCCCTTTCGGCTTCGGAGTGCAGAGGTCATCCCAACGTGCGTAGTGGATTGAGTGTTTTGTTTAAGAGCCGCTCCAGAGGAAGTTTTTCATCATGCTGTTAATTTGTTGATAATAAAGACAGAAACAAGAGCATTTTCTAGGGCGGGCAAAGGGACTATTGATGAGGGTGATTCGCCCCGCCATTGATAGGTGTCTCGCACCCCATGAGCGAACTCTGCAGGCAATTTATCCAAAATGTAAGAAAAATTAGTTGGTGCTATTTTACCTGGCCAGATTTTGATGTCGAGGTAGGTGAGCGATTTTGTTTCCACATAGCCAAAGTTCACTTAAGATTTCAGCTATTTCAGCTGGCTTCACCCTGGGTCCAGAGAGCATGTTTGACTTGTTGGCATTGACAGCCTCGCTGGAGTGATTGTAGTAGCGCTGTAAGATTTTTGATAGTTCCTTTGCTGTGCTTGTGGAGGCCGAGACAAATAATATAGTGTAATCAGCAAATAAAAGATGCGCAATCTTTTGGGAGAAAGGACAATGTAACATCCCATTTCCGGCTAGACCCCTAGGAGTCGGTCTGTCGTGACAAAACACTAGGAAACCCAAGAATTGAATTCCATCGACCAAGATTTCGAGTCACGGGTTGGTCACGCCCTGAACGACCCGTCACGCCCGTGACCTAGGGCGTGACCCCCTTCGACGATCGTCGATCTCGGGAAGACGATCGGCGAACTCAGAATTTGCATCACGGGTCTGTCACGCCCGTGATGGACATGTCACGCCAGTGACCTAGGGCGTGACCCCCTTCGACGATCGTCGATCTCAAGAAGACGATCGGCGAACTCAGAATTTGCATCACGGGTCTGTCACGCCCGTGATTGACATGTCATGCCCGTGACCTAGGGCGTGACCCCCTTCGACGATCGTCGATCTCAGGAAGACGATCGACGAACTCAAAATTTTCCACATGGGCCTGTCACGCCCGTGACCTACGTGTCACGCCCAAGACAAAGGCCGAAACGCTAGCCAGGCTGGAAATTACTTTAACACATGCCAGAATTAACTCATATTATGGGGAGTTACACCAGGAGTATTTATGGGTCGTTTCCTTCTCTAATCACTTAATAAAATGAGGAAGAGTTGGTCCAATAGGAAATCGCCACTTGGACACATCATTTCATCTTCCACCTATTCCTCTCCCTCCACTATAACCGAAATAATATTAAGAGGAGAGCCTTCATGGACATAAATGCTTACCCTTTTTCCTCCCCACTTGTTGATCTATAAAGCCCCCTTAGAACAAGATGAGAAGTTTACACTCTTGACCAAATGGATTTGAGTTGTTGTTCTTGCTGTAGGAGAAGTTCGGGAATGCCACCACCGCGCCATGACAATCCGATGTTTATCTCGCCTCCAAACCGCGAACAAGGTCCTCCTCTACTTCTTCTCTTATGGGTAGATCTTAGGATCTTAGAAAGGAAGTTCGTGCTCAACGGAGCCGGAGCTATCTCGTGTTTTCATGGAAAAACCATGAAAAATAAGTTTTTCGAGTACGCCGTAAACCGCCACCTCCGGCGGCCAAACCACCGCCGACCGATAGCCATCGCCTCGACGGAGGTGGCTGGCTGGCCAGGGAAGTGACCGTACGGTGGGCGACGGATCGCAGAAGAGCTACAGGAAATATTAGTTTGTCTGTTTTCAGTTCTCGGGTTCTGTAGAAGATGAACAGTAAAACATATTTATAATATAAAGTTTTGTATATAGTATATAAGGAAAAATATATATATAATGGGCTTATTTTGATGCTGAAAAACGAGGAACTTAGAGGCCGATTTAGGAAAAATGGCCAGTCAAGAAAGTTGTATCCCTTCGAGTCTAGATTAATTTAAAATTAATTTCAACTCGTTTGGGTAAGCGGTTTGACCACACCACCTGTTTTAGTGGGGGCTGTACCAAGAGTTGGGCAGAAAATAAAATGAATGCACACTCTTCGTCCCTTGTTCCAAATGACCTGAAATTTGGGCAAGGGGTTACTCTTAGCCATACCTAGAGGCTGTAAAAAATGGGAATTTTTTGAGACACTTCGCCTAAGGTTTTTGGTTTTAATTTAATAAAGTTAGAGTAATTTATTTAAGTGGTCAAATGACCTCCAAATCCTCCCAAATTTTGGTGAGTGGTCCCTGACTATAAAACCTAGCTCTGTAAAACATTTCAACTCATTTGGATGAGTTTTGGGTAGGAATCACCTACCCTTAACTAGGCATTAATGAAGCATTTTTGAGTAAAAGTGCACTAAGAGGTTGGAACGGTCAAATCACCTCAACAGAGGCTGATATTTTGACCACTGACTTAGAAGGGTTATTATAACCCACATGGAGAAAATGGCGTGGTTTAGGGTTGATTTACCCTAGGATCCAAACACAAACCCTAAATGGAGGGTTTTGAGGGTTGTGAAGGATGGGGGCAAATGCCCTCGTATTGCCTTGAAATTCAGTAGAGTCAACGTTAGCATAATATAAATCATCTGGATGGAATCTCGGAGGATTTGGAGATAGGTAGATATCTCAAAACCCTAATGTTAGTTTTAGGGTAAAATACTAATTAAGTAAAATCTGTCACTAAACATTATCTAAAAGCTGTGAAACTCAGGTAGAGTGAGTTTTGGAGTGGGTAGAATCTATAGCAATTTTACTGGAATTTTATGATGTTAAATTCCAGCACTTCATTTGTAAAGTTTGTTATAGTCCTAATTGATGTTTTAAATATTTGGATCTTTCTGTTCATTGAAACCCCATGAAATATTTGAAGTAAATGTTTTAGGTCAGAATGGTTGCTCCTGAATTTTGTATAATTTTTAGTTGAGTAAATCTAGTACTTCATTCACAAATGATTAAAAGGGGTTTTATGGTTTAAAAATTAATTATAGATGATATTGCTGTTGAAAAATTATGAGACTTAGGAATTGAGACATTCAGGCCATTATATGCTTGTAGATATTTATTCCTGATTTTTAAAATTCCTAGTTACGGCACTTTCTTTACAAGTCCACCTTATGAAGATTTTTGATAATTAATTTATTCAGAGATTAATACTTGCTGAAAAATTATGAAACTTGGCCAATACTATTCTTAAGGTTGTATCTGCATAATATAATTAATTTATAATTTTTAGATGGATATTCTCTGTACTTGATTCATAAATAACGAAAGATAGAAAATATTGCTAAAATAGTTTGTGTTTTTTTTATGATAGAAAAATTGTGATACCTTTGATTTACCATATTGAGATAACAAGATATTTATAATAATTTTTTTGGACATCTTGCATGAGTACTTATGGTAGTTCATGTTCAAACCGGTAGCCCATGGAATGTTTGAGGAAATTAATTAAATGCCAGATAAATTAGGAAAATTATAGTTTTCTGATTATAGGCTAATAATATCATGATATATCTCCAGTAAATAAGTTAGGGCAATTGGATCAGTATTGGATCATTTCCTAACCAGTTCGACATATAGCATATGATAGTTTGCAATTAGCAATTTGAGTTAATAGTCATAAGATACGATGGGGCACAACATTGGAGTTAGTTAATCTGCTTAATTGCATCGATGTGAAAGTATTAACCATATAAGGATGGGAAGGTTAGTGAGAAGTGGTGTTGGCTAGAGTTAAGAGGTGCTCGAGTTCGACGAAAGATCGTCTTTCCCGAAGAGAGGAAGGTTAAAAATCACACTAGATTAGTTTATCGAAATATGAGAAGGGAGTGGGTAAAGGGAATGAACCAATAACAATAAGTGCCTTGCGAAAGGGAACGATGAGCTTCAGCTACCATCATAGTTCCTAGTGCCCTTTGAGAGCCCTTCACAAGGGATACCGGGGCCAGTCCTGGGTTAACGTAAACTGTAATAACAAACTGAAAAGAGTAACCTAGTAATTAGGATCTCACATTTCACAAACACTGTTAGCACAGGAAGGCTGTTGGGAGCTTCGGTTCGGTTGGTTAAAAGACAGACGGAATGGTTCGGGGAGTTTCAGCTCGATTAGTTTAGAGACTGACATTTTGGTCCGGGGAGCTTCGGCTCGGTTTTTGTTTGATTACGATTAAATTTGCATGTGCATAAAAGGAAAGAAAATTAAGGTAGTGGGTCTTCGGTATTGGAGGGACGATGCACCAACTCTAGTACGCTGGCTCGGCAAGTGTGGTAAGCACTTCACCAACAGAAGTCCGGTGCGCCAACAGGCAAGAGTACGCAGGAGTCTGCTTTGTGCACTACCTACTTCCTAAGGAGTTTGTTATACTTTACGATAACGAGGCCTTACGGTCATCAACTCACAAGGTAAAATAAGCCCCCGCCACGCAAAATGGGTCTCACACCTGCAGGAGTACTCCTTTAACATTAAACAACTGAAGGGCAATCTTAACCGGGCAGCGGATGCTCTTAGTCGTGTTTCTCTTTTATTGACCACACTAGAGGTTAATGTCGTAGGTTTTGAGCGTATTAAGGACGAGTATGTTCATTGTCCAGATTTTAAAGAAATCTATTTGTCCACCCAAGGCGAGTCACCCACGACCATTTTTGCGTATTATCTACGTGATGGATATCTATTTAAGCACGCTCAGCTATGCATCCCTCGTTCTTACCTTCGCCACTTCATAGTGTGGGAATTACATAGCGGCGGTCTCGACGGTCACTTTGGGCATGACAAAACCATTACCTTAGTTGGAGAAAAATTTCATTGGACGGGTCTCAAGTCTACGGTACACAAGGTGGTTGGAAGTTGTAGAGCTTGTCAGTTAGGAAAAGGGAATAAGACGAATGCGGGGCTATATACCCCCCTCCCGATTCCTTCCGTTCCATGGGAAGATGTTAGCATGGACTTTGTCCTAGGCATTCCCGTCACGTCTAGACCTCACGACTCCGTTATGATGGTCGTTGACCGGTTCTCGAAGATGGCCTATTTCATTGCATATCACAAAACTGATGATGCGTCTCACGTCGCTAAGTTATTCTTTAAAAAGGTCGTTGGGCATAGGGGTGTCCCTAAAACTATTGTCACTGATAGGGAAGTGAAATTCATGAGTTATTTTTGGAAAACTTTATGGAAGATCATGGGCACCAAGCTCTTATTTTCCTCGGCTTACCATCCGCAAACGGATGGCCAAACGGAGGTAGTTAATCGGAGTTTGGGAAGCTTACTTCATTGTATTGTGGGGGATCACAAGGGCTTTTGGGACCTCATCCTCCCACATGCACAATTGGCCTACAAAAATTCCAAAAACCGGTCCACCGGACTCTCACCCAATGAAATTGTACACGGCTACAAGGCACCCGTGCCACTTGTCTTAGTCCAGTTACCGCCATATTATAATTCTAGTCAATTTGCATAGGATTTCGCCTCGCATGTTCACGCCCTGCGTAAACACATAAACCAAACATTAGTAATACAATATGCCTCTTATCAAGCTAACACAAACGTACATAGAAGGGAAATCCATTTTAAAATTGGTGATTTTGTTATGGTGCGTCTCTCCCCTGAACGGTTTCAAACTGGAACCATAAAGAAACTTGCAAATAGGAGAGCCGGTCATTTTCGTATTTTAAAGAAATTAGGAGAGAATGCTTATCTCATGGAATTACCCATTGATTGGGGTATGTCCCCTATTTTCAATGTTTCTGATTTAACACCATATATCTCACCACCACCTGAATTATCTGTCTCCCTGTTTTTGTCCACTACCAATTCTAATGGGTTTGGGGGTGAGGTGTTATCTGGATCGTTCTCTCCATCAGCTGCTACTAGGGGTATGTTGCCTAATGAATTTGCTACATTTTCTTCTTCGTCGACTAACGCATTTCCAAGTTTCCCCAAGATTGTTTTTGTGCCTGACAGGATTATACGGGATGAGGTGCTTCCCACTCAGCATGGTGACACGCGACGGTTCTTGATCCGATGGCGTGACCGCCCCACCTCTGATGATTCTTGGCTCTCTGCCTCGGAGGTGGCCCTTCTGGACAAAACTCTCCTACGTCGGTACCTGCATGCACCCTCATCGGTGATGAGTTCTTTCGAGTGGGGGAGGGTTGATGGGGACGAAGGCCCTGAGCTTGATGAAGATGCGGTTTATGATGATCAACCGCCACCATCCAAGGATTTGCGACGCCACGACGATCTTGACGATCAACATTACAACCTTCGCCCTCGGGTCATGAAGAACCTAATTTAATTTACTATTTAATTTCATTATGTTATTTTGGACATTTATTCTGGCATGCGTTTTACCAGCCTTTGCTGCATTTACTGATTTTGGTATGTGTTTAGCCGGCCATTGCTGCATTTAGTTTATTTTGGGCTGCATATAGCCATTAGTGTGTGTAAGGCTATATAAGGCCATTACTTTTAGATGTAATGGGAGATTATTATTGAAAAAAAGAAATTGAAACCCTAAGACTCTTTCTCCTCTAACCCGCCGCCCCCTCTCTTCGCTCTCCCTCTCGGTTCCGCCAAGAACCTGCAACCCCGCTAGGCCGCCGGCCACCACCTCTCCTCCTCCCTTCCCCTCTTCTCCTTCCCCACTACTCCTCCTTCCCCTCCCCCCTCTCCCATAATCGTTTCTTCCCTCTCCTCCTCAAGACTATTCGGCCAGCACCTCGAAGAGGATCCAAGGTGTAACGTAGGATCGGGAAACTCACTTGGGCGTAGGTAGACGAAGACGGACATGTACATCTTCGTCGGCTCATCTCCGGTGGGCTAGTGGTGGGAACGATCGATTGTAGTGGATCCTCATCTTGGATCAACAAACTCCGAGTGGGTAACGAAACTTCCTACTAAAGAGTTTTCCTTTCTCCGATTTTTCTTGTGGTGGTTGAGTTTTGGCGTGACTTTTGAACATCAGATTTTTTTCGTGGTTATTTTCTTGTGGATTTGTGCTTTCTTCGAAATTTCTGAAACGTACAAAAAAAAGGATTGACGATCCTTACTTTGTTCTTGTTGGGGAAACATCCACCCTTTCCGAATCGATTTATTTTGGTGGATTTTCTTTGGTACAACACCGCGCTCGTCGGAACTAATATTGTTCCTTTTAGCCGGATTGGATTTTGGCCTATAGCCATTCTCCGATCCACTTGCGGTTCGGCTACCCGTAAGTTAGCGCGAGAGATTAATAAAATCCATTGTGATAGCTGCGTATAGTTAGTGTGTAGAATAGAGAGCGTTGAGCGTAATGAGAGACGTCGATACGTCGTACGTAAAGGATCTTTCAGATGGGATTACATCATCGTGTCTACCCCAAACCTCCCTTGGCAGCTTGAAAATATTGTTTACAAGTGGCTATCCAAATACTGTGAAATGTCAGAACTCCTAGCAATGATTATGATTCAGAAGTCCTGCGACCGGCTCCCGTAGTCTAGCTTGCAACATCCACAAATGTAGGCCATCTCGCAATTGATAGGGATCCACATAACTTATTTTCACAAGTCAAGTAGTTACTACCACATGAACCAGACCATAATTAAGGTTCGGTTCATGCATTCATAATCACTTGACCAGTGAAAATAAGTTCTCTCAAACGGAGCCGAAGTGTCATTGAGAGTTGAGATTGACTTACAATCACCAACTATCCAGAAAGTATGATTGTCAATAATTTCTCTACCCAGAGATATGATTTTCCTCATCTTTGAATGGCTGTGCTGCCTTCTAAACATGTCTGGCCTCACATATTTGTTGGCAAGAGTCCGTGCGAGCAAGCTTTCGTCTGCTCCCACCACCCGAGCAGCAATCCAATAATTCCGCGCCACTAAGTGAACATATTTTGTATATCCTGCCCCCTTTCGGCTTTGGAGTGCAGAGGTCATCCCAACGTGCGTAGTGGATTGAGTGTTTTGTTTAAGAGCCGCTCCAGAGCAAGTTTTTCATCATGTTGTTAATTTGTTGATAATAAAGACAGAAACAAGAGCATTTTCTATGGCGGGCAAAGGGACTATTGATGAGGGTGATTCGCCCCGCCATTGATAGGTGTCTCGCACCCCATGAGCGAACTCTGCGGGCAATTTATCCAAAATGTAAGCAAAATCAGTTGGTGCTATTTTACCTGGCCAGATTTTGATGTCGAGGTAGGTGAGCGATTTTGTTTCCACATAGCCAAAGTTCACTTAAGATTTCAGCTATTTCAGCTGGCTTCACCCTGGGTCCAGAGAGCATGTTTGACTTGTTGGCATTGACAGCCTCGCTGGAGTGATTGTAGTAACGCTGTAAGATTTTTGATAGTTCCTTTGCTGTGCTTGTGGAGGCCGAGACAAATAATATAGTGTAATCAGCAAATAAAAGATGCGCAATCTTTTGGGAGAAAGGACAATGTAACATCCCATTTCCGGCTAGACCCCTAGGAGTCGGTCTGTCGTGACAGAACCCTAGGAAACCCAAGAATTGAAGTCCATCGACCAAGATTTCGAGTCACGGGTTGGTCACGCCCTGACCGACCCGTCACGCCCGTGACCTAGGGCGTGACCCCCTTCGACGATCGTCGATCTCGGGAAGACGATCGGCGAACTCAGAATTTGCATCACGGGTCTGTCACGCCCGTGATGGACATGTCACGCCAGTGACCTAGGGCGTGACCCCCTTCGACGATCGTCGATCTCAGGAAGATGATCGGCGAACTCAGAATTTGCATCACGGGTCTGTCACGCCCGTGATCGACATGTCACGCCCGTGACCTAGGGCGTGACCCCCTTCGACAATCGTCGATCTCAGGAAGACGATCGGCGAACTCAAAATTTTCCACACGGGCCTGTCACGCCCGTGACCTACGTATCATGCCCATGACAAAGGCCGAAACGCCAGCCAGGCTGGAAATTACTTTAACACATGCCAGAATTAACTCATATTATGGGGAGTTACACCAAGAGTATTTATGGGTCGTTTCCTTCTCTAATCACTTAATAAAATGAGGAAGAGTTGGTCCAATAGGAAATCGCCACTTGGACACATCATTTCATCTTCCACCTATTCCTCTCCCTCCACCATAACCGAAATAATATTAAGAGGAGAGCCTTCATGGACATAAATGCTTACCCTTTTTCCTCCCCACTTGTTGATATATAAAGCCCCCTTAGAACAAGATGAGAAGTTTACACTCTTGACCAAATGGATTTGAGTTGTTGTTCTTGCTGTAGGAGAAGTTCGGGAACGCCACCACCGCGCCATGATAATCCGATGTTTATCTCGCCTCCAAACCGCGAACAAGGTCCTCCTCTACTTCTTCTCTTATGGGTAGATCTTAGGATCTTAGAAAGGAAGTTCGTGCTCAACGGAGCCGGACCTATCTCGTGTTTTCATGGAAAAACCATGAAAAATAAGTTTTTCGAGTACGCCGTAAACCGCCACCTCCGGCGGCCAAACCACTGCCGACCGATAGCCATCGCCTCGACGGAGGTGGTGGCTGGCCAGGGAAGTGACCGTACGGCCGGAAATTGATCGCGGAAGAGCTACAGGAAATATTAGTTTGTCTGTTTTCAGTTCTCGGGTTCTGTAGAAGATGAACAGTAAAACATATTTATAATATAAAGTTTTGTATATAGTATATAAGGAAAAATATATATATAATGGGCTTATATTGATGCTGAAAAACGAGGAACTTAGAGGCCGATTTAGGAAAAATGGCCAGTCAAGAAAGTTGTATCCCTTCGAGTCTAGATTAATTTAAAATTAATTTCAACTCGTTTAGGTAAGCGGTTTGACCACACCACCTGTTTTAGTGGGGGCTGTACCAAGAGTTGGGCAGAAAATAAAATGAATGCACACTCTTCGTCCCTTGTTCCAAATGACCTGAAATTTGTGAAGGAGGTTAATCTTAGCCATACCTAGAGGCTGTAAAAAATGGGAATTGTTTGAGACACTTCGCCTAAGGTTTTTGGTTTTAATTTAATAAAGTTAGAGTAATTTATTTAAGTGGTCAAATGACCTCCAAATCCTCCCAAATTTTGGTGAGTGGTCCCTGACTATAAAACCTAGCTCTGTAAAACATTTCAACTCATTTGGATGAGTTTTGGGTAGGAATCACCTATCCTTAACTAGGCATTAATGAAGCATTTTTGAGTAAAAGTGCACTAAGAGGTTGGAACGGTCAAATCACCTCAACAGAGGCTGATATTTTGACCACTGACTTAGAAGGGTTATTATAACCCACATGGAGAAAATGGCGTGGTTTAGGGTTGATTTACCCTAGGATCCAAACACAAACCCTAAATGGAGGATTTTGAGGGTTGTGAAGGATGGGGGCAAATGCCCTCGTATTGCCTTGAAATTCAGTAGAGTCAACGTTAGCATAATATAAATCATCTAGATGTTAGTTTTAGGATAAAATACTAATTAAGTAAAATCTGTCACTAAACATTATCTAAAAGCTGTGAAACTCAGGTAGAGTGAGTTTTGGAGTGGGTAGAATCTATAGCAATTTTACTGGAATTTTATGATGTTAATTTCCAGCACTTCATTTGTAAAGTTTGTTATAGTCCTAATTGATGTTTTAAATATTTGGATCTTTCTGGTCATTGAAACCCCATGAAATATTTGAAGTAAATGTTTTAGGTCAGAATGGTTGCTCCTGAATTTTTGTATAATTTTTAGTTGAGTAAATCTAGTACTTCATTCACAAATGATTAAAAGGGGTTTTATGGTTTAAAAATTAATTATAGATGATATTGCTGTTGAAAAATTATGAGACTTAGGAATTGAGACATTCAGGCCATTATATGCTTGTAGATATTTATTCCTGATTTTTAAAATCCTAGTTACGGCACTTTCTTTACAAGTCCACCTTATGAAGATTTTTGATAATTAATTTATTCAGAGATTAATACTTGCTGAAAAATTATGAAACTTGGCCAATGCTATTCTTAAGGTTGTTTCTGCATAATATAATTAATTTATAATTTTTAGATGGATATTCTCTGTACTTGATTCATAAATAACGAAAGATAGAAAATATTGCTAAAATAGTTTGTGTTTTTTTTATGATAGAAAAATTGTGATACCTTTGATTTACCATAATGAGATAACAAGATATTTATAATAATTTTTTTGGACATCTTGCATGAGTACTTATGGTAGTTCATGTTCAAACCGGTAGCCCATGGAATGTTTGAGGAAATTAATTAAATGCCAGATAAATTAGGAAAATTATAGTTTTCTGATTATAGGCTAATAATATCATGATATATCTCCAGTAAATAAGTTAGGGCAATTGGATCAGTATTGGATCATTTCCTAACCGGTTCGACATATAACATATGATAGTTTGCAATTAGCAATTTGAGTTAATAGTCATAAGATACGATGGGGCACAACATTGGAGTTAGTTAATCTGCTTAATTGCATCGATGTGAAAGTATTAACCATATAAGGATGGGAAGGTTAGTGAGAAGTGGTGTTGGCTAGAGTTAAGAGGTGCTCGAGTTCGACGAAAGATCGTCTTTCCCGAAGAGAGGAAGGTTAAAAATCACACTAGATTAGTTTATCGAAATATGAGAAGGGAGTGGGTAAAGGGAATGAACCAATAACAATAAGTGCCTTGCGAAAGGGAACGATGAGCTTCAGCTACCATCATAGTTCCTAGTGCCCTTTGAGAGCCCTTCACAAGGGATACCGGGGCCAGTCCTGGGTTAACGTAAACTGTAATAACAAACTGAAAAGAGTAACCTAGTAATTAGGATCTCACATTTCACAAACACTGTTAGCACAGGAAGGCTGTTGGGAGCTTCGGCTCGGTTGGTTAAAAGACAGACGGAATGGTTCGGGGAGTTTCAGCTCGATTAGTTTAGAGACTGACGTTTTGGTCCGGGGAGCTTCGGCTCGGTTTTTGTTTGATTACAATTAAATTTGCATGTGCATAAAAGGAAAGAAAATTAAGGTGGTGGGTCTTCGGTATTGGAGGGTCGATGCACCAACGCTAATACGCTGGCTCGGCAAGTGTGGTAAGCACTTCACCAACAGAAGTCCGGTGCGCCAACAGGCAAGAGTACGCAGGAGTCCGCTTTGTGCACCAAGCATTGAGGCATATGATAGGTCTGACCGATAGTGTTTTACTGGTTTAGAGGTGGGTGAGGCTAAACCCACCGCTTACGTCTGCCACTACGGAGGTATCCTGGGAGGTAACGGCTCCGAAAAGGAGAACTAAAGGTCTGTGTATACATAGTCGGGTGTGTGTGTGTGTTGCACTTGCATGATTCATCATACCCACTAGCATGTCATGGAATAATCGATTCATTTAACCCCTGACACCTAATGTATAAGTGGAATGGGACGCTTATACATTAGGACTTGAAAAATGACCCCTTGGTCTATAAGCTTGTGTGGGCAAGTATATAAATTAAGGTTAAATTATATATATATATGCTGCTGTTTGATAATCGACACCCCATCGTATAAATTGGTATGAGACTTTTTATACGATGGGAGCCTTGCAAAAGACCCCTTAGCTTATGTGTTCTCACATAAGTGAAGGTTACTTTTCATATTTCGTCTTATTGCCCTTATTTACTATAGAATTTCTAGTTTAGTTCCGCTGCCACCTGTTTCTTTTGATTTAATCTCCACCTTCATGTCAGTCCCTTTCTTCCTCTCCGCTCGGTGCTTAGGAGCCATGGGGGAAGGGGTAGGTGATGATAGGGCTTAGTCTTTATGACTAACGGTTTTCAAACCGCATCATTTTAGGGAATCGTGGAGCCCAGCACGGGGGAGCAGCCCTAGAGACCGGTGCGCTTGGAGATGGGGAAGTCTAGCTCCGGAGTTCATATAGCCGGGACCGTGAGTCTCGACCTTGAGTAGATGTTCTGTTTTTGCTTCCGCATGAGTGATTTGTAGTGAGGACATGATGTATCGGGCATAAGCCCGTATTTTAGTACTCTGAAATATTATTCTGTGGACACTCTCTTCGTGGAGACTTTTATTTCAATATATATGATTTTTTCTGTGGACTTGCTTTTACTTCATTGTGCAACCTTTCTGTGATGGAATTGGCCAGCAGAAGCGGCGCTTTATGGTGATGACCCTTCAGGGCGTGAAGGTGTCAGCGCAAAGGGGCGGTTCTGGGCCTAAGACCCCAGTGTTTTAAAAGAAAAAAAATGGGGTCTTATAAGTGGTATCAGAGTAAACATCGATCTGAAAAAGGTAGCAGTCCACTAACCCTGGGTCACCCCTGCTCGAGTTTAGTTTGGGGACAAACTAAGCAGCGGAAGCAGTGGTGTGCTCATATGGGGATCACATATAAATTGTCCACTTTTAGTAAAATTGAACGTTTTTGTTGGGTATTGTATCCACACTCACCTAGATTTGCATGAAGTCACCTATGAACTAAGTTGAATCCAGTTGTATTTGATATTTCTCTTTAGTCATATGCTTGCAGGTGTACACTTTAAGTATAGACCAGTGTCAGTCTGCAATGGGTCATCAAACACAGGACTTCACAGTGTAATCCCTCACTGTGTAATCCAAGGTGTTGACTCATGTGTAGCCTCTCTATTGGAATATACTTAACCTCAAATCACTTGGAGAAAAGGACAAAAGCTGAAGCTGAAGAAGTTTTGTTTGAAAATATTTTTCTGTAACTTAGAATTTTTGCTAAGTCATTTTTGCTCGAGAAGTACAATAGTGCTCGAGTAAATTACAACTCTAGGTCTCGAGAAGTTTTTTTTTAAAGTGCTCGAGAAAAAGCTCAGCTTGCTCGAGAACTTTTTCTTTCAAATCTGGCTGTCATTAATGCTCGAGAGAAAGTTTTCCTTTCTCGAGAAAATGACTTTGCTGCTCGAGAACTAGAATGTTGTGCAAAAATATTTCTAAGGAAAAGTACTCGAGAAATATACCTCTTCTTCTCAAGAAAAAGTCTACCTTTCTCGAGAACTATTTCTCTGTTGTTATTTTTCTAAGTCTTTGTGCTCGAGAAGTTTCAAGTTCTCGAGTACTTTCTTTCCAGTACTCGAGCAAGTTTACTGTGTGCTCGAGTAATCCAGATATACTTTTTCTTCTAAGTATAAGTGCTCGAGTAGTACAATTAGTGCTCGAGAAAGTTATTTTTGACAGTATATTTTTCTAAAGTCTCAGATCTCGAGACAATCATTTCTATTCTCGAGAACTCCTTGATTCAGTGCTCGAGAACAACCTTCAGTTCTCGAGTACTTCTGACTTAATCTTTTTCTAATTCTGAAATTGTCAAAATCGTTGACCCCCTATTCGTTCTATTTTTCCAATCCTTAATCTGTCATCATCTAATTGGCCCACGTGGCATTACTTTCAATACGATTTGATTTCTGACCGATTAGGCTCCCTATAAAAGGTCTAATCAGTCTCTCTTTTCATTAAGAACTTTTATCATCGTTTATCTTTTCTCTCTCTTCAAAAACGTGAAACGAAAAAGGGCCGAAAAACCCTAAGTTCTCGATTCATCTTCCCGGTCGCCGCCGCTCACTGTTTCCATCTGGAAGGCCGCCGACGAAGAAAGATCGACGAAGTGACACATAGAATCGAGATCGACCTCGACTTCTTTCGAATCTCTTGATTCCGTGTGTTCCGAAGAACCAGATCTCAAGATCGACGACAGTATCTTCTCCGACCGATTCCTGACAGAGCCGCCATTGTTGAAGGAAGAAGAGACGTCAAGATTTTCTAGATCTGTCACAGTTTTATCATTTTCTGTAAATCTTTATTCTGTAGGAGATTCTTCTCCGAGTTGTAGGAGTTTTCATTCCGAGTATTTGTTGTAGGAAGATTGTGCTTCCGAGTGTAGATCCGGGTTGGATCGAGTTGTAAGATTTCTTTAATCTGAGATAAGTGGAGTAGCCGAGTCTAGTGCGTTACTAGATCGGTGAGAGGGAAAGTGGAGTACCCAAGATCGGGGAACCACTATAAATCTTGTGTCGTCTGTGCTTGTGTTCTTTTTGTGTGTGCTGCGATTAGTTTTATTTTATTCCGCAAAAGACGTCGCAATCACCTATTCACCCCCCTCTAGGTGATAATTTAGACAACTAGTCAACTTTCAATTGGTATCAGAGGGTCGTTGATCATATAAAGGTTAACACCTTGATCAGATCTGCCCTAAGTTGTCTAAGAAGTTAGCCAAGCATGGATAAGGCAAAAGATTTTGCAAAGCTTCCACTGTGCACCAAGACAAACTTTCCCATGTGGAAAGAAAGAATTAAATTCTTTATGGAAGCTGTGGATCCAAGGATCTTTATGATAGTTGAAGAAGGTCCCTATGTTCCCATGACAACCTCCACAATAGATCCTACTCTAAAGGTACCAAAGAAACTGATGGATCTTGACAAAGATGAGATTGCACTTGTCTCGTTGGACAAGAAAGCTAAAAACATCATAGCAAGTGCAGTTGATGACTCTATGCTACTGAATCTGATACATTGCCAAAGTGCTAAGGAAATGTGGCAGTGTCTGTTAGTCCTGATGGAAGGCACTGAAGAAGTAAGGGATGACAGAAGATCCCTTCTGAATCAAAAATATGAAGCCTTCAGACAAGGACCAAAGGATTCAATCACAGATACTTTTGAGAACTTCAGCAAAATTGTTAATGGTCTGAAGGGGTATGGCAGGAAGTTCACTAATGGTGACCTGAATGACAAATTCCTCAGATCCCTGACGAAAGAGTGGGATACCAAAGTATGTGCCATTCGGGAGTTTGGCAGACTAGCAGAGACTGACCCAAAGAATCTCTTCGGAAAGCTGATGTCTTATGAGATGCAAATAAATACAAGAAAAGCCGAAGAAGAGAAGAGCAGATTCTCTTCAAAGGATAAGACTGTTGCCTTGAAGGCAGAAAGCACAAAAAAGGTCAAAGCTCAATCATCTACTCCTGCTCAGGAAACAATTGAGAGTGAAGTAAGTTCAGAGCCCAGTTCATCAGGCTCAGAGTTGTCTGAAGGAGAGTTCTCTCTCTTATCAAGACAGTTCAAGAAGTTTCTGAACAAAAAGAAGAATTGGAGAGGCAAGGATGCCTCACATAGACGATCACATTTTGAAAGTGATCGAAGAAAGAAAGGCTCAAGCAGCCATGACAGGTATGTTCCTAAACAGAACAAACATGTTTCATCTGACATAGTTTGCTATTGTTGCAACAAGCCAGGTCATATGATTGCTGAATGCCCTCATAAGAAAAGAGAAGGAGGAAAGAAGGAAAGCAAGAAACCCTTTCACCAAAAGAAGAATGAAAGGAGCTTCGTGGCTAAGAAAACAAAGACCCTCAGCGACTCAGACTCCTCGGAGTCAAGTGAGGAAGAAGAAGCATATTTTGGGCTGATGGCTCAAACTGATGAGGAGACAGAACCCCAGTACACTGGGAAGGTAAACTCTCACACACCTCTTTCTGAATCTGAGAGTTCTGAACATGAGAATGAGGACAGCTTTTCTGACGATGAGTCTGAACTCATGGTTCAGTACAGAGAGCTGATCAAGGCCTACGACAAATGTCGAAAGGTCGTGAAAGCTCAAGCCAAAGAGATTAAGTCTCTTAAGGCAAGTGAAAGCTCTTTGAGAGAAGAAGTTCTTGAGATGGAATCACTCAAAGGTAAGCTTAACTCTGCCATAAAAGAATTGAATGAGACACTTAGTCTCGTCAGTCTGAAAGAAAAAGTCATTGAGAAACTGGAAGAGCAGTTTGAGGCTGAGAAGAAGCTTCTTGAGAGCTTCTCCAAGCCTAAGACAGTTCTTCCACTGATTGCTGAATTTTCAGCACAGACTGATGGTGCTGGACTAGGCCATGTAGCCTCTTCTAGTAAGACTTCTAGAAGGAATAAGACTCAACGAAAGAATAAGGCAGCCAAGAAAGCCTTAGCCAAAGAAAAAGGGAAAGCCCCTCAAGAACAGACTATCTTTAATAAGGTAATCTACCCGACAAACAAGTTTGATCTTGAGTCCTCCTATGGACACTGGTCTAGGCCTACTTATGTAGAGCCAAAGTCTAGATACCAAGGATGGGCACGTCCTAGAAACTTTGGCGAAAGTGTTTTTAAAGCACTTTATGAAGAAATCAGTCTTCAGAGCTATGGTCCATATAATCATGGTCATAACTTTAAGAGAGCACCGAAAGTGAAAGAAGTTGAAGTCTTGTCCACCAAAGAGAGGAAAGCATGTTCATGTCATCAACATGAAGCATCCACCTCCAGTGCAGCTCCTCCTGCTAGACCTCATGTCAAGATGGTCAAGCAAGAGAAGAATGGACAAAGATACAATAGATTTCATTGTTGGTGTTGTGGCAAGATTGGTCACTTCGCCATCGATTGTTGGTTCAACAAAAGTGTTTATGCTGCCCCAAGAGTTATCAATGTGAGAAAGACCGCTCACGATGCTAACATCGGTAGGGGGAGCAATCTAACAAGAGACCAAGGACCCAAACAAATTTGGGTTCCTAAGGAAAAATGATTTTGTGTTTGCAGGTATGTCCAAAGGCCAATAGAACGCCAATATGGTACTTGGACAGTGGATGTTCTCGGCACATGACCGGAACAAAAAGTTTACTTCAAAATTACTCTCCAATCGAGAACGGACCAAAGGTCATCTTTGGAGGCTCCGACCGGGGAGTTACAAAAGGATATGGTACAATTTCTAACGGTAGCGTATCCTTCTCGGATGTTGCTTATGTTGAGGGATTAGAACATAATCTCATAAGCATAAGTCAATTATGCGACAAAGGATACGTTGTTGAGTTTCATGCCAACAAGTGTTTGATAAAAGCGGTTGATAAACAAGAAACCATTTTATTCGGCACTCGTAGCAGAAACATATTTTGTCTTAATTTTATTTGCTTGGATTCCTCTACCCCAGTATGTCTTCTTGCTAAAGATAGTGCATCTCTTAGTGACCAATGGCACAAGAGATTAGCACATATTAATTTCAAAACCATTCATAAATTGTTTTCGAAGAATTTGGTGCGTGATGCTCCAAATGTTAAGTGCGAAAAGGAAAGACCTTGTCACGCATGCATTAAAGGCAAGCAAACAAGGGCTACTTTTAAAAGCATTATTGGCAAAGATTCGGACAGGTGTTTACACCTTCTTCATATGGACTTGTTTGGTCCACTGCAAGTTAGAAGTTTAGGAGGTAAGGATTATACGTTGGTTATTGTTGATGATTACTCGCGCTTTGCGTGGGTGTTCATTTTGAAACACAAGTCGGATACCTTTGATATTTTCACTAATTTTGTCAGGCAAATACAGAATGAGTACAACTGCTCCATTGTCAAAATCAGAAGTGACAATGGAACGGAATTCAAATCTGGGGCCATGACGGAATTTTGTGAAAGCCTTGGTATCCTTCATGAGTTTTCCTCTCCTCGGACTCCACAACAAAATGGAGTAGCTGAGAGAAGAAACAGAACACTCATAGAGGCTTGCAGGACTATGTTGAGTGATGCTTCACTACCGGAATATTTCTGGGCTGAAGCCGTCAACACTGCATGTCACGTGCAAAATCGAGCACTCATAAACAAGAACCATGATAAGACTCCTTATGAACTTTTAAAAGGCAGGAAGCCAACAATATCTTACTTTAGAATCTTTGGTTGTAAGTGCTTTGTACTTAACAACGGCAAGTATCATACCACTAAGTTTAGCGAAAAGAGTTTTGAAGGCATTTTCGTAGGCTATAGTAGCCAAAGTAAAGCATATAGGATCTTTAACAAGAAATCCTTGGTGGTAGAAGAATCAATTCATGTTATTTTTGATGAGACGAGTTTGTTGCAAAGCAACTCGTCTAGTGTGTTACTAGAAGCTGCAGGTTCCAAGATAAATGAAATAAAGTTGGAGGAACCAAGTGAAGAGAAGGGTGAAACCTTCATCGAGATCACTTCTCCAACTACAATTGAGAATGAAGATCAGGATATTGAAGCAGTTCAAAGAAATGAAGTCACTCCAGATGCTGAAGATGTTCCAGATGCTAGGACATTAGAGCTCAGACACTTGAAGGATCATCCAATAGAACAGATCATTGGAAATCCTCGAGACGGTGTCAGAACTCGTAGAGGTACCACTAATGAAAATTTATATTTAAGTTTTCTATCTCAGGTGGAACCAAAGAAGTTTGAGGAAGCAAACTGCGACGCATCATGGATACTAGCCATGGAAGAGGAGCTGAACCAATTCAAACGGTGTGAAGTTTGGAAGCTTGTACCAAGACCCAAAGATAAGAACGTTATAGGAACCAAGTGGGTGTATCGGAACAAGCTAGATGAAGATGGTACAATAATAAAGAACAAGGCGCGTCTCGTCGCCAAAGGATACCGACAAGAAGAAGGAATAGACTTCGATCAAACATATGCTCCAGTGGCAAGATTGGAGGCAATAAGGTTATTTCTAGCATATGCTGCATTAAAAGGTTTCACCGTCTATCAAATGGACGTGAAGTCTGCCTTCCTTAATGGAAACATAAAGGAAGAAGTATATGTAGAACAACCTCCAGGTTTTGTTGATCCAAACTCTCCTAACCATGTCTACTTTCTATTTAAAGCACTGTATGGTCTCAAGCAAGCTCCCCGAGCTTGGTATGAGACATTGTCTACTTTTCTTCTTGAGAACAAGTTCACAAGAGGAAAGATAGACAAGACATTATTTCTTAGGGAAATAAAAGGCAAGATTTTGCTAGTGCAAATCTATGTCGATGACATTATTTTTGGCTCAACTGACGACAACCTTTGCAAAAAGTTTTCTAAACTAATGCAAGGGAAGTTTGAAATGAGCAGTATGGGTGAGTTGAAGTATTTCTTGGGACTCCAAGTGAAACAATCTGAGGATGGAATTTTCATATCTCAGACGAAGTTCACAAAGGAGTTGATTAAGAAATTTGGATTGGAGAACGCATCTACAATGAAAACTCCAATGGCCTCAGCTATGTCTCTGGATAAGGATGAGAAAGGGAAACCTTTTGATGAAACCAAATACAGAAGTATAATTGGGTCACTACTCTACCTTACTGCTAGTAGGCCAGACATAATATTCTCAACATGTGTATGTGCTAGATTTCAGGTGAACAGTAAGGAATCTCATTACGCTGCTGCAAAGCGAATTTTGAGATACCTTAAAGGTACACCAAATCTTGGCTTATGGTACCCAAGAAGTAATGACAATGAACTGATTGGCTATTCAGATGTAGATTTTGCAGGTAGCAAGGATGATAGGAAGAGCACCTCAGGAACATGTCAATTCCTAGGAAGAAGGCTTATTTCCTGGAGTAGTAAGAAGCAGAATTGTGTCGCAATCTCAACAGCCGAGTCAGAGTACATCTCTGCAGGCAGTTGTTGTGCACAACTGCTTTGGATCAAAAATCAGCTTGAAGATTACAACCTGAAGTTTGAAGACATTCCTCTGATGTGTGATTCATCAAGTGCAATTGCCATTGCCAACAATCCAGTGTCACACAGCAGAACAAAACATATAGAGTTGAGATATCATTTTATACGGGAGCATGTGGAGCGAGGAGATATCAACCTTCAATATGTTCCAACAGATAGACAAGTTGCAGACATTTTCACAAAGCCACTGGATGAGGCCAAGTTCTCTTTCTTCAAGACAGAACTTGGGATGCTCAACAAAGAGGACTAAGGAAAAAAGCTAAGTAATTCTTTCTCGGGAACTTTACTTTTGCTCGAGAACGATGCTCGAGAACTGTCTACTTCTCGAGCAAGCTTCTCGAGAACTCTTTATTCTGCTCGAGAAAACTTCTCGAGAACTTTCGGTTACGAAAATTTTTAACCCTAATTTCCCGAGTACAGTTTTTGTTAGCTTTTATTATTTTTCAAAATGCCTAGTAGCAGTCCAGATCATTTCTGCCGCTCTTTTACAATATGTATATAAATAGTCAGATTAAAATCGTTAAATCCACTAATCCCAAAATCCCCAAATTTCTTGAGACCCTTCGCCTCCCGCCGGTGCCGTGAAAACCAGGAAAACCCCACAGTTTTTCTCCGTTTTTCTTCAATGGCTTCATCTTCTTCCATCGCCAAGCTCGGAATCGGCAGTGAACTCCTTCGAGATGGCATTTCAGATATATCCCCAGACTTTCAGAACCTCTTGAACCTCCTGGATATAGCCGGCCTCACTTTTGTCCTAGAACAGAAGTGTCGTCTCCTTCTTCCTCAGATTCATGAATTCTACCAGAATTTGACAGTCAGCACCAGTGGTCATGTTCTCCGATCTACCGTTTCTGGCATCAAGGTCAAACTCACCGCCTCCATCATCAATCAGTTGCTTCATCTACCTCCAGTCACAGAACCAGAAGACCTAACCCATGCAGACTATGACCGTGCCTATTCCTTCTGTGGAATCGCCGGCAAACCCTCTGGTATTCGACGCCCCCAGCTGAACCCAGAGAGCAAATTCCTTCTGGACATCGTCGGCAAATGCCTTCTCTGTGCTACTGGATCAATCAAACATGCTACAGGAGAGATGTTTGATGTGATGACCTCCATAATCTGCAGGAAGCAATATCCTTTTGGCAGACTGATTCTTGATCACATCAGGTCCAGTCTCAAGAAGCCTGGATTTGCCAGAATTATAACCCTTCTACTCAGTGAACTTGACCCAGCAGTGTTCTCAATGTCCAAAGGCAGTGTTCTACACTACATGAAGAGGCTCACAGTGGACTCCATTAACAGATGGGAGTTGAAATTGCAGAATACCACCCAGGCCACCAGGGCTCAAGAACAAGTTCAGGAAGAGGTTGTCAGGACTCCACCTCCCTCTCCTCATCCAGCAATTGAGGGGTAGCCTGCACAACCTTCCCCAGCTCAAAAAATTCCCCCAGTTCCTGCTACAACAGTTGTGGTAAAGGATGTTCCAGAGTACAGGATTCCATCCCCCCCACCAAACCCAGAGATTGTCATCCAGGATGCTTCTCTTGAGGGGGAGCCTGCCTCCATGGATATAGATCTGACTGCCACTTCAGAACAAATTGATGCAATGATCACTGAACTCACTTCTAAGCACCCCAGTTTAGCATCAACAGCTCCAGACTCAGTTCCAGATTCTGCTCCAGCCAGTGCTCAGGACCTAGCTCCACTTGAACCAGTTCCAGAACTGCCTAAGAAACATGCTTCTCCAGAACCAGATCAGCCCTCCAGTTCACTTCCCCCATCACCTTCTCACCCAGTTGATACCCAAGGACAGCAAGCTACTGCTTCCTCCACAACCACTCCCTCTTCTTTTGAGCCAATGACTGACATCCAAGAAACTGATGAGGATGTTCAGGAGGCAGAGTCCAGGATTCCTCCAATGCCACACTACTCCATCCCAACTTTCCTTCCTTCAGGAAATGAGGAAGATGACAACATCCCTCTGAGAAGACAGCCATCCACTTCTACTGTTGTAATTGAAGAGATCACCCCCAGCCCCTCCAATGCACCTTCTCCACCTGCTGCTGCTCAACCACCTCCATCCAGTCTTGCTCCTGCAAGTGCTCCTGCTGCTACTGATTCCATCATAACACTGTTAACACAGTTGTTTGCTGAACAGAAAACCTACATAGACACTGCTGTCAAGAAGGTTCAAGACCAGGTGACTGCACTTGAGAAGGCCATGCATAAAGGCTTTGCTGAAATCCAGGTGAACACAGATACCCTGAAAGAAGCATTTCACAAAGGAGGATTGGCCTTGGATCATACTATAACAAGTATTGGCCATCTCATGGATCAATCAGTTGTGTTGGCTAATAATCAGATTCAGTTGGATAAAAGGACAGATGCCAAGTTCTTTGAGCTGACAGGTGAGGTTGGCAACTTTAAGGAAGATGCTATTGAAACCCTTACTGCAGAAGTCAGAAAGGGGGAGGAGATTTTCAAGACTATCTCAGCTAAACATACTGAATCCATCATGACCAGAATTACCAATGCCAGCCTTGAAACCCAAGCTGACATAGAAGCCAAAGTCATCAAGGCTCAGGATGCATTCCACACCTCCCTGAAAGAAAATGTGCTGAAACATATTGACTCTGTCAAGTTTCATGCCTTTGATACCTCTGTCTGGATGCACAACAATATATTCCCTGACCATCAGATTGACCCCAACTCAATTCCCTATCATCTGAACCCAGTTGCAGTCAGAGCAGCCCTTGCTGAAAGCACTCAAGCCTCTGCTGCCCAAGCTGCTGCTGATGCATTGGCTGCTGTCCAAGCTGAAGAAGATGCTGCTGCTGCTGCTGCCCTTGCTCAGAAGGCCTTCTCTCCATACATTGAACTTCAAGAAACTTTCATGCCAACTGGAGAGGTGTGGGAAGATCTACCTAACCAGCCACCTAATATCCAAACAAAGAAAAGGAAATATGGGGAAGGGCCCTCTGCAAGGAGATCTGCACCTGAACATGATCAAGGCTACAGAAGACATCAGGATGAACCAAGGCAGTATCCAGTACACTCTGAAGTCTGGAGCCCCACCTCCAGGACTTTAATCCTTGAAACTCTGAAGCTGGTAACTCAATTCAGTGAGAGACAACAAGAATTCTACAGCCATGAGGAATGGAGAAAGTATGACAAGAACTGCATTCAGAGGAGGCTGCATGAGTCTAAGTATGGATTTAACATTGCTGCAGCTCCTCCTAAACCTGAAAAGTACTTTCCTAAGCCCTACAGCTACTTTAAGAGACAAGAGCAGAAGAGATGGCAAGAGGGTGAAAGACAAAAGAGACAGGCTGATGGCAAGAAGAAGTAACCTGCACTCTAGTTCATAACAGCCTTTGTAACTTTGGGAATAGTGGGATTTAAAAACATTAATCTGAAAAATCTGATTACTTATATACCTATATGTTTCTGATTGTGCTGTGATTCATTTCTGTTATTCCTGCTCTAGGTTATTTTGATTATGTCACATATGTCTTGCTTACTTGTTGTTATGTATTATTTGTTAAGGGATTCAGCTTAGTGTATAGGGTTCTGACTTCTGCAAATAGGGGGAGATTGTTGGGTATTGTATCCACACTCACCTAGATTTGCATGAAGTCACCTATGAACTAAGTTGAATCCAGTTGTATTTGATATTTCTCTTTAGCCATATGCTTGCAGGTGTACACTTTAAGTATAGACCAATGTCAGTCTGCAATGGGTCATCAAACACAGGACTTCACAGTGTAATCCCTCACTGTGTAATCCAAGGTGTTGACTCATGTGTAGCCTCTCTATTGGAATATACTTAACCTCAAATCACTTGGAGAAAAGGACAAAAGCTGAAGCTGAAGAAGTTTTGTTTGAAAATATTTTTCTGTAACTTAGAATTTTTGCTAAGTCATTTTTGCTCGAGAAGTACAATAGTGCTCGAGTAAATTACAACTCTAGGTCTCGAGAAGTTTTTTTTAAAGTGCTCGAGAAAAAGCTCAGCTTGCTCGAGAACTTTTTCTTTCAAATCTGGCTGTCATTAATGCTCGAGAGAAAGTTTTCCTTTCTCGAGAAAATGACTTTGCTGCTCGAGAACTAGAATGCTGTGCAAAAATATTTCTAAGGAAAAGTACTCGAGAAATATACCTCTTCTTCTCAAGAAAAAGTCTACCTTTCTCGAGAACTATTTCTCTGTTGTTATTTTTCTAAGTCTTTGTGCTCGAGAAGTTTCAAGTTCTCGAGTACTTTCTTTCCAGTACTCGAGCAAGTTTACTGTGTGCTCGAGTAATCCAGATATACTTTTTCTTCTAAGTATAAGTGCTCGAGTAGTACAATTAGTGCTCGAGAAAGTTATTTTTGACAGTATATTTTTCTAAAGTCTCAGATCTCGAGACAATCATTTCTATTCTCGAGAACTCCTTGATTCAGTGCTCGAGAACAACCTTCAGTTCTCGAGTACTTCTGACTTAATCTTTTTCTAATTCTGAAATTGTCAAAATCGTTGACCCCCTATTCGTTCTATTTTTCCAATCCTTAATCTGTCATCATCTAATTGGCCCACGTGGCATTACTTTCAATACGATTTGATTTCTGACCGATTAGGCTCCCTATAAAAGGTCTAATCAGTCTCTCTTTTCATTAAGAACTTTTATCATCGTTTATCTTTTCTCTCTCTTCAAAAACGTGAAACGAAAAAGGGCCGAAAAACCCTAAGTTCTCGATTCATCTTCCCGGTCGCCGCCGCTCACTGTTTCCATCTGGAAGGCCGCCGACGAAGAAAGATCGACGAAGTGACACATAGAATCGAGATCGACCTCGACTTCTTTCGAATCTCTTGATTCCGTGTGTTCCGAAGAACCAGATCTCAAGATCGACGACAGTATCTTCTCCGACCGATTCCTGACAGAGCCGCCATTGTTGAAGGAAGAAGAGACGTCAAGATTTTCTAGATCTGTCACAGTTTTATCATTTTCTGTAAATCTTTATTCTGTAGGAGATTCTTCTCCGAGTTGTAGGAGTTTTCATTCCGAGTATTTGTTGTAGGAAGATTGTGCTTCCGAGTGTAGATCCGGGTTGGATCGAGTTGTAAGATTTCTTTAATCTGAGATAAGTGGAGTAGCCGAGTCTAGTGCGTTACTAGATCGGTGAGAGGGAAAGTGGAGTACCCAAGATCGGGGAACCACTATAAATCTTGTGTCGTCTGTGCTTGTGTTCTTTTTGTGTGTGCTGCGATTAGTTTTATTTTATTCCGCAAAAGACGTCGCAATCACCTATTCACCCCCCTCTAGGTGATAATTTAGACAACTAGTCAACTTTCAGTTTTCTTAGTATGGGTTTTGTTACGCAGCCTCCAGCACAGCCTACGCCACAAGGTGGAGTTTAACAGGCTCCGGATGTTGCACCACCTCCATCGGTCCCCACTCCTTTCCTTCAATCAGACATGGGACAGACTCTGACAGCTATTCTGGAGGATTTCAGGGCCCAGCAGGTTCCGGTCCCGCAGCTAAACCCGGGGGCCAACTGGTTGAGCATCTTCCAAGGATTTTCTCCCCTGTCCTACTTGTGGACAGAGTCGACAGGTCGGACGGAAGATTGGCTGGATATTATGTACGAGATGCTGCCCGGGATACGGTGCCCCTGGGAGGAGAGGGTGGCTCTGGTTGTCTCTTGCCTGGAGTCCCATGCCAAGAGGTGGTGGAAGACGCTGCTGGACACGACGTTTGCCGATAGGGAGGTTGCGGAAGTTACCTGGGAAGAGTTCAGGGCCGCGCTGCTAGAGCATTTTGTTCCGCAGTCGGCCAGGGATTAGTTGGAGGAGCAGTTCTTACAGCTGAAGCAGGGTACCCGGACGGTGGTGGAGTACCATCGGGAGTTCGACCATTTGGCTCGATATACAGATTCTTACCAGCTGGACGAAGCAGGGTACATCAAGAGGTTCTATAAGGGCCTGCGGGAGGACTTGAGGGAGGCTTTGTTGTTTGTATCTGACGGGCCCATCTCCCAGATTTTGGAGATGGCAAAGAGGATTGAGGCTGATTGGCACACCACTCGTGGCCGAAAGTGGCAAGCGGATGATCAGGGACGGAGAGCCAGAAATGATCAGCGGCGAGGTGCGATACCAGATGGGAGAAGGACAGAGGACCAGCCTCTTCAGGAAGTGAGGCAGGAGCCGAGGGAGTAGGTGATATTGGCACCTCAACCTCTTCAGATGCAGGACATGCTGAGACCCGGGGGAATTGCGTATCCCCCACCAGAGTGCTTCCATTGTCATCAGATTGGGCACCTCCGGAGGAACTGCCCCATAAGGGGGGAACCACCTCCAGCACCACAGGGTGGCCCACCTGCTCAGCATTTTGGAGGCCGAGGATACGGCCGAGGACGTGGCCGAGGACGTTAATACCAGGGGGATATCGTAGACAAGAAAGGGAGCAGGTGTATGCTTTAGACCTTACGCAGCCTCGGAATCTAGAGCAGGTCATAGCAGGTATGCTGCAATATTTCGTTATTTTCATAGAATTTCCCTCTCAGTTGTTAACTCTTAGAACCGCACTAGATAGATTAACAAGGAAAGAAAACTCGTTATGGAACCCTAAGACATCTAATCACCCTAGGTATAGTCTTCATCAGCGGCAAGCCTGCCCGCACGCTTTTCGATACTGGAGCTACTCACTCCTTTGTGTCGGAGGCGTTCGTAGAAGGACTAGGGGCCGTGGAGCGATTCACGGGCTCGAAGATGAGGGTGCGACTACTTGATGGATCTGAACTCCTTACCTCGGACCACTGCAATATGGAGGCAGAAATTGGTGGAAAGGCGTTCGAGGCTCCAGCGAAGCTTTTGAAGCTGACAGACTACGACCTGATCCTGGGCATGGCATGGCTGCACTGGAATCATGCCCAGATTGATTGCCAAGCAAAGAGGATCACCGTGAGACACAGGGTCTCTTTCATTGTCATCGAAGGTATAAGACCTAACTCTCGTATACTCTTATCCTTGGTATAGGCCGTTAAGGCCCATCTGCAGGGAGAGGAGGTTTATCAGATTCTATTTGAGATGATGGAAGTCAAGGAGTCGGTGACAGACATTCCAGTAGTACGAGATTTTGCTGATGTTTTTCCCGAGAAGCTGCGAGGTCTACCTCCGCACCGGGAGCAGGACTTCAGGATACAGCTTGTGCCGGGGGCTAAGCCGATATCTAGGGCCCCTTACCGGATGGCCCCGAAAGAGTTGACAGAGTTTCGAAGTCAGTTGTAGGAACTAGTAGAGGTAGGGTTTGTCCGACCAAGCTCTTCACCATGGGGAGCCCCAGTGCTATTCGTCAAGAAGAAGGACGGAAGTCTCCGCTTATGTATCGATTATCGAGCACTGAACAGACTGACGGTCCAAAATACATACCCTCTACCACGTATTGACGAGTTGTTTGATCAACGGGAGGGAGCGCACTTCTTTTCGAAACATGACTTGAGGTCAGGTTATTACCAGCTACGGATTTGGGAGGAGGACATTCCGAAGACCACCTTCAGTAGTAGATACGGACTATTTGAGTTTACAGTGATGCACTTTGGGCTCACAAATGCGTGTCAGCATTTACAAGTCTCATGAATAGAGTATTCGAGGAGTACTTGGATGTATTCATCATCGTAATTATTGACGACATCCTCATCCACTCAAGGACGGAGGAGGAGCATACACGACACCTGACATTGACTCTACAGAGGCTACGGGAGCACCAGCTGTACGCGAAGTTCAGCAAATGCCAGTTTTTGTTAAAGGAGGTGGCCTTCTTGGGTAATATTATCAGCGGTGATGGGTTGGCAGTAGACTCGGCCAAGATTTAGTAACTTCAGGATTGGCCACCGTTGAAGACAGCCACAGATGTACGGAGCTTCCTGGGACTTGCCGGATACTACCGGAAGTTCGTCCAAGGATTTTCCCAGATTTCACTCCCTCTTACATCCCTGACGAAGAAGGAAACCCCTTTCATTTGGACGTCACAGTACGAGGCGGCCTTCGTGGACTTGAAAGGTCGGCTTACCTCGGCTCCCATTCTCGCTCTTCCGCTGGGAAGGGAGGGATTCCAGGTGTACACGGACGCCTCCTACCAGGGGGTGGGTGCCGTTCTGATGCAGAACGGGCACGTGATAGCCTATGCCTCTTGACAGCTGAAGATATATGAGAAGAACTATCCGGTGCATGATCTAGAGATGGGTGCAGTGATCTTTGCTCTTAAGATTTGGCGACACTACCTCTACGGGGTTCAGTGTAACATCTTTTCAGATCACAAAAATTTGAAATACGTGGACACACAGAAGGAACTCAACATAAGACAGAGACATTGGGTGGATTTCCTGTCAGATTACCAGTAGACCATGCACTACCATCCCGTGAAGGTGAACGTGGTGGCAGATGATTTGAGTCGGAGAGGAGATACCTCAGGGAAGGGACCACATCTGATGCCCATAGAGCTAGTCCGGTCATTCAAAGATATGCAGATATCACTAGTATCCGAGAATGATCCAGAGCTGTATATATAGTATCTAGCAATGATGGTGTCCATAGATGATATTCGGGACCACATCCGGGACGGACAGAGGACAGATGCATGGGCAGAGCCGATATTCCAAGCCTTGGAGCAGGGTTCAACGGGAGATTATTCACTGAGAGATGGTTTGCTATACTTTAGAGGCAAGGTCTATATACCTGCAGGAGGCCGGATTCAGGAGGACATCATGGTGGAGGCACATTATAGCAGATATTCTATACACCCGGGGATCACCAATATGACGGCAGACTTGAAGAAGACGATGTTTTGGCCAGGGATGAAGAAGGACATTACATACTTCGTGACTCATTGCGAGGCATGCCAGTTGGTGAAGGCGGAGTGCAGGAACCCCGCTGGATTGCTACAACCACTCCCGGTGCCGGAGTGGAAATTTGAGGACATCGCGATGGATTTTATTCATGGACTCCCCCGATCACGGACGGGAAACGACTCGATTTGGGTCATCATCGATCAGTTGACGAAGGTGGCCAGATTCATTCCAATCAGGAAGGATGACTCTATGGGAGTACTAGTGCAGAGATTTGTTGAGCAGTTTGTTTGATATCACGGGGTGCCCAAGACGATCATGTCAGATCGGGATGGCCGGTTCACTTCTAGGGAGTAGAGATCTGTGCAGGCCAACTTAGGCACGCGATTGACCTTCAATACCACATTCCATCCCCATACGGATGGGCAGACGGAACGCACCAATCGGACGCTGGAAGATCTTTTGAGGCTATGCATTTTGGACCGCGGGGAACCATGGGAGAAGCTCTTACCCCTGGTCGAGTTCTCCTATAACAACAGCTACCAGTACAGCATCAGGATGCCGCCTTATGAAGCCTTGTATGGAAGGAAATGCAGGACCCCACTTTCTTGGGTTCAGGATGAGGATCTGAAGGCATTGGGATTGGATTTTTTTTAAAGACACCGAGGCTCAGGTGAGACTGATCAGAGATAGGATGTTATAGGCGCAGAGCAGACAGACTAAGTACTATGATGCTCGACATTGTCAGATGGAGTTTCAGGTTGGGGACCGAGTGTTTTTGAAGATCCGGCCTATGCATGGAGTTTCACGGGTGCGCGGTCGGAGAAAGAAGCCCAGCCCTCGGTATATAGGCCCTTATAGGATTCGGGAGCGGATTAGGGCCCTAGCTTACTGGCTGGAGTTGCCACCAGAGCTGGCAGCTCTGCACGATATCTTCCAAATTTCTTCGCTGAGGAGGGCTCTACTACGCCCGGAGAAATAGATTTTTACCACCGAAGGGCCAGTAGCTTCAGACCGATCTGTTCACTTGGAGCCGGTTCAGATCGATGAAAAAGGAGTACGGATCTTGCGCCGCAAGAAGATCCCCTATGTCAAGGTTTTGTGGAGGAATCATGGTCAGGAGGAGCACACTTGGGAACCGTAGGACCTGATGAGGCAAAAATACCCGGAGTTGTTCAGTCAGGTATACCTCACCACCTATTGGTATACTATAAATTACCTTCTTGTATTAAACCGGTAGGACTATATAAGAGAAATTGAGAACCTAGGCATGCGCACTCAGTCAGGAAAGTAGGGGCTAATCTTTTGTTTATTGGGGAAATTGCCTTCGTTTATCAAACAGGTAATATCGCTTTGACTCAATTGGAAAACCATATGGGATGTTACAAGTTTATTTTATTTCGGTAGAAATCCCCGTAGGCTCAACCTCAATTTTGGGGATGAAATTTTTGTTTTGTTTATTGGGATTTGTAACATCCCATTTCCGGCTAGAGCCCTAGGAGTCGGTCTGTCATGACAGAACCCTAGGAAACCCAAGAATTGAAGTCCATCGACAAGAATTTCGAGTCACGGGTTGGTCACGCCCGTGACCGACCCGTCACGCCCGTGACCTAGTGCGTGACCCCCTTCGACGATCATCGATCTCAGGAAGACGATCGGCAAACTTAGAATTTGCATCATAGGTCTATCACGCCCGTGACCGACATGTCACGCCCGTAACCTAGGGCGTGACCCCCTTCGACGATCGTCGATCTCAGGAAGACAATCAGCGAACTCAGAATTTGCATCACGGGTTTGTCATGCCCGTGATCGACATGTCACGCCCGTGACCTAGGGCGTGACCCCCTTTGACGATGGTCGATCTCAGGAAGGCGATCGGCGAACTCAAAATTTTCTACACGGGCCTGTCACGCCCGTGACCTACGTTTTACGCTTGTGACAAAGGACGAAACGTCAGCCAGGCTGAAAATTACTTTAACACATGCCAGAATTAACTCTGATTATGGGGAGTTACAACAGGAGTATTTATGAGCCGTTTCCTTCTCTAATCAATTAATAAAATGAGGAAGAGTTGGTCCAATAGGAAATTGCCACTTGGACACATCATTTCATCTTCCACCTTTTCATCTCCCTCCACCATAACCGAAATAATATTAAGAGGAGAGCCTTCATGGGCATAAATGCTTACCCTTTTTCCTTCCCACTTGGTGATCTATAAAAGCCCCCTTAGAACAAGATGAGAAGTTTACACTCTTGACAAAATGGATTTGATTTGTTGTTCTTGCTGTAGGAGAAGTTCGGGAACGCCACCACCACGCCATGACAATCTGACGTTTATCTCGCCTCCAAACCGCGAACAAGGTCCTCCTCTACTTCTTCTCTTATGGGTAGATCTTAGGATCTTAGAAAGAAAGTTCGTGCTCAACGGAGCCGGACCTATCTCGTGTTTTCTTGGAAAACCCATGAAAAATATGTTTTTCGGGTACGCCGGAAGCCGCCACCTCCGGCGGCCAAACCACCGCCGACCGATAGCCATCGCCTCGACGGAGGTGGTGGCTGGCCAGGGAAGTGACCGGACGGCCGATGACGGATTGCGGAAGAGCTACTGGAAATATAAGTTTGTCTGGTTTCAGTTCTCGGGTTCTGTAGAAGATGAACAGTAAAACATATTTATAATATAAAGTTTTGTATATAGTATATAAGGAAAAATATATATATAATGGGTGTATTTTGATGCTGAAAAACGAAGAACTTAGAGGCCGATTTAGGAAAAATAGCCAGTCACGAAAGTTGTATCCCTTTGAGTCTAGATTAATTTAAAATTGATTTCAACTCGTTTGGGTAAGCGGTTTGACCACAGCACCCATTTTAGTGGGGGATATACCAAGAGTTGTGCAGAAAATAAAATGAATGCACAGTCTTCGTCCCTTGTTCCAAATAACCTAAAATTTGGGCAGGGGGTTACTCTTAGCCATACCTAGAGGCTGTCAAAAAATGGGAATTTTTGGAAACACTTCGCCTAAGGTTTTTGGTTTTAATTTAATAAAGTTAGAGTAATTTATTTAAGTGGTCAAGTGACCTCCAAACCTCCCAAATTTTGGTGAGTGGTCCCTGGCTATAAAACCTAGCTCTGTACAAAATTTCAACTCATTTGGACGAGTTTTGGGTAGGAATCACCTATCCTTAACTAGGCATTAATGAGGCATTTTTGAGTAAAAGTGCACTAAGAGGTTGGAATGGTCAAATCACCTCAACAGAGGCTGATATTTTGACCACTGACTTAGAAGGGTTATTATAACCCCCTCGGATAAAATGGTGTGGTTTAGGGTTGATTTACCCTAGGATCCAATTTCAAACCCTAAATGGAGGGTTGTGAAGGACATGGGGGCAAATTCCCTCGTATTGCCTTGAAATTCTGTAGAGTCGACGTTAGCATAATATAAATCATCTGGATGGATTCTCGGAGGATTTGGAGATAGGTAGATATCTCAAAACCCTAACCTTAGTTTTAGTGTAAAATACCAATTAAGTAAAATCTGTCGCTAAACATTATCTAAAAGCTGTGAAACTCGGGTAGAGTGAGTTTTGGAGTGGGTAGAATCTATAGCAATTTTACTGGAATTGTTTGATGTTTATTTCCAGCACTTCATTTGTAAAGTTTGTTATAGTCTTAATTGATGTTTTAATTATTTGGATCTTTCTATTTATTGAAACCCCATGAAATCTTGGAAGTAAATGTTTTAGGTCAGAATGGTTGCTCCTGAATTTTTGTATAATTTTTAGTTGAGGAAATCTAGTACTTCATTCACTAATAATAAAAAGGGATTTTATGGTTTAAAAATTAATTATAGATGATATTGCTATTGAAAAATTATAAGACTTAGGAATTGAGACATTCAGGCTTTTATATGCTTGTAGACATTTATTCCTGATTTTTAGAATCCTAGTTACGACACTTTCTTTACAAGTCCAACTTAAAAAGATTTTTGATAATTAATTTATTCAGAGATTAATACTTGCTGAAAAATTATGAAAGTTGGCCAATACTATTTTTAAGGTTGTATCTGCATAATATAATTAATTTATAATTTTTAGATGGATATTCTCTATACTATTCATAAATAACGAAAGATAGAAAATACTGCTAAAATAGATTTTGTGCCTTTTTGATGATAGAAAAATTGTGATACCTTCGATTTACTATATTGAGATAGCAAGATATTTATAATAATTTTATTGGACATCTTACATGAGTACTTAGGGTAGTTCATGTTCAAAGCGGTAGCCCATGGAATTTTTGAGGAAATTAATTAAATGCCAGATAAATTAGGAAAATTATAGTTTTCTGATTATAGGCTAATCATATCATGATATACCTCCAGTAAATAAGTTAGGGCATTTGGATCAGTATTTGATCATTTCCTAACCGGTTCGACATATAACATAGGATAGTTTGCAATTAACAATTTGAGTTAATAGTCATAGGATACGATGTGTCACAACATTGGAGTTAGTTAATCTGCTTAATTGGATGGATGTGAAAGTATTCACCATATAAGGATGGGAAGGTTAGTGAGAAGTGGTGTTGGCTAGAGTTAAGAGGTGCTCGGGTTCGACAAAACATCGTCTTTCCCGAAGAGAGGAAGGTTAAAAATCACACTAGGTTAGTCTATCGAAATATGAGAAGGGAATGGGTAAAGGGAATGAACTAATAACAATAAGTGCCTTGCGAAAGGGAACGATGAGCTTCAGCTACCATCATAGTTCTTAGTGCCATTTGAGAGCCCTTCACAGGGGATACCGGGGGCAGTCCTGGGTTAACGTAAACTATAATAACAAACTGAAAAGAGTAACCTAGTAATTAGGATCTCACATTTCACAAACACTGTTAGCACAGGAAGGCTGTTGGGAGCTTCGACTCGGTTGGTTAAGAGATGGACGGAATGGTCCGGGGAGCTTCGGCTCGATTGGTTAAGAGACGGACGTTTTGGTCTGGGGAGCTTCGGCTCGGTTTTTGTTTGATTACAATTAAATTTGCATGTGCCTAAAAGGAAAGAAAATTAAGGTGGTGGGTCTTCGGTATTGGAGGGTCGATGCACCGACGCAAATACGCTTGCTCGGCAAGTGTGGTTAGCACTTCGCCAATAGAAGTCCGGTGCGCCAGCCGACAAGAGTATGCAGGAGTCCGCTTTTTGCACCAAGCGTTGAGGTGTACGATATGTCTGACCGGTAGTGCTTTTCTGGTTTAGAGGTGGGCGAGGCCCAACCCACTGCTTCCGTCTGCCACTACGGAGGTATCCTGGGAGGTAACAGCTCCGAAAGGGGGAACTAAAGTTCTGTGTACACAGAGTCGGGTGTGTTTGTATTGCTCTTGCATGATTCATCATACCCACTAGCATGTCATGGCATAATCGATTCATTTAACCCCTGACACCTAATGTATAAGTGGAATGGGACGCTTATACATTAGGACTTGCAAAACGACCCCTTGCTCTATAAGCTTGTGTGGGCAAGTTTATAAATAAAGGTTAAATTATATATATATATATATGCTGCTGTTTGATAACCGACACCCCAATGTATAAATTAGTATGAGAATTTTTATACGATGGGAGCCTTACAGAAGACCCCATGGATTATGTGTTCTCACATAAGTGAATGTTACTTTTCATATTTCATCTTATTGCCCTTATTTACTATAGAATTGCTAGTTTAGTTCCGCTTCCACCTGTTTCTTTTGATTTATTCTCCACCTTAATGTCCTTCCCTTTCTTCCTCTCCGCTCGGTGCTTAGGAGCCATGGGGGAAGGGGTAGGGGATGATAAGGCTTTGTCTTTATGACTAACGGTTTTCGAACCGCATCATTTTAGGGAATCGTGGAGCCCAGCACGGGGAGCATCCCTAGAGACCGGTGCACTATGAGATGGGGCAGTCTAGCTCCGGAGTTCATGCAGCCGGGACCGTGAGTCTCGACCTTGAGCAGGTGTTCTGTTTTTTCTTCCGCATGAGTGATTTGTAGTGAGGACATGATGTACCGGGCAATAACCCGTATTTTAGTACTCTGATATATTATTTTGTGGACACTCCCTTCGTGGAGACTTTTATTTCTATATATGTGATTTTTTCTGTGGACTTGCTTTTACTTCATTGTGATACCTTTCTGTGATGGAATTGGCCGGCAGAAGCGGCGCTTTGTGGTGATGACCCTTCAGGGCGTGAAGGTGTCACCGCAAAGGGGCGGTTCTGGGCCTAAGACCCCGGTGTTTTAAAAGAAAAAAAAATGGGGTCTTACAGACAAACCTTAATACCAAGCCCCGGGTGTGTGCTCTTATGGGTTTGCATGGCCAGTAATTCCGAGCATAAAATAAATAGGTTTGGTGAGATTGGGCAACCTTGTCGTAACCCGCATGTAGCATGTGTAAGACCCCTCCTCCTTATTAGGGAGTAATCCGGGTCTTATGCTAGGAACTGTCGTCTTACGTGATACTAACTCTTGGGTTAGTCATCACTGCATGACGCCGATCCTACCAGCTAGTACGATCATTCAACCCTTAGGCCAATTAGAGAAAAGAAATTAAATAAATATCCACTAGTCCACAAGTCACAACATCATCATCATATAAATGAAAGTCCACAATGAGTACAACAAAAGAGAGTAAGGGCTTATGCTCGGTACATGCCAAAATGAAAAATACAACCCCTTTCTAACAATATCACTAAGCGTAAGCTAAAACTAAACTCTCATCATCATCACTTGACGCCGAGTAATAGTAGTGATGCGCGTGAAAGTCTTTAGTTTCAAAGATAGTTAAATCACCTAGAGGGGGGAGGGTGAATAGGTTTCTTAGTCTCTTATAACTATCTTTTATTTTCTTTTTTTAAGTGCTATGTGAGTGAGTAGTTATTTGCTTTCAAGGCATACACAACCTGCAATCAAAGAAACAACACAAAAAGCATACAGAAGAAATATAGTGGTTCCCCAGATTATGGGTATGTACACTTTCCCTCCCACCTTTCTTACTTATAGTTAGAAAAGACACTTCTCCAATCTCGGTTGTTAAGAGCTTATAACACGATCCCGCAGGACCACTAAGTCTCCTCCAAGACCTACAGATCAGGCACAAGGCCCTACAACTCAGTGATCCAAAGATCACCTACCTCAGGCCCAAATGCCCTACAACTCAGGCTGGTAAGACAGCCTTACCTCAGATCCACATGAGATCCTACTTCAGAGATAATGACTCTCCTACCTAAGGCACAAAGGCTCTACCTCAGATCCAAAGGATCCTACAACTCAGGCATAAGTGCCCTACCACTCAGAGAGAATGACTCTCCTACCTCAGGCTCAAAAGCCCTACAGCTCAATGATCAACAGATCACCTACCTCAGATCTAAACTGGATCCTACAGCTCAGATTCAAACTTGAATTCTAGTATTCAGGTCAAAGCCCTACTCTCAGATTCTAAACAGAATCCTACCTCAGACAAAATTGCCCTACATCTCAAATACAAGCTTGGATCCTACCTCAGAGCAAATTTTCTCCTACCACTCAGATCCAAAAGGATCCTACAAGGTGGAAGTGGGTTGGTGAGTTGGTCTTGACACAAGAGATATTTCTCTGTGCCAAACTTCTTGACTGAGATAAAGCCCAACTTTGACTCTAGGGAAATAATCCCAGAGTCTACTACTACCTGAACTGAGTAATACTAAGTCCTATCTAATTGTTCTTATCACCAGAAAATGTTCCTGCTGGAACTGAGAAGTAACTACAACTAGCCTTGCGGCCACTTGAACTGAGAGAATCCCAATCCTAACTTCTTCATAGCAATAAGAGTAGATCTTTAATGTTGTTCTGCTTGTGTTGAGAAGTTACCTGCATACCTATTACTCTGCTTCTTCCTGAACTGAACCCGAGGCTCAGTCAAAACTTTGGCTCCCAAGAATTAGTCTCCTGAGGCTGCTTTCAGATCACTATTTCTTCAAGGTTTCTTCTTCATAGCTTCTAGAGAATGTTCTTCAAAAATGATTGGCCGGATCTGTGAAAGTACCTGCAGCAAGGGTCAGCCCTTGTTTCCTCTTCTTTCTCAGAGAATCACTCTGAGCTTGCTGGTGCAGATAGAAAAGACACCAGCTATCTCTCTTGAAGCTATTAGAAACTGCAGCTCGGGTTAGCCCTGGGTTGCTATCCTTTTCTCATAGAGAATGTCACTAAACTTGCTGGTGCAGATGAAGATGACACCAGCTATCTTGCTGTTGATGATGGAGATGTCAATAGCTAACTTGAAGACCTTTTGGATTAGTTGATTTGAACTTTAGGCTTGACCTCAGCAACAATGATGAGGAGGACGAAGATGTTCCGCCGCTTTGCGAAAAGACAAAACCCTAAAAGATAATTTCTTCAATCTCATCTCTTCCTTTTCTATTCCGCTGATCAACGACTATTTTGACTCGTGGGCCCCACTGAGATTGACAGTTGCAACTTTGCTTTTGCTTTAATTGTAGTATTGCAGGCAAGCGGCTATATTTGTCGTGTACTATAGCTTTCTCGCAATATATTTGAATTTTGTTGACTTGTTGACTTTGCTAACGTCACCATCTGTGGACTTAGCCAAAATCAAGCATTAGTAGTATAGGTGTTGAGTGAGTAAGCATCATTCAACGCAGAAATACTTAGATAGAAAATCTGTCACTAAGCATTGAGTGAGCAACCTTCACTCAATGCCAAAACACTTAGAAAAACTTCTCTACCATTAGGCATTGAGTGTGCAACCTTCACTCAACACCAAAACACTTAGAAAATATTTTAGTCATTTGGCGTTGAGTGAGTAAGCTTCACTCTATGCCAAAACAATTAGAAAAATCTTTCTCCTCTTGGTGTTGAGTGAGTAAGCTTCACTCAACGCCATACTACTTAGAAATAATTCTAGTCATTTGGCGTTGAGTGAGCAACCTTCACTCAACACATTTGGACTTAACCGTTTTTCCTACTTGGGAAGCATTGAGGGCGTTTAGTATGTCTTCATCACTCAACGACATATTACTTAGACAAATTTTTCCACTTGGCATTGTGTGAGTAAGCTTCACTCAATGCCAAACTACTTAACAGATATTCTTCTGTTATTTGGCATTGAGTGAGTAAGCTACACTCAATGCATTTGGACTTTGCCAATTTTTTGTTAAATCACAGTCTCTGACTGACTAAGGTACAGTCAACGCTTTTTATCACATGGCATTGAGTGAGTAAGCTTCACTCAATGCCTGTGGACTTGGTCAAATATTTACATAGATTTTCTTTGGCTATGACTGACTGAGCAATACTCAACGACTATTTTGATGTTATGACATTGAGTGAGTGGACTTCACTCAATGCCTGTGGACTTACCCACATTCTTGCTATTTCTTCTTTGGCTTTGCCTATCTCACAACTTTTAGCTGTATGGCATTGAGTGAGAAGACTTCACTCAAATACTGTGAATTTAGCCACTTTCTCAGCTTGCAACAACTTTTAGATGTATGGCATTGAGTGAGTAGATTTCACTCAATGCTTGTGGACTTAGCCATTTTCTTAGCTTGCCAATTCTTTGGATTTGACTATACAGACAATACTCAATGCTTTTACTTACCTGGCGTTTAGTGAATAGACTTCACTCAATGCTTGTGGACTTTCCTGAATTCCTGCACCTTGTGTTGAGTGGGCTTGCTTCACTCAATTCCTGTGGACTTGGGCAAATTCCTGCCTGTCCAACATCTATGTTTGTGTCCACCTTTCATCCTTGTGATCCCCTATCATAAAATTAAAATACCTGTCCTATCAATGTTATAAGGACCAACCTGCATGCATGAAATTAAGAATACATCAAACACAACTTTGTGTATGTCATTGATATGATTGACTTTTTCAAATCTTGGACATTGTGGGCAATGGACCCAACAATCTCCCCCTATTTGAAGAAGTCAAAACCCTCAATCAAATGAGTCAATGACATACGCTAACTTATGCAGCATTAATATCTCAACTTGAAAAACATATAATAAGAGAAGTTATAGTTACCATACTTTCTTGCATGCAGGGCACACTTGCTCCTGCTCCCCCTTAATTACTGCTAACACTTACATCTTTCTTACATCTTTTCCCTCCCCCTTTTGACTTCTGTAAATAGTTAGGGAGTTTTAGATTATCTACTCCCACTTTTTGAGTACAGACAAGCCACTCTAGCAGCTTTTAAACCACTTGAATCTGTCTTTGCAAGTGCTTGACTTGCTCTCCCTCAATTGAAGCATCCTCTTATATACTTCCTTGTATACATTCTAGTCTAAACCTTGAGATTATAGTCCTTTTACTGATATTGTATCCATAGAATTTGTGAACTTCAATATAGTCTTGTGGTGATACCACTGATACACCACATCAGTGCAACCCCTTGACACTTGAGTGGTCCAATAATCTACTTGAGCTGGATCCTATCATTCATCCCCCTGACCTAATGCCACTCCTCTTCTCCTATAATAACATTATCCTTTCAGCAACAGTAGTGATGATCTTTGATCCATGGTAGTAGCTGCTGATCTTGCTCCCCCTCAACAGGAGCACCTCTATCACCATATCTAATGGACACATGAGTCTATTTAAGTTTTGATACTACTTAGGATCTTTATATTCTTTATCCCCCATCAAACACTTATCTACCTACAAGATAAATAAATCCTACAACACAAATAAAATTAGGAGCAACTAAATCTATCCCAAATTCCACATACCCAACTCAACCTAGAGGGTGTTGAACATGACTTCATCTAGTGGTATGATAATTATGTCAGCCACTTACTTGTCTGTGAGGAAAAACTCAAGGCTGAGTTCTTCCTTTCCCACATGCTCCTTAATTTATTGATACTTAATCTCAATAAGCATAGTCCTGCTATGAGGGACATGATACCTAGCAGTTGAGATTTAACTAGTAGAATCATAATATATGGAGTTCTACTTATCTAGAGGTTATGGCCCCGGAGCTGATGCTAGATCCACAACAGTTGAGCACAACCGCTTCCTTGCACCATGCTTGGTCACTTCTTGCTGAGCAAGGTCCTTTCCATTCCTTTGTTAATAGACTTGTCTCTGGCTTCAGCTTTCTAATCAGTATCACAAGAGTGTTCACCCCACTGAGCACCATCTTGATCATCACACTGGATTCCATACAGTCCTTCTTGAATAGGAGGAATGTTGTATGCATACTGTTTAAGCCCCAATAAACTTCTTGCATTGGCAACCCACACATCATTATCCCCCTTGATCATTGCCTTTATCTTTGATCATGACAAGTTACCACTCCCATAGTGATCATACCACTTGACTATGGATCATATCTCTTGAGTTAATACCACTGACCCAACTATTCTATGCCACTTAATACCACTTGATCAGTCCCTTCTCTTCCTAGCTGATTACAGATGATACCACTAGTGTAGCTGTCAGCTTCCTCTCTTCATGAGGCTAAATTTGCTTCTACAACTACTGGACTTTGAGACCACTTGAACCTTGAGTTATCTTTCCTTGAACCATCCTTTCATTCTGATCCCAAGTCTTTCTTTAAACTGTTATTCCCATAGGAATATGCTGACTTGTATCAATACTAGCTAGAGCAAACCAGCTGTTCTTGTGAACTTGCTCACTTACAGCAGTTGCAATCATCTGGATAGTCGCCCTCTCATCCTCAACATTGTCCATATGGATGATCTGAACTTCAGAAGTATTCTTCTGATTTTTTTGGAGCTAGAGAATCTAAAACACCAATTCTTTAGACAAGACATTAAGCTTTCTAGACTGAACTAGACTGTATTGTCTCCCCTCAATAATTGCACCGATTCTGTCAACACAGCTCACTAACTTGGACATCCTTTGCTACAGGTTCAGATAATGTTGAAACGTGAGCACACTTCTTTTCTGCATTTTTTAAAAGTACAAGACAATGAGGATAAACAGCCTCTTCAATAATGCTCTCAAAAGAGAAACCTTTGCTTTCCATAATAATGGGTACAGTCTGCTTTCTCTTCAATAATTTGCTGGTGTGGTAGCAAAACTTTGTTTAACAAGGCAATCCTGCTGGATGGATCCAGCTAGCCTATGCCCAAGACTTGTGCAACACTTTGTTTGCTGAGTAGACAGCAATACTTTTTCCCATCACACAGGCATCTTGATGTTTAATGGATGTATTCAGCTGGTCTTCATCCATGTCCTGTGCACTTGTACTTCTTTAGGATTTTACACAACATTCTCTTCCTCTTAGGCAGTAAGAGGAGTAAACTTGATGGTCTGTTTACCCATCTGAATGAGTTCAGTTGTCTACCTAAATCTCCTAGAGGGGAATGAATAGGTGAGTTGTGCGTCTATTTGCGAAATAAAAATTTTAGCGATCTTGCACACAAATCAACCAAGCAATCACAGAAGACAAAAGATTTATAGTTGTTCCCCAACCTTGGGTACATCCACTTTCCCTCACCAATCGAGTAAACCACTAAACTCTGCTACTCCACTATCTCGGATTGAAAATCAATCCTACACCTCGGAACTAAGTTCCTACAATCTCGATCTAAATGGATCTACACTCGGAAGGTAAAACTTCCTACAACTCGGAGAAAAATCTCCTACAAGAATTGATAATACAAAAATTGAAAATACAAACAAATGATCTTCGAATCTTGAAATATTGTGGCTGGATCTTGTTCTTTGAGAGTTGCGGCTTTATCAGATTTGTTGAAGAAGAACTCACGGCTTGAACGAGATCTGAAGATTTCCTTTTGACTTCCCCTGATCGGAACGATGTTGGAAATAGAATAACTCCCGCGATCAAGAAATCAATCTTTTGTCTAAATCCTTTAGTCGAAAACCCTAACTCTTGCACGATAAAAATCAGCTGCGGCGGCGGGTCTTATTTTGGAAAGAGAGAGAGAGAGGATTCAGAGAACTTGAGAAAATATGACAGCGTGTAGATCCTTCTTTCTTGGTATTAGGGTTAGTCGGTTGACATGACCTAATATAGGATCTCACTAACGGTCATAATTAGTCTTAATGACGTACACGTGGACCAATCACATCATGTGATTTGAAAATCCCGTCAATCTGGACTTAACAGAAATTCTGCAGAAAATGAACTTCATTTCTCGAGTGAAAAGGTATTTCTCGAGAAGTAAGATTTATTACTCGAGAAGAAGAATGAAGATTACACGAGAAAGAGTTTCTGAAATTACTCGGGAAGAGGAGTTATTTCTCGAGAACTAAAGCTCTACTCGAGAAGTAGAATGATGCTTCTCGAGAACAAAGACTTATAAAAAATATTTTCTGATTCTGGAAAAGATTACTCGAGAATAGGAGTTTATTTCTCGAGAGAAAGAAAATATCTCGAGAACCAAGAATATCATTTCTCGAGAACTAAGGGTTGTTCTCGAGAACTATACTTAGAAAATTTTCTGAGATATCAAATGAATACTCGAGAAGTAGAGAAAGAGTGTACTCGAGAACTAAACTTAGTTAATCGATAACTAAATTAATACTACTCGAGAACTAAAGATAGTACTCGAGTAATGTTACTGATTACTCGAGAACTCAACTTTTTACTACTCGAGAACTAAAGGATTACTCGAGTAATGGACTTAGAGAATTTCTATTTTTAAGAAAATTTTTCATTTGAAAAAAAACTCATCACCAACATTTCATCCTTTGATCCAAGTACTTGAATATGAAATGTATCCAAATAGAGAGGCTACACATGTGTCAACACCTTGTATCACACAATGAGGGATTACATTATGTGGTCCTGTGTTTATGACCCACTACAGATTGACATTGATCCACACTTAGCAATAGAATCCTGCAAACACATAACTAAAAAAGAATATCAAATACAACTTAATTCATCTTAGTTCAAGGATGACTTCTTGCAAATCTGGGTTATTGTGGATGCAATACCCAACAATCTCCCCCTATTTGTAGAAGTCATAACCCTCTACACTAAGGTGTATTATTTCATAATAAAAAGAACTGGAGATGAAAAGTTTAAAATAGAATGAGATGCAAGAAATAAGAAAAACACATAATTATCAAAACTAGAGTTTATATAATCAGAATAGTTTTAGATTTCATGTCTACATTCATTCAATCCATTATCTCAAAAATCAAAAGTTCTGTTCTGGCTCTATTGCTGTGGATGTTCCTTGCCATACTTTTCCTATTGCCTCCTTAGATAACTAAATGGCTTAGGATAGTACTTTGGAGGTGCCTTTGGATTATTTCTGCCATACTCTCTGTCATATATCCTTCTCTTCATGAGAGATTTTTCATACATTTCCCATTTAGCAAAACTGTAATGTAGATCTCTGCTTTCATTGTAGTCCATTACAAGCTTCAGAGTATCTATAATCAGGGTCTTGGAAGTAGGGCTCCATATTTCAGCATACTCTTGAGCTTTCCTCTTCTCTATCTCAGGATTGGGAACTGATTTAGAGGCAGAGGGACCTTCACCATATTTCCTTCTCTTTGGAATGTGGACTTCAGGTAGGTCCTGGGGAATAATGTCACCCCATACTTGAGTGTAAGACTCTAGAGGAATGGTTTCATCAGAAGGTCTAGGAGAGAAGGTAGGCATAGGAGCAGGAGCAGGCATCTGAGCAGACTGACTTTTAGCAAGTGGATTGCGATGATGAGGAATAATATTTGGATTTGCTTAAAAGTCTGAAAAGATCTGATTGTGCATCCAAACTGTTGTATCATATGTATGAAACTTTACAGACTGGATTTGAGCAAGCACATCCTTGTTGATTTCTGTTAACTTTTCATTCCAAAGAGCATTAACACTTTTAGTGAAATCTTCTACAAGTTTGGCTACATGTTATTTTACCAGGGTCTCCCCCGTTTTGATTTCTACACATAGAGTGTTTATTGTGTCATCTTTGAAAGTGCCAACTTACTCACATACTTTCATAACATTTTCTTGTGCTTTCTTCTCAAGGAAAATCTGATTGCTTGCCAGGGTTATGCATTGATTCATGACTTCACCAACACTTGTAATAATGTGATCTAAGACTTTTCCACCAGTCTGAAAGAGATGTTTCAGTTGATCTATGTTATGTTGGATTTCATCAAATCCTCTGCTCATTTCTTTTTCAAGAGTAGTAACTTGATTTTGCACTGATTTTAAGGAATCATCGAAGTGCTTTCTTTGGTCAGCCAACATCTGTTCAATTTTACTTAATATATCAGAAGAATTGGTAGAAGTAGAAGCAGTAGCAGCAGTAGGAGAAACAAAAGCTGGAGGAGGAGCTGCCCAATGAACAACATCTTCAATAACTATAGAGCTTTGAGCTCTTTTGGTGTGAGAAAGAACAATTTCTTCTTCTTCATTAGTGAAGACAGGAAGAGAGAAGTCAAATCTTCTCAAGGATTAGATCGCTAGCTAGCTGCCTAACAGCCGCCAGCTAGCCACCTAACAACCAATGTTAGTTTCCTTAACACAACTGCAGTAAGCCACCAGATCGCTGTTGCGGCAAGACACAGACCGCTGCTGCGGTAAGCCACCAGAACGCTATTATGGCTAACTGTCAGACCACTATTGCGCCAAGCCACCAAACCATATTTGCTAGGATAAGCTACCAGTGAACCAGGCTGCTTGAACAAACTGCCAGACCGCCCGATAAACTAGCCACCCGACTAGAAAGTCAAACCGCCAAACTTTAACAATTGGATTGGCACCATGCCAAAATTGATTGTGCGACAAAGAAAATCACTTTGAGGCATGGGGAGTCTGAGGTCGTTTTCCAAGGTATTAAATTCGCACCTCGAATGTTGTTATCTTCAATCCAGGCTCTTAAGGCCCATATGAGAGGGAAAAGGGTATATATGATATGTTTCGAACTAAAAGAGATGACGACAAGTATGAAAGACGTGTCGGTGGTGTGGGATTTTCCTGAGGTATTCCCCGAGAAGCTGTCGGGATTACCCCCACATAGAGAAGTGAACTTTCAAATTAAACTAGTACCGGGTGCCAATCGAATCTATCAGACCCCTTACCGAATGGCCCCAAAGGAACTCACTGAGTTTAGAGTTCAGTTGCAGGAGTTAGTAGAATCAGGGTTTATTCATCCCAGTTCATCACCATGGGGAGCCCCTGTTTTATTTGTCTAGAAGAAGGATAGAACACTTCGGTATTGCATAGATTATCGGGAGCTCAACTTATTGACGCTGCATAACACCTATCCTATACCCCGGATCGACGAGTTATTAGATCAGTTGGTGGAAGCGCATTGGTTTTCCAAATTGGATATACGCTCGGGGTACTATCAGTTGAGAATACAAGAGGAAGATATTCAGAAGACAGCATTTAGCTCAAGGTACGGCTTATACGAGTTCACGTTGATGCCGTTTGGTCTCACGAACACCCCTTCGGTATTCATGAGTTTGATGAACAGGGTGTTCGAGCCGTATTTAGACATCTTCGTCATCATCTTCATCAATGACATTTTGGTCTACTCGAAGACTGAAGAGGAGCATGCTGAATACTTGGCCTTAGTTAAAAGAGCACTCGTTGTTTGCTAAGTTCAGCAAATGTGAGTTTTGGCTCTAAGAAGTTGCATTCTTGGGCCTTGTGATTAGTGGTGTTGGATTAGCAGTATACCCAGCCAAGGCGCGTGTCGTGAAGGAATGGTCTCCTTTGAAGCCAGCGGCCGATGTACGGAGCTTCCTTGGACTTGTTGGATATTATTGCAAGTTTGTGAAGGGATTTTCAAAGATCTCCCTCCCTCTCACTGCCTTAACGAAGAAAGGCATGCCATATGGGTGGACACCCCAGTATGAGACTGCATTTCAAGAGCTGAAGGATCGACTTACCACCACACCCATCCTAGCTCTTCCATCAAGAAAAGAAGAATTTCAAGTCAACACTGATGTGTCCTATCATGGAATGGGGATAGTATTGATGCAACACGGTCACGTGAATTCTTATGCTTCAAGACAGCTGAAGAAGCACGAGGGAAATTATCCAGTGCATGATTTGGAGTTGGGAGCAGTGGTGTTCGCCTTAAAGGTTTGGAGGCACTATTTATATGGCATCCACTACGAAATCTTTTTGGACCAAAAGAATCTGAAGTATGTTCATTCTCAAAAGGAGTTGAATTTGAGGCAGCGACAATGGCTAGAATTTTTGTGTGATTACGAGTTTACATTGAACTACCACCCTGAGAAAGCAAACTCTATGGCTGATGTATTGAGCAAAAAAGTACAGAAGTCGAGCCCTAAGTCTCGGATGATGAGTATGGAATTGGCTCGAGTGCTGGAGGAAATGGCAATCACGTTGGTGTGTAAGGATCATTCTAAGATGTATACTGAGTACTTAACTGTTATGAGTATAATTTGTGAAATTCGAGATCGAATTCGGGCAGAGCAAGGGAAGGATGCTACTCTGGCCCTTGTGATTAAGACAATTGAGGATGGATCTACTAAAGCGTATTCTCTGAAGGATGGCCTCATTAATTTTCGTGGCAGGCTCTACATTCCCAAGGGAGGAGAAATCCAGGAAGATATTTATAGAGAGGCACAATGATCTATGTATTTGGTGCATCCCGCGATTTCCAAGATGTATAATGACTTACGAAAGACCATGTTCAGGCTAGGAATGAAGAGTTCTATTAAGTATTATATTACACACTATGAGGCTTGTCAGAAGGTGAAGGTGGAGTGTAGGAGCTCGGGAGGACTGTTACAACCATTGCCCATTCCAGAGTGGAAATTTGCGGAAATCTCCATGGATTTTGTTCACGGCCTTCCCCGATCACGATCAGGGAATGACTCAGTTTGGGTGATCGTGTATCGCTTGACTAAGGTCGCCAGGTTTATTCTAATAAGGAAAGAGACGCATGTGGATGTATTGGTACGTCTCTTTGTGGAGCAGTTTGTACTGTACCATGGAGTGCCTAAGACGATAGTCTCCGACTGTGATGGTCACTTTACCTCCAAGGAGTGGAAGGCAGTTCAAGCTTATTTGGTTTCTTGCCTTACCTTTAGAATGGCTTTTCATCCTCAGACGGACGGTCAGTCTTAAAGGACCATCAGAACTATAGAAGATCTATTGAGGTTTTGTGTATTGAATAGAGGGGAGTCGTTGGAAAGGCTCTTATCCACTGGTGGAATTTTCATACAACAATAGTCATCAAGCTCACATCGGGATGACACCCCACTAAGCACTTTATGGAAGGAGGTGTAGAACAACTTTATCATGGGTGCAGGATAAAGATCCGAAGATTTTGGGAATCGAGTATATAGATGGCACCGATGCTATGGTTAGATTGATACGAGATCGCATGCTTGTGGCTCAGAGTCGACAGGCAAAGTATTATAACATGGAACATAGGATGGTGGAGTTTCAAGTGGGTGACAAGGTGTTTTTGAAGATCCGGCCAATGCATGGAGTGTCACGTGTGCGTGGTAGAAAGAAGCTCAGCCTGAGATATGTGGGTCCTTATGTTATATTGGAGAGAATTTTCCCTTTAGCCTATCGGCTGGAGCTACCACCAGAGCTGGAAAATTTGAACGACGTCTTCCTTGTGTCGTCGCTTCGGAAAGCACTCCTACAGCCTGATCAGCTTGTCCCCGCTACATATGGAGTAGTGGAAACTGACTGATCTTTTTGACTAGAGCTGATGTGGATAGTGGACACCGAGACAAGGAACTTGCGTGTAAAAAGTGTTCCTTTGGTGAAGGTCCTGTTGTCTAACCACAAAAAAGAGGAATACACTTGGGAGTCGGTGGACTTGATGCAGAAGCGCAACTCAGAGTTGTTTCCCCAAGGTATATTTAAAGGCCTATTAATTTTCATGTTTTACCTTCCCCATAGCCTTAAACTGATTTCGGGGATGAAATATTTTATTTTGTTTATAGGATTTGTAACGTCCCATTTTGTGCTAGACCCCTCGCACGCGTTTTGAGTCTAGAGAATCGACTCAGTCTCAGGGTGCACCGGAATCGACAAGTAAAATTCATCGGATATCGTCGCGGATATCCGACAAATTCGTCGAGTATGACTTGCGTACTTTCATTGAGGCCAGTACTATTCGTCAAATATTATCACATAACACTTCACGCACTCGACGCTTTAAGAGGGATGGACTTGATAATTTCAACTAAGAAGAATTCATTGAATATGACTTGCATACTTTTGTTGAGGCCACTACTATTCGTCGAATATCGTCACATAACACTCGACGCACTCGACGCATGAAGAGAGCTGGACTTGGTAATTTCAGCTAAGGAGAATTCGTCGAGTATGAATTGTTTACTATCATCAAGACTGGTGTTATTCGTCAAATATCATCACATAACACTCGACGCACACGACGCGTGACTTGGAAGAATTTGGCGGGATAAACTTAGTAAAATTTTGTTAATCTAAATTCGTCGGATATCGTCGAGGAAATCCAATGAATTCGTCGAGTGTGACTTAAATAATTTGTCGAGACTGTTTAGAGTATTAACCGATTCGTTTAGTATATAAGGTGAATTGGACTTAGAAGATTTTCGGTCTGAAGGGTTGAGAAGAATTCGTCGGAAATGTTAAGTTGATTCATCGATATGACACAGGTAATTCCGACGATTCGTCGAGTATGAATAGGGATACTCGATGAATCTACCTTAGACGTTTTTGCGGCCCGGGACAAATTTGATGTCTTATACATACGGGCTGAACCGGATTTCGAGATGTGTGTTGATAGCTTCCTTGGACCAGTTTTTTCAATAAGACTAAATTTAAGTAATAATGGGCGGTCCAATGAGGAGGTGACATGTGGCAACATGACTTAACCCTAATGCATTGCTATAAAAAAGGAAGAAATAAGAAACCCTAGCCATCACTTCATTCTTCTTTGTCGATCCGTTACTTAGTAATGACTACTTTTAGTCATCGATTTTTGGGGTAGTTTAGTATGCAAAATGCCTAAGTTGATTAATATTTTAGGCTTGTTATGTTTTTATTTCCTTTTTTAATAATATATTAATTCCTAGTTTAATTATTTGTTTTATGCATTTTTATATTTAATTTTATGTTCTATGTTTAATTTTATGTTCTATGTTAACTTGTGTTTTATTATGAATATAAATATTATTATGTTATGTTATGTTTGTTAAGTTTAGTTTAGTTTTAATAACCAATATTATGTTATGTTTTGTTATATAACTAATGTTATTATATTCCTTTTTTTTGTAGGTTCAAAGCCCAAGCATGATGAAGCCCACAATGGACCTACCCGAGCCCCCTCTTCAAGACCAACCCAAGCCCACTATTGGAGCAGCCCATTGAAGCCCAAGAAGCCCCCCTCATGTCAAACCCGACCACATGCATGCAATTCTTCATGCATGTGGCCGACCCCCTCCCTCTCTCTCCTCCTTTATTATTTTTTCCCTTTTTATTTCACATTCACCCCTTCTTTCCCTCTCACTCATGCTCATTTAAGACTCATCCATTCCCCCTCTAATGTTTAATTTTCTTTTATTTTTCCTAAAATAAAATGCATGAATCTAGCAATTCTCTCTCCCTCATTTAAATGACATTCATGCACCCTCTCCAACATGCATGGCCGGCCACCCCCTTGCCTACCACGAGTTTTTATATGACCTTGATTTATTTATATCACTATACTATAAAATTATAGGTACACTTGCATATTCGGATTGTAGTCCGTGAGACGATTTTTACGTATCAAGTTTTTGGCGCCGTTGTCGGGGATATTTTTGGCAATATTACGAAAGCACCGAGTTTATTACTTCTACTATTTTTTTAAAAAAACTTATTTATTTTAATTTTTCTACTTTCTAAAAAAAACCATCAAAAAATAAAATTTTTTTTTTAATTTTTCTCTTTCTTTTTGGTAACAGTTTATTTTTTTATGGAATCATCATCTTTTTGCGCTTTTTGCGGGTCGCCCGACCACTTTTATTCTGAATTTCTTTTGGGAACCCCTCCCTCTTTTGATTTCAAATTTTCTGGAGCAGGTCAAAGTGGCCAATTTGACCCTTACTCAGATTTTTATCCTACTTGGGAGATGGGGAACCCGTCTTATTTTTCTTATGATTTTACCCCGCAAAACGCCGTGCCTCCAAATTTTAATTCTACCGAAAATGAGTATCTTGAATTGAAAACTTCTATTGATAATATTAATTCGCATTTCAAAACCATTATGAATTATTTTTCTCGTGAGGCCGCATATTTTTTTTCGCCTTCTTCTCTGTCTCCTCCAATTTCATTATGTAATGTGTTACCGGATATCCCGGCTTGTCTTTTTCCTCTCGAGGAGGATAACTCTTTGGATATTCCGGATTGTTTCCTTTCTCTTTTGGAAGACACCTCTATGGATATTCTGGCGTGCTTCTTACCCGTTGAGGATGACGATACGTCTCCTATTTCTCCTTCTGAAGACGTTTGTGATTCCATTTCAATCTCAAATTCAACAGTTCCAAATTTTTCTATTTTTAGCGAATCTTTTTCTTCTTCTTCTTCTTTTATTTTAGATGACTCTCCTTTAGTTATTTCTGCCCCTTCTTCTCCCGAAATTTCACAAGTCTCTCTTTCTCCTTGTGAAATTTCCGTTGATGAATTTTTTTTTCTACTTCTTTTATTCCTCTTTCTATTTATTCTTCTTCTTTTTTCTTCTTCTTTTGACGATCCCTTCTTTCCCGTTTTACATATGATGGAGTTCTTCTATAACTCCGTCCGTTCATCTTTGTGCGTCATTCCCTTGAAGATTCCATCGCATGTCGGTGCGATTCTTCATTTCTTATTTTTTTTTTATTTACTCCCCTAAGCGCATACTTAGGGAGTTACCTCTTCATTTCAGTTTTTATTTTCCATTTAGCTAACCAATAACGTTGGACTCAGACGACGTTAAATATAGAGCGCTCTTGGGAGGCACCCCTTGCTTATCACTTTTTGTTCTTTCTTTTTATTTTTGTTTGCTTATTTTGTTTTACAGGAATAAAACCTCTGGCGGTTCGTTTGCCTCCATCCTTTCCTCCCTTCCTTAGGCCTGAGCCAATGTCCAGCTCAAGCATGGGGGAGTGACATCTGCATTTGGCCTTACGAATCTGGGGAAGTCATTTTCTTTTTAAGTATTTACTTTATTGCATCCCCCTCCTCTTTCTTCTTCTTTTTTTCTTTCTTGTTTTTATTTTTCATTGAGGACAATGCAAAATTCTAGCATGTGGGAGGGTTTAGTTGTTTTATTTCTTGTTTCTTTCTTTTCTAAAAAAATGTTTTATATTTCTACAAAAAAAAAACAAAAAAAAAGATTAGTATAGTTTTTTTTAAGTTTCTTTAGTACTGCTTTTATTTAGCCTTATCAAAAATAAAAAAATTAGAAAAATCAATATTTTTTTTAAAAAGATCATATTTCAAAACCCCAAAAAAAATGAAAAATGTCAGAAAAATCAAAAAAAATATAATAAACCCCTTGCTTAGTCTTTTTGTTATTTTCAGAAATTTAGTTTGAGTTTGTTTATAAGCATTTCTTTTATTTGCTAATCTTTTATTTCGTCATATTTAGTTAAATCTAATATTTAGTGATTTATTTTTGAGGATAATCTTATGATTTTAATTTGCTTAGAGTAATTTATTTAATACTTTTTCTCTTTTATTTTAAATAATTTCAATTTTGTAGTAATTTTGCTTAACAATTTTGGATTCGAATGATTATTACATCATGCTTTTAGATTCTTAAGAAATCTCAATCTACTAGTAGTTGCTCTCTAGTATTTTAGTTTATTTTCTAAAATCTTGTTTAACCCCTTATCCTTACAAAATTCTCTTTTTCTTTCTTTTATTGTTAGATCATATGTCATGGGAATAAGGAGATGTTAGTTCCTTATTCTCTGGTACACATATGCAACCCTGATAAAGAGAGGAATTAAAAGTTCATATATGTCATGGGAAGTGATAGGATGTTAGTCTATTATTTTTTGTATTATATATATATTTTATTTAAAAAAAATTGTGTGGGTGTGAAGAAAAAAATAATGATGATCACCTCCAATCAAAGACCTCTTCATGATGATTTCCTCCCTAAACCCCTTAGCCAATATTATTGTCTTAGTTTTTAAATTAAAATATTGGGAGAGCATAAGTAGTAGGTTGATTTTTTTTCTTAAGTTTCTTTCAAGTTATGGTTTTTATATTTTCAATCTGACCTTGTTTGTACTTTACTCATTTTTGAGTTCTAGTTAATTTATTAGAGAATTTTTGGCTAAATATTTCTCTCTTTTCACTTTAATTTCATAATTTAGGACTTAATTCGTATATCCCTAAATTTTATTTTTTGTTAGATTTTTATGTAAATAAATTTTTAGTTTAATTTAAAATTTTATGAATGTCACTACTAGAAAAATGGCTTTTAGCCACGATTTTTTTTGCCACGGGGGAAAACCGTGGCTAATACTGAAGTATTGGCCACGGTTCCTATTCCGTGGCTAATAAGCTAGTATTAGCCATGAATGACTAATCCGTGACAAATAACCCAACTTTTTGCGACAGTTTGCTTGTTTCGTGGCTAATAATCTAATATTAGCCACGAAAGCCTAATCCGTGGAAAAAAATCGGGTTTTTTTAGTCCCACACCGCCAATAAAAAGCTTGATTTTGGGTTTATATAGCCCATTCAAAATTATTATTTGAAATAAAATCGGCGCGGCGGCGGCCGGGCGACCGAATATTTTTTATGTTAGGTTTATTACAGGCCCTTTAGCCACGACAATTGAACCGTGACAAATGAGGAAGTTTTAGCCACGACAATTGAACCGTGACAAATGAGGAAGTTTTAGCCACGACAATTGAACCGTGGCTAATAACTTATTAGCCACGGATTCAGCGTGGCTAATACTATTAGCCACGCTCGCATTGCCTACGCCCATTTGCCGTGGGTAGGCCGTGGCTAATAGTTATTAGCCACAGTTTTGGACTTTTAGCCACGGAAATCTATCGTGGCTAAAAGTCTGTTTTTTAGTAGTGTTTCTTATAAATATTTCTCATACTTTTGCTTTGGAATAACAAAAGCCTTAACATGGGGGAATTTGATGACTACTTTTAGTCATCGATTTTTGTGGTAGTTTAGTATGCAAAATGCCTAAGTTGATTAATATTTTATTCTTGTTATGTTTTTATTTCATGTTTTAAAAATATATTAATTCCTAGTTTAATTATTTGTTTTATGCATTTTTATGTTTAATTTTATGTTCTATGTTTAATTTTATGTTCTATGTTAACTTGTGTTTTGTTATGAATATAAATGTTATTATGTTATGTTATGTTTGTTAAGTTTAGTTTAGTTTTAATAACCAATATTATGTTATGTTTTGTTATATAACTAATGTTATTATATTTCTTTTTTTGTAGGTTCAAAGCCCAAGCATGATGAAGCCAACAATGGACCTACCCGAGCCCCCTCTTCAAGACCAACCCAAGCCCACTATTTGAGCAGCCCATTGAAGCCCAAGAAGCCCCCCTCATGTCAAATCCGACCACATGCATGCAATTCTTCATGCATGTGGCCGGCCCCTCCCTCTCTCTCCTCCTTTATTATTATTTCCCTTTTTATTTCACATTCACCCCTTCTTTCTCTCTCTCTCTCATGCTCATTTAAGACTCATCCATTCCCCCTCTAATGTTTAATTTTCTTTTCTTTTTCCTAAAATAAAATGCATGAATCTAGCTATTCTCTCTCCCTCATTTAAATGACATTCATGCACCCTCTCCAACATGCATGGCCGGCCACCCCCTTGCCTGCCCCGAGTTTTTATACGACCTTGATTTATTTATATCACTATACTATAAAACGATAGGTACACTTGCCTATTCAGATTGTAGTCCGTGAGATGATTTTTACGCATCACTTGGCGAACCCGATGGAGGAAGATAAGTCGCCGAAGTTGGATTTTCTAGAGGCCAAAATTCCTTTTGAGAAGAACGATACTAACAAGGAAGAACAATGTCATTGAGGAGAGTGACGAGATCCATAGCTGGAAATGAGGTGAGCTTCCTACCCTCTCCCATGGTGCTAGATCTTTAGTTATGATATAGAAGAGATGTGGACTCAAAAGAGTTTGGCTTTTGCGTGATGAAGATCTCCTTTGAAAGAGACCAAGCTAGGACTTTGTCCTAGCGATTGTTGTCTTCAACCTCTCCTCTCTTCTTGTGAAGATGATGGACTTGGCTTCGTAAAGAGGAATGTTCTATAGAGGGTGAATAAGAGAGGAGGAAGAGTTGTGTGTAGTTTTGAACAAATGGGTAGAGGAAGAAGACGAACTGATGTTGTTCGTCTTGCTTTAAGATGAGTGCAGAAATCTATTTTTTGTGCCCAGCTGACTTCTAGGCAATTTTAGGTGGTGTGATATTGCCGGATCTAGGTCTTGGGCAGAACATGAAAGTTGTAGTCCTCGAAATGACATTTACAACGGATTGTTACACGTTTTCATAGGAGCTTTGTAGCTCCGGGAATGTCCAGTCGAAGTTGCAGCATGGTAAAAACTTATGTGCTTGATTCTTTCGGGTTAGTGTATAACCGAGTTTGGACTAGGTAGAAGAAATATAGAAAGATGATGTTGAGGTTTGGATGAGCCTAGTTATATGTAGCCGAGATAAACAAATTGTCTGGAGGAATTTAATAAACAAATGGATTGGGGAAATAGTTAACAAATGGTTTGATAGGATTTGGTTGTACAAATGGCTACTTGTGTAATCCGGTAAGGATGTGCGCGATTGTAATCCGATGAATGATATATAAGTTTTGAAAGAGGGTGTGGTGCCCGATAATTGAATGTGTAATCTATACCTTTGTTATCATGCTTGATGGATACGTGGAGAGTTATTATATTATTGTGATAAATATATGAAAGCATAATTGTTTGTGAATGCTTGATTATAAGGAAGGAATCAGATGAGGTTAATATCATGGCCATGGAATATGTGGAATTATGATATCAAGTGTTTGAAGGGAAAATTTGTAGTCCACTGCATAGAGTTTTGCCTCCCTACCGGTAGCGATGTAGGATTGGTATTTTGTTCAAGATGTCTTGCCACCTGTGTTGATGTTGAACCCTTGAGTGCTTGGGAGCACAAAAATGTGAAAGGGTGTATGTGTGTTAGTATTTGATCGCACTGGGTTGGTAATGATGAAAAGGGACTTGGTTAGAGCCCTTGGATGATTGATGGCAAGTCCATTTGATGTTGCATGCGGTGTGAGTTGACATGCGGTGTCATAGTCCAAGGTTAAGGATAGTATGGCTGGTTTGTGGGCTCTCCAGCCGTCATACTGACGAGAGTTGACATATAGACTTTGGGCGGTTGGGTTGTATCCTCGGTGCTTACTCTCGAGGCTCCTTCCATGAAAAGTGGATGGTTTGGCTATGTCCTCGGTGCTCATTCCCGAGGCCCTATCCGTGCCACACTAGTAGGACAGTTTGGGCTGTGTTCTTGGTGCACATTTACCCAAGACCCCACTGAGCCGTAGTATTCATGGAGATTGCTGTTATGTTCATAGCATTGAGGCGTATGGAGGCCTAGGCCAGGTAGTGTGGAGACTAGCCTAGTAGTGGAGATGCCCGCTCTACTTTCACCGTCTGGCCACGACAGATGATGCCTGAGAGGTTAGCTACCAGCTCGAAAAGTGGGTACAATAAGTCTGTATCGACATAGCAGTGTGTGTGTGTATGTGTGTGTGTGCATGGGTGAGTCATCATTTGCATTCATACCATCGCATTGTATTTCATTGCACAAGATCCTTATCATATAAGTTTGTATGGGGACTCTTATATGATAAGTTACTTTACTGTTAAGCCGATCCTAAACTTATAAATCTATATGGATATTTTTATAAGTTAAGTTACATTTCTGTTTTAGAATTAGATTTGCGGTGAATGAATGATATATGCTCATGTTTAATTGCTATGATTGAATGATGCTTTTACTGTTATACACTACTGCTATTACTACTCGTAACTTGGAAGATATACCATCTGCTTGTACTTACTGTTTATATATATATTATACCCTTGTTCCTTCTACCGCCTGGTGCCTAAGAGCTGCCTGAGTGAGTGGATGTGATAAACACTTAGTCTTTATGACTAACGGTTGCTACGTCTTCCATTTTAGGAGGAAAACCCATAGATAGAGCAGCAACAGGAGGTTATATAGGAGGGCAGTCGGGCCAGGGTGACAGGTCCTGATACGACGATACCTTCGCTAGCGTCGGTGACTGATGTGAGTTTTGAGAGACTTTTGTTTTAGCCCTTTGGGAAATTCGTGTACTCTGATATTATAGAAGTCGTTATTGCTTCTTATTTCTGTTGTACATTTTTGGACTATATATTTGTGTGGATTTTGACTTATGTATTATATTCCTAATGTTGATTTTGCATGGATGATATTGGTTTGGCCGGCAGGATAGGCGTCTTATGGTACAGGTTAGCCCGTGTGCTGACGCAACCGTAAAGCGGCTGTTCTTCACATAAGACTCCCCTTGACCGTATTTTATGTTCTAGGAGGGGAGTCATACACTGCAACGGGCTACTCTCAATAGATCTGGACTCAGCTCGCGATTTGGGGCTCCGAATCTTCGACAAATGGCAGGGTCTCTCCTTCTCCTTCTTCCTTTGCTCTCCCCTCTCTCTAACTCTTTAGAAAGAGAAGCCCTAAGATAGAATGAAATAGAACCCTCATCTCACAGCTTTAAACAGACAGGAACCACTCCCAACCGTCGGATCCCACTAGAAATTGACGAATGGACACGATTCAAGCAGTTCTCTTGTACAAAGTACTACCTCTGTGCGGTAACATAATACTGTCGCACGGTAACTCAATCAGTGGCTTCTCCATCAAGCCCACCTTTTAAACTCTCCACACAAATGCTGACATGTGGCTACCCGTACCTGAAATACTACCACTGCATGGTACCATACTACCATCGAGCGGTAGCTAGTTCGACATGTCATCACTCCGCTTATGTAAAAAAGTTCACTGCCGTCAGCAGTAACACTACCGTCGGTAGGTAGCCTTCGAGATCAATTATACTAAATCAGCTATGCTAGCGCCGACGCTAGCACTACTGTCGGGCGGTAGAATTCAGTGAGCTATTTCTGCGTAGAAATTCTGGGTCATTACAACTCTCCACCCCTCAAAGAAAGATCGTCCTGAACTTCCAAAACGAAAGGAAAACTCCATTTTACAAGCAAAAACACAAATGGTACCTTGGCGGAATAGCTCGAAAAACTCCTCAAGCATAGACTGATCTGGTTCCCAAGAAAGCTCTTCATATCTGCAATTTTCCCAACAGACTTTGACCACTAAGATCATTTTGTTCCACAGCTATTTAACTTTAGTAACCTCGATGCGGATAGGCTTGACCCTAATCTTTATCCCATCATCGACAGACACTTTATCAACTGCAACCACTTGAGTAGGATCTTTTAATGAACTCGTTGTTGGATCATGTGGCAAACCTTAGTGGGGGTGAATAAGGTTTTCAGAATAATTTTTTAAAAAAATTGTTTTACAAAAGAAAACTAGTTCTGGAGGCAACTGCGGGGCATTATCTTGCTAGCGCTCGTAGGTAGATCACAGAAGTTGGTTTCTCCGTAAAACTTCGCCTTATAGAGGCTCGCACAACCTTTAGATATCTACCAGCATACAACCACGAAATTATAATAATAATAAAGAACGAACAATAAACTTATTCAAGAATAACAAAAGAGGTTTATAATCAAGAATAACTAGATCTCCATGACACTGAAGATCAGAGGCGATGAAAATCAAATTTCTCTTTTTATTTCTATACCGACCCTATACATGGACTGGTTGGATCTCTCCCTTTACCCCCCGGGAAGGTCTTCGAGCCGGCTCTTCACCTTCCTTCCTGAAGTGTCTTAGAGCCCCACTAGATCCCTCGATCTATACGTCCCTTACTGAGACGATTTCTTACGAAACCCTTCCCAAATTCCGATAACCCTCAGGTCGATTTTCCTCACACTAGATCCCCCAATGAAGATGTCCCTCATGGGGATGATTTCTCATCAAAATCTTCCCGAATTTTGATTGTACAACCCCACATTTGCAAAGTAGGACCAAGAAGCCCCCGGGGCCCGGATTAGGTTGGCATTTGGCTAGCTCTGGGCTGGAAGAGGACCAGATAAGTAAGAATGCGAGAGGGTTCCCACCAATGCCAGGCGAAAGGGCTTGTGCCTTGAGTGGGAGGGAGTCTTTTGGCTCTTAGCATCAGGCGAAGCTTCACCAATCAACGCACCCTCTAGTCTTATGGCTCCCGCCAAGGGTTTGAGGGGAGGTTCGCGCTCGAGACAAGCGAGAGGCCCACAAAGATTAGCAGAAGGTCTCCCGCTAGGTAGGGCCCAGAGGTGAAATTACCTAGATGCTCCTAGGTCTGCTTTTTCTGCCAGGTAGGGCTCAGAGTTGAAATTACTTGGATGCTCCTAAGTCTTATCTAAGCTATTGGCAGACCAGCCCAGGGTATTTTGGTAATTTTAGAGCAGTACGGATTTTAAAACCTATAAATAGACCCGCAGAGTACCACAGAAGGTAGGGGCTTTCATAATTTCACAAAATCTTCTAGTGCTTTTTGAGGTACTCCTAGCCCAGCAATTGGCTTAGGAGGGGAAGCGCTCAAGAGATCTTTCGAGTTAGTTGAGGGACCTCATAGCTTAGGCTTAGGGCCAGTTCCTAGTTCTTTGTTACTAGTCAGGGGTCTGGGTTTGGGAGAAGTAGGTGCTGGCTATATCCCCAGGGTCTGAACTCTTGTTGAGGCCAGTTTTTGGCTTCAGCATTTCTAGTGCGGTGAGCGTGGACACAAGAAAATCTCAAGTCAAGTCCCATGGCTGGGGATGAAGGTGAAGGAGCTGGTTTGGGAGGTTCCCCCCTCGGTGAAGCGGGGTGATGTTGGGAATGTTGGAGGACTTCAGGCGGGAGGTACTCTAGACAATCCACCTGGCCTTCTCGGCAAGAAGCGAGTGGGCGACGCCCCAGGTTTTGGTGGTCGTGGCTCCTTCGCTGGGAAAGAATTCTCCCGGACAGTGTCCCGGGAAGGAGATTCTGGCAGAAATTGCTGAGAGGGATGTCGTCAGGCGGGAGCTTTTCCTGTGGTAGGCCAGCGCAGAAAGGGCTAGTGAGCCGAGGCAGCGGGAGGAGCCCTCTCGGCAGGCTGGGGGCGGGAGACCTTTTAGTGAGCTTATCATCTCAGCTCCTATTCCAGATGGGTTACAGGAGCCAGACATGTCCTACTACACGGGAAGGGATGACACCATGTAGCATGTGCAGTGGTTCGAGGACGTCGTTTCCATAAGGCAAATGTCGGACACCTTCAAGTGTATGCTCTTTTCCATCACGTTGTAGGAAAAGGACAGGGACTTGTTCCACTAGTTGCTAGCAAGTTCGATCAACTGCTTTGAGGATTTGCACCGAGGATTCTTGTTTAGGTTCTCAACATCTAAGAAGAGGAAGAATAAAGCGGAGAGCTTGTTTGCCAACAAGCAGAAGCCAGAAGAGGGGCTGGGACACTATGTGGATAGGTTTCAGGAGGAGATCTTGCAGGTTCAGGAGATGTCAGGGTACACTATGACTCTTACCTTCACCCTCGGGTTGAGTCCAAGCTTCTTTAGCATGGAGCTGAAGAGAGTTCCCACCCTCTCCTTCGAGGAGATGATGGAGAGGGCGGCGAAGGAGATCGAGATTGAGGCAGCCAACCCAGCATTTATTAAGAAGCTATCCAAGTTGACGGAGGACGATGGGAATGATAGAATTAATTTCAAGATAACCCAAACACCTAGAGGGGGGGGGGGTGAATAGGTTCTGTACAACCCCGTACCCGGGCGAGTGGGACCCTCCCCAAATAACGGGCTCGCGGTACGCTATGGGCGACGAGTTGGTGCAGCCCCGCCCGAAGACGTGCGGGTGCTCGTGCGTGCGCGCGAAGGTTTTATGTCCTCAGACATTTGATATATATATATATATATATATATATATATATATATATTATATCATATATATCATATATATATTAGATATATTATATGAGATATGGAGGGAGAATGGGATGAAAAACAAAGGAAAAAGGGCAGCAGGAAAAGAGAAAAAATGGGGGGAGCAGGCGGGTACAGGAGGCAGGGGTTAAAGGAAGAAAAGACAAAAAATAAAGGAGGAGTGGGGAGGGCAGGCGGAGGGGGGAGTTAGCAGGAAAAATAAAAAAGCAAAAGAAGAAAGAGAAGGGGGCTCAGGTACAGCCAGGGGGGAAGAAAGGAGAAAAAGCCATTTAGGGCTTTCTTCTCTCCCGCCGGCCTGGAGCCCGACGCCGCCCGCCTCTCTCCCCCACTCTCCCTCTTCCTCACGGCATGGAGCAGCACGCACAGCCGCCTCTCTCCCTCTCGGTTTTCCTCTCACACGCCGCCTCGAGCCAGGCTGGGCCTAGAAGGGAGGCCGGCCGCCTCCATCGCCGCCTCGAGCAAGGATTGGCCCCCTCTTCCCGTCGCCGCCTCCAACAGGGCCAAGCTTCTCTTGGCCCCTCTTCCCGTCGCCGACCTGAGCAAGGAAGCAAAGGCTCGGCCGCCCGATCTCTCTCTCGCCGCTGCGGCAAGGCATGTCCGAGCTATTCCCCCCTTCTCTCATCGCCGGCCACTAGAGGCAGCTTGAGCTCGGCTCTCTCCCAGCTCTCCTTCCCGGCGCCGCTTGCAACTAGGTCGGCCGGGAGCTCATATCCTGGCGCCGCTTGGAGCTAGGCCGGTCGGGATCAGCTTCCCCGACACCGCTTAGAGTTGTGGAGGCCGGGATCGACTTCCTCGGTGCCATTTGGAGTACGATCGGCCTCGGAGAGGCTCGACCATGGAGGAAAAAATCACTTGGAGCCTTCAACTCTCCCGCGGAGGTTGGGTCCGAGCATGGACAACCACTACGGACGCTAGACATCGAGACTCGGGCGATATGCGCGGTTGCGGCTTCGTCAAAACACGCGTTAAGGGTAACGAAGTTTCTTCTCGGGCAGGTGAAGCCCTCAATTTACATATTTGCATGGAAGCCCCTCTCCACCAATGGGTGGGGGAAGGGAGCTCTCTGACGGGTCGACATGTATGTCCCCGCTATTGATTGCATTTAGTATCCGGAAGTGTGAGTACGGATTTAGGCATGCTGTGTGAAGCCCATTCGGACGTACGAGCCGAATTGGTAATGTTCTGTGTGAAGCCCGTCCGGACATATGAGCCGGATATGTGATGTTCTGGGGTTCCCGGAGAAGACTCCGAGGAAGCTGGATATTATCTACCTGCAGGGAATGTGCACCGTAGCCCCGAAAAAGGGGCGTACGGAATATATTTGTCCAGCTTATGTTAGCCGACTGTTGTTCAGCTGGCAGTCGTTCGTCGAGACGTTGCCGTACAGGTGTTGTAGTACCAAGCGGGGAATAACGGGCTTAAGCCCAAGCTTGTGCCGGCCCTCGAAGGCCTACTTTTGTTTATATTGCCGGCCTGCGTGCCGATGTATGGAATTTATATTCCTGTAAATTTATAATCTGTGATGCTCTGTGAATGTATGGTTTACTCTTTTTGCTTTGGGCGTGCGGTGTGCTCGTGAACCGCTCGTCCCGTGGGAGCCTCGAGGTTTATGCCGGGAAGCCCCTGTTGGCCTGTTGATAGCCTTTTAAGGTAGTGGAGTCGCGCTGTTTGCAGCCCAGTTGGGCAGCGTGTCGTAGAATGGCTTGTCGATGTTGCGTCATTAGTAGGGCGGATGAGGAGCATTTTGTATAGACCCATGGAGATACATCTGGATAGGAGAGAGTTGGTCTTGAGACCCTCCTTTGATGTTCCGGTCGGCCAAGAGCGCCCTCCGAAGGTGTCTTAGCTCAGCCTTTGTCTTGGGAGGGGAAGAGTTCGTTAGTCTTCCGGGTGTGTGGTGGGACCTCCACGCTGAGACCTTGGGCCTGTCCCTTACGTTCCTAGTTTAGAGCCTAGATTGTTCGCTTGAGCGTAGTAGGTGTGCGGTCACCCCTCTTTTAGGACCCCGAACTCCACAGAAGTCAATTTTGGCTTTGGTCATTTTTGGCTTCAATAGTTATGGTGCGGTGAGCATGGAGAGTGACCAGCACAGAAAAACTCAGTCGAACGTCGTGGCTATAGAAGAGGAACTAAGTGGCGACCAGGGTCATGTGACGAAAGAAGTCCCCTTCCACCCCTCAGGGTCACTCCTGACGGTCTCGATATTTCATCCCAAATGTTTTCCCTGTTCGTGCTTTAAAGAGCCAGAAGGAGATAATATCGTTTTCCTTCCAGTGAGGGTGTGCTAGTAGGTCCTCATAGATCAGCATGAACCAAATCTAGTGGACCTAAAGTAGGCAGTTTAGGGGAAGGGCAGGAGATGAGTTTTTCCTTCTGCTCACGTTTCGCACTTTTGTGTGGTGGCGGCGAGACTTAGCACTTCCCCAACATGTTTCACATCTTGGTTCTGAGGATATTATAGTGGAATATAACAACAACATGAAAGTTCTTGCTCAAAGGCTACTGAGCAAGATTTATGAGAGTCTAAATCTACCACATTCGTATATTGAAGATGCAGTTGGAGAAGTTTACCAGAACATAACCATCAGCTATTACTCTCCATGCCCACAACCAGAGCTTGCTCTCGGTCTGCAATCCCATTTTGATATGGGTGTCATATCTCTTCTACTACAAGATGATGTGGGAGGTCTTGAGGTATTGAAAGACGGGGAGTGGATACTTGCAAACCTTCATCTGATGCTATCATTGTCATTTTGGCCGATCAAACCGAGTAAGCGTAAATGCAGCGCTGATTGCTTACCTATTTTTAGAACTTTGGCGACAATTTTTGTGACCCAAATTCCAATTTCTGGGGATTGGGCATTCATAACAGCTAAAACTTGACCACAACTGTATGACCGTGGGTGCGATTTGACTTGAACGTTGTCCTTGTTTTTCATAATTGTTTTCACAAGTGTCACTCGTTGCAATTGCTCTCTCAAACAGAGTTGTCCTTCAGCTGTAATTTGACGTCAGTTCCTTTATTTGAAAACTTTCATTGTCTATGTTTTTCATAACTTTTATTAGTTATAGGAGGTCCCTTTTCCTTTATTCTCGCATCTATTTATAAGGTTAAATGATCCTCAGTTGTGAATATTTGATTAACCACTAGAGTTGTCCTTTTATAGACTTTGTCAACCTTTAATGATCTTTTCTCGGGTCATCTTCTGTCGGATTAATCTTGCTGAACACCACTCCGCCTCGCATACTACACCTGACGAACCCTCCATTTTGGTTCATCTGCCCGCACGGTATGACATAGCCATCTTGTGAACTGAAGTGGCTTATAAATGTTATGAAGGATCTTGGTGAGACGTACATTACAGATCTGCATATGTATTGTGATAGTAAAGCAAACTTTTATATATCCAAGAACTCCGTGTTTGAGGAGAGAAGCAAACATATAGAGGTGCACCGCCACTTCGTTGTGTTATCAGTGGGTAATTTTGCACTGCATTTGACACTTATGATAGGGAACTTGTTGGCATCTTCACCGAACCTCTCCCTACCTCTTTTTCCGATATGCCTAATAAATTAGGCACGATAGATATGCATACTCCAGTTAGGCGATGCTAAAATTAGTCGGTATTTTGTACTTCTTTATTTTTATAGTTGCCCCTCATGGCTTGTATAAGTAGAGGTTTACTTCCCCTACGAACTTCAAGGGATTATTGATTCTCTTAAAAATATAGATTTGTTAGATAAGGAGAGGGGAGTCTGTCCTGTCCTACCAGAAAGAGCATTGAGAAGATCTTTTAGGAAGAATGTTGTCGAAGTCCTCAATTATATAATGTGCGATACCAAAGATAAATTACTATTTTTCTGGCTATGTGAGTGATAAAGTTTATGAGAGTTATATTAGGTGTACTCTCTAGTATATATGGTGTTATAGGCCTTGTGTTTTACTTCTCCGGCTTACTCAATCTTATTGTAGCTGAATTTATTTCATCATAAAATTCCAATGTTTGTCATTTTTCCTTCTCTCTAGTGTTGTATTAATTTGACAAATCTTTATTTTTCATTTGGCCATGTTAAAATGTGGAAGCGGTATTATATTCTCACTTAACGTCTTACCCAAAAGTGGCAGTGTTATTTTTGCTCTTTATTCTTTGTTTAGAATTTGGTACACCAACGAGCTGGCTCCCAATCTATCACAAATTTGGTTGATCTTTAACATTCTTATTCAACTTTATTCAACTTTATTTTGGGATACTTCAGTTTAGCCGCTTCTACGACAACCCGAGCCAGGCTCGGCCCCAGGTAGACCCGCTGCGCAGGCTCCCATCAAGCTGGCAGGTCTAAAGGCTCGCCTGTGGGGGAAAGGTGGGCTTTTGGGATACTTCAGATTAGCCGCTTCTATGACACCCCGATCCGGGCTCGGCCCCAGGTAGACCTGCTGCGCAGGCTCCCATCAAGCTGGCAGGTCTGAAGGCTCACCTGTGGGGGAAAGGTTGGCTTTTGGGATACTTCAGTTTAGCCACTTCTACGACACCCCGAGCCGAGCTCGGCCCCAGGTAGACCCACTGCGTAGGCTCCCATCAAGCTGGCAGGTCCGAAGGCTTGCCTGTGGGGGATAGGTTGGCTTTTGGGATACTTCAGTTTAGCCGCTTCTACGACACCCCGAGCCGGGCTCGGCCCCAGGTAGACCCACTGCGCAGGCTCCCATCAAGCTGGCAGGTCCGAAGTCTCGCCTGTGGGGGATAGGTTAGCTTTTGGGATACTTCAGTTTAGCCACTTCTACGACACCCCGAGCCGGGCTCGGCCCCAGGTAGACCCGCTGTGCAAGCTCCCATCAAGCTGGCAGGTCCGAAGGCTCGCCTGTGGGGGATAGGTTGGCTTTTGGGATACTTTAGTTTAGCCACTTCTACGACATCCCGAGCCGGGCTCGGCCCAAGGTAGACCCGCTGCGCAGGCTCCCATCAAGATGGCAGGTCCGAAGGCTCGCCTGTGGGGGATAGGTTAGCTTTTGGGATACTTCAGTTTAGCCACTTCTACGACACCCCGAGCCGGGCTCGGCCCCATGTAGAACTGCTGCGCAGGCTCCCATCAAGCTGGCAAGTCCGAAGGCTTGCCTGTGGGGGATAGGTTGGCTTTTGTGATACCTCAGATTAGCCACTTCTACGACACCCCGAGCCGGGCTCGGCCCCAGGTAGACCCGCTTCGCAGGCTCCCATCAAGCTGTGAAGGATCAAGCGCATACCCAACTGCACCAAAAGCCCGGACTGTTGGAGGGGGCGCTACTTAATTTTTTATATAAGTAGCAGAGCGCCACGTGTCAAGTGAAGGAACGCCGGACCCAACACTCCCCCCCGGCGTCCAGCACAACCCGTCGGCTCAGAGGTGGGGTTACCACATGGCCCACACGGCTCAGAGGTGGGGTTACCACATGTCCACGGTTGCCTGACCCACCGGACCCACACAGGTAGAAGGGAAAAATCAGGATTTAATAGCGCCCCCCGGTCTTGAACCCGTGACCTCCTCTGATACCAATTGAAGGATCAAGCGCATACCCAACTGCACCAAAAGCCCGGACTGTTGGAGGGGGCGCTACTTAATTTTTTATATAAGTAGCAGAGCGCCACGGGTCAAGTGAAGGAACGCCGGACCCAACAAGCTGGCAGGTCCGATGGCTCGCCTGTGGGGGATAGGTTGGCTTTTGGGATACTTCAGTTTAGCCACTTCTATGACACCCTGAGCTGGGCTCGGCCCTAGGTAGACTTACTGCGTAGGCTCCCATCAAGCTGGCAGGTCCGAAGGCTCGCCTGTGGGGGATAGGTTTGCTTTTGTGATACTTCAGTTTAGCCACTTCTACGACACCTCGAGCCGGGCTCGGCCCCAGGTAGACCCGCTGCGCAGGCTCCCATCAAGCTGGCAGGTCCGAAGGCTCTTCTGTGGGGGATAGGTTGGCTTTTGGGATACTTCAGTTTAGCCGCTTCTACGACACCCCGAGCCGGGCTCGGCCCCAGGTAGACCAGGTGCGCAGGCTCCCATCAAGATGGCAGGTCCGAAGGCTCGCCTGTGGGGGATAGGTTGGCTTTTGTGATACTTTAGTTTAGCCACTTTTACGACACCCCGAGCCGGGCTCGGCCCCAGGTAGACCCGCTGCGCAGGCTCCCATCAAGCTGGCAGGTCCGATGGCTCGCCTGTGGGGGATAGGTTGGCTTTTGGGATACTTCAATTTAGACACTTCTACGACACCCCGAGTCGGGTTCGGCCCCAGGTAGACCCGCTGTGCAGGCTCCCATCAAGCTGGCAGGTTCGAAGGCTCGCCTGTGGGGGATAGGTTGGCTTTTGGGATACTTCAGTTTAGCCACTTCTACAACACCCCGAGCTGGGCTCGGCCCCAGGTAGACCCGCTGCGCAGGCTCCCATTAAGCTGGCAGGTCCGAAGGCTCGCTTGTGGGGGATAGGTTGGCGTTTGGGATACTTCAGTTTAGCCACTTCTACGACACCCCGAGCCGGGCTCAGCCCCAGGTAGACCCGCTGCGCAGGCTCCCATCAAGCTGGCAGGTCCGAAGGCTCGCCTGTGGGGGAAAGGTTGGCTTTTGGGATACTTCAGTTTAGCCACTTCTACGACATCCCGAGCCGGGCTCGGCCCCAGGTAGACCCGCTGTGTAGGCTCCCATCTAGCTTGTAGGTCCGTAGGCTCGCCTGTGGGGGAGAGGTCTTGTTTTTGGTCCTTGGCTCTGCACTACCCCGAGCGCGGCTCGGCCCCAGGTAGACCCGCTGCGCAGGCTCCCATCTAGCTGGCAGGTCCGTAGGCTCGCCTGTGGGGGAGAGGTCTTGTTCTTGGTCCTTGGTTTTGCACTACCCCGAGCGCGGCTCGGCCCTGGGTAGACTCGCTGTCCAGGCTCTCATTAGCTGGGCAGGGCGGTAGGCACACCTGGGGGAAAAGGATGTGGATAAGAAAAAGGTTTTGGAAAGGGTTTGGTCTCATAAGAAAATCTGAAAAATGTGCAATACTTTTTCAAAAAGGGATAACCATAGTTTAAATCATATTTGAAATCAGCATTTTTATTTGGATAAACGGAGTAGACTAATACTAATACATCACTTGATTTAGAACTTAAAAAGAATATGAGAAATTTTGTTTCTTTTAATGCTGATTCTGCGAGTATATAAATTGCTTGTGGGGAAATGAGATGATTGTGTTTATAGAATATATGCTCGTTTTAAATAATAGCCCCTTACCTCTCAAAACATGTATCAACATTTTTGGCCTCCACATCAAAGGGTAGCTTGGTTCGGTTTTTGACAAATGGATTTATTTTTGCGGTATATTCATGATGAGTTATTTCTGTTTTAAGCTCTGGTGCGGAGCTCCCTTTATCTCCAAGTGGGGGATTCTCTCAAAATTTTTTCTTTGGGTCGGCTCCCACTCGCCGGATACGTGGGGTTGGACCTTTCTTTCCGAGCTTGTACCAACCTCGAAAAGAGCGGGGATTGTGTACAATCCCGTACCCGGGCGAGTGGGACCCTCCCCAAATAACCAGCTCGCGATACACTATGGGCAACGAGTTGGTGCAGCCCCGCCCGAAGACGTGCCTGTGCGCGAAGGTTTTATGTCCTCAGACTTTTGATATATATATATATATATATATATATATATATATTGAGGTTAATATTACAATAAATATATATATTATATATATATATATTATATCATATATATTGTACAACCCCATATTCGCTAGGTAGAACCCAGAGGCTTCAATGGTCTGAGTTGGGCTAGCCTCGGGCTAGCCCAAGGGCAAATCACCAGAGTTCCCGCTTCTTAAGGGGCTCCCGCCTAGCTATAGGCGAGACCCTTCGCGCCAGGATTCGAGCTTCAGGCTAGACGAGCTTCTGCCTTGAGGGAGCTCCCGCCCAGAGGTAGGCGAGAGGACACTGGGTGAGCCTTCAGCGACAATAGCATTAAGACCACCAAGGGCGAGAACCTTCTTGGCCGGAGCTCTCGCCAAGATAAGCTCAATTGGGACTCGGCGAGAGCCTTCTCTGCCGGAGTTCTCGCCAGGTGGGTCCGTGTGGTAGGGCCTGACCCCTAGGAAAAGATTATTTTATTATTTTATAATCCTCGGATTCAATTACCTATATGTCCCTGGGATGACAGCGGGATTTGGCTGTTGGCAGACCCATCAGGGGTATTTCAGTATTTTCAGGTCAGGAGAAGACTATAAAAAGACCCATAGGGGCTCTTTGGAAAGCAGGCTTTTGATTATTCTCTAACCCCAGTGCTTTCTGAAGAGCTCCCAGTCCAGCTATTGGTTTCGGAGGGGAAGCTCTTAGAGATCTTCCGGGTGTGAGGTGGGACCTCCCAGTTGAGGCTTTGGGTCAGTCTTGGGACCTTAGCAGCTAGTCAGGGGTTGAGATTTGAGAGAAGTAGGCGTCGGCTGCACTTTGGTTCGTGAACATTCATTGAGGTCAATTTTGGCTTCAACAGTTCTGGTGCGGTGAGCGTGGAAGCAGTCGGTGCAAGAAAATCTTGAGTTGCGTCCCATGGTAGGAGGTGAAGGTGAAGCATCTAGCGCAGGAGGATCCCCCACCCGGGGAGAAGAGGCGACAAAGAAGATGTTAGGGGATTTCAGGCGAGAGGTCATGCAGACGATCAGCTTGGCCTTCTCGGCAAGGAATGAGTGGGAGACGCTGCAGGCTCCTATGGAGGCGGTTCCGCTGTTAGGCGAGAATGCCCCAGGGCAGCGCCCCGGGAAGGAAGTCCCGGTGGAGGCAGGCGAGAGGGATGTGGCTGCGCGGGAGCTTTTCCCAGGCCAACGTCCCGGAAAGGAGGTTCCGGTGGATCTAGGCGAGAAGGAGGTGACAGTGCGGGAGCTCTTCCCCGGGCACGGTCTCGCGGATCGGTCCAGCCAGCCGAGGTCGCGGGACAGGCCCTCTCGCCAGGCAGGGGGCGAGACCCCTTTTAGCGAGCTCATCGTCTCGGCTCCAGTGCCGGAGGGGTTCAGGGAGCCGGATATGACCTACTACACCGGGAAGGATGACCCGGTTCAGCACGTGCAATGGTTTGAGGATGTGGTGTCGATAAGGCAGATGTCGGATACCTTCAAGTGCAGGATTTTTGCCATCACTCTGAAAGAAAAGGCCAGGGACTGGTTCCACCAGTTGCCGGAGAGCTCGATCTACAGTTTTGAGGATCTGCGCAGGGGTTTTCTGTTGAGGTTCTCGACTTCGAAGAAGCGGAAGAAGGAGGCTGAGTGCCTGTTTGCGGTGAGGCAGAAGCTAGAGGAGACGTTGGGTCATTATGACCGGTTCCAAGAGGAGATTCTCCTGGTCCAGGAGGTCCCGGGGTATGCACTTATGCTTGTCTTCACCCTGGGGCTGAGGCCGGAGTTTTTTAGCATGGAGCTGAAGAGAGTGCCCCTCTCTCTTTTGAAGAGCTCATGGAGAGGGCGGCAAAGGAGATAGACTTCGAGAGGGCAAACCCTGCGTTTGCGAGGAAGCTGGCCAGGTTGGCGGAGGATGATGTGAAGGAGCCGATAGCAGGGAGGCAGAGAGAAGTGAGAGAGCAGAGGGAGCCAAGGGAATATAGGAGGAGGTAAGAACCCCGAGGGAAAGGACAACAGCATGGGGGGGCCACGGAGCTGAACAACCGATTGGGTTGGAGGCCTCAGGAAGGCCGCCCCAGGGCCAAGGGGGTTTTCAAGGAAGAGACAACTTCCGGGAGCCGAGAAGACTCGAGCAGGGAGGATGGAGGCAGGGACCGAGAGGTCACCCCCCACCGCCGCAGGAGGCCATGGAGGTGGGGAGAGGAAGAGGAAGAAGAATTCAAGGAGCAGGGAGAAGAGGAGGAGGAGAAGGAAGAGGGGGCAGGGTGGCGTTGCCCTATTGCGACTTCGATCAGGAGGAATGTCACGCAACGGCCACCTACCCAGAATTTCTAGAGGTGAGGGAGGCCAGAGGAGCGGGAAGGCAAGACACACCTACAAGGATCGTCGAGGTGCAGCACGGAGAGGCTGAGGATAGATATGAAGATAGGGTCGATGTGGGAACCCGAGGGGGGATCAGAGTGATCCATGGGGGAGTGGGGATTGAGGCAACCCGCAAGGGGAGCCTTCAAACAATGTTCCGCAGAGGGGTCGCCTTGACCTCCCTAGGTCCCCCCCTAGAAGAAAAAATCACCTTCTCATCCGCAGATGTGCCAGACTATGAAGACCCGTTCTGCGACGCACTAGTGATCTAGACGGCGGTGGAGAACTTCACAGTCTCCCGGATACTGGTGGATAACGGGAGCTCCGTGAACGTGATCTTCAAGAAGGCCTTCGATGAAATGAGGGTGGAAGGAAAAAGGGTCCTGGCTTCCGACGGACCACTTTTTGGTTTTTCTGGAGAGAGGAAGGAGGTAGAAGGGGGAGTGGTCCTGCATGTGAAGCTTGGGGGCGTCTCGCGGAACTGTAGGTTCGTGATTGTAGACGCCCCAAGTAGCTACAACGCCATCTTTGGGCGTCCTCTCATCAGCGCCTTTCGCTGTGTCCCCTACTCATTTCATCAATGCCTCAAGTTCAGCAACGGAGGGGTGCAGGTTAGGATCAGGGGGGACCCGAAGGTGGCAAGATAGTGCTATGTGATGGCGGTAAACACCGTGTCGTGGATGGATGAGGCGGAGGAGCTGGAGAAAGAGATGGCAGGGCAGGAAGGAGGTATAGAAATGGGGGAGGCGAGCCCGCAGGAGGCGGAGGACTTGATGAGGGAGGAGGTAGCAGAGATGGAAGAGATGAGCCTAGAAGAGGCAAGGGAAGGAGAGCAGAGGCAAGAAGAAGGCCTGGTGGAAGCAATGGAGGTTGAAGAGGTCGGAGGAGAAGAATTTGAGCAGGAGGATGCAAGGGAAGGATGGGAACGGTCGAGGCTGGAGCCGCCCGAGGAAGTGGTGGAGATGGAGGTACTCACCAGAGCGGGGCAAGTACAGAAGGTGCGGGTCAGCGGAGGCTTAAGCCTCGAGGACCAGGGGCGGATGCTAGCCTGCATCCAGAGCAACATCGACATCTTCGCTTGGAGCGCGGCAGACATGCCGGGTATCGATGCGGATGTAGCTTGTCATCGCCTGAACCTGGACCCGAGGACTCGCCCCATGCGCCAGAAGATGAGGGCCATCGCCATCAAGCTGGAGGAGCCCATCCGAGAGGAGGTCAGGAAGCTTCTAGAGGCAGGCTTCATCTCGGAGATCCAATATCCAGGCTGGATCTCCAATGTGGTAATGGTAAAGAAAGGGGGAGGAAAGTGGCGTATGTGTATCGATTTTTCCCTGTTAAATAAATCATGCCCCAAGGATTGCTATCCCCTGCCTCGAATCGACGCGCTGGTTGATTCAGCCATTGGTTTTTCTGTTATGAGTTTTTTGGATGCTTTTTCAGGTTACCACCAGATCCGGATGCACCCTCCCGATGTCAAGGATGTCTCCTTCATCACGAGAGAGGGATGCTTCAGCTATAAGATGATGCCCTTTGGATTGAAAAACGCAGGGGCAACATACCAACGCATGATGGATCGAGTCTTTCGAGACCAAAGGGGGAAGAATCTAGAGGTCTACGTCGATGACCTACTGGTCAAAAGCAAATGCGTGGATTCCCATTTGCGGGAGTTGGAAGAAATGTTTGCCACCCTGCGGAGGTTCAAGATGAGGTTGAACCCCTTGAAGTGTGTCTTTGGAGCTAGTCGCGGGAAGTTTCTCGGACACCTCTTGACTCCGGCAGGGGTAGAACCTAACCCGGACAAGGTGAAGGCTATATTGGACTTGGAGTCACCTCGCAGCGCCAAGGAAGTCCAGCGCCTGACGGAAAAGTTGGCCGGGCTAAGCAGGTTCCTCTCTCGGACCGGGGATAGGTGCTCTTCTTTCTTCAAAGTGCTCTGTAGTAATCAGGTGTTCGAATGGACGGTCGAATGCGAAGAGGCTTTTTAGGGGATGAAGAGGCAACTCTCCCAGGCTCTGCTGCTCCAAAGCCCCAAAGAAGGGGACGACCTGGCCTTGTATCTCGGGGTGGGGGTGGAAGCTGTGAGCTCCGTCTTGGTTAGGGAAGAGGGGAAGAAGCAGCTGTCCGTCTATTACGTAAGCCGAATCCTGAAAAAGGCGGAACTTCGCTACCCCATCCTGGAGAAGCTGGCTTATGCCTTGGTTGTTTCGGCAAGGAAGCTTCGTCCATACTTTCAAGCGCACTCGATTAGGGTGTTCACCGACCATCCTCTTCGCAAGATCTTCGAGGGGGTAGAACACTCGGGAAGGCTGGCAAAGTGTTCTATCGAACTAAGCGAGTTCGACATCTCGTTCGTCCCGAGGCTCTCCATCAAAGCTCAGGCCGTGGCGGACTTTCTGGCAGACTATGTCATTGAGGCTGAGAATGAGGAGCCGAAGCCCCACGAAGCATGGAAGATAATGGTCGATGGGGCCTCGGGAAGGCACTCCCTGGGAGGGGGTGTAGTATTGGTGAGTCCTCAAGGGGTTACCATAGAACAGGCGGTGGTTTTCCACTTCCCTGTTACCAATAATCAGGCGGAGTATGAGTCTATGATAGCCGGCCTTCGATTGGCAAGGGAATTGGAAATCCAGGATGTGGAGACCTTCACTGACTCGATGGTGGTAGCGTTGCAGATCAGAGGGGAGTTTGAGGCTCGAGAGCCTACCCACGTGAAGTATCTATCCAAGGTAAGGGCAATCATCGGAGGGTTCCATTCCTTCTTTATTCAACACGTTCCCAGGGAGGAAAGCGCAGCAGCTGATCGGTTGGCAAAGTTTGGGCCTCGGGGAGGAGGGACCGTGACTGAACTTTTCCGACCAGCGATTGAAGAGGGGGAATCGATGGAGGTGGGTCGGCGATCCTCATGGGTGGACCCATTGGTGACCTTCCTTACCACAGGCAAGTTATCAAAGGGGGTTAAGGAGGCAAAAAGCTTTAGGCGAAAGGCATCCCACTACCTGATATTGGAAGGGGGCTTGCACCGGAAGATGTTATCAGGGCTCCTCGCGAGATGTGTGACCGAGGAGGAGGTCCCGAGAATCCTGGAAGAGGTGCATTCGGGAGAGTGCGGCAGTCACTCGGGAGGAAGGACGTTGGAGGCAAGGGTGATAAGACAAGGATACTTCTGGCAGTCCTTGAGGAAGGATACAGTTGAGTTTGCAAAGAGATGTCGGAAATGTCAAGTACACGCCCCCCTCCAGCTCTTACCCGCACAAAGGCTTCAAAGTATCACGGCCCCATGGCCCTTCGCCATCTGGGGAATGAATCTAGTTGGACCCTTTCCTCCGGCCAGCGGGCAGAGGAGGTTCCTCCTAGTCATGATCGACTACTTCTCAAAGTGGCTGGAGATCAAAGCTCTAGCTAAGGTTACCTCCCAGTTCATCAGGAACTTCATTTGGGGGGAAATCATATGCAGGCATGGGCTACCCCAAGTGATAGTGACAGATAACGGTCCTCAGTTTGCCAGTGAAGAGTTCATCAGCTTCTGCGCCCAACTGGGGATTGACCTCCGGTTTGCCTCTGTCCATCACCCCCAGAGCAATGGCCAGGTGGAAGCGGCGAACAAGATCATCGTGAACTTGCTCAAGAAGAAGGTGGAGAACCTGAAGGGCAATTGGGTGGAGCAACTCCCTTCCGTCCTGTGGGCCTTGCGAACAACTCCGAACACGACCACAGGGGAGACCCCCTTCAAGCTCTCTCATGGATGTAAGGCGGTCCATCCGGTGGAATTCGAGGTTCGGTCTCCACGGGTCACAACCACGGGTGAGGGAGGCGAAGCTTGGAGGTGGGAGAACGAGGAGGGATTGCGCCTCTCGTTGGATATGGTGGAAGAGCTACAGGATGTTGCTGCCATCAGACAAGAAGAGATAAAAAGGCGAATGACCAGGTACTTCGATAAACACATTAGGGTTAAGCAATTCGCCGAGGGGGACCTAGTGCTAAAAAAGGTCGACGCAGCAGGAACGTCGCCCCTATGGGCAAGCTCAACCCCAACTAGGAAGGGCCTTATATAGTAGAGAAGGCTCTGGCTAATGGGGGTTACTACCTCCAGGATGTGGAAGGAAGGACCTTGAGCCACACCTGGAACGGTGATGACTTAAAACGTTTCTACCCTTAAAAGGAGAGAAGGATTGTAATATGGTGAATAAATATTATCATTTCAAAGTAGTCTTTTCAGAATGTTGAATCTCTAAAAGAAAAAAAATGCTATCATAAGAATGGGTCTCTTCTACCCTAAAATACTTTTGCTTTAACCAACTATGTCTCCCCATCTTGATGATAGAATAGGCCTGGTTGAAGAAATCTCCATCAATACCCCGAGCTCGGCTCAGCCCCAGGTAGACCCGCTGCGCAGGCTCTCATCTAGCTGGCAGGTCCGAAGGCTCGCCTGTGGGGGAGAGGTTTGGCTTGATCTTCATCAGCACCCCGAGCTCGGCTCGGCCCCAGGTAGACCCGCTGCGCAGGCTCTAATCTAGCTGGCAGGTTCGATGGCTCGCCTGTGGCGGAGAGGTTTGGCTTGATCTTCATCAACACCCCGAGCTCGGCTCGGCCCCAGGTAGACCCGCTGCGCAGGCTCACATCTAGCTGGCAGGTCCAAAGGCTCGCCTGTGGGGGAGAGGTTTGGCTTGATCTTCATCAACACCCCGAGCTCGGCTCGGCCCTAGGTAGACTCGCTGCGCAGGCTCCCATCTAGCTGGCAGGTTCGAAGGCTTGCCTGTGGGGGAGAGGTTTGGCTTGATCTTCATCAACACACCGAGCTCGGCTCGGCCCCAGGTAGACCAGCTGCGCACGCTCTCATCTAGCTGGCAGGTCCGAAGGCTCGCCTGTGGGGGAGAGATTTGGCTTGATCTTCATCAGCACCCGCGCTCGGCTCGGCCCCAGGTCGACCCGCTGCGCAGGCTCTCATCTAGCTGGCAGGTCCGAAGGCTCGCCTGTGGGGGAGAGGTTTGGCTTGATCTTCATCAACACCCCGAGCTCGGCTCGGCCCCAGGTAGACCCGCTGCGCAGGCTCTCATCTAGCTGGCAGGTCCAAAGGCTCGCCTGTGGGGGAGAGGTTTGGATTGATCTTCATCAACACCCCGAGCTCGGCTCGGCCCCAGGTAGACCCGCTGCGCAGGCTCCCATCTAGCTGGCAGGTCCGAAGGCTCGCCTGTGGGGGAGAGGTTTGGCTTGATCTTCATCGACACCCCGAGCTCGGCTCGGCCCCAGGTAGACCCGCTGCGCAGGCTCTCATCTAGCTAGCAGGTCCGAAGGCTCGCCTGTGGGGGAAGAGGTTTGGTTTGATCTTCATCAACACCCCGAGCCCGGCTCGGCCCCAAGCGGACCCGCTGCGCAGGCTCTCATCCAGCTGGCAGGTCCGAGGGCTCGCCTGTGGGGGATAGGTTGGGTCCTTGACTCGTGGTCCTTGGTTCTTGATTTATGGTTACTCAGTGTTACAACAAGCCCGGCTCAGCCTCCGGTAGACTCGCTGCGCAGGCTCCCATCTAGCTGGCAGGTCCGAAGGCTCGCCGGTGGAGCGTAGATCCAGTTTGTGGGAAGGTATCTTGTCATGACCCTGGCCTAGATCAGAGACAACCCTAAAGATCTCAGCCAGTAGAAGTCTCAGCCAGTCAAGGTCTCGGCCAATAGGGGTCTCGGCCAAAAGGTCTCGGCTGGGGGGATCTCGTTGAAGAAGGCCCCCGGCAGACCTGGGCATAACGACCTAATCGATGGCGCAAGGCTCCCGCCTAATCAATCTCTAGGGAAGGTGACCCTAAAGAGACTAAGGGTCTCGGCGGAAGCTCGCGCGGAAGCCGATGCCTCTCTTACCTATTCGTTCAAGCAAACACCGGCAGTGAAAAACGAAACATTGCATTATATTAAATAGTTACAGGGGTTTGGAGCCTCTCGCTCATTACAAAAGTGTATCAAATGAAAAAGACAAGAAAAGGCACTTCAAGGGGATGCGTTGTAATCCCCGCTGGTACTCTCGCCCGAATCCTCGCCGGAGTCCTCGCCCGAGCTCGGCCCAGACATCTCGCCGGCAGCGGAGGAAGACTTAGGGATATCCGAAGGAGGAGAGTCAGGCGTGCCGGGAGGCTTCGGGACTGGATCGAATAGCCAGGGGAGGAGTTGGCGGGCGTTGATGGTTACGCCGTCCTCCCGAAGCAGCTTCGCGTCTCGCAGCATCTCGACCGTCAGCCTGACGGTAGCCTGAGCGTTCGCCTGGAGCAGCTTGTCGATGTTGTACACCGAGAAGTGATGACTCTTTAGTCTCTCATCAAGCGTCGGAGGCGGGCCTTTCGCTGCTTCCGCACGCCGGAGTTGGTCCCTCAGCAGGACGTTCTCGCAGCGTACGTCAGCCAACTCCGCGCGGAGCGCCATGGCTTGGGCGGAATCCTATGTAGAAGAAATCAGCTCAGCAAATGCTGCACAAGCGTGACTTTGAGAAGCAAGAGCAAGGGTCCACGAAGATCCCGCTTACCTCGGCTGCGGGACGTAAGGACAGCGCCTGTTGAGCATTCGCCAACTCCTGCCGAGCACTCGCGAGCTCTGTCTCTAAAGAGCGTGCTCTGGCCACCGCCTCTTCCCTCGCCTTGTACATGTCGGCGAAGTTCTTGTCGATGTTGATTCTTCGATGCGCGCACATGTGCGCAAGCTCGAACCCGCGAAGCAGGGCCCGGGTAGCGTCGAAAGCCAGAAGCCAGGTGGGCGTCTGGTCGAAGACACTGGCGCCCTCTCGGCTATAGAGGCCATAGCCCAGCGAGAAGGCCTCGCCAGTAACCTCATCCCGCTCTGACCAGCTGGGGAGGAGTGTTGAAACCGCAACCCTGTTGGATTCGGGATCCCATTGGAGCAGAGGCTTCCCTTCTGCATCGACGTGCTTCACACCGAAGCCATAATTTCTGTGCCCTATCGGCACTTCCCTGGGCGGGGTCCGGGCGGAGGTCTCGTCAACGACTCCCTCTCCTCCAGCCACGTCTGCGGCCGGAGGGTTCTCGGCAGTAGCCCCGGTATGTCTCCTGGCGGCAGCACCCATCTCACTAGCCATCTAGAGCAGCCCTTCGAAGGACTTGCCCAAGGCGGGATGTCGGGCAGGCGAGTCAGCCAAGCCCTTGCCCTTGTCCGCAGCGGATGGCTTTGGCCTCTTCAGCGATCGCGCGGTGGGAGCGGTGCCTTTTCGCTTCTTAGCTTCGGGCGCCAAAGGCTAAATGGGCTCTTCCCGGCAGGCACGAGCGCTGGCCTCCGCGAGAGCGAGAGAGCCTCTCGCAACCCGATCCTCGACACCCGGGGCCACAGCGAAAGGTTGGCGTAGAGGGACCTCCTGCTCTCCTGAAAAGTTAGCGGTATTCAAGCACAAGAAGATCCTAACAAAAGATCAAATCTAAGGCGAGGTCGTACCTTCTCCCGGGTGGACGGGAGGAAGGGAGTCGACGTCTCGCCAGAGGAAGAGAACGTCAAACTCCTTTGTTCCGAAGAACTCCAGGAGTGCGCTCTCGCGCGACCCCAGAGTGGGCGATTTGTAGGTAGCATTCTCGTACTGGACGGGTCGGAGCGGGACGTTCCCGAAGTCCCCGGTGATGTAGACAAACTTCTCGCCCCAATGGTGATGTTTATTGGCGAGGCCAGTGGTCTTGATCAGCTGTCCGGAGAAGAAGACCACGCCGCCTTTGGCGCGGAAGTTGAACAGCTTGCGGAAGATCGACAGACTAAACTCGATCCTCTCGGATTGCATGTAGCAGATGAATGCCACAAGGATCGCGACAGAGTTCGGGTTCAGCTGGGCAGGAACTACCCCATAGTTGCGGAGGGCTTGCCGAATCTCCGGCCAGAGGGGGAGGCGGAAGCCCACCTCGAAATGTTCAAGGGGGATGGCGAGCTCTCCCGCTTCCGGGGTATTCACCTTGTCATGATTACCCGAGTTCCGCGCTGAGAAGCCAGCGGGAATGAAGCGGTTGACGATCAGGTTGTACTCGTCCAAGGTGAGCGTGCAGGAGGGGAAGAGATGCTTGCGGAACGCTTCCGCGCAATGAGCGCGACCCTCGTTCTCGCCCGGCATTTTGAGTTTGGGGGTAATAGCAAGAACAATAGAGAGGAAGAAGCGGAAGCAAGTGGGCGAGAGCAAGGAAGGGGAGTTGAGGTTCCGGATCAGAGAAGTAAATGCGGTTGGTAGATTTCTCTATTTATAGGGAACTGTGGTCGTTACGGCTCCGTTCGATAGAGAGAGAGAAAATGACGGCGGAGTACAGCTGTCACGATCTGGGCCGGCAATGCCTCGGTTTTCCCCCGCGGGATGATGGCAGTCGACGATCGTCTCTAGTTTCGGCGCAAGCAACTTAGTTTTGGCGCAAGCATCCTAATTTCAACACATTCTTAAAATTCGCAGCACAATGAAAGAAGAAACGGATAGTAATTTGCTCTCGCCGCCGAGAGCTGAATAAAGTTAATAACAATTATTACAACGGCATAAAGGTACATGGCGGAAGGGAAGGATAATAAGGGAGAAGGAGCGAGACCTAGATGAACTAATACGGTTCCCAGCGCCATCGCCCTCGCTCCCGCCACCTAGTTCTCGGAGGCACCAGCGGGTTGAAGTAAGATGACAGGGTGGTATACCCTAGGTTGATCCGCCTAGCATGATCCCGGATCTGCGCGATGCATCTCCCTGGCGAAGACTCGGCAATAGGCCCTCCCGGTAGATCAGTCTCGCCCAAGAAGAAATCCCGCTCCAGGGCCTCCAGCCTTTGTTCCACGGATTCACGGAATGCTCTCGCCGCGGCAGCATGGGCGCGGTCTCGCTGGATGAGCTTGGCCAAAATGGCCGAGATCTTCCTCCTCCGCTCCTTCGCGTTCTTGGCGCCGTTCAAGGTTTCTTCTATCTCACCGGGCGAAGGAGGAAGGGATTCTTCTTCTTCTTCTCTCTCCTCGTTGGCTTCCGACCGAGAGCTGGGATCCCCTGCGAAAAGTACGCCCAAGGTTTTGATTAAGGCATAACGATCAGCCGACAAGAATGTCTCGCATACCTGCAGTCTTGCGAGAGCCATTGACTGGTGTCGGGTGAGAAGGCCCGACCCCTCCGTCAGCTCCATAAAGGAGGTGGAGAGGCTTGCCTCACCGTGGGCGGAAGGGTTTGCGTACAATGGTCCCAGCCTGGTCGGAAGCAGGGAGAGAGTTGTCCTCTCTTAAGGGATGATCAGCATCCTTAGTAGTGGAAGGGTCAAGGGCCACCCCTCCCACCTGCAGGGCGGGATTTGCCGCTGAAGGGAGCAACTCACCGGTTCTCGTTTTATCTTCCTGGGTGACAAGACCAGGGATGGAGGAAGCTGGCTCTGCGAGAAGATAGTTCAGAAAAAAGAAAGGTAAGATTGGAGTATTAAGAAGTGGCGGAAAGCGTACCTATCACCCGGGTCTCGGCTAGAGGAATTGTCTCAGAGACCCTTGTTCGATCCTCAGGAGGGAGGGCTGACGAATCTGGGGGAATCGGGGAAGACCCAGCGACGTCATTCGGAACGGATTTCTGTGAGATGTCGCGTTAACTATCGGGCCTGTAGCGTAATCAGCTCGGTAAGCATGGTTGGAAGGCATACCTTTTGAGGGGAGGGGTCTCCCGTAGGGATGGGAGTAGGAGAAGGTGAATCCCTGTTCTCGCGAGCGAGGTCTCGCCGGACCACTTTCACTTTCCTCTTCCCCTTTTTCTTCTTCGGCTCAGAAGGGCCGATGTCTGAAGATTTCCTCGGTAGCCAGGGCGCTACCGCAGCACTATTTGTTAAGGCTCGCGCTTGAGCCGTGTTTAACCGATCTTGAAGGTCCTGCGGAAGGGGCTTGCCAGCACGCTTAGCAGACATCTTGGTATCGCGCATAAAATCCCGGGCGAGAGCTCAGTGAAGAAACAGTAGTTCGGAGGCAAGACTTATGGTCACCCGTCGGCGTGTATTTATAGCCGTAGTAGGGCCCGCCAAAAGATTCTCTTGGCTGACAGGCACGTGTCCAGCGAATATTTTGGGGTTGGACTTGTCTTGTCGAGTGCAGGGCTAGCTCGAAAAGAGCGGGGATTGTGTAGAACCTCATATTCGCTAGGTAGAACTCAGAGGCTTCAATGGTCTGAGTTGGGCTAGCCTCGGGCTAGCCCAAGGGCAAATCACCAGAGTTCCCGCTTCTTAAGGGGCTCCCGCCTAGCTATAGGCGAGACCCTTTGCGCCAGGATTCGGGCTTCAGGCTAGACGAGCTTCTGCCTTGAGGGAGCTCCCTCCCAGAGGTAGGCGAGAGGACACTAGGTGAGCCTTCAGTGGCAATAGCATTAAGACCACCAAGGGCGAGAACCTTCTTGGCCGGAGCTCTCGCCAAGATAAGCTTAATTGGGACTCGGCGAGAGCTTCTCGGCCGGAGTTCTCGCCAGGTGGGTCCGTGTGGTAGGGCCTGAGGCCCAGGAAAAGATTATTTTATTATTTCATTATCCTCGGGTTCAATTACCTATATGCCCCTGGGATGACAGCGGGATTTGGCTGTTGGCAGACCCATCAGGGGTATTTCAGTATTTTCAGGTCAGGAGAAGACTATAAAAAGACCCATAGGGGCTCTTTGGAAAGCAGGCTTTTGATTATTCTCTAACCCCAGTGCTTTCTGAAGAGCTCCCAGTCCAGCTATTGGTTTCGGAGGGGAAGCTCTTAGAGATCTTCCGGGTGTGAGGTGGGACCTCCCAGCTGAGACTTTGGGTCAGTCTTGGGACCTTAGCAGCTAGTCAGGGGTCGAGATTTGAGAGAAGTAGGCGTCGGCTGCACTTTGGTTCGAGAACATTCGTTGAGCTCAATTTTGGCTTCAACATATATCATATATATTAGATATATTATATGAGATATGGAGGGAGAATGGGATGAAAAACAAAGGAAAAAGGGCAGTAGGAAAAGAGAAAAAATGGGGGGAGCAGGCGGGTACAGGAGGCAGGGGTTAAATGAAGAAAAGACAAAAAATAAAGGAGGAGTGGGGAGGGAAGGCGGAGGGGGGGAGTTAGCAGGAAAAATAAAAAAGCAAAAGAAGAAAGAGAAGGGGGCTCGGGTACAGCCAGGGGGGAAGAAAGGAGAAAAAGCCATTTAGGGCTTTCTTCTCTTCCGCCGGCCTGGACCCCGACGCTGCCCGCCTCTCTCCCCCTCTCTCCCTCTTCCTCGCGGCATGAAGCAGCACACACAGCCGCCTCTCTCCCTCTCGGTTTTCCTCTCACACGCCGTCTCGAGCCAGGCTCGGCCTAGAAGGGAGGCCGGCCGCTGCCATCGCCGCCTCGAGCAAGGCTCGGCTCCCTCTTCCCGTCGCCGCCTGCAACAGGGCTGAGCTTCTCTCGGCCCCTCTTCCTATCGCCGAGCTGAGCAAGGAAGCAAAGGCTCGGCCACCCGATCTCTCTCTCGCCGTCGCGGAAAGGCATGTCCGAGCTATTCCCCCCTTCTCTCATCGCTGGCCATTAGAGGCAGCCTGAGCTCGGCTCTCTCCCGGCTCTCCTTCCTCGCCGCCGCCTGCAACTAGGTTGGCCAGGAGCTCCTCTCCCTGCGCCGCTTGGAGCTAGGCCGATCGGGATCAGCTTCCCCGACGCCGCTTGAAGTTGTGGAGGCCGGGATCGACTTCCTCGGTGCCATTTGGAGTACGATCGGCCTCGGAGAGGCTCGACCATGGAGGAAAAAATCACTTGGAGCCTTCAACTCTCCCGCGGAGGTCGGGTCCGAGCATGGAAAACCACTACGGACGGTAGACATCGAGACTCGGGCGATATGCGCGGTTGCGGCTTCGTCAAAACACGCGTCAAGGGTAACGAAGTTTCTTCTCGGGAAGGTGAAGCCCTCATTTTACATATTTGCATGGAAGCCCCTCTCCACCAATGGGTGGGGGAAGGAAGCTCTCCGACGGGTCGACATGTACGTCCCCGCTATTGATTGCATTTAGTATCCGGAAGTGTGAGTACGGATTTAGGCATGTTGTGTGAAGCCCATTCGGACGTACGAGCCGAATTGGTGATGTTCTGTGTGAAGCCCGTCCGGACGTATGAGCCGGATAGGTGATGTTCTGGGGTTCCCGGAGAAGACTCCGAGGAAGCTGGATATTATCTACTTGCAGGGAATGCGCACCATAGCCCCGAAAAAGGGGTGTACGGAATATATTTGTCCAGCTTATGTTAGCTGATTGTTGTTCAGCTGGCAGTCGTTCGTCGAGACGTTGGCGTACAGGTGTTGCAGTACTAAGCGGGGAATAGCGGGCTTAAGCCCAAGCTTGTGCCAGCCCTCGAAGGCCTACTTTTGTTTATATTGTCGGTCTGCGTGCCGATGTATGGAATTTATATTCCTGTAAATTTATAATCTGTGATGCTCTGTGAATGTATGGTTTACTCTTTTTGCTTTGGGCGAGCGGTGTGCTCGTGAACCGCTCGTCCCGTGGGAGCCCCGAGGTTTATGCAGGGAAGCCCCTGTTGGCCTGTTGATAGCCTTTTAAGGCAGTGGAGTCGCGCTGTTTGTAGCCTAGTTGGGCAGCGTGTCGTAGAATGGCTTGGCGATGTTGCGTCATTAGTAGGGAGGATGAGGAGCATTTTGTATAGACCCAAGGAGATACATCTGGATGGGAGAGAGTTGGTCTTGAGACCCTCTTTAGATATTCCGGTCGGCCAAGAGCGCCCTCCGAAGGTGTCTTAGCTCAGCCTTTGGCTTGGGAGGGGAAGAGTTCGTTAGTCTTCCGGGTGTGTGGTTGGACCTCCACGCTGAGACCTTGGGCCTGTCCCTTACGTTCCTAGTTTAGAGCCTAGATTGTTCGCTTGAGTGTAGTAGGTGTGCGGTCACCCCTCTTTTGGGACCCCGAACTCCACAGAAGTCAATTTTGGCTTCGGTCATTTTTGGCTTCAACAGGTTCTTTTCCTTTTTTACTTAAGACAGAATAATTATTCAGATATTAAAGTAGAATCTAACTATTCTACAATAATAACATCACAGAAATCACAATCACACACTCATCACAGATTGCACACAGGTTTATAGTGGTTCACCAAGGTCTGGGTACATCCACTTTCCCCCTTCACCTATCTAGCAGTGTGCTAGAATCGGCCGAACTTCTTCCTTCTTCTCAGATCTACAGATCTTACAACTCAGAACCCTGAAAGATTCCTACAACTCAGAACCCTGGTTCCTACAACTCAGAGTATAACCACACTCCTACAGCTCAGGCTAACATCCCTACCTCAGCCTTCCCACAAGGCCTACAACTCAGAGAAAAATTTCTCCTACACTTAGGCTCAAAAGCCCTACCACTCAGAGATCTATATCTCCTACACTCAGCCTTTATAATATAGGCTTACAACTCAGATCTATGAAAAGATCCTACAAAATTTGATAAGTGTTTAGATGGACTTTTACCCTTGTTGAGAGAGAAAGGATAAAAGGTTTCTTGATCAGCTTCTTGATAAAACTTATGGCTGAAATCAACCTGTCCTTATCTTTCTTCAAAGTTTCTTGAATCTGAACTCAGTAGGGTTGATCACCTTTGAAGTTGACTGGCTGTCAGCTTCCTTCTTAAAATCCAGAAATAGGTTTGAATCCTTCTTAGCAGATTATTTCAAGATCTGATTCTTAAAGAGACTTGTAAATGTCTTCTTCTTTACTTCAACAGCTGAAGATCTCTCTCAATCTCCAGAACTTCTGAAGTTTCTTCAGAATTCTTGCTTGAATTCTCCTTCTTCTCACGAAAATCTTCTTCTGTGTGACGGGCACTTTCTTGATCAATGATCAATACTTCAATTATTGTTCACTTTTTTCACATACTTATTGATTAGACAGAATCCATCTATATATATAGACTTCATCCATGGTAACTGGCTGATCTGGTTTCTAACGAACTTCTGACAGGTCTGACAGCTTCAACAAACTTGTTGGAATACACAGCTATCAAGTCTCCAGTCAGTTCTTCAACCTTTGTCTTTGTCAGCAAAGCGTCGAGACTGATTGTCATTATGTGTCGACACAAGTAGATTAAGTGTCAACACAAGCATTGGTGATGTCGACATAGCTCCTTTGGTATAGACACTTCTTCTTGACACTACATCTGTAGAGTGTGTCGACACTGCTTCTTTGTGTCGACATAGACACTTCTTCACATCACAGCAAACAATATTGTTGAAACTCTGTTGTGTGTCGACACAAGTCCTGTGTGTCGACACAGTTGATGTAGTCTCAGAATTCTGTGTGCCGACACTGCCTCCAGGTGTCGTCACATTTGATGTCGACTAAAACTTCTGTGTGTCGACACTGCCTCCTGGTGTCGACACAATTGATGTCGACTAGAACTTTTGTGTGTCGACACTGCCTCCTAGTGTCGACACATTTGATTTCGACTAAAATCTTCTGTGTGTCGACATAGTTTCTTCTGGTGTCGACACTGCTTCTCCAAGTGTCGACACAAGCTTTCTTAAGTGTCGACACATGGACTTAGAAACTTTTTTTGCATTTTAGCAAATACTTAACCTGCACATATAAACTCAAAATAACATCAAATACACCTTGATGTATATCAATGAGCTAAGTGAGACTTCTCCAAATCAGGTACACATTTTCCAATGTACCCAACAATCTCTCTTTATTTGGAGAAGTCATAACCCTTTAGTCAATGATATACACCACTTATAATAAACAAATATGATGATGTATATAATAAATGACACGGTAACTTATAAACAAAATATATAACTAAATCACATCACAGAATAAGAATGCAACTTGAATGAACATGAAACATTAATTTGTTTGTACTTTATAAAAAACTTTCTTAACAACTGATTACATAGATTTCTTTTAAAACTAAAAATTACTTTATTCTTGCAAAATCTAGTAAATCTATCCTAAGGCTGATCAGGCTCCGTAATGACTATACCTTTTCCTGGCATAATCTGATCTTGCACAGGAGGTTCTGCATCATCAATAGGCTTCTTTCCTTTCAACTCTGCCTTCTTCTGAGCTTCAGCCTTAATTCTTTGCCTTTCAAAATAATGAAAAGGCTTAGGGAAGTATTTGCTAGGCTCCTGAGCATTAGGAGGTAGCTTCCCAATCTTAGCCTTTCTTCTATGTTGCACAATGGCTTCCTGCCTGTCCTCATACTTCTTCCATTCTTGTTCATTATACCACTTACCCATTTCATGAACTTGATCTTTCACAGCTTTCCAGGCAGTCAAAATTATATTTCTTGAAGTGGGGCTCCACTGCTTAAAATCAGGCTTTAACTCATCCTGTTCTCTGAATCTTTTCTTTGAAAGTTGAGCTTCTTGCTGAGCTTTCAAGGCAGCTTCTGGCATTTCAACTTTCTCTATAATAACATTTTCAACTTCCTATGGAGGACTGTACATTGTCTGAACCTGTTGTTGAATCATATCAAAATCTGCTGGAGGGTAGATGATCTGAGCAACTTCAGGTTGATCACCTCAAACATAAGCAAGTTGCACACCAGACTCAGTAACATTGTCATCATCACAAAGGGGTGGATATCCCAGAGTGGCTCTGATGCTATTGGATATCCATTTGGCATGATCTGAGCCTGCATTGAAAAACTCTCTCTCCCCCTTTATGGCTTCTCTTACAATGTGATCTCTTAAGTCATCTTTTTGAAATCTTATTTGGCCATCAAGAAAATTTACACCATCTTTATAAAATGATTTTAACTTAAGAAGCTGATCAGAAATTGTTTTCTGAGAAGTAGTAATGGCTGTCTTAAATGAATCTAAGGCATTCTATAACTTCTTATCAAACTCTTCTTTCTCTTTACCTCTTTCTTCAGTCATTGTAGTAACTGTATTCATTATTTCAGTGACTATCTCATTGTGAGATTTAGTCAGATTGTCATTCATTCTAATCTGATTTTCAAGGACATAGCCTTGTTTAACAGCAATGTCATCCACTTGAGCCTTGACTTCTGCTTGCTGCTTTGCTAGAAATACTACAACATTGCCCCCCTTGTGGAAGCAATCTGTCATCTCTTTCTTATGGAGATTGACTTCAAACCTTATGGATTTAATATCCTGAGCCAAATCAAATTGAAGTGATTTATTGCTTTCATCCACATACTTCTCTAGAGCCATTCTCTCCTCATCCAATTTAACTTGCAAAGCCACCATTAATGAGCTTTAATCAGCCTCTGGGGCAGGTTGTGGAGTAGTAGTTTGCAAAGCCTTCTTATAGCTCTGGCTTCTTCTCTTAAAGACCATTAGTTTTCTTTTCTTGGTATTTCGAATTTCTTCATCCTCTGAAGTAGAGGTGCTGGATATATTAACACTTTCTTTAGGACTAGGAGGCAGCTCCTTCTCAGTCCTATGCTGCACCTCCTCAATATCAACCTGCTCCCCCTCAATCCTTACTTGCTCCTCCTTATCTGCTGCTCCCTCAATGTCAGGAAACAATTCTTCTAGAGTGAACTCCTGTTGAGTGTGAACTGGTGATACAGCTTTCTCAGGAGCATCAGCAACTACAGATGTATCCTCCATGATCACATCTAGTGCTGGACTGTTGATATGAGGTCTCTCAAGAATATAATGTGAATCCATTTCACTTTCCAAGTGAATTCTCTCTTCCACTTGTACCTGTGCAGTAATTGTCTCCCCCTGCACTTGTGCATTCTCAGTCAGGTCCTATGCTTGTACACTATCTATCTCCCCCTGCACCTGTACATGATCAATTGTGTCCTGTGCAGGTGATCTCTCAGCAGCTTCTTGGCTTGCTATACTAGGTATGTCCTTGGTGAGGACCCTATCCCATCTTGAAATGATCCTGATGTCCATTCTTCTCATATGATTGATTTTAGATCCACGGATCTTGTGCATTACTTCTGGAATGGCTCCAGCCAAGTACAAACTCATCAGTCGAGCCAAATTAGGCTTCTTTATACCTTCCTTAATCTTCTCAAACAGTACTACAGACCAATCTGTGTTGAGTGTAAAGATTATCCTTGTCATGAGGCTGAACATATAGGCTGAAATCCAATCATGTCCCCCTAGCTTACACAGAATCACCTTTCCAACCACTTCAGATAGAAATTTACCTTGCTGATTTATCCCTTTCCTATTTATAGCTGTTCAAATCTTCATGGTGGGATCCAATCCACACCATTGTAGTGCCTCCCTTGTTTTTGATACTGGTACTTCTTCTTCATCCTGAGTTCTTGGAAGATGAAGAATTTTTCTCAAACTTTTCAAGGTCACTTTGACTCTTGCTCAATGAACTGTTGATTTAATCTTAAGTCCTGTTGAGTCTATTGCAGCCGCTCCATAAAACTCAAGAATCTCCTTCTTCCATATCTTGGTTGGTTCGGCTACCAGAAACTCCAAACCACTGTCAGTAATTCGGGTAATTACTCCTTTAATCTCTGAGTCAGCATCATCAAAGGCATGGCGAACCAACTCATATCCTTCGTTAATGTTATCTTCAACCTTTGGCGCCATTGGGATGGTGAGAAAGCTTGGATTGAGAGAAGAGAGTTTGTCGACACAAGGGTTTAGTCTCGAAAATCTGGAGAGCGTGTCGATAGAATATTTTCTTGACCTATTTATACCTTTCAAGACAAAGAAGGGCAAAAGGCGGGCAAAAACTGTCTAAATGTGTCGACACTGTTGAAATGTGTCGACACATACTTCTATTGTCTCGACAATGGCGTTGACTACTATGTGTCGACACCAATTGATTATATGTCGACACTAGACAAACATAGAAGTTCATCAGAAATTCTGTGTCGACTCTATTTGTAACTGTCGACACAATTTCTGGATGTGTCAACACCACTACTCTGGTTGTGTCGACACCACTTACTGAAGTTTCGACACCACTTCTCTGGATGTGTCGACACAGATTTACTGAAGTGTCGACACCACTTCTCAGGATGTGTAGACACAGATTTACTTAGCCAAATCTGTTAAACTAATCTATGTTCAACATTCCTATTTCAATTTTAAATTTATTGAATTTAGTTTCATCTAAAGGCTTAGTAAATACATCTGCAATTTGATAATCTGTTTTGACAAATACTAGTGAGATGTCCTCTTTTTCTATATGTTCTCTAAGAAAATGGTATCTAATTTCTATATGCTTTGTCCTACTATGTGAAACAGGATTATTAGCAATAAAAATAACACTAGTAGAATCACAAAACAAAGGTGTTATACTTACCTGAATACCATAGTCTTCTAGATGGTGCTTAATCCATAATAGCTGTGCACAACAACTTCCTGCTGCCACATATCCAGACTCAGCTGTGGAAATTGCCACACTAGTCTGCTTCTTACTACTCCAAGACACTAATCTTCCTCCTAGAAATTGACAGGTGTTTGTAGTGCCTTTTCTATCTTCTTTGCAACCTGCAAAGTCTGCATCTGAATAGCCTGTCAGTAGAAAATCTCTATTCCTAGGGTACCAAAGGCCAAGATTAGGTGTGCCCTTTAGGTATCTCAAAATCCTTTTTACTGCAGTGTAATGAGATTCTTTAGGGCATGATTGGTACCTAGCACAGACACATGTTGCATACATAATGTCTGGTCTTCTAGCAGTTAGATATAGAAGAGAGCCAATTATTCCTCTATACAAAGACTCATCTACAGGTTTACCTGCATCATCTTTTCATATAGGAATACTTGTTCCCATAGGAGTTCTCATGGTGGAGGATGATTCCATACCATATTTCTTAATTAACTCCTTGGTCCACTTAGATTAGGATATGGACAAGCCATCATCAGTTTGTCTTACTTGAAGGCCCAAGAAGAAATTAAGTTCTCCCATGCTGCTCGTCTCAAACTTCCCTTGCATAAGTTTTGCAAACTTCTTGCAAATGTTGCTTTCTGTAGACCCAAATATTATGTCATCTACATAAATCTGGACTAAAATTATCTTTCCTTTGGATTCCCTTAGGAATAGAGTTTTGTCTATTTTTCCCCTTGAGAATTTCTTTTCAATAAGGAAAGTAGACATGGTCTCATACAAAGCCCTTGGGGCTTGCTTTAACCCATATAAAGCTTTCCTAAGTCTATAAACATAATCAGGTTTAAGAGAATCAACAAAACCTGAGGGCTGCTCTACATAGACTTCTTTTAGATTTCCATTTAGGAATTTCTGATTTTACATCCATTTGGAATACCTTGAAGCCTTGATATGCTGCATAGGCAAGGAACATCCTAATTGCTTCCAGTCTTGCTACTAGGGCAAAGGTTTGATCAAAGTCAATACCCTCTTCCTGCCTGTATCCTTTTGCAACAAGTTTTTCTTTGTTCTTCACAATGATCCCATTCTCATCCAGTTTGGTCCTAAAGATCCACTTTGTTCCAATGATGTTGTGGTCTTTTGTTTTAGGAACTAACTCCCATACCTTGCACCTTCTTAACTGATTCAGCTCCTCTTGCATAGCATCAATCCAATGTGGGTCTAGAATAGCTTCTTCAAATTTCTTTTGCTCTAGTTGAGATAGGAAGCTTGAGCAAAGCACTGTGTTCAAGTTCCTGCTTCTGGTTTGCACTTCTTGTCTTAGATCACCAATTATCTGATTTGCTGGATGATCCTTTAAGTGTCTAATAGCTGGAGGTAGACTATCTTCTGGTTGAACACCTCCAGTCTCTTCAATATGCTGCACCTCTTGGTGTACATCTGCATCTAGAGAGTCCTATACTCCCCATAGACAGTAACCACCATTTTCCACTTCCTGCTCTTCAGTTGTTTCTTCTGTAATGGTAAGCTTGTCCATTTTATCATTAATACCTGTATAACTGCATGAGCTACAAGGCAACTCACTGTTAATAAGTCTTGTTTCATCAAAGACAACATGTACAGACTCTTCTACAACTTGAGTAATCAAGTTGTAGACTCTATAAGCCTTACTATTATTGTTGTACCCAAAAAATATCCCATCTTGAAATTTGGAAGCAAACTTAGTTAGATTAGACTTGCCATTGTTAAGGACATAACACTTGCAACCAAAGATCCTAAAATAGGATACGTTTGGTTTTCTACCCTTCATGATCTCATAGGGAGTCTTTTTGTGGCTTTTGGTGATAGATGCCCTATTAATCACATGACATGCAGTATTTACTGCCTCAGCCCAGAAATATTCTGGGAGAGAAGTGTCACTCAATAGAGTTCTACCAGCCTCAATCAATGTTCTATTTTTCCTTTCAGTAATACCATTTTGTTGTGGTGTTCTAGGGGAGGAGAATTCTTGAAAAATCCCAAATTCTTCACACAGTCTTATCATACTTTTAGATTGAAATTCAGTGTCATGGTCACTTCTGATTTTGACCACTGTACTGTCAAGTTCATTCTGAATTTGCTTGACAAAACTATATAAAACACTTGGGGTTTCTGATTTTTGTCTCAGAAAGAACACCCAGGAATATCTAGAATAGTCATCTACTACCATACAAGTGTAGACCTTCCTACCTAGACTATGAACTGTCATAGGACCAAAAAGATCCATATGTAAGAGGTATAGACACCTTACTGAATCCTTGTTTTCAAGGCTATGAAAGGAGGATTTTGTCTGCTTGCCTTTTTGACAAGCTGAGCATATCCCATCCTTTATACACTTTACTTTTGCACCATTCCTTACTAGCTCTTTACTAAATAGTTGGCCAATTGTTTTGTAGTTAAGATGGGCCAGCCTCTTGTGCCATTTGACACAATGAGAGACTCTCTCATCAGCTACAAGACAAATAAGAGAACCTTTGTTCTCACACTCAAAATTAAGATAGTACACATTCCTTTTTCTATATCTTGTCAAAATGACCTTTTGATCACTTGATCTTTTGATATGACATCCATTCTTAATGAATGAAATGTCATATCCTAAATCACTCAGCTGACTTATGCTTATAAGGTTGTGTTTCAAACCCTTCACATAGGCCACTTGAGTGATAGTAATCTGGTTACTAGAAATGTTACCAAATCCTTTGATGATTCCTTTTTTAGAGCCATCAAAGATTACTTTAGACCAATTTAAGATATGTAAATACTCCTTCATCAATCCATTTGTTCCAGTCATGTGCCTGGAATATCCACTGTCCAAGTACCATATAGGGGAATGGTAACTTGGACTCACCTGCAATAAAGAATTACCTTCCCTTAGAATCCAAGTAAGTCTTAGGTCCTTGGTTCAAGTTAGCTTCATACTTACCAAATCTACCTACAACTCTTATAATAGGTAGACTGTTATTCTTCCTGACACTAGTGTTGTGCCAGCAATCTATGGCATAATGACCTGTTTTGCCACAACACCAGCATTCATACTTGTTGTATCTATTTTTAGATACATTCTTGAAAGTCTGGTAAACAGCAAATCTTTTGTTTTGTGCTGGTACTACTGCAGCTACACCCACTATTTTCTTAGTAACATGGGGTTTATGGACATGGGCTGCCATATTAACATAAACACCTTTGTTATTCAGAACTTCAGTCTTACTATGACCATGAGTATTCTCAAGGTCATACTTGTTAGAAGGCGCTTGTACCTTTCTAAAAACTACAGGGACTTTAAAATTCAGTGGTTGGACTGAGGCTTTGCCCTTTCTCTTGAATTGGACAGCCCTGGTGTTACCTTTAAAGCCAATTCCAGCCTTACCCTTTTGAGACACAAACTCATCTATTAAGGGTAAAACTGATTTTGGCTTGGAATAACTAGCCACCAAATATTTTCCTTTTGAAGTCTGGCTTCCAGACATTTAATTAGATCATTTTTGTATGTGATTGTGCCCATCTGAATAACAGTTATAGTTTTCAGTTTGGCAATCTCATTCAATTTTTGATCCAACTCTTTCTCTAAGTCAGGTTGTGGTAATGAAAAAGCGGTTACAAGGAAAGCTAAAACAAACATCCTAAAATAAATTAAGAGAGGGGGTTTAAGTTTCCCTCACATTATATTAGAAACAAAATGGACTCGCCTACCCTAAGTAAAGTGGTCAAAAAAGTGGACAGGAAAGCCTTCTGAAGGCTCTTATTTATAGACAAAATTTTCGGGTGTGACATGCCCTAGTCACGGGCGTGACAGGCGGCATGTCGAAGGTTGCGTGTTTGACTTGGCGAAATCCGGTAGCTGGTTGCTTCTTGAAGCTTCGAAAAGTGACACGTGGCAGTCACGGGTGTGTCCGGTGTCAGACACGGGCGTGTCCGGTGTCAAACACGGGCGTGTTGGCTGGGCGTGACTGAACAGCTGGCGGGAGTGGCATTGAGTGGTGACGGCATTGAGAGGTGAACAGTGAAAGCATTGAGTGGCGTTGAGTGTCGACGACATTGAGTGTCGACACGGGCATGTCGAGCTTGGACACGGGTGTGTCGAGCTTGGACACGGGCGTGTCGAGCATGGATACAGGCGTGTTGAGCTCTGATTGACGAAGGCGAGGCGTCGAGTGCCGGGATGAGCCCGACGTTCGTCGAGAGGCATGGCATGGGCGTGTCGGATGCGTGACACGGGCGTGTCAAGTCAATTTTTTGTCTTTTTCAGGAATTTTTCTGGAAAATTAAATTAAATAAGTGAGAAATAAAATTTACAAAAATAAACAATTTATTGAATAAAACAAACTAAAAAAGACAAAACTAAAGTAAAATAACATAATAAAAACATAGAAAAATGCGTATATTTATAACTCATCAAATACCCCCATACTTAAGCTTTTGTTATTCCAGAGCAAAAGTTGGAGATGAACTTATAAGGAATAAAAAAGAATCCTAAATTTAACTACAACTTAATTTAATTGTAAGAAAGATCGAAATAAATTTATGGGGTTTCAGAATTAAATCCTTAATTATGAAAATGTTATAAATAGAGGAACCATTTCAGAAAATACTTCTAAACGATAAAAATAGAAAACGAAAGTTATTTTTGCTAGTTTAACAAAAATGGATTGGATTATAGAAAAAAATTTAGCTAAAAAGAAATTAATAAGAAGTAATTCAATTTAAAAATTATGCTCTCAAAAAGATTTAAATTAATTTCTAGAATCATTAAAATTGTATAAGTGGTTTGGCGGTTATGAAGAGGGCTTTGATTTTGAGGTGAGGTAATTTTTTCTCGAACCTCCATAATTTTTTTGAATAATTAGGAAAATGAAATCTTATTTTCCTAAAAATTATTTTCTTTCTTCATAAAAATAATTAACCCAATGTATATGTATAGGAGTAATGAATTTTATCCTCTTACTCTGTAACATATAATCTTTTTAATTATTGGGTGCCTATGTTTACGGGACGAAATCTTATTCCCATTAACATAAGATCTTTTAAAGGTGAAAGCGCGAAATCATACCAATTAAGGCATGAAAAAAAGTGGATGGTTTAATTTCTAAAGGAAAACTAGAGTTTAATAAAAATTTTGAGATCAACCTTTTTAATTTGAACGTTCCTACGTTTCTGAAAGCATAAGTAGAAATAATATAAAATCCATAAATGTTATTTTCTAACATAAAAAAGTGCTTTTATTCAAAAAAATCAAAAGTGAAATAAGAAACACAAGTTCCCTATAATAAGAAAAAGACATAAAAAATTCTTTAAAATCTTAACCCCAGAAATCTAAATCTATCGAGCTACAATTAATAAACGAATAGTAAATAAAGAATTAATTAAAATTCGCTTATAAATAAACTCGAAAAGATTATTTTGGAGAGCAAAGAGGTTAAGAAATGAGGTATTCGAATTATTTAATTCAAAACAAATTTTTTTATTTTTGGAGTTTTTCTAATTTTTTTGATATTTTGGGGTTATTTTCATTTTTTTGGAAATTTTAAGAGGTTATACAATTTTTTTTTTTATTTTCTTGTGAGTTATACTAATTTTTTTAAAAAATTTATATTTGATTTACGGAAATATTTACAAGAAGAGAGAAATTTTTTTTTACAAGATAGGAAAGAGAAGGGGAAAGAGACGAGAATATTTACACAAAATGTTAACAAAAACTTGGTTGCCGTGAGGCCGACTCGTTTTGTTGTTGGTTCGATGAGCCTGATCTCGCGGACCGAGGTTTCATTTTTTTGAGAGTTTTAATAAATGTTTTTATTATTATAAAAACATGGAATTTTTTTTTTTTGGAGTTTTAAATTTTTGCAATTTTTTTTGTTTTTGATTGGGTGCAGAAAATAAAAGAGGAGTAAATAAGAAACACCCCCATACTGAAGTCCAACATTGTCCCCAATATTGCACTAAGTATGCGGAACGATATATATATACAAGAAATCTAGGCAGTTATGTACAAAAAATAAAAACAGGAGTTAAAAAAAAACTTCCCTGAAAACGTGTTCGGGGAGGCCCGTTAAGTTAAGACCTGCAAAAGTTAGAAGTAAAAAAAATATAATAGAAAAAAATGAAAAAGATAAATTCGGCGAAAAGTGTGTGGGTTATAGGGGTGGCGAGTGAGTGTGACTCGTAAGCTAACGTCTTAGTTGAAAGTATCTAGTGTCGACTCAGTCCACCTATTGGGGGGGGAATAGGTCTCGTGCATTGTTTTGCGGAATTTAAATAACTACACGTGTGGAGAACCCGATGTCCCTCTTCATTCGTTGAAGCGTTCTTGATGAAGAAGAAGAGTCCACGACCGGAGTACTCTCTTGGAGAGGATCTTGACAAGATCGGCGGCGACAAGTGAATGCGGCGGCGAGGCTCTGTAGATCCAAACTTCTTGACGAAGCAAGCAAGGTCTACCAACGATCTCAATCGGATCAGTCGTCTCAATCAATTCGGAATGAAGAGCTATCCTCGTTCAACAAATCGAGAGATAAGAGATCTCGAGAGAGAAGCGTGAGACGCTAGGCTTGCCTCGGTTATGTCGCTGGAAGATCAACGGTGATCTGAGATATGCGGCGGCGATAACTTGCGAGCGGCGATGGCGACGAGAGGATATCCACGATCGACTAGGTCACGCTCGGCGGCTTTGATTTCTCGTGAATGATTACTGTTGAAGTTCGAAATAAGCATGTATATATACCCTGAGGCATACCCTAAAGTCCTTTGTGGGACCCATAAAGAGAAACACTAGCCTCGGCCGAAATAGCGTAACCCGTCATGGTTCGGTCCAGCGAGCAGAGCAAATTTGCCTAAGGCAAATTCGACGAGAATCATTGGTGATTCTCGACGAAGTCGGCGGGAATCACTCACGATTCCCGTCGATTCTTCCTTAGCCGATTTTCAGTTGTAAAACTAATCAGCCTGCGGGAATCGGCGGGAAAGCAAACATCATTCTCGATGAATCGACGAGAATCAATTAATGATTCCCGTCAATTCTGCCTTAGAAGAATTCTTGAAGGAGAACAGTCAGCCAGATAATATCGATGGGAATCACTGTCTGATTATCGACGATTCGGCGAGAATCACTAGTGATTCCCGACGAATCGGCAAGAATCACTTAGTGATTCCCGTCGATTTTGACTTAGACGATTTTCCTCTTCCTTCCCGTGAACTTGGTCTTTGACCCATCTTTGCTCCTCTTATGCTCTTGATCTATCTCGACCTTGTACTTGAAAATAAGTACACTCCAATAGAGAGAGCACACATGATTCAACACACTGATCTGCTCAACGAGGGATTACGTTGCGCAGACCCGTGTATATTGACCCACTGCACCCTTACATTGGTGTGTACTTAGCATGGAATAGCTGCAAACACATCTTGAAGAAATATCATCAAATACATTGTCAATTCAACTTAGCTTGTACAGGGGCTTCTTCAAATCAGGTACATTGTGGATACAATACCCAACAATCTCCCCCTATTTGAAGAAGCCTAAACCCTACAAGCTATGGTGAATAACACAGATGAGAATGAAAAACATAAAATGAACAATCAGTTGAGAATGAAATTAATTACCATTTTCCTTAGAGCATACTTAGCATTCTTAGCCTTTGGCATCCACTTTAGTATATTCTTAGTTCCAAAGCCTTAGCCGAGAGGGTAATCTCCCCCTTTTTGGCTTCTGCAAATCTGGGAGCCACCTTATCCTGTTACATAATGCTCCCCCTCAGTTCTTGTATCTGTGCCCTATCTTGAGTTCCTTGTTGATGCTCCCCCTTGATCCAAGAGCCTGGAGCCCTTTAGTCTTCAGTCCTCATAGTTCAGCATGCCGAGTTCAATTTTGATGAGACTGAACTTGGCCTCGTCTAGGGGCTTTGTGAAGATATCTGCAATCTGCTTATCCGTGGGGACATATCAGAGAGAGATATCTGTGTTTTCCACATGCTCCGGAATGAAGTGGTAGCACACTTCAATATGCTTCGTTCTGCTGTGCGACACAGGATTGTTCACAATTGCTATAGCACTTGAGGATTCGCAATACATCGGAACTTCTCTGAACTGCAAGTCATAATCTTTGAGCTTATTTCTGATCCATAGAAGTTGTGCGCAACAGCTGCCTGCTGAGATGTACTCAGATTCAGCCGTAGAGGTTGCGACATAATTCTGCTTTTTACTGTTCCATGAAATAAGCCTTCTTCCGAGGAATTGGCATGTCCCGGAAGTGCTTTTCCTCTCATCCCTGCTTCCTGCAAAGTCAGCATCTGAAAAGCCTATTTGCTCGACATCATTGTTTCTTGGGTACCATAAGCCAAGATTTGGTGTACCTTTAAGGTATCTAAGAATTCGCTTTGCAGCGACATAATGAGATTCCTTAGTGTTAACCTGATATCTAGCACAAACGCATGTGGAAAACATAATATCTGGTCTACTAGCAGTAAGATAGAGCAGGGATCAAATTATTCTTCTGTATTTGGTTTCATCAAAAGGTTTCCCTTTCTCATCCTTGTCCAGAGACACAGTGGATCCCATTGGAGTCCTCATAGAGGTTGCATTCTCCATTCCGAATTTCTTGAGTAGGTCATTTGTGAACTTCATCTGAGAGATGAAAATTCCGTCCTCAGACTGTTTCACTTGAAGTCCCAAGAAATACTTTAGCTCTCCCATACTTCTCATTTCAAACTTTCCTTGCATACGTTTAGAAAACTTCTTGCAAAGATTGTTGTTCGTAGAGTCGAATATTATATCATCGACATAGATTTGCACCAGCAAGATCTTGCCTTTGACTTCCCTAATAAAAAAAGTCTTATCTATTTTTCCTCTCGAGAACTTGTTCTCAAGAAGAAAACTAGACAGAGTCTCATACCAAGCTCGAGGAGCTTGTTTTAAGCCATACAAAGCTTTATTAAGAAAATAAACATGATTAGGGAATGTAGGATTAACAAAACCTGGGGGTTGCACGACATATACTTCCTCTTTCAAATTTCCATTTAGGAACATAGATTTCACGTCCATCTGATAGACAGTGAATCCTTTGGGAGAAGCATACGCCAAGAACAATCTGATCGCCTCGAGCCTTGCAACTGGTGCAAAGGTTTGGTCGAAGTCAATTCCCTCCTCCTCTCTGTAACCTTGAGCCACCAGCCTGGCTTTGTTCTTTATGATTACACCGTGTTCATCCTGTTTGTTTCTGAAGATCCACTTGGTGCAGATCACATTCTGGTTCTTTGGTCTGGGAACAAGCGTCCAGACGTTGCATCGTTTGAATTGATGCAGTTCATCTTGCATGGACAATATCCATGACGCATCTTTGTTCGCTTCGTTGAAGTTCTTTGGCTCAACCTGTGACAGAAAACTAAGGTGCAAAATCTCGTTAATTGTACCTCTCCGAGTTCTGACACCGTCACGAGGATCTCCTATTATCTGATCTCTGGAATGATCCCTCACGTGTCGGATCTCTAGGAGTCTGGCATCTTGAGCTCTAACATTTTCTTGGGCTCCTCCCTCTTCTGGGAGGATTTCTCCATCCTGACCGTCATCATCTCCGGTTGACGTTGAGGTGGATACCTTGACGTACTTGGGAGTTGCATCTTTAGCGGTCTCATCGAGACATAGCTATTCAAGTCTTGCACCTTCATCTTCATGAATGCCACTGGAAGAATTGTTGTTAAGCAAGCTTCCTTCATCAAATACAACATTAATGGACTGCTCTACCACTAGGGTTTTCTTATTGAAGACCCTATATGCCCGACAATGGCTACTATAGCCCATGAATATGTCTTCGAAGCATTTTTCACCAAATTTAGTACGCGGGTACTTCCCGTTATTGAGTACATAGTATCTACAGCCAAAGATCCTTAGATAGGACATGGTTGGTTTCCTGCCATTCAATAGCTCATAAGGCGTCTTACAATGATTCTTGTTGATCAATGCTCGATTCTGTACATGACAAGCCGTAATGACAGCCTCTGCCCAGAAGTACTCTGGAAGAGAGGCATCATTCAACATTGTCGTACATTCTTCAATGAGCGTTCTATTTCTCCTCTCCACAACTCCGTTTTGCTGAGGAGTACGCGGGGAGGAAAACTCATGAAAGATACCATGTTCTTCACAAAATTCTGTCATAGCACTAGACTCGAATTTTGTTCCATGGTCACTTCTGATTTTGACAATTGAGCAGTTAAGTTCGTTCTGAATCTGCTTGACAAAACTCGTGAAGATGTCAAACGTATCTGACTTTCGTTTTAAGAAGAACACCCATGTAAACTGAGAGTGATCATCAACAATCACTAGCGTATACGATTTTCCTCCTAAGCTATGAACTTGCACTGGATTAAATAAGTCCATATGCAGAAGATAAAGACATCTGGAAGAGTCTTTGTCGGCAATGCCTTTAAAGGTAGCCCGAGTCTGTTTGCCCTTCTGGCATGCAGGACAGGGGCTATCTTTGATGCACTTAATATTAGGGGCATCCCTTACTAAATTCTTTGAAAACAACATATTAATAGTCTTGAAATTAATATTTGCTAATCTCTTATGCCATTGTTCACAAAGAGATGCACTGCCTTTTGCTACTAGGCACACGGGTGTAGAAGAGTCTAAGATAAGAAAATCTAAGCAAAAGATATTTCTGCTCCTAATGCCAGTTAATAATGTCTCTGAAGAGGCACACGATATTATCAAGCACTAATCCTTGCAGAACTTAACGTCATATCCTTTATCACACAACTGACTTACACTGATCAGGTTATGATTTAACCCTTCAACATAGGCCACGTCGGTGATAGAGATTATACCGTTGGAAATCATACAATAACCTCTAGTGACTCCTCAATCAGATCCTCCAAAGATGACTTTGGGTCCATTTTCGACTGGGGAGTAATCACGCAACAGGCTTCTTATCCCGGTCATATGCGGGAACATCCACTGTATAAGTACCAGATAGGCGTTTTTGTGGCCTTTGGACATACCTGCAAAACAGAATCAGTTTCCCTTAGGAACCCAATTGAACTTGGGTCCTAGATTCCTTATTAGCATACTCCCCCTCGGGTGGTTAACCCTATGAGTGGTCGGCCTCGCATTGCTAACATGAGGAGTCTCGTTGAATCTTGGATTAAACCAACAATCAACGACAAAGTGACCAATCTTGCCACAACACCAACAGTCAAACCTGTTATACCGCTTCCTAGGCTCCAGCTTCACCCTGGGAACGGTGGGTCCAGCCGGGGCCATGGATCTGGAGGTGGAGGCATCATGATGACAGAAGTCACATGATTTCTTCACTTCCTGTTCCTTTAGTATAACAGGCTTGGCTTTTGGTGCCTGCTTTCTATTATGACCGCTAGAGAAGTGGCCATAATCTCCACTTGAATTTCCTCATAAGGTGCCTTGAAGACACTCTCACCGTAGTTGCAGGGGAAAGCCCAACCATCATACCGGATCTTGGGCTTTTCAACCGAGGGCCGGAAGAAGTGGCCATAGGTTGACTCAAAGTCCTTCTCATTGCAAGGAAAGCCAGGCTTTCTGAATAAGACAGGATCGAGTGGAGCCTTTCCCTTTTCTGCAGCAGAGGCCTTCTTAGCAGCCTTATTTTTCCTCTACTTTCTGTTTCTTCTGGATGATTTACCAGGCCCACCCACATGCCCTAAGCTAGCCCCCTTAGCTTGAGTAGATAATTCATTAATAAGAGGAAGAACGGTCTTGGGCATGGAGAAGCTTTTGACAATCTTCCTTTCTGCCGCAAGCTGTTCTTCCAACTTGTTGATTTCTTCCTATTTTTGGTCAAGGAGCCTTAGAGACTCTGAGTGCTCAGAAGTTAGGCCAAGGTGTTCCTATCGGAGAGAGATCAAGCTAGTGATCTCTTCTCTTAGAGACACACCCTCAGCCTTAAGAAATTTGACTTCCTTTTTCTGAGCCCTCAACCTCTTGCAGCATTCCTCAACGGTATTGAGCAGAAGCTCATACTTTTCGAGGAGCTCAGCTTCACGGGCAGATGGGCTGTCCTCGAGATCATCATTAGGAGACTGAGAGTCAGAGTTAGAGAAGGGGGTACGATCTTTTACCTTCCCAGTAAATGGGGGGCAGTCTCCTTCTGAGTTAGAGCGACCCACTAGCCCGAAGTAGACATCCTCATCATCACTGGAGTCTGGGGAATCAGATTCACTCAGTTTCTTCGGCTTTTTGGCAATATAGCTCCTCTCCTTCTTCTTATCTATAGAGGACCTGTGCTCCTCTCCCTTCCCCTTATCTCTCTTGCTTTGGTAGCAATCAGCGACGACGTGGCCTGGCTTATTGTATCCAAAGCAAATAATGTCATCAGAGCGATGTTTGTTAGGTTTGGATTCATACCTATCAGAAGAATAATTCTTCCTCTGATGTCTGGAGGAGGAGCCGTCTCTCTTTCTTTGATTTCTCAACTTGAGGAACTTCTTGAACTCTCTAGTTATGAGGGAGAAGTCTTCTTCATATAGCTCTGAGCCGGAAGAGCATGGCTCAGAGTCATCTTCCTCATCCTTTTTCCGAGAGCGGGATGAGGCTACACCCTTGCCTTTCCTTGAGAGATTGGCTTTTAGGGCTACAGTCGTCTCTCTGGCAGTGGCTTTATCGGCTTCTTCTTCAGCTTTTCTGGTGTTCAGCTGAAGTTCATAGGACAAAAGTTTCCCAAACAGAATCTGGGGATCAGTTTCTGCCAGCCTGCAAAATTCTCTGATGGCGCAGATCTTGGTGTCCCATTCTTTAGTAAGGGATCTAAGGAATTTGTCATTTAGTTCACCATCGGTGAACACTCTGACATAGCCCTTCAGGGCATTAACGATCTTCAGGAAGTTCTCGAATGTCACTCCGATTTCTTCCTTGGGACCTTGCCTGATGGCCTCGTACTTCTGGTTCAAAAGGGATCTTCGATCATCCCTTACTTCATCAGTGCCTTCCATCAGGATAATCAGGAAGTGCCATATGTCCTTGGCAGTCCTGCAATTGCAGAAAATATGCATTATGGAATCATCGACGACGATTACAAGAATATTCTGAGCTTTCTTGTCAAGTCCGACAAGCACCATCTCATCCTTATCAATTTCGGAAAGTTTCTTGGGCACTTGCTTGGTTGGATCAATGGTGGAGGTCTTAGTGGGGATATAAGGTCCCTCCTCCATTATCATTAAGAGTCGGGGGTCGACTGCTTCCATATAGTACCTGATCCTTTCCTTCTAGATAGGAAAGTTCAGCTTGGTGCACACTGGGATCTTCCCTAAATACTTGAGTCCTTCCATTTTAGAGATCTTCTTTCTTCTTGACACTAGACACGAGATCTTACTCAAGGTGTTAACCTTATTGACGAGTAACCTCCATCTGATACCACTTGAAAGTATCTAGTATCGACTAAGTCCACCTATGGGGGGGGGAATAGGTCTCGTGCAGTCTTTTGCGGAATTTAAATAACTACATGTGTGGAGAACCTGATGTCCCTCTTCATTCGTTGAAGCGTTCTTGATGAAGATGAAGAGTCCACGACCGGAGTACCTTCTTGGAGAGGATCTTGAAAAAATCGGCGGCGTCAAGTGAATGCGGCGGCGAGGCTCTGTAGATCCAAACTTCTTGACGAAGCAAGCAAGGTCTACCAACGATCTCAATCGGATCAGTCGTCTCAATCGATTCGGAATGAAGAGCTATCCTCGTTCAACAAATCGAGAGACAAGAGATCTCGAGAGATAGAAGCGTGAGACGCTAGGCTTGCCTCGGTTCTGTCGCCGGAAGATCAACGGTGATCTGAGATCTGCGGCGGCGACAACTTGCGAGCGGCGACGACGACGGGAGGATTTCTGCGATCGGCTAGGTCACGCTCGACGGCTTTAATTTCTCGTGAATGATTACTGTTGAAGTTCAAAATAAGCATGTATATATACCCTGAGGCCAACCCTAAATTCCTTTGTGGGACCCACAAAGAGAAACTCTAGCCCCGGTCGAAACAGCATAACCCGTCATGGTTCGGTCCAGCGAGCAGAGCAAATTTGCCTAAGGCAAATTCGGCGAGAATCATTGGTGATTCTCGACGAAGTCGGCGGGAATCACTCACGATTCCCATCGATTCTGCCTTAGCCGATTTTAAATTGTAAAACTAGTCAGCCTGCGGGAATCGGCTGGAAAGCAAACGTCATTCTCGACGAATCGGCGAGAATCAGTTAATGATTCCTGTCGATTCTGCCTTAGCAGAATTCTTGAAGGAGAACAGTAAGCCAGATAAAATCGGTGGGAATCACTGTCTGATTCTCGACGATTCGGAGAGAATCACTAGTGATTCCCGGCAAATCGGTGAGAATCACTTAGTGATTCCCGTCGATTTTGACTTAGACGATTTTCCTCTTCCTTCCCGTAAACTTGGTCTTTGACCCATCTTTGCTCCTCTTCTGCTCTCTATCTATCTCGACACTGTACTTGAAAATAAGTACACTCCAATAGAGAGAGCACACATGAGTCAACACACAGATCTTCTTAACGAGGGATTACGTTGCGCAGACCCGTGTATATTGACCCTCTGCACCCTGACATTGGTGTGTACTTAGCTTGGAATAGCTGCAAGCACATCTTGAAGAAATATCGTCAAATACATTGTCAATTCAACTTAGCTTGTACATGGGTTTCTTCAAATCAGGTACATTGTGGATACAATACCCAACATTAGCTATATGAGTGTGAAAGATATGCGTTCCCCTAGTGCTCACAATAGTGAAGCGCGGCGAAGCGACAAAATAAGTATATTATTTTTTAGATTTTTAGTTGTTTTTAGTGTTTTTAAGTTTTTTTTTGTTTTTGATTTTTTTAGATTTTTATGTTTTTTTTTGTTTTGATTTTTGAAAATAAAAAATAATAAAATAAGATAGGCATAAAAAATATGAAAGATATATTTTTTTTGTTGAATTTTATATTTTTGATGAAAATAAGATAAAATTTTTCATCTTTTTTTTATTTTTTTTTAAGTTTTTAAATTTTTTAGTTTTTTAAGTTTTTTAAGTTTTTAAGTTTTTGATTTTTTTTGATTTTTAAGTTTTTTAGTTTTTGATTTTTAAAGTTTTAAAGTTTTGAAGTTTCTGATTTTTTTTAATTTTTAAGTATTTATTATTATTATTATTATTGATGTTATTATTATTAATAAATATATTTTTTTGGTTGGCCATTTTTTTATATAATTAGGAAAAAAAGGTAAAATTAATAGTTTTCAGGAATTCAAAATAGTAAATTGAAAATTTTCCCCGGCAACGGCGCCAAAAACTTGATGGTTAAAACTTGCGGCGCCCCGCGGGTTAGGGTTGTTAATTAAAGAAAAAGCGGTGGTTATGTTTATTAGAAAGAAAGGAGGGGAGCGCGGATTTTATTTTATATAAAAAAGGTTGAAACCAAGTTTTAACGAAAGGGAGGCAAGTGCACCTATCGTGAGTAGTACAGGATATTCCGGTGTGGAATATCGGGGTCGTATTGTTCTCGAGGTCGGTTTACCTATTTCTACTCTTTCCCTGAAGAACTATTATTTTACCGATAATATTTATATTTTGTTTAAATAAAAAAGGCATAAATATATAAATAAAGTGCAGAAAATGAAAACAGAAAATAAAGTAGGAAGGCCGATGAAGAAATAGCGCGACGATATCAGAATAGAATTCGAACTATAATAGACTTTCAATAAAAAGAGATCCTAAATTTCAAATTAAATAAGGCGGAGACTTGGCCGTGGACGTTCCACAGGAATGAGCTCACTTATCTCTAGGACTATCGCTCACCTGAATGCTAAGAATATTCGACCAATCGTTAGACCGATGAAGGATTCCTTTTAACGCCCGCATTACGCTAAGAACCGCGCTATTGGGTGGGGAACCCAATCCGGTAGAGTTGTGCGCCTCCTCTCTCGAGGGTATGCGCGGAGCTCTCTTTGCCCAAGGGTGATCAGTCCATACGTGCGGCCTCTCGGCGTTGCGTATGGATAACAAAAATAGGGCCCACACATCGATATGCGGTCCTACGTGTCGTTAACCCGGGGCAAACCTTAAGTAATTTTAATTAACGAAAAAAAGAGGACCTTTAATTATTTCAAGTGATTTTATCTGTCCCAATGCTCTTCGATATTTAGGGCTAAGAGCGGTTAGCCAGTCATCAGAATGGGGACAGTTATAAAAAGCGATAAAATGAAAGCTGAAAAAGGAAAGCAAAAAAAGGAAAGCAGTAAAAGAAAGCTGTAAAGAAAGTAGTAAATTGCGAGTCCTACTCAAACGAGTAGGCGGGAAATGAAAGTAGTAAATTGTGAGTCCCGACTCAAATGAGTGGGCGGGAAAAGAAAGCGAACCCCTACTCAAACGAGTAGGAGGATATAAATGCACCCACACACGAACTCTATAGAAATGAAAACAATGCGCCATTTAACTCTTAACGAGTAGGCGGAAAATGAAAACACAAAACAATGTGCCATTTAACTCATAACGAGTAGGTGGAAATAAATGCGCACACGCACACACTCTACAGAAATTGAAAGAAAGCTATAAAATCTAACTCATACACGCACACACACATACAAAAATAAGAAAAACTAAGTTACTGAAAAATTAAAACGACTACATTTTTACCGCTAGAATGCGCTAGAAATGCGTAAAAAGACAAAATAAAAATAAAACAGACAAAAGTTTTGAATATAAAAACCAAAAGTAAAGTGAGCGAAAAATTAAAACGAATACATTTTCATTCTTATATTTTTATAAAAACTCATAAAAAGTGAAAATAAACGAAAAAGAACGAAAAAGTTTTACGAAATTAAAAAGGCTAAGTTTAAAAAAGTAAAAAAAAACACTTTGAAAGGTGTTTTTATAAAGCTATAAGAATGAAAAATAAAGAAGAAAAACTATAAAAAGGAAAACTTAAACCTAAACATATAATGAGCGAGAAAAGAAACGGGCGGCATAACGACTAGAAATGCGTTAAAATCCTAAACTAAACGAGTTATAAAACTAAAATTGAAAACATAAAAACATAGAAAAAAGGAACAAAAAATTACTTAGAGTAGGGCGCTTCCAAATGAATTCCAAAGAACATGAAGAGAGAAAAGAACAAACATTTCATTAATGAAAAAGCAGTTACAAGGAAAGCTAAAACAAACATCCTAAAATAAACTAAGAGAGGGGGGTAAAAGTTTCCCCTACATTGCATTAGAAACCAAATGGACAGCACCTACCCTAAGTAAAGTGGTCAAAAAAGTGGACAGGAAAGTATTCTGAAGGCTCTTATTTATAGACAAAATTTTCGGGTGTGACACGCCCTTGTCACGGGCGTAATAGGGGGCGTGTCGAAGGTTGCGTGTTTGACTTGGAGAAATCCGGCAGCTGGATTGCTTCTGGAAGCTTCGAGAAGTGACACGTGTGTTGGAACACCCTATTACTGATTTGGGTAAAGATAACTATGTCCTTAGGAATTTGTATTTACCTCTTTGTATAGCTTTTAAGGTCAACTAGAATAGGTCTAAGGCTTAGAACTTAGGTAAGAAAGCTGCCCCCAAGACCTTGTAGTTCATAATACAAGTACAGAAGTTTAAGGCAATTCTCGTCGAGCTCAGATCGACGAGGCGTCGAACTCAGTTCGACTATCTCTGAGCTCAGTTGAACAAGTCGTCGACCTCGGTTCGACGATCTCCGAGCTCAGATCGACGTTTCTATCTCTAGCCAAAATCAAGATCTCTGAGCTCAGGTCGATGATAGTCGAGATTAGATCGACAATTTCTTCATCAAGTATAATTCAAGTCTCTGAGCTCAGGTCGACGATAGTCGAGCTCAGATCGAGGACTTTTCTTGAGAGATCGACAATTTCATAATTCAAATTAAATATGTTATGGAATTTAATCTGATTAATATCCAGCATTTATTTCAAAAGATTTTGTAGCCGTTTCAATCAATCTGGAGCAAGTTTCAAGGCAGACTAAATGGAATGTCTCTTCGGACTTTCCTCCAAAGACAAATATCATTTAAGGAAGTCATTTATGACTGGCTAACGGCTATCTAGAAGAATTAAATTCAATATATCATCTCAGAGTAATTGAGACAGTATGATGATTATTATTATTCTAAGGAATAGATCTTGAGACACAAGTCTACAGAATTACAAGTTAGAATTCATACAGAACACAAGGAATACAACAGTGAAGAAGATCACCACACAGAACAAAATTCCTCTATTCTTTCAAGATCTCTTCTGATTCAAGTGTTTAAGGCTTCATCAATCAAGGACTCAAGTCACATCTAATTTCAGTCTTTGCTGAAATCATTCTTTGCTGGAGATCTCATTTATACCGAAGGCCTATCACCCTTTGCAAAGCTTCTCTTCCTGAACAATGGCAAATCTCAGGGGGAGCTTTGACAACAACAATCCACTAGTCTTCTCTTTGACTGTTGAACAGAGAAGAACAACTTCACCTCTTTTATTTTTCTGATGTAAAAGGGTTACTTAAAACTCCCTTCAAAAGTTTTTTGGTTGGTTTCTTAGACCTTGTCAAAACTCAGTGGTGGCAAGACACCTGATCAAAAAATCTGGTTTGGTTTTTAAGCACCTTATCAAAAGCTCATTGGTGCCCAGGACACCTGATCAACTATTCCTGCAGTGGATTCCTACCTAGGCTGGTAGAAGAGTGGATGTACCCAGGTTTATTGGGGAACCACTATAGATCCTTGTATCTTCTTGTTGCTGTATTTGATTTGATGTGTGCTGTGATTTATTTCTTGCTTACTTAGTTTTACTTACTGCAAGCACAATACACATATATATAAATCAAGTCTTCCACTGCTAAATAATTTTTAAATTGAAAATTATTTTAATATACTCTATTCATCCCCCTCTAGAGTAAAGATAGATCTTACCCTCACTTTCAATTGGTATCAGAGGGAGGTTGGTTATTCAACAACTAGATCTTCACTAGGTTTGTTGTTTTACAGGCTAACACCTGAACCAAAAGATCTCTGATAAGATCAATCTTTAATAGAGGGTTATTACTTTTATTATATTTATTTTCATATAAAAACATGGCACAGAACAAAGATTATGCTAGCACCAGATATCCAGTGTGCAATCTTTCTAAGTTTGCACTTTGGAAGGCAAGGATTAAATTATACATGAATTCTATTTATGAGGACATCTTTTATTCTTTTTTGACAGTGTATCAAAGACCTCCAGCAACTACAAGTACAAGTGCTGTTCCACCCCCCTCAGGAACAGATGTAGAAATCAAAAAGTGGAAAGTTGCTGATGTCAAGGCAATGAACATATTGGCCCAGACTATATCTGATGACATATTTCAAAAAGTGGCTGAATGCAACTCAGCAAAAGAAATTTGGGACAAGCTATCTGAGCTTGTGTCAGGATCTGCTGATGAAAGAAAGTATAGAAGATCCCATCTCATAACCCAGTATGATAATTTCAAGAAGGGAGAAACTGAGCCAATTGCTGACATGTACAATAGACTCAGTCTAATTGTCAGTGAACTGAAGACCTTGGACAAGGAGATCTCATTGACTTAACTCAATGATAAGATCTTAATGTGCTTCCCCAGCACTTGGGATTCAAGGATCTTGCCAATCAAGGATGTCAGAAGCCAGAATGAGATCACCACTGAAGTTTTTTTGGGCAAGCTCAAGTCCTATGAGCTGCTCATCAAGAATAGAGAGGAAGAACAAAAGGTTGCTTCTCCAGCAATCAGGATGGAGAAGACAATAGCATTCAAAGCTATAGAAGAATAGCCTGAAGACAAAGTCACAGGCAATGAAGAATTAATGAGTCTACTAGCCAAAAGATTTTATAAGATGGCTAGAAAAGACTTCAGGAAAAGGTCATCCAGAGGCCATGAAAAGCCAAGGCATGACAAATCCAATAATAAAGAAATTATTTGTTTTGGATGCAGGAAACCAGGCCACATTGTCCTTATTGTCCAGAGAATCAAAATAAGGAAAAGAAAGATAGGAAAGATAGGAGAAGAGACAAAGAGTCCATGAGAAACAACAATGAGAAATCCTACTCCAACAAGAACAAACACACCAGGAAGGGATTTATAGCTGAAACCTGGAGTGAAACTGAAGAAGAATCAGAGGCATCATCAAGCTCAAGTGATGATGAAGATGATGCTCAAGAGAAGGAGTTTTGTATGATGGCTATCAATTCCTCTCAACATAATTCTGATGCAGAATAAGAGTCAGAATCTGAATCTAAACATGAAGCTGAAGAAGATCAGGTAATCGATTCTTTTGATTTCAATTCAGAGGACTTTAGATATGAATTTAAGGCACTTCATTTAGACCTGCTAAAGTCTGAGAAAGAGATTATGTCTCTCAGAAATCAATTGTCTGAACATAGCACTTTAAAATCAGATAACCTCAAACTCTCTGAGGAGTTGGAATGCTGTAGGGAGGAAATAGCTTCACTGGAAAGTAAACTATCTCAGGCAAAGAAGTTTGAAGAATCTCTTAATGGGAGAAGCATCAGATTGATGGACATCACAAATACAGTGAACTCAAGTCTTAATAGTACACTGGGCTTGGGTGCTTCATCCAGCCAACCTATAGTGTTAACAACCCCAATTAAGTTTATCTCAAATAAAGGAAAGGAAGTTGTAGAGGTAGCTAGGAAGAATCCTGATTTACCTAAGAAAAAAAAAGTTCAACGGAAAACGTCGAACAGAGCTCGACGATCGTCGAACTGAGCTCAGCGATCTCAAGCTGAATCATCGAACTCAGGTCGATAATCGCTGAACTTTAAACTCTGGCAAAGTCGATCTTCGAACGGAGCTCGATGATCTGACCCAAGATCGTCGAACTCAGCTCAGAGATCGTCGAACTCAGCTCAGAGATCGTCAAACAGAGATCAGAGCTTTGAGCAAGGTTTTAAGGGTAAATCAAACTTTAATCTTAGTGGTCCAACATCCTAAAGCTTTAATCCTTATACTGAATGGATAATACCTCCTAGGAGATATCATCCTGAAGGTTATAAGAGTCAGCCAGGGATGTCTTTTATTTCAGAATTTAAAAGTTATCAACCTAGGCCCAAGGTAAACTGGGTCAAAAACAAGTAAATTATTATGTATGCACGTGATGACCTATCCAACAATAAACTCGCAATGGTATCTGGATAGTGGGTGCTCAAAGCACATGACAGGAAGCAAGGATAATATAACATCCTTCAAAGCCAATCTTGGACCCAAAGTCATATTTGGAGATTCAAACTTTGGACAGACTAAGGGATATGGTGCAGTCCAAATAGGGTAAGTCACATTCAAGAAGGTGGCCTATGTGGAAGGATTGAAGCATAATTTAATCAGCATCAGTCAATTATGTGATGAAGGCTACCAGGTGACATTTAACAAATCCTCATGCAAAATCAAATTAGAGGACAACACAACTGTGTTGACAGGTAAAAGGAAAGGTAACATTTATCTTGTAGATTTTCATTCAATAAAGGTAGATATTTGCTTGTTCAACTCTGTTAGTAAACCAAATGAACTTTGGCATAAGAGATTAGGACACATAAACCTTAGAACCATTGCTAGGCTATCCAAGGACAACCTTGTTAGAGGACTACCTTCTGGCCCCTACAAGAAGGAAGGACTTTGCAGGGCTTGTCAGTTAGGCAAGAAAACTAAAAATAGCTTTAAGTCACTTAATAAGAGTGATTCACCTAGGATTTGGTATCTGTTACACATGGATCTTTTTGGACCCATTATTGTACAAAGCCTAGGAGGGAAATCTTACACTTTAGTAGTTGTAGATGACTTCTCTAGATTCACATGGGTGTTCTTTTTGAGGAAAAAGTCTGATAACTTTAAGTGTTTGACAGAGTTTCTCAAATGCATACAGATTTAGTTCAATACTCACATTGCCCTGATGAGAAGTGATCATGGGACAGAGTTTGATTCTCTTCTTATGCAAGAGTTCTGTCAGAGTGAAGGGATCATGCACACTTTCTCAGCTCCTAGAACTCGTCAACAAAATAGGGTAGCTGAAAGGAAAAATAGAACCCTTATTGAATCTGCTACTACATTGTTGACAGATGCTAACCTTCCTCTATCCTTTTGGGTAGAGGCAGTGAACACCTCAAACTATGTGTTGAACATAAGTTTGATACATAAGCTGAAGGCAAGACTCCCTATTAATTACTCAAAGGTAAGAAACCTAAAGTAGATTATTTCAAGAGTTTTGGTTGTATTTATTACATACACAATAATGATAAGAAGTACATAGCAAAGTTTCAAGCCAAAGCTGATGAAAGAGTGTTTCTGGGATACTCCATGATCAGTAAAACTTATAGGGTGTATAACAAATCTTCTTTTAAAATTGAAGAATCAGTACATGTATCTTTTGATGAAACTAAAATGTCTTATAAGGAGAAGAATACTTCTACCATAGAACCTTTGCAGGTACATTCTCTTTCAGAAAATTTAGACAGGTTACACATTATAGAAAAGGATACAACACATTCACCTATCCAACAAAGAGGTTAAAATAGTAAAGATGAAGAGGATACTCAGCATCTTGGTACTCAACATCCTGGTGAGAATTATCTTGAAGAGCCAATTGTTGTTCCACAAGAGGAAACAACAACACAGGTTGGTGAACAATCAACACCCCTGTTAATTTAGTAACATCAAGAGATCATCCAATCTACCAAGTGATTAGAGACATCTCAACTGGTGTGTAAACCAGAAATCAGGTCAACCAAAACCTGATGCACACCTGCTTTTTATCTAAAATTGAGCCTCAATCCATACAAGATGCAGAATAAGATCCACACTGGATCATTGCAATGCAAGAGGAATTACATCAATTTGAAAGGAACAAAGTTTGGGAACTAGTGCCAAGACCAAAGGATCATTCCATTGTTGGAACAAAATGGGTGTTCTGAAACAAGCTGGATGATCAAGGAATCATTGTAAGGAATAAGGCAAGACTAGTTGCACAAGGATACTCTCATGAAGAAGGAATAGATTATGACCATACCTTTGCACTAGTTGCAAGGTTGGAGGCCAAAAGAATATTTCTAGCTTATACAGCACACAAGGGATTCAAGGTCTATCCAATGGATGTAAAGAGTGCATTTCTCAATGGAGATATCAAGGAAGAAGTCTATGTTAGACAACCCCCAGGTTTTATCTCTCCAACTCATCCTGATTATGTTTTTAAATTGCATAAAGCATTATATGGTCTTAAGCAAGCTTCTAGAGCATGGTATTAGACCTTAGCATGCTTTCTTTTTGAAAATGATTTTATAAGGGGTAGAGTAGACAAAACTCTTTTATTAGAACCCATAAGTCCAATATCCTACTAGTGAAAATTTATGTAGATGATATTATATTTGGATCTACTAATTCAAATTTGTGTAAAAGGTTTTCCAACCTAATGCATTCTAAATTTGAAATGAGTAGCATGGGTGAGCTTTCCTTCTTTCTAGGATTTCAAGTCAAACAGCATGTTGATGGCATATTCATTTCTCAAACCAAGTATGCAAAAGAGTTGGTTAAGAAATTTGGTATGTCTGAAGCATCATGCATGACAACACCTATGCCTACTAATGCTGTATTAGATGCTGATGAACATGGGAAACCTGTTGATCAGACAACATATAGAGCAATGATTGGATTTTTATTGTACCTTACAGCTAGTAGACCTGACAAAATGTTTGCTACATGCATATGCGCTAGATTCCAAGTAAACCATAGAGAGTCACTCTTGACATTAGTAAAAAGGATTCTTAGGTATGTGAAAAGTTGTCCAAATCTAGGTCTCTGGTATCCAAAAGACTCAGGATTTGAATTAACTGGATTTTCAGATGCTGATTATGCTGGATGTAGAGTAGACAGGAAAAGCACAAGTGGAACTTGTCAGTTTCTTGGTGAGAGACTTGTCTCCTGGTTTTGTAAGAAACAAATATCTGTGTCCACATCAACTGCTGAAGCTGAATACATGGCAGCAGGTACTTGTTGCTCAAAGATTTTGTGGATTCAAAATTAGCTCCTAGACTATGGTTACAACTTAGCTATGTCAAAAATATTTTGTGATAACACCAGTGCTATTTCTATAGTACAAAATCCAGTACTCCATAGTAGGACAAAATATATAGAAATTAGGCATCACTTTTTAAGGGATAATGTTGAGAAGAATAAAATTGAACTTCAATATATCCCAACTGATTTGCAAAGGGGAGATATTTTCACCAAACCATTGGATGAAAAGAAACATATTTTCTTCCTGAATCATTTAGGAATGTTAGATGGAGGAAGCTTAAATTAAGATCCAAGATTTTAAAACCTTAAAATTGACCAAGACTAGGCTAAAAACTTGATTTTTCTAGTGTTTATAGGTTATTTCTGTTCTCTGAACTGCGCTCGACATTTTTCAAAAAGATCGTCGAACGGAGATCGACGTTTTCATGAAAGCGTCGACCGGAGTTCAGCGAATTCTAGATAGTGCCAGGCTATCTCTTTCCAGTCAGAGAGCGTCGAATGGAGCTCGACGCTCTTCAATATCGTCGAACGGAGATCGACGATGTTGAAGACCCTTCAGATTCCTTAGAAGCCCAGATCGTCGAACGGAGTTCAACGATCTTTCCTTTTCGGCGTCGAACCCTAATATAAAACTCATTTTTTGGCCATCGTTCTCCTTTTACGCATTCATACTCTCTGCAAAACTTTTCTTTTCCTCCAAACATCTCTGCACTTGGTCTCGTTTGTTTGATTTTGTAGGTAATAATGGTCGTCTCTATTGCAGTCCTAGCAGCGATGAAGTTTGATACTGGTTTCAACATCGACATGGATTATTTTGAGGGAAGTGATCAAATCTTTAAAGACATTCTGGAGTTGTTCAAGGAACAACAGTTTGTTTATCTCATGTCCACAAGAATGAAACTGGAAGCAGATGAAATCAAGGAGTGGGTGTATACTGCACATAACCTGGATAAGAACATAGTGGTTGGAACAATATCCGACACACAGGTATCCCTTACTCCTGCTCTCCTAACATAAGTCTTTCAATTAAGTACTTGGCATGATTTAGTCGAGTTATCTGGAGAGGAATTTGCTAGTATGCTGGATAGAATGGGTCACTTAGCAGCAAACCCTAATAAGCTGCTTAAGAAAAAATTTTCAGTAGAATATAGATTCCTAGCAGATGTTGTGGGAAAAGTGTTGCTGGCAAAGCATTCTGCTCATGATACCATCTCTAGGTATCAATTCTATTTGATGGGTGCATTAGTAGATAAGAAACATTTGAATTGGGTGGAGATATTCTTTGATTTAATTAAGAAAAAGGTGAACAAGAATTTAGATAATTTTGGGAGGATATTAGGCCTGTTTCTGTATAACAGATGCCCTCCCCTACTTCTCTACAGTGGCATGCACATCAATGCCTCCAAGAGGCTATACTGTGCCCTCTTTGGAAAGTGGGACAGGCAAATTGCCAAACCAAGCAGAGCTCATGCAGTTGTCTCAACTTCAGGCACAAGGACTGTATAGGTCACTTCCGCTCAGGCAACTGCCCCCTTGGAAGAATTGCCTGCCTCCTCCTCATCTCCACCATCTTCACCCATTGTTTCTTCAACCATCCTACATCCACCATCACCATTTCAATTTCATCCCCCATCACCATTTCATCTCCAATCTCAACTCCTTCACCACCACCAGCAACTACTGGAGACCATTTCCATCCTCTACACTATTATCCACACCTTGAGATTTATTCATCCATTCATCTTCCATCCTTCAATTTCTTAGATGACTCCTTTATAGATGATTCTCATTCCTCACCCCTTGAGCCCCAACCATCATCTACCTCTTATCAACAATTACTTCAAGACATTATTGCTCAACCATCCTTCACTCCATCCATTTCCATCCCAGTGACTTCCATCACAACCATCCCCATATCAGAACCATCCATTTCACTTCCATCCACATCATTTCTCCACATCTCAGCATCTCCTCCAACACCATCTACTTCTGCAACCCTATCCTCTGCCTCTACTCAAGTATCCCTTGAGCAAGTAGATCTTCAAGCTTTAGCAGATAATATCTATGAGATGTTAGCTCCCAGGCTAACACTCTTGCCTGAGACCTCCATGGCTCCACTCCTTAAGTCTATACAGGACTTATCTGCCAGGCTCTCCTCCTTCTGTCCTCCTCAGGCAATCCCTTCTGTGGGGTGCCTTGATCCAGTGCATCCTGAATCTAGGAAGGGGGAGATGCCACATGAAGAAGAGATGCTGTCTGCTTCAGATGAAGAAGTGCCAGAGATTCTAGCTCCAGTTCCAGTTGACCTCAGGTCACTATTATCAGAATTTGATACACTTTATTTCAGTTGTCTTCCAGCTCAGGAAGTTGAAGACCTTACTAAGGCCATTATGCCTATTTTTAGTTGTAATCCCAGCCTAATATCCTCATATATCAATTCTCTCAAGGCTGTGGAAAGTGTTATTTCTGCTGATATTGTGAATGCTGATGATTTGCTGATTACAGAGGCTAATGATTCAAAGCATGCTGTTCATGTTAATGAGCTTGCTGTTACTGATGTTATTGTTTTTGTATCTGATGCTCTTGCTTCCCCAGTTATTTTTATTGCAACTGCTATTTTTACCAGTGTTTCTGTTAGTGCTGCTTCTGTCACTACTACTGCTGCTGCTTCAACTGAACAATCCAAACAACAGAAAGAATACATCAAAAGGATTGATGAATTGTATGACAATCCTCAGAGCTCAGATAGTGACAAGTTCAGAATTGATTCTGATGACTCCTCTGCAACCATTGCAAGGAAGAGGAAAGCCAGAAGCAAAGCTTTGAAAAGAGTTCCTCCAAAGAAAGTAAAGGATGATAATGATATTCCCTATTATATTCTGCATGACTGCCCAATAACTGAACCTTGGATGCAATTTTCAAAGAACCAATTGAAGGCCATGAAGAAGAAGAGGAAGTTTGACAAAGGATCATCTCACCATCATCATCCTCCTCCTCCTCCTTCACCAGATGCAGGAACTGGTGGAGGTTCTGCTTCACAGACCTCATATGCTAAAGCTCAAAGCTCCTCTCAGTTTCAAGACAGATCACAATCAAGAGGGTATCAACAAAGAAGCTACCAATCCAGGAGAGGCCAGTACAGAGGAAACCAAAGAGGACAACCTAGACAACATCCTTATCACAGGGAAGGACAAGGCCCCATTGATTCAACTTCAGGTCCTTTCCCTTACAAGCTGAAAGAAATTGTTACTTCAAGAGTTCCTCCTGCTGATACAATCAACAGATATGAACCTTCTGTCCCCTTTGAAGATCCAGAAAACAATCCCCTTTCTTGGACAAAAAGGATGAAAGAATTGGCTGCCTTAGATCAAATAAAGAAGGCAAGAGAACAGGGAGAAGATACTTTAAACATCACTACTCTATCTGAGCAAAGGAAGAAAGAACTTGAAAGATACTCCTCCAGAAAATTCTTTGATCCAGAGAGTTATATGAAGCTGCACCCAGAGGCTATTGTTCCCAGACCTAAATCTCAAACCTCTCTAGGTGCTGCTGATGACAGAAGATCCAAGAAGGAAGCTCTAAATCCAAACAGAGAAATCCTGTTCAAAAAGAGAGAAGAAAAGGAGTAATTATGTAAGCTGATAGTATATCTATTTCTGACTATCTACTGTGACTCTATATCTGCTTCTACAATACTGCACTTCATTATTCTGCTATGTTGTATTTGCTTTTGTTTCTGCTTATATGCTTTATAATTCCTATGTCATATAAATAGTAATCCTAAACCAAATAGGGGGATAATGTTGGAACACCCTATTACTGATTTGGGTAAAGATAACTATGTCCTTAGGAATTTGTCTTGACCTCTTTGTATAGATTTAAAGGTAAACTAGAATAGGTCTAAGACTTAGAACTTAGGTTAGAAAGCTTCCCCCAAGACCTTGTAGTTCAGAATACAAGTACAGAAGTTTAAGGTAATTATCGTCGAGCTCAGATCGACGAGGCGTCAAACTCAGTTCGACTATTTCTGAGCTCAGTTCAACAAGTCGTCGTACTCGGTTCGACGATCTCCGAGCTCAGATCGACATTTCTGTCTCTAGTAAAAATCCATATCTCTGAGCTCAGGTCGACGATAGTCGAGCTCAGATTGACGATTTCTATTCAAGTATAATTCTAGTCTCTGAGCTCAGGTCGATGATAGTCGAGCTCAGATCGACGACTTTTCTTGAGAGATCGACGATTTCAGAATTCAAATTCAATAAGTTATGGAATTCAATCTGATTCATATCCAGCATATATTTCAAAAGATTTTGTAGCCGTTTCAATCAATCTGGAGCAAGTTTCATGGCAGACTAAATGGAATGTCTCTTAGGACTTTCCTCCAGAGAAAAATATCATTTAAGGAAGTCATTTATGACTGGCTAACGGCTATCTAGAATACTGAAATTCAATATATCATCTCAGAGTAATTGAGACCGTATGATGATTATTATTATTCTAAGGAATAGATCTTGAGACACAAGTCTACAGAATTACAAGTTAGAATTCATACAGAACACAAGGAATACAACAGTGAAGAAGATCACCACACAGAAAAGAATTCATCTAATCATTCAAGATCTTTTCTGATTCAAGTGTTCAAGGCTTCATCAATCAAGGACTCCAGAAACATCTAATTTCAGTCTTTGCTAAAATCATTCTTTGCTGGAGATCTCATTTATACTGAAGGCCTAGCACCCTGTGCAAAGCTTCTCTTCCTGAACAACTACAAATCTCAGGGGGAGCTTTGACAACAACAATCCACTAGTCTTCTCTTTGACTGTTGAACAGAGAAGAACAACTTCACCTCTTTTATTTTTCTGCTGTAAAAGGGTTACTCAAAACTCCATTCAAAAGTTTTCTGGTTGGTTTCTGAGACCTTGTCAAAACTAAGTGATGGCAAGACACCTGATCAAAAAATCTGGTTTGGTTTTTGAGCACCTTATCAAAAGCTCATTGGTGCCCAGGACGCCTGATCAACTATTCCTACAGTGGATTCCTACCTAGGGTGGTAGAAGAGTGGATGTACCCATGTTGATTGGGGAACTACTATAGATCCTTGTGTCTTCTGGTTCCTGTGTTTGATTTGCAGTGTGCTGTGATTTATTTCTTGCTTACTTAGTTTTACTTACTGCAAGCACAATACACATATATATAAATCAAGTCTTCTACTGCTAAATAATTTTTAAATTGAAAATTATTTTAATATACTCTATTCACCCCCTTCTCTAGAGTAAAGGTAGATCTTACCCTCACTTTCAACATGGCAGTCACGGGCGTGTTCGATTTTAGACACGGGCGTGTCGGCTGGGCGTGACTGAACAACTGGCGGGAGTGGCGTGTAGTGGTGACGGCGTTGAGTGGCATTGAGAGGTGAATAATGAAAGCGTTGAGTGCTGTTGAGTGACGACGACGTTGAGTGTCGACGACATTGAGTGTCGACACGGGCGTGGCGAGCTTGGACACGGGTGTGTTGAGCTCGGATTGACGAAGGCGAGGCGTCGAGTGCTGGGATGAGCCCGACGATCGTCGAGAGGCATGACATGGGCTTATCAGATGCGTGACACGGGCGTGTCAAGTCAATTTTTTGACTTTTTCAGGAATTTTTCTAGAAAATTAAATTAACTAAGTTAGAAATAAAATTTACAAAAATAAACAATTTATTGAATAAAACAAACAAAAAATACAAAACTAAACTAAAATATCATAATAAAACATAGAAAAATGCGTATATTTATAACTCATCAAGAACCAAAAATAATATCATCTACATAAATTTGTACTAACAGGATTCTATCATGATGATGTCTAATAAATAAAGTTCTATCTACTATGCCTCTAGAAAACTTATGCTCTAAGAGAAAGCTAGCTAAGGTTTCATACCAAGATCTTGGAGCTTGCTTTGGACCATAGAGAGCTTTATGCAATCTAAAAACATAGGAGGGATGGGTTGAAGAGATAAAATCTGGAGGTTGTTAAATATAAACCTCTTCCTTTTGTTCTCCATTGAGAAAGACACTATTGACATCCATTTGATATACCTTGAACTACTTATATACAACATAAGCAAGAAATATCCTGATTGCTTCTAGCCTTACAATAGGAGCAAAGGTCTGATCATAGTAAATTCCTTCCTCTTGCCTATAGCCCTGAGCAACAAGTCTTGCTTTGTTCCTTATGATTGATCCACGTACATCAAGCATATTCCTGAAAACCCACTTTTCCAATGACTGGGTAGTCTTTGGGTCTTGGAACTAAGTCCCAAACTCTACATCTCTCAAATTGGTTGAGCTCCTCTTGCATTGCAATAATCCAGTGTGGATCTTGCTCAGCATCTTTAATGGATTGGGGCTCAATTTGAGATAAGAAGTAGGCATGCATCAAGTCTTGGTTGAGTTGATGCCTTTTCTGCACACCAGCTGTTATGTCTCCAATCACTTGAGATGTAGGGTGATCTCTAAGTGTGACAAGTTCAGGTGTTGGAGTTGGTTTAGCAACAGCTTGTGGAAATAATTCCTCTTGTGGAATTGAGTTAGCTGTTAGAGGAAGTTCAGACACTTCCAAAGTTTCTTATTCACTTTCTTCATCAACTTGTGAGGAGGAATGTTATGTAACCTTTTGAGTAAGGTTGAGACCATCCAATTTTTCACAAAGTTGGGGTACCTGCAAAGAGTTACTGGTAGAAGCTTCCTTCTCCTTATAAAACATATTAGCCTCATAAAAAGTAATATGGACAGATTCTTCAATTTTCAAAGATGATTTATTGAAAACCCTATATGCCTTGCTAACTTTGGAATATCCTAGAAAAATTTCCATTGCAGCTTTGGCTTCAAACTTTCTAAGATAAGTTTTGTGGTTATTATGAATGTAACAGATGCAACCAAATATTCTAAAGTAATCTATTTTAGGTTTCTTCCCTTTAAGTAGTTCATAGGGAGTCTTGCCCTTAAGTTTATGTATCAAACTTCTGTTCAGGACATAGTTAGCTGTACTTACAGCAACTGCCCAATAGGATAGAGGCATGTGAGCATCTGTAAGTATTGTGCGTGCAACTTCAATGAGTGTTCTATTTTTCCATTCTACAACCCAATTTTTTGGGGAGTTCTAGGAGCAGAGAAATAGTGCCTGATACCTTCTCTCTCACAGAATTCTTTCATGGGAAGAGATTCAAACTCAGTACAATGATCACTTCTAATCAAAACAACTGGAGTAGAGTACTTAATCCTTATGCATTTCAAAAAGTCTGTAAGAACATTAATGTTATTAGACTTGTGTCTCAAGAAGAAAACCCAAGTGAATCTGGAGAAGTCATCTACAATCACTAAAGTATAGAACTTCCCTCCTAAGTTCTGTACAACAATTGGTCCAAAAAGGTCCAAATGAAGTAAGTACAGAATCCTAGGTGAATCACTCTTATTTACTGATTTAAAATTATTTTTAGTTTACTTGCCTAACTGACAAGCCCTGCAAAGGCTTTCCTTCTTGTAGGGGAACGAGGGCAATCCTCTAACAAGGTTGTCTTTAGATAACCTAACAATGTTTCTAAGATTTACATGGCCTAGTCTTTTATTCCAAAGGGTGTTGTTATTGCTAACTTGATTAAATAAACAAATTTCTGAACTAGCAAAATTAAAGTTAACCAAATATATATTACCTTGTCTAAAACCAGATAAAACAATATTGCTATTTAAAGAGATATTGCATTTGGATTCAGTGAAGCATAACTTATAACCTGCAACACATAACTGACTTATGGATATCAAATTATGTTTCAGACCATTTACATAATCTACTTTGCTGTATGTGATAGCTACAATAGTAAAATTTCCATAGCTTTCTGTCTGACCAAAGCTTGAATCTCCAAAGATCACCTTTGGACCTAGCTTAAACTTGAAAATAGTTAGGTTATCTCTATTCTCTGTCATGTGATTTGAGCACCCACTATTCAAATACCACTTATCTTGTGTTCTAGGATAGGTCTTCATCTACAAGAGAACTGACTAAATATTCTTGACCCAGGTGACCTTGGGTCCTTGTCTCTTTTCATACTTGAAATTGGAAATAAAGGAACATACAGGTTGACATTTATAATCTAAGGGAGGAAATTTTCTAGGTGGGATTATCCAGTTAGAAAAAGGGTTAACAGTTTTAGGGTTTTTATTGAAGTTTCTGTTGTAGTTAGAGTTTTTATTAGACTAATCTGGGTTCGACGATTTATGTTGAGATCATCGGTCTGCGTTCGACGACCAGTGCTGATCTTGTCGATCTCGGTTCACAGAATAATAGTTGCTACTATCTGTGTTCCACGATCGTCGATCTCTTATCAACGATTTTTAATTATATCGTCGATCTCCCTTTCCTTTGTAATTAAACCCAATCTCTGGGTTCAGAGATCGTCCGTCGGCGTTCAACAAGAAGTACTGAGATCGTTGATCTTGGTTCGACGATTTTGGTTGAGACTTAGATATTTGTTTCTTTTTGTTAAGTTCAACTTGTTCTAATACTTTGTTCACTTTTTCAATGTGTTCAGTGTTTTTCTTACCTTTTTCTGAAATGAAATTTACAGGTTTGGATAAGATAATTTTTTGAATTAGGGGATGTTCACTAGGTGATGCACCTAATCCTTGTTTACTTTTGTTCAACCTAGCATTTAGTGTGCTAGTGATTTCTACCATCTGTAAGCTTCTGCCATTTAAAGTTTTTTCTAATTATTTTGCTTTACTTAGTTAAGTTTTCAGAAATGTGATTTGTTCACTAGACATATTCAATTCATTATTTAATTTGATATTTTCTTATACTAAGTTATCATATTCAAGTTGTCTATCTCTGAGAAGTTTAATTTCCTTCTCAGATTTTATAAGATCATTACACATAGATTTAAAATCATTTTTAAAATCTTCAGAGATAAAATCAAAAGATTCTATTACCTGATCACCGTCTCAATATTCTTCAGATTGTCGTGGCTAAAAGTCCAAAACCGTGGCTAATAACTTTTAGCCACAACCTACCCACGGCAAATGGGCCTGGGAAATGCGAGCGTGGCTAATAGTATTAGCCATGCTGAATTCGTGTCAAATAGGTTATTAGCCACGGTTCAATTATCGTGGCTAAAAGCTCCTTATTTGCCACAGTTCAATTGTCGTGGCTAAAGGGTCTGTAACAAACGATAATGCCTAATATATAAAAGATTTGGATGCACGCCGCCGCCGCCCAGCAGTCGCTGCTTTCTGGCCTTAGCCACCTGTCCACTGCCACTGCCTGCCAACCGATTTTATTTAAAAAATTAATTTAGAAATGGCAATATAAACCCCAAATTGATCTTTTTGTTTACGGCGTGGGACTAAAAAAACCCGACTTTTTGCCACGAATTAGACTTCCGTGGCTAATATTAGATTATTAGCCACAAAATAGGCAAACCGTGGTAAAAAGTAGGATTATTTTCCATGGTTTAGTCATCCGTGGCTAATACTTGCTTATTAGCCATGGAATTTAAATCATGGCTAATACTTCATTATTAGCCACGGTTTCCCCCGTGGTAAAAAAATCCGTGGCTAAAAGTCAGTTTTCAAGTAGTGTGGCTCTAACATAAGCAATCTTAGCTTTTTTCTAGGCATCATTGTGGTCTGGAGGAGGAACAACATTTAAGCCTGTTGATGTTGTTGAGGTAGTTGCCACTGGAGTTGGTGGACCTGTCATGATAGAGTTTAAGATATCCTCATTAATAGAATTCATATACAATTTGATTCTTGCCTTCTAGAGAGCAAACTTATTCAGGTTACATACTGGAGGTCTGGTGCTTGAATAATCTTTATTTTGGGCCATGGTTTATAAAAAAGAAAGAAAGAGAGAAGAGGATTTATCAAGGATCTTCAGGTTCAGGTATTAGCCTGTACAACTAACAAAAATGCTCCTCTGATACCAATTGAAAGAGAGGGGATAGATCAAATCTACTCTAGAGGGGGGGGGAATAAAGTATTAAAAACTTTTAATTAATTTTTATAGCGGAATTAAAATAGGTGTTACTTATAAGTATAAGAGGATTACAAAAAAGAGCAAACACAGCACAGCAGGATTAAAGAAAGATGAGCAACCAGACGACACAAAAAATTATAGTGGTTCCCTAAATCTTAGTACATCCACTCTTCTACCACCCTGGTAGGAATCCACTTAGGTTTTTGATCAGGTGCCCTATCACCACAAGATCTTCTTCAGGTAGATCTAGAAACTCTTCAGGCTTTTGATCAGGTGCCAAAAAACCAATAGGTTTTTGATCAGGTGCCCTATCACCAAAGAGTTCACTTTTGAAGGGAGTAATAACCCTGTACAAGAGAGTTTAAAGAAAATAGATGGAAGTATTCTCTTTCTCAAAGCAAAAGAGAAGACTATGTGGATTTGATGATGCCAAAGCTCCCCCTGAGATATTGAGTAGATTCAGGAAGATGGAAGCTTTGTCCAGGGTGTAGGTCTTCAATAGACTGGTGTTCTTATTCTTCAGAATCTGTAGAATGATGTTGATTTTCTTTCTCTGTAGATTCCTGAAGATAGAACTGAAGAAGAAGACTCAAGATGAAAATTATTTGTTCTTCTTCTATTTTCTGAGAGCAGAATGGAGAGTTTTGAGAGCTATTGCACACAAAAATGCTTGTATTTTCTGAGAGACTCTTGATTCTGAAAATCTGCTTGTCTGACTATTAAACAGTCTGAATATCTCTTTTTGAGATTCAAAAACATTCCTTAAATTACTGCAGAAAATGAGGAGAGAAATGACTACAAATTCTGGCAATTAATTTTCTCCCCAACTGTCTTGGCAAATAAGTCAGAATAATAACTTTGTGAAATACCATAGTTAATGATGTGAAGAAAAAGCTATATGACTTGAAAATGTCAGCATTAACTACTAGAGATTATTTGACATAAATAGAATCAATGAATTAGGAAATAAATCTTCAAGACAGGTGCTGAAAATAAAAGGAATCAGACACAGAGAATGATCATCAATCTGGGCTGGGAGATCGTCAAGCTGAGATTAACTATCTGTGATCTGAGATTTCTGAGCACAAGAGAAAACGTCGACCTGAGCTCGTAGATCGTCAAGCTCAGTTCAGAGACTAATCTCTGAGATTGTCGATCGGAGATCGACGATCATCGAGCTGAGTTCGATGAAGGTCGAACTGATATGAAATCCACAGATTTCTTCTGATTCTGAGTTCTAAGAGAGAAATCCAAAGCTTGTCCTCAGAAGTCTGACCTATAGAGACTAACTTAGACCAAGAACTTGACCCTGGCTATACATATGGGTCAACATCCTAAGAGTGGACCTGGCCCAAACCAAACAAGGGTTCCAACAGTCAGCATTCCTCAATGGGAATCTGAACAAGGAAGTATATGTAGGGCAACCCCTAGGTTTTGTAAATCCTACTTTCCTTGAACATGTTTACATTTTATATAAATCTCTCTACAGCTTAAATCATGCTCTACTACCGAGTCAGTGTATATCTCTGCAGGTAGTTATTGTGCACAGGTTCTATGGATTAGGAATCAACTCGAAGACTACAACCTAAAGTTCAAAGATATTCCTATTTATTGCGACTCATCTAGCATAATAGCGATCGCGCATATTCAAGTTTCTCAAAGCAGGACAAAGAACATTGAAGTGCGATATCACTTCATTCGGGAGCATGTGGAGAATAAAGATATAACCCCCTGCTATATATCGACGGATGAGCAGGTCGCAGATAATTTCACAAAGCCACTAGACGAGGCCAAGTTCTCGTTTTTCAAAACGGAACTGGGTATGCTGAACAAGGATTCATGAAGAAGGCCAACAAGAGGAAATCACTCAGGAAATTAATCAAGAAAGATATTTGTCCAAGGCAAATGTGTTGTGTATAGGTCATCCCTAGTCGCCAATTCGTCAGATATTCACGAATATTCATGTCAAAACTCATCGAATTGATTGTGCATCCGGTGAAACTCACCGAATGTCACTTAGGGAAAAATGTCTCTTTCTATATTGGATCCAAAGAGCTGTTGAATATTAGGTATGCGCCTTTCTAGGTCAAATATATATATATATATATATATATATATATATATATATAAATCAAGAGTCGGGCAACCACGACACAATTTATTGAACCATAATAGTGATATTCGCTAAACTGTCCTCCCGACCCTTCGGCTCCAGCGTATTTCGTCATCTCCATCCCGTGGCCCTGCTCCCGCTCTCTTCGATTAGGTCTGAGCAAGTGTTTCTAGCAAAGATTTCTAGTTTCTAGCAAATATTTCACTCAGTTGTGCGATTCCGACGACCTATTATCACTGTTCCGGCAGAGACAACCATTCGTTCCAATAGACAATTCAATCAAGATTATTGTTTATTCTCTGATTCTCCATGGCTCCTAGAATCACCAGTGGTTTTCTAGGGGGAGGATAATTAGTTCGAATAGGCTTTGCTTCGGCTTTTGATGAGTTCAAAAATGTGATCCTGATGCTTGAGACAGGCGGACTATCCTTTGTCCTAGAACACTCCTACAAGGTGTTGGACAAAGATGTCCTTCAATTCTTCCACAATGCAAAGCTCTGACATGAAGATATGGTAATCAAGAGCAAAGTTTGTAGAACTGCCATGAAGGTGAAGGCCTCTCATCTCACCCGGCTTTTGAGGCTCCCAGCTTATAGAGAAGCAGATCACCTCGACGAGGAGGACTTCACAAGGGATATGTTATTCTGTGGTTTGCATAGAGGTACAAAAGCCATCAAAAGGAAAGGAATGAGCGAAGAAGGAAAGCTACTGTCAGATATCATCGAAAAAGTGCTGCTATGCATGACTGGTTCACATGACTATCTATCTTCAGAAATGTTCATGATTCTAGTAACAATCATCGGCAAAAAGAGAATGGACTTGGGTGCGATGCTGTTAAAGAAAATCAAGGATAGTCTCCGCACACCCAATTTTGGGAGGAGTATCAGCTTGAACCTGAATCAAATGGACGGTGACAAGTTTGATATGACCAATGGTGTGCCTATCCATCACCTAAAGAACAATGACTCATCCATCTTCTTAAGGTGGGATAGGAGGATCTTGAGGCAAGGAGGAGCCCCAAATTTGCCTGTGGAGGAGGAAGATCAAGCTCCTAAGGATAGGATTCCTACTCCACCCCTATGGAAACTCCTGAGGGATTGACTCTAGGATCAGAGTGGGAGCTAGTTGAAACAGTTCCAGAGCCAAAGAATCTTCTGACAGAGGTTGCTCAGATTGTTCAGACTATAGTTGAGGAGATAGTATCTGTTGAGGGGTATGCTGCTGCTGATGATGAGCTAAATGTTGATGATTATGAGATAGCTATTAATGAGGTTGTGGTAATTGCTGATGAGACCAGAGCTGTTGATAATACAAATGATGGCTCTGAGCAAGTTTCAGCAGAGAACCTGATTGTCCTTCTCCCAGAAATCGTTCCTGCTTCATCTTCTGAGGGGGAGGGGACTAGGCCCTCGATATCAATTGCTATTGAGGATGACAGGTTTATCTGCAACCTTGAGAAAAGAGTTTTGAAGGCGATAGGTATTCCTCCAATTGTTCCTGAGGAGGTAATTGATGTTTCTGATGTGGAAGAAGATGCAGAGGAGCATACTCCTATCCTAGCTGCTGCAATGCCTTTGAAGATGTCTAAAGCAAGATTATTTCCAATCTATGAGTATCTCAGTGAAGATCTGCCCTCTCTCCCAAGTATTGCTTCTGAAATAGTTGCCACCTCCAGTGTTGATAGTTCCATTCTAAACACAATAGAGGTCATGTTGGCAAGACAGCAAGCGTAGTTTGAAGCGGCAATGAAGAAAGTTCTTGATAAGGTCAAAGAAACTGAGTAAGATGTTAACAACGGCCTTGTCGAAGTTAAAATTCAGATTGACAAGTTTGATACTAAGCTTGATGCATTGTATGTTGAGGGTGGAAAAACTATCACGCTTAACATGCAAGGACTCAAGTATGCTTCAGAAATTCTTGAGAATATGGATACGAACACAAAGAAAATTATCGATTCCCATAACAGATCGATGGCTAACTTTAATAGTACTATTCCTACTTATTCTAATGTTGTTATTATTGAAGTCAGAAAGGGGGAGGAGGCTATGAAATCTAAGGTTGTTGCAGTTGAGGCTTCTATGGTAGAAAATTTCAAAAAGCTAAATGACTACTGCTACAACAACTTTATGTGGCTGCATGGTCAGATGTTTGGCTCTCAAGCACATGTTGTGCCTGGATAGGTTGAAGTTCATCCTACAGAGGATTATTCTCAACACTGGATAGACACACATGAAGTCTTTCAGGACACTGTCGTTGCTGGTACTTTTGTTGATGTATCAAAAATTCAAGATGTTGAAGATATTCCTTCTACTCAAGTCTATAAGAGAAGAAAGTATGGTGAAGGCCCTTCTACTATAGGATTAGAACCTACCAGAGACCTACCATCCAGATACAGAGAAATTGGTGAAGTGTGGAGTCCTACTTTAAGAGGAATCATTCTAGACACCTTATTCCAAGATGATCTTGGAAAAGAGAACAGATGGAACCATTATGATCAAGAAGAATTGCATAAATATGAATTGTCCTCTGCCAAGAGAAGGATACATTTCAGAAATCTTAAGAATGATGAGTCTGTGCCTCCAGCCCCTCCAAAGTATTATCAAAAGCCAAGGGATTATTTTGTTAGGTAGCGTCAAAAGAATCAAGGTGGGCAGGACTGATATTCATGTTTTTGTATTGAGATATGGTTGTGGTTGCCCTAAAAACATTGACATCTTATTTTTATATCTATATGATTTAAATGTTGATGCAGGCTTGTACGCGGACACGTATTTTATGGACAAAACTCGAATTCCTCTCGACGCCCAAAATTTACGTTCGCACAAAATTTTAGCGCAACACACACGTTATTTAATTTTATCAAATAAATGCTAACGTACGGGTAGCCAAACCATTTAAGATCGAACAATAGCTATAGGCCAATATTCTCTCAGGCTTAAAAGACCCACCCGATCTAATCAAGCGGTTGTTTTACCAAAAGAGATCCACCAAAAATTATGATTCGGAAACGGTAGATCTCTCCTAACAAAAAGAAAATGAGGTTCGCCAATACTCTCGAATTTAGATAAATCAAGATAGGCAATAAATCGATCGAAGAAAACCATGATTAATACAATGCTATCAAGAATCAACGCTAAAATATTCCACCACAGAAATTATCTAGAGGGAAAGTAAAATCACTGAGAGAAAGTAGAATTATTCATTACCCCACTCGGAGATTTATATTCTCCAAAGACTTCAGTCGCTCGTCACCAGATCCACCAGAGTCACGCCAAACAGAGAAAAACACATCCGCCTTCCTCGCTTCACACCCGATCCAATTCAATTGGATTCACATTGAGTTGCCTTTGCCGAAATCTTAATGGTTGGGTGGAGTGCTAGTCTATTTTTGTGATGGAAGAGGGCTGCTCGGTTTTTTTGAGGGGAGAGAGGGAGGAGAGGGGGTGGCTGATGGCTTGGGGAGCGGGAAGATGGGTGGTTGGATGGTGGCTTAGAGAAAGGGAAGAGGAGGGGCTGCTCGGGTTTGTGTAGAACGAGGAGAGAGGAAAGGTGGCGGCCAAGGATGGGAGAAGGGGCTTGGTCGGGTTGAAGGAGAAAGGAAGGCTGCTCAGTTTTAAAGGGAGTGGGTGGTGGTTGGTTTCTTGAGGAGGGAGGAAGAGGAGGTGGGGAGGCCAGAATTTTGAGAGGGAGAAAGAGGTGGCCGGCTATTCGGAGAGAGAGGAGAGGTGAGGGCCGAAATATTCAAGAGGGAGAGAGGAGGGAGAATTCTAGGGTTTTAATTTTCTTTTTCATTCAACTTAATAAAATACTTAACAACATGGCCTTATATAGGCTTACAACCAAGTTTGGCTATATGCAGCCCAAAAACAAAATACAACAACCCAACATAAATTTTAACATTACAAAAATAAAATAAAAGTGCGAATAAAATAACAAAGAGATTCAAATAACTATTAATTGGTCATCTTGCGCCGTGGGCGGAGGTTGTAGCGTCGCTCCACAAGTCACCATGCCGCCGCAAGTCGTTGGTTGGAGGCAAAAAAGGATTGTCCGCAAGCATGCCATCATCATCTTTAACTTGTAGGGGGTCACCATCGCCATCAATCCTCCCCCGCTCAAAAGAACTCATCATTGATGAGTTGTCATGTAGGTACCGGCACACAAGAGAATCTTCCAAAATATCCACATCTAATATAAGAAGCCAAGAGTCATCAGAGGATGGACAATCACGCCATCGTATAAAGTAACGATGAATATCACAACTTGGAGAGGAGAGCACTTCATCTTTGAGGATCCTGTCAGGAAAAAAGGTGGTCCTTGGGAACCTTTGAAAAGCATTAGTCAAAGAAGTATAAAAAATTTCTACATCAACATTCAGCGTACCTCTAGTGGAGACTGATAGAGAGAGCGATACAGGCACAAGCTCACCACCCAACACATTAGAAAACACAGTGGACCCAAACAGGCAGGCAGATAATTCAAGTGGTGGAGATATATATGGCGTTAAATCAGAAACATTGAAAATAGTGGAAATTCCCCAATCAGTGGGTAACTCGAAAAGATATGTTTTTTATCTTAATTTCTTTAAAATTCAAAAAGGTCCTTCTCGCCGATTCACCAACTTTTTTATAGTGCCCGAAGGCATCAGTACAGGGAAGAGACGCACCAAGACTAAATTGCCAACCTTAAAGTGAGACGCTCTCTTATGTAAGTTAGCATGAGATTGATAAGAAGCATATTGTGTGGTTAGCGCCTCATTAATGTGCATATGTTAATTGTGAACATGAGAGGCAAAATCTTGTGCAAATTGACTTGACTTATAATATGGAGGTAACATAATAAAATCAAGTGGCACTAGTTCTTTATATCCGTGCACGATTTCATTTTGAGATAAACCCGTGGACCTATTTTTTGAATTATTGTATGCTAATTGAGCATGGGGAATGATTAGTTCCCATGTACCCAAACTGAAAGAAAAGGGGATAGATACTACTCTAGAGGGGGGGTGAATAGAGTAATAAAAAATTGCACTAGCAAAGTTGACTGTCTACTCAAATCCCTTGGAGTTAATTTGCGGAATGAAGGTTATAGATATTTAAGATGAAACCCTAAAGCCTAACACAAGTGTTGTGCACAAAAGGCAGCCAACTGTAATTACAGTTAGGGCTTGGAATCATAAACAGCAACTAGCAATCCTAGTTAAAATCTAATCACAGCCAATCAGCACAGAGAATTAATTAAACAATCCAGACGACACAAGGAATTTATAGTGGTTCCCCAAACAACTTGGGTACGTCCACTCTTCTACCAACAAGATAGGAATCCACTCAGGTTTTTGATCAGGTGCCCTGCCACCAACAAGATTTGCTTCAGGTAGATCCAGAAACCCTTTAGACTTTTGATCAGGTGTCTAAAAACCAACACAGGTTTTTGATCAGGTGCCCTGCCACCAAGGTATAGGGAGTAATAACCCTTTACAGGAGGGGGAAAGGAGGTTAAAATGTCTTCTCTATTTTACAATAGATTAGAGAAGCACAATAACTTGCACTGAGCTAGAAAGCTCTAAAGAGTCAAGGCTCCCCCTAGCTAAAAGAACGTCCAGGTGAAGTCTTGCTTCAGTGCAGAAACACTTCAGAAGGTCTGAAGGAAAAAGCTACAAGAAGATAAATAATATGAAATAGAATTTCTTCTTTAGGCAGCTATCTTCTTCTTCTTCTTCTTCAAAAAGCTCTGAGTGAAAATCTTCCTGGAGGCAGGAGAACTCAGGTTGAAGAAGAGTGAAGAACTAAAACTTCTTCTCAGTTAGATGTGAATGAGCTGAGAGCAGTTGGAAACTGTAAGTTCTAAGCTTGAATGCTGCTGTTAGCTTTTTGTATATCAGAACTAGTTGATTTCTTTCTCCAAAGAAGTCTTTATATAGCAGCAGCAGCAACGGCTCTTACTTGAGTTTGAATCTTGTCTTCTATTGAACTCTGCAAGCTGGGCTGCAAAAAGCATAAAGCAAAACAAATATTGCAGACAGATATCCTATAAGAGGATAAAGCTTTCTAAGAAGCTGCAAATAACTCTGATGAAATAATACTAGAGAAAGTCACATTAGAAGAGACTCTTTACAGCCAAGGAAGACTTTTTGAGTCTAACGGCTATAAAGGACAGCCTGGTAGATAAAGCAGAAATCATATCTCAGCTAATAAGACAAACAACTTTGTCAGAAAAAGATTAGCTCATGCATAAGGAATGGAACAGATATTGCATGGAAATAATATCACAATTTATTCAAATAATCTTTTATAAAATATGCCAAAATAAATATGAAATTAATCACATCATAGAAGACGACAAAACTACTCAAGACATACAGCAAAACGTCGAACGACCCTCGAAGATCGTCGACCTAAGCACAGAGATCGTCGACCTATCAGACAGATAGTCGAACGATCCAGATAGTCGAACTATCAAAGAAGATAGTTGAACTACCTCAACAGATAGTCGAACTATCAGGACAGATAGTCGAGCTATCAGATAGTCGATCTATCAAGACATATAGTCGAACTACCAAAGCAAAACAGATAGTCGACCTATCAAACAGATAGTCGAACTATCAAAGAAAATAGATAGTCGACCTATCAACAGATAGTCGAGCTATCAACCAAAACAGATAGTCGACCTATCAACAGATAGTCGAACTATCAGATAGTTGAACTATCCAAGAAGATAGTCGAACTATCAAAGAAGAGCAGATAGTCGACCTATCAACAGATAGTCGAGCTATCACAGAAAGCAGATAGTCGACCTATCAACAGATAGTCAAACTAGCAGATAGTTGAACTATCCAAGCAGATAGTTGAACTATCAAGAAGAGAAGATAGTCGACCTATCAACAGATAGTCGAACTATCACAAAAAGAAGATAGTCGAACTATCAGATAGTTGAACTATCCAAGCAGATAGTTGAACTATCAAGAAGAGCAGATAGTCGACCTATCAACAGATAGTCGAACTATCAAGGAAAACAGATAGTCGACCAATCAACAGATAGTCGAGCTATCACGGACAACAGATAGTCGACCTATCAAGCAGATAGTCGAGCTATCAGGAAGACGATCGTCGATCGGCTGATCGACGATAGTCGAGCGACGTTCGACCATAGTCGAACCAGAAATTACTTAGCCAGATTTTCATCCGGACAGGCAATTCTACACAACTAGAGAATCTATCCTATCAAGTAACCTTTGACCATAGATAAATCTTGGGTCAAGAGACTAAAAGAGAATACTGAACTCAAATCAAAACCTAGGGTACCAACAATCTCCCCCTATTTGAGTTAAGTCTCTCAACAACTAAAACATACAAAACTAATTACTGAAAGTAAATAAAATGCATGAAGAGAAATAACTAAGCAGATAACATTAATCAAACAGATAAACAATTAACTATCAATCAATGAAATTTTAAGATGCTTCAGAGTTAGGTTTAGGATCAGAAGAGTTAGAAACAAAAGTAATCTTTCTAGAGGGATCTAGAGCTTTTTTTCTCGACAACTTCAGGTCTTGTTCTCCAATGATTTTCAATTCTGTCGCTCTTGGGACAACTGCCTCAGGATGCTTTTCCATGTACTTTGAAGGATCAAATATCTCAGGTCTAACCTGGAATTTATCGAGCTCCTTCATTCTGAATTTTGACATCGTGGTCAATCCTGCAGTGTCTTTTCCTTCTGCTTTTGCTTTCTTTATTTGAGCTGCTCCAACAAGTTCAAGAAAATGAGCCATCCTAAAATTAGGATCAAGCTCTGGGCTTTCATAAACATTCTTAGAAGATGTATCAACTGGTTCTTTATCCTGAATCACTTTTGAAACAGCCTTCACAGAATGATCTGGCTTTGGAGAGGTTGAGCTTTTGAGTTCTTTAGAATGAGGAGGAGAAAATGTTGGTATTTGATACACCACCTCCTTTACTTGTTCCTTAACAGCATCAAATCTTTGATAGCCAGATTGATTTTTACCTTGGTATCCTTGAGAACTTCTCCTTTGTGAAGACTGAGATGGATTGAATCTTTCAGACTGAGCAGCAGGGTTTGCGGATAAGTTTCCTGAGGCTCCTGCACTGGGAGGTGGAGGAGGAGGACCTCTAGGAGTCCACCTTGGGACAGGACTGTCATACCTCTTTGGCTTCTTCCTTTGCTTCTGCTAATTCTTAGAGAAAGCCATCCAGTGCTGGAAATCTTTTGATTTAGGATCAATTCCTTTCAGGATATAGTAAGGAGTATCATTATCTGGATTAGGAGGAGGAGGAGCTACAGCTTTCCTTTTCTTTTTAGCAGTTCTTTTTCTTTTTGACTCATCAGATTCATCATAATTGATTTCATTCTCAGAATTAGAAGAAATGGGTAGATCATATGGGTCAATTGCATCTTGCATAGCTCTTTCCTTTTCTTTAGAGCAGCTTTTTCTAATTCTTCTTCCATGGCATCCTGTGCCAGGAGAGCATCTAAATCCAATCCAGGGGAATCATCCCATACAGTAGACTTTTCAATTTGAGCATCTGCAGCCTTTTCTTGTTGATCAGAAACTGTCATGGTGACCAGTTCTGCTTGCACTGCTAGCTGAGCAACCTCAGAAAATTGAACAACTTGTTCTGTTCAGATTGAGCTTCTCTAGCTGGTAGGTGATCAGGCTCTTGAACATCTAAAACTTCTTCCATATTATCTGTAGTATTATGAATAAAATTTTTCTAAATGACATCTAATCATCTCTTCCAGGTATTCCCATACAAGCATATCAGTTATCAAGTCTAAAAAGTAAGTAAAAGGGATACCTTCAGAATCGACCTTTGCGTGTCCTAACTCCCATATTTCATCTAGAAAGGAAGTGATAACTCCTTCTAGGTACAGGGCGACCAGGGGAGTAGAACATTCTTCTAAGCAAGCTTTGACAATAAATTCAGACTTCAATAAGGCATCAGAAATTTCTTTTTCAGATAAAGGAGGAGGAGCTGAATCTTCTATTGCTTTCTCTGCCACTACAGGAGGATCTGCTGGAGGGGAGGCCAAAGGCAGCTCAGAGACATCTTCATTAAGCATCTCCCCCTACATGATTTCAGTAGATACTGAAACCAGGCCCCTAGAGGAAGAGGGCTCAGCAGACTTTGAGAGTGCCAGAATAGCAGCAGTCAAAGAGGAGATGGAGGAAGCAAGGGGAGCAATTGCCTCTTCAATCATAATTTTGATTGAGGGGGTAATTAACTCCAAAATGCTAGAGGTGAAAGCTGGAGTTATTTCAAAGGATGATGATGATGATGGAATCTCAGAGGATGGATGATCAACAGGGATGGTGTATTCATGATGAACTGGAGAGTGAACTGGAGAGTGAACTGGAGATAGAGAGTGAGCTGGAGATGGATGAGAGGATGCAGGGTGATCAATGTGATCTGAAGAAGGAATTGGAGAGTGAGGAGGATTAGAAATCTCAGAGACCAACAAATCAAAACTAGGATGAGAAATCCTAGCAAGATGAGAGGGTAGAGGAGATGCAGGAGGTGATGCAAGGTGAGAAGCAGAAGGTCGTACTTCAATTAAGGTTGATGGAACTTCAACTGAAGTAGACGGCAAAGCAGATGAAGAAGATGGAAGGGAGAGGTTTGCTGAGCCAGCTTCTTATAGGGGAGGAGTGACTGAGGCAGTCCTGGTGCTCTCAGATGCGGCTGGAGCAACCCCTACAGGAGCAGGCTTCAGAAAAGTTCTTTCCACTTGGCGAACAGGGATGGATCCATCTTCTTGCTAGCATTTATGGAGGTGGCAGCTGAAACTAATAGATGGGGATACTTTTCCTTCAGAAAAATCACAACCACCCTACCCAGGGTAACTTCTTTCTTGCTGTTCTTTTTCCTGATCAAATCAAATAGAACTCCTGCCCAATTAATCTGTTTCTTATTCACAATTGCACACATCAGTGCAAACTACTGTCTTGTAATATTGTCGTGAGCGGAGTGCTTTCCCAGTAGCACTTTTCTGACGATTTCAGCAAGAAACTTAATCTTAAACGGAAAATTTACCTTAAGCAGCTTAGAGGGAATGCCTTCGGCATGTCCCAGCTCTGTCAGCATTCTCCCAAACTCAGGGGTATCTTGCTCGTACTCTTCTTCCCCATTTATCAATCCAAACATTTCAGTTAAAATAGCGGGAGTCAATGTTATCTCTTCTCCGCCAATAGTTCTAGTTATTGAATCATCATTTGAAGACGAAGTAAATGCCCATTCTTTGATCGCTTGAATATTTATCTTTATCCTGGAGGACATGAGCTTTACTAAACCTTGATCTTTGCACAGATTAAGATTTTCCACTATTCCTGATTCGCAGCAGCTGAAAGAATCGAAATCCACACTGAATCCTGCATCGAACTTTACTACTTTCAGGAGCGCTGGAGAAATCGCCATCGAAAGGGCTGGAGAGGACGAGGGAGAGACGGCGAGGACGGAGCGGCAGAAATCGCAAGACAAAGAGCAAGCGGGAAGACGGAATGCGAAAAGACGCTCTCCGTCGACGATAAAAGCAACTATATCTTAACCTAGGTCGACTATCGGCTTTATATTAAAACAACGATCGTCGATCTATTTAAAAGATACTGGAGACGATGGTCGAACGGTCGTTCGACGATCGGTCCTGAAGCAGAGTAGTCGATCAATCGTTCGACTATTTCTGTCTTCACAAACAGCAAGCTGTCGTCAACCATAGATCGACGATAGGCTCGACCTGTTCGACTATCTTCGAACGCCGGTCGACGATCTTCAAGCAGATAAACTATCTTCAACCAAGGGTCGACGATAGGCTTGATCCGATCGACTATCTTCGAACATCGTTCGACGATCTTCAAACAGGTTTCAACAAGGTAGACGTCACACTTAGTCTTTTCCATTAATCATGCATAGTTGAACTAAAAAGAACAGATGCTTCTGTTCATCTAAGGGCTTGGTGAATATATTACCTCTCTGAAGGTCTGTGGATATGAACTCAAGGCTGATCTTGTTCTTTTCCACACAATCTCTCAGGAAATGGTGCCGGATCTCAATGTGTTTCGTTCTAGAGTGGTGCACAGGATTTTGTGCAATAGAGATAGCACTGGTACTATCACACATGATTTTTGTGTTCTTGTGTGAGTACCCATAATCCACAAGTTGGTTTTGTATCCACAGGATCTGTGAACAACAACTAGCAGCTACTATATATTCAGCTTCTGCAGTTGAAGTTGAGATAGAGGCCTGCTTCTTATAGAACAAAGAGACCAATCTCTCTCCCAGGAACTGACAAGTTCCTGAGGTACTTTTCCTGTCAACTCGACAGCCAGCATAATCAGAATCAGAATATCCAATTAATTCAAATTCTGACTCAGCTGGATACCAAAGTCCTAGATTTGGACATCCCTTCAGGTATCTCAAGATTCTCTTGAGAAGAATCAGATGAGATTCCTTGGGGTTGACCTGGAATCTAGCACAAAGGCATGTAGCAAACATTATGTCTGGCCTACTTGCAGTTAAATACAATAGGGAACCAACAATGGCCCTATAATTCTTTTGATCAACAGGCTTTCCCTGATCATCAGAATCAATAACTACATTAGTAGCCATAGGTGTATGCATTGCTGAAGCATCAGCCATCCCAAACTTCTTTACCAATTCCTTAGCATATTTGGATTGGGAGATGAAGATGCCATCAGCATCTTGCTTTACTTGGATACCAAGAAAGTAAGACAGCTCACCCATACTACTCATCTCAAACTTGGAATGCATCAAGTTAGAGAACTTTTTGCACAGTTTGGGATCAGTGGAACCAAAAATAATGTCATCCACATACACTTGAACTAATAGTATTGTGTCCTTGTGGTGCTTGACGAAAAGGGTTCTATCAAATACTCCCCTAACAAAGTTGTGCTCTAACAGGAAACTAGCTAGAGTCTCATACCAGGCTCTTGGTGCTTGTTTGAGTCCATAAAGAGCTTTTTACAACTTGAATACATGTGAGGGCTGAGTTGAAGAAACAAACCCAGGTGGTTGTTCAACAAAAACCTCTTCCTTTAGCTCACCATTTAGAAAGGCACTTTTGACATTCATTTGAAAAACTTTAAACTTCATATAGGCTGCATAGGCTAAGAAGATCCTTATTGCCTCTAGCCTTGCAACTGGAGCAAAGGTTTGGTCATAATCAATACCTTCCTCCTGTCTGTAGCCCTGAGCTATAAGCCTAGCTTTGTTCCTTACAATGATTCCATTTGCATCCAACTTGTTTTTATACACCCACTTGGTGCCTATGATCAGTTGGCCTTTAGGTCTTGGAACCAAAGTCCATACTTTACATCTCTCAAACTGATTGAGTTCCTCTTGCATAGCAATGATCCAGTGGGGATCTAGCTCAGCATCTTTAATGGTGAGGGGCTCAATCTATGAGAGGAAACAAGCATGCATCACATCCTGTCTTAACTGATGTCTTGTTTGAACACCAGCTGATATGTCTCCAATCACTTGAGATGTAAGATGATCTCTAAGTGTGACAACATCAGCAGGTGGGATGTGATCTTCAACAATAGTTGGGATTAATTCCTCAAGTGGAATTTTATCTACTATTGGTGGAACAACAACAACCTCTGCAAGGTCTTCATCACTGTCTGATTCAGTGATATGAAGAGTTGAAAGATGGAGAATCTCTTGAGTGACATCTTTGCTAGATTCTTGTACCTGTAATGAACTTGAGGAAGGGGAAGTTTCCTTCTCCTTGTAAAACATTTGAGATTCATCAAATGACACATGAGCAGACTCTTCAATTTTAGAAGATGATTTATTAAATACCCTATAAGCTTTGCTTACTTGGGAATATCCAAGAAAAATTCCCATTGAAGCTTTTGCTTCAAACTTTCTAAGATATTCTTTATTATTATTATGAATATAAACTACACAACCAAATACTCTAAAATAATTTATTTTAGGTTTCTTTCCTTTAAGCAACTCATAAGGAGTTTTACACTTAAGCTTGTGTATCAGACTTCTATTCAAGACATAGTTGGTTGTACTAACAGCTTCTGCCCAATAGGAAAGAGGCATATTAGCATCTGCCAACAATGTGCTAGCAGCTTCAATTAGTGTTTTATTCTTCCTTTCAACTACCCTATTTTGTTGGGGAGTTCTAGGAGCTGAGAAGCTATGTTTGATACCTTCTCTCTCACAGAATTCTTGCATGAGAAGAGAGTCAAACTCAGTACCATGATCACTTCTGATCAAGGCCACATGAGTAGAGTACTCAGTCTGCACACATAATAGAAAATATGTAAGGGCTTTGAAGTTATCAGCCTTAGTTCTCAAAAAGAACACCCAAGTGAACCTAGAGAAGTCATCTACAATGACTAGGGTATAATACTTCCCTCCTAAACTCTGTACATTTATTGGGCCAAATAGGTCCAAATGTAATAAATACAGGATTCTAGGAGAATCACTTTTATTTACTGATTTAAATGAATTCTTGGTTTGCTTGCCTAATTGACAAGCCTTGCAAAGGCTCTCCTTCTTGTAGGGGCAAGAAGGTAAACCTCTAACAAGGTTGTGTTTAGATAACCTAGATATATTCTTGAGGTTAACATGGCTAAGCCTTTTATGCCATAATGTATTGTTATTGGTTACTTCATTAAATAAGCAGATTTCAGAGTGAGTTGAGTTAAAATCTACTAAATAAATGTTACCTTGTCTAATACCTACTAACACAACATTATTATTTAAAGTAATATTACAAAGGGAGTTAGAAAATGATACCTGGTATCCAGCATCACATAACTGACTTACTGAAATGAGATTATGCTTCAGTCCAGTTACATAAGCAACTCTCTTGAATGTTACAGCTCCAATTGTCATCCTGCCATAGCCTTCAGTTTGACCACAGCTTGAATCTCCAAAGATTAACTTTGGGCCAAGCTTTGCCTTGAACCTTGACAGATGTTCTTTATTTCCTGTCATATGCTTGGAGCAACCACTATCCAAATACCACTTATTTTGAGTGATAGGATAGGTCTTCACCTGCAAATAAATCAATTAAACATTGTGGACCCAGGTAACCTTGGGTCCCTTATTTTTCACATACGAAAAACTGGAAATAAATGAATAAGTAGGTTGAGGGTGATAACCTAACGGGTAAGATCTCCTAGGTGGGATTCTCCATGCAGATGATGGGTCAATGAACCTAGGGTTTCTATTTTCATTCTGGTTTCTAAAGTTCTGGGTGAAGTTTTGAAATTCATGTTGAAAACGTCGATCAGCGTTCGACGATGGGTGCCCAGATCGTCGATCTCCGTTCGACCATTGGGCCTGCGATCGTCGAGCAGCGTTCGACGCTCTTTGTATTTCCTTAAATTTTTGTTTTTTTTCTCTCTCTTAGCTTTATTTAAAGCTTTATTAACTTGATTAACTTGCTCAGTGTTCTTTATTCCACTAGATGAAATAAAATTCACTGGAGTTGAAAGTTGGTTTTTAAGAATGATTGGGGGTTCACTAGAAGATGCTCCTAAGCCTAATTTGTTGTTGCCTGACCTAGTGTTAGACATGCTGGTTATTTCAAGCAACTTAAGGCTTCTACCATTCAGAGATTCTTCTAACCTTTTGGACTTAGCTAATTCATTCTTAAGGAATTTTATTTCTTTACTAGAATTAGTGAGTTCTGCTGTTAACCTAATGTTTTCATTAGAAATTAATTCAGATTCAGCTAGTTTATTTCTAAGCTCTTTTATTTCTTTTTCAGAACTAATTAAATCTAAACATAAAGATTTAAAATCTGATTTAAATTCATCAGATGTAAAATCGTAGGAAGACAATACCTCATCTTCAGTTGGCATTTCTTCATTAGAATCTGAACACTCTGCAGCTGAGTGATTGCTGCAGGCATCAATTGCCATCAGGCAAACTTCCTTTGCCTTCTTTTCTTCTTCATCCTCACTGGAGCTTGAGGAGGAAGATTCCTCATCAGAATCGCTCCAGGTTTCAGCAATAAAGCCTCTCTCCTTCTTTTTGTTCTTGTAGGAGGATGGCTTGGAATGCTTCCTGTGCTGATCCTTGTCTTTCCTTTTATCTTTATTCTTTTCCTCTGGACAGTCTGGAAGAATATGTCCAGGCTTCCTGCAACCATAGCAAATTATTTCTTTAGTAGGAGTGCGATTATACCTTGGTTTTTCTTCATACTTTGAAGACTTCTTTCTAAATTCTTTCCTTCCCATCTTGAGAAACCTTTTGGCAAATAATGCCATCAGTTCCTCATTGGACTGGCTTCCTTCAGAAGCATCAGCAGCTTTGAGAGCAAGGGTTTGCTCTTTTCTTGTAGGAGTTGGGGTCTTTGCTTCAGCCTCAGCTTCCCTGGACTTCAGCACTTGCACAAAAGACTTGAGCTTGCCGAGAAGGGCTTCTGTTGAAATTTTTGTTGTGCTTCTGGCCTCCTTGATAGGCCAGATCCTCAGATCCCATGTGCTAGGGAAGCACATAAGAATCTTATCATTGACCTCTGTCAATGAAATATCCTTATCAAGAGTCCTCAGCTCATTGATGATTGAGCTGAGCCTTGTGTACATTGCTTCAACTGATTCAACATCAGTTTTCTTGAAATTCTCATACTGGGAGATAAGGTTGGACCTTCTGTCCTTCCTTTCATCAGCTGAACCAACTACAATCTGGTTCAGTGTATCCCACATTGCTTTTGCTGAGGAGCAGTCAGCAACCTTCTGGAATACTTCATCAGACATTGTCTGAGCTAGAATGTTCATTGCCTTAGCATCTGCTATCTTTGCCTTTTTGTATTCATCATTGTAATCTGGAGGAGGCACTTCACTCATATCAGTTGATGATGAAGCAGTAGCTGCAGCAGGTGCTCTTGGTGGTCCTGTCAAAATAGAAGCAAAAATACTCTCATCAATAGAGTTCATATATAGTTTAATCCTTGCCTTCCAGATACTGAACTTGGCTAAGTTGCATGCTGGAGGTCTGGTGCTAGAGTAATCCTTGAACTGGGCCATGATAGTGAAAGTGAATATCTATAAACTTTGGTATCTATCAGGATCTTGTGACTTAGGTGTTAGCCTATTCAGTCAGACAACCTCCCTCTGATACTAATTGAAAGAAAGGGGGATAGATACTACTCTAGAGGGGGGGTGAATAGAGTAATCAAAAATTATACTAGCAAAGTTGACTGTCTACTCAACTCCCTTGGAGTTAATTTGCGGAATGAAGGTTATAGATATTTGAGATGAAACCCTAAAGCCTAACACAAGTGTTGTGCACAAAAGGCAGCCAACTGTAATTACAGTTAAGGCTTGGAATCCTAAATAGCAACTAGCAATCCTAGTTAAAATCTAATCACAGCCAATCAGCATAGAGAATTAATTAAACAATCCAGACGACACAAGGAATTTATAGTGGTTCCCCAAACAACTTGGTTACGTCCACTCTTCTACCAACAAGGTAGGAATCCACTCAGGTTTTTGATCAGGTGCCCTGCCACCAACAAGATCTGCTTCAGGTAGATCCAGAAACCCTTTAGACTTTTGATCAGGTGTCTAAAAACCAACATAGGTTTTTAATCAGGTGCCCTGCCACCAAGGTATACTTTTGAAGGGAGTAATAACCCTTTACAGGAGGGGGAAAGGAGGTTAAAATGTCTTCTCTATTTTACAATAGATTAGAAAAGCACAATAACTTGCACTGAGCTAGAAAGCTCTAAAGAGTCAAGGCTCCCCCTGGCTAAAAGAATGTCTAGGTGAAGTCTTGCTTCAGTGCAGAAACACTTCAGAAGGTCTGAAGGAAAAAGCTACAAGAAGATAAATAATATGAAATAGAATTTCTTCTTTAGGCAGCTATCTTCTTCTTCTTCTTCAAAAAGCTCTGAGTGAAAATCTTCCTAGAGGCAGGAGAACTCAGGTTGAAGAAGAGTGAAGAACTAAAACTTCTTCTTAGTTAGATGTGAACGAGCTGAGAGCAGTTGGAAACTGTAAGTTCTAAGCTTGAATGCTGCTGTTAGATTTTTGTATATCAGAACTAGTTGATTTCTTTCTCCAAAGAAGTCTTTATATAGCAGCAACAACAACGACTCTTACTTGAGTTTGAATCTTGTCTTCTACTGAACTCTGCAAGCTGGGATGCAAAAAGCATAAAGCAAAACAAATACTGTAGACAGATATCCTATAAGAGGATAAAGCTTTCTAAGAAGCTGCAAATAACTCTGATGAAATAATACTAGAGAAAGTCACATCAGAAGAGACTCTTTACAGCCAAGGAAGACTTATTGAGTCTAACGGCTATAAAGGACAGCCTGGCAGATATAGCAGAAATCATATCTCAGCTAATAAGACAAACAACTTTGTCAGAAAAAGATTAGCTCATGCATAAGGAATGAAACAGATATTGCATGGAAATAATATCACAATTTATTCAAATAATCTTTTATAAAATATGCCAAAATAAATATGAAATTAATCACATCATAGAAGATGACAAAACTACTCAAGACATACAGCAAAATGTCGAACGACCCTCGGAGATCGTCGACCTAAGCACAGAGATCGTCAACCTATTAGACAGATAGTCGAACGATCCAGATAGTCGAACTATCAAAGAAGATAGTCGAACTACCTCAACAGATAGTCGAACTATCAGGATAGATAGTCGAGCTATCAGATAGTCGATCTATCAGGACAGATAGTCGAACTACCAAAGCAAAATAGATAGTCGACCTATCAAACAGATAGTCGAACTATCAAAGAAAACAGATAGTCGACCTATCAACAAATAGTCGAGCTATCAACCAAAACAGATAGTCGACCTATCTACAGATAGTCGAACTATCAGATAGTTGAACTATCCAAGCAGATAGTCGAACTATCAAAGAAGAGCAGATAGTCGACCTATCAACAGATAGTCGAGCTATCACAGAAAGCAGATAGTCGACCTATCAACAGATAGTCGAACTATCAGATAGTTGAACTATCCAAGCAGATAGTTGAACTATCAGATAGTTGAACTATCCAAGCAGATAGTTGAACTATCAAGAAGAGTAGATAGTTGGCCTATCAACAGATAGTCGAACTATCACAAAAAGCAGATAGTGGACCTATCAACAGATAGTCGAACTATCAGATAGTTGAACTATCCAAGCAGATAGTTGAACTATCAAGAAGAGCAGATAGTCAACCTATCAACAGATAGTCGAACTATCAAGGAAAACAGATAGTCGAAAAATCAACAGATAGTCGAGCTATCACAGACAACAGATAGTCTACCTATCAAGCAGATAGTCGAGCTATCAGTAAGACGATCGTCGATCGTCTGATCGACGATAGTCGAGCGACATTCGACCATAGTCGAACCAGAAATTACTTAGCCAGATTTTCATCTGGACAGGCAATTCTACACAACTAGAGAATCTATCCTATCAACTAACCTTTGACCATAGATAAATATTGGGTCAAGAGACTAAAAGAGAGGACTGAACTCAAATCAAAACCTAGGGTACCAACACAAACTTTTGTTTACCACTTCCGTCTGCCCATCCGTCTATGGATGGTAGGCCGAAGAAAATAATAGTTTGTTTCCCATAATCCTCCACAGGGTCTTCCAAAAATAACTAGTAAATTTCACATCCCTATCAGTCACTATAGTTTTTGGAACAACACGATGCCCAACAAATTTCTTAAAGAATAATTTTGCTACATGTGACGCATCGTTTATATTATTACACGCAAAAAATAGGCCATTTTAGAAAACCGATCTACTTCCACCAGAATGGAATTATGACGTCTAAACCTGACAGGTAGGTCTAGAATAAAATCCATACTAACATCTTCCCAGGGAATGGAAGGAATCGGAAGAGGGGTATAAAGTCCCACATTCGTTTTACTACCCTTTGCTAATTGACACGTGCGACAACTTCCCACAATTTTATTAACTGTTGACTTAAGGCCGGGCCAGTGGAACTTATCTTATAATAACATAATGGTCTTGTCACGCCCGAAATGACAACCTAAACCACCGCTATGTAATTCCCACACAATGAAATCTTGAAGGAAAGAACGAGGAATACAAAGCTTTGAATGCTTAAATAAATAACCGTCCCAAATAAAATATGCTGAAATGGTAGTGGGAGAGTTGTTTTACGTGGAATAATTGATTTCCTTGAAATTCGAGCGATGAATGTACTCTTCCTTTATCCTATCAAACCCAATCACTTTCACCTCTAGCGTAGACAGCAATAACGAGACACGACTAAGAGCATCCACCACATGATTTAGAGTTCCCTTAAGTTGTTTTATTATAAAGGTGTACTCCTGAAGATAGGAGACCCATTTAGCATGCCATGGACTAAACTTATTTTAGGAATTAGTAAACCTCAAAGCCTCGTGATCGGATAGGATAACAAACTCCTTAGAGAGTAAATAATGTCACCAATACTGTGGAACCAAATAACCACATAAAACTCGCTATTATAATTAGAATAATTTAATTTCGGCCCCGCGAGCTTCTCACTAAAGTACCCAATCGGATGACCCTCTTGACTCAATACACCGCCAATACGACTCAAGATGCATCACAGGACAATTCAAAAACCTTATTAAAATCCGGTTTTCGTAATATAGGAGCTTCCGACATTCAGGATTTAATTATTTCAAACGCCTTAGCGGCAGATTTGGTCCACGTGAAATCTCCCTTTTTCATGGACTCCGTGATCAGTGTCATGATACTACTAAAATCCTTAATAAATCGGCGGTAAAACATAGCTAGGCCGTGAAAACTCCGAACATCCGGTATATTGGTTGGTTCTGGCCAATCCTTAATGGATTGGACCCTCTTAGGATCAACATGTATGCCCTCCTAACTCACAATATATCCAAGGAACTCCACAGATGGAACATTGAACGTATATTTTTTAAGATTAACAAATAACTTTTCCTTTCGCAATGTGGTAAGTACTATCCTTAAGTGAGACTCATGATCGTTTGGAGAGGCGCCAAAGACTAGGATATCATCAAATTATATAACTACAAATTTTCCTTAAGTAATGCTTGAACACTAAAGTAATCAACCTCATAAATGTACCTGGGCCATTAGTGAGCCCTTCCCCGAGCACCAACCACTCATAAAGTTTGTCCTTCGATTTAAATGCCATCTTCCACTCATCTCCCTCCCTAATCCTAATTTGATAGTAGACACACTTAAGATCTAATTTAAAAAAAAATCGTGGCCCCGGCTAACATGTCCAATAAGTCATACAAACGAGGGATGGGAAGACTATATTTGACAGTTATCTTATTAACGGCCCTATAATTTACAAACATCCTCCTAGAACCATCTTTCTTAGGGACCAATAATGAGGGTACAAAACAAGGACTCTTACTATGACGGATGAACCCCTTACTTAGCAAATCCGAAATTAATTTTTGCAATTCAAGGTGTGCGGAGGGGTTAAGTCAATAATGGGGAAGGTTGGGCAACGAGGAATCCGGAACTAAATCAATCTCATGTTAAATTTCTCGCATGGTGGGTAACTCAGGCGGTAAATCATCTGGGTAGACATCCTTAAATTCTTCTAAAAGGGTCTTCAATGCTAGAGGTAAGTTCTCAAAAGAGGAGCTATCTTCCTTGACTTGAAAACATAATAACGCATACATGACACCGTCTATAAAGGTCTCGCACTCAAACTCCTTCTTACCTATCAAGCTTAACGTTTTCTTCTCTACAGGCACAATCGTGTCTTTAGAAGAGACCGAATGATCCTTAGGCCGAGTAGGTTTTAAGATAATGGTCTTGTAATTAAATTTGAACTCATATGTATTGGCTCGCACTAAATGAGTAACATCATGGTCATAAATCCATGGGCGTCCTAGTAAAACATGGCATGCATTCATGGGGATGACGCAACACCAAACCTTTTCAGAGTAAGCCTTGATGGTAAAGGGAACCAAACAATGCTTCAAAACTGGGAGGGATGTCTTATTTACCCATGCCACCTTATAGGGGTAAGGATGCGGCTCAGTAGCTAATGACATTCGGTACACTGTGTTTTCAGATATCACATTTATACGGCTACCGCTATCAATAATCAACTTACACAACTTCTCTCCACTCATAAAATTTAACGAAAAAATATTCGTCCTATTCCTGGAAACTAATGCACGTAGAGTAGCCAGAATACACCGCATGAACATCATATTAGCATCATCGTCTATATCGCTCTGCACTCCTTCTGACTTGCAATCTACTCCTACCTCATATATAAGCTCAGTTGACTCAAACTAGGAATCTAAAAGGGCTAGGTTCTTGGGCTTGGTAGGGCACTCACTAGCATAATGGCCATGATTCCACAAGAAAAACAAGGAACATTTATTTTGCTGACCCATCCTACAGGAACTCTCTCACTCATTGGGTTTCTAATATTCCTACCAGTTAGGAGAACAGTGTTAAAGTTAGTGGACCAGAACTTACCCTTATCCTTATAGGTGGAGGTTGGGGGTTGTCCTAAGATGGACTTTCCCTTCTGAAATGAGTGAGTCTTAGACTTAAGAACATTGCGCTTCTCAATATACAAGGAAACATTTAAAGTGGTGTTGAGGTCGATGTGACCATAACTCAAAAGTTTACCCCGAATGTCGGGGTTTAACCCCTTACGGAACCTAGAGAGGGTGATCTCTAGCATCTCCCTAACATCACACTGGAACATCATGTCCTTGAGAAGTCTCATGTACTCAGAGACCTACCTATTTCCTTGTTTATGGGTAGCTAAATCATCAAACATCTATGTTCGATGATATGCAGGGACGTACTAGTCTGTCAGCATGGCCTTCATGCCTGCCCAACCAATCGGTGGTAAGCCGTTCACGGCACCAAGATGACGTTACTCGTTCAACCAGAAAATCTTGGCTCTACCTAACTGTTTCATCCTAGCAACTCGCACCTTATCCACGTCAGTCAGCTAAAACCATTCGAAGTAGCACTCTATCTCCATAACCTAGTCTAAGAAGACTTGGGGTTCACCCAATCCATCTTATAATGGGGGTTTGACTCGTACCGCCCTAGTAATATCAAATTCAAAAGGTGTCTGGTTATTGTGAAATGGTGCACGCGGTTCATGATCACTATTATTATTATTGTTATGGTTATTCCCTTCATCACGTGGGTTGGCGGCTTGATTACGGGGAGCCACTTGATTTATTCTTAATTCATACAGCATCTCCCTAATCTCCGTCAACTTATCTGTGAACTCCTGAAGTAGTTCATCAATTTATATGGGAAAGAGACCGCATCTCGCTTGCTCGTCATGTGGGAGGATGACAGGGAATATTTCGTGCATAATATAGTGTGCATACAAACAAAACAGTGGTTCTAACCCAAGGAAAGTACAACAGATGGAATTGTTCCCGCTTAATAACTAGCGATGAAATTTTATTTGATTTTCTTTATGAAAATAATAAAGAGATTATCAAAAAAAAAAATTTTTTTTTTGCTGAAAAATAAAATTTTTAGGAAGCTATTGCCAGAGCAGAATTTTTTTTGTAATTTTGAGAAATAAACGTGCAAAACAAGTGCGTGTCGACGTCCTAAGAAAAGGGGGAGTGTGGCAATTAGGAAATTGACACTAACCTCCCTCTGATATAAAATTGATGCAGGCTTGTACCCGTAAAGGGATTTTATGGACAAAACTCGAATTCCTCTCGACACCCAAATTTTACGTTCGCACAAAATTTTCAGCGCAACACACACGTTATTCGATTCAATCAATTAAATGCTAATGTACGGGTAGCCTAACCATTTAAGATCGAACAATGTATATAGGCCGATATTCTCTCAGGCTAAAAGGACCCACCCAGTCTGATCGAACGGTTGTTGTACAAAAAGTGATCCACCAAAAATTACAATTCGGAAACGGTAGATCTCTCCCAACAAAAAGAAAAAGAGGTTCATGAATCCTCTCGAAATTAAACAAATCAAGATAGACAACAAATCGATTGAAGAAAACCACGATTAATTCAAGGCTATCAATAATCAACGCTAAAATATTTCACAACAGAAATTATCTAGAGGGAAAGTAAAATCACTCAGAGAAAGTAGAATTATTCGTTACCCCGCTCGGAGATTTATATTCTCCATAGACTTGGATCGCTCGTCACCAGATCCACTAGAGTCGCGCCTAACGGAGAGAAACATGTCTAACTTTATCGCTTCACGCCGGATCCAATTCCATGGGATTCACATTTAGTTGCCTTGGCCAAAATCGTAATGGTTGGAAGGAGTGCTGGTCAGTGTTGTGATGGAAGAGGGCTGCTCGGTTTTTTTGAGGGGAGAGAGGGAGGAGAGGGGGTGGTCTGCGTCTTGGGGAGATGGAAGATGGGTTGTTCGCCGGCGGCTTAGAGAAAGGGAAGAGGAGGGGCTGCTCGGGTTTGGTGTAGAATGAGGAGAGAGGAAAGGTGGCAGCCAAGGAGGGGAGAAGGTGCTTGGTTGGGTTGAGGAGAAAGGAAGGCTGCTCGATTTTGGAGGGAGTGGGTGCTGGTTGGTTTCTTAAGAAGGGGGAAGGAGGAGGTAGGGACACTAGAATTTTGAGAGGTAGAAAGTGGTGGCCGGCGGTTTCGAGAGTGGGGAGAGGTGAGGGACGAAATATTCAAGAGGGAGAGAGGAGGGAGAATTCAAGGGTTTCAATTTTATTTTTCATTCAACTTAATAAAATCCTTAACAACATGGCCTTATATAGGCTTACAACCAAGTTTGGCTACATGCATACGAAAAATAAAATACAACAACCCAACTTAAATTTTAACATCATGAAAATAAAATTAAAGTGCACATAAAATAACAAAGTGATTCAAATAACTATTAATTTGCCGTCTTATGCAGAGGGCGGAGGTTGTAGCATCGCTCCACAAAGTCACCACGACACCGTAAGTCTTTGGTTGGAGGCGGAGAAGGATCGTCCGCAAGCATGATGTCATCATCTTCAACATGTAGGGGGTCGTTGTCGCCATCAAATGTTTGGTTAGAATGTGCGCTATTTGTTATTTTCTTAAATTTATTCATATTATTAATTTAATATCTTATTATTTTTGTTATGTGAAATTCACCATAGCTTATACGATTCTGACTTCTTCCAATAGGGGGAGATTATTGGGTATTGTATCCATAATAACCCTTATTTGAAGAAGGGTCCAGTTAATCTAAGATGAATTCTGACTATATTTGATATTGTATCTGTAGTTATGTACTTGCAGGTTTACCATGCTAAGTATACACCAATATCAGGTTACAGTGGGCCAGTAAACACAGGACTACAAAATGTATTCCCTTATTGTGTAGGACATGTTGTTAACTCACATGTAATCTCTCTAATTAGGTGTACTTCTATGCCAAGTACTTGGGGAGGTTCAAGGAAGAAGAAGATATAAAAATTCAATAGAAAAGAATTTTACGCAAGTAAAATTTGTCGAGTATCATAAGGGATATTCGTCGAATTCGTTGATAATCATTAATATTCATCGAATTCGTCATATATACTTACTATCACTCGTCAAATTCATCATATATACTTGTGTAGAATTTCTGAAATAATTAGAAAAATAGTTATGTAAAATTCGTCGAGTATCCTCAAGTATACTTGTCAAATTCATCGAATGTATCTAACGATACTCATTGAATTCGTCGAATATACTTATCGATACATGCTGAATTCGTCGAATCATCTCAACGCTACTTCTCTTATTTTTCTTAAGGCAAAATTTGTCGTATATTTTGTCATCAAGTGCATCGACTGCTTCAATTGCGTCGAGTGAGTCGACTGCGATGGCATCCAGTGTGTTGAGTGCTTGGATGGCATCGAGAGCATCGACAACGTTGAGTGTGTTGAGTATGCTAGCAAATACTTGACAAATTCGTCGAGTATATTAGCTGATACTCGACGAATTCGTCGAGTATGACTTCAGCCTTGGAGTTGAGTGACTAGCTAGCTTGAGCTATATTTCTCTAAATCATTTTCATCGTATATCAATGACTATTAATAGAGTATACTAGTTATACTCGACGATACTCGACGAATTTGACTTAGGTCATTTTTCAGACAATTTTTCAAAACTAGGCTCGAGTTGCGACGACATTGCACAGTGTTTTTAAGTCTCGTTTTTGGAAATTTCTTTATAGCCTCTGCTATTGAAAGATGTTTATATATATTTAGGATGGATTCCTAATCTTGCTAATCGTTTTATTGCTCCTGTTTTTCAAATCAAGAATTTTTGCAAAAAGGACAAAACGGTCGGCCTTCTATGCGATACGCGACACCTTCGTTCGGTCGTCAACTATGAATGTTGCATGATTCAATCTTCATCGATCTCTATTACTGGAGTGCTACTCTATAAAGATTTATATTCCTCCAGATCTAGTCGATTGAAGATTTAAGATTCAAGGCCTTCCAAGAATTTCTACTTTCCGAGTTCTCAAGAATTGTCAAGATCTACATTTTCAAAGAACATCGGAGTGAAGACTTGTAATCTATATTATATTGTAATATTCCTTTCCATATTAGAGGAGATTTTCTCCGAGTTGTAGATCCGGTTGTTGATCGAGTTGGTGATCAATTTTTGGATCGAGTCGTAGATCCGTTTGTGGATCGAGTTATAGGAGAGGATGTTCTCCGAGTATTAGGATGTTTGTCTCTAAGTTATATGAGTTGCGGCTCCATGGTGTAAGATTTGAAGAAATCTGTGTTTAGTGAAGTAGCCAAATCTAGCCCTTCGTGGTAGATAGGCGAGGCGACAAAGTTGACGTACCCAACTCGGGGAACCACTATAATTCTCGGTTTTTGTGTGCTTAATTTATCAAGTATTTTTATTCCATGAAAAGACACAGACATCACCTATTCACCACCCTTTAGGTGATTTAGTTAGACGCTAGATACTTTCATACATAACAAATATTATGTAATAAGACTGGCTCCCATAGCCACCAAAGCTGGGCTTATCTTGCTCAATAGCTCAACATGCTATGCATATTGTCTCATAGACACAGGCTTCACAACCGCAATCAAAGCTCTTTGGGAGCCATCGCTAGCAGTACCTACTACCGCCAGGCCTTATCAATAGAATACCATTTATGTTATCTAAAAAAGGTGTTTCCTGAAGTGCACCTCAAGTACTCCTTACATCATCCTGTAACACCTTAAGACCAGTAAACCATCCGTTCATCAACCGAGCTCAACAGTAGCAACATAACTTCGATTCTGCTGCTACATTCAGTGTGTCCAGGAGAAGACCTCCAGTACTAATTAAAGCAAGCGAGACAACCAAAACTTTGTAAAAATACACTAAAAGTGAGGATAGATACAACTCTAGAGGGGGGTGAATAGAGTATTCAAAAATTATGACACCCTACTCAACTCCCTTAGAGTTAATTTGCGGAATGAGTTTATAGATATTTGAAACCCTAGAGCTTAACACAAAGTGAAGTGCACAAGAGAAAGCCAACTGTAATTTCAGTTGAGCTTTGTTCCTATCACAGCAACTAGCAATCCTAGTTATTTTTACTCACAGCCACAGTGCAATAAATTAATTAAGCAACACAGACGACACAAGAAGATTATAGTGGTTCCCTCTAAATAGGTACGTCCATTCTTCTACCACCCTGGTAGGAATCCACTACAGGTTTTTGTTCAGGTGCCCTTCCACCAACTGATCTGCTTCAGGTAGATTAAGTAGACCCTTTGAGCTTTTGATCAGGAGCTCAAAATCCAACATAGGTTTTTGATCAGGTGCCCTGCCACCAAGGTTCACTTTTGAAGGGAGTAATAACCCTTTATACAGGAGGTTGAGAGAGGGATAGAATGTCTTCTCTATTGTTAAAATAGATTAGAGAAGCAAGTGGATTGCATAGAGCTAGAAAGCTCTACAGAATCAAGGATCCCCCTGGCTTAGTTATATCTAGGAAGAAGTCTTGCTTCAGGGTGCAGGAACTCTTCTGAACTTGTGACAGAGAGCTGTCTTGAAGTTCTTGAAGGAGCAGCTTGAAGAAGACTCTTGATTTGTAATGGATGTTCTTCTTCAATAGCTTTTCTTTCTTCTTCTTCTTCTAGAGACTCTGAGTGAATGTTCCTGGCAGCAGGATGAACTAAGGATTGAAGAAGAGAGAGTTGAAGAAGGTCAATCTTCTCAGTTGAATGTAACAATATCTGAGAGTCGTATCTCTTCTAGTATTTTATCTGTATATGAATATCTGTGTTGACATGTATATCTTGTTGTTGTTCTTATTCTTTCAAAAGAAACTCTTTATATATTGGCCTTTGTAACGGCTCTAATCATTGTTTGAATTTTGTCTTTTTCTGAGATCTGCGATCTGGGCTGCAAATAGCACAATACAAAAACAAATCCTGCAGAAAGACATGCTATAAAGGGATAACGCTTTCTAAGAATCTGCAAATCCAATCTGATAAAAGGAGTACTAAAGAAAGTTACATCAGACTAAACTCTTTACGGCCAGAGAAGACTTTTGTGTCTAATGGCTATAAAGGACAGCATGGCAGAATAAAGCAAAAAGATATTTCAACTAATAAGACAAAAAAAACTTTGTCAGATAAAGCTTGACTTATGCACAAAGGATGGGAAAAGATTGTCTTGAGATGTATGCACAAAATCAATGAAATAATCTTTAATAAAATATGCTAAATAAATAGGAAATAAATCATAGAATAGAAGGAGTACAAAATTACTAAAGACAGACAAAAGAACATCGAACAACCCTCGAAGATCGTCGACCAAACTACAGAGATCGTTGACCTATCAGAACTAATAGTCAAACGACACAGATAGTCGAACTATCAAAGCAGATAGTCGAGCTATCAAAAAGATAGTCGTTCCATCAAGCAGATGGTCGAACTATCAACACAGAGCAGATAGTCGAACTATCAGAATAGATAGTCGAGCTATAAAATAGTTGAACTATCATGGCAGATAGTCGAACTATCAAAACAGAACAGATAGTCGAACTATCAAACAGATAGTCGAGCTATCAGATAGTTGAACAATCCAAGCAGATAGTCAAACTATCAAGCAAAACAGATAGTCGAACTATCAAACAGATAGTTGAGCTATCAGATTGTTGAACTATCCAAGCAGATAGTTGAACTATCAAGCAAAACAGATAGTCGAACTATCAAAAAGATAGTCAAGGTATCAGATAGTTGAACTATCCAAGCAGATAGTTGAACTATCAAGAAATCTGTCTGGTCAAAAGAAGTCGAGCAGGGTTTGACGATCGACGAGGCAGATACCAAAGATCGTCGAGCTTACAAGAGTTGAACTAACTCAGAGATAGACGATCTGCTGACTGACGATAGTCGACCAACTGATAGACGATCGTCGAACAGTTGATAGACGATAGTCGAGCGGCGTTCGACCATAGTCGAACCAAAAACAACTTAACAAAATTTTCATCTGGAAAAGTTACAACTCTACAACTGAAGCAATCTAACCAAACAACTAACCTTTAACCATAGATAAATCTTGGGTCAAGAAACTAATTGAGAAGACTAAACTCAAATCCAAACTAGGGTACCAACAATCTCCCCATATTTGGGTTAAGTCTCTCAAAACAAAAAATACTGGAAATAAATATAACTCAGGAAAAGAAACATCTAAGCCACAAATAGTATCGATCAAACAGTCAAATAAACATACTGTCAATACATAAAACTTAACCAACATCAGAATCTGATTTAGATACAGAAGAACCAGGAAGAAAAGAGATTTTTCTGAAAGGATCTAGAGCTTCCTTCTTTGATATCTTTAAATCTTATTCTCCAATGATTTTAGATTCTCCTGTTCTTGGCACTACTGCTTCTGGGTGCTTTTCCATATATTTAGAAGGATCAAAAACCTCAGGTTTGACCAGGAATTTATCTAGCTCCTTCTTTCTGAATTTAGACATAGTAGTTAAGCCTGTAATATCTTTTCCTTCAGCTTTGGCCTGTCTGATTTAAGCTGATCCAACTAGTTCGAGAAATCTTGCCATCCTGTAATCAGGATTTAGCTCTTGGCTTTCATATTCATTTTCACCAGTTTAATCTAAAGGTTTTACAGTTTTGAATTTTGTAGAGAGTTCCAGCAAACTTGCAGCTGGCTCTTTATTTTCTTGAATAACTAAGAAGCTGGAGGAGCAAACTCTGCATATTTTTTACTTGATTTTTCAGAGTGAATAATCTTTTTACCTTTTGAATCAGTTTTCTTCGTTTGAGCTGGCTTTTTGGATGGTATGCTTTTGCTTTCTTTTGAAGGAGATGCTTTCCTCTTGGGTGAAGGAGGAGGAGAAAAGGTTGGCTTCTGATATACTATCTCCTTCACTTGCTCTTTTATATCAGCATCTTATCTCTGATGTCTAGATTGAGATCTACTTTCATATCCTGGATTGCTTTTTCTTTGATGTGCTTGAGACGGAGTGAATCTTGCAGAAGGGGCTGATGGATTGGCAGATACATTTCCAGATGCTCCTGCACTAGGAGGTGGAGGAGGAGGGCCTCTAGGATTCCACTTTGGAGCTGGACTGTCATACCTTTTGCTTTTCTTTTTCTGCTTTTGTTGATTTCTGGATAATCCCATCCAATATTTATATTCCTTATACTTGGGATCTATCCCTTTCAGTATATAATAGGGAACATAATGATCAGGATTAGGAGGAGGAGCAGCAGCTTTCCTTTTTCTTTTTGCTGCTTTCTTCTTCTTAGAACTTTCTGACTCATCAGAATCCTCCTCATCATCAGAATGAGATGATGGAGGTTGATCATAAGGATCAAAAGCCTCTTGCTCAGCTTGTTCTTTGGCTTTTAATGCAGCTTTCTCTTTCTCTTCTTCTAAGGCATCCTGTGCCAGAAGAGTATCCAAATCTAGTCCCGGGGTGTCATCCCAGACTGTTGATTTTTCTTCTTGTACATCTAAAACTTTCTCTTGATCATCTTCCACAACTATCTGAGTTGGAGGAGTAGATACAGGATCTTGAATAGCAGGTTCTAGAGCTGGTTCTGGAGCTGGTTGTTGAGCAGGTTCTTGAGCAGCTTGAACTTCTTCAACTGGATCTGAAACCAAAGGGACACAAAGGTGTTCTAAATGGTATCAAAACATCCCTTCCAGGTATTCACAGGCTAGCATGTCAGTTAACATGTCAAGGAATTGAGTAAATGAATTACCTTCAGGATTTTCTTCAGAATTTTCGAACTCCCACAAGTCATCTAGATAGGAGGTAATGACTCCTTATAGGAATAGAGCAACTAAGGGAGTGGAGGCTTCTTCAAGGCACACTTTGAAGGCAAATTCTACTTCCATTATGATATCAGATGGCCTCTGAACTGGTGCTGGTTCTACAGATGATGTTGTAATGTAAACTGGAACTGCTGTTTCTTTTTGAATTTAAGCTTGGGGATCTGCTAGAAGAGTAACAAGGGGCAGTCCTGAGGCATCTTCCTCGAACATCTCCCCCTGCCTGATTTCAGTAGATACTGAAGTCAGGCCCCTAACTGAAGAGGGCTCAGCATACTTAGAGAGAGCTTTGATGGAGGATGACAAGGAAGAGATGGTAGAAATAAGAGGGGAAATTGCTTCTTCAATCATGGTTTTGATTGAAGGAGTAATTAGCTCCAGGATGTTTGCAATGAAAGCTGGAGATATTTCAAATGAAGTGGATGGGGGAAGCACAGTAGATGGAAGATCATCAGGGACGGTGGTCTCCTGATGAGATATGTTGTGAACTGGGGATTGATGGGTGGCTGCAGGAAGATCAATATGATCTGAATGAGAAATTGGTGACTGAGGTGGAGTGGGTAGACTCTCAGAAACCAATAGATCAAAACTAGGATGAGAAATCCTTGCAAGATGTGAAGGGGGTTGAGATTCTGGTGGTGATGCATGGAGAGTAGTGGAGGAATCGAGTAGAAGAGAGACAGTGGATGTAGATGGTAATGTAGAAGTAGATGGCAATGTAGTAGAAGTGGATGGTACTGTAGAAGTAGAAGTAATGGGGGGAATGGAAGAGCCTTCTTCATGTAGGTGGGGAGTGACTGACACAGACCTTATGCTCTCAGATAAAACAGGAGCTACCCCAGCTGCTGAAGGCTTCTGAATGCTCCTTTTCCACTTAACAAATAGGGTGGGATCCATTTTCTTACTTGCATTGATGGAAGTTACAACTGTACCGAACAGTTGAGGATATTTTTCTTTCAGAAATATTCCTATCACCCTTCCAAGGGTTACTTCCTTCTTACTGTTCTTCTTTCTGATCAAATCAAACACTATCCCTGCCCAATCTATCTCTTTCTTGTTGATAATTGCACTCATCAGGGCAAACTGCTGCCTGGTTATATTATCATGAGCCGAGTGCTTTCCCAAAAGCACTTTTCCAACAAGTTCAGCTAAGAACTTAATCCTCAACAGGAAGTTAACTTTCAGCAACTTTGTAGGAATGCCCTCAGCATGTCCTAGCTCTACGAGCATTCTTCCGTACTCTTGAACATCTTGGTCATATTCATCTTATCCATTCAATAATCCAAAATTTCAGTCAGAACGGCAGGAGTTAGGATTACCTCTTCGCCGCCTATTATCCTGGTCATGGATTCGTCGCTGGAAGACGAAAAGTAAACCCATTCTTTGATCTCTGGGATGTTGATCTTGATCCTTATTGACATCAGCTTTTCCAAACCTTGATCCTTGCAGAGCTGTAGCATCTCTAAAATCTCCGCATCGCAAGCGCTGAACGAGTCGAAATCCACGCAGAAACCGGCGTCAAACTTCATCGCAGTCAGGAGACCTGGAGAAACCGCCATTGATTTGGTTGGAGAGAACGACGAAGACAAAATGGCAAAAGCGGGGCAGAGCTCAAGTAGAAAGATGGAATACGAAAAGACGAGCTCTGTCGACTACTAAAAAGACGATCTCTTAACCTAGGTCGACCATCGGTTTTATATTAAAATAACAATCGTCGATTTATTTTAACAGATACTGGAGATGATAGTCGAACGGTCATTCGACGATCGTTTCCTTAAGTAGAGTAGTCGATCAATCGTTCGACTATTTCTGTCTTCACAAACAAACAAGCCGTCGTCACCCATAGGTCGACGATAGGCTCGACCTGTTCGACTATCGTCGAACGTCGTTCGACGATCTTCAAACAGATTTCAACAAGGCAGAAGTCACACTTAGTCTTTTCCATTAATAATGCCTAGTTGAACCAAAAAGAACAGATGCTTCTGTTCATCTAAGGGCTTGGTGAAAATATCACCTCTCTGAATGTCAGTGGATATGAACTCAAGGCTGATCTTGTTCTTTTCCACACAATCTCTCAGGAAATGGTGTCTAATCTCAATGTTCTTGGTTCTAGAGTGGTGCACAGGATTTTGTGCAATGGAGATAGCACGGGTACTGTCACACATGATTTGGTGTTCTTGTGTGTGTACCCATAATCCAAAAGCGGGTTTTGAATCCACAGGATCTGTGAACAAAAACTAGCAGCTGCTATATATTCAGCCTCTGCAGTTGAAGTTGAGACAGAAGCCTGTTTCTTACAGAACCAAGAGACCAATCTCTCTCCCAGGAACTGACATGTTCCTGAGGTACTTTTCCTGTCAACTCTACAACCAGCATAGTCAGAATCAGAGTATCCAATTAACTCAAATTCTGATTTTGCTGGGTACAAAAGTCCTAAATTTGGACATCCCTTCAGGTATCTCAAAATACTCTTGAGAAGAATCAAATGAGATTCCTTGGGGTTGACCTGCAATCTAGCACATAGGCATGTGGCAAACATTATATCTGGTCTACTTGCAGTTAAATACAATAGGAAACCAACAATGGCCCTATAGTTTTTCTGATCAACTAGCTTACCCTGATCATCAGAATCTATAATTACATTAATAGCTATAGGTGTATGCATTGCTGAAGCATCAGCCATCCCTAACTTCTTTACCAATTCCTTGACATATTTGGATTGGGAGATGAAGATGCCATCAACATCTTGCTTTACTTGGAGACCAAGAAAGTAAGACAGCTCACCCATACTACTCATCTCAAACTTAGAATGCATCAGGTCAGAGAACTTTTTGCACAGTTTGGGATCAGTGGAGCCAAAAATAATATCATCCACATAAACTTGAACTAACAGTATGGTGTCCTTGTGATGCTTAATGAAAAGGGTTCTATCAACTACTCCCCTAACAAAGTTGTGCTCTAACAGGAAACTAGCTAGAGTCTCATACCATGCTCTGGGTTCTTGCTTAAGTCCATAAAGAGCTTTTTGCAACTTGTAAACAAATGAGGGTTGAGTTGAAGAGACAAACCCAGGAGGTTGTTCAACAAACACCTCTTACTTTAGCTCACCATTTAGGAATGCACTCTTGACATCCATCTGAAAAACCTTAAATTTAATATAGGCTGCATAGGGTAGAAAGATCCTTATTGCCTCTAGCCTTGCAACAGGAGCAAAGGTTTGGTCATAGTCTATACCTTCCTCCTGTCTATAGCCCTGAGCTACAAGCCTAGCTTTGTTCCTTACAATAATTCCATTTGCATCCAACTTATTTCTAAACACCCACTTGGTGCCTATGATCAGTTGGCCTTTAGGTCTTGGAACCAAAGTCCATACTTTACATCTTTCAAATTGATTAAGCTCCTCTTGCATAGCAATGATCCAGTGGGGATCTAGCTCAGCATCTTTTATGGTGAGGGGCTCAATCTGTGAAAGGAAACAAGCATGCATCACATCCTATCTTAATTGATGTCTTGTTTGCACACTAGCTGATATGTCACCAATCACTTGAGATGTAGGATGATCTCTAAGTGTGACAAGATCAGCAGGTGGGATGTGATCTTCAACAATAGTTGGGATTAATTCCTCCTGAGGTATTGGATCAACTGTTGGTGGTACAGTAACTGCTTCCACAGTTTCTTCATCACTATCTGAGTCAGTGATATGAAGAGTTGATAGATGGAGAATCTCTTGAGTGACATCTTTGCATGAATCTGGTACCTGCAATGAGCTTGAGGAAGGAGAAGTTTCCTTCTCCTTGTAAAACATCTTTGACTCATCAAAAAAACATGCACAGACTCCTCTATTTTAGATGATGATTTATTAAAGACCCTATAAGCTTTGCTTACTTGGGAATATCCAAGAAAAATTCCCATTAAAGCTTTTGCTTCAAACTTTCAAAGATATTCTTTGTTGTTATTATGAATATACACTACACAGCCAAAGACTCTAAAATAATTAATTTTAGGTTTCTTTCCTTTAAGCAATTCATAAGGAGTTTTACTCTTATGCTTGTGTATAAGACATCTGTTCAAGACATAATTAGCTGTGCTAACAGCTTCTGCCCAATAAGAAAAAGGCATGTTATAGCATCTGCCAATAATGTTCCAGCAGCTTAATTCAGGGTTCTTTTCTTCCTTTCCACTACCCCATTTTGTTGGGGAGTTCTAGGAGCAGAGAAGCTATTTTTGATACCTTCTTTCTCACAGAATTCTTGCATGAGAAGAGACTCAAACTCAGTACCATGATCACTTCTGATCAAGGCCACATGAGTAGAATACTCAGTCTGCACACATAGCAGAAAGTCTGTAAGAACTTTGAAGTTATCAGTCTTAGTTCTCAAGAAGAACACCCAAGTGAACCTAACGAAGTCATCCATGATCACTAAAGTGTAATACTTCCCTCCTAGACTCTGTACATTTATTGGTCCAAAAAGGTCCAAATTTAATAAATACATGATTCTAGGTGAATCACATTTATTTATAGATTTAAAGGAGTTTTTGGTTTGCTTGCCTAATTGACAAGCCTTGCATAGGCTCTCCTTCTTGTAGGGGAAAGAAGGTAAACCTCTAACAAGGTTGTATTTAGATAACCTAGATATGTACTTGAGGTTAACATGGCTAAGCCTCCTATGCCATAAGGTGTTATTATTTGTTACTTCATTAAACAGGCAGATTTTAGATTGAGTTGAGTTAAAATCTACTAAATATATATTACCCTGTCTAATGCCTACTAACACAACATTACTATTTAAAGTAATATTACAGAGAGTCTTAGTGAAAGATACATGATATCCTGCATCACATAACTGGCTTACTGAGATTAGGTTGTGCTTCAGTCCAGTTACATATGCAACCCTTTTGAATGTTACTACTCAGATGGTAATCCTACCATATCCTTTTGTTTGACCACAGCTGCAATCCCCAAAGATCACCTTTGGTCCAAGCTTGGCCTTGAATCTTGACAGATTTTCTTATTTTCCTGTCATGTGTTTGGAACAGCCACTATCTAAATACCATTTATCTTTAGTAATTGGATAGGTCTTCACCTGCAAATTAAACAGTTAGACATTGTGGACCCAGACAACCTTGGGTCCATTATTCTTCACATAATGAAAGCTTGAAATAAAAGAATAAGCAGGTTGGGGTTTATATCCTAAGGGGTAAAATCTCCTAGGTGGGATACTCCATGCAGTTGATGGGTCAACAAACCTAGGGTTTCTATTTACATTAGGGTTTCTAAGGTTCAGGTGATTATTTTGAAAATCATATTGAAATCGTCGATCAACGTTCGACGATCGATGCTCAGATCGTCGAGCATCGTTCGACCATTGAGCCTTCGATCGTCGAGCAGCGTTCGACGACTTTTGTAGTTCCTTAAATTTTTGTTTTCTCTTTTCTCTCTTGGCTTTATTTAAGGCTTTGTTAACTTGTTTTACTTGCTCAGTGTTCTTTATTTCATCAGCTGAAATAAAGTTTACTGGAGTTGAAAGATGATTTTTAAGAACCAATGGGGGTTCACTTGATGAGGCTCCTAAGCCTATCTTATTATTGCCTGACATAGTGTTTGTCATGCTAGTGATCTCTAGTAGCTTAAGGCTTTTACCATTTAGAGATTCTTCTAATCTTTTTGACTTAGCTAGTTCATTTTTAAGAAATTTTATTTCTTCACTGGACTTAGTGAGTTCTGCTTCTAACCTAGCATTTTTAATTGAGAGGATTTCTTATTTTGCTATCCTATTTCTAAGCTCCTTAATTTCTTTTTCTGAACTAATTAAGTCTAAACAAAGGGATTTAAATTCAGCAGAAGAAAAATCATAAGAAGATAATACCTGATCTTCTGTAGGCATTTCTTCATCATCATCAGAACTCTCTGCAGCTGAGTGATTGCTGCAGGCATCAATTGCCATAAGGCAGATTTCCTTTGCCGTCTTCTCTTCCTCATCTTCACTGGAGCTTGAGGAGGAAGATTCCTAATCTGAATCACTCTAGGTTTCAGCAATAAATCCTTTCTCCTTCTTCTTATTTTTGTAGGAGGAGGACTTAGAGTGCTTCTTCTGATGTTCTTTTTCTTTTCTCTTTTCTTTGTTCTTTTCCTCTGGACACTCAGGTAGAATGTGTCCAGGTTTCCTGCAACCATAGCAAATAATTTCTTTAGCAGGAGATCTGTCATACCTTGGTTTATCTTCATATCTTAAAGACTTCTTTCTGAAGTTCTTTCTGCCCATCTTGAGAAACCTTTTGGCAAAGAGTGCCATCAGCTCCTCATTGGATTGGCTTCCTTCAGAAGCATCAGCAGCTTTGAGAGCAAGAGTTTGCTCTTTCCTTGTTGGAGTTGGAGTCTTTGCTTCAGCCTCAGCTTCCCTGGACTTCAGCACCTGCTCAAAAGATTTGAGCTTACTAAGGAGGGCTTCAGTTGAGATTTCAGTAGTACTTCTAGCATCCTTGATGGGCCAGATCCTAAGATCCTATGTTCTAGGGAAGCACATCAGTATCTTATCATTGACCTCTGTCAATGTTATCTCCTTATCAAGGGTTCTCAGCTCATTGATGATTGAGCTGAGCCTGGTGTACATTCGTTCAACTGATTCAGCTTCAGTCTTCTTGAAGTTTTCATATTGGGATATGAGGTTGGACCTTATGTCCTTACTCTTATCAGCTGAACCAGCTACAATCTGGTTCAGTGAGTCCCACATGGCTTTTGCAGAGGTGCAATCAGCCACTTTTTGGAAGGTTTCATCAGACATAGTCTGAGCCAGAATATTCATTGCTTTAGCATCAACAACTTTTGCTTTCTTGTAAGCATCATTGTAGTCTGGAGGTGGCACTGCACTGAGATTTGTAGATGTTGTAGCAGTGGCTGCAGCAGGTGGTGTTGGAGGTCCTGTAAAAATATAAGAAAAAATATCTTCATCAATAGAATTCATATATAATTTGATTCTTGCCTTCCAGATGCTAAACTTTGCAAAGTTGCAAACTGGAGGTCTGGTGCTAGAATAATCCTTCTACTGGGCCATGAAGTGAATGTTTATAAACTTGGTATCTATTTGGATCTTGTGACTCAGGTGTTATCCTTTACAGTCAGTCAACCTCCCTCTGATACCAATTGAAAGTCAGGATAGATACAACTCTAGAGGGGGGGGGGGGTGAATAGAGTATTCAAAAATTATGACACCCTACTCAACTCCTTAGAGTTAATTTGCGGAATGAGTTTATAGATATTTGAAACCCTAGAGCCTAACACAAAGTGAAGTGCACAAGAGAAAGCCAACTGTAATTACAGTTGAGCTTTGGTCCTATCACAGCAACTAGCAATCCTAGTTATTTCTACTCACAGCCATAGTGCAATAAATTAATTAAGCAACACAGACGACACAAGAAGATTATAGTGGTTCCCTCTAAATAGGTACGTCCACTCTTCTACCACCCTGGTAGGAATCCACAATAGGTTTTTGTTCAGGTGCCCTGCCACCAACTGATCTGCTTTAGGTAGATCAAGTAGACCCTTTGAGCTTTTGATCAGGAGCTAAAAATCCAACACAGGTTTTTGATCAGGTGCCCTGCCACCAAGGTTCACTTTTGAAGGGAGTAATAACCATTTATACAGTAGGTTGAGAGAGGGTTAGAATGTCTTCTCTATTGTTAAAACAGATTAGAGAAGCAAGTGGATTGCACAGAGCTAGAAAGCTCTAAAGAATCAAGGCTCCCCTAGCTTAGTGATATCCAGGAAGAAGTCTTGCTTCAGGGTGCAGGAACTCTTCTGAACTTGTGACAGAGAGCTGTCTTGAAGTTCTTGAAGGAGCAGCTTGAAGAAGACTCTTGATTTGTAATGGATGTTCTTCTTCAACAGCTTTTCTTTCTTCTTCTTCTTGAGACTCTAAGTGAATGTTCCTGGCAGCAGGATGAACTCAGGATTGAAGAAGAGAGAGTTAAAGAAGGTAGATCTTCTCAGTTGAATGTAACAATATCTGAGAGCTGTATCTCTTCTTGTATTTTATCTGTATATGAATATCTGTTTTGACTTGTATATCTTGTTGTTGTTCTTAATCTTTCAAAAGAAACTCTTTATATATTGGCCTTTGTAACGGCTCTAATCTTTGTTTGAATTTTGTCTTCTTCTGAGATCTGCGATCTGGGCTGCAAATAGCACAATACAAAAACAAATCATGCAGACAGACATGCTATAAAGGGATAACGCTTTCTAAGAATCTCCAAATCCAATTTGATAAAAGGAGTACTAAAGAAAGTCACATCAGACTAAACTCTTTACGGCCAGAGAAGACTTTTGTGTCTAACGGCTATAAAGGACAGCATGGCAGAATAAAGCAAAAAGATATTTTAACTAATAAGACAAAAAAATTTTGTCAGATAAAGCTTGACTTATGCACATAGGATGGGGCAAAGATTGCCTTGAGATGTATGCACAAAATCAATGAAATAATCTTTAATAAAATATGCTAAATAAACAGGAAATAAATCATAGAATAGAAGGAGAACAAAATTACTAAAGGCAGTCAAAAGAACGTCGAACGACCCTCGGAGATCGTCGACCGAACTGCAGAGATCGTTGACCAATCAGAACAGATAGTCGAACGACACAGATAGTCGAACTATCAAAGCAGATAGTCGAGCTATAAAAAAGATAGTCGATCCATCAAACAGATGGTCGAAGTATCAACACAGAGCAGATAGTCGAACTTTCAGAACAGATAGTCGAGCTATAAAATAGTTGAACTATCAAGGCAGATAGTCGAACTATCAAAACAGAACAGATAGTCGAACTATCAAACAGATAGTCAAGCTATCAGATAGTTGAACTATCCAAGCAGATAGTCGAACTATCAAGCAAAACAGATAGTCGAACTATCAAACAAATAGTCGATCTATGAAATAGTTGAACTATCCAAGCAGATAGTTGAACTATCAAGCAAAACAGATAGTCGAACTATCAAACAGATAGTCGAGCTATCAGATAGTTGAACTATCCAAGCAGATAGTTGAACTATCAAGAAATCTGTCTGGTCAAAAGAAGTCGAGCGGGGTTCGACGATCGACGAGGCAGATACCACAGATCATCGAGCTTACAAGAGTTGAACTAACTCAGAGATAGACGACCTGCTGACTGACGATAGTCGACCAACTGATAGACGATCGTCGAACAGTTGATACACGATAGTCGAGCGGCGTTCAACCATAGTCGAACCAAAAACAACTTAACCAAATTTTCATCTGGAAAAGTGACAACTCTACAACTGAAGCAATCTAACCAAACAACAAATCTTTGACCATAGATAAATCTTGGGTCAAGAAACTAATTGAGAAGACTAAACTCAAATCCAAACTAGGGTACCAACATACACATTTATCCTCAAAGTCTTCTCCGGCATGCAAATCAACATCATCAATCTAGATTAACTTGCCACAGATTGGTTTCACACATTATACATATGTTCGTGCTTCAATTCCGAACTCAATATGCAATTTCTAAGGAAGATACTTTGTATCAACCCATTGGAAACTTCCCGTTTTTCAGCAATTGGTGAGGATTTCCATGCAAACATGCAAATAGAGCCCAAAACAGACTAACTTGCCACAGATTGGTTACCCTTGTAGATTGCTTAGGAGCCAGAAACACATATTTGATCTAGATTGCAACGTTTGCAATGCCTTCCCCTTGACGGATTTAGTCTTGGCTCACAGTTTCAATCTCAAGAACTCCTCCAATAGCTCTCAGAAGAGCTAGATCAACATCTACTTCTTCTTCCTTCTTTTCTTTCCCAAGCTCGTAGAGAGAGTAAAAGTTATATAAAAATTCTCTCTCCCCACTCTCTAATTAAGAATAGATGGGAATAATCCTAGCCTTACGATCCATATACAAATAGAAATGGATAGCTGTGACAAAACCAAGCTTTGATATAAAAATCCCTATCGTCGGGCGATGGCCACGACGGTGGCCGCTTGACCAACATAATGCCGCTTCTCATATCCAACTGATACGTGGTGTTCTGCCACATGGAATATTATCGCCTAGCGATATCGCTATCGCTAACGATAGTAAATAACTTAATTGCTGTCTCAACTATATCTCTTTGATACCTATCTTGATCATTATCACCGGGCGATATCGTGATATCTCCAGCGGTATCAATTCGACTGCATAGACCTGACTAATATCGCCAGGCAATATCGCTATCGCCAGCGATAGCTTTTTGATTTCAACGACTAAATCAACTTTATCATTTGTCAACTACATCGACAACATCAACCTGACCATTATCACCTGACGATATTATTATCGCTAGAGATAGCTATTCAACTGTGTTGACTTCATCATTTGTTGACTTCATCGACTGTATCGACATGACCACTATTGCCTGGTGATATCTCTATCGCCAGTGATCGCGCCCAAAACTACAACTTGTTGTTTTTCAATTGTGGAAACCAGGTATGTTACAGATCTTTCCCTTTTAAGAAATTTTGTCTCGAAATTAATCAGTACAGAAAAAACACATGTATATAGTATATAAATGTAGCTCAAAGGAACACATCGGGGAAGTTCTCTCTCACGATTTTCTCGCGCTCACATGACAGTTCCTCACAACCAAAATTGTTCCAACAAACCTTGACCATTCTGATCGACTTGTTCTACAGCTTCTTGATCTCCGTATCTTTGGTACGAATGGGCTTGACTTTTGTTCTCAACCCACTATTGATCGGCACATTAACCGCTATAATCACTTGCGTAGGCTCTTGCACCGCCTTCTGCAGCACCGATATATGAAACACATCATGCAAACCACTTTGCCCTACTAAATTAGAAAGTCGATAGGCAGCTTCACCAATCCGTTCAATAATCTCAAATGGACCAAGGTATCTCAGACTTAGCTTCTTCAAGCATCGAATCCTGGATACACCTTTAAATGGCTGGATCTTAAGATAAATCCAATCGCCAATAACAAACTTAATGTTTCAGTTCTTGGCGTTACAGTACTTTTCCTGCCTATGTTAAGCAATCAAGAGTCGCACTCGAATCAAACATATCATCGAAGTCGCATCTTTGTAATCTTTATGCTTATACAATTTTGATTCACCAGTTTCTACCCAAGCCAACTCCTCTCGTAGTTCGACACTTCCTACGGTATAAGGCCTAAAAGGTTGTCATCTTAAAATTTGTTTGGTAGTTATTGTTGTAACGCCCCCGATTTTTTTTTTCTGTGATTATTTAATTCTCGTTTGGCGTTACGATGATGCGTTTCCGTGGCTTGTGCCATTTGTGGAGTGTGGTTTAACTCCTTAGAACTGAGTGCCCTATTTTGTAGCCTGTTGGCAATATCTCCCTAGCAAGCTGAGTCGTTTTGGGTGACCCGGTGTGGCCTCTCGGGGGAATGTTTGTGTTTGGCTTTATTTGGGTATAACTCGAGTTCTGTTCGTCGAAAGTTAATTTCTACTTCGTCGTTGTGTTCGTAGCGTGGATATTTAGGTACGGTGCGAATTTTGTCGAATTCCGAGGTGGTTCGGTTTTCGAGTCGTTTTGGGTGTGTTATTAGTAAAAACAAATTAGAAACCCTTTTAAATTAAGTGAACCGGCAGTTTAGGCAGCGGTTAGGGCCGAATAGGCGTGTCCTTTTATTATAAAGCCTTGTTAAGAAGTGGCGGACCCACTTCTCCTTCCTCCTTCTCGAGACCAGACCGAAACCGTCGCCTGTGTTGTTCGCGGAAAACAGAGGAGAAAACCGCCGGCCTGCTTCCCCTTCAGACGGTGATTCCAGGCTTGTTTGTGGACGGATTTTGATTCTGAAAGTGGCGTTGTCTTGCTCTCGCTCAGATCTTCACTTCGACGGTAAGATATTTAATTTTTTTGGAGTGTTGGTGAGATTGGGATTTCGGTTTGGAGGTTTTTCCGCCATTAATGTCTGGGAGTATATTTTTTAGGTGCTGCTCCTTCTAGTGCAGTGTGAAGAGGAGGGAAAGCCGTCTAAAGCTTCGCCGAAAATTGAGGCAAGTGGTATTCTTGACCTTTCCATTGTTGTTCTTTTGAATTTTGGAATGTTTCCCGGTTAGCCCTAGGGTAGAAACCATGCTTATTCTCTTATTATCTTGCTAAGTTTTAGGGCTTAGATTCTCCTATGAGCCCCCTCCTTGGGCTGTTTGCTCCTCGTGCTAGTTGTGTTCGCCATTTTGACTCCAGATTTGTAGTTCTAGTTGGGTGCTTTTGTGGGTGGAGCCGAGAGAGAGAGTGAGGGAGGTTGTTGTGGTAGGGCTCGGGTTAGAACTAGTCTTGGTAGACTTTCGAGTTTTGGTGTTCAGTGTGGTGCACACACTCAAAGCCAAAAGCCGCCTGGACTTGGCATTGAGTGTGGTGGACACACTCAAAGCAATAGTTCGGTTTGTTCTTTGCGGCTGAGTGGTGGGGTGATTGAGTGAAAATTTTCGTCTAAGTCAAAATCGACGGAAATCACCAAGTGATTCTCGCCGATTTCGACGTGTATCATCAGTGATTCCCACCGATCGATGAGAATCAACCTTGATTCCCGCCGATTCGGCGAGAATCATTCTGGATTCCCGCCGGTCGTCGAGAATCATCCCGCATTCTCGCCGATTCGGCGAGAATCGTCGTGCATTCCCGCCGATTCGGTGAGAATCAGTCGGCATTCCCGCCGACCTTCTCTTGTTGGTGTTGGCTTAGGGTTCTTCTGCGGAAGTGAACTTTGGAGTAGAGTGAGTTTACCTCACTCAACGCCAAAGCTGTTTTGGCATTGAGGGAGGTAAACTCACTCAATGCCGTTGTTAGGTTTTGTGGTTTTGCTGAAGGCGTTGAGGGAGGGGGCCTCACTCAACGCCATGGCTGTTCTGGCACTGATTGAGGCTAACTCACTCAACACCAAGGTCTGGTTAGGCACTGAGTGGATTCCACCCAACGTCGAGCCGTGTTGAGTAACTTCAACACTGTTTCTCTTTCCTCAATTTATGTTCCCGAGTGAGTTTCCTTGATTATATTTGTAGTTTCCTTGTCGGCTATGTTTTCTTTCCTAAAGGCCGAATCGTGGGATGTGGATAGTAGTGGTGGTTTGAAGCTCTTCATGGTGGAGGTGTTGTGTAATCTAGCCAAGGCCACCCTTATTCTTCTATCTTGCTCCAGGTACGGGCTGGGCAAGGGGGTGGAAGGTCCCCTGTGCTTTATCATGTAGACCCCTGAGCTTGTTGGCATGGAAATTGGTGGTTGGGGGACTGAGTTTGCCTCCAACCTGGATCCATGCTGTTGTTTTGCTACTACCATCTCCCACAGCTTAGGGTGTTAGAAGTTTCTTCCTTGGTAGATTGCAGTACTATGGGCTCTTGGTAGCCAAGTAGGCCCTGCAGGATGTTGTTCCTAAGTTGGGTTGATGCTGTTTCCTCGCACATAGTGCATTTCTTGTCGTCCTATTTTGGACAGTTGTGACTCTTTCTACGGCCTGTTTTTCAGTTACTTTTCCCCCTTTGGTTGACTCTTTCATGTAGATTTTACCTTGTTTTGCTTGCTGAGGTATTCTGTTTTCTTTTGGAATGCCTCAGGTTCTGAGCTGTAGCCAGTTGGGTGGCTAGATTGCAGTGGTGGTGTTGGTTGTCTCTTGGACTTTGGAGATCCGTTTGCCTTGTTGGTGAGGTAGTTTTTAGTACTTTCTTGCAGACATACATATGTGTCAGTGGGTTTGTGTTAGGTTGTTGGCGCCCACTGGTAGTTTTTACCTTTGTACTGGATATATTACTTATGCTGCTACCGTTTTCTAGAAATAGTCTACTTGCTCTGAGGAGGATTTATGCTAGGTTGCTAGTTATTTTTAAAAACTACTATTATTATAAGTACCTCGCATGATCAGCATGTTTTATAAAAGTAAATCACTATTTTCCAAGCAGCGTATAAAGATCGTTTTCCTATATATAATATAAATTAAATGTAGAGTCTTGCATAGTATGAGTGGTTCTCTTGGAACTCTTATACACCCTTTAGGATGCTAAACCTGAATAAAGTATTTTTCCGCAGTGAATAAGTATAGTTTTTAACTGTGGACTAGGTGATCCACCGAGCCGAGGGATACGGCCTCTAAAATATAACTGATTTTCTAATCATTAAGCTCATGATTTTCTTTCATAAAGAGTAGCAGTTGGTTTTGCCTGAGCGTCAGCAGTTATCCCCTGCTTGACGTGGCATCATGACGCGTGTTTTCTCATACTCTGATAATTATTTAATCCGGGGAAAATACGGGTTGTGACAATTGTTGCAGCCGAACTCGATCATATAAAGATGGTCCTCCCACCTCTTCCCAAAATTCAGGGCGCATATGTAGAGTATATCCTCCATTGTTCGATTAGTACTCTCAGTCTGAACATCCATTTGAGGATGAAATGTCGGGCTAACCTTTAGTTTTGTACCCAACAGTGATGGATTAGCCTCCCATCATTCTAAGTGAATCACCCATCTCGGTCACTTACGATGCTACGGGGCACACCGTGCAATCATATGATATTATCAACATAAAGCTTTGGTAATTTCTCCACTGAATCGTCTCGCCGATTCGGAATAAGGTGTGACACCTTTGTCAAATGGTCAACGATCACCCAAGCAACAACGTACCCACACTGCAATCTCGGCAAACCGTGCACGAAATCCATAAAAATGTCATCACACTTCCGCTCCAGTATCGGTAATGACTTCACGAATCCACAAAGTTTGTGACATTCAACATTTACTAAGGCGCAAGTGTGACAGTTTGAAACATAAAGAGTTATGACTTTCTTCAAACCTGGCCACCAGAACAGTTTTTTCATGTCCTTAAACATATTTGTGCCCCCTGTGTGGATTGGGTACTTGGTGAAATGTGTCTCATACATCGATGCCTCTTGTAGTTTGTCAACATTTGGGATGCAAAACCGATCGTCTTTCCAAAAAAACCATCAAACAAAGGAAAACTGGTATTTTGACCTATCCACAGTCTCCGCCACATAATGCTCCATACTTTCATCAAGCTCCAACGCTCGTAGAACTCTGTACGCATGGTCATATTGTACCTCTGCCCAGTTCAAGCAATGGATTCACACTAGTACTCTTGTCAACACAAGAGATATCTATGGTCCCCAACTCCCGAATCAGATGCTCATCATGCATCTGTAGCAAATTTTCCTATGCTGGAGCCCTGCGATGTTACGCATCCACGACTATATTTCCCTTGCCAAGAGTGAAATGAATCTCAAAGGAGTATTCCCCGAGGAACTCAATCTACCTCCTTTGTCATATAATTAAGTCCTTCTGATTCAACAAATACTTTAAGATCTTATGGTCCGTATAGATGTCAATCTTCACACAAAACAAGAAATGCTGCCAAAGTTTATAAGAGAATAACAGAATATCATCCTTAAATTGTCTCACTACTTTAAAAAGCAAGGGTAAATCAAAAAGGATTTCATTAAAGATAAAAGAGAATGTGAGGCTGATAACTTGATTAACTCATCCTCAAATCTTCTCGATTGAGTATAAATGAGAGTTTAGTTTACCGTGATGAAGGGGTAAGAGGAAGATATGTAATAAGATTACATGAAAATAAAATTACAGAGAGAATAAGAGAAAGAGAAGTAACTAATTTTACTAATACTTCAAACAAAATTACAAGTCGACAAAAGCTAAGGAATACTAACACTATTCTATCAAAAAGAGATTACATGCTCACTAAAAAGAGTACAAGAAAAGCTAGAAGGAGAAAGCTTAAAATTGAGAAAGAGATAATAAGAACATAAGAGAGAATCTTAAAAATAGTAATACAAACATCAAACAACACCTCCCCACTAAAAATTTCTAAACCCTTCACCTCAAGAGTTTCGTATTCAAGTATATGTCCCCCTGTAATTCCCATGACTAGGGGCGTGTAATACTTGGTTGAATTTGGCTGGAACAAATCTTGCGGGAGGATGGATTTGGAATTGAAAATTAGAGGACACGCCCCCTGTCACTCCCGTAACTACGGGGTGTGGCATGCACAATTGTCGCAGTTCGACGAAACATGTGTTGCAGCTTGTCGGGTTCAAACTCAGCGGGCCACGCCCAAGGGACATGGGGTGTTACCAAGGTCATGCCTGTGACATATGGGTGTGTAACTTTATTTCTTCGGGATTTGGACTTTGGATCGCTTCTGTATTGGGTTCGGGTTACATGCCCCAAGTCAGGCCCATAACCTGAGGGCTTGTACTTGGATTTTTTGGAAAAATCACCAAAAACATGCAAAACACAAAATAAACTAAGTTAAAACAAAATTTCATAAATAAACAAATTAAGAGCTCAAAATAAACAATCTAAATATATTTAAATAAGAAAACTAATATTTTTCCCTAATAAATTAAGCTAACTTAAGCTTCATCAAATTCCACCATACTTATTATTTTGCTTGTCCCCAAGCAAAGATATACAAGTTAGCAAAAATAAAAAAGATTAATCGAACAATTTAACCATGCTAAACACGAGTACGATGCAAAATTAAAAATAGAGAATTTCTGAAAAAAATTGAAAATCATTACTTAATCTTAGCACATAATTTTATAATTTTCACAAATATAAAAAATAAATGATCCCAAATTTTAAACAGAATAAAAAACTTAATAAAGTGACGAATGAAAAATGTATTGACTCGCCACTAAAGTTTACGAGACATTTTATAATCACGTCAATTCAAGTCAAAATTCAATATTCCTACCTAAATACTTAACCAATCTATTTTATCGCTACTATTCCAAAAGTAAACTTAGGAAGCATGAATCACTTTGACTTTAATTAGGAGTAATGTTTGGCTTAAGTTTAAGGGTGTGGTAAACAAAAGATAAACACGAAGGGTTATGGCACACTTAAATAAAAGGGTGAGATTTCCAAAAATCATCATTTTTTTCTTTCTTCTTTTCTTTTCCACATTTTTTTCCATTTTTCATTTTAAATGTTTACTTTCTTTGTAGCAAAACGATAAAACAATAATAATTTCTCAGAATCTTCATGAAAAGAAACAAACTAGCAATAAAGGTTGACTGTTATGTCACGGACCTCTTAACGGTGGTGGGACCCTAACTATCATGTACACTTATAATGTGCCCTAAGTGCATGGAACGTTTGGCAGTTGATGCAGATGTTTGACATATATTAAATGGTGCTTCAGTTGCACTTTCTTGTGATACATCTATAAATGTTGTATATGAATAGTATGCCAGCAGGGAAGGAATACCGCTGTCCCGAGAATGGGGTAGGGTCGTTATAAATTAGTCAACTAACGTTGAATATTGCCTTGTTTTCCACCATCTAGTGGAATGTCCTTATGAAAGTGTTGGAGAGCCGACCGGGAAATAGCGGGTTGCATCCCTATAATGCTATGCCGGCCCTCGAAGGCCAAGCGAAGATCTTTTAGTGTTTTCATGTGTGGTCAGCCTACGCGTCGATGTTTACAAACCACGCTTTTGGGGAAAAATATTTGTAAGGCCTTAAGGCTGTAACTTTTGTCTTTTTTGTAAAACATTCCTGATATGTATAATAGTGGACATTCACATGAATTGAGTTCGGATAACCATGAAGATTTCTCTAGAATACTCTGAGTTAGGATTTCGTTTGGTCGTATGTTATTAAACCTGTAACCCAACTTACTATCTGTGGCATATGGCATGGGGCCCTGGACGAACCCTCTGTTATATTTCATTTTATGGATGGAGGTGTTACAGTAGGTTCCTAAGCGCCTAAGTAAAATAATTCCTCGAGCTTGCGCGGGCGGTAAGACTAGCGTGGCGTGGTAGAATCCCGAGAGCCATGCCCGTTTAATACAGACTATCGCCCATCAGTAACTACTACCACTTGGCGGTTTGTTTGATAGGAGAGCTTCTTGCTTCGCTTGGGCCTGTAAACCTACACACTATACCAAACATAAGATATGATCAAATACAGCATGGGAATTGATGTTATCAAACTAAGGAGATGTGAACCGTTAGCTCCAACAAACTCCCTCTTTTGATAATATCAAATCCCATTCATGAGGTATAATAATAAGTGCATGATACAATGTATATATACGAGATAATCTTTAAAGCTCAGGTTTCAGGTTACATATAACTCGCCTACACACACGCTCCCCCTATATGTGTTCTACAGGTTCCCCCTATCTATGTTTATACAGCGAAATGAGCTCCCCCTACATGTGATCTACCCATACCCATGACTCATGAACCATCTATTCTCCCTCTTTGATATTATCGAAAGGGGGTGGGCTAGAACAAAAGTAAACATACGCATGCATGAGAGAAACATAATGCAATATATAATGAGCATGATAAAGAAAGTAAGCAGTACACGTTATAGAAAGTTAAATGAGAGGTGAATACAATAGGGGTGACCAAACATGAAATCAGAGAATATTAAGCATAGAGGTCAAAATAAGGAGTGCAGAACACAGAGAAATAGTTTTGGAAAAGGTACCAGAGTTACAAAGGATTGGACAACACAAGTAAACTAAGCACAATACGAGTTATAGTACAATGCTACAAGAGTTAGAAAATTACTACAGAGGAACATTTTACAAGTCATGAATAGAAATTGTGTGCTAGCACTTACGCGCTATAGATAGATAATGCTATGTCAGTCCAATTCTTATGCATAGAAGCGTTAGATAGAGCAATGCCATGTGTATGTGTATCATCAAAAGACAAACATCAAGTAGAAATAAAATTCATTACATATTTATCTCAGTAATTAAATATGCTATCGCGAGTGGAATAAAGTGAAAAATCATGTCAAGCTGTTATCTATGTTATACAAAGACTAAAACTAGGGGCACTAAGCTTAAGGTTCTAGTTAGTGCACAAAATCAAAAAGATTTTTTTGGACCAAGGTGCTTATCCTCACAATGGTCATAAAGACTTATCAGGAAAAGTGAGTAGTTCTTAGGGAGTATTCTTGACACAAGGCTTGATAACATATGGTAATTATATTTTTACGCGTTGTTCTTTCACTTTTATAGTTTGGATTTCAAGGACCCCAAATCAATCGAAATCTACCCACATATATAGATCCATTTTGACTTGTATACACATGACTTGATCACTAGAGATTTTGCCAAAAGTTATACCATTTATAGACGCGCATATGTATCATGACATTGATTATTCAAGTTATTTCTAGCGTGGTAGACACAATATCACGAGTTATAACAAGTAAGCATATAGTTTCTACAAGACTGCTCCGTCTAGGAATGTGTGAATAGTGTATATTCATTTCAGTACCTAAATCCTCACACATACCTACCTAGAGGCATATTCAACGAACACTAATATATCTGATCGCACTCAGTAGCTAAGCACCTATAGATTCGACACATCATGACATAGGTAGACATTATTCACAGGGATTAATAAGCCTAACTCAAATATTGTACATACATGTTATGCTATAAGTTCAAGTCATGTGTGGTCTATAAGCGATCATTCCAAAGTTTTTATTTTTTATTTTTGGGTTATATATATATTTTTGATTCGACAAAAATAAACGAAATAAACAACTAACAAAGCTAAAAGAAAGAATTAGATAGTAAATTGTCAAAGAAATGTTTTTGGTTTTTTGGGGGATTTTCAATTTATTTGTTTTTTTTCAAAACCAACGAAAATAGAAGCAGAAACAACCAAAGAAAAAAAAACAAACAAATGCACCAAGACTAGGAAGAGAGATCCAAAACACCCAGCTCGAGTCGAAGTAACGAGAAACACGCATCTGGGAGGGGTTTAGTGAATATGTCAACTAGTAAGTTGTCGGTGCCAATGATGCTAACTTTCACGTGTAAGACCCCTTTTTTTTCTTTTCAAAAAAAACCGGGGTCTTATGCCCAGAACCGCCGCTTTGCGGTGACGCCTTCGCTCTCGGGAAGTTGTCACTACAAAGCGCCGATTCTGCCGGCCTTTTTCGATCACATTTATAGTAGCAAGTATTAAAGATATGCAGTCCATAGAAGTAGTAAAAGGGGCAAATCACATATAATATAAATAAAGCTCCACGAAGGGAGTGTCCACAGAAACATCAGAGTGCAGCATAATGTAAAACTAGAAATAAGGGCATAAGCCCTGTACATCAGAGTCCTCACTACAAGTCACTCAGCGAAAGCAAAACTAAAAGAAACTACTCTAATGGTCGGGACTCACGGTCCCTGCAGTCTGGACTCCAGTGCTAGACTGCCCCATCTCCAGTCGTACCGGCCTCCTGGGCTGTTCCCCCATGCTGGGCTCCGCGATCCCCTAAAATGATGTGGTTCGAAAACCATTAGTCATAAAGACTAAGCCCTATCATCCCCTACCCCTTCCCCTATGGCCCTTAGGCACTGAGCGAAGAGGAAGAAAGGGGAGGACATAATTGTGGAGAATAAAAGTAAACAGGTGACAGTGGACTTAATCTAGCAAGTTGTATTCGGTGAGCAGTTAATATGAATGTTATAATAGGTCTAGCAGTAAGAAAAGCAAATATATGAATTTAAACCTTCACTTATGCGAGAACACATAAGCAAAAAGGATCTTTTGCAAGGCTCCCATCGTATAAGTGTCCCATACCACTTATACCTTGGGGTGTCGGTTATCAAACAACAATGGTTGTTATTATATATATCAAATAAACCTTAATTTATAAACTTGCCCACACAAGCTTATAGACTAAGGGGTCGTTTTGCAGGTCCCAAACTATAAGCGTCCCATACCACTTAGTTTTTGGGATGTCCAAAGTTGTAATGAATGATTATGATGGCAATACATATGGTGGGTTATTATGTCATGCAGTGCAACACACACACCCGACTTTGTGCACAAACCTTATAGTTCCCTCTTTCGGAGCCGTTACCTCTCAGGATACCTCCGTAGTGGCAGACGGAAGCGGTGGGTCGGGCCTACCCCACCTCAAAACTAGTTATGCACACCGGTCTGACCTATCGTACGCCCTCAACGCCTGGTGCACGAGGCGGAACACCGTGTACTCTTGCCGGGTATGGACCGCCGGACTTAACCTTGGCAATGTGCTAACCACCTTGCCGAGACAACGATATTGGTGCCGGTGCAACGAACTCCCCAATATCGCTGACCCACCACCTTAGTTATCCTAACTTTATGCACATGCAACAATTATAGAGTGAGTAACCAAACAACCCAAATAGTCAAAAGAACTCCCGGACAAGCCGTCCGTAACAACCTAAAACCCGAGCATAAGCTCCCCATACAAACCCGTCCGTGTCAACTATCAACCGAGCCAAAGCTCCCTGGACTAAAAACCTGTCCAGCTCGATTCCCAATCCCATCCCTTTGAACACCTCGGGATGACTCATCATTTCAATCTCCTAGCCATCTAGTGCGTGCCGTGTAAATCCCTACTTAACTAATTTCTCTTTCTTTTAGTTTGCAGTTTACGTTAGCCCAGGACTGCCTCCGGATTATGCCCCATGAAGGGTTCTCAGTAGGCACTAGGAACTACGATGGTATGACAAGACCAAAGTTCCCTTTCGCAAGGCACTTACTTTAATTGGTTTTTCACCTTACCTTTTTCCCTTTAAGAGTTACATTAAACTAAACCTAGGGTAGCTTGACTCTTCACCCTCTCCACACGGAAAGATGGTCTTCCGCCATACCTGCGTAACACCTAATCTTCCAACTACCATCAGTGCTAAACCAAACCTCCTAGGGACTCACCTAGGCTACACGATAATCAAGATTACACGTAATTTACTTTTTCATCCAAATGCCACAATTTATTTATCGGGGGTCTATCCTAACAAGATTTGCCTAAATCCAAAATATTGGAATTTTCCTAATAAATCCGATAACTTATTTATTTATTCTTAAGGGTCTAATATCATCATTTTGAACATGAGGTATAAGATTCTAGTTGATTCCAGCTATCACAAAATTAAGTTAAATAGTAGTAGGCCTAAATATCAAGTTTCCAAAGTTTGATAGTTTTACAATGATTTTCAAGGGCCTAAACCTATTTAATGATTATTTCAGTTATTTCAAGCTTAATGAATAAATTACCTAAATTTGTCCTCCAAATAATTCAAATAAAATACAGGGTGCTGGTTTTATCATGAAAATAGCTTTGACAGAATCCCATAATTTTCTTGCTGGTAATTAAATCATAATAAATCAAATACTAAATTATAATCTAACATGCTTTGTGAATGAAGTGCTATAACAGTAACCCTAAAAATTCCCAAATAATTTCCAGTGATATAAAAGGGCCTAAAAACCTTAAGTTCCAATTATCATAATTTTTCAGCAATTGTACAAGCCCTAATTTATTTTTATGCTCAAAAGCCCATATTAAAAAATTGTGAATGAACCTCTAAAATTTCTCAACATAAAATTCTATAAAAAATTCAAGGATCAATGTTCTACTAGTCAAGATCTAAATCCAAAATTTTAACTGATTATAATTAATTTAAAACTTCCAAATAATTGAAACAACAAATCAGGCTAATAATCATTTAACACATGAAGTATAATATTTATTAATCATAAAATTCCAGGAAAATTACCATAAGTCTAAAACATCCTAAACTCCCTCCTCCCGAGTTTCATAATTTTTGAATTAGATTTAGTGCTTAAAATAACTAAATTACATTTTTATCCTAATCCAAAATCTCAACTTTTGAGGTACCTAATTACCTCCAATTCCTTCACTATTTCAACCAGAGGGTTTTCATCATATCATCCCCCTCTCCTCCAAATTTCAAGGGCATACAAGAGCTTTTGCTCCTATGTCCTTCACAAACCTCAAACTTCCACCCACTGGATTTGAGCCAATCTCTTAGGGTAAAATCCACCCTAATCCACACCATGTTACCCAAGAGGGTAGACATAGACTCAACAAATCAGTGGCCACAACATCAGCCTCTTTTGAGGAGATTTGTCCACTCCATTTCCAATCGTACTTTTCCCCAAAGTATCCCTCACCAAGACCTATCTAGGACTTGATACTTCCCTATTCAAAACTCGACCAATTGAGTTGAAATTTTGTACAGATCTTAACATTGATGCCAGGGACCACCAACCAAAATTTGGGGGAGTTTGGACTTAATTTCATCTCCTAATTAATTTTATAATGTTTATTAAAATTTTACAAAAAACTTTAGGCAAAAGTTCTCCAAAAATTCTCATTTTTGGACAGCCTCTCGATATACATATTATAGATCTCCAGTCCAAATTTCAAGTCATTTGGACATGTTATGAACCGTGGGCAACCATTTCAATTTCTGGTTAGCCTAGGTCTTGATCCCACCAAAATGAGTGCTGTGGTCAAACCACTCACCCAAATTGAATAAAATCAATTTTAAATTAAAGTAGACCCAGAGGGCTACAACTTTTGTGATTGGTTATTTTTCCTAATTCGGCCTCTAAGGTCCTAAATTTTTAACTTTAAAATAGGTGAGTTTTCATGTTTATTAATTATAAAATTCCTAAATAAATTATTTAATATTTTAACATCACTATTCGTCTTCTTCCCAAAACCGAACCAGTGAACAGAAAGTTTATTTTCTTGTAGTTTTCCGAATTCAATTTCCCGGCCATCCGGGCACCTCCCTGGCCAGCCACCACCACCACCACCTCCGTTGAGGCGACGGCTATCGATCGGCGGTGATTTGGCCGCCGGAGATGGCGGTTTCCGGCGAACTCGCCGCCATTAATTTACGGAAATACGATGAAACTCCCATCCGATCTAATCCTTTTGGACTTGATATCTCTCCTAAAGAATTTCTAAGATCTATCCATGAAAGAAGAAGTAGAGGAGGACCTTATTCGCGGTTTGGAGACGAGTTGATCGGCGGTTCGTCATGGCGTGGCGTTGGCGTCGTTCGATTTCTCCTACGGCAACTCCAACTCCAAAGTATGAGATAAAATGGGTAAACTTTTGCTCTCTTACAGCAGGGAGGCTTTTATAGATTTCAAGGGGAGGAAGATGAAGAGGAGAAAGAGAAATGACAAGAGATCAATGGCCATTTAATTGGTATTTAAAACCGATTTTCGGTTACAGGAAGTCAAGAGGTGGAAATGAATAGGCAAATCCTAGGTGGCAGCCTCCTATAGGACCTCTTTATTACTTTTACTCCATCTTTATGATAAAATTCGGCCATTAAGAGGGGGGTTTCTTCTTCTTCATGCCATTAATCTTCACTTCAATATTTTCTCTCTCCTCCCACCATTAATTCTCTAAATTTCTCTCTCACCCTAACAAAATGAAACTCCTAAAAAAAATGTCACACCTTACACTCTATTGGCAGCCCTCTACGGTTTATAACTCCTCATGAGAATCATGAAGGGGGTGGTTCACCTTCCACCTTAAGTGGCTCTCTTTCTCACTTTCTCTCTCCTCCATTATTCTTCAAAATAACTCTTTTGATTCCTCTCTCCTAGTCACCCATTTGACTAGTCAACCCTAGGTTATTGGCAGACCTAATACATCCTATTAATCATGCAAATAGGGTTAGCCTAGAGGAGTGAGTGGTTTGAGCATGGGTTAGCCCAAATAGGCTAGGTTGACTTGACTTGGGTCAAAGGTTGACTTGGTCATTTTGGCCACTAGGGTTGACCCAAGTGGGTCCTTAGTGACTCATTGGGCCCACATGATGTTTAGGGGGGGGCTTAGAGCCATATTAATCCTACTAAGCCACCCAAATCCAGGGTTTTAGGAAATTACTAAATGCAGACCAAAATGGCTCACACTAATTTCTTGGATCATTTTGGTCCTTTTGGCTCTCTAAGGACTTGCCATGACTCAGGCATGGTCAAAGTCACTCCTAGGGGGGTCAAATTTGAAAATGGGATGTTACATCACGTTCTCTTTCTTAATGTGATCCCGAATGAAATGATGATGACCGTCAATAGGTTTTGAATGAGAGTGATGCACAGGATTATTAGTCAAGTTTATGGAACTCTTGTTGTCGCACCTAAGTGTAATTTTAATACAAATTAAGCCAAACTTTTCTAACATTTGAGACATCCAAAGTGCTTGTGCGCAATAACTCCCTAAGGTAATATACTGGGCTTCAGCATTAGGGAGGGCAACCAATTTTTTTTCCTAGTTAACCATGAGATTAGTGCCGGATTGAGGAGGTGACTAGTACCACTCGTGCTATTGCAATCAAGTGAACATCCAGCATAATCAGAGTCGGAGTACCCATGGAGTGTGAAATCAGTGGTGTGTGGGTACCAAAGACAAAGATTTTGGGTGCCAATAAGATACCTAAAGATATGTTTAACTGCTTTCAAGTGTGATTCTTTAGGACCGGCTTGATACCTAGCACAAAGATACATCTTCAACGTAATATCGGGCCTAGACGCACTTATGTAGAGTAGTGATCTGATCATTCCTCTAAATACAGTTTGATCCACCAAAATGTCACTTTCATCCTTTCCTAATTTTAGAGAGGCACTTATTGGAGTCTTGACTTATTTCATATTCTCAATTCCAAATCGCACAAGCATATCTTTTATGTATTTCGATTGACTTATAAAAATTCCATCATTACGTTGAGAAATCTAAAATCGTAAGAAATAAGTAACTCTCCAACTAGACTCATTTCTAAATCAGACTGCATTAAAGTGACAATTTCTTTGCACAATTTATCATTTGTGGCGCAAAAATAATATCATCCATGTAAATTTGTAAGAGAATTAAATCAAGATTCTCGTGCTTGACAAAGAGAGTGGTGTCCACCCTACCCATCCTAAAGCAATGTACTTGGAGAAAAGTCGTGAGCCTGTCATACCAAGTATGGGGTGCTTGCTTCAGTCCGTACAAGGCTTTCACCAACTTATATACGTTATTTGGGTAGTTAATGTTCTTGAATCTGGTTGGTTGCTCGACATACACCTCTTCCTTAATATATCCGTTCAAAAATTCACTCTTAACATCCATTTGATATAATTTATTTTTTTTATAACTCGCAAATGCTAAGAACATGCGAATAGATTCAACAAGTGCAACTGGTGCAATTGATTCTTCAAAATCCACCGCTTCTATATGCAAGTAACCTTGTGCCACCAACCTAGCTTTCTTTCTAGTAATCCTAGATTCACCATCAAGTTTATTTTTGTAAACCCATTTCAAACCTATAACTTGATGGCTACCCAGACGCTCCATTAACACCCAAAGTTTACTTCTCTCAAATTTGTTTAACTCTTCAGTCATAGCTAAGAACCACAATTCATCCTTTAAAGCTTCTGAGATGTTCATGGGTTCAATATCAGATAGAATACACAAGTTTGAAAAAGATTCATATAATGCCGACCGAGTTATAACTCCATGTGAGGGCTCTCCTATTAACAGTTCTCGTGGATGTTACTTTAAGAAGTTTAGAGTGCTTGGTGGCCTATACTCATCTTTATAAGTTGGAACATCCACTGACACTTCTTTCTCCTCACCTTTAGCTTCGAACTGTGCATCATCATCAATTTCCTCTTCGTTTGGCCTAAGTTCTTCAGTTTGTGTATTTTCATCAAAGTGGACGTAGGCCGATTCTTCAACAACTAAGGTTTGTTTATTATAGACCATATAGGCACGACTCGTACTAGAGTATCCTAACAGGATGCCAGGGTCTTATTTTTCATCAAGTTTTCCTAAGGGATCCTTAGTGTTTAGAATAACACACGGGCAACAAAAGACTCTAAAATAGAAACTGATGGCTTCTTATTGAAGTAGAGTTCATATGGTGTTAGCTTAAGAATGGGGCGAAGTGTTGGGAATATTGTCCCTCAATGTTCCCTAGACTTGATTTGAAGAGGCATCACCCACAGCACTAAGAGAATAGTTGTATTTGATGTTGTTTAAGCTCATCATGTGCAGGATGTTCCTTGGAAGAAGGTTAGACAAGTTGTCCATGTGATGGTGATAGGTGGTCATAAGGTAGGTAGGTGGAGAGATAGAAAATATTTCTAAGTCCACAGGCATTGAGTGAGGATAACTTACACAATATCAGATGGAAAGTAATGTTATTTAAGTCCACATGCATTGAGTGAAGCAATCTCACTCAATGCCAGATGCAAAGATGTGGTTTAAGTCTATAGGCATTTAGTGAAGCAAGATCACTAAATGACTGATGCCAAAAAGCGCTGAATGAAGACAAGTCAGTCAAAGCTGACTATTTGCAAGGCAGCAAAGTGGCTAAGTCCATAAGAGTTGAGTGAAAGCAGTTCACTCAACGTCATACTGCCAAAAGCGTTGAGTAAAGCTCAAATAGTCAAAGCTTTGTCTCTGACAGTAAAGAAATCTGGCTAAGTCCAAAAGCGTCGAGTGATGAAGACTCACTCGACACCTAAGAAGTTAAGACTACAAAAATCTAGATGGCATTGAGTGATGAAGGCTCACTCAATGCTAGAGAATAAAGCGTCATGTTCACTCGAAGTTCAAGGAAAGAATGGATAGAAAATCTATCTAAGTGTTTTTGCGTTGAGTTAAGCTTACTCACTCCACGCCTAGTGATAGAAAATCTGTAAGTGTTTTGTCATTGAGTCAAGCTTACTCACTCACCGCCTAGTGATAGAAAATCTGTCTAAGTGTTTTGGCGTTGAGTTAAGCTTACTCACTCAATGCCTAGTGATAGAAAATCTGTCTATGTGTTTTGGCATTGAGTCAAGATTACTTACTCAATGCCTAGTGACCAAAAATCTGTCTATGTCTTTTGGCATTGAGTCAAGCTTACTCAGTCAACGCCTAGTGAAAGAAAATCTTTCTAAGTGTTTTGGCATTGAGTGATGATTGCTCACTCAATGCCTATACTAATGTGCTTGAATTTGACTAAGTCCACAGATGCTGACATCAGCAAAAATCAATAAAAAACAAAATAAGGCGGGATGGCTACTCTACGCAAGAAACGGTGCTACAGGTCTGCCGTACAACTTTTGGTTGTTAAAGTAAAGGTGCAGCTGTCAAGTTTAGTGGGGTCCACTGGTCAAAATAGTCGTTGATCGCTAGAATAAAAAAGGCGGAGTTCAGAACGAAGAGATCATCTTTTGCGATACCGCTGGACTTCATATTCTTCCTCAACCATTGTTGTAGAGCCTAATTGAAAAGCTCAATATTCTAATATGAGAGTTCAATTAGTTAGCTATTGTAATTAATATCCTCAACAGCAAGATAAGGAGATATTCTCTGAGGAATTAGAAGCAGCCAAGGCCGTAGCCAAGAGGAAGCAGATCTTAAAGCCATTAAGAGATAGTTGTTGAGAGAAACACTTTAAACATCAAGATCTGAGAAATTCTCTGAGAAAACTGAAGCAGCAAGTTGTTACCCTAGTTACATCAACTGGAAGATAATCCAAGTTAGTTGTTATTGTTGGGTATTGTATCCACAATGTACTTGATTTGAAGAAGTCCCTGAACAAGCTAAGGTGAATAGATAATGTTTTTGATGATTTTCTTCAAGATGTGCTTGCAGCTATTTCATGCTAAGTACACACCAATGTCAGGCTGCAGTGGGTCAATATACACGGGTCTGCACAACGTAATCCCTCGTTGAGCAGATCAGTGTGTTGGCTCATGTGTACTCTCTCTATTGGAGTGTTCTTATTTTCAAGTATAGGGCTGAGATAGATCAAGAGCAAAAGAGGAGCAAAGATGGGTCAAAGACCAAGTGCAGAGGAAGGAAGAAGAAATCGTCTAAGAAAAATTCGATGGGAATCACTAAGTGATTCTCGCCGATTCGACGGGAATCACTAGTGATTCTCGCCGAATCGTCGAGAATCACTCGCCGATTTCCACCGACTGCATCCGGCTGACTCAACGCCTTCAACGCCTTCAAGAATTCTGCTAAGTCAGAATCGGCGAGAATCACCCGGCTGACTCAACGCCTTCAAGATTCTGCCAAGTAAAAATTGTCGAGAATGACTCTGCATTCTCGCCGAATCGTCGAGAATGGATTGTGACTCTCACCGATTCACTCCGGATGGCAAGCTCTTCAGCTAAAATTCTTCCAAGGAGAATTTGATGGGAATCATAAGAGATTCTCGCCGATTCGTCCAGAATCACCAATGATTCCCGCGGACTTTGCCTTAGGCGAATTCCGTTGGCTCGCAGGACCGGACCAAGTGTTCAGGCGCTGTTTGAATCGAAATTAGGGGTTCGTCTTGTGGGGCCCACAATGGTCATAAGGGGGTATTCTACAGTATATATACTCTCCTATTTTGAACTTACACTATAGCGAAGAAAATGAAAAGTCGGCCATCGCGGACGTGACCAAGCTGATCGCGGATTTCCTTCCGCCGCAATTGCCGCTCGAAAGTTTGTCGCCGCCGCTGATCGGATTCTTCTTGATCTCTCGGCGACAGAAACTTAGCCAAGCAACGCGTCTCACGTTTCTATCTTGAGATCTTTTGTCTCTTGGTTTGTTGAACGGGAATACCTTCCCCTTCCGAATAGATTGACACAATCGATCCAAGTAAGATCGTTGGTAGACCTTTCAAGCTTTGTTACGAAGTTTGGATCTACAAAGCATCGCCGCCGCAAACCTTTGCCGCCTCCGATCTCGGGAAGATCATCTCCAAGAGAGTGCTTAGGTAGTAGACTCTTCGTCTTCTTCAATAACGCTTCATCGAACGAAGAGGGACACCGAGCGCTCCAAACATAGTTTGTATATTGTACATTCTATTTTTACTTTTGTTTGTAAAGGAACTTTGGTTCCTCATTGTAAGGGTTTGGTGTAACCCATGGTGGAGGAGTAGTGACTCCTTCGTGTGGAAGGGTTTCTTCCATAGTGTGAGGATTGGTTTTCATTCCAGTTGGTGAAGTGACCGAGTCATCCCTTGTTGGGAGATAGGTCGTAAGGGGAAAGTGGGCGTACCCAAATCGGGGAACCACTATAACTGCCTGTGTATTTTTGTGTTTTGCTTGTTTTGTTTTCTTGTGCAGGTTTATTTTAATTCCGCAAAAAGACTGCAAATCACTTATCCCCCCATAGGTGAAGGTAGTTGACACTAGATTGACTTTCAAGTGGTATCAGAGGGAGGTTACTCATCAAAAAGGTTAACACCTTGAGTAAGTTCCCACCACTAGTGTCAAGAACAAGGCAGATATCTACTATGGACTGACTCAAGTACTCAGGCAAGCCAGTGTGCACCAGGCTAAACTTTCCTATCTGGAAGGATAGGATTAGATTTTACATGGAAGCAGTGGACCCTCGACTCTTCATGATCGTTGAGGAGGGACCTTATATTCCCACAAAGGCCTCCACCATTGATCCTACCAAAATGGTGCCAAAGAAGTTTTCTAAAATGGACAAGGACGAGATGGTGCTGGTCGGACTTGACAAGAAGGCACATAACATCCTAGTCAGCGCAGTCGATGACTCTATGATGCAAAACTTCTGCAACTACAGGACAGCCAAGGATATCTGGCACAGCCTGATTATTTTGATGGAGGGCACAGATGAAGTTAGGGATGATCGGAGATCCCTCCTGAATCAGAAATATGAGGCGTTCAGGCAAGGGCCCAAGGAAGAGATCGGAGTTACCTTCGAGAATTTCCTCAAGATCGTCAATGCCCTAAAGGGATATGGAAGAGTGTTCATTGATGGTGAACTGAATGATAAATTCCTTAGGTACCTTACTAAGGAATGGGACACGAAGATCTGCGCCATCCGAGAGTTTGGCAAATTAGCAGAAACTGATCCTCAGATACTATTTGGGAAGCTTATGTCCTATGAGCTTCAACTGAACACGAGGAAAGAAGAAGAAGAAGTCGAGAAAGCCGCAGCAAAAGAAAAGACTGTGGCCCTGAAAGCCATTCACTCCTGGAAAGGCAATGGTGTTGCCTCGTCCCGTTCGTGGAAAAAGGATGAGGAGGAAGACTCCGAGCTATGCTCCTCCAGCTGAGAGCTGTCTGAAGAAGACTTCTCCCTCATCACCCGAGAATTCAAGAAGTTCCTCAAGATGAGGAATAAAAGAAAGAGAGACGGTTCCTCCTCTAGAAATCAGAAGAATAATTATTCTTCTGATAGGTATGAATCAAAACCGAACAAACATCGTCATGCTGACATCATTTTTTTTATGCAATAAGCCAGGACACGTCGTGGATGACTGCCATCAAGACAAGAGAGAGAAGGGAAAGGGAGAGGAGTATAGAACCTCTAGAGATAAAAAGAAGGAGAGAAGCTACATCTCTAAGAAGCCAAAGACACTGAGTGAATCTGATTCCTCAGACTCCAGTGATGAGGAGGAAGCCTACATCGGGCTAGTGGGTCGCTCTGACTCAGAAGGAGAATGCCCCCAATTCACTGGGAAGGTAAAAGCTCGTACCCCCCTCTCTGACTATGACAATGAGTCTCCTTATGATGATCTCGAGGACAGCCCCTCTGCCCGTGAAGCTGAGCTCCTCGAAAAGTATGAGCTTCTGCTCAATACCTTTGAGGAATTCTGCAAGAGGTTGAGGGCACCGAAAAAGGAAGTCAAATTCCTTAAGCATGAGGGTGTGTCTCTAAGAGAAGAGATCACTAGCTTGATCTCTCTCCAACAGGAACACCTGGGCCTGACTTTTGAGCACTCAGAGTCTATAAGGCTCCTTGACCTAAAACAGGAAGAAGTCAACAAGTTGGAAGAAAAACTTATGGCAGAAAGGAAGATTGTCAAAAGCTTCTCTATGCCAAAGACTGTTATTCCACTGGTTGATACCTTCTCTGCTCAGGCCAAGGGGGCTGGCTTGGTGCATGCGGGTGTGCCTGGTAAATCATCTAGGAGAAACAGAAAGCAGAGGAAAAATAAGGCTGCTAAGAAGGCATCTGCTACAAAAAAAGGGAAAGGCCCCACTCAACCCTTTTGTATTCAGGAAGCTCGGCTTTCCCTGCAATGAACAGGACTTTGAGTCAACCTTTGGCCACTTCTTCCGGCCCTCGGTTGAAAAGCCCAAGAGCCGGTATGATGGTTGGGCCTTCCCCCGCAACTACGGCGAGAGTGTCTTCAAGGCACCTTATGAGGAAATTCAAGTGGAAAATTATGGCCATTTCCTTAGCGTCCATAATAGTAAGCTGACACCAAAAGCCAAGCCTGTTGTACTGAAGGAAAAGGAAGTGAAGAAATCATGTGATTGCTATCATCATGATGCCTCCACCTCCATATCCATGGCCCCAGCTAGACCCACCGTTCCCAGGGTAAAGCTGGAGCCTAGGAAGCGGTACAACAGGTTCGACTGTTGGTGTTTTGGCAAAGTTGGTCACTTTGCCGTGGATTGCTGGTTATGCTAACAAGGAATCTAGGACCCAAGTTTGATTGGGCTCCTAAGGGAAACTGATTCTGTTTTGCAGGTATGTCCAAAGGCCACCAAAATGCCTATCTGGTACTTGGACAATGGATGTTCCCGGCATATGACCGGGACATGAAGCCTGCTGCGTGATTACTTTCCAGTCGAAAATGGACCCAAAGTCATCTTTGGAGGATAAAATCGAGGAGTCACCAGAGGTTACGGTATGATTTCTAACGGTATAATCTCTATCACCGATGTGGCCTATGTTGAAGTGCTAAATCATAACCTGATCAGTGTAAGTCAGTTGTGTGATAAAGGTTATGACGTTAAGTTCTGCAAGGATAAGTGCTTGATAATATAGTGTGCCTCTTCAGAGACGGTATTAACTGGCATTAGGAGCAGAAATATATTTTGCTTAGATTTTTTTAGTATAGATTCTTCTACCCCCGTATGCCTAGTAGCAAAAGGTAGTGCATCTCTTTATGAACAATGGCACAAGAGATTAGCACATATTAATTTCAAGACTATTAATATGTTGTTTTCTAAAAATTTAGTAAGAGATGCTCCCATTATTAAGTGCATCAAAGATAGCCCCTGTCCTGCGTGCTAGAAGGGTAAAAAGACTCGGGCTACCTTAAAGGGCATTTCAGAGAAAGACTCCTCCAGATGTCTTTATCTTCTGCATATGGACTTGTTTGGTCCAATGCAAGTTCATAGCTTGGGAGGCAAGTCATATACGCGAGTGATTGTTGATGATCACTCTCGGTTTACGTGGGTGTTCTTTTTAAAACAAAAGTCAGATACGTTTGACATCTTCACTAGCTTTGTCAAGCAGATTAAAAACGAACTTAGCTGCTCAGTGGTCAAAATCAGAAGTGACCATGGACAGAATTCGAGTCTGGTGCTATGACAGAATTTTGTGAAGAACATGGTATCTTTCATGAGTTTTCCTCCTCGCGCACTCCTCAGCAAAATGGAGTTGCGGAGAGGAGAAATAGAACTCTCATTGAAGCTTGCACGACAATGTTGAATGACGCCTCTCTCCCAGAATACTTCTGGGCAGAGGCTGTCAATACGGCTTGTCATGTACAAAACCGGGCCCTGATCAACAAGAGTTATCGTAAGACGCCTTATGAGCAACTGAAAGGCAGGAAACCAACCATGTCCTATTTAAGGATCTTTGGCTGCAGATGCTATGTACTCAATAATAGGAAGTACCCGCGTACTAAATTTGGTGAAAAATGCTTCGAAGGTATATTCATGGGCTATAGTAGCCATAGTCGGGCATATAGGGTTTTCAATAAGAAAACCCTAGTGGTGGAAGAGTCCATTAATGTTGTTTTTGATGAGGGAAGCTTGCTTCATAGCAATTCTTCCAGTGGCATTCTTGAAGATGCAGGTGCAAGGCTAGAACAGCTTAGTCTTGATGAGACTACAAAAGGTGCAACTCCCAAGTACGTCAAGGTTTCCACCTCGACGACAGCTGGAGAAGTTGACGAGCAGGATGGAGAAAATCTTCCGGAAGAAGGAGAAGCCCGAGAAGATGTCAGAGATCCAGATGCCAGACTCCTAGAGCTCCGACACGTGAGGGATCATCCTAGAGATCAGATCATTGGAGATCCTCGTGACGGTGTCAGAACTCGAAGAGGTACAATTAACGAGATTTTGCACCTTAGTTTCCTGTCACAGGTTGAGCCAAAGAAGTTCGACGAAGCGAACAAAGATGCAGCATGGATATTGGCCATGCAAGATGAACTGCATCAATTCGAACGATGCAACGTCTGGATGCTTATTCCCAGACCAAAGAACCAGAATGTGATTGGCACCAAGTGGATCTTCAAGAAACAAACTGGATGAACACGGTGTCATCATAAAGAATAAGGCCAGGCTGGTAGCTCAAGGTTACAGACAGGAGGAGGGGATTGATTTTGATCATACCTTTGCACCAGTTGCAAGGCTCGAGGCGATCAGATTATTCCTGGCATATGCTTCGCACAAAGGATTCACTGTCTATCAGATGGACGTGAAATCTGCATTCCTAAATGGAAAATTAAAAGAGGAAGTATACGTCGCGCAACCCCCAGGTTTTGTTAATCCTACTTTCCCTAATCATGTTTATTTTCTTAATAAAGCGTTGTATGGCTTGAAACAAGCTCCTCGAGCTTGGTATGAGACTCTGTCTAGTTTTCTTCTTGAGAACAAGTTCTCTAGAGGAAAAATAGATAAGACATTGTTTCTTAGGGAAGTCAAAGGCAAGATTTTGCTGGTGCAAATCTATGTCAATGACATAATATTCGGGTCAATGGACAACAATCTTTGCCAAAAGTTTTCTAAACTTATGCAAGGAATGTTTGAAATGAGCAGCATGGGAGAGCTGAAGTATTTTTTGGGACTTCAAGTGAAACAGTCTGAGGATGGAATTTTCATCTCTCAGACAAAGTTCACAAATGAACTCCTCAAGAAATTCGGAATGGAGAATGCAACCTCTATGAGAACTCCAATGGGATCCACTGTGTCTCTGGACAAGGATGAGAAAGGGAAACCTTTTGATGAAACCAAATACAGAAGCATAATTGGATCCCTTCTCTACCTTACTGCTAGTAGACCGAATATTATGTTCTCCACATGCGTATGTGCCAGATATCAGTTGAACACTAAGGAATCTCATTATGTCGCTGCAAAGCGAATTCTTAGATACCTTAAAGGTACACCAAATCTTGGCTTGTGGTACCCAAGAAACACTGATGTCGAGCTGATAGGCTTTTCAGATGCAAACTTTGTAGGAAGCAGGGATGATAGGAAAAGCACTTCCGGGACGTGCCAATTCCTCGGAAGAAGACTTATTTCTTGGAACATTAAGAAGCAGAATTGTGTCGCAACCTCCACGGCTGAATCTGAGTACATCTCAGCAGGCAGCTGTTGCGCACAACTTCTATGGATCAGAAATCAACTCAAGGATTATGACTTGCAGTTCAAAGAAGTTCTAATATATTGCGACTCCTCGAGCGCAATAGCAATTGCGAACAATCCTATGTCGCACAGAAGAACGAAGCATATTGAAGTACGCTATCACTTCATTCGGGAGCATGTGGAAAACAAATATATATCTCTCTGCTATGTCCCCACGGATAAGCAGGTTGCAGATATCTTCACAAAGCCCCTAGACAAGGCCAAGTTCAGTCTCTTCAAAACTGAACTCGGCATGCTGAACTATGAAGAGTGAAGACTCTAAGGCTTAAGGCTCTTGGATCAAGGGGAAACATCAGTAAGGAACTCAAGCTCGAGCAAAGTTGTAAGATCTGAGGGGTAGCATGTGGCTCCAAGTGAAGTACCAGATTTGCAGAGCCGAAAAGGGGGAGATTACCCTCTCGGCTAAGGCTAAGGTGGCTGCCAACGTTAAGTATGCTCTCAGGAAAATGGTAATGAATCTCACTCTCAACTTAATTCTTCGGTTATGATTTTCATTCCCATATGTTCTATTCACCTTAGCTTGTAAGGTTTAGGCTTCTTTAAAAAGGGGGAGATTGTATGGTATTGTATCCACAATGTACCTGATTTGAAGAAGTCCGTGAACAAGCTAAGGTGAATAGATAATGTATTTGATGATTTTCTTCAAGATGTGCTTGCATCTATTCCATGCTAAGTGCACACCAATGTTAGGGTGCAGTGGGTCAATATACACGGGTCTGCGCAACGTAATCCCTCGTTGAGCAGATCAGTGTGTTGGCTCATGTGTACTCTCTCTATTGGAGTGTACTTATTTTCAAGTACAGGGCTGAGATAGATAAAGAGCTGAAGAGGAGCAAAGATGGGTCAAAGACCAAGTGCAGAGGAAGGAAGAAGAAATCGTCTAAGGAAAATTTGATGGGAACCACTAAGTGATTCTCGCCGATTCGACGGGAATCACTAGTGATTCTCGCCGAATCGTCGAGAATCACTCGCCAATTCCCGCCGACTGCATCCGGCTGACTCAATGCCTTCAAAGCATTCAAGAATTCTGCTAAGTCAGAATCGGCGAGAATCACCCGGCTGACTCAACGCCTTCAAGATTCTTCCAAGTCAAAATCGTCGAGAATGACTTTGCATTCTCGCCGAGTCGTCGAGAATGGATTGTGACTCTCACCGATTCACTCCGGATGGCAAGCTCTTCAGCTAAAATTCTTCTAAGGAGAATTCGAAGGGAATCAAAAGTGATTCTCGCCGATTCGTCGAGAATCACCAATGATTCCCGCCGACTTTGCCTTAGGCGAATTTTGTTGGCTCGCTGGACCAGACCAAGTGTTCAGGCGCTGTTTGAACTGAAATTAGGGTTTCGTCTTATGGGGCCCACAACGGTCATAAGTGGGTATTCTACAGTATATATACTCTCCTATTTATAACTTGCACTGCAGCGAAGAAAACGAAAAAGTCGGTCGTCGCGGACGTGACCTAGCTGATCTCGGATTTCCTTCCGCCTCCAACGCCGCTCGAAAGTTTGTCGCCGCCACTGATCGGATTCTTCTTGATCTCTCGACAACAGAAACTTAGCCAAGCAATGCGTCTCATGTTTCTATCTTTAGATCTTTTGTCTCTTGGTTTATTGAACGGGAATACCTTCCCCTTCCGAATCGATTGAGACGATCGATCCAAGTAAGATCTTTTGTAGACCTTGCTAGCTTTGTTACGAAGTTTGGATCTACAAAGCATCGCCGCCACAAACCTTTGCCGCCGCCGATCTCGGGAAGATCCTCTCCAAGAGAGTGCTTAGGTCGTGGACACTTCGTCTTCTTCAAGAACGCTTCATCGAACGAAGAGGGACACCGAGCGCTCCAAACGTAGTTTGTATTTTGTACTTTTTATTTTTACTTTTGTTTGTAAAGGAACTTTGGTTCCTCATTGTAAGGGTTGGGTGCAACCCGTGGTGGAGGAGTAGTGACTCCTTTGGGTGGAAGGGTTTCTTCTATAGTGTGAGGATTGGTTTTCAATTCGGTTGGTGAAGTGACCGAGTAGTCTCTTGTTGGAAGATAGGTCATAGGGGGAAAGTGGACGTACCCAAATCGGGGAACCACTATAACTGCCTGTGTATTTCTGTGTTGTGCTTGTTTTGTTTTCTTGTGCAGGTTTATTTTAATTCTGCAAAAAGACTGCAAATCACCTATCCCACCCATAGGTGAAGGTAGTTGACACTACATTGACTTTCAGTTATCATCTCCACAATCAACATGAGTTCAGAGTAAATCTCTAAGAGAGAAGGTGCAACAAAGGATAACCTTAGTTATAACCACTTCTCAGTTCCAGCTGTAAAGTTTCTAAGAACATGTTTTGGAGGCTATGAAGAAGAAGTTAGGACTGTGCTTTTGGTTCCATCCTGGAAGGAAAGAAGAAGCAAGGCAGGGTTCTGTAGGTTACTTCCAGCACAAGCATCTACTTATTGAAGATCTTCTCTTATTGTTGAGAAGAAGATAGGGCTAAGTATTCTCAGTTCAAGAAGAAGTAAACTCAGGGAATATGTTCCTGGTGTCAAAGTTGGGCTGAGTTTATCTCAGCCGAGGAAGGTTGGCACAGAGAAATTTCACTGGTGTCAAATCAACTCAACAAACCACTTACATTCTGTAGGATCCTTTTAGATCTAAGTGCTAGGGCTGTTTGGCCTGAGGTTGGATCCAGTTGTTGATCTGAGGTAGGGCTATTTAGCCTGAGGTAGGATCTAGTTATGGATCTGAGGTTCGGTTGTTTAGCCTGAAGTAGGATTCTATTTAGAATTTTAGGTAGGGCATATGTGCCTGAGGTAGGTCTTCGGCATGAATATAGGACCCTATTTGGATCAGAGGTAGGGCTTTTGAGCCTAAGGTAGGTGAGTCATTCTCTTTGATTTGTAGTGCACTTATGCCTGAGTTGTAGTATCCTTTGGATCTGAGATAGGGCCTTTGTGCCTGAGCTGTAGGAGAGTCATTCTCTCTGAGGTAGGGATGTCATCCCAGCATGAGTTGTAGGGCTTTTGGGCCTAAGGTAGTTCATCTTTGGATCACTGAGTTTTAGGGCCTTGTTCCTAAGCTGTAAGTCTTGGAGGATATTGAGTGGTCCTACGGGATCGTGTTGTAAGCTCTTAGGAGCTGAGATTGGAGAAGTTCCTTGTCTAATAAGTTATTAGAAAGATGGGAGGGAAAGTGGATGTACCCATAATCTGGGTAACCACTATAAATTCTATGTGTGCTCCTTATTTTGTTTCTTTTTTGCAGGTTGTGTGTGTCTTTAAAGCAGAAAACTACTAACTCACAAAGCACTTAAAAAAAGAAAATTAAAGATAGTCATAAGAGACTATGAAACCTATTAACCCCCTCTAAGTGATTTAACTATCCTTGAAATTAAAGACTTTCAAGTGGTATCAGAGGGAGGTTGCTCAAAAAGGACATAACAGACTGAGTTATCTACAAGGATAGCAAAAAGGTTTGTACTTATGGGTCTAGGCGTGAACCATAAGGTGTGGAGCTCAATGGAGCATCAAGTCTGCAACAAGAAGAACTTTGGGACCTAGAAAGAGAGGGTCAAGCAGATCATGGAAGCCTCTGATCCTAGGGTCTTTGTAATAGTTAAAGAAGGACCCTTCATCCCTATGAAGGTCTCTATCTTAGATGCAGAAGTCCCGACTCCAAAGAGTTATGCTGAAATGACTGAAGATGAAATCATCTTGGCTATCTTGGACAAGAGGGCACAACACATAATTGTAAGTGTCATGGATGACTCCACCTTCCAGAACTTGGTCCACTGTAAGACTGCCAAAGAAATGTGGGACACTTTGATTGTCTATATGGAAGGCAAAGAGGAGGATGATAAGGAAGAATATTCCATTAGTCCATCAGATTGTGTTTATCTATATGCAAGAATAGAGATCAGGACCCCTCTATCACATTCAAATATTTATTCAGAGGAGGATGATGAAGAAGTAGATGACTACATAAGTTAAGGGGTAATAGCCATGATAGAAGAAGAATCCTTCCAGGATCTGCCTGGTCAAAAAAAGGTACATTCTCTGTCTAGTTCTTCTTATTGTTCAGATCATGAGACCAGTACAGATTCTAATGCATCCTCATCTAGTGATGAAGATGACTTTGAGTCTGAGGTAGATGTCAATCAATTCATTGACAAGTATGGTTAAATTTTGGATGCTTTGGGAAGAAGCATAAATTTTGCAAAGATGTAGGCTGAGGAGATTATCTCTCTCTCCAGCTAACTACGACCCAGCAGTTTGAGACACCATCCCTGCTGGATTAGAAAGTAAGTGAAGTCAGCCAACCAAAGGTCATCTCAATCATCCATGTTTAGACCATAAGTAAGAAGAACAAGATCATATTGGATCTTGAAGAGAAGCTCCTAAAGGAGAGAAAGAATGTGGTTGAATTTAATAAACCCAAAATTATGTTAAGTGGAATTCTAGAGTTGGCCACTCCAAAGGGAATGGCATGGCTCCGGTAATGCCTCAGGACACCTTCCATAAGGTAATGCTCCCTTCTAACAGGTTTGATCAAGACTACATGTATGGTCACTAGAAGAATTGGAATTCTCCTTGTAAGAGTATAAGTGTACCTTATAATGGGATAAGGAAGGGCATGGGTTTCAGTGTACAGAAGGCTTTCCATGAAGAAGTCAAAATGGCCCATTTGTATTTGGTGCTTCAGCCCCTACACTCAAGGAGAAAGCAGTGGCCTATTCTCAGGATCTTCCAGCAATAACCCATACTAAGGGTAAGTCAGTCAGTAAGGCTGACTTGGCTAGCTATAAGGCCATTAATAGCACATCAACTAAAAAGGAGACTATTATTCATGAAACTCAGAGTAAGCCAAGTACTTCTACAAGCAGACTCACCTTTAGTAAGATTCTTACTGAGAGAAACAAGAAGAAGGCTACAACACTCCCCTCTAAATAGGTAACTAGTGACGGCTTGCACTCTCCAAAGACTATTCAGAAGAGGAGATATAACATCCATGAGTGTTGGTGTTTTTCTAAAGTGGGCCACTTTATCATAGATTATTGGTACAAGCCTAGTGTGCTAAGGGCAAGGGTAAGTCTTCATGATAGAGCAAGTGTTAGTCTTACTATAAGAAAATTTGCAGGAAGGCATGTGTATTTTTATGCTAATCGAAACCTAGGACCCAATAACTATTGGTGTCCTAAGTTAAGGTAAACTCTATTTTGTAGGATAGTCCAAGTGCCCATACCCCTATGTGGTATTTGGAAAGAGGATGGTATAGACTTAGGACTGGAACAATGGTTCTATCTCAAGGTCCATACTCTAGTGAGTAATGGACCTAAGATATAAAGTGGTGAAGTTGGAGATGAAGAAACAGACCATCAAGATTACTCCTCATACTGCCCAAAAGGAAGAGAATGGTGTGATGTTGTGTGCATTCCTTAATATGGATAAAGCACATATATGTTGGGTAATGTCCTTCAAGTGGTATCTTACTGGATAATCAGACTAGCAGAATCCAGCCATTGAAGCCCTAAGATGTCTAACTAATAGGACATTGTACTGCTGCCACTTCAGCAGATCAGTGAGGAGAAGAATAAGTAGGCTGTAGTCATCACTGAGGAAAGAACTAGAAGTTTCTCTTCTGAGAGCAGCAAGGAAGGGGCACATAATGCTCAGCTGAAAAGACTCTCAAGTGGTATCCTCTGTTGGTAGACTCTTTTGAGGAAATACGAAGAGAAATGTATGCTCAGTGGTCAGTATCAGCTAAACCCGCAGTAAGGGTTGTCCATGTTAGTGGCTACCAATCAAAAAACAATCTAGCTGAGATAGCAGAAATGTTAAATAAAAGTGAAGTTGTACAAGATTTATGCAAACTCTATAGGAAAGCGAGTATAGTCTTGTAAGCTGGAAAGCTTAAGTCTTGCCTATAGAATTGGTGTCATAGAATCTCTAGCATAGATTAGATCAGCAGAACTGCTGAAGACCTGAATGTCTCTATGGTCAATGCTAAGATTGAGGGGGGAGATTCCAATAATTCTCTTTGCTTTAGATAATGAGAGTGTTATTGAAATGACTATAGATACTTCAAAGGATAGTGATCTATCTAGATGAAGAGATAGATTAGACAAAGATATCCCTGTCCTATTTAAAGAGTCTCCCTTACTGAAGAAGTCATAAAGTGGGAGAAGGTAATGGAAGATGGTCATGATTAGGGGGGGGGTATGGTGTACAAGCAGCGACAAAATACAAAAGGAGACAAAATAGTCCAAGTGGTATACAACCAACTCAAATAGTCAGGTAGTTAGAGATAGAGGCAAATCTGTTGCTTAAGAAATGGTTGGTCACTGAAAGAGGTCTGGCTCAGCAAGAAGTGAAAGCAGTGAAAGAACAAATCTTCCACCTCCTCACATTACAAGAAAGAACACAACAAATCTGGTAAGATGCTCTACAAAGGAGACAGGTATGATCCTAAACCCAGAAAACATATTTATCTAACATAATATGTTATTGTTGTAGTAAGGCTGCTCATGTCAGAGCTGACTGCCTAGTATGATGAAAGGAGAACATGTGAGAAGAGGCACCTCCACCATAAGGTTTAAGGAAGATAGGATAAGAAAGGATGGAACCTATCAAATCCTAGGAAAAAGACTGTCTACTAGGAGCAGCAAGAAAGAAACCAGTCTTGCAATATCAGCTCCATGGTATCAGGACCATAACCTTCAAATAAGTAGAACTCTGTTGTATTTATATACTACTAGTGTAATCTAATTTGCTAGGAATCCTGTCTCTTATAGCAAGACTATGCATATGAAGATTAACTATCAATTAGTTAGGGGGCATGTATAGAAGGTAGACATAAGTCTTGAGTTCGTCACCACAAACAAGTAACTGGCAGCCTTCTTTATTAAGCTACGAGATGAAGTCAAGTTCAACACCTACAAGGTTAAGTTGGGTATGTTTTACTTGTTATAACATCAGTTGCTCCATTTAAATTCTCTATTGCATAACTCACCTCTCTTGTTGGTAGACAAGTCTTCAAAATGGTATCAAGACTGTCAAGTTTGACATTTGATATCAAGACTCTCTAGTGATATCAAGTGGTGTCAAGACTAAGATGGACTCAAGTGTCCAGTAAAGGGAATGACAACAGATGCTCCTTTTGAGGGGGAGAAAATCCAAATGTTGCAGGAGCACGGCTTCCTATTAAGAGGCAGCCAGCAGCTGCTATAGATCAAGGATCATTACAACTGATCAACAGGTCCTCAAGAATATGCACAGTTTGAGGGGGAGATCATTCCTAGTGGATGTCTGTTGTTGTGCAGGAACTCCTACTGCTGTAAAGACATATTGATGCAGGTCAAGAGGAAAAGCCAGCACCTCCCTTATTACATCTCAATTTTGTAGAGGCTTTAAGTGTTATATGGAGTTGCATTGGCTCAAGTGGAACTATGTTAGTAGCTAGCTCAAGTGCTGTAGTGATGTGTTGTATCAATGTATCAACATAAAAGTTATTACTCCTAATCAAGTGGTTTAATCACTAGGCTAATTTCTTTAGTGGTATCAACATCGAACTTTTGCTAGGATCAAGAGATAAATTCTCCCATGATCCTTTCACCTCCCTAAATATGCCAATAGAAGAAGCCAGAAAGAGGGAGATGTTTGGCAATACTAGAGAAATTAGGAGAGGTATGACAACACTTGTAGTGGGGGACATTGGAGATGTAGAAGAGATAGTTCACATTTCTACATCATGTTGAGTCAGTTCATACTACTTGGAAAGATTTAGGTAGTATGAGGAATGCATTGACTACATGTTGAGCCATGATTGAGTCAGTGCATTTTTTTAGGTATGTGCTTCTAGTGGTGCTCCATTTAAGCATTAAGTGGTATAAACAAGAGTGCATATTACTTGAGCAATTGTTTAAGTGGTATGAGAATGCATTGACTTGACATGTTGAGTCAATGCAGTTAAATGGAGTACATTGAATTGATAAGCTAGAAAATCATGAAGCATATGCTAGCATATGTAGCAGACAAAGCTTACAGCTAAATTATATTGATATGATTTTTATGATAATGCTTCTTAGTATTACCAGGTGTTCTGCCTTCTTCAAAGAGGGGGAGACTATTGGGAATATTGTCCTAAATGTTCCCTAGACTTGATTTGAAGAGGCATCACCCACATCACTAAGAGCATAGTTTATATTTGATGTTGTTTACGTTCATCATGTACAGGATGTTCCTTGGAACAAGGTTAGACAAGTTGTCTAAGTGATGGTGACAGGTGTTCACAAGGTAGGAAGGCGGAGAGACAAAAAATCTATCCAACTCCACAGATGTTGAGTGAGGAAAGCTCACTCAACGTTATACACAAAGAAATGTTTCAAGGCAAAATAATGAAAGCCTGATAATTTCAAGGCAAAAAAGTGGCTAAGTCCATAGGCGTTAAGTGAAGGCAATCACTTAACGCCATAATGCAAAAAGCATTGAGTAAAACTGAAATAGTCAAAACTTTGTCTTTGATAGTAAAGAAATCTGGCTAAGTCCAAAAGCGTCGAGTGATGAAGGCTTACTCGACGCCTAAGCAGTTAGGAATACACAAATCTAGATTGTATTGAGTGATGAAAGCTCACTCAATGCCAGAGAAGAAAGCGTCGTGTTCACTCGAACCTCAAGGAAATATTGGATTGAAAATCTATGTAAGTGTTTTGGCATTGAGTTAAGCTAACTCACTCAATGCCTAGTGATAAAAAATCTATAAGTGTTTTGGCATTGAGTCAAACTTACTCACTCAACTCATAATGACAGAAAATCTGTCTAAGTGTTTTGGCATTGAGTCATGCTTACTCACTTAATGCCTAGTGACAGAAAATTTGTCTATGTGTTTTGGCATTGAGTCAAACTTACTCCCTCAACGCTTAGTGACAGAAAATCTGTCTAAGTGTTTTGGCGTAGAGTCAAGCTTACTCACTCAATGCCTAGTGACAATAAAGCTGTCTAGGTGTTTGGCGTTGAGTGATGATTGCTCAATCAACGCCTATTCTAATGTGCTTGAATTTGACTAAGTCCATATATGCTGACAACAGCAAAAGTCAACAAAGTTAAAAAAAAATTCAAAATGAGGCGGGATGGCTACAATACGCGACAAACAGTGCTGCATGCCTATAGTACAACTTTTGGATGTTAAAGTAAAGGTGCAGCTGTCAAGTTCAGTAGGTCCCACTGGTCAAAATAGTCGTTGATCGGCGGAATAGAAAAGGAGGAGTTTAGAACAAAGAGATCAACTTTCGGGATACCGCTAGACTTCATCTTCTTCCTCGTCCAATATTATAGAGCCTGAAGGAAATTTAAATATTTTGATCTGAGAGTTCAATTAGTTAGCTATTGTAATTAATATCCTCAATAGTAGGATAAGAGATATTCTCTAAGGAAGTAGAAGTAGCCAAGGCCTGAGCCAAGGTGCAGCTAATCTGAAAGCCATTAAGATATAGTTGTTGAGAGCAACACATTCAACATCAAGATCAGAGAAATTCTCCGAGTAAACTTAAGCAGCAGGTTGTTACCCTAGTTGTAGTAACTGGACTATAATCAAAGTTACGTTTTGTCATCTCCACCATCAATAGCAGTTCAGAGTAAATCTCTGAGAGAGAAGGTGCAGCAAAGGATAACAATAGTTGCATCCACTTCACTGTTCCAGTTGTACAGTTCTGAAGAACATTTTCTAGAGGCTGTGAAGAAGAAGTTAGGACTGAGCATTTGTTTCAGTCCAGGAATAAAAGAAGAAGTAGAGTAGGGTTCTGCAGGTTACTTCTAGCACAAGAATCTGCTCATTGATGATCTTCTCCTATTGCTGAGAAGAAGATATGGCTGAGTATTTCGCAGTTCAGGAAGCAGTAGACTCAGGGAATATATTCCTTGAGTCAAAGTTGGGCTGAGTTTATCTTTGTCTAGGAAGGTTGTCACAGAGAAATTTATCTTATGTCAAATCAACTCAGCAATCAACTTCCATTCTATAGGGTCCTTTTGGATCTTATTGGTAGGGCAATTTGGCATGAGGTAGGATCCAATTGTGGATATGATGTAGGGCCGTTTTGCTTGAGGTAGGATTCTGTTGAGAATCTAAGGTAGGGCATGTGTGCCTGAGGTAGGGCTTTGGCCTGAGAGTAGGATCTAGATTGGATCTGAGGTAGGGCTTTTGAGCCTGAGGTAGGAGAGTCATTCTCTCTGAGTTATATGGCACTTGGGCCTGAGTTATAGGATCCTTTGGATCTGAAGTAGGGCCTTTGTGCCTGAGCTGTAGGAGAATCATTCTCTCTGAGGTAGGGCTGTCCTGCCAGGCTGAGTTTTAGGGCTTTTGGGTCTGAGGTAGGTGATCTTTCGATCACTGAGTTGTAGGGCCTTATGCCTGAGCAATATGTCTTGGAGGAGACTGAGCGGTCCTGCAGGATCGTGTTGTAAGCTCTTAGTAGACAATATTGGAGAAGTTCCTAGTCTAACAAGATGTTAAAAAAGTGGGAAGGAAAGTGGACGTACCCATAATGTGGGGAACCACTATAAATTCTCTGTGTGCTCCTTGTGTTGTTTCTTTGTTGTAGGTTGTGTGTGTCTTGTAATCAGAAAACTACTAACTCACAAAGCACTTAAAGAAAGAAAATTAAAGATAGTCACAAGAAACTAAGAACCTATTCACCCCCCCCCCCCCCTTTAGGTGATTTAGCTATCCTTGAAATTAAATACTTTCACGAAGCATGACTCGATTCATCACATAACACGCTGTGTTAACCGCTTTAGCTCAAAAATATCGAGACAAGCCGAACTCAGAGAGCATTGTGCATGCTAACTCTTGAAGTGTGCGGTTCTTTCTCTCTACTACCCCGTTCTGTTGAGGATTGTGTGGGGCTGAAAATTCGTGATTGATTCCTAAATTATTACAATAGTTTGTGAAATTATCATTCTCAAATTCTCCCCCATGATCTGACCTTATGCATTTTATATTTAGTTCCTTATCAGTTTAAATTCTAATGCATAGATTCGTGAACTCAAGGAACGTGTCAGATTTATTCGTAAGGAAGATCATCCAACAATAACGGGAATAGCCATCAATAAGAACATACGTATATCATTTTCCACCTAGAATACATGTTTTAAGAGGACCAAAAAGATCCACATGAATGATTTCAAGTGTTCTAGTAGTGGAAATATCAGTTTTGCTTTTGAATTAGTTTTTAACAAATTTCCCTTTTGACACGGGGTGCATAAAGATTTTAGACTACCGCTTAATTTTGGAAATCCATGAACAAGTTTATTTTTCAATAATTTGACAATTAGTTTACTTCCTGATTATCCTAGTCTCCTATGCCAAAGATCTAATTCCTCATTCTTGGAAACTAAGCATTTCAAATTAGAAGAAGATATATCTTCGAAGCTAACAGTGTAAACATTATGAATTCTATATGTAGTAAGTAAAGCACTATTAGTTTTCACATCTATAACCTTGCAAGTGTTTGTAGAGGATTCAAATATAACATTTAGGTCCTTATCACATAGTTGACTAATTGAAATTAAATTATGCTTATGTCCATCTACAAATAGTATATTTGAAATTGAGAATGCTTTGTTACTTATTGTGTCGATTCCAAGAATGCATCCTTTGCTATTGTCCCCAAACGTCACCATGCATACCTTCTTCTTCTCTAGGATAAGGAACTTGTCTTTATCTCCTGACATATGCTTGGAACACTCAGAGTCCAATTAACACACGTTTTCCTTGTCCTTAGCCTACAAACACACATAAAAATAAGATGAGGGAAAAGATCTGGTTACCCAAGTCTTTCCACCCATACGATAGGTAGAAGACTTTGGTAGCCAAAATTGCATAGTTTGCTTGTTAATTTTACATAGACATGTCCCAGATGTATGACCAAACCTCTGACAGTTTGCACACAAAGTATAGGCAGTGGATGTTGCCTTTATCATGTTTGTAGAGCTCGTGCTTGAGGATAGGGATAACCTTTCAGAATTATTAATCTTACTGCATGATTCCTTATAATTCGGTTTAGTCTTACCTTGACTATGATTACAGCTCGGTGGTAGTGTTGGACTTACATATCCTAGTCCAAATTTTCTAGATCCATGACACTGTGCACCCAACAATAAGTTGAGAGATTTTTGTCCTATTCAAAATTTCTGGATCGTACAGTAATGATCATGGATCCACGCCTTTAAGGCATTGTTTTCAGTGACTAGCATTACACACAAATTAGCGCACTGTTGTTTGTATTTTTTTTATTTTGGTAAGAGACATTTGAAGTCTTTTCTCCAAGACATTCTTTTCATTTGCGGGATTATTCGTTTTCAACAATGCCTTGGAGAGACTTGATTTTAGCTCTTCTAAAAGTGAGGGATAGATCTTATGTTTACTCTAGAGGGGGGGGGGGGGGGTTGAATAGAGTATTAAAAATTTATTCACTTGTTTTTGTAGCGGATTAAAATCTGCTAATATATATAAGTATAAACAGAGAATATCACAGCACACAAGCAAAGAAATAAACAAACACAGAAGATACAAGGATTATGCTGGTTCCCCAATAAACCTGTGTACATCCACTCTTCTACCACCCTCGTAGGAATCCACCACAGGTTTTTGATCTGGTGCCCTACGACCAAAAGATCTATTTTCTAAGGGAGACCTCGCAACGCTTTTAGCTTTTGATCTGGTGCCCAAACACCAAACTAAGTCTTTTGATCAGGAGACTTAAAAACCAACAATATAGCTTTTGAAGGGAGTTAAGAAAACCCTATACACAGTGGGATGAAATAAACAAAAAGTTGAAGATGTTAATTTCTGTCAATAATCTGAGAGAAGACTAGTGGATTCTGATGAAGCAGAAAGCTCCCCAAGATATGAATAAAGTTGATGATCAGGTGAGGGAGTCCTTTTCTCTTCAGGGTGTATGCCTTCTTTTTAAAACTGCTCCTTCAAGTAGATGTATCTGAGAGATTGTGAAGATGATCTCAGACTGAAGATTTTTTGTTGGAAGATAGCTGAGGCAGAAAGTCTAAATGACAGTTTGTTGTTTTATAAGTCTGTAGCTATCTGAGTGTGTAACTCTGTAACCTTGAGATAGAAAAACTTCTTAAAATATATTGAATGCTGATCAGATTTCAAATTTTTGAAATCATTAATTCTGATACAGCTGGAGCATTCCTTGAGAAAGGAAACTGTCCTTGGGAATTAATCAGCAATAAACTCTATGATAATATCGATATTTAATGTTGCCTCTAAATGGTTATATTAATTAGAATATATTGTATTAAATGTCAGAGTCATAACTGCCTGAAATTAATCCCACTAGAATATTCTACCTTCAGAATGTTTAGCCTTAAATTAAGCCTGGAAAATTATTCTGCTTCTGCTAATAAAATTTCCTAAGATAACTGTGGTGAAGTAGTCGAACTCAGCAAATAAATCGTCGACTTGAGCCTGGAATTCGTCGAACTGATTCTTCATATTCGTCAACCTGAGCTCCAAGTTCATCGAGTTTAGCTGGGTTATCGTCGAGCTGAGATTGCAGAGTTGAGGACAAATTTCGTCTACCGGAGCTCAGCTTTCGTCAAGCTCAACTCAGAGTTGGAACTCTGAGTTCGTCGAGCTGAGCTTGACTTTCATCGAGCTGAGTTCAATTTCGACGAACGAAATTCCTGAACTTTGAAATCTTCTAAGGCAAAACCCTGGAAAATCCTATGACCCTAGACAATACATGTTAGGTCAGTCTAAGCATCCTAATAGTGATCCTAGCCTAAATCAAACCTAGGGTTCCAACAATCTCCCCCTATTTGGGTGAGGATACTATTTACAAAATATAGTATAAAGTTAAAAGATATATCTAGCTGAAATAACACATTCAGCAGATATATGATAGAGCTATGAAAGTTTTAGAAACAATAACATCAAATAGTTCAAAAGCATAAATAAGAGTTTGGGACCACTCTTAGGAGCTTTAGAGGGAGAGGTTGAAGAAGGCTTCGTGAATACTAGCTGTCTAGTTGGATCTTCAGCTTCCCTTTGAGTCATCTTTAAATCTTCAGCTCCAAGGATTTTCTGAGAAAAAGCTCTAGGCACTACTGCCTTTGGATTGAGCTGCATATACTCATTAGCATTGAATAGATGTTTCTTAGAGAATTTGTCAAATTCTTGCTGTCTTTAGGAAGTCATAGTTGTGAACTGGGAGGTGTCTTTTCCTTCAGCTCTAGCTTTATTGATCAGAGAAAGAACAATAAGCTCATTGAATCTGGCAATCCTATAAAATGGATCTAACTCAGGTTTATATGTGGGAGAAAGAGGCCTCTCTGCGCTTGATTCCTTTTGCTATTCACTTTGAAATGTCTGTTGACTTCTTTGCTTTGACTGTTTTTCGTTGGCTGTCATGGCTTGTTTTCCGTTACTGATAGCTTCTTTGGCTTGATCTCTGTTGTTGTTGGCTGTCTTGGCTATCTGACCTTGAAGATCTATATTGTCTAAATTGAGTAGATTTGGAATGTTGTTGAGAGGCAGACCTATGATATTGAGAAACACCTCCTGCTGATCCTGCTGCAGGAGGAGGAGGAGGAGGTCCTCTCCAAGATTGTTTAGGTGGAGAACTATACCTCTTCATCTTCTTCTTGTTATTTAGCTCATTTTTGGAAAATATCATCCAGTAGGGCATGTCTGGAGTGAGAGGAATATTGTGCAGAATATAGTAGGGAGTATCTGCTGTAGGATTTGGTTTTGGAGCAGCCCTTACAGAAGCCTTCTTCTTGGCTTTCCTTTAATAAGAACCAAAGTTTTCTGAATCATCAAAATCAACATAATCATCATCATCAGAAGAATCATCAGCTGGATTGTCATATAAATCATCTAATTGTTTTATTAACTCAACTTTATCCTTAGCTGGAGTTGTTGGCTGTATATTCATAATTTCTATAACAACTTGAGCAATAGGACTGTCAATTTCTGGTTCCATGCCTTGTTCCATAAGATCATCCATATTAGGCAAAGGGGTTTCATTAGAAATAAAAGGAGGACGGGAAGATCTCTGCTCAAAAGCATTTACTGTATTATCAAATGCTATTATACTATCAGGAATAGAAGAGATACTAGTAGTACTATTTATGAAGCTAGATAAAATTTCTTCTATAACTGAAATATCTATAGGGGCAGTATAGCAAACTATCTGTTTAGATGAATCATTATCAAAATTTGGAAGATAACTGGGCTGAATTTCAAAAGCAGATATTAAATAAATTAGGTTGATTGTGGGAGGAATTAAACATCACCAACAGTAGTAACTTCTGGAACTGAAAAGTATGTTCTGAATCTGAACATTCTTCAAGCATTTCTGTATCTGAAATTCCTTTTGCTGCCACTAAACAACCTGCAGTCATTTCTACATCTGAATATACTACTGCTTCATCTGGAGCTTCCATAGAACAACTAATACTGCTTCTACTTTAGGAGCTTCTTCATCAGGCATCTCCCCCTATCTAGATCCAGGGAGACCTGAATCTCGGCCACTAGAAGAAGGGACAAAGGAGGAAGAGGCAACTTTGGAAGAGAGATCAGCAATGGCAGAAACAAGAGGGGCAATTGCTTCCTCTATTAGCTTTTTTAGAGTAGGAGTCATAAATTCCAGGATGTTGGAAGAGATGGAGGATAAGTCCACATACATAGACTCAGGAGCCTGAGTAGATGTAGGGGGAGGATTGGAAGAAGATGGAATTGATGAAGAATAGTTTAGACATAGATTAATTGTTTGTGGAATTTTGAGAAGGGATGGTATAGGTAGTTAAATTAGGGATAATCTCCTGAACTTGAGTTTAAGGAGGAGAGAAATCAGGAGTGACTTCATCCTGGAGAGGTGATAGAGGTGGAGTTGGAAGGGGTTTAGATATGAGTTGTTGTTGAGATGAATGAGGTTGTGCAGGAGATGAATGATGTTGAGGATATAGTAGATTGAAGTCTGGTTGATTTGAGAGAAGTGGAGATGATGGTGGAGTCTGAATTGGTGACTCATGAGTTGGTAAATGGTGTGGAGAAGGCTACCTGGGGGAATGATGTGGAGATGGTGAAGGTGAAGAATGTGAGGGAACAGAAACTTCTGCAAGGGTTGAAGGAGTGGCAGCTGTAGCCCTTGTGCCCTCTGAAGCTATCCTAGAAGATGTATCCCTTAATGGTTTATGGATTACCCCCTCCCATCTACCAAATAGGGCAGAGGTAAGCCTCTTAGAGGCATTGATGAAAATGGTCTGGTAGACCAACAGTTCTGGAACCTTTACCTGTAAGAAGATTCCCAGAACTCTACCAAAACTCACATCTTTCTTATATATCTTCTTCTTAATCAAATCAAATATAATTCCACCATAGTTCACTTATTTCTTGTTTACCAAAGCACTCATCAAGTTAAGCTGATGCCTGGTAATATGGTCATGGGCAGTGTGTTTGCCTAACAACACTTTACCTCCCACATCTGCTAAGAATGTGTATTCAATGGAAATGTTTTTCTTAAGTAGATGGTTTGGGTTTCTCTAGGACTGACTCACCCTATCTAGCATCTCAGTAAATTCATTACTAGATAGTTCTAATTCATCGTCTCCATTCACAAAAAAAACATAAGTTAAAAGTTCTGGAGATAAAATAACCTAGTTTCCAGAAATTGTTCCAACAATAACTGGAGTATCTTGAGGTTTGGCTGTGTGCACCCATTTTTTAATCTCTATCACTGGAGTTTTATTCTTAATGTCATGAAGTATTGTAGATTAAGAACATCAAACAACTATAAGATGTCCTTGAAAATCTGGTCTGAATGACTGAAGGATTCAAGATCTATATCAAACCCTGCGTCAAACTACATCACTGAGAGGAGTGCTGGAGAAATAGCCATTGCTCTGCCAAAAGTGATCAAGTGCAAAGGAAATGAAAATGCATGGGATAGATTTCAATGAAAACCTAGATATAAGGTTTCAGAAGTCGAAACGGCAAACTCTGCCCGACTAAAAGCGAAACATCGAATTCTATTCGATGAAAAATCTAAAATGAAATACATTTCGTCGATCTCAGGTCAACGAAAATTTTGCGAAAAGAATAAAATTTCATCGATCTCGATTCGACAAAAATAATTTGAAACAAATTCTTCGATCTCTATTCGACGAAAGTTTCTAAAGGAGGGTTCGTCAATTTCAGTTCGACGAAAATTCCATGAAAAGTTCATAGATCGTCAATCTCCGTTCGACGAAAGGTTACCAGTTCATTGATCACAGAACAAAAATTAAATTAAAGAGTCTCCATTGATCATGCCCAGCTAATTTATAAAGAAAATATGTTTCTTTTCATCTAAGGGTTTAATGAAAATGTCTGCCCTTTGTAAATCAGTAGAAATAAAGACAAGTTTAGTTTTATTTTTGTCTACATTATCTCTAAGAAAATGATGTCTAATCTCTATATGCTTAGTTCTACTATGAAGTACTGGATTTTGTTCAATTGAAATGGCACTGGTATTATCATAAAAGATAGTTGAATTATTTAAGTTGATACCATAATCCATGAGCTGATTTTGAATCCACAAAATTTGTGAGCAGCAACTAACAGTTGCAATGTATTCAGCTTCAGCAGTTGATGTGGACACAGAAGTTTGCTTTTTGTAAAACCATGACACAAGCCTATCACCAAGGAACTGACAAGTTCCTGATGTCCTTTTTTTATCAACTCTACATCCAGCATAGTGAGCATTTGAGAATCCAGTTAATTAAAATTCTGACTCTGTTAGATACAAAAGCCCTAGATTTTGATAACCCTTTATATATCTCAAAATTCTTTTTACTAAAATTAGGTGAGATTCTTTGGAAATTATTTGAAACCTAGCACAAATACATGTACAAACATGATATCAGGCCTACTTGCTATTAAATATAAAAGTGACCCAATGATGGCTCTATATATTTTCTGATCAACAGGCTTGCCCTATTCATCATTATCAATAACAGAATTGGAGGGCATGGGTGTTTTCATTGCTTAGGCATCAGACATCCCAAATCTTTTAATAAGCTCTTTACCTTATTTGGATTGGGATATAAAGATACCATCAGGGGATTGCTTCACTTGGAGACCAAGGAAGTAGGATACTTCACCCATGCTACTCATTTCAAACTTTTAATGCATCAGGTTAGAAAACCTTTTGCAAAGTTTGAAATCAGTAGTGTAACATCCCAATGTTACTTCTAGACCCCTAACTTAGATTTGGGTTAGGCATGGGGAGGGTGTTAGGGTATTAGCTAGGTTTGACCCTAGGTGGTGGGGTGTAGCCAAGTGGGGCCCACCTTAGGACCAAAGTCAAACTAGGTCAAACTAGCCTAAATAGGAACCCTAGCCACACCATGACCCCACCACATGGCCTTAACCCTAAATACAATCTAAGTGGACCTAGGCCATGCCACTAGGTCAACATTTTGACTCTAGTTGACCCAAGTCAACTTTGAGCCTAAAGTGGTCAAACCCACATTCATAAGCCCAATTAGCCTAAGTAGGGCACCCCCTTGACCCAACCCAAGTTGGGTAGTGCCATTGGGCTCATGACCAATAAGTGGGGTCAGCCCACTCACCATGTTGACCAAATCAACTCCCCAAGTCAACAAGTCAACTATTTGACCTAAAGGTGAAAATGTGAGCCCAAGCCATTTCCCATGGGCCAAGCCCACCAAACTAGACCCATGACCAGCCAAGTGGACAAGGACAGCCACTAACCCGAAAAATTAGGAGAGAGATTACATGCAAAAGGGTATTTTGGAGAAACCACCAAAAAGAGGAGAGAGAAATGGGGAAGTGATGAAAAGAAGCCATGTGGCCTTCACTCCTCAGCCCATAAGCATGCTGGCTGACCTCCCCTATTCATTTCAGAGGATTTAGAGGCATGACAGCCACTTGGCACCATGGGTGAAGCATCCAAAGCTTCACCCCGAGCTCACCTCGGGCATATCTCCCTATACAGCCACTCCAGGCCAAATCCAAGCCCACCATCAGCTTCAGAAGGTCGAGAGGAGTGGAAATCGAGTCCTGGAGCATAGAAATCGGTGGAGAATCGAGTTTTTGGCAAGGAGATCGCCGGAGCTTGCTCGGCCATGGCAACCGCAGCCACACTCGCCACCAACCTCCGATCAAGGTCCGTTTCGCCACCCGTCTACCCGTACTAGCTTCCTAGATCAATTAGGGGAGATATCGGGCTCAATTGAGCCCGATGCCATGAGAGAAAATCTTGATTTTTCCGAGAAATTCATCCCGCTCGGGATCGCCGGCGCCGCCACCTCCCGCCGCCTAGTCGCCGGCAAAGGCCGGCCACCACCACCGTGAAGGTGTAGGCACAGTTGGCCGGCTATGGCGCCGCCTCAGTCGGCCGGAAACAGCCCCGCAAAATGGCCCAGCGCGAATCAATCCCAGCCGTTGGCTGGAGGTAGGGGATGAACCGATTCCGTCCATTACTGCTTTAAGATTCGTGCTCATCCATAATAATGTTATAATATAAACCATATAAATATATCTTATCTGTCACACTTTTACAGTTAGATTGCATGTGACATTTAGGGCACTTAGAGGCTCCAACAGAACTTGGCCCCTGAATAAAAAACATAGACATTTGTGTTAACTTTAATTTGATTCCATAAACATTAATTTTGGTCCAGTGGTCTGTCCTGTAGGGCATTTCTCCTAGGACTGGTCCTAGGCAAGGGCAGATCTTAATTTGAGTGCCCATGCTAAACCAGTGATCCACATGGCCTGAAATTTTGGGCATGTGCATGTCTAGGGCATATCTAGCCCCTAAAAAAAATTGGGAATTTTTGGGATAACTTTTCCTATAGTTTTTACAATAATATCAAAATGTAAATTAATGAAATAATTGGAGTTATATACATCCAAATTGTCCCAAATTTTGGTGGAACCCTCTCATGGGTATATTAGACCCATGGTTAAAATTTGGGCTAAATTGATGCACTGCATGTTGAGGAATCTCACTTGCATGTTTGAGAAATAATATTTGGCTTGGGCTGCAAATAGCAATTTTGCAGAATTTCAAATGGCTGTCCAAGCCAAACCAGAAACCCCCTTGACCTGAGATTTTGGTCAGTGGTATAATTAGGGCATACTTAGGCCCTGCCCAAAAATGGGCTTGATTGGAAAATAAAATATGGGGAAATTACCAAAATAACCCTAGGGCTTAACTAGGTGATTCTTGGAGTTAGCTAACTCCAAATGGCCCCAAATTTTGGTGGCTGGCCCTTGGGGACCATATAGACCAGTGGTAGAAATTTCTCTGAAATTGGAACAAGTCATGTTGGGAAAGACCCACATGCAAGGATTGAACTACTTAGGCTCGGGGTGCATTTAGCCAAAAAAATGATATACTAAGTATTCAGCCTAGTTGAGGCATGCAAAATCATGGAATTTATTCCAGTGATTAATTAGGGCATAAACCACCCCTAGAATTAATTATGGGATTTTTGGGATCAAAAATCCCATTATTTGGAATTTTCAAAACATAGGTCCTTTTTGAAAATAAATTGGAAAAATAGATTTTGATAAAAAGGAAATTCCCAAATTCAGTCAAGTCAAAGAATGATGTTTAATTTGACTTAGGAAAATTTTATACCTCTGTTTGAGATCTATTGGAGCAAAAACCTTGAAATTACCATTTTACCCTTTTTGTATTTAATTATTATTTGGTGGAATTTCTTGTTGGAAAATTGTAGAAATATTTCTATAGTTGTATAATTGTGATATTAGCCTTGTGGAATTATTTCAGAATTTTTGGATGCACTTTCAATTATTGAGGTAGCTTAATGGCATTTTGGTAATTAATTAAGAATGGAATTTGATAGGTCACTACAGTGTAGAATTTGATGAAACTCTTCCATTAGTCATAAAGTAGTGATATATATTCTCAGTAATTTTCTTGGAATTTTGGTTAGTATATTTCTTATACTTCATTTGGAAAATGATAAATATGTAGAATCTATATTAATTATGGGATAAATAGAAATATAAAAATGGAAATTATGAGATCTTGTAGACAGTAATATTTTACTCTTTTGCAACTCAGGAAAATTCCCTTAGGTCAGTAGATTTTAATTGATACCACTTCATGTGTAAAATGACCTAGGGAATGATTTAAAGGATTTAATTAAAGACCTTAATGACCTAGGAAAATTTTGGGAATCAATACATTTATTTAATTAGTCCATACCACCCTAGGATAAATATTTGGAGTCTGTTGGCCCAAGGATTTAGAAGTTCGATTTCGGGATGGTATTAGATCATGGGCTGCGCATAGTAAAATTAGATTATACCTTAGAATCACCAGGGGATAGATCGACAATTGAGCTAGTGAATGTGGTTGGAAATATAACCCTGGTGGTTAGTGTCGTCTTAGTGACGAGAGTAAGAAGTGCAAATCTTTGGGTAACCGATAGAGTGGAGGCCGACGGAAGACCGTCGCCCTTCCATTAATGATAACTTAAGTCATTAGGTTAGTCCTAAAGTAACAATGAGAGTTGATAGTGGATCTTGGGTAGACATCAACTAAAAGTAATTATCCTTGCGAAAGGGAACTTTGGGCTTGTCATCCCATCTTGGTTCCTAGTGCCTTCGAGACCCCTTCAATGGGCATACCTTGGGCAGTCCTGGGATTAACCCCTAAATCACTAAGTATAATAACCGATAGACAAGAGTAGCCTAATAGGCTATGTAAAACTGCACTTGTTCTTATCACGGTGCCGGTTTGGAGAGACTTGGAGTCTGTTGACTACTTGCTCGCCCGCGTCGGTTTGAAAGGAATTGGTATGTCTATATGCTCACCCGTGCCGGGTTGGAGAGACTTGGAGTCCGTTGATTATTTGCTCACCTGTTTCATAAGGTTGGAGGGATACAAGTAATGAGCTCATCCTAACCGGGTTGGAGGGATACGAGTGGCTTGCTCACCTGTTTCATAAGGTTGGAGGGATACAAGCACTTTCCCACCCAAATGGGATTGGAGGGAATGTGTTAGCAATATCAATACGAGCAGGAAGCTCAGATTAATACCTTGCATGTGCATAAAGTTAGTGGCGAGTCAGGCGGGACTGGCCAGTCGATGCACCGATGGCAGTACGATGACTCGGGCGAGGAATACGGGTGGAGGGGCCAGTATGCTATATATATAATACTGCGGAATCCCCGAAGACGTACACTCGACCTACAAGACTGACGGGTAGTCAGCAAAATACGTACGCAAGACTCTAGAGTGCACCTGGGACGTGTACAGAGGCGTATGAGAGGGGTCTAGGTCTGGTAGTGCTTATACCCACCTAGAAGTGGAGAGCCCGCTCCACTGTTGCCGTAGCCACAACGGTAGTTCCCGAGAGTGATGCAAGATCTCAAAAAGAGGGAACTAAAGGTTTGTGATCACGGAGTCGTGTGTGTGTGTTGCACTTGCCTGCTACATAAATTGCATCATAAACATTCATACATATTAGGGCATACGCAATCATAGATCCTTATCATATAAATTAGTATGGGCTCTTTTATATGATAAGTTACAATTCCTGGAAACCTTAACTTATAAATTTGTATGGGCATTTTTATAAGTTAAGGTACGTCTGTGATGGTAGATAGTTTACTTTTCAGTACTTACTTTCCTGATCTTACTTTCAGTTCTTTTTTTTACAGTACTGTTTTACTTACTTGTACTACTTACTTAGAACTGCTAGAGTAGGATAACTATACTTATTACAACTGTTAGTATACTCTTGTCACCTGCTTCCACCTTTGCTACCCCTTGTTGTCCTCCGCTTCTTCCTCCCGCTCGGTGCCTAAGAGCGACGGGGCGAGGTGTGGAGGAAACGACTTAGTCTTTTTGACTAATGGTCGGTGACCATACTATTTTTAGGAGCTCGAGGAGATGGACCAGCACGACGAGGAGGCAGGACTTGAGGAGCAGATGCCGACTACCACTACTGGAGCACAGGTTCAGACGTGATGATTTGAGATGATAGATTCCGCTGCTATTAGATTGAGAGAGTGTGTGATTTGATATTGATGTACTGGGCATATGCCCTTATTACACTCTTTTGTTGTACTCATTGTGGACTATATTTATGTACTCATCATTTCTTTTATATGATATGTACTCTGTGGCTGTGGACTTATGTAGTTTTGTTTACTATATACCTTGCTTCTGTTTCTCATATTGGCCGAACAGGTTATGATCGCACTAGCCGGCAGGATCGGCGTCTTGCGGTGTCGACTAACCCGTGAGTTAGTGTCACCGTAAGGCGGCGGTTCTGGGCATAAGATCAGGGCTCCCTTGGTAAGGGGGAGGATCTTACAAACTGGTATCACTTGAACAAACGATCATATGAGAAAGAAGTCCACAACACTGGAACACCCCGCTCGAGCATTAGTTTGCGGACAAACTATGCAGCGGAAGCAATGGTGTGCCCATGTGTAAAAAGTCACATAAAACAGTCCATTAGGCAATGAGTTAGGTCAATCCAACTAGGACACCACCCTAGTATGACTTACCAAGAGGATTTTGTGTCGTACCTTAGGCCAAAGATCGACTGCAAGTGTAGATTAGTTACGATACATGGATAACCAAGTCGATTAAAGAAAGATCTAAATACCAGAGTCCCTACTTAAGGCTTAAACCTCGGTGTTCCTAAGTCGCATATCGAATGATGTTGCCAATTCTTACTCAAACTGATAAGGACCACCTCGAGAAGAATTAATGCATAAGCTTAATAATGGATCAGTAGGGTACTCGTAAGTTTAATCCTAGTACCGATGACTGGATTACGCAAGACAATCACGGTGATAAATACCAAAGATCGAATAAGAATTCAAATTCTAGAAGAGACACTTCCTAGTTGGTCACATGTTGACCTTGAGCAGATTGTCGTATGGTAACCTTGAAGGCCTAAGGTAGATAACATATCAATTAAAGTGGAAATCCATGCCAAAGATTGTTAGCCCTAAGGATTAAGGCATGTACAAGATGACTACATTGTGAATGTCAAAGGAAAATTAACCAAAATATATAGGGGCTTAACCTTTTGTTTATAGGGCTATATTGATAACAACCCGAATTTTTCTAAGCCTTTCTCATTAAGCATGTGTCGCAAGCATAGTGATCTAAAAACTTGACATATACAAAGGTCACTCAAGTAAAGATGAGAATTGTATATACATGACCAGTATGATGATCAAATCCTCCCCGGAAGGTTAGGACTCTCGAAGAACTTCACCCTACTTATTAATCTTAAACAGCATAGACTGTTAACGACAAGTTGGTAACACAATAAATTCACGAGTGAAATAGGAAAGTAGAATGTTTCGAGAATGGCTTTTCACTCTCATAAGTACCCCAAGACCATAGGGGTAAGTGAAGGAGGAGGATAACAAATTTAGTTCTATGAAAGATGCATAAACACTGGCATAGTGATGAATACATATGACCTTGAAGCTAGGGAAGGCCGTATAAAACTTCAAGAGATTTTCCCAATTTCGAGTTTAAGGAAGTAAGTACCCACTTATATCATAGTCTAATGAACACTCGCGATTTCCTTAATACAGACACAATGTAAATCATTACACATACACATGAAATCGGAACAACTCACGATCAAAAGACCGAATTAGAATCGGTATGGGTTGTAGAGGATGTACAAACAATCAAGGTGAGTCTTGATTACCGCATCAACAAGCACGTTTCAAGGACACTCTAAACACCTTTACCCAACCAATGTAACACGTGATTAAAGGACTCAGATGTACCGCGAGGGAAAATAATGTGAAACGATAATTCGAAGTATCTGAATAATTACGTCTACAACAATTGGTGTACCATAACCCTAGAAATTTTTTTTTAAATCAAGGAAGAATCATCTAAATTTGGAAGAAGTATAAGCATGATGACAGATCACTATTACCCGTAACTACGTAACATACCCAAGTCATCAATTGGAAACATACAGATTGTGATAAAGTAACGTTAAGGTAATATGAAGGAGTGATTGTAAATCTTAACTAATTATATGAGAAGAGCCATAAAGGGAAAGCTCAAAAATGTTGAATAAAATTTTGTTTAGGACTTTGAGGGTATGATGACCCCAGAAATTTAAAAGCAAGTGAAAAGCATTACCGATTCAGAAAGGGTAAATTATAGGAATGATCCTTTGGATGTGTTCCGACGATCACAAGGGGCAAAACAATGCGTTCGATGATATAACACCTACCTTCGGAAAGACACAGGATATCAAAACAACTCCTGATTAGGAACATGTCGTTATTATCAGAAATCAGAATGAAAATGTTCAATGAATTAATAATCGCCCTCAAAAGGTTCGGGATTTCAATATCAACCCATGGTTAAGGATATGCTATTATCCTTAGAATCGAGTGTTATAATAATCCAGAAGGCTTGACCGTGAGTAGGCAATATGAGCATACCCTACGCACAAGGAAAACAAATAAGTTTCAGCATTGCCTATATCAGATAGTGCAAGGTATGATAGTCTCTACCAGGACATAATAATTTTGAGGATTAAGTTTACACAGGCTCGAGCTAACCTCGTAAGTATAAAAGCTCTAGTTAGGTATTCCCCCATGCGGGTCAATTAAGTTGGCCATATATAGGAGAATTACTATGAGCGTACCAAATTGAAACTTCAAGCACATAAAGGGTTAAATTGTCAAGGCATGACATTTACAAAGGTAACGACTCAACGAATTGAAATATGGTCAATGATTAGTTATAGCATACGCATAGGCATGATCTATTGGTTACAGGTACATCAAGAACCATGGCAGACCGTTGTTAACACCATGACCACCGTAAGGAAATCGATGACAATGAAGAAAATCAAAATTTTGATTGTTATCAAAGGTACAGTAAAATATTCGAGAACAAATGAATGCTTATTAAGATCGATCGATGAAGAAGTCAAGTGCTTCAATTTTGAAAATATGCACTTATAATTTATGGGTTAGATTGAACATGAAAAACGACCGAGGGTCAAAAACTCGTTACCAACGTTCATATTGATAGTAAACGTTTCAGTTATAGGATGAGCCAAGGTTGTACACGTATATATGACCCTTGATCATGATAGCACTAAGAACCAGGATACACACGTGGTAACATTATAATCACCAATGGGAGATCTCATGACAATGATATATAGATCTTGACTATCAAGGGCATATACAAAGGTAATCGGTGCTCAATAAGATTTCCTTTTTGCTAAATCGAAAGTGTATCAGATCTCACCATACCTGAGAAGATACGCTCATAAATTCATGGATTAGTCTATATGTGAAAAGTGATCGAGAGTCGCTGGTACGAACATCAATATCCATACTGATCGCTTGATGTATGCTCGAAAGGTGAACACACTACGAACCATATATTACTACTTGGATAGAGATTGTGATGAGTCTTGAAGTTAGGAGAAATAAAATGATGATCTTTTCATCACATCAGGATCTCGGGAGTTGATTTACTGCTATACATAATAATGTTGGTCTAATGTATAGGATATCTGGGGATGATTGTAAGTCCATGTTGAATTATAAGTGAAAACCTAGGTGGATCGGAATGGAAAAGATTCCTACTTATGAAATTGTTGATTTACGAGCACTTAGTGATTATGGCTCGTAAGGCTACAATCCAAGGAGTGGTTAATGCTTATTTTGATCATAAAATGTCGAGGGACTTGAAAACGTGTCCTCACAATATGAGTAGCCCAAAATATGAGGGAAGTGCATTCGGAAGAGGGTTGTCACCTCTAATGAGTTTTTATGATTCCTGCAATTAGAACCCCGTAGACCCGAACTTAAATTTCGGGGACGAAATTATTTTTTTTGTTTATAGGATTTGTAACATCCCAATGTTACTTCTAGACCCCTAACTTAGATTTGGGTTAGGCATGGGGAGGGTGTTAGGGTATTAGCTAGGTTTGACCCTAGGTGGTGGGGTGTAGCCAAGTGGGGCCCACCTTAGGATCAAAGTCAAACTAGGTCAAACTAGCCTAAATAGGAACCCTAGCCACACCATGACCCCACCACATGGCCTTAACCCTAAATACAATCTAAGTGGACCTAGGCCATGCCACTAGGTCAACATTTTGACTCTAGTTGACCCAAGTCAACTTTGAGCCTAAAGTGGTCAAACCCACATTCATGAGCCCAATTAGCCTAAGTAGGGCACCCACTTGACCCAACCCAAGTTGGATAGTGCCATTGGGCTCATGACCAACAAGTGGGGTCAGCCCACTCACCATGTTGACCAAGTCAACTCCCCAAGTCAACAAGTCAACTATTTGACCTAAAGGTGAAAATGTGAGCCCAAGCCATTTCCCATGGGCCAAGCCCACCAAACTTGACCCATGACCAGCCAAGTGGACAAGGACAGCCACTAACCCCAAAAATTAGGAGAGAGATTACATGCAAAAGGGTATTTTGGAGAAACCACCAAAAAGAGGAGAGAGAAATGGGGAAGTGATGAAAAGAAGCCATGTGGCCTTCACTCCTCAGCCCATAAGCATGCTGGCCGACCTCCCCTATTCATTTCAGAGGATTTAGAGGCATGACAGCCACTTGGCACCATGGGTGAAGCATCCAAAGCTTCACCCCGAGCTCACCTCGGGCATATCTCCCTATACAGCCACTCCAGGCCAAATCCAAGCCCACCATCAGCTTCAGAAGGTCGAGAGGAGTGGAAATCGAGTCCTGGAGCATAGCAATCGGTGGAGAATCGAGTTTTTGGCAAGGAGATCGCCGGAGCTTGCTCGGCCATGGCAACCGCCGCCACACTCGCCACCAACCTCCGATCAAGGTCCGTTTCGCTACCCCTCTACCCGTACTAGCTTCCTAGATCAATTAGGGGAGATATCGGGCTCAATTGAGCCCGATGCCATGAGAGAAAATCTTGATTTTTCCGAGAAATTCATCCCGCTCGGGATCGCCGGCGCCGCCACCTCCCGCCGCCTAGTCGCCGGCAAAGGCCGGCCACCACCACCGTGAAGGTGTAGGCACAGTTGGTCGGCCATGGCGCCGCCTCAGCCGGCCGGAAACAGCCCCGCAAAATGGCCCAGCGCGAATCAATCCCAGCCGTTGGCTGGAGGTAGGGGATGAACCGATTCCGTCTGTTGGGTACATTGGAAAATGTGTACATGATTTGAAGAAGCCCAACCTAGCTCAATGATATACATCAAGGTGTATTTGATGTTGTTTTAAGTTGACATGTGCAGGTGAAGAATTGATAAAGTATGCAGAAAAATTCTAAGTCCAAGTGTCGACACAGAGGAAGCAGTGTCGACACACAGAAGAAAAGTGTCGACACAACACTGGGAAGCAGTGTCGACACATAGCAGTTAGTCTACAACTACACTGGGAAAAAGTGTCGACACAGAAGAAGTAAGTCGACACATCACTGGGAATTTGTGTCGACACAGAAGAAAAGAGTCGACACAACTCTGGGAATTTGTGTCGACACAGAAGAAAAGCGTCGACCTCAACATTGGGAGAATGTGTCGACACAAAAGAATATAGTCGATCTCAAGATTGTCGACATCAGCTGAATGTGTCGACACAGAAGAAAATAGTCGACCTCAAGTTTGTCGACACCAGCAGAATGTGTCGACACATTGTGATTAAGTCGACACATTAAAGCAGAATGTGTCGACACCTGAAGGCTAAGTCGACACTTACTAAGTTATAATTCTACAACAACTGTGTCGACACACAGGACTTGTGTCGACACACTGAAGAGTTAAGACCAAGTTATTTTCAGAAGAAGCTGTGTCGACTCAAAGGCAACTTAGTCGACATCACTGAAGACTGTGTCGACACCAAAGTCAATTGTGTCGACACAGATAGATAGATGGTCTCGACACTTTCTGACAGACTGTTTCAACAACTTGTGGTTCAAGACTAAGGCACAGGACTTGTTTGAAGACTTGACAGCTGTGGGTTATCACCGGTTGACTGAAGCTGTCAGACTTGTCAGAAAACGGTTAGAAACCGGATCAGCCGGTTACCATGAAAAATTTCTATAAATAGACTGATTCAGAAGGAGAACATAACCATAACAGATAGTCCTTTTTGAATAACTTTGAATCAAAAAGGAAGAGAAGGATCACAATCCAATTCATTTAAAGAAAGTGCTAGTCACTTAAGAAGATCTTCTCCGGGAGATCTAAGAAGACTATCTAAGGATAGATCTAAGAAGAGTTCTAATCAGAATTCAGAAGAATCTTTCAAAGTGCTGGATAGAGAGAGGTCAAGCCAGAATTAGAAGAAGAAGAAAGAAACCCCCAGTGGATTCTCAAGAAGCTGTTTGGAATCAACTCAGCTAAGTACATTTTCAAGAAGCTTTGAAGAAGGCTCAGATACAGTTGATTGCATCAGCTGATCAAGAATTGTCTTGGCCTTTTCTCTCTCAACTTTGGCAAGACAGTTTAATAATCTTTTCTATATTTCTGTAGGATCTGTTTACACAGATCTGAGTTGTAAGCCTATGTTATAAAGGCTGAGTGTAGGAGTGTTGAACTCTGAGTGGTAGGGCTGTTTTCCTGAGTGTAGGAGAAGGATATTCTCTGAGTTGTAGGCCTTGGGGCAAGGCTGAGGTAGGGCAGTTGTGCCTGAGTTGTAGGAACCAGTTGGGTTCTGAGTTGTAGGATCTGTTGATCTGAGATAAGTGGAAGTTTGGCCGAATCTAGCATACTGCTAGATAGGTGAAGGGGGAAAGTGGATGTACCCAAACCTTGGGGAACCACTATAAAACATTGTGCAATCTGTGATGTTTTATTTTCTGTGATTGCTGTGTAAATTGTGTTAGCTATTAAATTGAATTCTGCCTAGAAGTTTTTATAAGAGAAGCAGAACCTATTCACCCCCCCCCCCTCTAGGTGTTTAGGCTGCCTTGAAAGTTAAACTATCAAGTGGTATCAGAGGGAGGTTCCTCAAAAAGGACTTAACAGTCTGAGGTAGATCTGAAAGGCAGATTCAAGATTCAAGAAGATGGGTTCTGGAGAGAATCATAAGGAGCTAGGGTCTATGAAATTACCCATATGCAAGAAGGAAATCTTTGGGATCTGGAAAGAGAGAGTCAGATTGTTTATGGAAGCATCTGACCCAAGGATTTACATCACAGTACAGGAAGGGCCCTTCACTCCAATGAAGATATCTGTTCTTGATGCAAATATCCAAATACCAAAGACTTATTCAGAAATGACCAAGGATGAAATCATCTTGGCAACCATGGATAAAAGGGCACAGAACATCATTGTCAGTGCCATAGATGATTCAACATTTCAGAATCTGATTCACTGCAAGACCTCCAAGGAGATGTGGGACACATTGATTGTATACATGGAGGGATCTGAAGAAGTAAGGCTGGATAGAAAGTCTATGCTAAATCAGGAGTATGAAAGCTTTAGACAAGGAAAATCTGATAGCATAACTGAGTGCTATAAGAAATTCTATAGAATTGTGAATGAGCTAATATCCTATGGAAGAGTCTTCAGTACCTATGAACTGAATGACAAATTCTTAAGATCCTTATCAAAGGATTGGGATATAAAGATCTGTGCCATAAGAGAAGTGGCTAAATTGGCAGAGATATCTCCTCCAACCCTGTTTGGAAAGTTGCTATCCTATGAAATGCAACTTATGGTAAGGAAGGAGGAGGAAAGAAACTCAAGAGGAGAGCATAGAGAAAAGACTGTGGCATTTAATGCTGAAGCCACCAGAAAGAATAGGAGGAAATCACCATCTCCTCCTAAAGAAGTTGAAGAAGATAGTTCTGAAAATTCAGATAAGGGTTCAGTTAGCTGTGATTCAGATGCAGACTTTGCTGCATTCACTAGACAATTCCAAAGATTCTTGAAAAAGAAGCAATGGAAGTCTAGGCCTTCCACATCACAGCAAGTTGATGACTATTATCAGAAGAGAAGGTCATCAAGGAAAGAGAAAAGCAGATCAAAGCCCAGCAAAGCCACTACTTCAAAGATTGTCTGCTATTGTTGCAATAGGCCTGGACATGTAGTGGCTGATTGTCCTGACAAAAGGAAGGAATCTTCAGAAAAGAAGAAGACTTATCAGAAAGGCAAGAAGGAGAAATCCTTTGTAGCAAAGAAAGATAAAAGTCTGTCAGACCAGTCAACTTCAGAATCAGGATCTGAAGCTGAAGCATATATTGGACTATATGCTGCATCTGAGGAAGAGGAGTTTATGCAGTTGCTAGACTCCATCAATGAACATCAATGCATGGGTTTGATGACAAGATCAGAAGAGGACATATGCCAGAATCAGTCTGGTCCTAATGAGGTAAATTGTTCTTCCTGTACATCTGTTTGTAGTACAAGTGAAGAATCAGCTACATCTGCATCAAGTGATGAAGATGCATCTGGATCTGAAGGAGATGTCTATCAATTGATAGACAAGTATGGGGACTTGTTGCAGGCCCTTAAGAAAAGCAAGAACCTGGTTAAAACACAGGCTCAGGAAATTGCTGAACTAAGGGTAGCAACAGATGAGTTAGAAAAAGTCCTTGATCAAAAATTAAATGAAATTGCCAAGCTGAAGAATATAACTATTATTCAGATGGGCACAATTAATTATATTAATGATCAAGTAAAGAGTCTGGAGGCCAGACTTAGAATTTAAAGGGATTTAGTGGCTAGTTACTCTAAGCCAAAATCTGTCTTACCCTTGATAGATGAATTTGTCACTCAGAAGGGTAAGGCTGGATTAGGATTTAAAGGTAACCCCAGGGCTGGCAGATTCAAGAGGAAAGGCAAAGTCCCTATTCAGCCACTAAACCTTTCAGTCCCCATAAGGTTTAGTAAGGAGAAAGTGCCTTCTAACATATATGATCATGAAGACATTCAAGGTCATATTAAGACAAATGTTCTGAAGAACAAGGGTGTTAAGGCAAGCAGGCCTACCTATGGTCATAAACCAAATGGTTTTAAGAAATCAGTAGGTGAAGTAGCAACAGCACCAGCAATGAACAGAAATTCTACTGACAAGGATGTATCTAGATCTAGATACAATAAGTTTGAATGTTGGTGCTGTGGCAAGAGGGGCCATTTTGCATTGGACTGCTGGTATAACACAAGTGTTATAAAGAATAAGAGTCTACCTGTTAGAAGAGGTTATGATAACTTTATTAATGCTAACCTGAACCAAGGACCCAAGACTTACTTGGGTTCTAAGGGTAAGTAATTCTGTATTGCAGGGGAATCCAAGTAACCATGCCCCTATATGGTACTTGGATAGTGGTTGTTCCAGGCAGATGACTGGAACAAAGGGGCTGCTGAAGGAGTATTCATCTGTCAAAGATGGACATAAAGTGATCTTTGGTGGATCTGAAAAAGGAGTCATCAAAGGGTTTGGTAACATTTCTTCTAACCTAATTACTATCACCCAAGTGGCCTATGTAAAAGGTTTGAAACATAATCTAATAAGCATAAGCCAGTTGAGTGATCTAGGATATGACATTTCATTTGGTAAGGATGGATGTCATATCAAAAGGTCAAGTGATCAAGAGATCATTTTGACTGGGTATAGGAAGAGAAATGTATATTGCCTTAATTTTGAATGTGAAAATAAGGCTTCCCCCATTTGTCTTGTAGCTGATGACAATGCTTCCAATTGTGTTAAGTGGCACAAGAGATTGGCTCATCTAAACTACAAGACAATTGGCCAACTCATTAATAAAGAACTAGTGAGGAATGGGCCTCAAGTTAAGTGTATAAAGGAAGGGGTATGCTCAGCTTGTCAAAAGGGCAAGCAGACAAAATCCTCATTTCAAAGCCTTGAAAACAAGGATTCTGTGAGGTTCTTATACCTCTTGCATATGGATCTTTTTGGTCCTATGCCAGTTCATAGTCTAGGTAGGAAGGTCTACACTTTTGTGGTTGTAGATGACTATTCTAGATTTACATGGGTGTTCTTTCTAAGACAAAAATCTGAAACCCCAAGTGTACTACTTAATTTTGTAAAGCAAATTCAGAATGAACTAAATAGTACAGTGGTCAAAATCAGAAGTGATCATGGTACTGAGTTTTATTCTGAAAGCATAACAAATTTGTGTAAAGACTTTGGGATTTTCCAAGAGTTCTCCTCACCAAGAACACCTCAGCAAAATGGAATTGCTGAAAGAAAGAATAGAACATTAATTGAAGCTGGTAGAACTCTATTGAGTGACACCTCTCTCCCAGAATATTTTTGGGCTGAGGCAGTTAACACTGCTTGTCATGTCATCAATAGGGCTTCTATCACCAAAAGCCACAGAAAGACTCCCTATGAGATTGTGAAAGGCAGAAAACCAAATCTATCCTATTTCAGGATCTTTGGTTGCAAGTGCTATATACTTAACAATGGCAAGTCATATTTGACTAAGTTTGCTGCCAAATCCCAGGATGGGATATTTGTTGGGTACAGCACAAATAGTAAGGCCTATAGAGTCTTTAACTTAACTACTCAAGTTGTTGAAGAATCTGTGCATGTTGTATTTGATGAAACAAGATTAATCAATAGTGAGTTGTCTTGTAGATCAAATGACTCAACAGGTATAAGCAAGAAGATGGACAAGCTCTCCATTGCTGAAGCCTCAAAGGAAGATGAAGCATTGGAAAATGAAGGCTGCTGTCCAGGGGGAGTACAAGAGATAATGGAAGCTGATGAAAACCAGGAGGCTCAGCAGAATGAAGAAGCTGGAGATGCTCAACCTGAAGGGAATCTTCCTCCAGCTATAAGATATCTGAGAGATCATCCAACTGATCAGATAATTGGTGATCTAAGACAAGGAGTGCAAACTAGAAGCAGAAATCAAAGCACAGTTTTGCATTCAAGTTTCTTGTCCCAGATGGAACCTAAGAAGTTTGAAGAAGCTATCCAAGACCAGCACTGGATTGATGCTATGCAAGAGGAGCTGAATCAATTCAGAATATGCAAAGTCTGGGAGCTGGTTCCTAAACCAAGAGGCCACAATATAATTGGCACTAAGTGGATCTATAGGAACAAGCTAGATGAGAGTGGGATAATAGTGAAGAATAAAGCAAGGTTAGTTGCAAAAGGATACAGGCAGGAAGAAGGAATTGACTTTGATCAAACCTTTGCTCCAGTAGCAAGGCTGGAGGCAATCAGAATGTTCCTTGCCTATGCAGCCTACCAAGACTTCAAAGTATACCAGATGGATGTGAAGTCAGCATTTCTGAATGGTGATCTTAAAGAAGAAGTATATGTAGAGCAGCCATCAGGTTTTATAGATTCTCTTAAACCTGATTATGTGTATAAGCTTAGGAAAGCTTTGTATGGGTTAAAACAAGCTCCAAGGGCTTGGTATGAAACCCTATCTACCTTCCTCATTGAGAATAAATTCTCAAGAGGAAAGATAGACAAAACTCTATTCCTTAGGGAATCCAAAGGAAAGATCATCTTAGTCCAGATCTATGTTGATGACATAATCTTTGGATCTACTGAAAACAACCTTTGTAAAAAGTTTGCCAAACTTATGCAAGGGAAAGTTTGAGATGAGCAGTATGGGAGAACTTAAGTTCTTCTTGGGACTCCAAGTAAGACAGACTGATGATGGATTGTCCATATCCCAGTCTAAGTTCACCAAAGAATTAATTAAGAAGTATGGTATGGAGTCATCCTCCACCATGAGAACTCCTATGGGAACTAGTATGCCTATATGCAAAGATGAGACAGGTAAACCTGTTGATGAATCATTGTATAGAGGAATAGTTGGGTCTCTACTATATCTCACTGCTAGTAGACCTGACATTATGTATGCAACATGTGTTTGTGCTAGGTACCAAGCCTGCCCTAAAGAATCTCATTATACTGCAGTCAAAAGGATTCTGAGATATCTAAAGGGCACTCCTACTCTAGGTCTTTGGTACCCTAGGAATAGAGATTTTCAACTAACAGGCTATTCAGATGCAGATTTTGCAGGATGTAGAGAGGATAGAAAGAGCACTACAGGTACTTGCCAATTCCTGGGAGGAAGACTAATATCATGGAGTAGTAAGAAGCAGACCAGTGTGGCAATTTCCACAGCTGAGTCAGAGTATGTTGCTGCTGGAAGCTGCTGTGCACAGCTATTGTGGATGCAGCATCAGCTTAAGGATTATGGAATTCAGGTAAGTAGAACACCCCTTTTATGTGATTCAAAGAGTGCTATTTCTATTGCTAATAACCCAGTTTCTCATAGTAGAACTAAGCATATAGAAATCAAATACCATTTTCTTAGAGAACATGTAGAAAGAGGAGACATCTCATTGGAATTTGTAAAAACAGATTATCAAATAGCAGATGTGTTTACTAATCCTTTAGATGAAACCAAATTCAATAAATTCAAAATTGAATTAGGTATGTTAACCATTGATTAATGTATTAACAAAATCATTAACAATGCAATTGAAGTGGTATATAAATAAGTAAAGGTAATAACAACAACATAATCAAGTGTTAAAAAGGACACATTGAAGTTACAGAAATTGGCTAAGTAAGAATGTGTCGACACATTCAGTAGTAATGTGTCGACTCAGAGAAATTATGTCGACAAGTCAGAAATATTGTGTCGACACAGAGAAAATGTGTCGACACTTAAGAGTTATATTGTCGACTTAACCAGAAATATAATGTCGACTCAACCAGGAAAATGGTGTCGACACTTACAGAATATGTGTCGACACTTATCCTTAGAGTCGACACAGAATTTCTGTTTATCTAAGGTGTAGACATAACCACAAATTGGTGTCGACACATAGTAGGCTGAAGTAATGTCGAGACGGTAGAAGTTTGTGTCGACACATTCCGTCTGTGTCGACACATTTTGACTGTTTTTGGCGCCTTTTGAACTTCTTTCAACTGCGGCTATAAATAGGTCAAAATCTCATTCTGTCGACACGCTTCCAAGGTTTTCGAGACTAAAACCCTGTGTCGACAGTCTATCTTTCTCTCTTCTCTCAAGCTTTCTCGACAAAACGATGGCGCCAAGGATTGAAGATAACATCAATGAAGGGTATGAGTTGGTGCGCCAGGCCTTTGCAGAGGCGCCGCCAGATGTCCAAGGAGTTATCACCCTCCTCTCTGCGTCAGGGTTAGAATTTCTCATCTCAGAACCTACTAAAATCTGGAAGAAGGAGGTGCACGAGTTCTTTATCTCTGCATCAGTCCACTCTACTGGCCTCAAGATTAAGTCCACTGTTCAAGGGACTAAGGTGAAGATTAATCAAAGAAGTTTAAGAAAGATCTTCCAATTACAAGTAGTTGAGAATGAAGAGGAAGTTCCTATATCTAAGACAAGGGAAGCCCTTCAATGGTGTGGACTGGACTCAGGATTGAAGATTGGAGCTGCCTTCCACAGGAAGGGTATGAATCAACAAGGGAAATTCTTGTCAGAAGTAGTTGGAAAAGTAATCCTCTGCAAGACAGGTGGACATGATAGGATTTCTGCCTATATGTTCAGCCTGATGACCAGGATAGTTTTTAATATTCCTACTGATTGGTCAGGAGTGATCTTTGACAAGATCAAAGAAGGAATCAAGAAGCCTAACATGGCTAGGATCATGAGCCTGTACTTCACTAGAGTGATTCCTGAAGTGATGCAGCAACTGCAAGGGAGTAAGATTAATCATATGAGAAGAATGGATATGAGATTGTTCTCCAGGTGGGATAGGGTGCTGTCCAAGGATGTGCCTGAAGAGAGCAGGCCAGACACCCTGTGAAATCCCCTACACAAAATCAAGAATCTGAACAATTACAAGAAGACCCCCTGAGGACACAGGTTGAAGATCAGCCAGACACAACTGTTGTCCAGGAAGTGTCAACACCTGCACAGATGCAGGGGGAGCCAGTTTCCACTCCTGCTCCAAAGGTATCTACTCCTGCTCAGGTATAGGGGGAGCTAATATATTTTACTATAAAAGACATTGCTCATATTCTTATTCCTGCACAGGTTCAGGGGGAGCTGGTGTCCACTCCTACTCCAGATACTACAAATACTGAAGTGCAAGTACAAGAGGAAGCACAGTTACACTTGTCTCAAGATTTAACTGCTGCAGAAGTTACAGCTCAAATAGAATTTACTATGGAGGAGTTGTTCCCAGATATTGATACTACTGCTGATAAAGTAGGAGGTGGACCAGATATTGAGAAGTCCATAGGTATGGACATTGATCTGGAAGCTGAAGTTGAGCCACAAGTTGAGGGTGAGCCAGTGGATGTTGAAGCTGAGCAACAGACCCCTGGAACAGATACAATTCATCATCCTCAAGAAAGAATTCATGTAAATACTTCATCTGAAACAGAAACTGAAGATGCCAGGGTGGCAAAGAAAAGAAAACTTGTTGTCTTCAAGAGAAGAAGCAAGAATTATAAGCAGGCTTTACAGACCACACCTCTACAAGTATCTCCAGCCTTTGATTACAACAAATTTATGATAGATCTACAAGTCAAATTGGATGAACAAAGGTTGGCTATGGAAAAGTATGTTGATGAGAATAGCAAGTCACTTCAGTTTGACTTAGCTCAGGATATCAAGTCCATCCAGTTTCAGGTAAACATGCATAAAAAGGAAATGACAGATTGCTTCCACAAGGGTGGCAATGCTGTGGTTTATCTAGCTAAACAACAGGAGGCTATTACTACAAAAGTGGATGACATTGCCTTGAAGCAAAGTTATGTTTTGGAAAATCAGATCAGAATGAATGATAATTTAACTGAATCTCATAATGAGATCATTGAGGAGGTAAAGAAGATTGTTCCAGGTCTGCCTGCAGATAGAGCCAAAGAAAGGGAAGAATTTGATAAGAATTTTCAAGCTGCCATTGCATCTGTTAAGACTGCCATCACAACCTCTCAAAAAGATATATCTGAAAAGCTTCAAAAGTTAAAACCATTTTTCAAAGAGGGTGTGAATTATTTGGATGGCCAAATCCGATTTCAAAAGGAAGATCTAAGAGATCATGTATCTAGAGAAGCCATAAAGGGGGAGAGGATGCTAATTCATGCAGGCTCAGAGCACTCCAAATGGGTGACCAATAGCATTCGAGCCACTTTGGGATATCCCCCATTGTGTGATGATGCTATGGTAGCTGAATCAGGAATACAATCAAATCTACTTGAAGGCACTCAACCTGAGGTTGCCCAAGTCATTTACCCCCCTCCAGATTTTGACATGATTGATCAGAAGGTTCAAGGAATGTATAGTCCTCCAAAGGAGGTTACTAATATTGTCTTTGGAAAGGTTGATAAGCCTGAGGCTACTCTAAAAGAACAGCAAGATGCTCTAGTAGCAAAGAGGAAATTCAGAGAGCAGGCTGTACTGAAGCCAGATTATGAGCAGTGGAGTCCCACTTCAAGGAACATAATACTCACTGCATGGAAAGCTGTACAAGATAAAGTTCATGAGAGAGGCAAGTGGTACAATGAAATAGAATGGCAGAAGTATGAGGCAAGACAAGAAGCAATAGTTCAATTCAGAAGGAAAGCTAAGCTGGGAAGACTGCCTTCAGATGCTAAGGAGCCAAGCAAATACTTCCCAAAGCCTTTTCATTATTTTGAAAGGCAAAGGATCAAGGAAGAAGCTCAGAAGAAAGCTGATCTTAAAGGAAAGAAGATAGCTGAAGATTCAGAAGCTCCTGTGACAGCTACAATTCAATCTGGCAAAGGGATTATAATTAAAGAGCCTGATCAAGCCTGATTTTGTTTCAAGTTCTTTTATAGTGTTTTGTTATGTTATGATGTAATCATTAAATGTAAAACATTGTAATCAAACATTACCCAGTTATAAACAAAATGTTGTTTGGCATATTATAATGTGCATTCTGTGGTGAATTGTTTTTTATGTGTTGTTTATATTAAGTATTCCTGTTATGTCGTTAATCATCATTTAGTACTGTTTATAAATGGTGTATATCATTGGCTATAGGGGTTATGACTTCTCCAAATAGGGGGAGATTGTTGGGTACATTGGAAAATGTGTACCTGATTTGAAGAAGCCCAACCTAGCTCAATGATATACATCAAGGTGTATTTGATGTTGTTTTAAGTTGACATGTGCAGGTGAAGAATTGATAAAGTATGCAGAAAAATTCTAAGTCCAAGTGTCGACACAGAGGAAGCAGTGTCGACACACAGAAGAAAAGTGTCGACAAAACACTGGGAAGCAGTGTCGACACATAGCAGTTAGTCTACAACTACACTGGGAAAAAGTGTCGACACAGAAGAAGTAAGTCGACACATCACTGGGAATTTGTGTCGACACAGAAGAAAAGAGTCGACACAACTCTGGGAATTTGTGTCGACACAGAAGAAAAGCGTCGACCTCAACATTGGGAGAATGTGTCGACACAGAAGAATATAGTCGATCTCAAGATTGTCGACATCAGCTGAATGTGTCGACACAGAAGAAAATAGTCGACCTCAAGTTTGTCGACACCAGCAGAATGTGTCGACACATTGTGATTAAGTCGACACATTAAAGCAGAATGTGTCGACACCTGAAGGCTAAGTCGACACTTACTAAGTTATAATTCTACAACAACTGTGTCGACACACAGGACTTGTGTCGACACACTGAAGAGTTAAGACCAAGTTATTTTCAGAAGAAGCTGTGTCGACTCAAAGGCAACTTAGTCGACATCACTGAAGACTGTGTCGACACCAAAGTCAATTGTGTTGACACAGATAGACAGATGGTCTCGACACTTTCTGACAGACTGTTTCAACAACTTGTGGTTCAAGACTAAGGCACAGGACTTGTTTGAAGACTTGACAGCTGTGGGTTATCACCGGTTGACTGAAGCTGTCAGACTTGTCAAAAAACGGTTAGAAACCGGATCAGCCGGTTACCATGAAAAATGTCTATAAATAGACTGATTCAGAAGGAGAACATAACCATAACAGATAGTCCTTTTTGAATAACTTTGAATCAAAAAGGAAGAGAAGGATCACAATCCAATTCATTTCAAGAAAGTGCTAGTCACTTAAGAAGATCTTCTCCGGGAGATCTAAGAAGACTATCTAAGGATAGATCTAAGAAGAGTTCTAATCAGAATTCAGAAGAATCTTTCAAAGTGCTGGATAGAGAGAGGTCAAGCCAGAATTAGAAGAAGAAGAAAGAAACCCCCAGTGGATTCTCAAGAAGCTGTTTGGAATCAACTCAGCTAAGTACATTTTCAAGAAGCTTTGAAGAAGGCTCAGATACAGTTGATTGCATCAGCTGATCAAGAATTGTCTTGGCCTTTTCTCTCTCAACTTTGGCAAGACAGTTTAATAATCTTTTCTATATTTCTGTAGGATCTGTTTACACAGATCTGAGTTGTAAGCCTATGTTATAAAGGCTGAGTGTAGGAGTGTTGAACTCTGAGTGGTAGGGCTGTTTGCCTGAGTGTAGGAGAAGGATATTCTCTGAGTTGTAGGCCTTGGGGCAAGGCTGAGGTAGGGCAGTTGTGCCTGAGTTGTAGGAACCAGTTGGGTTCTGAGTTGTAGGATCTGTTGATCTGAGATAAGTGGAAGTTTGGCCGAATCTATCATACTACTAGATAGGTGAAGGGGGAAAGTGGATGTACCCAAACCTTGGGGAACCACTATAAAACATTGTGCAATCTGTGATGTTTTATTTTCTGTGATTGCTGTGTAAATTATGTTAGCTATTAAATTAAATTCTGCCTAGAAGTTTTTATAAGAGAAGCAAAACCTATTCACCCCCCCCCCTCTAGGTGTTTAGGCTGCCTTGAATGTTAAACTATCACCGTCCATTACTGCTTTAAGATTCGTGCTCATCCATAATAATGTTATAATATAAACCATATGAATATATCTTATCTGTCACACTTTTACAGTTAGATTGCATGTGACATTTAGGGCACTTACAGGCTCCAACAGAACTTGGCCCCTGAATGAAAAACATAGACATTTGTGTTAACTTTAATTTGATACCTTAAACATTAATTTTGGTCCAGTGGTCTGTCCTGTAGGGCATTTCTCCTAGGACTGATCCTAGGCAAGGGCAGATCTTAATTTGAGTGCCCATGCTAAACCAGTGATCCACATGGCCTGAAATTTTGGGCATGTGCATGTCTAGGGCATATCTAGCCCCTACCAAAAATTGGGAATTTTTGGGATAACTTTTCCTATAGTTTTTACAATAATATCAAAATGTAAATTAATGAAATAATTGGAGTTATATACATCCAAATGGTCCCAAATTTTGGTGGAACCCTCTCATGGGTATATTAGACCCATGGTTAAAATTTGGGCTAAATTGATGCACTGCATGTTGAGGAATCTCACTTGCATGTTTGAGAAATAATATTTGGCTTGGGCTGCAAATAGCAATTTTGCAGAATTTCAAATGGCTGCCCAAGCCAAACCAGAAACCCCCTTGACCTGAGATTTTGGTCAGAGGTATAATTATGGTATACTTAGGCCCTGCCCAAAAATGGGCTTGATTGGAAAATAAAATATGGGGAAATTACCAATATAACCCTAGGGCTTAACTAGGTGATTCTTGGAGTTAGCTAACTCCAAATGGCCCCAAATTTTGGTGGCTGGCCCTTGGGGACCATATAGACCAGTGGTAGAAATTTATCTGAAATTGGAACAAGTCATGTTGGGAAAGACCCACATGCAAGGATTGAACTACTTAGGCTCGGGGTGCATTTAGCCAAAAAAATGATATACTAAGTATTCAGCCTAGTTGAGGCATGCAAAATCATGGAATTTATTCCAGTGATTAATTAGGGCATAAACCACCCCTAGAATTAATTATGGGATTTTTGGGATCAAAAATCCCATTATTTGGAATTTTCAAAACATAGGTCCTTTTTGAAAATAAATTGGAAAAATAGATTTTGATAAAAAGGAAATTCCCAAATTCAGTCAAGTCAAAGAATGATGTTTTATTTGACTTAGGAAAATTTTATACCTCTGTTTGAGATCTATTGGAGCAAAAACCTTGAAATTACCATTTTACCCTTTTTGTATTTAATTATGATTTGGGGGAATTTCTTGTTGGAAAATTGTAGAAATATTTCTATAGTTTTATAATTGTGATATTAGCCTTGTGGAATTATTTCAGAATTTTTGGATGCACTTTCAATTATTGAGTTAGCTTAATGGCATTTTGGTAATTAATTAAGAATGGAATTTGATAGGTCACTACAGTGTAGAATTTGATGAAACTCTTCCATTAGTCATAAAGTAGTGATATATATTCTCAGTAATTTTCCTGGAATTTTGGTTAGTATATTTCTTATACTTCATTTGGAAAATGATAAATATGTAGAATCTATATTAATTATGGGATAAATAGAAATATAAAAATGGAAATTATGAGATCTTGTAGACAGTAATATTTTACTCTTTTGCAACTCAGGAAAATTCTCTTAGGTCAGTAGATTTTAATTGATACCACTTCATGTGTAAAATGACCTAGGGAATGATTTAAAGGATTTAATTAAAGACCTTAATGACCTAGGAAAATTATGGGAATCAATACATTCATTTAATTAGTCCATACCACCCTAGGATAAATATTTGGAGTCTGTTGGCCCTAGGATTTAGAAGTTCGATTTCGGGATGGTATTAGATCATGGGCTGCGCATAGTAAAATTAGATTATACCTTAGAATCACCAGGTGATAGATCGATAATTGAGCTAGTGGATGTGGTTGGAAATATAACCCTGGTGGTTAGTGCCGTCTTAGTGACGAGAGTAAGAAGTGCAAATCTTTGGGTAACCGATAGAGTGGAGGCCGACGGAAGACCGTCGCCCTTCCATTAATGATAACTTAAGTCATTAGGTTAGTCCTAAAGTAACAATGAGAGTTGATAGTGGATCTTGGGTAGACATCAACTAAAAGTAATTATCCTTGCGAAAGGGAACTTTGGGCTTGTCATCCCATCTTGGTTCCTAGTGCCTTCGAGACCCCTTCAATGGGCATACCTTGGGCAGTCCTGGGATTAACCCCTAAATCACTAAGTATAATAACCGGTAGACAAGAGTAGCCTAATAGGCTAGGTAAAACTGCACTTGTTCTTATCACGGTGCCGGGTTGGAGAGACTTGGAGTCTGTTGACTACTTGCTCGCCCGCGTCGGTTTGAAAGGAATTGGTATGTCTATATGCCCACCCGTGCCGGGTTGGAGAGACTTGGAGTCCGTTGATTATTTGCTCACCTGTTTCATAAGGTTGGAGGGATACAAGTAATGAGCTCATCCTAACCGGGTTGGAGGGATACGAGTGGCTTGCTCACCTGTTTCATAAGGTTGGAGGGATACAAGCACTTGCCCACCCAAATGGGATTGGAGGGAATGTGTTAGCAATATCAATACGAGCAGGAAGCTCAGATTAATACCTTGCATGTGCATAAAGTTAGTGGCGAGTCAGGCGGGACTGGCCAGTCGATGCACCGATGGCAGTACGATGACTCGGGCGAGGAATACGGGTGGAGGGGCCAGTATGATATATATATAATACTGCGGAATCCCCGAAGACGTACACTCGACCTACAAGACTGACGGGTAGTCAGCAAAATACGTACGCAAGACTCTAGAGTGCACCTGGGACGTGTACAGAGGCGTATGAGAGGGGTCTAGGTCTGGTAGTGCTTATACCCACCTAGAAGTGGAGAGCCCGCTCCATTGTTGCCGTAGCCACAACGGTAGTACCCGAGAGTGATGCAAGCTCTCAAAAAGAGGGAACTAAAGGTTTGTGATCACGGAGTCGTGTGTGTGTGTTGCACTTGCCTGCTACATAAATTGCATCATAAACATTCATACATATTAGGGCATACGCAATCATAGATCCTTATCATATAAATGAGTATGGTCTCTTTTATATGATAAGTTACAATTCCTGGAAACCTTAACTTATAAATTTGTATGGGCATTTTTATAAGTTAAGGTACGTCTGTGATGGTAGATAGTTTACTTTTCAGTACTTACTTTCCTGCTCTTACTTACAGTTCTTTTTTTTACAGTACTGTTTTACTTACTTGTACTACTTACTTAGAACTGCTAGAGTAGGATAACTATACTTATTACAACTGTTAGTATACTCTTGTCACCTGCTTCCACCATTGCTACCCCTTGTTGTCCTCCGCTTCTTCCTCCCGCTCGGTGCCTAAGAGCGACGGGGCGAGGTGTGGAGGAAACGACTTAGTCTTTTTGACTAATGGTCGGTGACCATACTATTTTTAGGAGCTGGAGGAGATGGACCAGCACGACGAGGAGGCAGGACTTGAGGAGCAGATGCCGACTACCACTACTGGAGCACAGGTTCAGACGTGATGATTTGAGATGATAGATTCCGCTGCTATTAGATTGAGAGAGTGTGTGATTTGATATTGATGTACTGGGCATATGCCCTTATTACACTCTTTTGTTGTACTCATTGTGGACTATATTTATGTACTCATCATTTCTTTTATATGATATGTACTCTGTGGCTGTGGACTTATGTAGTTTTGTTTACTATATACCTTGCTTCTGTTTCTCATATTGGCCGAACAGGTTATGATCGTACTAGCCGGCAGGATCGGCGTCTTGCGGTGTCGACTAACCCGTGAGTTAGTGTCACCGTAAGGCAGCGGTTCTGGGCATAAGATCAGGGCTCCCTTGGTAAGGGGGAGGATCTTACAAACTGGTATCACTTGAACAAACGATCATATGAGAAAGAAGTCCACAACACTGGAACACCCCGCTCGAGCATTAGTTTGCGGACAAACTATGCAGCGGAAGCAATGGTGTGCCCATGTGTAAAAAGTCACATAAAACAGTCCATTAGGCAATGAGTTAGGCCAATCCAACTAGGACACCACCCTAGTATGACTTACCAAGAGGATTTTGTGTCGTACCTTAGGCCAAAGATCGACTTCAAGTGTAGATTAGTTACGATACATGGATAACCAAGTCGATTAAAGAAAGATCTAAATACCAGAGTCCCTACTTAAGGCTTAAACCTCGGTGTTCCTAAGTCGCATATCGAATGATGTTGCCAATTCTTACTCAAACTGATAATGACCACCTCGAGAAGAATTAATGCATAAGCTTAATAATGGATCAGTAGGGTACTCGTAAGCTTAATCCTAGTACCGATGACTGGATTACGCAAGACAATCACGGTGATAAATACCAAAGATCGAATAAGAATTCAAATTCTAGAAGAGACACTTCCTAGTTGGTCACATGTTGACCTTGAGCAGATTGTCGTATGGTAACCTTGAAGGCCTAAGGTAGATAACATATCAATTAAAGTGGAAATCCATGCCAAAGATTGTTAGCCATAAGGATTAAGGCATGTACAAGATGACTACATTGTGAATGTCAAAGGAAAATTAACCAAAATATATAGGGGCTTAACCTTTTGTTTATAGGGCTATATTGATAACAACCCGAATTTTTCTAAGCCTTTCTCATTAAGCATGTGTCGCAAGCATAGTGATCTAAAAACTTGACATATTCAAAGGTCACTCAAGTAAAGATGAGAATTGTATATACATGACCAGTATGATGATCAAATCCTCCCCGGAAGGTTAGGACTCTCGAAGAACTTCACCCTACTTATTAATCTTAAACAGCATAGACTGTTAACGACAAGTTGGTAACACAATAAATTCACGAGTGAAATAGGAAAGTAGAATGTTTCGAGAATGGCTTTTCACTCTCATAAGTACCCCAAGACCATAGGGGTAAGTGAAGGAGGAGGATAACAAATTTAGTTCTGTGAAAGATGCATAAACACTGGCTTAGTGATGAATACATATGACCTTGAAGCTAGGGAAGGCCGTATAAAACTTCAAGAGATTTTCCCAATTTCGAGTTTAAGGAAGTAAGTACCCACTTATATCATAGTCTAATGAACACTCGCGATTTCCTTAATACAGACACAATGTAAATCATTACACATACACATGAAATCGGAACAACTCACGATCAAAAGACCGAATTAGAATCGGTATGGGTTGTAGAGGATGTACAAACAATCAAGGTGAGTCTTGATTACCGCATCAACAAGCACGTTTCAAGGACACTCTAAACACCTTAACCCAACCAATGTAACACGTGATTAAAGGACTCAGATGTACCGCGAGGGAAAATAATGTGAAACGATAATTCGAAGTATCTGAATAATTACGTCTACAACAATTGGTGTACCATAACCCTAGAAAATTTTTTTTAAATCAAGGAAGAATCATCTAAATTTGGAAGAAGTATAAGCATGATGACAGATCACTATTACCCGTAACTACGTAACATACCCAAGTCATCAATTGGAAACATACAGATTGTGATAAAGTAACGTCAAGGTAATATGAAGGAGTGATTGTAAATCTTAACTATTATATGAGAAGAGCCATAAAGGGAAAGCTCAAAAATGTTGAATAAAATTTTGTTTAGGACTTTGAGGGTATGATGACCCCAGAAATTTAAAAGCAAGTGAAAAGCATTACCGATTCAGAAAGGGTAAATTATAGGAATGATCCTTTGGATGTGTTCCGACGATCACAAGGGGCAAAACAATGCGTTCGATGATATAACACCTACCTTCGGAAAGACTCAGGATATCAAAACAACTCCTGATTAGGAACATGTCGTTATTATCAGAAATCAGAATGAAAATGTTCGATGAATTAATAATCGCCCTCAAAAGGTTCGGGATTTCAATATCAACCCATGGTTAAGGATATGCTATTATCCTTAGAATCGAGTGTTATAATAATCCAGAAGGCTTGACCGTGAGTAGGCAATATGAGCATACCCTACGCACAAGGAAAACAAATAAGTTTCAGCATTGCCTATATCAGATAGTGCAAGGTATGATAGTCTCTACCAGGACATAATAATTTTGAGGATTAAGTTTACACAGGCTCGAGCTAACCTCGTAAGTATAAAAGCTCTAGTTAGGTATTCCCCCATGCGGGTCAATTAAGTTGGCCATATATAGGAGAATTACTATGAGCGTACCAAATTGAAACTTCAAGCACATAAAGGGTTAAATTGTCAAGGCATGACATTTACAAAGGTAACGACTCAACGAATTGAAATATGGTCGATGATTAGTTGTAGCATACGCATAGGCATGATCTATTGGTTACGGGTACATCAAGAACCATGGCAGACCGTTGTTAACACCATGACCACCGTAAGGAAATCGATGACAATGAAGAAAATCAAAATTTTGATTGTTATCAAAGGTACAGTAAAATATTCGAGAACAAATGAATGCTTATTAAGATCGATCGATGAAGAAGTCAAGTGCTTCAATTTTGAAAATATGCACTTATAATTTATGGGTTAGATTGAACATGAAAAACGACCGAGGGTCAAAAACTCGTTACCAACGTTCATATTGATAGTAAACGTTTCAGTTATAGGATGAGCCAAGGTTGTACACGTATATATGACCCTTGATCATGATAGCACTAAGAACCAGGATACACACGTGGTAACATTATAATCACCAATGGGAGATCTCATGACAATGATATATAGATCTTGACTATCAAGGGCATATACAAAGGTAATCGGTGCTCAATAAGATTTCCTTTTTGCTAAATCGAAAGTGTATCAGATCTCACCATACCTGAGAAGATACGCTCATAAATTCATGGATTAGTCTATATGTGAAAAGTGATCGAGAGTCGCTGGTACGAACATCAATATCCATACTGATCGCTTAATGTATGCTCGAAAGGTGAACACACTACGAACCATATATTACTACTTGGATAGAGATGTGATGAGTCTTGAAGTTAGGAGAAATAAAATGATGATCTTTTCATCACATCAGGATCTCGGGAGTTGATTTACTGCTATACATAATAATGTTGGTCTAATATTGTATAGGATATCTGGGGATGATTGTAAGTCCATGTTGAATTATAAGTGAAAACCTAGGTGGATCGGAATGGAAAAGATTCCTACTTATGAAATTGTTGATTTACGAGCACTTGGTGATTATGGCTCGTAAGGCTACAATCCAAGAAGTGGTTAATGCTTATTTTGATCATAAAATGTCGAGGGACTTGAAAACGTGTCCTCACAATATGAGTAGCCCAAAATATGAGGGAAGTGCATTCGAAAGAGGGTTGTCACCTCTAATGAGTTTTTATGATTCCTGCAATTAGAACCCCGTAGACCCGAACTTAAATTTCGGGGACGAAATTATTTTTTTTGTTTATAGGATTTGTAACATCCCAATGTTACTTCTAGACCCCTAACTTAGATTTGGGTTAGGCATGGGGAGGGTGTTAGGGTATTAGCTAGGTTTGACCCTAGGTGGTGGGGTGTAGCCAAGTGGGGCCCACCTTAGGACCAAAGTCAAACTAGGTCAAACTAGCCTAAATAGGAACCCTAGCCACACCATGACCCCACCACATGGCCTTAACCCTAAATACAATCTAAGTGGACCTAGGCCATGCCACTAGGTCAACATTTTGACTCTAGTTGACCCAAGTCAACTTTGAGCCTAAAGTGGTCAAACCCACATTCATAAGCCCAATTAGCCTAAGTAGGGCACCCCCTTGACCCAACCCAAGTTGGGTAGTGCCATTGGGCTCATGACCAACAAGTGGGGTCAGCCCACTCACCATGTTGACCAAGTCAACTCCCCAAGTCAACAAGTCAACTATTTGACCTAAAGGTGAAAATGTGAGCCCAAGCCATTTCCCATGGGCCAAGCCCACCAAACTTGACCCATGACCAGCCAAGTGGACAAGGACAGCCACTAACCCCAAAAATTAGGAGAGAGATTACATGCAAAAGGGTATTTTGGAGAAACCACCAAAAAGAGGAGAGAGAAATGGGGAAGTGATGAAAAGAAGCCATGTGGCCTTCACTCCTCAGCCCATAAGCATGCTGGCCGACCTCCCCTATTCATTTCAGAGGATTTAGAGGCATGACAGCCACTTGGCACCATGGGTGAAGCATCCAAAGCTTCACCCCGAGCTCACCTCGGGCATATCTCCCTATACAGCCACTCCAGGCCAAATCCAAGCCCACCATCAGCTTCAGAAGGTCGAGAGGAGTGGAAATCGAGTCCTGGAGCATAGCAATCGATGGAGAATCGAGTTTTTGGCAAGGAGATCGCCGGAGCTTGCTCGGCCATGGCAACTGCCGCCACACTCGCCACCAACCTCCGATCAAGGTCCGTTTCGCCACCCCTCTTCCCGTACTAGCTTCCTAGATCAATTAGGGGAGATATCGGGCTCAATTGAGCCCGATGCCATGAGAGAAAATCTTGATTTTTCCGAGAAATTCATCCCGCTCGGGATCGCCGGCGCCGCCACCTCCCGCCGCCTAGTCGCCGGCAAAGGCCGGCCACCACCACCGTGAAGGTGTAGGCACAGTTGGCAGGCCATGGCGCCGCCTCAGCCGGCCGGAAACAGCCCCGCAAAATGGCCCAGCGCGAATAAATCCCAGCCGTTGGCTGGAGGTAGGGGATGAACCGATTCCGTCCATTACTGCTTTAAGATTCGTGCTCATCCATAATAATGTTATAATATAAACCATATGAATATATCTTATCTGTCACACTTTTACAGTTAGATTGCATGTGACATTTAGCGCACTTAGAGGCTCCAACAGAACTTGGCCCCTGAATGAAAAACATAGACATTTGTGTTAACTTTAATTTGATACCTTAAACATTAATTTTGGTCCAGTGGTCTGTCCTGTAGGGCATTTCTCCTAGGACTGGTCCTAGGCAATGGCAGATCTTAATTTGAGTGCCCTTGCTAAACCAGTGATCCACATGGCCTGAAATTTTGGGCATGTGCATGTCTAGGGCATATCTAGCCCCTACCAAAAATTGGGAATTTTTGGGATAACTTTTCCTATAGTTTTTACAATAATATAAAAATGTAAATTAATAAAATAATTGGAGTTATATACATCCAAATGGTTCCAAATTTTGGTGGAACCCTCTCATGGGTATATTAGACCCATGGTTAAAATTTGGGCTAAATTGATGCACTGCATGTTGAGGAATCTCACTTGCATGTTTGAGAAATAATATTTGGCTTGGGCTGCAAATAGCAATTTTGCAGAATTTCAAATGGCTGCCCAAGCCAAACCAGAATCCCCCTTGACCTGAGATTTTGGTCAGAGGTATAATTAGGGAATACTTAGGCCCTGCCCAAAAATGGGCTTGATTGGAAAATAAAATATGGGGAAATTACCAAAATAACCCTAAGGCTTAACTAGGTGATTCTTGGAGTTAGCTAACTCCAAATGGCCCCAAATTTTGGTGGCTGGCCCTTGGGGACCATATAGACCAGTGGTAGAAATTTCTCTGAAATTGGAAAAAGTCATGTTGGGAAAGACCCACATGCAAGGATTGAACTACTTAGGCTCGGGGTGCATTTAGCCAAAAAATGATATACTAAGTATTCAGCCTAGTTGAGGCATGCAAAATCATGGAATTTATTCCAGTGATTAATTAGGGCATAAACCACCCCTAGAATTAATTATGGGATTTTTGGGATCAAAAATCCCATTATTTGGAATTTTCAAAACATAGGTCCTTTTTGAAAATAAATTGGAAAAATAGATTTTGATAAAAAGGAAATTCCCAAATTCAGTCAAGTCAAAGAATGATGTTTTATTTGACTTAGGAAAATTTTATACCTCTGTTTGAGATCTATTGGAGCAAAAACCTTGAAATTACCATTTTACCCTTTTTGTATTTAATTATGATTTGGTGGAATTTCTTGTTGGAAAATTGTAGAAATATTTCTATAGTTGTATAATTGTGATATTAGCCTTGTGGAATTATTTCAGAATTTTTGGATGCACTTTCAATTATTGAGTTAGCTTAATGGCATTTTGGTAATTAATTAAGAATGGAATTTGATAGGTCACTACAGTGTAGAATTTGATGAAACTCTTCCATTAGTCATAAAGTAGTGATATATATTCTCAGTAATTTTCCTGGAATTTTGGTTAGTATATTTCTTATACTTCATTTGGAAAATGATAAATATGTAGAATCTATATTAATTATGGGATAAATAGAAATATAAAAATGGAAATTATGAGATCTTGTAGACAGTAATATTTTACTCTTTTGCAACTCAGGAAAATTCCCTTAGGTCAGTAGATTTTAATTGATACCACTTCATGTGTAAAATGACCTAGGGAATGATTTAAAGGATTTAATTAAAGATCTTAATGACCTAGGAAAATTATGGGAATCAATACATTCATTTAATTAGTCCATACCACCCTAGGATAAATATTTGGAGTCTGTTGGCCCAAGGATTTAGAAGTTCGATTTCAGGATGGTATTAGATCATGGGCTGCGCATAGTAAAATTAGATTATACCTTAGAATCACCAGGGGATAGATCGACGATTGAGCTAGTGAATGTGGTTGGAAATATAACCCTGGTGGTTAGTGCCGTCTTAGTGACGAGAGTAAGAAGTGCAAATCTTTGGGTAACCGATAGAGTGGAGGCCGACGGAAGACCGTCGCCCTTCCATTAATGATAACTTAAGTCATTAGGTTAGTCCTAAAGTAACAATGAGAGTTGATAGTGGATCTTGGGTAGACATCAACTAAAAGTAATTATCCTTGCGAAAGGGAACTTTGGGCTTGTCATCCCATCTTGGTTCCTAGTGCCTTCGAGACCCCTTCAATGGGCATACCTTGGGCAGTCCTGGGATTAACCCCTAAATCACTAAGTATAATAACCGGTAGACAAGAGTAGCCTAATAGGCTAGGTAAAACTGCACTTGTTCTTATCACGGTGCCGGGTTGGAGAGACTTGGAGTCTGTTGACTACTTGCTCGCCCGCGTCGGTTTGAAAGGAATTGGTATGTCTATATGCCCACCCGTGCCGGGTTGGAGAGACTTGGAGTCCGTTGATTATTTGCTCACCTGTTTCATAAGGTTGGAGGGATACAAGTAATGAGCTCATCCTAACGGGTTGGAGGGATACGAGTGGCTTGCTCACCTGTTTCATAAGGTTGGAGGGATACAAGCACTTGCCCACCCAAATGGGATTGGAGGGAATGTGTTAGCAATATCAATACGAGCAGGAAGCTCATATTAATACCTTGCATGTGCATAAAGTTAGTGGCGAGTCAGGCAGGACTGGCCAGTCGATGCACCGATGGCAGTACGATGACTCGGGCGAGGAATACGGGTGGAGGGGCCAGTATGCTATATATATAATACTGCGGAATCCCCGAAGACGTACACTCGACCTACAAGACTGACGGGTAGTCAGCAAAATACGTACGCAAGACTCTAGAGTGCACCTGGGACGTGTACAGAGGCGTATGAGAGGGGTCTAGGTCTGGTAGTGCTTATACCCACCTAGAAGTGGAGAGCCCGCTCCACTGTTGCCGTAGCCACAACGGTAGTACCCGAGAGTGATGCAAGCTCTCAAAAAGAGGGAACTAAAGGTCTGTGATCACGGAGTCGTGTGTGTGTGTTGCACTTGCCTGCTACATAAATTGCATCATAAACATTCATACATATTAGGGCATACGCAATCATAGATCCTTATCATATAAATTAGTATGGGCTCTTTTATATGATAAGTTACAATTCCTGGAAACCTTAACTTATAAATTTGTATGGGCATTTTTATAAGTTAAGGTACGTCTGTGATGGTAGATAGTTTACTTTTCAGTACTTACTTTCCTGCTCTTACTTTCAGTTCTTTTTTTTACAGTACTGTTTTACTTACTTGTACTACTTACATAGAACTGCTAGAGTAGGATAACTATACTTATTACAACTGTTAGTATACTCTTGTCACCTGCTTCCACCTTTGCTACCCCTTGTTGTCCTCCGCTTCTTCCTCCCGCTCGGTGCCTAAGAGCGACGGGGCGAGGTGTGGAGGAAATGACTTAGTCTTTTTGACTAATGGTCGGTGACCATACTATTTTTAGGAGCTCGAGGAGATGGACCAGCACGACGAGGAGGCAGGACTTGAGGAGCAGATGCCGACTACCACTACTGGAGCACAGGTTCAGACATGATGATTTGAGATGATAGATTCCGCTGCTATTAGATTGAGAGAGTGTGTGATTTGATATTGATGTACTGGGCATATGCCCTTATTACACTCTTTTGTTGTACTCATTGTGGACTATATTTATGTACTCATCATTTCTTTTATATGATATGTACTCTGTGGCTGTGGACTTATGTAGTTTTGTTTACTATATACCTTGCTTCTGTTTCTCATGTTGGCCGAACAGGTTATGATCGTACTAGCCGGCAGGATCGACGTCTTGCGGTGTCGACTAACCCGTGAGTTAGTGTCACCGTAAGGCGGCGGTTCTGGGCATAAGATCAGGGCTCCCTTGGTAAGGGGGAGGATCTTACAAGTAGAACCAAATATTATGTTATCTACATATATTTGAACTATCAAAATTTTATCCTTATGATGTCTGATAAAAAAAGTCCTATCTACTAAGCCTCTAAAAAACTTATTTTCTAACAAGAAATTAGAAAGAGTCTCATACCAAGCTCTTGGAGCTTGTGTGAGATCATAAATAGCTTTGTTTAGTCTAAATACATAAGAAGAGTGAGTTGGAGAGATAAAATATGGTGGTTGTGCTACAAATACTTCTTCTTTGAGCTCTCCATTCAGAAAGGCACTCTTCACATCCATTTGATATACTTTGAAATTCCTTAATGCTGCATATGCAAGAAAAATCCGGATAGCTTCCAATCTTGCAACAGGGGAAAAGGTATGGTCAAAATCAATGCCTTCCTCCTGAGAATAGCCTTGATCTACAAATGTTGCTTTGTTCCTCACAATGATTCCTTGAGCATCCAACTTGTTCCTGAAGACCCAATTAGTTCCGATGACTGGATGGTTTTTGGGTATTGGAACTAGATCCCAAACTCTACATCTCTCAAATTGATTGAGCTCCTCTTGCATTGCAATAATCCAGTGGGGATCTTGTTTTGCATCTGTGAAGGATTGAGGTTCAATCTGAGAGGTAAAAAAAGCATGCATATGATCTTGATTTAATTGATGCCTTATTTGAACACCAACTAACATGTCTCCAATCACTTGAGATATAGGATGATCTCTAAGTGTGATAAGATCAGTGGGTAGAGTTGATTCTTCAATACCCATTTGTGGTATTAATTCCTTTGGTGGAATTTCATTAGCCATAATGTATCCAACATGAATTTCCTGAATTTATTCATCACTGTCATCATCAATAACCTATTGAGAAGGATGTGAAATCTCCTCTTGTGTTAGTATTAAATCATCCATTTTCTCACACCGATTTGGTACCTGCAACTTTTCAATGGTAGAGATGTCTCTCTCCTTGTAAAACATGTTAGTTTCATCAAAAGTTACATGCATATATTCTTTCATTTTAAGAGTTAATTTATTATAAACCCAATAAGCCTTGCAAACTTGGGAATATCCAAGAAATATTCTCTCTATAGCTTTGGCTTCAAACTTTTTAAGATATTTCTTATCATTATTGTGGATATAACATATACAACCAAATACTTTAAAATAGTTTATTTTCGGTTTATTCCCATTAAGTAATTCATAGGAGGTCTTACCCTTTAGCTTATGAATTAGACTTCTATTCAAAACATAATTTGTTGTGCTTACAGCCTCTGCCCAAAAGGATAGGGGCAAGTTAGCATCTACAGGTATTGTCCCTGCAGATTCAATCAGGGTTCTATTTTTCCTTCCAACTACACCATTTTGTTGAGGAGTTCTAGGACAGAAAAACAATGCCTGATACCTTCCTTCTCATAGAATTCTTGAATGAGAAGAGATTCAAACTCAGTGCCATGATCACTTTTGATCAATGCAACTTGAGTAGAGTACTCAATCTGGATGCTCTCAAGAAAGTCTGTAAGAACTTTAAAGTTATCTGACTTATTTTTCAGAAAGAAAACCCAAGTAAATCTAGAGAAATCATCAACAATCACTAAGTTATAAGACTTCCCTCCCATGTTCTGTACTGCAATAGGTCCAAAAAGGTCCATATGTAGCAAGTACAAGATTCTGGGTGAATCACTTTTATGAATGGATTTGAAACTATTTTTAGTTTGCTTGTCTAATTGACAAGCCCTGCAGAGTCCTTCCTTCTTGTAGGAACTAGAAGGTAGTCCTCGGACAAGGTTGTCCTTAGATAATTTAGCTATGGTCCTAAGATTTACATGACCTAATCTATTTTACAACAATTTACTGGCTTTACTAATTTTATTAAGTAAACATATTTAAGATTTTGCTGAATAGAAATTAACTAGATAAATGTTAACTTGTCTAATATAAGTTAATACAATTTTATTTAAACTAGAAGAAATAATGCATAAGGACTTGTTAAAGGTTACCTGGTAACCTTCATTACATAACTGACTTATGGAGATGAGGTTATGCTTCAGACCATTTGATAATACGTTTTGTAGCCTAAACTATTATCGTATTTTATATTTTATATTGTACAAATTATGTCTATTATTAGTTTATTTTTATCCTTTTTTATGTAAATTTTATTGCCACTAACTTTTTCCTGTCTTTTTGCAGGTTTCTAGAAAAATTGCCAAAATGACTTGTCACGCCCCCCTGTCACGCCCTCCCTGGGCGTGACCTATGGCGTGTCACCTGATCCCGAGGACACCTGCTGGAGGGGACAGAAAACGGTCAAAAACTGCTATCACGTCCCCCTGACACGCCCTCCCCGGGCGTGTCACCGGGCGTGACAAGGGCGTGTCGCCCTCTGCCGCAAAGTTGCCGCCGCATTAAATGCCCTTCCACCTCAGCACGCAAATAGTACTGTCACGCCCCATGTCACGCCCGTGACATGGGCATGACACCCTCCTTTATTCGGTGACTGACGGATTTCCGACCAATGATTTGGACATGACATGCCTGTCACGCCCCCCTGTCACGGGCATGACCTAGGGCGTGACCACCGACGTACCGAAGCAATCATCCCTCTCGCCAGAATCCAGAGCCCGAGGTCAAATCCGTACTTGTCACGCCCCCTGACACGCCCCCCCTAGGGCGTGTCGGAGGGCGTGACCAACCCGAGAAAAAAATCTATAAATAGAGCCCCCCCCCCTCTCCATTTCAGTAAGTTTTGGTTGAGTGGGGGAGGTGCTGCCCCTTTGTTTCTTGATCCTTTTTCATGCTTTCTCTCTCTCTCTCTCCCCCTCCCTTTGTACTTTTTGTTTAACCCTAGTTTAATTATAGTTTGTCTTAGCTTTTCATTGTAATTTTCTTCTTGCTTAGTGCTTAATGTAGGGCTAGAATAGGGTTTAATTTTCATGCACTTGTAACTTTATTTTCATTAGTGTAACTTGCCCTTTTTCATTAATAAAATTGTTCTTCCCTTAGCTTGTGTTCTTCTTATGTTTTTCTACTCATCTCCCCCCTCCACTCCATTATGATTAACTAATCCTCCTTGTACTCGATCTTGATGATCCGAGGTTAGAGCGATTATGTTATGATGTTTTAATTAATCTTTTCTTTTTAGGTTAGGGCCTTGAATTACTCTTGATTAATCACGGGTTGGGGGTATATTTTCGATATATACTCTCCGCCTTTGCTTTCATTCTGGGCTAGCCGAGAGGCCGAAAGAATGAAGTGAGCATTCAAGAGTAAAGGGAGTTGTACGCACACCTCGAGAGAGGCAGACGTCCAAATCTCCCGGATTGGAGTAAAATCCAAAAGTGGGGTTCACCGCATAAAGCGAGTTTTAGGCCTCCGATTTAGACGAGAGTCGGTCGGACCTTCCTAAACTCAGTTGGGCATGACTTCGAGAGAAGCGTGTTCAAGCTTTAGGAACCTTCACGGTCAAGGACCCTTATCCTATTAAGTTTAGATTTTTATCGCATTTTCTTAATCGTCTTTAGCCGAGGTGAATCTTGATCGGGTGCATTTCCATTTCATATTTTCTTCCTTTAGTAGTAATCTCCTATCTTGTGCTCTTTAATTAACTGCAGTAGTTTCCTTTCTAGCATAGTTCTTTTTTTAATAGCGTAACTTAATTGCGGTAGTTCTCTTTCTAGTTTGCTTTAATTCCTCCATTGCGCTTAGATTTTCTAAAACCCTAGTTTTTCCATCGATAAGATAATAGCGTTCGTGTGAGTAGGCTTAGCCAACAGTTCCGGGATTTCAATACGACACTTGTGTCCCCTTGCTACAATTCGATAGGTACACTTGCCTCATCGGGTTGCTAGTTCGGTTGCGTTTATTTTCTTCGAACCCTAGCGCGCAATAAGTTTTTGGCGCCGTTGCCGGGGAACCAACTTCCGTTGATATTTTGAAAACACGAACCTATTAATTTTATCTCTTCTCTTTCTCATCCCCTTTCTTTTAAATTTTAAAAAATCAAAAAAAAAATTTATCACCGCTCTTAATAGTAACCAACTTCACAATTTTTCTACGCCACCTAATTCTCTCGAAAAGGGCAAAGGGCTTTAAGCGCCACTGTCTTGTCTAGTACCTTGCGAACCCTTCACGGGGTAGTCCTTGGGAAGTTTGGGAGTTAATCTATAAAAAACTATTTCAAAAAGAAAAAAAAAATTAATTTAATTTTCTAAATCTAGTTTTTCTTTCTAGTTTAACCTTTTTCTCTTCCTCTTCTTCTTTTCCATTCTTTTAGTGCATGACCCGCGGGAGTCCGTCGGTTATTTTGGACTTGGACCACGAAATTGAGCGTACTCTTCGAAGAAGATCACGATTTCAAGGTCCTACTATCCAAGTGCCGGTTGAGGACTCCGAGTCATTTACTACTTTAAGAATGGAAGAACCCAACGTAGATGAGGCCGTGCAAAGGACTATGTCCTATTATGCACGACCGAACCTCGAGGGAACAGAATCAAGTATAGTCCGCCCTGCTATAGCAAATAATAACTTCGAACTAAAGCCTAGCATAATTCAAATGGTGCAGCAATATGTGCAATTTGACGGACTTCAAGATGAAGATCCGAACGCACATATAGCTAGCTTTCTTGAAATTTGCGACACCTTCAAGATAAATGGTGTCACAAATGATGCGATCAGGCTAAGACTCTTCCCCTTCTCTCTAAGAACTAAAGCTAAGCAGTGGCTTAACACACTTCCGAAAAATAGCATAACCACTTGGAATGAATTAACTGAAAAATTTTTGGCGAAGTATTTTCCGCCAGCTAAAACTGCAAAACTTAGGAACGATATCTCTGCCTTCGGACAAATAGACTCTGAAACCCTATATGAAACCTGGGAGAGATTTAAAGAATTATTAAGACGATGCCCACATCACGCGCTGCCTGTATGGTTACAAGTGCAGACGTTTTATAACGGGCTAAATCAAAGCACGAAGCAAATGATAGACGCAGCTTCTGGCGGTACTTTAAATCATAAGACCCCGGAAGCCGCTCTTGAGCTTTTTGAGGACATGGCCATGAACACTTATCAGTGGAATGTGCCTAGGTCCCGCCCGAACAAGCCTGCAGGTATCTATGAAGTGGACAACGTCTCCCAGCTCGCTCTGCAAGTAGAAATCCTAAGCAAAAAGATAACGGAGATGATTGCTGCCTCCGCCCCTCAGGTATGGGAATCTGCAACCCCTACTCCAGAACATTTAGATTATGTTAATAATTTGCCTAGAACTGCTTTTAATAATTTTTCTGCTACGAATTTTCATCCGCCTGGTTTTATTTTTCCGAATAGTTATAACCCCGCTTTAAGAAATCACCCGAACTTTTCATGGAGTAATCCATCGAATGCGATGCGCCCACCCCCGCAAAATGATTTTTCTGCACCACCACCACCACCACCTCTTCAAAATTACCCAAAACCTCCAAGCTTGGAGGAATTACTTTCTAAATATATCACTACAAATGACGCCACTATAAGAACGTTAACCGGAAGCGTAAAAAGTCTAGAAAATCAAGTAGGACAGCTCGCGAAAATAATTTCTGAGCGACCCGCAGGGTCTCTTCCTTCCAATACCGAACCCAACCCGAGAGAGCAAGAGAAAGCTATAACTCTTCGGAGTGGGAAGCAAGTCTCCGGTATGGTAAGTGAAGAGCCCGAGGCAAGCTCCGCTCCTGCTTTTAAAAATCAAAGCTCCGCTCCCGCCTCTAAAAATCAAAGCTCCGCTCCGCTTCCACCCTCTGCTGAAGAAGTAATCACCCCTATTTTAGAAAATAATCTCACTCCACCACCCATCTTCATAAATAATTCAACTCCTCCATACCCCTCTGAACTTAATAGACAACGTCAAGATGATCAGTAATCCCGCTTCCTAGAAATCTTCAAACAAATCCACATTAATCTTCCCTTCCACGAGGCTATTTCGCAGATGCCGAAATACACCAAATATCTTAAAGACCTCCTCACAAAAAAGAAGAAGTTAGAGAATCTTTCGCATGGCACGCTAAACGCCGAGTGCTCCGCCGTTTTAACAAACGGTTTGCCGAAGAAAATCAGTGACCTGGGTAGTTTCTCTATCCCGTGTGTCTTCGGTGATCTCTTTGTTAAACACGCGTTAGCCGACTTAGGCGCAAGTATAAACCTGATGCCCTTTTCGTTGTTCAAAAAGTTAGGGATTGGTAGCCTTAACCCCACGCGTATGAGTATCCAGCTAGCCGATAGATCCGTCAAGTACCCGTTAGGAATAGTGGAGGACGTTCTAGTGAAAGTCAACAAGTTCATCTTCCCGGTGGACTTTGTCATTTTGGACATCGAAGAAGACGTCGAGGTTCCCCTGATCCTTGGCCGACCCTTCCTTGCCACCTCCCGAGCCGTCATTGACGTAAGCAATGGTAAGCTCTTTCTTCGAGTAGGCGACGACGAAGTCACATTTTCTATCACCCCTTCGATGAAGAACACCTTAGCGAATGATGACTCATGTTTTTTCGTAGACGCCGTGAGTGATGATTCTTCCTACTACCTCTCCGAGTTTGAAAAAGAATTTTCTACTTTTTGCTCCTCTTCTCTTACAACGGAATCACTGCAAGGAAGTGATGAATCTTCTTATTGTTTTTCTGAGTTTGAAAAAGAATTTTCTGATTTTTGCTCCTCCTCTTTTCTTCCCACTGAATCTCTACAAGAAGCTGTCTTGGCTGCTAGCCCCACCCCTTATTACGTTCCTTATAAAAAAGTTTATGAAGATATTATTTTTGAAAAAAAAGAATCTCAAAATCCTCTTATGAAGAACCCCCTACCCTAGAACTTAAAGAACTTCCCGAACACCTTAAGTATGCTTTCTTAGAAAAAGACTCCAAGTTACCAGTTATCGTTTCGGCCTACCTCACGGATACGCAGAACGATAAACTTCTTCTAGTTCTACGTAAGCATCGCCGGGCTATTGCTTGGCAAATTTCTGATATCAAGGGCATAAGCCCATCTTTCTGTACCCATAAAATATTAATGGAAGATAATTCGCATAACTCTATCCAACCTCAGTGCCGTATAAACCCGAATATGAAAGAAGTAGTTAAGGGCGAGATTATGAAACTATTAGACGCAGGAATTATCTACCCTATATCGGACAGTAAGTGGGTTAGCCCCGTTCAGGTAGTTCCAAAGAAGGGAGGGATAACCGTAGTTAGTAATGAGAATAATGAATTAATCCCGACACGGACGGTGACGGGTTGGCGTATGTGCATAGATTACGGTAAGTTAAATGACGCCACCCGCAAGGACCACTTTCCTTTACCGTTTATCGACCAGATTTTAGAACGTCTCTCCGGCCATAGCTTTTATTGTTTTCTCGATGGCCTCTCGGGGTACTTTCAAATACCCATCTCTCCCGAGGACCAAGAGAAAACTACGTTTACTTGTCCCTTCGGCACCTTCGCGTACCGAAGAATGCCGTTTGGATTATACAATGCGCCAGCTACATTCCAGCGATGTATGCTCGCAATATTTGACAAGTACGTAGAAAGCATTATGGAGGTATTCATGGACGATTTCTCCGTGTTCGGCGATACCTTCGATAGATGTTTAGAAAACCTCGAAAAAGTCTTAGAACGATGCGAAGAAACTAACCTTGCCCTAAATTGGGAAAAATGCCATTTTATGGTGAGGGAAGGGTTAGTTTTGGGTCATAAAATTTCTGCTAAAGGTATTGAGGTAGACGTTGCCAAGATAGAAGTTATTGAGAAGTTGTCGCCGCCTACAAACATAAAAGCTATAAGAAGTTTCCTAGGCCACGCTGGTTTTTATCGTTGTTTTATAAAGGACTTCTCCAAGATCACAAAGCCCCTCACCCATCTCTTAGAAAAAGACGCTCCATTCATTTTTGATGACTCTTGTATTTCTGCCATTGAATTAATTAAAGAAAAGTTAATTAACGCGCCAATTATGATAGCTCCGGTGTGGGACCTTCCTTTCGAGATTATGTGCGATGCGAGTAGTTTTGCGGTGGGGGCCGTATTAGGTCAACGCATATCTAAGAACTTCCACCCCATCTATTACGCTAGTTAAACCCTCACATCTGCACAAGAAAATTACACCACAACCGAGAAGGAGCTCTTAGCTGTAGTATTTGCGTTTGATAAATTTCGCCCTTACATTACTCTTTCAAAAATCATTGTTTTTACGGACCACTCGGCCCTCAAGTACCTTCTTGCCAAAATGGATGCCAAGCCTCGCTTGATTCGCTGGTTCTTACTCCTCCAGGTGTTTGACTTAGAGATCCGTGATAAGCGAGGAGCCGAGAACTTGGCCGCCGACCATTTATCAAGATTAGATAACCCCTTTATAGAAAAATTAAATGAAAAATCTTTTAATGACTATTTTCCTGATGAGAAGCTGCTTTTAGTTAATACATCTACTTCTCCTTGGTTCGCGCACATCGCCAACTATCTAGTGGCCCGGGTGCTCCCAAAAGAGTTCTCCTCTCAGCAAAAGAAGAAATTCTTTTCTGAGCTGAAGAACTACTTTTGGGAAGACCCGCATCTTTTCAAAATTTGTGCGGATCAAGTGATAAGGAGATGTGTTTCTTTTGATGAAGGAATTGATATTCTAAAACATTTGCATGAAGGTCCGATAGGTGGGCACTATCAAGCTGCTCGCACCGCTCATAAGGTGCTTTGCACGGGTTTTTACTGGCCTAGCCTGTTTAAGGACGCGCAGGCCTTTGTGAGCAGGTGTGATAGTTGCCAACGGTCGGACAATATTTCTAATAAAAATGAAATGCCGCAAAATTATTTCTTAGAGTGCGAAATTTTCGACCTCTGGGGAATTGATTTTGTTGGCCCCCTTCCTTCTAGCTTCGGAAACAAATATATTTTAGTTGCTGTTGATTATGTTTCACGATGGGCTGAGGCCCAAGATCTTCCTACGAACGACTCCCGAGTTGTAGTCACGTTTTTAAAAAAATTATTTTCTAGATTCGGTACGCCACGCGCAATCGTTAGCGATAGGGGTTCCCATTTTTGTAACGCGTAATTTTCAAAAATTCTTACCAAATACGGCGTTACGCATATGCTTTCCACTGCCTACCACCCCCAAACTAACGGTCAAGTCGAAGTAGTTAATAGAGAAATAAAAAGAATATTAGAAAAGACTGTTTCAACTTCTAGAAAAGACTGGTCAACCAAACTTGACGATGCTCTATGGGCCTACCGAACAGCGTACAAAACCGCCCTCGGATGTACGCCATATCGGCTGGTCTATGGAAAATCGTGCCATCTGCCCGTAGAGTTAGAACACCGCGCCTTTTGGGCCTTAAAATTTTTAAACTTCGATCCCCACTCAGTCGGTGACCTTCGAAAATTTCAACTAAATGAACTCGATGAGTGACGCTCTTATGCTTATGAAAATAACAAACTTTATAAAGAGCGGGCGAAGCGTTTACACGATAAACACTTAAGGCACCCTAAAAACTTTAAGCCGGGCGACCAAGTCCTTTTATATAATTCTCGTTTACGATTATTTCCGGGCAAATTAAAATCTCGCTAGTCTGGCCCGTTTTCTGTGTTAGAAGTATTTCCTTATGGAACTGTTTTAATTTCTCACCCTGATAAGGGTAATTTCAAAGTGAATGGTCAGCGTCTTAAACTGTATTTCTCTGGTGATGATGATGTCAGTCCAAACATTATTAAGTTTCTGCTTCACGAACCTTAATCTTGAACTTTTAATTTTTTTGGGTAAAAACAATCTTCTTTCGGGACAACAATATTTTTGGACAAATATTATTTTTGATGCATCGAGCTCAACGACGCTTTAACCAAAGGGCGCTCTTGGGAGGCAACCCAAGTTATCTTTTTCTGTTTTCTTTATTTTACAATTTTTGCCTCGGACGGCTCCGACAAGCTGAAGCTTCTGCGATCGCCTGCTCCAACATTGCTGAATCCATCACAAAGTCCATAGAAGACATTCGGGGAGCGGCATCACTCAGTTTTCGCAGCAAATAAATCCGGGGAAGTACCTGTATTTCAATTCTGTCTTTCAATTCTGTACTTTATTTTTCTCTCCTTCTCTAATCCCCTTCTTTAGCCATTGAGGACAATGTCTGTTTTAAGCTTGGGGGAGGATTTCCTCCTTCACTTTTGTTTAGTGTAAATATTTTTCTTTTTTGTATATATTTTAAATATTTCCAAAATAAAAAAAAATGAATATCTTAAAATTCCAAAAAAAAGAGAAAAAAATCCAAAATCCAAAAAAAAAAAAAGAATATTTCTCAAAATTAAAAAAAATATATATGGGTTTTTGAATAGTTTAGACATTTTGGTATTTCAATAGTACCCCTAGTTTTTAGTTTTATTTTACTCAAAATCTCCTATAAATAACTTAGTTAATTATAATATTTCTAATCGTTCTTTTTAATTATGTTTCACAAGTAAAATGTTGGCCATGCTGTGTTTCTAATTCGCGGTAGCATGTTAAGGTGAAATATTTTTCTAAAACTCGCATTTCTATTATGGTTTTTTGTTGTTTATTTCCTTTACTTTCTTAAAAATTCATCATCCACTATTTTCTTTTTCATTTTTGAATAATTTTTGTAAAGTCAACTTTTGAATAACGTAGTAGATGTGAACGATCCAAGTCACCTATTATTTCTATTTTCAAGTTAATTTCATCAATCTTCCTTTATTATCTAGGACTCGCTTTTTGAAAATTTTTCAAACCTTTGTTTTAAAAAAAATTCAAAAGTGTGAAAATGATTTAGGCCGTTTTTGTTTCGTTTGAGCCTTCCTGCCAACCTAAAAACTTTTACCACTAGTTAGCCGTTTTTGAGCCTTTTTCCAATTTCATTGGATAGCTCCTCCCTTCATTTCAGTTTCACCAAAGCCAAAAATTCCAACCTATCGAATCACACTAGCCTGTTTGAGTTTCATAATTTATTTTGACGATTTTAATAGGGTATTTTGTGATTTTTATGGGAGAAAGGTTTTCGAAAAAAAAAAGTATGTTCGAAAGTTATGATTATTTTTGATTGGCCAACTCAAAAAGGAAAATAAAAATATTTATGGCCTTTGTTTTGAAAAAAAAAAGAAAAAAAAATGGAAAAGAAAAGAAGAAAAAGAAAAAAAAATGTGTATATATTTTTATGAAAGTTTTTGAAACTCTTTGCTTTGGTTTAGTGTGATTTTAAACCTTCACGTTTATCTTTGAATTCCACGCCTAATCATTTTCCTAAACCAAACGTTTCTGTCCTATTTAAGTCCTTTTGATTCACGCTTTTTGATTTTTTTATTTAACAACTAAAAAAGAAAGACAGTAAATCAGTTTTAGTTTTAGATTTAAACCTAGATTTTTGTTAATTAAATTGATATAATTATAATGCGTTGCATGGATCTAGTAACAACTCAATGCGTGTTTTTCATTTTCGTTGCTTTATTTAAGTCCATTTAAAAAAATCTCGTTAAAATTTTGGATGATTTGTTTGTATTAAGTAAAGTTTATAAAAGTTTTACCATCCTAAATAATTGTTTTAGACTTACATTTCACCTTTTCCCTACTTAGAATTTCGCATAGTACTTGTGTAGGCATAATTAGAACTTTTTGATTAGTCCTTTTTATAAATTTCTAGTTTTTATATTTTTGCTTGGGGACAAGCAAAGCTTAAGCTTGGGGGAATTTGATAATACGTTTTGTAGCCTAAACTATTATCGTATTTTATATTTTATATTGTACAAATTATGTCTATTATTAGTTTATTTTTATCCTTTTTTATGTAAATTTTATTGCCACTAACTTTTTCCTGTCTTTTTGTAGGTTTCCAGAAAAATTGCCAAAATGACTTGTCATGCCCCCCTGTCACGCCCTCCCTGGGCGTGACCTATGGCGTCTCACCCGATCCCGAGGACACCTGCTGGAGGGGACAGAAAACGGTCAAAAACTGCTGTCACGCCCCCCTGACACGCCCTCCCCGGGCGTGTCACCGGGCGTGACAAGGGCGTGTCGCCCTCTGCCGCAAAGCTGCCGCCGCATTAAATGCCCTTCCACCTCAGCACGCAAATAGTACTGTCACGCCCCATGTCATGCCCGTGACATCGGCGTGACACCCTCCTTTTTTCGGTGACTGGCGGATTTCCGACCAATGATTTGGACATGACATGCCTGTCACGCCCCCTGTCACGGGCGTGACCTAGGGCGTGACCACCGATGTACCGAAGCAATCATCCCTCCCGCCAGAATCCAGAGCCCGAGGTCAAATCCGTACTTGTCACGCCCCCTGACACGCCCCCCCTAGGGCGTGTCGGAGGGCGTGACCAACCCGAGAAAAAAATCTATAAATAGAGCCCCCCCTCTCCATTTCAACAAGTTTTGGTTGAGTGGGGGAGGTGCTGCCCCTTTGTTTCTGGATCCTTTTTCATGCTTTCTCTCTCTCTCTCTCTCCCCCTCCCTTTGTACTTTTTGTTTAACCCTAGTTTAATTGTAGTTTGTCTTAGCTTTTCATTGTAATTTTCTTCTTGCTTAGTGCTTAATGTAGGGCTAGAATAGGGTTTAATTTTCATGCACTTGTAACTTTATTTTCATTAGTGTAACTTGCCCTTTTTCATTAATAAAATTGTTCTTCCCTTAGCTTGTGTTCTTCTTATGTTTTTCTACTCATCTCCCCCCTCCACTCCATTATGATTAACTAATCCTCCTTGTACTCGATCTTGATGATCCGAGGTTAGAGCGATTATGTTATGATGTTTTAATTAATCTTTTCTTTTTAGGTTAGGGCCTTGAATTACTCTTGATTAATCACGGGTTGGGGGTATATTTTCGATATATACTCTCCGCCTTTGCTTTCATTCTGGGCTAGCCGAGAGGCCGAAAGAATGAAGTGAGCATTCAAGAGTAAAGGGAGTTGTACGCACCCCTCGAGAGAGGCAGACGTCCAAATCTCCCGGATTGGAGTAAAATCCAATAGTGGGGTTCACCGCGTAAAGCGAGTTTTAGGCCTCCGATTTAGACGAGAGTCGGTCGGACCTTCCTAAACTCAGTTGGGCATGACTTCGAGAGAAGGGTGTTCAAGCTTTAGGAACCTCCACGGTCAAGGACCCTTATCCTATTAAGTTTAGATTTTTATCGCATTTTCTTAATGGTCTTTAGCCCAGGTGAATCTTGATCGGGTGCATTTCCATTTCATATTTTCTTCCTTTAGTAGTAATCTCCTATCTTGTTCTCTTTAATTAACTGCAGTAGTTTCCTTTCTAGCATAGTTCTTTTCTTAATAGCATAACTTAATTGCGGTAGTTCTCTTTCTAGTTTGCTTTAATTCCACCATTGCGCTTAGATTTTCTAAAACCCTAGTTTTTCCGTCGATAAGATAATAGCGTTCGTGTGAGTAAGCTTAGCCAACAGTTCCCGGATTTCAATACGACACTTGTGTCCCCTTGCTACAATTCGATAGGTATACTTGCCTCATCGGGTTGCTAGTTCGGTTGCGTTTATTTTCTTCGAACCCTAGCGCGCAACACCATTCACATAAGTAACTTTCTTGAATGTCACTGCTCCAACCTTGATATTTCCATAGCCTTCTCTTTGTCCACAGTTGGAGTCTCCAAAGATAACTTTTGGTCCAAGCTTTGCCTTGAAATCACTGAGATTGCCCTTTGAACCTATCATGTGTTTTGATAAACCACTATCCAAGTACCACTGTTCCTCTGTGATAGGATAGTTCTTTACCTGCAAGAAAGCAAGTTAGGTGTTTTTGACCCAGGTTACCTTGGGACCTTGATTTCTTTAAAAAGAATAACTAGAAATATAAGAGTAATCAGATTGATCCTTATAACCTAATGGGTGATATCTCCTTGGAGGAATTATCCATTGAGTAAAAGGATTAACAAATTTTTGTCTTTGATAATTATTTTGATATGAGTTAAAGTTTCTGTTTTGAGAAAATGAGTTCGGCGATTTTAATTGAGTTCGTCGATCTGAGTTCGACGAAAAGTATTGATTTCATCGATCTCAGTTCACAGAATGATAATAGTCATTTTCTGCGTTCCACGATCGTCGATCTCTGTTTGACGAATCATAATGATTTCGTCGAGCACCCACAAATGAGTAATTATACCGAAATTCAGGGTTCAGAGAGCGTCAATCGCTGTTCGACGAATAATACTGTTTTCATCGATCTGAGTTTGACGAATTTTGTTGAACATGATTTTTCTGTGAATTTTTATTGTGTTTTGATTTAATCTTTGGTACAACTTTAGTATCTTTATATGTGAGTTGTAAAACTTCTTTTTCTTTTCCTTTAGCAGAGATGAATTTTATGGGGGTTGATAAAATATTTTTCTAAAGAATAGGAGGCTGACTTGATGAATCTCCCAAGTCTAGCTTGCCATTAATTCTGGTATTGATTGTGATTGTGATGTCCATCAATTTGATGCTTCTCCCATTAAGGGATTCTTCAAATAGATTATCCACATTTAGTTTATTTTCTAAAGAAAATGTTTGTTCATTTGCATTTTTTAAATCTTCTTTAAGTTTTGTATTTTCTGAAGATAGGTTGTCTGAATCATTTAATTTTTCTCTGAGAAGTTTTATTTCCTTCTTAGATTGAATTAGATCTTTGCAAAGTAATTTAAAGTCTATTTTTAATTGATCTGAGGTAAAATCAAAAGTAGATATTACTGGATCATCTTCAGATTCTGACTCTAACTCTCTCCTTCTTCTTGTATTTGTTGGAAGAGAATTTGTTGGAGTGCTTCCTGGAGTCCTTCTCCTTCAGCTTGTCTTTCTTCTGCTTTTCAGGACATTCTGGAAGGATATGTCCTGGTTTCCTGCATCCATAACAAACTATCTCTTTAGTAGGGGTTTTATCGCACCTTGGTTAATCTTCATTTCTAGAAGATCTTCTCCTGAAGTCCTTCCTTGCCATCTTGTAGATTCTCCTAGCCAAGAGACTCAGTAAATCTTCATTGTTTGGAATAGCTTCTTCTTCATTTGTAGCTTGGAAAGCAATGCTCTTTTCTTTCCTGGGTGAAGGTGAAGCCTTTTGCTCAGCTTCCCTTAACTTGATGAGCTGCTCATAAGACTTGAGCTTGCCCAACAGGGTTTCAGTTGAAATCTCATTTAAGCTTTTGGCTTCTTTGATTGGTTAGATCCTTGAGTCCCATATGCTAGGGAAGCATATAAGGATATAATCATTGACTTCTGTCAATATGATGTCCTTTTCAAGGGTTTTCAGTTCATTGATGATGAGACTGAGTCTGGTGTACATATCATCAACTGATTCTAATTCACCCTTCTTGAAATTCTCATATTAAGAAATCAAGTGGGACCTTCTGTCCTTTCTTTCATCTGCTAACCCAGCAACCATTCCATTTAAGGAATCCTAGATGTCATTGGTTGAGCTGCATTCAACAACTTTCTTGAATATGTCATCAGACATTGTCTGAGCTAAGATGTTCATAGATTTTGCATCAGCTATCTTCAACTTCTTGTGAGCTTCTGTCCCCGTAGGAGGTGGAACTTCACTAGTGCTTGTTGATGCTGATGGAGTAGGGGGACCTGACAAAATAGAATTATAAATTTCTTTGTCAATAGAATTCATGTAGAGCCTAATCATTGTTTTCCAAAGTGCAAACATACTTAAGTTTCACACTAGAGGTCTAGTGCTTGAAAATTCCTTGTTTTGTGCCATGATAGAATATAAAGTAAAATAAAGACTATCAGATCTTTTGGTTCAGGTGTTAGCATGTGAAACTAAACAACCTGACCCGCTGATACCAATTGAAAGTGAGGGATAGATCTTATATTTACTCTAGACATGGGTGAATAGAGTATTAAAAATTTATTAACTTGTTTTTATTGGGGATTTAAATATGGTGATATATATAAGTATAAATAGAGAATATCACAACACACAAGAAAAGAAATAAACAAATATAGAAGACATAAGGATTATAGTGGTTCCCCAATAAACCTGGGTACATCCACTCTTCTACCACCCTGGTAGGAATCCACTATAGGTTTTTGATTAGGTGCCCTGCCACCACAAGATCTATTTTCTAAGGGAGACCTCATAACCCTTTGAGCCTTTGATTAGGCGCCCAAAAACCAAATGAAGTCTTTTGATCAGGAGACTTAAAAACCAACAGTATAACTTTTAAAGGGAGTTAAGAAAATCATGTACACAGTGGGATGAAATAAAGAAAATGTTTAAGATGTTCTTCTCTGTCAATAATCTGTGAGAAGACTAGTGGATTCTAATAAAGCAGAAAGCTCCCCTTGATATGAATAGAGTTGATGATCAGGTGAGGGAGTCCTTTTCTCTTCAGGGTGTAGGCCTTCTTTTGAAAACTGTTCCTTTCAGTAGATATATCTGAGAGATTGTGAAGATGATCTCAGACTTAAGATTGTTTGCTTGAAGAAAGCTGAGGCAAAAATCTGAATGACAGTTAGTTATTTTGTAAGTCTATAGTTGTCTGAGTGTGTAACTCTGTAACCTTGAGATAGAAAAATTTCTGAGAATATATAGAATGTTGATCAGATTTAAAATATTTGAAATCATTAATTCTGATACAACTGGAGCATTCCTTGAGAAAGGAAACTGTCCCTGGGAATTAATCAGCAATAAACTCTGTGATAATATCCACATTTAATGCTGCCTCTAAATGACTATATTCATTAGAATATATTGCATTAATTGTTAGAGTCATAACTGCCTTAAATTAATCCCACTAGAATATTCTTCCTTCAGAATGTTTAGCCTGAAATTCAGCCTAAAAAATTATTCTGCTTCTGCCAATAAAATTGCCTAAGATAACTGCAGAGAAGTAGTCAAACTATATAAATAAATCATAGACCTGAGCCTTGAATTCGTCTAGCTAATTTTTCATATTCGTTGACTTGACATCCAAGTTTGTCGAGCTGAGCTGGGCTATCGTCGAGCAGTGATTGCATAGTTGAGGAAAAATTTTGTCGACCGGAGCTCAGCTTTCGTCGAGCTCAACTCTGAGTTGGAACTCTGCGTTAGTCGAGCTGAGCTTGACTTTCGTCCTGCTAATTTCAACTTTCTTCGAACTGAATTCCTGAATTTGAAATCTTCTAAGGCAAAACACTTGAAAATCCTATGACCCTAAACTATACATATTGGGTTAGTCTAAGCATCCTAATAGTGATCCTAGCCCAAATCAAACTGGGGTTCCAACATCTTCAATCGTTGCCATCAAGTGCGGAAACCATAGACATTCTATCTTCTCTTTGCCGCATTTTATTAATTCACCTTTTAAATTTTCTAAGTCCTTAATTCTCTTGTTTTAATTTCTAATGAACTTCTTCTCAAGTATAACACTATCTAACTTATCATATAGGTGTTCGTAAATCTCAAGAAGTTCACTGTAGGAGGGTGGAGTTACCTTAGTGTCGCTCTAGACACTAGACTCATCTTCAGATTCATATTTATTTCTTCCCATGAGTCATGGATTTGCCTCGTCTTCAATACTCATGCTTGATTCGTCAGATCCATCCTTGTCCCAAGTCAGCACCTTTAGCACCTTCTTCTTTCCTTTGTTCCATCTTTGCTTCTCCTTTTCCTCCTTCTAGAGTCTTGGAAAATCTCTCTTTATGTTCCCAGGCTTGTGACAGTGATATCACTCAGGTAGGGTCTTCTCATAATCGCTCTTTGTCTCCTTTGATGGTTTGTTGCACCTCCTGGCTTCTTCAGCGCCTTTCTTCAGAAATTTCTTAAATTTTCCCAACCTCTTGGGATTCTTCATGAACCTTTTGAACTCTCGAACATAGAGGCTTTCTTCATCTTATTCCCTAGATTCCTCAGTAACCTTTCTCTCTCTTATGACCTTCATTGCCAGCCCCTTCTTCTTTATCTCCCTGGGATACTCCTCAGCTTGAATCTTTAATTCAAGTTTATGTTTCTTTAAGTTTCTAATGAGGATATCTATCTCCAAGGTGCTGATATCATGTGATTCAGCAATCAAAGTCACCTTTGGGTTGAAGCGAGGAGGAAAAGATTGCCGGATCTTCCTCATCAGATCTCCATTTGAGTAGCTCTTCCTGAGGGATCTTGAGGCATTAACAATCTGGGTGAAGCATACATACATGCTATCTACTTCCTCTTCGATCTCCATCTAGAATTATTCTTATTCAGATTCAAGTCAGAATAGCTTTGACTCCATCACCTGCAAGGTACCTTCGTTAGTAAGCTCAAGTAGACGCCATATATCATATGTAGTTTCACAGTTACAGATTCTTTTAAATTCAGTTTTATCCAATGTACAAAATAAAGAGTTCATTGCTTTGGCATTGTTCGTACATCAGAGCTTGTCAGCGTCATCCCATTTATCGTGTGGTTTGACTAAGACGGTATCACCTACAGTGGTGGTGGGTGCAGTGTATTTTGTCTCGATCAGGGCCCACATATATATGCTTTGTGTCATTAGAAATATTTTCATTCGTGTTCTCTAATGATTGTAGTCACTCCCCAAGAACAGTGGGGGACTACTCACACCCTGTCCCTCGAGGAATGCGTGAACTGCGTTTTCCATCTAACTTCAGGATTATAAGACTTTTTTAAGTAACCTCGCTCTGATACCACTTGTTAGATCTAGTGGCCAACCTTAGAGAGGGTTGAATAAGGTTTAACGACGATTAAAAAAATTCGAATTATTTCTAACCAAAAAAACTTGCTCAGGACGCTACCGTTGGGCGTTAGGTAGCTAACGTTCAACAGTAAGTTACAGAACTAATTTTCTTGGGCGTATTCCTCTTTGCAGATCTATGCACCCTTCAAAAAATTACAGGCTAACACACACAACATTATACGTAGAGGAAAAGACAGAAAATGAATTTCATTGTAGATTAAAATCAACCACTATTTTTAAATATTACAAAACTTGATCTCTAGGACGCCGGAGATCGAAGACGGTGAATGAAAACAACTTTTGGTTTTCTATACCAACCCGTTCCCTGGTCTGATTGGCTCTCTCCCTTTCCATCCAAGAAAGGAATTCGAGCCGACTCTTCACCCTCACACAAGGAGGTGTATTAGAGCCCTGCTAGATCCCCAGATCTAGATGTTCCTTCTCGGGAATGATTTCTCATGGAATCCTTCTCGGATCCCGATTACCTTCACTTGTTGATTTTCCTCACTACAAAAATACAAAGAATGGAAAAATACACAAGAATATACAAAGATTTAAGTTCATATATCCCTCAATACGACTCCTCCGTTGAGCGATCATTGATTGATGCTAGAATTCTTCGTGGGCTTGCCACCGATCAACACTTTGTAGGCTTTGTTGTTCTTGGCTTGCCGAAGTTCTTTGTTCGCGAATGGAAGGGAGGCAGTCTTATTTTCCTTCAATAAAGACAGTGGAACGGACCACAGAGATGCGTCCAAACCCTTGGAGTCGCAGATCTGAGTCTCTTTTCGTCTTGGTAAGGAATACAGAAAATAAGTCGCCTTTTATACGTCTTTGTAAAAATAGGCTACCGCCGACGGTAAGAATAGCACCCAACGGTAGGTTCATGTGCTTGATTCTGACAGCTATCCTCCAAATTTGGAAAAAATATTCAAAACAAAGATTTCCCTTTTTTTCAATTTTAGAGCGACGTGGTAGGTAGCGCCTGGCAGTATTCTAGTCATCTTGACGCACCCATCTCGACGATCGTTGAGTGGGTTAATACGGCGTGGTATCATGGTATCGCCCGACGGTAGTCCAGTTGTCTCGACAAATCAATCAGTCTCGACGATCGTTGAGTGGGCTAATGTGGCGTGGTACAAACTTAGCTCTAGAGCGGTAGGTTCCCGAGCATTTAGTTGAAATAATTCCTCATGCTTGCGTGTGCGGTAAGACTAGCGCGGTGCGGTATAATCCTGAACGCAATGTCCATTTAATTCAGGCTACCGCCCAACAGTAGCTGCCATAGGAGAGCAACTTACTTTGCTTGGACCTATAAGCCTGCACACACTACCAAACACAAGATGTGATCAAAGTTAGCATGGGAATTGATATTATCAAACTAAGGATATGTGATGTTGAAACCAAAGAATCGGTCTCTATGCAGTCCGAACCACGGGGAAGGGGTGATCGCACACTTAATTCTCTCTCACAAGCAAAATAACTAGACAAAGCATAAGGAACAAACCCAAGGTTCCAGCACGGAGGTCCCACCACACACCAGAAAGATCTTAGAGCACTTCCCCTCCTTAGCCAAGTGCTGAGCTAAGGATACCTCAAAAATCTCAAGAAGACTAGGGCACAAGTAAGCATGCCTTCTGAGGTACACCCTTGGGTCTATTTATAATTTTCTGAAAATGGTCTGCTAAAAGACAACCTATGCTTTTCCACACAACTATATACAGTCCAGACTAGCATGCGAACAACGTAACTCCGCTATTCTGAAAGGCTAGATGCAGGCCGACGGGAGAAGAATGGTAGAAACACATTATACAACACTAGACAAGTGGCCTTTGAAAACCTCCACTAGCACAGGGGTGGAGAGTGCTTGATGGAGATTGCACTCCACACCCCATTCTTCCCTGGACGAGTACGAGCCCGGTCTGCTCCACTCGCGAGCTGCCTGCCAAGATCCCTAGGCAAGTGCGAGCCTGCCACTCCACTCGCCAACTCTTCCACTCCACTCTACCTTGGCGAGCCGACGTATGTCGAGATGTCACTCAACGCCAAGGAAAAAACATTGAGTGTCTGGGCTTCACTCAATGCCAAGGAAGAAGCGTTGAGTGACGGATTCTGAGATGTCTCTCAATGCCAAGGAAAAAGCGTTGAGTGTCTGGGCTTTACTCAACGCCAAGGAAGAAGCATAAGTGAGCTCTCCTAGCTCGATACCTGGGCAGAAGCATTGAGTGAGCTCGCCTCACTCGACGCCTGGGAAGATGGCATCGAGTGTACTTGATGCCTGGGGATTGGCTCGCCAGGGTCTTAGATATGACTTGGCTGGTCTGTCTTCAGTCGATCTCCACTCACCGGATATATGGTTGTACACAATCCCCGCTCTTTGTGAGATTGACCCAAACTCAGAAAGAAACATCCAACCCCAAGAGATTGGCGAGTGGGTCAGCGATATTAAATGAATCTTTTGGTGGGATCCACCAGTGGCTATATATATACGTCTGCGTACCTAGGCGACCTTTTCCATTCCGCTTACCTTTATATTATCGAGATGCCTGTTTCCAAAATAATTCAAGAGAGGCTTGACCGAGCAAGTGGGCTCAACACCACTCGTGCTGCCAGCCTGGTCGCTGATGAGTCTGATTTATATAGGGTTTTTCTGACTCATCTGGGCTAGTTTTCATGCTCTTACACTTCACTTTTAGTATATTATCATTGATATTTAATTTATTCAGCTTATCACGCTAAGTTCGTCGTTTTGGCTCAAGGGTGTTCAATTGCGCTTGCTTTTGTTGGGGGTAAGTACTTGGTGCTCCCCGTAGCTCTTTCTGTTGTTGTTGTTTGCATTTTGTTGCTGGGAGCTGGTGCTCCAGTTGGTTTCATTGCTGTGCAGGTAGTCGGGACGGCCCGGTCTCATTTTCCAGTTCTGTGTAAAACGCACGGTCATGCGCATTTCCTCGCGCACGGTTTTAGTGCAATTGTGTGTCACAGGGCATGTCAGGCATTCGGCATATGACACGAGCGTGTAACATAGCCGTCTACTCATCTAGAAGTTTGGTCCTGTGTCGACTGAGGGACACGACCCTGAACACGGGCATGTACTGTATGATACGGGTGTGTTAGATTCGGCACGGGCATGTGGCCACCCGTGTCCACCAAGGGACGTGATGGTTGGCTTGGCGGTTATGTGTGGCACGCCCCTTGTCACGGGCGTGTCGATGACCCGACACGGGCGTGTCAGGTTGGGAAACGGGCGTGTCCTAACCCGTGTGCTTTTCTGTACTTAACAATTGTGTCTTGATCAAGGCACATGGCCTAGGACACGGCCGTGCGCAAAGACGTGTTTGGCTTATTTTAGTGACTTTTTGGCTGGATCTGAGCCGTTCGTTTTCTTTAAATCAGATCTGACGGCTTAGGATTAATCCTCCTTCCTTAAGGCCGGGACTGGGGGTTAAACTCCTCATTTTCTTTTGGCCTTTCTCTTTCTTAAGTCTTAGAGAGAGGAGAAAGCAAGAAAGAAGGAGGAGGATCCCAGCCGCAGGCGGAGCATCAGAGACCCGAATCGAAAACCGAGACTGGATCTGCGGAGGCATTCTCATTGCGAAGCTTTCCATCTGGCTAGTTTTTCATGGCGCCAAAACGGACTTCAAGGGAAACGATTCTCAACGTGTACATGTGAAGAACTCTTCCTTTCTGTACGGGAAACCCGCTCCCGTGAGTGTGCGGTGAGTGTGCGGTGTTCCTTGGGGTAGATATGTGAAGTCCCCCTTGTTTAGAGTATGGAATCGAAGTACGGGCATAGGCATTGTGTGTGAAGACGACCCGGACATGTTTGTCTGGATCGGTGATGTTGCATTGTGCATGATTATCGGAGAAGAATCTGTATTGTGCTGTTTTTCGGGTTTTCTACACAGTAGATTGCAATAGGGAGCCTTGGGGATTAAGTCCAAGGTGCACCTAGAAAACTGGGCGGAAACGCATTTCTGCCAACTAGGTGGCCTTGGGCCAACCTTACATAATTGGGATTGTATGTGTGAGGCCTGTCTCCAGGAGACATGTAGGGTCTTTCATTGGAAAACGGTGAGCCCATGGGGTTCAGAATTATTAGGCCAAGGAGCCGAACAGGAAAGACAAAACCTACCCGCGCCCTGCAGGTTTGGCCATGAGTACTACGGTATTCAGAGACGGTAGGGCGACTTGAGCAACGAGAAATAGTCGAGCTGTATTTGCGTTATGTTGACTATGACATGAGAGTAGCGGAAATTGGCTCTCATCGGTGGCATAATGAAAGTCTCAGGCCAGGGGCCGTAAAGACTGAAATACTTAAAGTAATACGTCAAGTCAAGGACCTCTGAACGGAGGTGGTATCCGGGAAGTCTTGTACACCGTCAATGTGCCCAGAGTGCACGGGGTGGGTGTAACACCCCAAAACTTGGAAGGGGAAACGATGGCGTCGTTTCAGCCAAATTTGGGTTTTGGGGGTAGGCACACGGCCTGTAACACGGCCGTGTCACAAGCCGTGTAGTGCCTTGGTTGTTGAACCGTGTTGATTGACAACCGTGTAGTGCCTTGGTAGGCACACGGCCTTGGACACAGGCGTGTCCCTGGCCGTGTCCTTCTCGGGCTGTTAGCGGGATTTATTCTGCTAGGCGTGAAATGGGTCACAACACGGCCGTGTCGGGGATGACACGGGCGTGTCGAAGGCCGTGTCCATGGCCGTGTTTTTGGCCGTGTCTTTCTCTGACTGGGAAAATTGGTCGGTAGGGGGCATGACACGGGTCTCGACATGGGCGTGTCAATGGCGACACGGCCGTGTCGGAGGCCGTGTCAAAGGCCATGTCGAAGGCCGTGTGCTGGTTTTCGAATCGGTCGAGACGACGAATGGCTAACACGGCCATGCACACGGCAGTGTTGCAACCCGTGTTCGGGCCAGATTTTCTAATTTGGGTTCTGATCGGGGCCGTTCGTTCTTTTCCTTGGAAGATCCAACGGTGGGGGGCCTCCCTGGGCGGTTTAAGGCCGTGAATAGGGTTCCAAACCCTCATTCCCCACTTTCTTTTATCTCTCTAAGTTCTAGAGAGAAGGGAGAGCAAGGAGGCCAAGTTCCGGCCGCCGGCGAAGCTTCGGAGGTCCGTTTCGCGAGCAGAGTTCAGATCCGCGAAGGTGGGAGCGTTGCGGTGGTGTTCAACCGAGCAAATCTTCTCCATGGCTAGGAAGAGGGGACAAAAGGTAACGACACTTCTCCTCTCGGTTTTTAGGATTTAGGATGCATGAATAGCATCCCCTTCCTTTCATATTCTGAGCACCGAATCTCTCAAATGAGAGGGATTCGTGTAGCCTAGGTTCAAGAGGAACCTCCGGGTGGAGTATGTTCATCCCGGCATGCTTTGCATTAGAGATCCGCTCCGTTAGCGGATTAGGCATTGTGGGTGAAGCCGTGGTCGCGACCGTTAGTCCGACCCGGTGATGTTGCATAGCGAGATGTGAGGATTTGGTAGAAATCCGTAGCGGCAATACACCGTTGTATGTATGCGTTTTCCCCCTTATATTTGAGTGAGTACTCGTAGTCGGAACCGGACGAGGTTAGCTCCGCTTTGTGCGGTAGATGGTTTCCTTGGAGCACGGGAAAGATACGGTGCGAGTGGCAATTGGGGTGGGGAAACCTTTGTTAGTGCTGTGCTAAGGCGCAGCTATATCTCCGTGGTCGGCTGGCTTTTCCGTGACGCGCAAGTCATGTGGGGAAAGTGTCCTGGCGAGACTAGCCCCTTGTGTGAGACTGACGAGAATGCCGAGCGGAGGGCAGGCCAGGGCAATGTAGCCATGAGCGGGTGGGGTCTAGCAAGGCTTCTTAGAATCGGTCAGTGTGAGGCAGAACCCTGACGAGCGAAGTCAGATTGTGCGGGCAAGCCCGGGGGTTATGACCCTTGGGCGGGTGGGGCCTTTGCAAGGTTCCGTGTGATGGCGTGTGTGCCGTTAGGGATATGGTGGTTCCCTTGTGTTTGCGGCTTTAAGCCAATGGGGAAACGGAAGTACCCAGTGTTTGATGTTGTGCTAGATGCATACGAACTAGGGTGCCTTGGGTGAAACCCGGGCTGCATTCATGCTGCATAGTTCCTTTCACTTTGTACAAAACATAGAGAACATGTATGCTGTATGAGACATCCAAGCCTGTTTTACTGCTTTATTATATATACTCTTTTGGTATACGAAGTGCTAACTTGCAGGTGGAGTGGTACCCCGGGGTCCGTTAGGGGCGGCCGGGAGGAGATGTGTTTGTTACACAGTAGAGGTCAGCCTTTGCTGACCCACGTTACTTCAAATCCTTACAGGGCAAGGATCGCATGCAGGAGCTAGCGCGCCAGGCGAAAAGCACTAAGCCTCATGAAGTGTTGCTGTGCTTGGTTTCTCTTTGTGTGTTTGCTACTTTTGTTATGTTTTTGTCCGGCTTGCATGCCGAGGTAGCCTAGGAGTGCTTGGCACATTTTTATTTTTGTTTGGACTATTATTGTGTAAGGCCTTAAGGCCATTTGATACTCTATCGTTAGTGGATAACTTCTATCGGTTTGTTCTGTTTTCGCTGTGTATGTCTGAGTTTTGAGTTTGGGTAGTTTCATATCATCTTTTAATACTAAAGCTGTGGTGTCCGTATGTTGTGGGGCCCCGGCCGGACCCATATTATATGGTCTTTACAGGGGAGGTGTTACAATTTGGTATCATAGGGAGGTTCGCATTCCAATGAGAAGTTTTGCGGTCGAAAGTATAAGTCGAGTCGCGTATAAGAAGTTATCCACATAAGAGTATCGCGGGACCATGAGTGTCCTTGTGTTCGAGTCTTGCAATTAGAGACTGATTTGCATTTTCTTGCTTGTGTTTAGAGTACAAGCAACGAGGCTGGGACCTCGAGGCCAAGAGAAGAGCTCTCGGCAAGTAGTGCGACCGCGCAAGGTCCGCTAGGGATGGGGGTCACACCGGCCGACTTCTGCCGCATGCTTGCAGAAGCGATGGTGGCGGCCCAAGCTGCAGCGACAGCACAGGTAGCAGCTCCCGTTGCTCAGGTAGCAACTCTTGCTACCCCGGTCACGGCAGCGACCGTGCAGGTTGAGGAGGCCAGGTGGGCGGAGCCGCAGGCCGAGAGAGTGGTTGTCGGGCATGGGGACCGGCAAATGAAGTACTTTCTGAGTTTCCACCCTCCAACCTTCAAGGGAATCGGCACGCCCACAGATGCAGAGGATTAGTGGGCTAGGATTCAGGAGCTTCTGAGGGCGGCAGAGGTGCCAGATGAGAAAAAGGCAGAGTTCGCAGCCTTTATGTTGGAGGGAGATGCCAAGTTATGGTGGGTGAGCCATAGTGGTCGGCAGTTTCCAGGACGCACACCGTCCTTCGAGGAGTTTGGGAATGCCTTCCTGAAGAAGTACATTCCCGCCTCAACGAGGTTAGCCCTCCAGAGGCATTTCCTACATTTGGTGCAGCGAGACAAGTCAGTGGATGAGTATGTTCAAGAATTTACTCGCTTGGGTCGTTATGCAGGGACGACCATGGCAGACGATGAAGAGAGGGATAATCTCTTCTATCATGGACTGAGAGAGAATCTAAGACAACCCCTCATATTGATAAAGCGTGCAGGTTTCAACGAATTGGTGGAGGCGGCCCGAATTTTGGAGAGTGACATGGAGCGATCCCAGCGTCGCAAGGGCTTCACACCCAAGCAGGGGGAGGAGAAGAAGCCTGCTCAGTCCCATGGAAAGACGGAAGGGAGCCGATGGAAGAAGAAGCCTTCCACACTTAAGTCGGGCGAGAAAAGCAATTGGATGTCCGGAGGGTCACGTTCTAAGGGCCCTCAGACGTGCTATAGTTGTGGAAAGCCAGACCACATAGCAAGATTTTGTACCTAAGGGGGTACTGAGCAAGAGCCTAGGCAGGAGCAAACTGTGCGCTCCGGCCCCAGTGCCACGGAGAAAGGGAAGATGGCGGAGTCGAGTGCTTCTCGGTTTCAACCAGTGCAGCCAAGGGCCTACAGCCTTGGGCAACAAGAAGCAATCCGTCAACCCGATGTGGTGATAGGTACGAGAGTTCAACCTGTACCTTAGATTCTTGTCTTTCAAGCCTTTATGTTTGTTGCATGTGTGTAGGCTTTGTAATGGTATCTGGGTACCCCGCTAGGGTACTCTTTGATACGGGAGCGTCGCACTCCTTCCTTGCGGAAGGCTTTATCCGGAGGATCGGAGTGGAGTCTTTCCCGACGGACTCCGAGTTGAAAGTGCGCATGCCTAATTGGTCATCTATGACCACCAGGGCTAGAGGTCGGATTTGTTGGAGGCTCGAGGGAGTCGACTTCATATTGATAGCGGCGATCTTGCCATTGTCCGAGTTTGACGTTATTTTGGGGATGGATTGGCTAGCGGAGCAGCGTGCCAGTATCGACTGTTTGTCCAAGGTGGTAACCCTGAGGGGCGTGGGGCAAGCGGATGTCAAGTTTGAAGGCCTGCGTGGAGTGACCTGTTCTCTAGTTTCGGCACTCCAATTAGTGCGAGCTGTTAGCAAGGGAGGTGTAGCTCTAGTAGCGTTGTTGGAGGTTAGCCTTTCCAGGCTGTCTCTTGAAGAAGTGCCCGTGGTGGCGGAGTTCAGAGATGTATTTCCTGAGGAGCTACCAGGAGCACCTCCTCGGCGGGAGATTGATTTCTCCATCGAGTTGGTGCCCGAGGCTAGACCAGTGTCGTGTCCACCCTTCAGGATGGCACCAAAGGAGTTGGCCGAGCTCAAGGTTCAGATGCAGGAGATTTTGGAGCAAGGGTATATCAGGCCCAGCTCTTCACCGTGGAGTGTGCCGGTGTTATCTGTAAAGAAGAAGGACGGTAGCATGCGTCTGTGCATAGATTACCGAGAGTTGAACAAATTGACGGTTAAGAACAAGTATCCGATTCCTCGGATAGACGACCTTTTTGACCAGTTGGTGGGGTCGGTGGTGTACTCCAAGTTGGACCTGAAGTCCGGATATTATCAGTTGCGGATTCGTGACGAAGACATACCCAAGACCGCGTTTGGTACGAGGTATGGTCACTTTGAGTTCTCGGTAATGCCGTTCGGGCTGACGAACGCGCCGTCCGTGTTCATGGACTTGATGATTCGAGTGTTTCGCGAATATTTGGACTGGTTCGTAGTCGTCTTTATCGATGACATATTGGTGTATTCCAAGTCGGAAGCGGAGCACGAGTCGCACTTGCGGACAGTGTTGCAAGTGTTGAGAGAGAACCAGCTCTATGCGAAGTTCTCGAAATGCGAGTTTTGGGTTGAGAAGGTGGCGTTTTTGGGCCATATAATCAGAGGGGACGGGGTGGCAGTGGATCCAACGAAAGTAGAAGCCATCAGACAGTGGCCAGTTTTGAGGACCGTGGCGGAAGTCCGGAGTTTTCTTGGACTAGTCGGGTACTACCGAAGGTTTGTGGAAAACTTTTCGCGGATAGCTCTACCCCTCACATCACTAACTCGCAAGGATCAGAAGTTTGTATGGACTCAAGAGTGCAATCAGGCATTTGAAACCCTGAAGGAGAGGCTAATGACGACGCCGATCCTAAGTCTACCAAAGGGGACCGAAGGATTCCAGATTTTCAGTGACGCATCTGGATGCGGTTTAGGGTGCGTGTTGGTGCAGCGTGGTAGTATGATAGCTTTTGGGTCGAGGCAGCTGAAGCCTCACGAGAGAAATTACCCCGTCCATGATTTGGAGTTGGCGGCGGTAATTTTTTCTTTGAAGTTGTGGAGGCACTACGTTTATGGTGCAAAGGTGGAGATCTTCACGGACCACAAGAGTCTAAAGTATCTCCTAGACCAGAAGGACCTAAATATGCGGCAGCGCAGGTGGGTCGAGTTCCTTGGGGACTACGAGGTGGCGATTCAGTACACGCCAGGGAAAGCCAATGTGGTGGCAGATGCTTTGAGTAGGAAGTACTTGGGGCAAGGAAATTGGATTGAAGCTCACGATGAGCGGTTAAGGCGGGACTGGGAGTCCCTTGGTTTGGAATGTGTGGCAAGAGGCGAGTCTAGCGTGGATCGACTAAATTGGATTGAGATGCAGAGTGACTTATGCGATCGTATTCGGGAAGCGACCCGTGTAGATGCGGAGTTCCAACCTTTCGTGGAGGAAGCTCTAAAGGGCGAGGGTAGCGCCTGGGAGATGGTTGATGGGATTCTAAGGAAGGGCGGAAGGATTTGTGTACCGCAGTTCGGCAAGCTCCGTGAGGAGTTGATGTTTGAGGCCCACTTCACCAAGTACTCCATTCACCCGGGTAGTTCAAAGATGTACTTGGACTTGAAGAAGTCCTATTGGTGGCCTGGGATGAAGCGGGACGTAGCTTTGTGTGTGAATCGGTGCCAAACTTGTGCCTTGGTGAAGGCCGAGTGTCAGAAGCCGGGCGGGTTCTTGAAGCCTCTTCCAATCCCCGAATGGAAATTTGATGACATCTCCATGGATTTTGTGCATGGGTTGCCTAGATCGCAGCAGGGTAATGATGCCATTTGGGTGGTTGTGGACCGCTTGACCAAAGTGGCACATTTCAACCCAAATCGGAAGGAGGACGGTGTGGAAAAGTTGGGGGAGTTGTACGTCCGCAATATTGTACGACTCCATGGGATTCCGAAGAGTATAGTCAGCGACCGGGATGGACGTTTCACGTCTAAGGATTGGCGGTTGGTGCAGAAGAGCTTGGGAAGAAAACTCAAGTTCAGTACGGCTTTTCATCCTCAAACCGATGGGCAAACTGAGAGAACGAACCGTACTTTGGAAGATATGCTAAGGATGTGTACTCTCGACTTCGACAAGAAGTGGGAGGATCACCTCTTCATGGAGGAGTTTGCGTATAACAATAGCTACCAAGCTAGTATCAAGATGGCGCCATATGAAGCTCTTTATAGGAGGAGGTGTCGAACACCGATGTCTTGGACAGAGGCGGGAGACACAAAGCTTTTGGGGAAAGAAGTGGTAGCCGACGCTAGTGAGCTAGTGCGGACCATCCAAGAGCGCATGAAGGTAGCTCAAGATCGGCAGCTGAAGTATTTCAATGCTCGCCACAGACATGTGGAATTTGCGGTGGGCGACTGGGTGTATCTTAAGATCAAGTTGTTCAAAGGCATTTCAAGAATTCGCCGACTCAAGAAGCTGAGTCTGAGATTTTTGGGACCATTCAAGATCATCGAGCGAGTGGGAGAGGCAGCGTACCGGTTGGCGTTGACCACGGAGCTAAGTGGATTGCATGACATTTTTCACATCTCCGTCCTGAGGAAAGCATTGTTAGAAGCCAGCGTGGTGATTGAGCCGACGGCGGTGCCGGTAGAGGAAGACTTGAGGGCGCGAGTTCGTCCAATCGGGATAGAAGATTCAGAGGTTCGGCAATTGCGGAACAAGGAGGTCAGACTCGTGAAGGTCCGTTGGGACAACTGTGGTTGCGAGGAGCTCTCATGGGAGCGAGAGCAGGCCATACTGGAGGAGTACCCCGAGCTTTTCTCCTCAGGTACTGTTTAGTTTTGTTTACCTTCCATGTTTTAAATTTTGGGACGAAATTCTTTGAAGGGGGGAGATTTGTAACACCCCAAAACTTGGAAGGGGAAACGACGGCGTCGTTTCAGCCAAATTTGGGTTTTGGGGGTAGGCACACGGCCTGTGACACGGCCGTGTCACAGGCCGTGTAGCGCCTTGGTTGTCGAACCGTGTTGATCGACAACCGTGTAGCGCCTTGGTAGGCACACGGCCTTGGACACGGGCGTGTCCCTGGCCGTGTCCTTCTCGGGCTGTTAGCGGGATTTATTCTGCTAGGCGTGACACGGGTCACGACACGGCCGTGTCGGGGATGACACGGGCGTGTAGAAGGCCGTGTTTTTGGCCGTGTCTTTCTCTGACTGGGAAAATTGGTCGGTAGGGGCATGACACAGGTCTCGATACGGGCGTGTCAATGGCGACACGGCCGTGTCGGAGGCCGTGTCAAAGGCCGTGTCGAAGGCCATGTGCTGGTTTTCGAATCGGTCGAGACGGCGAATGGCTAACACGGCCATGCACACGGCCGTGTTGCAACCCGTGTTCGGCCCAGATTTTCTAATTTGGGTTCCGATCGGGGCCGTTCATTCTTTTCCTTGGAAGATCCAATGGTGGGGGGGCCTCCCCGGGCGGTTTAAGGCCGGGAATAGGGTTCCAAACCCTCATTCCCCACTTTCTTTTATCTCTCTAAGTTCTAGAGAGAAGGGAGAGCAAGGAGGCCAAGTTCCGGCCGCCGGCGAAGCTTCGGAGGTCCGTTTCGCGAGCGGAGTTCAGATCCGCGAAGGTGGGAGCGTTGCGGTGGTGTTCAACCGAGCAATTCTTCTCCATGGCTAGGAAGAGGGGACGAAAGGTAACGACACTTCTCCTCTCGGTTTTTAGGATTTAGGATGCATGAATAGCATCCCCTTCCTTTCATATTCTGAGCACCAAATATCTCAAATGAGAGGGATTCGTGTAGCCTAGGTTCAAGAGGAACCTCCGGGTGGAGTATGTTCATCCCGGCATGCTTTGCATTAGAGATCCGCTCCGTTAGCGGATTAGGCATTGTGGGTGAAGCCGTGGTCGCGACCGTTAGTCCGACCCGGTGATGTTGCATAGCGAGATGTGAGGATTTGGTAGAAATCCGTAGCGGCAATACGCCGTTGTATGTATGCATTTTCCCCCTTATATTTGAGTGAGTACTCGTAGTCGGAATCGGACGAGGTTAGCTCCGCTTTGTGCGGTAGATGGTTTCCTTGGAGCACGGGAAAGACACGGTGCGAGTGGCAATTGTGGTGGGGAAACCTTTATTAGTGCTGTGCTAAGGCGCGGCTATATCTCCGTGGTCGGCTGGCTTTTCCGTGACATGCAAGTCATGTGGGGAAAGTGTCCCGGCGAGACTAGCCCCTTGTGTGAGACTGACGAGAATGCCGAGCGGAGGGCAAGCCCGGGCAATGTAGCCATGAGCGGGTGGGGTCCAGCAAGGCTTCTTAGAATCGGTCAGTGTGAGGCGGAACCCTGACGAGCGAAGTCAGATTGTGCGGGCAAGCCCGAGGGTTATGACCCTTGGGCGGGTGGGGCCTTTGCAAGGTTCCGTGTGACGGCGTGTGTGCCGTTAGGGATATGGTGGTTCCCTTGTGTTTGCGGCTTTAAGCCAATGGGGAAACGGAAGTACCCAGTGTTTGATTTTGTGCTAGATGCATACGAACTAGGGTGCCTTGGGTGAAACTCGGGCTGCATTCATGCTGCATAGTAGGCCCCTTTCACTTTGTACAAAACATAGAGAACATGTATGCAGTATGAGACATCCAAGCCTGTTTTACCGCTTTATTATATGTACTCTTTTGGTATACGAAGTGCTAACTTGCAGGTGGAGTGGTACCCCGGGGTCCGTTAGGGGCGGCCGGGAGGAGATGTGTTTGTTACACAGTAGAGGTCAGCCTTTGCTGACCCACGTTACCTCAAATCCTTACAGGGCAAGGATCGCATGCAGGAGCTAGCGCGCCAGGCAAAAAGCACTAAGCCTCATGAAGTGTTGCTGTGCTTGGTTTCTCTTTGTGTGTTTGCTACTTTTGTTATGTTTTTGTCCGGCTTGCATGCCGAGGTAGCCTAGGAGTGCTTGACACATTTATATTTTTGTTTGGACTATTATTGTGTAAGGCCTTAAGGCCATTTGATACTCTATCGTTAGTGGATAACTTCTGTCGGTTTGTTCTGTTTCCGCTGTGTATGTCTGAGTTTTGAGTTTGGGTAGTTTCATATCATCTTTTAATACTAAAGCTGTAGTGTCCGTATGTTGTGGGGCCCCGGCCGGACCCATATTATATGGTCTTTACAGGGGAGGTGTTACAGTGGGTGGCCGTGCGAGCCTCCACCTGTGGTGTACTGTGCTAGGTTGTACTTTCACTAGGATTTTTTGATGGTAGTGAAGCCACGGAATTGACCGGATTCACTGAGAATGTGCCCTGAGTACACATGGTGTTTGGCCGAGCGAGCCTACACCTGTGGCAAAATATACTTATGCACTTAATTGTTTAGCTGGGCTAATGAAATGCAGGGAAGGATCACCTCCGCCCCGAATAAGGGGAGGGGTCGTTATAATTTGGTAAGCTTTAGCTGACCGTTGCTTTGTTTTCCATCGTATGGTGGAATGTTGCTTGCAGGTGCGGCGGAACCAAGTACCAAATAGTGGGCTGAAGCCCAAGCTGCTGTGCTGGCCCTCAAAGGCCAAAGTGAACTGTTGTTTTATTTCTATCATGCATGGCCGACCTGCGAGCCGATGTCATTAAAACACTATGTTGTTAAGTGAACATTTGTAAGGCCATAAGGCCGAGTACTTTTATGTATTGTGATATTTATTTCCTAATGTGGTTAGTGGACATTCATGTTTCATACTATCTGTTATTTGGGTTCTTTCAACTAATTAAAAGCTTCCGCTAGTTGCTCTGTGTAGGACGTTTATGTTTGGGAGAATGGTTTCATTCTGTAACCCTTCAGTCTGTCTGTAGTATATGGCGTCAGGCCCCGGCCGGACCTACTGCTATATATCATGCGACGGATAGGGGTGTTATAATTTGGTATCAGACTACCGGTTTCAGTCTTGCTTATTGGAATTCGTGGGCGAATTATTTTAAGGTGTGGTGAGTACATATATGTGTGTCATCGTTATAACATAAAAATAACCCATGAATGTCCACTTAGGAAAAAAAATACACTTGTTTTTGAGGAACCTGAGTGTTCCAATGATTCCTTTTAACAATTTGTATGTCGCATAATCGATAGTTATGCTTTATAGGGGACTGCGAGTGGTGCGGGGTAGTCGCACGGTCAACACTCCACGGAGAGTAGTGCACTTAACAGCGTGCCTGAGACCCTGATTTTTGTTGAAACCATAAGAAAGATAGTTGAAGTTGTGTTCGCAATGACTAAAGCACAACTTGGAGGGATTGTGCAGCCCCCTGTCCTTGGGGTGACTTCAACACTAAGTGGTGTGATGGAACAACTGGCATGTATAAGACCTTTGGATCAGCAGTTGAACATGCTTTTAGTGCACGGTACGCACTCAGTTGAGGAGTATTTACAGGCGTTTCTTATTATAAGGCGCTACCCAGTGTTTGATTTGGATAACGAGCAGACTATAGTTAATAGATTATACAACGGTCTGCGTGATGAATTACGACTGCTACTCGTTGGACCAAAGCTACTTGGATTCCGAGCATTAGTGGAGGCGGCTAGAGCTTTGGAAGCAGATCTGGCCAGAATAAACCAGACGTCAGTGTGCAGGTTACCAAACTCCCCAGGTCCCGCAAAGTCTGTACACCAAAAGAGGAGTAAAGTGATGCCTGACGTATCTGCTAGTCAAACTCCATTTTACTGTTATAAATGTGGAAGGTTTGTTCACTTTGCCTGAGATTGTCGTAAAGACGATCAAGGGATAGAGAAAGATATGAAGGGAGTCTATAAAAAGAAAGACTCCAGTGCTTAGAAGATAGAGTTAAAGGTGCTACCCACCTCAAAGTCTGGTGTTCGTAGATGGTGTAAGAAGGCAAGGAGGACGGGTCTAGTTCCTTCTTTTGGTGCGTTTGGAACAATTATTGGCCGAGACCCGGACGCATGCTTTTGTTGTGGAAAGTTTGGACACTTTGCTCGAGAGTGTCGAAGCAGACGTTTGGAGTCCGAGAAGAAGCCTAGAGCGACTAACGAAGAGAAGGGCAAAGGGTTGGAGACTACTACACCTCAATATGCTCCATCCCAACCTTGAGGATACAACTTTGGCCATCAGGAGGTTATGAAATATGCTGTCATGGTGACAGGTATGGTTTAATTTTTGGTATGTCAGCTTTAGATACTTGTTGCCTTACGCATATTAGCCTATGTTTGGTTATGATAGGATTTGTATTGATTTTCTGAGTGTCCGACGAAAACACTATTCGTTATAGGAACTTCCCATTCCTTTTTGCCCAAAAGACATGTATCGTGCATCAAAGTTTCTTCTTCGATGGCAAGAGTCAAATCGAGAGTACTGCTGCCTAACGGGTACTCTTTATACCTGAATAGAGCCTGTTGTTTAAAGTTATGGTTAGGGAGTCAGGAGTTTTGACTTGCAAGCGTCATTACTGCTGTCTGTAGAGTTCGATGTAATCTTTGGAATGATTGGCTCTCGGAGCAGCGTGCGCGCATCAATTTCAAACGTAAGGTGGTCAATTTGGTACTAGCTTTGGTTATGAGATGTCGGAACTGAAGTATTACTTCAAGAGCTGGTAGAATAGGGTTATGTGCATCAAAGTTTATTTCCTTGGAGCACATTGGTCCTCTTGTTAAAAAGAGGATGGAACCTTACAACTATTTAATGGTTGCTAGAAGTTGATTAAGTTAACGAGAAAATATTAAGTATCTAACCCAAGGAGTGATTATCTATTCGATCAACTCAATGGGTCAAGTGTGTACTCAAGTTGTATCGGAAGTCTGGATACTATTATTTGTCACTAAGGGAAAGTAATATTCCCAAAACGGCATCCAGCACATGATATGAGCATTATGAGTTCATCATTATGCCGCTTGTGCTGACAAATGTGCCGTCCGTGTTATGGATTTGAGGTATAGGGCGTTCAGTGAGTACCTGAACCAGTTTGTGATAACCTTTTTCGAAGACATACTGGTATACTTTCGGTTTGAGGGTGATCATTCCAAGCATCTGGATTCGGTATTGGAGATGTTAAGGAGAAATCAGTTGTATGCCAAATTATCCAAGTGCGAGCTTTGGTTACCCTCAGTAGCGTTTCCTTGTCACGTCTTGAGTGGAGAAAGTGTCGTGGTGGACCCTTCAAAGATATTTGCGATACGTGAGTTGCTTGTGTTATCTTTGTTGGCAAAAAATCCAAAGTTTATAGGACTGGTCTGCTAGTACAGACGCTTCATAGAGAACCTCTAGCAGATAACATTACCCCTCACAACTTTGGTGAAGAAATATAAAAAGTTTGTGTGGTTGCTGGAGTGCGCGCAAGCTTTCGAAGAGCTGAAAAGTCAGTTGACCTTAGCAACTATTCCATGTTCACCGAGTAGGACTGAAAAAGTTGAGATTTACAGCGATGCTTGGGGCAGTGACTTGTATTGTGTTTTGCTCCAGCATGGGAGTGTAATAATATATAGCTCGCGTTAGTTGGTGGTACGCGAGAGGATTTATCTTGTCCATGACTTCGAGTTAGCGGTCGTGATATTTGCCTTGAAGCTTTAAAGGCGCTACCTAAACGGCGTGAAGGTCGGTATCTAAAACGATCTCAGGAGCCTGAAGTACTTTTTGGATAAAAAGGATTTATACTTGTGGCAGCGGAGGTGGATGGATTTATTGGAGGACAACTGTTGCGCGCTAGGGTTCGAAGAAAATAAACGCAACCAAACTAGCAACCCAATGAGGCAAGTATACCTATCGAATTGTAGCTAGGGGACACAAGTGTCGTATTGAAATCCGGGAACTGTTGAGTATGCTTACTCACACGAAAACTATTATCTTATCGACGGAAAAACTAGGGTTTTAGAAAATATAATTGCAATGAAGGAAGTAAAGCTATACTAGAAAGAGAACTACCGCAATAAAGTAAAGTGTTATTAAGTAAAGAACTATGCTAGAAAGGAAACTACTGCAGTTAATTAAAGAGCACAAGATAGGAGATTACTACGAAAAATTGAAAATATGAAATGGAAATGCACTCGATCAAGAATCACCTCGGGTAAAGACGATAAAGAAAATGCGATAAAAATCTAAACTTAATAGGATAAAGGTCCTTGACCGTGGAGGTTCCTAAAGCTTGAACACGCTTGTCTCAAAGTCGTGCCCAACTAAGTTTAGGAAGGTCCGACCGACTCTTGTCTAAATCGGGGGCCTAAAACTCGTTTTACGCGGTGAACCCCACTATTGGTTTTTTCTCCAATCTGGGAGATTTGGTTGTCTGCCTCTCTCGAGGGGTGCGTATAACTCCCTTTACTCTTGAATGCTCACTTCATTCTATCAGCCTCTCGGCTAGCCCAGAATGAAAGCAAAGGTTGAGGGTATATATCGATAATATACCTCCAACCCATGATTAATCAAGAGTAATTCAAGGCCCTAACCTAAAAAGAAAAGATTAATTAAAACATCATAACTTAATCGCTCTAACCTCAGATCATCAAGATCGAGTACAAGGAGGATTAGTTAATCATAATGGAGTGGAGGGGGGGGGATTAGTAGTAAAACATATAAAAGGAACACTAGTAAAGGAAGAGCACTTATATTAATTAAAAGGAGCAAGTTACACTAATGTAATTGAAATTACAAGTGCATGAAATTAAAACCTATTCTAGCCCTACAATTAGCACTAAGCAACACTAAAGATTACAAGGAAAGCTAAGGCAACTAAATATTAAACCATGGTTAAGCAAAAATTACAAAGGAAGAGAGATAGAGAGAGAGAGAGAGAGGGAGAGAGAAAAGCATAAAAAAGATCAAGAACCAAAGGGGTAGCACCTCCCCCTCTCAACCAAAGCTTGCTGAAATGGAAGGGGGGGGTCTGAATTTATAGGAAAAATTCTCGGGTTGGTCACGCCCTCCGATACGCCCTAGGGGGGGCATGTCAGGGGGCGTGACATGTACGAAGTTGACCTCGGGCTCTAGATTCTGGCGGGAGGGATGATTGCTTCTATACGTCGGTCGACACGCCCATAGTCACGCTCGTGTAGGGGGGCGTGACACACACGTCATGTCGAAATCATTGGTCGGAAATCTGTCAGTCGTCGGATAAGTTGATGTCACGCCCTCGGTCACGCCCGTGACAGGGGGCGTGACAGTACTGTTGCGTGCTGTGGCGGAACCTGCATTCAATATGACGGCAGGCTTTGCGGCAGAGGGCGACACGCCCTTGGTCACGCCTGGAGACACGCCCCGGGAGGGCGTGTCAGGGGGGCGTGACAGCCGTTTTGTTCGTTTTTATGTCCCTTCCAGCAGGAGTCCTCGGGATCGGGTGACACGCCCTAGGTCACGCCCAGGGAGGGCGTGACAGGGGGGCGTGTCAGGTCATTTTTGACCAATTTTCTGAAAACTTTCAAAAGAACAAGAAAATGTTAGTGGCAATAATATTTACATAAAAGGATAAAAGATAAACTAAAAAGACATGATTTGTACATTATAAACTAGAAAAATACGATAATAGTTTAGGCTACAAAACGTATTATCAAATTCCCGCAAGCTTAAGCTTTGCTTATCCCCAAGCAAAAATATAAAAACTAGATATTTATAAAAAGAACTAATCAAAAAGTTTTAATTATGCCTACACAAGTACTATGCGAAATTCTAAGTATTGAAAAGGTGAAATGTAAGTCTAAAACAATTATTTAGGTATGGTAAAACTTTTATAAACTTTACTCAATAAAAACCAATCATCCAAATTTTTAACGAAATTCTTTAAATAGACTTAAGCAAAGCAACGAAAATGAAAAACACGCATTGAGTTGTTACTAGATCCAAGCAACGCATTATAATTATATCAATTTAATTAACAAAAATCTAGGTTTAAATCCAAAACTAAAACTGATTTACTTTTTTCTTTTCTTAGTTGTTAAATAAAAATCAAAAAGCGTGAATCAAAAGAACTTAAATAGGACAGAAACGTTTGGTTTAGGAATATGATTAGGAGTGGAATTCAAAGATAAACGTGAAGGTTTAAAATCACACTAAACCAAAGCAAAGAGTTTCAAAAACTTTCATAAAAATATATATACATTTTATTTTCTTTTTCTTCTTTTTTCCATTTGTTTTTCTTTTTTCAAAACAAAGGCCATAAATATTTTTATTTTCCTTTTGAATTGGCCAAACAAAAATAAACATCACTTTTGAGCATACTTTTTTCAAAAACCTTTCTCCCACAAAAAATCACAAAATATCCTATGAAAATCGTCAAAATAATTTATGAAACTCAAAAAGGCCAGTGTGATTCGATAGGTTGGAAATTTTGGCTTTGGTGAAAATGAAATGAAGGGAGGAGCTATCAAATGAAATCGGAAAAAGGCTCAAAAAACGGCTAACTATTGGTAAAAGTTTTTAGGTTGGCAGGAAAGCTCAAACGAAAACAAAAATGGCATAAATCATTTTCACGCTTTTGAATTTATTTAAAACAAAGGTTTGAAAAATTTCAAAAAGCGAGTCCTAGATAATAAAAGAAGATTGATGAAATTAACTTGAAAATAGAAGTAATAGGTGACTTGGATCGTTCACATCTACTACGTTATTCAAAAGTTGACTTTACAAAAATTATTCAAAAACGAAAAAGAAAATAGTGGATGATGAATTTTTGAGAAAGTAAAGGAAATAAAAAACAAAAAACCATAATAGAAATGCGAGTTTTAGAAAAATATTTCACCTTAACACGCTACCGTGAATTAGAAACACAGCATGGCCAACATTTTACTTATGAAACGTAGTTAAAAAGAACGATTAGAAATCTTATAATTAACTAAGTTGTTTATAGGAGATTTTTAGTAAAACAAAAACTAGGGGTACTATCGAAATACCAAAATGTCTAAACTATTCAAAAACACATATAATTTTTTTAATTTTGTGAAATATTCTCTTTTTTTTGGAATTTTAAGATATTCAAAATTTTTTTGGAAATATTTAAAATATATAAAAAGAGAAAAAATTTGTACACTAAGCAAAAATGAAAGAGGAAGTCCTCCCCCAAGCTTAAAATAGACATTGTCCTCAATGGCTAAAGAAGGGGATTGGAGAAGGAGAGAAAAATAAAGTACAGAATTGAAAGACAGAATTGAAAGACGGGATTGAAAGACAGGTATTTCCCCGGATTTATTTTCTGCGAAAGCTGAGTGATGCCGCTCCCCCGAATGTCTTCTTTGGACTTCGTACTGGATTCAGCAACGTTGGAGCAGGCGATCGCAGAAGCTTAAGCTTGTCTGAGCCGTCCGAGGGAAAAATTGTAAAATAAAGAAAATAGAAAAAGATAACTTGGGTTGCCTCCCAAGGGCGCCCTTTGTTTAAAGCGTCGTTGAGCTCGACGCATCAAAAAAATAATATTGTCCAAAAATATTGTTGTCCATAAATAAAATTGTTTTTAACAAAAATTAAGAGTTCAAAGTTAGAGTTCGTGAAGCAGAAACTTAATAATGTTTGCACTGACATCATCATCACCAGAAAAGTAGAGTTTAAGATGCTGACCATTCACTTTGAAATTACCCTTATCAGGGTGAGAAATTAAAACAGTTCCATAAGAAAATACTTCTAAAATAAAAAACAGGCCAGACTAGCGAGATTTTAATTGCCCGAAAATAAACGTAAACGAGAATTATATAAAAGGACTTGGTCGCCCGGCTTTATGTTTTTAGGGTGCCTTAAGTGTTTATCGTGTAAACGCTTCGTCCGCTCTTTATAAAGTTTATTATTTTCATAAGCATAAGAGCGCCACTCATCGAGTTCATTTAGTTGAAATTTTCGAAGGTCACCGACTGAGTGGGGACCGAAGTTTAAAAATTTTAAGGCCCAAAAGGCGCGGTGTTCTAACTCTACGGGCAGATGGCACGATTTTCCATAGACCAGCCGATACGGTGTACATCCGAGGGCGGTTTTGTACGCTGTTCGGTAGGCCCATAGAGCATCGTCAAGTTTGGCTGACCAGTCTTTCCTAGAAGTTGAAACTGTCTTTTCTAATATTCTTTTTATTTCTCTATTAACTACTTCGACTTGTCCGTTAGTTTGGGGGTGGTAGGCAGTGGAAAGCTTATGCGTAACGCCGTATTTGGTAAGGATTTTTGAAAATTGTGCGTTACAGAAATTAGAACCCCTATCGCTAACGATTGCGCGAGGCGTATCGAATCTAGAAAATAATTTTTTTAGAAACGTGACTACAACTCGGGAGTTGTTCGTAGGAAGAGCTTGGGCCTCAGACCATCGTGAAACATAATCAACAGCAACTAAAATATATTTGTTTCCGAAGCTAGAAGGAAGGGGGCCAACAAAATCAATTCCCCAGAGGTCGAAAATTTCGCACTCTAAGACATAATTTTGCGGCATTTCATTTTTTTTAGAAATGTTGCCCGAGCGTTGGCAACTATCACACCTGCTCACAAAGGCTTGTGTGTCTTTAAACAGGTTAGGCCAGTAAAAACCCGCGCAAAGCACCTTGTGAGCGGTGCGAGCAGCTTGATAGTGCCCACCTGTCGGACCTTCATGTAAATGTTTTAGAATATCAATTCCTTCATCATAAGAAACACATCTCCTTATCACTTGATCCGCACAAATTCTGAAAAGATGCGGGTCTTCCCAAAAGTAGTTCTTCAGCTCAGAAAAGAATTTCTTCTTTTGCTGAGAGGAGAACTCTTTTTGGAGCACCCGGGCCACTAGATAGTTGGCGATGTGCGCAAACCAAGGAGAAGTAGATGTGTTAACTAAAAGCATCTTCTCATCAGGAAAATAATCATTAAAAGATTTTTCATTTTATTTTTCTATAAATGGGTTATATAATCTGGATAGATGGTTGGCGGCCAAGTTCTCGGCTCCTCGCTTATCACAGATCTCTAAGTCAAACTTCTGGAGGAGTAAGACCCAGCGAATCAAGCGAGGCTTGGCATCCATTTTGGCAAGAAGGTACTTGAGGGCCGAGTGGTCCGTAAAAACAATGATTTTTGAAAGTGTATTGTAAGGGCGGAATTTATCAAATGCGAATACTATAGCTAAGAGCTCCTTCTCGGTTGTGGTGTAATTTTCTTGTGATGATGTGAGGGTTTTACTAGCGAAATAGATGGGGTGGAAGTTTTTAGATATGCGTTGACCTAATATGGCTCCCACCGCAAAACTACTCGCATCGCACATAATCTCGAAAGGAAGGTCCCACACCGGAGCTATCATAATCAGTGCGTTAATTAACTTTTCTTTAATTGATTCAAAGGAAGAAATACAAGAGTCATCAAAAATGAATGGAACGTCTTTTTCTAAGAGATGGGTGAGGGGCTTAGTGGTCTTGGAGAAGTCCTTTATAAAACGACGGTAAAAGCCAGCGTGGCCTAGGAAACTTCTTATAGATTTTATGTTTGTAGGCGGCGGCAAATTCTCAATAACTTCTATCTTGGCAACGTCTACCTCAATACCTTTAGCAGAAATTTTATGACCCAAAACTAACCCTTACCTCACCATAAAATGGCATTTTTCCTAATATAGGGCAAGGTTAGTTTCTTTGTATCGTTCTAAGACTTTTTCGAGGTTTTCTAAACATCTATCGAAGGAATCGCTGAACACTGAGAAATCGTCCATAAATACCTCCATAATGCTTTCTACGTACTTGTCAAATATTCCGAGCATACATCGCTGGAATGTAGCTGGCGCATTGCACAATCCAAACGGCATTCTTCGGTAAGCGAAGGTGCCGAAGGGGCAAGTAAACGTAGTTTTCTCTTGGTCCTCGGGAGAGATGGGTATTTGAAAGTACCCCGAGAGGCAATCGAGAAAACAATAAAAGCTATGGCCGGAGAGATGTTCTAAAATCTGGTCGATAAACGGAAAGGGAAAGTGGTCCTTGCGGGTGGCGTCATTCAACTTACGATAATCTATACACATACGCCAACCCGTCACCGTCCGTGTCGGGATTAATTCATTATTCTCATTACTAACTACGGTTATCCCTCCCTTCTTTGGAACTACCTGAACGGGGCTAACCCACTTACTGTCCGAAATAGGGTAGATAATTCCTGCGTCTAATAATTTCACAACCTCGCCCTTAACTACTTCTATCATATTCGGGTTTATACGGCGCTGAGGTTGAATAAAGTTACGCGAATTATCTTCCATTAAAATTTTATGGGTATAGAAAGATGGGCTTATGCCCTTGATATAAGAAATTTGCCAAGCAATAGCCCGGCGATGCTTACGTAGAACTAGAAGAAGTTTATCATTTTGCGTATCCGTGAGGTAGGCCGAAACGATAACTGGTAACTTGGAATCTTTTTCTAAGAAAGCATACTTAAGGTGTTCAGGAAGTTCTTTAAGTTCTAGGGTAGGTGGTTCTTCATAAGAGGATTTAGAGATTCTTTCTTTTTCAAAAATAATATCTTCATAAACTTTTTTATAAGGAACGTAATAAGGGGTGGGGCTAGCAGCCAAGACGGCTTCTTATAGCGATTCAGTCGGAAGAAAAGAGGAAGAACAAAAATCAGAAAATTCTTTTTCAAACTCAGAAAGACAATCAGAAGATTCATCACTTCCCTGCAGCGATTCAGCAAGAAGAGAAGAAGAAAAACAAAAATCAGAAAGTTCTTTTTCAAAGTCGGAGAGGCAGTATGAAGATTCATCACTCACAGCGTCTACGAAAAAACATGAGTCATCATTTGCTAGGGTGTTCTTCATCGAAGGTGTGATAGAAAAAGTGACTTCGTCGTCGCCTACTCGAAGGAAGAGCTTACCATTGCTTACATCAATGATGGCTCTGGAGGTGGCAAGGAAGGGTCGGCCAAGGATCAGGGGAACCTCGACGTCTTCTTCGATGTCCAAAATGACAAAGTCCACTGGGAAGATGAGCTTATCGACTTTCACTAGAACGTCCTCCACTATTCCTAACGGGTACTTAACGGATCTATCGGCTAGCTGGATACTCATACGCGTGGGGTTAAGGCTACCAATTCCTAGCTTTTTAAACAATGAAAAGGGCATCAGGTTTATACTCGCGTCTAAGTCGGCTAACGCGTGTTTAACAAAAAGATCACCGAAGACACACGGGATAGAGAAACTACCTGGGTCACTGATTTTCTTTGGCAAACCATTTGTTAAAACAGCAGAGCACTCGGCGTTTAGCGTGACGTGCGAAAGATTCTCTAACTTCTTCTTGTTGGTGAGGAGGTCCTTAAGATACTTGGCGTATTTCGGCATCTGCGAAATAGCCTCGTAGAAGGGAAGATTAATGTGGATTTGCTTGAAGATCTCTAAGAAGCGGGAGTACTGATCATCTTGACGTTGTCTATTAAGTTCGGAGGGGTATGGAGGAGTTGGATGATTTTTGAAGATGGGTGGTGGAGTGAGATTTTTTTCTAAAGCGGGGGTGATAACTTCTTCAGCAGAGGGTGGAAGCGGAGCGGAGCTTTGATTTTTAAAGGCGGGAGCGGAGCTTTAATTTTTAAAGGCGGGAGCGGAGCTTGCCTCGGGCTCTTCACTTACCTTACCGGAGACTTGCTTCCCACTCCGAAGAGTTATATCTTTCGCTTGCTCTCTTGGGTTGGGTTCGGTATTGGAAGGAAGAGACCCTGCGGGTCGCTAAGAAATTATTTTCTTGAGCTATCCTACCTGATTTTCTAGACTTTTTACGCTTCTGGTTAAAGTTCTTATAGTAGCGTCATTTGTGGTGATATATTTAGAAAGTAATTCCTCCAAGTTTGGAGGTTTTGGATAATTTTAAAGAGGTGGTGGTGGTGCAGAAAAATAATTTTGCGGTGGTGGGCGCATCGCATTCGATGGATTACTCCATGAAAAGTTTGGATGATTTCTTAAAGCAGCGTTATAACTATTCGGAAAATTAAAACCAGGAGGATGAAAATTCGCAGCAGAAAAATTATTAAAAGCAGTTCTAGGCATATTATTAACATAATCTAAATGTTCTGGAGTAGGGGTTGCAAATTCCCATACCTGAGGGGCGGAGGCAGCAGTCATCTCCGGGATTTTTTGCATAGGATTTCTACTTGCAGAGCGAGCTGGGAGACGTTGTACACTTCATAGATACCTGCAGGCTTGTTCGGGCGAGACCTAGGCACATTCCACTGATAAGTGTTCATGGCCATTTCCTCAAAAAGCTCAAGAGCTGCTTCCGGGGTCTTATGATTTAAAGTACCGCCAGAAGCTGCGTCTATCATTTGCTTCGTGCTTTGATTTAGCCCGTTATAGAACGTCTGCACTTGTAACCATATAGGCAGCGCGTGATGTGGGCATCGTCTTAATAATTCTTTAAATCTCTACCAGGTTTTAATAGGGTTTCAGAGTCTATTTGTCCGAAGGCAGAGATATCGTTCCTAAGTTTTGCAGTTTTAGCTGGCGGAAAATACTTCGCCAAAAATTTTTCAGTTAATTCATTCCAGGTGGTTATGCTATTTTTAGGTAGAGTGTTAAGTCACTGCTTAGCTTTAGTTCTTAAAGAGAATGGGAAGAGTCTCAGCCTGATTGCATCATTTGTGACACCATTTATCTTGAAGGTGTCGCAAATTTCAAAAAAGCTAGCTATATGTGCGTTCGGATCTTCATCTTGAAGTCCGTCAAATTGCACATATTGCTGCACCATTTTAATTATGCTAGGCTTTAATTCGAAGTTATTATTTGCTATAGCAGGGCAGACTATACTAGATTCTGTTCCCTCGAGGTTCGGTCGTGCATAATAGGACATAGTCCTTTGCACGGCCTCATCTACGTTGGGTTCTTCCATTCTTAAAGTAGCGAATGACACGGAGTCCTCAACCGGCACTTGGATAGTAGGACCTTGAAATCACGATCTTCTCCGAAGAGTACGCTCAATTTCGTGGTCCAAGCTAAAAATAACCGACGGACACCCAAGGGTCATGCACTAAAAGAACAGAAAAGAAAGAGAAAAAGGATAAACTAGAAAAAAAGAAACATTTTTTTTCTTTTTGAAATAGATTTTTTTTTATATAGATTAACTCCCGAACTTCCCAAGGACTACCCCGTGAAGGGTTCGCAAGGTACTAGACAAGATAGTGGCGCTTAAAGCCCTTTGCCCTTTTCGAGAGAATTAGGTGGCGTAGAAAAATTGTGAAGTTGGTTACTATTAAGAGCGGTGATAACTTTTTTTTTGAATTTTATAATTTTAAAAAAAGAGGATGAGAAAGATAAAATTAATACATTTGTGTTTTCAATATATCAACGAATTTGGATCCCCGGCAACGGCACCAAAAACTTGTTGCGCGCTAGGGTTCGAAGAAAATAAACGCAACCGAACTAGCAACCCAATGAGGCAAGTATACCTATCGAATTGTAGCTAGGGGACACAAGTGTCGTATTGAAATCCGGGAACTGTTGAGTATGCTTACTCACACGAAAACTATTATCTTATCGACGGAAAAACTAGGGTTTTAGAAAATCTAATTGCAATGAAGGAAGTAAAGCTATACTAGAAAGAGAACCACCGCAATTAAGTAAAGTGCTATTAAGTAAAGAATTATGCTAGAAAGGAAACTACTGCAGTTAATTAAAGAGCACAAGATAGGAGATTACTACGAAAGATTGAAAATATGAAATGGAAATGCACTCGATCAAGAATCACCTCGGCTAAAGACGATTAAGAAAATGCAATAAAAATCTAAACTTAATAGGATAAAGGTCCTTGACCGTGGAGGTTCCTAAAGCTTGAACACGCTTCTCTCAAAGTCGTGCCCAACTGAGTTTAGGAAGGTCCGACCGACTCCCGTCTAAATCGGAGGCCTAAAACTCGCTTTACGGGGTGAACCCCACTATTGGATTTTACTCCAATCCGGGAGATTTGGACGTCTGCCTCTCTCGAGGGGTGCGTACAACTCCCTTTACTCTTGAATGCTCACTTCATTCTATCGGCCTCTCGGCTAGCCCAGAATGAAAGCAAAGGTGGAGGGTATATATCGATAATATACCTCCAACCCATGATTAATCAAGAGTAATTCAAGGCCCTAACCTAAAAAGAAAAGATTAATTAAAACATCATAACTTAATCGCTCTAACCTCGGATCAACAAGATCGAGTACAAGGAGGATTAGTTAATCATAATGGAGTGGAGGGGGGGGGGATGAGTAGTAAAGCATATAAAAGGAACACTAGTAAAGGAAGAGCACTTATATTAATTAAAAGGAGCAAGTTACACTAATGAAATTGAAATTACAAGTGCATGAAATTGAAACCTATTCTATCCCTATAATTAGCACTAAGCAAGACTAAAGATTACAAGGAAAGCTAAGGCAACTAAATATTAAACCATGGTTAAGCAAAAATTACAAAGGAAGAGAGATAGAGAGAGAGAGAGAGGGAGAGAGAAAAGAATAAAAAAGATCCAGAACCAAAGGGGCAGCACCTCCCCCTCTCAACCAAAGTTTGCTGAAATGGAAGGGGGGGTCTGAATTTATAGGAAAAATTCTCGGGTTGGTCACACCCTCCGACACGCCCTAGGGGGGGCGTGTCCGGGGGCGTGACATGTACGAAGTTGACCTCGGGCTCTGGATTCTTGCGGGAGGGATGATTGCTTCTGTACGTCGGTCGGCACGCCCATAGTCACGCCTGTGTAGAGGGGGCGTGACACTCACGTTATGTCAAAATCATTGGTCGAAAATCCGTCAGTCGTCGGAAAAGTTGATGTCACGCCCTCGGTCACGCCCGTGATGGGGGGCATGACAGTACTGTTGCGTGCTGTGGCGGAACCTGCATTCAATGCGGCGGCAGGCTTTGCGGCAGAGGGCGACACGCCCTTTGTCATGCCTGGAGACACGCCCAGGGAGGGCGTGTTAGGGGGGCGTGACATCCATTTTGTTCGTTTTTCTGTCCCTTCCAGAAGGAGTCCTCGGGATCGGGTGACACGCCCTAGGTCACGCCCAGGGAGGGCGTGACAGGGGGGGCGTGTCAGGTCATTTTTGACCAATTTTCTGAAAACCTGCAAAAGAACAAGAAAATGTTAGTGGCAATAATATTTACATAAAAAGGATAAAAGATAAACTAAAAAGACATGATTTGTACATTATAAACTAGAAAAATACGATAATAGTTTAGTCTACAAAACGTATTATCAACAACACCTTCGACATACATTTTGGCGCAAGTTTTGGAGATATTGGAAATCTCTTGCGTGGACAAGCAGATCACGGATGATGCTTTTGATAGGTAAAATTCCCAATAAGGTTTGAAGACGGACTGTTATTGAAGGACATTCGTCTGTGCGCCCCAAGTTTGGAGAGTCAGCGGAAGGACTTGATGTATGAGGCTCATTATACCAAGTACTCAATTCACCCGAAGTGCACAAAATGTTAAGAGGTTTGAAGAAGTTATTCTGATGGCCCAGACTGAAAAAGGATGATCCGGTAGAAAAGTTAGCCAAACTCTACATGGATAATATTGTTCGGTCTTATGGTGCACCCCGCAGTATTGTAAGTGACTGAGATGAACGCCTCACGTCCAACGATACTAGGCTGGTGCATAAATCATTGGGAACTAAGCTAAGCTCTAGTACTGTCTTCCGTTCGCAGGCGGATGTTCAGACCGAATGGGCCAGCAAATGATGAAGGACATACTTCACATGTGCGTCTTGGATTATTGAAGACAGTAGAAAGATCACATGTACATAGTGGAGTTTGCGTATAACAACCGCTACCAGGAGAGTAAACAAATGGTGCCTGTCGAGACCTTGTATGGGAGAAAAAGGTCGCACGCCGTTGTCTTGGTTGGAGATGGGAGAGTCGATGTTATACAAACATCAGACAATGGAAGACGCCACTTCAACGGTACATATAGCTCAGGAATGGTTATAGATCGATCACGACAGACAAGCAGAATACTATAATGCCAATGCATAGGAACGTGGAGTTCGCTATTGCCGATTGAGCATAGTTTAAAATCAAGCCGTTCAATGGTGTCTCGCAAGCTCGTCGCCTGAGGAGGCTGAGTCTAAGGTACCTTAGACTGTTTGAGCTCCTGGAGCAGAGGGGTGAAGCAGGGTATTGACTGAAGTTTTCAGTGAACTTGAGTGGGCTACATGATGTGTTCCACATATTGGGGTTGCGGAAGCGGTGCAAGAGCCTTCACATGTGGTTGCGGTCGATCAGGCGTCGGTTGATTGTGGGGTGACGACGAAGGTTAAGCCCGTATGTATTGAAGACTTTGAAGCCCCACGATGCCGCAATAAGAAGTTTCTGTATGGTAAAAGTCGATTGAAATAATTGTGGTCGTGAAGATCTTTCAAAGGATCGAAAGCAGATTATGTTGGAGGAATACCCCGAGTTATTTCGTATGGGTAAATCTTAGGTTGTGTATCTTTACATAATTTCGTGGATGAAATTCTTTAAGGGGGGAGATTTGTAACGCCCCAAAACGGAAAAGTGAAACGGACGGTGTTTGAATCAAGTTCGGGTCTTGGTAGGGTGAACACGGCCTGTGACACGGGCGTGTCACATGGCCGTTTTATGCTCGGGTAGTCGAGTCGAGGCCGACGAGCGTTGAGTGCTCGAACACGGCCTATGATACGGGCGTGTCACAGGGCGTGTCAGGCACACGACATGTGATACGGGCGTGTCACATGGTCGGGTACTCCTCTGGAAGTTTGGTCCTATGCCGACTGAGGGACACGGCCATGAACACGGGCGTGTACCATATGACACGGGCAAGTCAGATTCGGCACGGGTGTGTGGCCACTCGTGTCCACCAAGGGACGTGAAAGTGAAGGGATAGATACTACTCTAGAGGGGGGGTGAATAGAGTTATCAAATTTTGCACTAGACTAAAATCTAATAGTCTACCCAACTCCCTTGGAGTGAAATGCGGAATGAAAAGATTATAGATAAGGAGATAACCCTAAAGCCTAACACAAGTGTTGTGCACAAACTCAAGCTAACTGTAATTACAGTTAAGGCTTGGAAAACCTAATCAGCAACTAGCAAACCTAGTTATATCTAATCACAGCCATAATGCAAGTAATTAAATTAAGCAAGCCAGTCGACACAAGGAATTTATAGTGGTTCCCCAAACAACTTGGGTACGTCCACTCTTCTACCAACAAGGTAGGAATCCACTACAGGTTTTTGATCAGGTGCCCTGCCACCACAAGATCTGCTTCAGGTAGATCTAGAAACCCTTTAGACTTTTGATCAGGTGTCTAAAAACCAACAACAGGTTTTTGATCAGGTGCCCTGCCACCAAGGGATACTTTTGAAGGGAGTAATAACCCTGTATAGGAGGGGGAAAGGGGTTAAGGTGTCTTCTCTATTTTACAATAGATTAGAGAAGCACAATAACTTGCACTGAGCTAGACAGCTCTAAAGAATCAAGGCTCCCCCTGGCTCAAAGAATGTCTAGGTGAAGTCTTGCTTCAGTGCAGAAAACACTTCAGAAAGTTCTGAAGGAAAAACTACAAGAAGATATAAAATATAAAATAGAAATCTTCTAGCAGCTATCTTCTTCTTATTCTTCTTCAAAAGAACTCTGAGTCTGAACTTCCTGGAAGCAGGAGAACTCAGGTTGAAGAAGAGCAGAAGAGCTTAACACTTCTCAGTTGAATGAAGATTGCTGAGAGCAGTGAACTTGGTCTTGATGAAAGCTTGAATGCTAATTGAATAACTCTTAGAATAACTGGTTAGCTAGCTGAAATCCTTTTTCAAAGGATTCCTTTTATAGCAGCAACAAGCAACGGCTCTTTTCAATTTGAACTGTTTGTCTTCTTCTGAAACTTGAAACCTGGGCTGCAAATATCACAAAGACAAACAAACTCTGCAGCAAAATATTCTATAAAAGGGATAAACCTTTTTCAAAGAAGCTGCAGGAAGCAATCTGATAATAAAGGTACTAAATAAAATCACATCAGAGACAAACTCTTTATAGCAGAAGGAAGACTTTTCAGTCTAACGGCTATAAAGGACTGACAGCAGATAAAGTAAAATACACTGTCAACTAATAAGACAAACAACTTTATCTGAAAAGATTTGACTCATGCAAAAGGGATGGAGCAGATATTGCCTGGAAATATTATCAAAAAAACAACTGAAATAAAATGCCAGATAATATATTAATTAATTAAATAGAATAAATAAATACAAAATAAAAAGGCAAACAGAAAACGTCGAACGACCCTCGGAGATCGTCGACCGAAGAACAGAGATCGTCGAACTATCGGACAGATAGTCGAACGATCCAGATAGTCGAACTATCAAAGGAGATAGTCGAACTATCACAACAGATAGTCGAACTATTAGAAGATAGTCGAGCTATCAGATAGTCGACCTATCAACAGATAGTCGAACTATAAAAGCAAAACCGATAGTCGACCTATCAACAAATAGTCGAACTATCAGAAGAGAAACAGATAGTCGATCTATCAACAGATAGTCGAACTATCAAAGAACGACAGATAGTCGAACTATCAACAGATAGTCGAGCTATCAGATAGTTGAACTATCAACAGATAGTCGAACTATCAACGCAGAATAGATAGTCGAACTATCAACAGATAGTCGAGCTATCAGATAGTTGAACTATCAAAGCAGATAGTCGAACTACCAAGGGAAAACAGATAGTCGACATATCAACAGTTAGTCGAACTATCAGAAGAAAGCAGATAGTCGACCTATCAACAGATAGTCAAGCTATCAAACAATGCAGATAGTCGACCTATCAAACAGATAGTCGAGCTATCAGATAGTTGAACTATCCAAGAAGATAGTCGAACTATCAAACAAACAGATAGTCGAACTATCAACAAATAGTCGAACTATCAACAGATAGTCGAACTATCACAGCACATAGATAGTCGAACTATCAACAGATAGTCGAACTATCCTCGCAGACAGAACGTCGAGCAACTGATAGACGATCATCGAACAGTTAGTCGACGATAGTCGAGCGGCGTTCGACCATAGTCGAACGAACAAACTACTTAACCAAATTCTTATCTGGATAAGCTGGGAACTCTACAGCTAGACAACTAACCTTGACCATAGATAATTCATGGGTCAAGAGACTAAGAAGACAAGACTAAACTCAAAACAAACTAGGGTACCAACAATCTCCCCCTATTTGAGTTAAGTCCCTCAAAAACTAAAACACAGAGCTAGCTATAGAACAATAAAATCAATACAGGAAATAGATAAACAACTAACTGGCAATTAACAATCAGTCAGATATATAACAGTCAATCAAAATTAAGGATCTACAGAATCAGGTTTGGGATCAGAAGAGCTAGGAACAAAAGATACTTTCCTCAAGGGATCTATGGCTTCTTTCTTAGACATTTTCAGATCTTGTACACCAATAATTTTTAGTTCTGATGCCCTTGGGACGACTGCTTCTGGATGCTTTTCCATGTATTTAGAAGGGTCAAAAACTTCAGGGCTAACCTGGATTTTATCAAGTTCCTTCATTCTGAATTTTGACATTGTAGTAAATCCTGCAGAATCTTTTCCTTCAGCCTTAGCTTTCTTTATCTGGGCTGAGCCAACAAGCTCTAGAAAACGAGCCATCCTGAAATCAGGATCTAACTCTTGACTTTCATACTTATTTTCAGATATAGTATCTATTGGCTTCAAAGCTTTAAACTTGGTAGACAGATCTAATAAACTTTCAGCTGGATCTTTAACTTCTTGAATAACAAGAGATGTCGGAGGAGCAAACTCAACAAACTTCTTACTGGATTTTTCTGAGAAAACAGTTCTTTTACTCTTTGAAGTGTTTTTAGCAGCAGGTGAAACTTTTCTCTTGGGTGAAGGAGGGGGTGAAAATGTTGGCTTTTGATAAACCACCTCCTTTACTTGCTCTTTTACCTCAGCATCATGTCTTTGATATCCAGAATATGATTTACCTTGATGGCTTTGAGAACTTCTCCTTGAAGGAGGCTGAGAAGGTGCAGACTTGTCAGAAGGGGCAGATGGATTTACTGAAATATTGCCAGAGGCTCCTGCACCGGGAGGTGGAGGAGGAGGACCTCTGGGAGTCCATCTGGGTGCAGGACTATCATACCTCTTTGATTTCTTCCTCTCCTTTTGCTGGTTCTTAGAGAACCACATCCAGTACTGGAACTCATTGGATTTAGGATCAATCCCTTTCAGAATGTAGTAAGGAGTGTCATGATCGGGATTGGGAGGAGGAGGAGCTACAGCTTTTCTTTTCCTCTTTGCAGCTTTCTTTTTCTTAGAATCCTCAGACAGATCTGAATCATCTTCATCCTCAGAATGAGATAAGGGAGGATGATCATACGGATCATAGGCTTCTGATACAACCTTTTCCTTTTCTTTCAGGGCAGCTTTCTCTTTCTCTTCTTCCATGGCATCCTGTGCCAGGAGAGTATCCAAATCTAAACTAGGGGAATCATCCCATACTGTAGATTTTTCAGTTTGCCAAGCTTTTTCTTTCTCTTCCAAATCAGCCTTTACTCTTTGTTGCCAAGCAGCTTTTGCTTTCTCTTCTTCCAAACTCAGTTTTGGGGTGTCATCTTTATTTTCAACTTGGCTTTCAGGATCCATTTCTTGACGCTCAGGAACTGTCGTAGGGACCAGTTCAGATAACACTGCTTGCTGAGCAGGTTCAGCAGCCTCAGAAACTAGAACAGGCTCTACAGCCTCAGATAGCACGGCTTGCTCTTCAGCCACTTGGACATCAGGAGCTGATACAGTTTCAGGCTCTTTAGCAGGTTCAGGTTTTGGTTCTGGCTCTTGGACAACCACTACTTCTTCCATTAAATCTGTAGGATTAGGAGTAAAATCTTGCTAAATGACATCTAGTCATCCCTTCCAGATATTCCCATACTAACTTATCAATTAAGTAATCTACAAATTGGGAAAGAGACATACCTTCAGGATTTTCTTCAGGGTGACCTAACTCCCATAAATCATCTAGAAAGGAAGTGATAATTCCTTCTAGGTACAGGGCAACTAAGGGAGTTGAGGCTTCCTCCAGGTAAACTTTTACAACAAATTCAGTCAATATTATTGCATTAGATATTTCTTTTTCAGATGGTAGAGGAGCTGAAACTTCTGCTACATTTTCTATTACTGCAAGTTGAGCTGCTGGAGGGGAGGCTGGGAGCTGCTCAGAGACATCTTCATTGAACATCTCCCCCTGCCTGATTTCAGTGGGAACTGAAACCAGGCCCCTGGATGAAGAGGGCTCAGCAGAGTTAGAGAGAATTTTGATGGCATCAGTCAAAGAAGCAATGGAGGAAGAAAGTGGAGCAATTGCCTCTTCAATCATGATTTTGATTGAGGGGGTAATTAACTCCACAATGCTGGAAATAAAAGCTGGAGTAATTTCAAAAGGTGGTGGAACTGCAGTGGATGGAGGAGCAGCAGAAATGGTTGATGTGGCAGGATGAATTGTGGTGAGGACTGGAGATCGAACTAGAGAGTTAACTGGAGAGTTAACTGGAGAATGATGTGGAGAGTGAGGAGGAGATGGAATGGGAGAATGAACTGGAGAAGAAATATCAGACGCCAATAGATCAAAGCTGGGTTGAGAAGTCCCAGCAAGATCTGTTGGGAAAGAAGATGCAGGAGGAGAGGCAGAATGTCGTACTTCAGTTGAAGTTGAAGGAACTTCAACTGCAGTAGACGGCAAAGTTGAGGAAGAGGATGGAAAAGCTGAGCCAGCTTCTAGAGGGCGAGGAGCGACTGAAACAGTCCTGGTGCTCTCAGATGCAGCTAGAGCAGCCCCTGCAGGAGCGGGCTTCAGGAATGTCCTCTTCCACTTTGAGAACAAGTTGGGATCCATCTTTTTGCTGGCATTAATGGTGGTAGCAGCTGAAACTAGCAGATGAGAATACTTCTCCTTCAGAAAAATCCCAATAACCCTGCCTAGGGTAACTTCCTTCTTGCTATTCTTCTTCCTTATCAAGTCAAACAGAACACCTACCCAATTGATCCTTTTCTTGTTGACAATTGCACACATTAGTGCAAATTGTTGTCTTGTAATGTTATCGTGGGCAGAGTGTTTGCCTAGCAGCATGTTTCCGACAATCTCAGCAAGAAATTTAATCTTAAAAGGAAAATTTACCTTGAGCAGCTTTGAGGGAATGCCTTCTGCATGTCCCAGCTCAATCAACATTCTTCCAAATTCTGGAGCATCTTGCTCATATTCTTCTTCGCCATTAGTCAATCCAAATAAATCAGTCAAGACGGCGGGAGTCAAAATTACCTCTACTCCGCCAATAGATCCTGTCATTGAATCTTCAGTAAAAGATGAAGTAAATGCCCATTCCTTTATCTCTGGGATATTTAACTTGATCCTTGTAGACATTAGCCTTTCCAATCCTTGATCTTTGCATAGCTGGAGAATTTCCACGATATCTGGTTCACAGCAGCTGAATGCATCAAAATCCACACTGAAACCTGCGTCAAACTTGACTACTGCGAGGAGCGCTGGAGAAATCGCCATCGATTTGCTGGAGAAGGCACGAGAGGAATGGAGAAGACGAATCGGCAGAAAATCGCAAGACACGGAGCAAGCGGGAAGATGGAATGCGAAAAGACGCTCTCCGTCAACGATATAAGCAAAGATCTTTTAACCTAGGTCGACTATCGGCTTTATATTAGACCAGAGATAGTCGATCTATTTAAAAGATACTGGACACGATGGTCGAACGGTCGTTCGACGATCGGTCCAGAAGCAGAGTAGTCGAGCAATCGTTCGACTATTTCTGGCTTCTCAAACAACAAGCTGTCGTCATCCATAGATCGACGATAAGCTCGACCTGTTCGACGATCTTCGAACGCCGGTCTACGATCTTCAAACAGATAAGCTATCATCAACCAGAGGTCGACGATAGGCTTGATCCGTTCGACAATCTTCGAGCATCGTTCGACGATCTTCAAACAAGTTTCAACATTGGCAGATATAGTCACACTTAGTCTCTTCCATTGATCATGCCTAGTTGAACCAAAAAGAACAGATGCTTCTGTTCATCTAAGGGCTTGGTGAATATATCACCTCTCTGAAACTCAGTGGATATGAACTCAAGACAAATCTTGTTCTTTTCCACACAATCTCTCAGGAAATGGTGCCGAATCTCAATGTGCTTCGTTCTAGAGTGGTGCACTGGATTTTGTGCAATTGAGATAGCACTGGTACTATCACACATGATTTTGGTGTTCTTGTGTGAGTAACCATAATCCACAAGCTGGTTTTGAATCCACAGGATCTGTGAACAACAACTGGCAGCTGCTATATATTCAGCCTCTGCAGTTGAAGTTGAGATAGAAGCCTGCTTCTTACAGAACCAAGAGACCAATCTCTCTTCCAGGAACTGACAAGTTCCTGAGGTGCTCTTCCTGTCAACTCTGCAACCAGCATAATCAGAATCAGTATATCCAATTAATTCAAATTCTGACTCAGCTAGGTACCAAAGTCCTAGATTTGGACATCCCTTCAGGTATCTCAGGATTCTCTTGAGAAGAATCAGATGAGATTCCTTGGGGTTGACCTGGAATCTAGCACAGAGGCATGTAGCAAACATTATATCTGGCCTACTTGCAGTTAAATATAATAGGGAACCAACAATGGTCCTATAATTCTTTTGATCAACTGGCTTGCCGTGATCATCAGAATCAATAACTACACTAGTAGCCATAGGTGTAGGCATTGCTGAAGCATCAGCCATCCCAAATTTCTTTACCAATTCCTTGACATATTTGGATTGGGAGATGAAAATGCCATCAGTATCTTGCTTAACTTGGAGACCAAGAAAGTAAGACAGCACACCCATACTACTCATCTCAAACTTAGAGTGCATCAGGTCAGAAAACCTTTTGCAAAGTTTGGGATCAGTGGAACCAAATATAATATCATCCACATACACTTGAACTAACAGGATTGTGTCCTTGTGGTGCTTGACGAAAAGGGTTCTATCAACTACTCCCTTAGTAAAGTTGTGCTCTAACAGGAAACTAGCTAGAGTCTCATACTAGGCTCTGGGTGCTTGCTTTAATCCATAAAGAGCTTTCTGCAACTTGAACACATGTGAGGGTTGAGTTGAAGAAACAAACCCTGGTGGTTGTTCAACAAACACCTCTTCCTTAAGCTCACCATTTAGGAATGCACTTTTGACATCCATCTGAAAGACCTTAAACCTCATGTAGGCTGCATAGGCCAAGAAGATCCTTATTGCTTCTAGCCTTGCAATAGGAGCAAAGGTTTGGTCATAATCTATACCTTCCTCCTGTATGTAGCCCTGAGCTACAAGCCTAGCTTTGTTCCTTACAATAATTCCATTTGCATCCAACTTGTTTCTATACACCCACTTGGTGCCTATGATCAGTTGGCCTTTAGGTCTTGGAACCAAAGTCCAAACTTTACATCTCTCAAACTGATTGAGTTCCTCTTGCATAGCAATGATCCAGTGGGGATCTAGCTCAACTAATTTAAAGGTGAGGGGCTCAACCTGTGAGAGGAAACAAGCGTGCATCACATCCTGTCTTAACTGATGTCTTGTTTGAACACCAGCTGATATGTCTCCTATCACTTGAGATGTGGGGTGATCTCTAAGTGTGACAATATCAGCAGGTGGGATGTGATCTTCAGCAACAGTTGGGATTAATTCCTCAGGAGGAATTTGATCTACTGTTGGTGGAACAACAACAGCTTCTGCAAAGTCTTCATCACTGTCTGATTCAGTGATCTGAAGAGTTGATAGTTGAAGAATCTCTTGAGTAGCATCAGGTACCTGCAATGAACTGGAGGAAGGAGAATTTTCCTTCTCCTTGTAAAACATCTGAGACTCATCAAAAGATACATGCACAGATTCTTCAATTTTACAGGTTGATTTGTTATAAACCTTATAAGCTTTGCTTACTTGGGAATATCCAAGCATAATTCCCATTGAAGCTTTTGCTTCAAACTTTCTAAGGTATTCTTTATTGTTATTATGAATGTACACTACACAACCAAATATTCTAAAATAATTAATTTTGGGTTTCTTTCCTTTAAGCAACTCATAAGGAGTTTTACACTTAAGCTTGTGTATCAGACTTCTATTCAAGACATAATTGGCTGTACTAACAGCTTCTGCCCAATAGGAGAGAGGCATATTAGCATCTGCCAACAATGTGCTAGCAGCTTCAATGAGTGTTCGATTTTTCCTTTCAACTACCCCATTTTGTTGGGGAGTTCTAGGAGCTGAGTAGCTATGTTTGATACCTTCTCTCTCACAGAATTCTTGCATGAGAAGAGAGTCAAACTCAGTACCATGATCACTTCTGATCAAGGCCACATGAGTAGAGTACTCAGTCTGCACACATAATAGAAAGTCTGTAAGGGCTTTGAAGTTATCAGCCTTAGTTCTCAAAAAGAAAACCCAACTGAACCTAGAGAAGTCATCTATAATGACTAAAGTGTAATACTTCCCTCCTAAACTCTGTACATTTATTGGACCAAAAATGTCCAAATGTAATAAATACAAGATTCTAGGAGAATCACTTATATTTACTGATTTAAAAGAATTCTTGGTTTGCTTGCCTAGCTGACAAGCCTTGCATATGCTCTCCTTCTTGTAGGGGCAAGAAGGTAAACCTCTAACAAGGTTGTGTTTAGATAACCTAGATATATTTTTAAGGTTAACATGACTAAGCCTCTTATGCCAGAAAGAATTATTATTAATTGTTACTTCATTAAATAAACAGATTTCAGAATGAGTTGAATTGAAATCTACTAAATAAATATTACCTAATCTAATGCCTACTAAAACAACATTATTATTTAAAGTAATATTACAAGAAGAGTTAGAAAATGAAACCTGGTAGCCAGCATCACATAGCTGGCTGACTGAGATCAAATTGTGCTTCAGTCCAGTCACATATGCAACTCTCTTGAAAGTAACAGCTCCAATTGTGATCCTGCCATAGCCTTCTGTCTGACCACAGCTTGAATCTCCAAAGATAACCTTTGGGCCGAGCTTAGCTTTGAACTTTGACAGATGATTTTTATTTCCTGTCATATGCTTGGAGCATCCACTATCCAAATACCACTTATTTTGAGTGATAGGATAGGCCTTCACCTGTAAGAAATTCATTTAGACATTGTGGACCCAGGTAACCTTGGGTCCCTTGTTTTTCACATAAGAAAAGCTAGAAATAAATGAAAATGCAGGCTGAGGGTGATAACCTAATGGGTGAGATCTCCTAGGTGGGATTCTCCATGCAGTTGATGGGTCAACAAACCTAGGGTTTCTATTTTCATTTAGGTTTCTACGGGTTTGATGATGATTTTGAAAATCATATTGAAAACGTCGATCGACGTTCGACGATGGGCGCTCAGATCGTCGAGCTTCGTTCGACCATTGAGCTTCCGATCATCGAGCAGCGTTCGACGCTCTTTGTATTTCCTTAAAAAATTGTTTTCTTTTCTCTCTCATAGCTTTATTTAAAGTTTTATTAACTTGATTTACTTGCTCAGTGTTCTTTATCCCATCAGCTGAGATAAAGTTCACTGGAGTTGAAAGTTGGTTTTTAAGAATAACTGGGGGTTCACTGGGAGAAGCTCCTAAGCCTAGTTTGTTATTGCCTGACCTAGTGTTAGTCATGCTGGTTATTTCTAATAACTTAAGGCTTCTACCATTTAGAGATTCTTCTAACCTCTTAGATTTAGCTAACTCAATTTTAAGAAACTTAATTTCTTCACTATACTTAGTGAGATCTTCCTTTAACTTAATATTTTCAATAGATATGATTTCTGATTCAGCTAGCCTATGTCTAAGTTCTTTAATCTCTTTTTCAGAACTAATTAAATCTAAGCATAAAGATTTAAAATCTAATTTGAATTCTGCAGAAGTGAAATCATAAGAAGATAGTACCTCATCTTCTGTTGGCATTTCTTCCTCTGAATCTGAACTCTCTGCAGCTGAGTGATTGCTGCAGGCATCTATTGTCATTAGGCAAACCTCCTTTGCCTTCTTTTCTTCCTCATCCTCACTAGAGCTAGAGGAGGAAGATTCTTCATCAAAATCACTCCAGGTTTCAGCAATGAAACCTCTCTCCTTCTTCTTGTTCTTGTAGGAGGATGGCTTGGAGTGCTTCCTGTGCTGTTCCTTTTCTTTCCTCTTATCTTTATTCTTCTCCTCTGGACAATCTGGTAAGATATGTCCAGGTTTCCTGCAACCATAACAGATAATTTCTTTAGCAGGTGAACGGTCATACCTTGGTTTGTCTTCATAGCGTGAAGACTTCTTTCTGAATTCCTTTCTCCCCATCTTTAGAAACCTCTTGGCAAATAATGCCATTAGTTCCTCATTGGATTGGCTGCCTTCAGAAGCATCAGCAGCCTTAAGAGCTAGAGATTGTTCTTTTCTTGTTGGAGTAGGGGTCTTTGCTTTAGCTTCTGCTTCCCTTGTCTTCAGCACTTGCTCAAAGGATTTGAGCTTGCCGAGAAGAGCTTCTGTTGAGATCTCTGTTGTACTTCTGGCTTCCTTGATGGGCCAGATCCTAAGATCCCATGTGCTAGGGAAGCACATAAGAATCTTATCATTGACCTCTGTCAATGAGATATCCTTGTCAAGGGTCCTCAGCTCATTGATGATTGAGCTGAGCCTTGTATACATGGCTTCAACTGATTCAGCATCAGTTTTCTTGAAGTTTTCATATTGTGACATAAGGTTGGACCTTCTGTCCTTCCTTTCATCAGCTGAACCATCTATAATCTGGTTCAGTGTATCCCACATAGCTTTTGCTGAAGAGCAGTCAGCAACCTTCTGGAATACTTCATCAGACATTGTCTGAGCCAGTATATTCATTGCCTTGGCATCTGCTATCTTTGCCTTTTTGTACTCATCATTGTAGTCTGGAGGAGGCACTGCACTCATATCAGATGATGAGGCAGAAGCAGCAGCAGGTGCTCTTGGGGGTCCTGACAAAATAGAAGAAAAAATACTTTCATCAATAGAATTCATATATAATTTGATCCTTGCCTTCCAGATGCCAAACTTAGCTAAGTTGCATGCTGGAGGTATGGTGCTAGAATAATCCTTGGACTGGGCCATGATAGTGACAGTGAATATCTATAAACTTTGGTATCTATCAGGATCTTATGACTTAGGTGTTAGCCTATTCAGTCAGTCAACCTCCCTCTGATACCAATTGAAAGTGAAGGGATAGATACTACTCTAGAGGGGGGGTGAATAGAGTTATCAAATTTTGCACTAGACTAAAATCTAATAGTCTAGCCAACTCCCTTGGAGTGAAATGCGGAATGAAAAGATTATAGATAAGGAGATAACCCTAAAGCCTAACACAAGTGTTGTGCACAAACTCAAGCTAACTGTAATTATAGTTAAGGCTTGGAAAACCTAATCAGCAACTAGCAAACCTAGTTATATCTAATCACAGCCATAATGCAAGTAATTAAATTAAGCAAGCCAGACGACACAAGGAATTTATAGTGGTTCCCCAAACAACTTGGGTACGTCCACTCTTCTACCAACAAGGTAGGAATCCACTACAGGTTTTTGATCAGGTGCCCTGCCACCACAAGATCTGCTTCAGGTAGATCTAGAAACCCTTTAGACTTTTGATCAGGTGTCTAAAAACCAACAACAGGTTTTTGATCAGGTGCCCTGCCACCAAGGGATACTTTTGAAGGGAGTAATAACCCTGTACAGGAGGGGGAAAGGGGTTAAGGTGTCTTCTCTATTTTACAATAGATTAGAGAAGCACAATAACTTGCACTGAGCTAGACAGCTCTAAAGAATCAAGGCTCCCCCTGGCTCAAAGAATGTCCAGGTGAAGTCTTGCTTCAGTACAAAAAACACTTCAGAAAGTTCTGAAGGAAAAACTACAAGAAGATATAAAATATAAAATAGAAATCTTCTAGCAGCTATCTTCATCTTATTCTTCTTCAAAAGAACTCTGAGTCTGAACTTCCTGGAAGCAGGAGAACTCAGGTTGAAGAAGAGTAGAAGAGCTTAACACTTCTCAGTTGAATGAAGATTGCTGAGAGCAGTGAACTTGGTCTTGATGAAAGCTTGAATGCTAATTGAATAACTCTTAGAATAACTGGTTAGCTAGCTGAAATCCTTTTCCAAAGGATTCCTTTTATAGCAACAACAAGCAACGGCTCTTTTCAATTTGAACTGTTTGTCTTCTTCTGAAACTTGAAACCTGGGCTGCAAATATCACAAAGATAAACAAACTCTGCTGCAAAATATTCTATAAAAGGGATAAACCTTTTTCAAAAAAGCTGCAGGAAGCAATCTGATAATAAAGGTACTAAATAAAATCACATCAGAGACAAACTCTTTATAGTAGAAGGAAGACTTTTCAGTCTAACGGCTATAAAGGACTGACAGCAGATAAAGTAAAATACACTGTCAACTAATAAGACAAACAACTTTATCTGAAAAGATTTGACTCAGGCAAAAGGGATGGAGCAGATATTGCCTGGAAATATTATCAAAAAAACAACTGAAATAAAATGCCAGATAATTTATTAATTAATTAAATAGAATAAATAAATACAAAATAAAAAGGCAAACAGAAAACGTCGAACGACCCTCGGAGATCGTCGACCGAAGAACGGAGATCGTCGAACTATCGGACAGATAGTCGAACGATCCAGATAGTCGAACTATCAAAGGAGATAGTCGAACTATCACAACAGATAGTCGAACTATCAGAAGATAGTCGAGCTATCAGATAGTCGACCTATCAACAGATAGTCGAACTATCAAAGCAAAACCGATAGTCGACCTATCAACAGCTAGTCAAACTATCAGAAGAGAAACAGATAGTCGATCTATCAACAGATAGTCGAACTATCAAAGAATGATAGATAGTCGAACTATCAACAGATAGTCGAGCTATCAGATAGTTGAACTATCAACAGATAGTCGAACTATCAACGCAGAACAGATAGTCGAACTATCAACAGATAGTCGAGCTATCAGATAGTTGAACTATCAAAGCAGATAGTCGAACTACCAAGGGAAAACAGATAGTCGACCTATCAACAGATAGTCGAACTATCAGAAGAAAGCAGATAGTCGACCTATCAACAGATAGTCGAGCTATCAAACAACGCAGATAGTCGACCTATCAAACAGATAGTCGAGCTATCACATAGTTGAACTATCCAAGCAGATAGTCGAACTATCAAACAAACAGATAGTCGAACTATCAACAGATAGTCGAACTATCAACAGATAGTCGAACTATCACAGCACACAGATAGTCGAACTATCAACAGATAGTCGAACTATCCTCGTAGACAGAACGTCGAGCAACTGATAGACGATCGTCGAACAGTTAGTCGACGATAGTCGAGCGGCGTTCGACCATAGTCGAACGAACAAACTACTTAACCAAATTCTTATCTGGATAAGCTGGGAACTCTACAGCTAGACAACAAACCTTGACCATAGATAATTCATGGATCAAGAGACTAAGAAGACAAGACTAAACTCAAAACAAACTAGGGTACCAACAGGACGTGATGTAAGACTCCCCTCCCGGAACCCAAAACATGGCACGAGAGGGGTCTTATGCCCAGAACACCCGCCTTGGGGTAGCACTAACACTCGGGCTAGCCTATACCACAAGATGCCTATTCTGCCAGCTACAACCAATATCAATATATATATATGCCAACCCAACCAATATAATATAAGAAATCAAATCCACACAAGCTATAAGTCAAAAAATGCAGTAATAGAGAAGCTAACATGCTTCTATATGATCAGAGTACACTGTAAAATTGCCCCGAATGGCTACAACAAAACCCTCATATACTCGCATCTACAATAGACGGTAGTGACAGCAACGTCCCTTCAGGCCCGGTCGTCCTGGCCTTGCTGATCGGCTTCATGACCTGTTGTTCCATCTGCAGGATTTCCTCCTAAAAAGGAAGACGTAGCAACCGTTAGTCATAAATACTAAGTGGCTTCACATCCGCTCCCCAGGTAACTCCTCAGCATTGGCCGGAGAAATGGATAGTGTACAATATATGTATATAAGCAGGAGTATAAACAAGCAAGTGGTATAACATGTAGTAAGATATTCTAACATTTCTACCATCTATCACAGCATATGAATAAAGAGTTATAACAGAAAGTAACTCAACTTATATGGATGCCCATACAAGCATATAAGTTGAGGATCGTTCAGCAGTAAGTAACTCATCGTATAGGAGTGCCCATACAAACATATACGATTAGGGTCTTGTTTATGTAATGAGGTGCAATGTTATGTATGCGATGCAATGACTCACCCATGATCACGCACATGCAGTTGCTATGTCGACACAGACTATTTGTTCCAACTTTTTGAGCAGGTAGCTAACCTCTCAGGCGCCAACCGTCGTGGCCAGACGGTGACAGTAGAACGGGCACTTCTACTACTAAATGGGTATCCAAACTACTTCACTTAGGCCTCCGTACTCCTTAACGCTAAGAACACAACAGCGGAGCACATGCATACTACGGCCCAGCGGGTTCTCTTGGGTAGATGCGCACCAAGATCCTAGCCCCGAACTGGCCTATGCGTGACACGGAAGGAGCCTTGGAAATCAGCACGAGGGTCAAGCCCAACCATTCACTTGGCACGGATGGCGCCCCGGGACATGAACACCGAGGGACAATCCCAACCGCCCAAAGTCTATCTGTCAACTCCCATCGATGTGACGATTGGCGAGCCCCTAGACCTGCCACACTATCCTTAACCCAGGATTACGAAACCGCGTGTCGACTCACACCGCATGCAATTCCACAACACCGTGTCATGGAAGGAGCCTCTGAAAAAGCACGAGAACCAAGCCCAACCATCCCCTTGGCACGGATGGCGCCCCGGGACATGAACACCGAGTGACAAGCCCAACCGTCAAACTTTACTCATCTCAACACCATCCCGACTTGTGACGGCCAACGCCGCACATATTACCTTCCATAATGCTACCCATAGGGAGACGACACTCTAAGCATTGGACTACTTAATTTCATTCTATCAATTCAACAAACATATAACCATAGTTTATTCATCTATATGTCATACCGAATGATTTCAACATAATGAAACAAAATGCGCATAAATGATAATCTACCAATTTATATAAAGTCATTTCGTTCGATTCAAGCTTGATTCACAACTCGTTATACGAATTAAAATTTATAAACTTCAACCTTCATAACAATATGGTGGTTATCATAAAAGAGTTCACCCGAACCTCGAATTAAATTGCAACATTAATTCCACTGAATCTAAATCCATGTTATACACTACCTAGAAATTTAGGTGCAGCAATAATCTTGACAGCAATTTCAACTAAAGATTCTCGTGGCTACAGGAATCCAGTGAGTGCGTGTAACACTTCGATGGAAAGGTCTTTCCATTGTCTAAAACTTTCATGTTCAGCCTGTAACCCAGATAAGACCATAACCTACATGAAATTGGCTCCAAAGCCTGCAGCGTACAAAATACAATTTCTGTGCGCTTAGTCTACAACCCCTACTTCGATCAGACATTCCTGTGGCTACAGGCTTCACCCGTGGGCGTGTAACCACTCGTTGGAAAGGTAATTTTGAGGGCTTCAACTCTTGTGTTTAGTTGAAAGCCTAGATCGGAACATTTCTTTCCTGAAAATAGCCAAGAAGGTCGCTGCGTGCAGAACACAGATTCTGCACGCATCTTGAAGCGGAGTGAACAACATCGGTTCATCTTCCTCCTCAAGCCGATCACCCCAAATCGCAACCAGAAGTTCCCCCACCCTTATTATCCCTCTCAAGGTAATTCCTCTTCACGAAACCACCCCCATCATAACTTTGAAGAAGGGGAGGTTGAAGATGACTAGCCATTAGAACAAAAGTTCTAGATAAGCCTTCTTAAGAAACCTTCTCCTCACACATCAAGACTCATTTGAGTCGATGTCTCGCCTAAGAATATCTAAGAATCTAGCACCAAGGGAGAGGGGAGGAAGCTCACCTCATTTCTAGTGGTACCACCATTTCCGGCCATGGATCTTGTCATCCTCGTCGGCGGCATCGCTTTTTCCTTGACGGCGGTGTCGTTTCTCCTCCTCCAAGGTTTGCTCCAGCAAGATCTCCTCCTCCAAGAAGTTCTCTTAGGAAAAAGGGCTGGAATGAAGAGTGAAAACAGCTAGGCTTTTACTTTTCCTTTTTATAAAGAAGTGACACGGGTAGGGACACGGCCGTGTCCTTACCCGTATCCTGCTCTACCGAAGCGGCTCGACTGTCGTTTCGTGCCCCTATACGGGTACTGACAAGCCCGTGTTGGTACCCGTGTCCAGGTGACACGGCCATGGTTGTGGTCGTGTCAATACCCGTCTCCTGGTCGGGACACTTCTCATCGACCTGGGTTTGAAGAACACAGGTAGGGACATTCCCGTATCGCTACCCGTGTTATTCACACATGGGTAGAGACACGGTCGTATCTTTACCCGTGTCCTTCTCTTGACCGATCCCTCAATCCAAGTCATGGCAAACGGGAAGGGACACGCTCATATCCCTACCCGTGTCCTACTCAGGACAAACCACTCAACTCCCTTTTATTACCACTCAAACCCATGGACACTCAGCGCCACTGAATACGGGTAGGGACGCGCCCGTGTCCCTACCCGTGTCATACTCAACACAGTTTTCAACTTATTTCCTTGTTCCCAGCGAGTGTGCACCTGATCACCTGCACCCCCTTGAGCCTACACCAGCTCTCCCTACACAAAAAACACGCACAAGGGGCCTAGCGTGAATTGGAATGTTACACGTGACGATTGGCGTGGCGGTTATGCGTGACACGCCCCTGGTCACGGGCGTATCGATGACCTGACACGGGCATGTAAGGTTGGGACACGGGCGTGTACTAACCCGTTTGCTTTTCTATACTCAATAATCGTGTCTGGATCAAGGCACACAGCCTAGGACACGCCCATGTGCAAAGCCGTGTTCGGCTTATTTTAGTGACTTTTTGGCTGGATCCAAACCGTTCGTTTTCTTGAAATCAAATTTGAAGGCTTAGGATTAATCCTCCTTCCTTAAGGTCGGGAGTGGGGGTTAAACTCCTAATTTTCTTTTGGCCTTTCTCTTTTTTAAGTCTTAGAGATAGGAGAAAGCAAGAAAGAAGGAGGAGGAGGATCCCAGCCGCCAGCGGAGCATCGGAGCACCGAATCAAAAATCGAGACTGGATCCGCGGAGGCATTCTCGTTGCGAAGCTTTCCATCCGGCTAGTTTTTCATGGCGCAAAAACGGACTTCAAGGGTAACGATTCTCAACTTGGACATGTGAATTCCTCTTAATTTCTGCATGGGAAACCCGCTCTAGCAAGTGTGAGGTGATTGCGCAGTGTTCCTTGGGGTAGATATGTGAAGTCCCCCTTATTTAGAGTCCGGAATCGAAGTACGGGCATAGGCATTGTGTGTGAAGCCTACCCGGACGTGTTTGTCTTGATCGGTGATGTTGCATTGTGCATTGATTATCGAAGAAGACTCTGTATAATGTTGTTTTTTGGGTTTTCTACATGGTAGATTACAACTGGGAGCCTTGGGGATAAACTCCAAGGTGCACTCGGAAAACTGGGCGGAAACGCATTTCTGCCAACTAGGTGTCCTGGGGCCAACCTTGTATAATTGGGATTATATGTGCGAGGCCTGTCTCCAGGAGACATGTAGGGTCTTTATTTAGAAAACAGTGAGCCCATGGTGTTCTGAAATATTAGGCCAGCGAGCCGAATAGGAAAGGCAAAACCTACTCATTCCCTGTAGGTTTGGCCATGAGTACTACGGTATTCGGAGACAGTAAGGCGACTTGAGCAACGGGAAATGGTTGAGCTGTACCTGCGTTATATGGACTATGACATGAGAGTAGCGGAAATTGTCTCTCATCGGTTGCATAATGAGAGTCTCAGGCCAGGGGCCGTAAAGACTGAAATGCTCAAAGTAATCCGTCAAGTCAAGGACCTCTTAACGGAGGTGGTATCCGGGAAGTCTGGTACATCGTCAATATGCCTTGAGTGCACGGGGTGGGCGGCCGTGCGAGCCTCCACCTGTGGTGAACTGTGCTAGGTTGTACTTTCACTAGGATTTTTGGATGGTAGTGAAGCCACAGAATTGACTGGATTCACTGAGAATGTGCCCTGAGTGCACAGGGTGTTTGGCCGAGCGAGCTTACACTTGTGGAGAAATATGTTTATGCACTTAATTGTTTAGCTGGGCTAATGAAATGCAGGGAATGAGCACCGCTATCCCGAAAAAGGGGCGGGGTCATTATAATTTGGTCAGTTTTAGCTGACCATTGCTTTGTTTGCAATCGTACGGTAGAATGTTGCTTGCAGGTGCAGTGGAACCAAGTACCAGACAGCGGGCTGAAGCCCAAGCTGCTGTGCTGGCCCTCGAAGGCCAAAGTGAACTGTTGTTTTATTTCAATCATGTGTGGCCGGCCTGCGAGCCGATGTCTGTAAAACACAATGCTGTTAAGTGAACATTTGTAAGGCCATAAGGCCGAGTACTTTTATGTATTGTGGTATTTCTTTCCTAATGTGGTTAGTGGACATTCATGTTTCATACTTTCTGTTATTTGGGTTCTTTCAACTAATTAAAAGCTTCTGCTAGTTGCTCTGTGTAGGACATTTATGTTGAGGAGAATGGTTTCATTCTGTAACCCTTCGGTCTGTATGTAGTATATGGCGTCAGACCCCGACCGAACATACTGTTATATCATGCGACGGATAGGGGTGTTACAATTTGGTATAAGACTACCTGTTCCGGTCTTGCTTATTGGAATTCGTGGGCGAATTATTTTAAGGGGTGGTAAGCACATGTATGTTTGTCATCGTTATAACATAAAAAGAACCCATAAATGTCCACTTAGGAATGAAAATACACTTGTTTTTGAGGAACCCGAGTGTTCCAATGATTGCTTTTAACAATTTGTATGTCACCTAATCGATAGTTATGCTTTATAGGGGACTGCGAGTGGTGCGGGGCAGTCGCACGGTCAGCACTCCACGGAGAATAGTTCACTTAACAGCGTGCCTAAGACCCTGATTTTTGTTGAAACCATAAGAAAGATAGTTGAAGTGGTGTTCGCAGTGACTAAAGCACAACCTGGAGGGCAAGTGCAGCCCCCTGTCCCTGGGGTGACTTCAACACTGAGTGGTGTGATGGAAAAACTGGCATGTATAAGACCTTTGGATCAACAGTTGAACATGCTTTTAGTGCAGGGTACGCACTCAGTTGAGGAGTATTTACAGGCATTTCTTATTATAAGGCGCTACCCAGTGTTTGATTTGGAGAACGATCAGACTATAGTTAATAGATTCTACAACGGTCTGCGTGATGAATTACGACTGCTACTTGTAGGACCAAAGCTACTTGGATTCCGAGCGTTAGTGGAGGCGGCTAGAGCTTTGGAAGCAGATCTGGCCAGAATAAACCAGACATCAGTGCGTAGGTTACCAAACTCCCCAGGTCCCGTAATGTCTGTACACCAAAAGAGGAGTAAAGTGATGCCATACGTATCTTCTAGTCAAACTCCATATTACTGTTATAAATGTGGAAGGTTTGCTCACTTTGCCTGAGATTGTCGTAAAGACGATCAAGGGACAGAGAAAGATATGAAGGGAGTCCTTAAAAAGAAAGACTCCAGTGCTGAGATGATAGAGTTCAAGGTGCTACCCACCTCGAAGTATGGTTTCCGTAGATGGTATAAGAAGGCAAGGAGGACGGGTCTAGTTCCTTCTTTTGGTGCGTCTGGAACAATTATTGGCCGAGACCCGGACGCATGCTTTTTCTGTGGAAAGTTGGGACACTTTGCCCGAGAGTGTCGAAGCGGACGTCTGGAGTCCGAGAAGAATCCTAGAGCGACTAACGAAGAGAAGGGCAAAGGGTTGGAGACTGCTACACCTCAATATGCTCCATCCCAACCTAGAGGATACAACTTTGGCCATCAAGAGGTTATGAATATGCTGTCATGGTGACAGGTATGGTTTAATTTTTGGTATGTCAGCTTTAGATACCTGTTGCCTTACACATATTAGCCTATGTTTGGTTATGATAGGATTTGTATTGATTTTCTGAGTGTCCGAAGAAAACACTGTTCATTATAGGAACTTCCCATTCCTTTTTGCCCAAAAGACGTGTATCGTGCATCAGAGTTCCTTCTTCGATGGCAAGAGTCAAATCGAGGGTACTGCTGCCTAACGGGTACTCTTTACACCCGAATAGAGCCTGTTGTTTGAAGTTACGGTTAGGGAGTCAGGAGTTTTGACTTGCAAGAATCATTATTGATGTCTGTAGAGTTCGATATAATCTTTTGAATGATTGGCTCTCAGAGCAGCGTGCGTGCATCAATTTCAAACGTAAGGTGGTCAATTTGGTACTAGCTATGGTTATGAGATGTCGGAACTGAAGTATTACTTCAAGAGATGGTAGAATAGGGTTATGTGCGTCCAAGTTTATTTCCTTGGAGCACATCGGTCCTCTTGTTAAAAAGAGGTTGGAACCTTACAACTATGTAATGGTTGCTAGAAGTTGATTAAGTTAACCGGAAAAGATTAAGTATCCAACCCAAGGAGTGATTATCTTCTCGATCAACTCAATGGGTCAAGTGTGTACTCAAGTTGAATCTGAAGTCTGGATACTATTATTTGTCGCTAAGGGAAAGTAATATTCCCAAAACAGCGTCCAACACATGATATGGGCAATATGAGTTCATCGTTATGCCTCTTGTGCTGACAAATGTGTCGTCCGTGTTATGGATTTGAGGTATAGGGCGTTCAGTGAGAACCTGCACCAGTTCGTGATAACCTTTATCGAAGACATAATGGTATACTTTCGGTATGAGGGTGATAATTCCAAGAATCTGGATTCGGTATTGGAGATGTTAAGGAGAAATCAGTTGTATGCAAATTTCTTCAAGTGCGAGCTTTGGTTACCCTCAGTAGCATTTCCTGGTCACGTCTTGAGTGGAGAAAGTGTCGTGGTGGACCCGTCAAAGATATTTGTGATACGTGAGTTGCTTGTGTTATCTGCGTTGGCGATAAGTCCGAAGTTTATAGGACTGGTGGGCTAGTATAGACACTTCATAGAGAACCTCTAGCGGATAACATTACCCCTCACGACTTTGGTGAAGAAAGATCAAAAGTTTGTGTGGTCGCTGGAGTGCGCGCAAGCTTTCAAAGAGCTGAAAAGTCGGTTTACCTCAGCAACTATTCCATGTTCACCGAGTAGGACTGAAGAAGTTGAGATTTACAGCGATGCTTGGGGCAGTGACTTGTATTGTGTTTTGCTCTAGCATGGGAGTGTAATAATATATAGCTCGAGTTAGTTGGTGGTATGCAAGAGGATTTATCTGGTCCACGACTTCGAGTTAGCGGTCGTGATATTTGCCTTGAAGATTTAAAGGCACTACCTAAACGGCGTGAAGGTCGGTATCTAAAACAATCTCAGGAGCATGAAGTACTTATTGGATAAAATGGATTTAAACTTGTGGCAGCGGAGGTGGATGGATTTATTGGAGGACAACACCTTCGACATACATTTGGGCGCAAGTTTTGGAGATATTGGAAATCTTTTGCGTGGACAAGCAGATCACGGATGAAGCTTTTGATAGGTCAAATCCCCAATATGGTTTGAAGACGGACTGTTGTGGAAGGACATTCGTCTGTGCGCCCCAAGTGTGGAGAGTCAGCGGCAGGACTTGATGGACGATGCTCATTATACCAAGTACTCAATTCACCCGAAGTGCACAAAATGTTTAGAGGTTCGAAGAAGTTATTCTGATAGCCCGGACTGAAAAAGGATGATCCGGTGGAAAAGTTAGCCAAACTCTACATGGATAACATCTTTCGGTTGTATGGTGAACCCCGCAATATTGTAAGTGACTGAGATGAACGCTTTACGTCCAACGATACCAGGCTGGTGCATAAATTGTTGGGAGCTAAGCTAAGCTTCAGTACGGTCTTCCGTTCGCAGGCGGATGTTCAGACCGAATGGGCCAGCAAACGATGAAGGACATACTTCACATGTGCGTCTTGGATTTTTTAAGACAGTGGAAAGATCACATGTACATAGTGGAGTTTGCGTATAACAACCGCTACTAGGAGAGTAAACAAATGGCGCCCGTTGAGACCTTGTATGGGAGAAAAAGGTCACACGCCGTCGTCTTGGTTGGAGATGGGTGAGTCGATGTTGTACAAACGTAAGACAATGGAAGACGCCACTTCAACGGTACATATAGCTAAGGAATGGTTGCAGATCGATCACGACAGACAAGTAGAATACTATAACGCAAAGCATAGGAACGTGGAGTTTGCTGTTGTCGATTGAGCATAGTTGAAAATAAAGTCGTTCAATGGTGTCTCGCGAGCTCGACGCTTGAGGAGGATGAGTCTGAGGTACCTTGGACTGTTTGAGCTCCTGGAGCAGAGTAGTGAAGCAGGGTATTGACTGAAGTTGTCAGTGAACTTGAGTGGGCTACATGATGTGTTCCACATATCGGGGTTGCGGAAGGCGGTGCTAGAGCCTTCTTATATGGTTGCGGTCGATCAGGTGCCGGTTGTTTGTGGGGTGATGACGATGGTCAAGCCCATATGTATTGAAGACTTTGAAGTCACACGACGCCGCAATAAGAAGTTTCTGTATGGTTAAAGTCCGTTGAAATAATTGCGGTCGTGAAGATCTTTCAAAGGATCGAAAGCAGATTATGTTGGAGGAATACTCCGAGTTATTTCATTTGGGTAAATCTTAGGTTGTGTATCTTTACATAATTTCGTGGATGAAATTCTTTAAGGGGGGAGATTTATAATGCCCCGAATCTTCAAAGTGAAACGGACGGTGTTCGAATCAAGTTCAGGTCTTGGTAGGGTGAACACGGCCTGTGACATAGGCGTGTCACTTGGCCGTGTCGTGCTCGGGTAGTTGAGTCGAGGCCGATGAGCGTTGAGTGCTCGAATACGGCCTGTGACATGGGCATGTCACAGGGCGTGTCAGGCACACGACATGTGATACAGCCGTGCCACATGGTCGGGTACTCCTCTGGAAGTTTGGTCCTGTGCCAACTGAGGGACACGGGCGTGTACCGTATGACACGGGCATGTCAGATTCGGCACGGGTGTGTGGACACCCGTGTCCACGATGGGACGTAATGTAAGACCCCCCTCCCGGAACCCAAAACATGGCACGAGAGGGGTCTTATGCCCAAAACAGCCGCCTTGGGGTAGCACTAACACTCGGGCTAGCCTATACCACAAGATGCCTATTCTGCCGGCTACAACCAATATCAATATATATATATATATGCCAACCCAACCAATATAATATAAAAAATCAAATCCACACAAGCTATAAGTCAAAAAATGCAGTAATAGAGAAGCTAACATGCTTCTATATGATCAGAGTACACTGTAAAATTGCCCCAAAGGGCTACAACAAAACCGTCATATACTCACATCTGCAATAGACGGTAGTGACAGCACCATCCCTTCAGGCCCGGTCATCCTGGTCTGGCTGATCGGCTTCATGACCTGTTGTTCCATCTGCGGGATTTCCTCCTAAAAAGGAAGACGTAGCAACCGTTAGTCATAAAGACTAAGTGGCTTCACATCCGCTCCCCAGGAACCTCCTCGGCACTGGGCGGAGAAATAGACAGTGTACAATATATGTATATAAGCAGGAGTATAAACAAGCAAGTGGTATAACATGTAGTAAGATATTCCAACATTCCTACCATCTAACACAGCCTATGAATAAAGAGTTATAACAGAAAGTAACTCAACTTATATGGATGCCCATACAAGCATATAAGTTGAGGATCGTTCAGCAGTAAGTAACTCATCGTATAGGAGTGCCCATACAAACATATACGATTAGGGTCTTGTGTATGTAATGAGGCGCAATGTTATGTTTGCGATGCAATGACTCACCCATGATCACGCACATGTAGTTTCTATGTCGACACAGACTAGTAGTTCTCACTTTTTGAGCAGGTAGCTAACCTCTCAAGCGCCAACCGTCGTGGCCAGACGGTGACAGTAGAACGGGCACTTCTACTACTAAGTCGGTATCCACACTACTTCACTTAAGCCTCCGTATGCCTAAACGCTAAGAACACAACAGCGGAGCACATGCGTACTACGGCCCAGCGGGTTCTCTTGGGTAGATATGCACCAAGATCCTAGCCCCGAACTGGCCTATGCGTGACACGGAAGGAGCCTCGGAAATGAGCACGAGGGTTATGCCCAACCATTCACTTGGCATGGATGGCGCCCCGGGACATAACACTGAGGGACAAGCCCAACCGCCCAAAGTCTATCTGGCAACTCCCATCGATATGACGATTGGCGAGCCCGTAGACCTGCCACACTATCCTTAACCAAGGATTACGAAACCGCGTGTCGACTCACACCGCATGCAATTCCACAACACCATGGCATGGAAGGAGCCTCGAAAAAAGCATGAGAACAAAGCCCAATCATCCCCTTGGCACGGATGGCGCCCCGGGACATGAACACCGAGTGACAAGCCCAACCGTCAAACTTTACTAATCTCAACACCATCACGACTTGTGACGGCCAACGCCGCACATATTACCTTCCATAATGCTACCCGTAGAGAGACGACACTCTAAGCATTGGGCTACTAAATTTCATTCTATCAATTCAACATACATATGGCCATAGTTTATTCATCTATATGTCATACCGAATGATTTCAACATCATTAAAAAAATGCGCATAAATGATAATCTACCAGTTTATATCAAGTCATTTCGTTCGATTCAAGCTTGCTTCATAACTCGTTATACGAATTCAAATAAACAAACTTCAACCTTCATAACACTATGGTGGTTATCATAAAAGAGTTCACCTGAATCTCGAATTAGATTGCAACATTAATTCCACCGAATCTAAATCCATGTTATACACTACCCAGAAATTTAGGTGCAGCAATAATCTAGACAGCAACTTCAACTGAATATTCCCGCGACTACAGGAATCTGGTGAGTGCGTGTAACCATTCGATGGAAAGGTCTTTCCATTGTATACAACTTTCATGTTCAACCTGTAACCCAGATGAGACCATAACCTAAATGAAATTGGCTCCAAAGCCTGCAGCGTACAGAATACAATTTTTGTGCGCTTAGTCTACAACCCATACTTCGATCAGACATTCCTGTGGCTATAGGCTTCACCCTAGGGAGTGTAACCACTCGTTGGAAAGGTAATTTTCAGGGCTTCAACTCTCATGTTTAGTCTAAAGCCTAGATCGGACCATTTCTTGCTTGAAAATAGCCAAGAAGGTCGCTGTGTGCAGAACACAGATTCTGCACCCATCTTGAAGCGGAGTGAACGACATCGGTTCATCTTCCTCCTCAAGTCGATCACCCCAAATCGCAACCAGAAGTTCCTCCACCCTTATTCTCCCTCTCAAGGCCATTCCTCTTCATGAAACAACCCCCATCATCACTTTGAAGAAGGGGACGTTGAAGATGACTAGTCATTAGAACAAAAGTTCTAGATAGGCCTTCCTAAGATACCATCTCCTCACACATCAAGACTCATTTGAGTCGATGTCTCTCCTAAGAATATCTAAGGATCTAGAACCAAGGGAGAGAGGAGGAAGCTCACCTCATTTCCAGTGGTACCACCATTTCCGGCCATGGATCTTGTCATCCTCATCGGCGACATCGTTTTTTTCCTTGACGGCGGTGGCGTTTCTCCTCCTCTAAGGTTTGCTCCAGCAAGATCTCCTCCTCCAGGAAGTTCTCTCAGGAAAAAGGGCTGGAATGAAGAGTGAAAACATCTAGGGTTTTACTTTTCCTTTTTATACAGAAGTGACACGGGTAGGGACACAGATGTGTCCTTACCCGTATCCCTCTCTGCCGAAGCGGCTCGACTGTCGTTTCGTGCCCCTACACGGGTACTGACACGCACGTGTTGGTACCCGTTTCCAGGTAACACGGCCATAGTTGTGGCCATTTCAATACCCGTGTCCTGGTCGGGACAGTTCTCGTCAACTTGGGCTTGAAGCACACAGGTAGGGAGACGCTCGCGTCGCTACCCGTATTATTCGCACACGGGTAGAGACACGTCCGTATCTCTACCTATGTCCTTCTCTGGACCGATACCTTAATCCAAGGCATGGCACACGGGAAGGGACACGCCCATGTCCCTTCCAGTGTCCTACTCAGGACAAACCACTCAATGCCCTTTTATTACCACTCAAACCCATGGCCACTCAGCGCCACTGAACACGGGTATGGACACGCCCGTGTCCCTACCCGTGTCATACTCAACACAGTTTTCAACTTATTTCCTTGTTCCCTGCGATTGCGCACCTGATCGCCTCCACCCCCTTGAGCCTACACAATCTCTCCCTACACAAAAAACACGCACAAGGGGCCTAGCGCGAATTGGAACGTTACACGTGATGGTTAGCATGGCGGTTATGCGTGACACGCGCCTGGTCACGGCCGTGTCGATGACCCGACATGGGCGTGCCAGGTTGGGACACGGGTGTGTCCTAACCCGTGTGCTTTTCTATTCTCATCATTCGTGTTTGGATCAAGGCACAAGGCCTAGGACATGGCCGTGTGCAAAGCCGTATTCGGCTTATTTTAGTGACTTTTTGAATGGATCCGAGCCATTTATTTTTTTTAAATCACATCTGAAGGCTTAGGAATAATCCTCCTTCCTTAAGGCCGGGAGTGGGGGTTAAACTCCTCATTTTCTTTTGGCCTTTCTCTTTCTTAAGTGTTAGAGAGAGGAGAAAGCAAGAAAGAAGGAGGAGGATGATCCCAGCCGCCGGCAGAGCATCGGAGCACCGAATCGAAAACCGAGATCAGATCCGCGGAGGCATTCTCGTTGCGAAGTTTTCCATCTGGCTAGTTTTTCATGGCGCCAAAACGGACTTCAAGGGTAACGATTCTCAACTTGGACATGTGAAGTTCTCTTCCTTTCTGCATGGGAAACCCGCTTTCGCAAGTGTGCGGTGAGTGCGCGGTGTTCCTTGGGGTAGATATGTGAATTCCCCCTTGTTTAGAATCCGGAATCGAAGTACGGGCATAGGTATTATGTGTGAAGCCTACCCGGACGTGTTTGTCTGGATCGGTGATGTTGCATTGTGCATTGATTGTCGGAGAAGACTCCGTATTGTGTTGTTTTTCGGGTTTTCTACACGGTTGATTTTAACTTGGAGACTTGGGGATTAACTCCAAGGTGCACCCGGAAAACTGGGCGGAAACCCATTTTTGCGAACTAGGTGTCCTGGGGCCAACCTTGTATAATTCGGATTGTATGTGCGAGGCCTGTCTCCAGGAGACATGTAGGGTCTTTCTTTGGAAAACGGTGAGCCCATGGGGTTCCGAATTATTAGTCCAGCGAATCGAACAGGAAAGGAAAAACCTACCCGTTCCCTGTAGGTTTTGCCATGAGTACTACGGTATTCGAAGACGGTAGGGCGACTTAAGCAACGGGAAATGGTGGAGCTGTACCTGCGTTATGTGGACTATGACATGAGAGTAGCAGAAATTGGCTCTCGTCGGTGGCATAATGAGAGTCTCAGGCCAGGGGCCGTAAAGACTGAAATGCTCAAAGTAATCTGTCAAGTCAAGGACCTCTGAACAGAGGTGGTATCCGGGAAGTCCGGTACACCGTCAATGTGCCCTGAGTGCACGGGATGGGCGACCGTGCGAGCCTCCACCTGTGGTGAACTGTGCTAGGTTGTACTTTCACTAGGATTTTTGGATGGTAGTGAAGTCATGGAATTGACCGGATTCACTGAGAATGTTCCCTTAATGCACGGGGTGTTTGTCCGAGCGAGCCTACACCTGTGGTGAAATATACTTATGCACTTAATTGTTTAGCTGGGCTAATGAAATGCTGGGAAGGAGCACCGCTGTCCCGAATAAGGGGCAGGGTTGTTATAATTTGGTCAGCTTTAGCTTACCGTTGCTTTGTTTGCCACCGTACGGTGGAATGTTGCTTGCAGGTGCAGCGAAACCAAGTACCGAATAGCGGGCTGAAGCCTAAGCTGCTGTGTTGGCCCTTGAAGTCCAAAGTGAACTGTTGTTTTATTTCTATCTTGTGTGGCTGGCCTGCGAGTCGATGTCTGTAAAACACTATGTTGTTAAGTGAACATTTGTAAGGCCATAAGGCCGAGTACTTTTATATATTGTGGTATTTCTTTCCTAAAGTGGTTAGTGGACATTCATGTTTCACACTATCTGTTATTTGGGTTCTTTCAACTAATTAAAAGCTTCCGCTAGTTGCTTTGTGTAGGACGTTTATGTTTCGGAGAATGGTTTCATTCTGTAACTTTTCGGTCTGTCTGTAGTATATGGCGTCAGGCCCCGGCCGAACCTACTGTTATATACCATGCCACGGATAGGGGTGTTACACGCTTTGCCCTCCATAACTCCCATTTCCCGCCGAGATTTCATTTCGGCGACCATGATGAGTGCCTTCAGGTTGGTGCGTCGTGTTTCTTCTGACAGTATGTTGTTTGTACTGTTGATCGAGCACAGCCAGCTGAGGCTCCTCCTGCTGCTGCGGCTTCTTCTTCGGAGTCTCATAGGCTTGACGATGCTGCTCTCGGCCATACTGTACCTTTGGCCCGTGCTTCTTCTTTTTCCCATGCCTCACATCGTAGGAGTTTCGCGGAGGATTATGTTGACTACTACGCGCGACATTTGTAGATGGAAGAGCTGATTCTCCAACAACACGACATGACCGAGCGGATTATTGATTTTTGTTGGGTGCCTCCTGCCGTCCCTACTATAGATTCTACTTCACGTGCTTGTACTCCGCCTCCACCTCTTCCTTTTTCTGGTCTACTTGAGTGATTGCTGCTATTCTACCCAGATTGGGGTGTTTGCTATCTTGTATCTTTGTTATTTGTTTAACTGATTTTGTACATTACTTTATTCAGCTGGGGCTTGGTCCCCATGGTGGCTTTTAGTTATTTTGTTTGCATTATCTATCTTTCCTGTGCTATTGTGTTTAGTTTAATGTGATAGATTTGTGTGATATTATGTCTGGTACTAACTCGCAAGTGATGCTTAGCTTATATTGGTTATACCTTATTTTAGGTTTTTGTTTGAGCTATTTTGTTGGTGGCCTATCCTTGGTGCGGCGGGGTAAGCTAAAACTTTTTGCAGGTTTTGCTTCGTGCTTTAAAGGCAATCTTATGGTATGGTCATCTTCTGAGCATTGGGTAACTTCTCCCCTTATCTCATTTTGATTTTAGCTTCAATATATTTTTCTGCGCTTCTTATCTTAAGTCTGGGTGAGAGCTTTTCGATATTACTCTTGCACTTGCACTTCATTTGCATTCCAGTAGCTGTTTTTAATTTTTTTCCTTAGTTCATTGCATTGCGCACCGTTGCACCCACATCAGCGTGTACTTACCTTTTTGCGTACAGCGAGTCGAACTTGTTTCTTTCGTTAGATTTAGGAAAATGACTTTGCTATCATAGGATTGTGAGACGGGGTAAAATGTTGACCTTGCTATGCTCCAAGTCGAGTGCTCCCGTCTCGTGTAGAATTTAGAGTAGAATTAATTTTTCTGCATACTTTTAGTTTTATATTTTACTAATTGCGTAAATTCTTTTTATTTTACTCAAAAATTACAGAATCCGGTGTGAATCCGACGGTAGCTTAAGGATGTGTGTAAATAGCCATTAGATTTGTATTGCTCGAGTTGGGAGGATGGATAGTCTTTCTCGTTGGCTAATAACTTGCCACAAGCTACTCTCGAAGCATTGATGTATTGTTAGTTAAGAGTGAGCATGATGTAGGCCATCATTTTGGCCCGGTTGGGCTTTGTACCGTTCCTAACATCTTATCCTCGCTAGCCCCGTTGTGCCTATCCTTCTTTTGATTCAGCTCCACCATTAATTTACCAAAGCCCAAAGCCGATCCTAGTCGCACACCCAAGTTGGGCTTTAGTTTTTTATTATTATAATTTTGGGGTGTTGATGTGCTGATATTCATTGTGAAAATGTGGATGTGCTCCAAAATTTATATTTGCTGAGATTGTAAAGAAAAAAAATGATTTGAAGAAAAAAGGAAAATAGTTGTAAAAAAAATGAAAAGAAAAAGTTTGATTGAAAATCTTATTGGAGATGTAATTGTATTTGGAGTAGGCGGTGCACACACCCATAGGTTAAAAGTTAAGTCTAGGGGTGTGGTGTACCCGTATGTATTGTGGTTAGCGTTGGATTTTGTTTATGCAAGCTCATTTGGGTTAGGTGCATAGCCTTCCTATTTATCTTTGTTTACCTCACCGTAACCCAAACCCCATGATTATCCTAAAGTACTACGGATTCACGCTTGAGTCGAACTAGTGTCGTGGAGAGAGTGTGAACGGGCAAGCGTATGGTCCCCAAAATTGGTGGATTCCTTTGGAGGTGATCCTGAGCCCCGATCTTTGGCAAAGATCACCTTAGTGGCCTGTCTACTTTCTTCCTATGCGTGACCGGTAGATTCACCGTGATTCTAATTTTGAGTAATATTAAAATTTTGATACGCATTGTGAAAAGTATAAACTATTTTGTATACTTAAAAATTTCTTCTATTACATTTGTACGCGTATGAGCATGCAACTTCGCATGATACTCCGTATCGCAATTTCCTTATGACCTAATTCATTTTCCCTATCTGCATAGATTTTGTTTGCTTGGGACGTGCAAATAGGTAAGTCTGGGGGTGTGATGAGTCCAATTTATATAGGGTTTTTTGGACTCATATTGGCTAGTTTTCACGCTCTTGCACTTCACTTTTAGTATGTTATCGTTGATATTTCATTTATTCAGCTTATCACGCTAAGTGCGTCATTTCGGCTCAAGGGTGTGCAGTTGCGCTTGCTTATGTTGGGGGTAAGCACTTGGTGCTCCCCATAGCTCTTTCTGTTGTTGTTGTTTGCATTTTGTTGCTGGGAGCTGGTGCTCAAGTTGGTTTCATTGTTGTGCAGGTAGTCGGGACGCCCCGGTCTCATTTTCCAGTTCCGTGCAAAACGCACGGTCGTGCGCATTTCCTCGCGCACGGTTTTAGTGCAATCGTGTGTTTCATACAGCTATTCTGGGGCCTTCTGTTTCTTCCCGTGCATTTTGTTCCTGCACAGTTTAGGCCAAACCGTGAGAGAAGGAATCACATGGTCTGCAAATTTTCTCTTTATTCCTTCATTCTTGGGTAAATCGTGCGTTTCCTTCACGCACGGGCAAACGCGCCCATGCGCGAGTAAAATGCACGGTTCCCCTATTTTACCCTATTATCTACGCTCTGTGTTTACCTGTGTGATTTCCTTCACGCACGGGCGGAAGCGCCCGTGTGCGAGTAAAATGCACGGGTCAACGCATCTTCATCCGCGATCCAGATCTGAAAGTTATTAACGCACGGTTAGCGCACGGTTGTGAACGGATCGTGCATGACCATTTTTCTGATCTTTTTCTATTTAAGCGCAGATTTTCAGCCATTATGGGATAGCTTCATTCCATCCATTCTCTCCGCATTTTTAGGGCAAAATCTGTCGTTCCACCAAGGGGAGAAGATCCGGGCAAGAATTCAACGCCAAATCCATGCCGGTGCTTCCTCCAGGCCTCCTCCTTCATCCTAGAGCTTCAAAAGGGGATTTTATCTAGCTCTCTTCACCAAGATAGGGAAGTTATGCCATCCTCCACTGGCTCATGACACAAAGAAGACAGGTCCATTGGGAGTGAGTGACAGCCTCCTCTACCCCGGAGGCAGTTGAGGACCGAGCTAGGATGCGGATTGACATCCCGACGAATCCTACCGCGAATCCTCGGCAAGACTTCAGATCCAGTCGATTTCGCACACTTTTCTTCTCTTGTTGTTGATAATTTAGTTTAACACTTTGTATATGATGAAGTTATGTTATTTTTATAAACGTTCATGTATAATCATGTCTATGTGATTGTATGTGTTCGTTATTTGCTTGAGGTGCGCCTGTTTGTCCATCCTCCATCCATATGTTCTTGCCGCACTAGCGATTTTTAGTGGCACGAGTTGCGAAGAGGTGGTTACGACCCTCATATTCCTTGGTTCGTTTGGTTATTACGCATGCCCACTCCCCCATTCGCATAGCGATTCGGTGCATAATGGCCCGTGTAGTCTTCCATCCCTCCTGGCGAAGCGATGCATAACGGCATTGTATAGGAGTAGTTTGTAGTGTTTTATTTTCCTTTTCCAACATCAAAACCCCTCATAGTTAACTCCGCCCTAAGGACTTCAATCTCAAGTCCTCCTCGATATTAACTCCCCCCTTACTGTGTTCCTCGAAGAGATCGATACTTGGGGAAATTCGCCCATTTTATATTACTTGTGCGACCGGTACACTTGTCGTTCAACGCATTAGTCTCCATAAATCCCAGCACCTCGCCACGCGAGTATTCAAATCCTCAACCCACCAAGAAAACTAAGCCAACTCCACTTGTGGCTGAGTCGGTCTACCGCGACCCGACCTCTACCCTAGATTCTGGGCCAACCCCAAAGCAAAAGGAAAGGAGATCATCGAGGTCCCTGCCGACTCAGACAGCCACCAGACCGGTGGCGAAGCCTCCACACTGCGAGTCGACTCCCCCCTGATGACTCGCAGCCCAAAACTCACCATACTCAACTGTGCTTGTAATGTCCCATCTTACTCGTTTATAGCATTTTTTAGTTCTTTTTCAAAATTTCTCTACCTCTAAATTCTCGTCTTACTCATTTATAGCTTTTTTTAACTTTTCAATTAATCCTCTTTATTTTCTCTAACTTTTAGTCTTTGCTTGAGGGCAAGCAAAATAAAAAGTATGGGGGAATTTGATGATGCATATTTTAGCTTTATTTATTAGGGTAAAAATATTTTTATTTTCATTTTAAATCTCTTTCTTTTTTTATTTTTAGGTTCCTTTTAGTTTCTTTTTATGTAAATAATATAACTAATGTTTTCTTCTCTTTTTGAGGGTTTTCACAGCTTTCAGCCAAAAATGACCTTACACGCCCCCTGACATGACCTCCCTAGGCGTGTCACTCGATCCCGAGGAAGCTTACTGGTAGAACCCAAATCCCGAGAGAAAACACCTTACACGGCCTCCTTACAGCCCTCTCAAGGCGTGTCTCTGGGCGTGTCACCCTCATCCCAAAGCCTGATGCCACACTTAAAGATTTTTCATCACTGCATGTCAACCCATATGTGATATGCCCCCGACACGGGCATGGACCTGGTGCATATAGCACTTTTTCTGATGACTGACGGATTTCCGAACAAGGATTTTGACGTGACATGCCTTATACACCCCCCCTATACGGGCGTGTCTCAGGGCGTGTCCACCATCGTACAGAAGCAATCATCATTCCCACCAGAATCAAGCACCCGAGTTCAACTCCGTACGCGACACGCCCCGTGACACGCCCTCCCCGGGCGTGATAGGGGGCGTGAACTAGATAGAATTTTTGCCTATAAATACCAGGACATTCCATGCATTCGAGACCAAGTTTTGGGGAGTGGGAGGTGCTGCTAGTTTCATTTTCAGCTTTTTGTGTTTTTTTCATTATGGATTTGCTCTCTCTATCTCCCTCCATTTCTCGTTTTACTTTAATGCTTTGTACTTTATTTATCTGTAATCTCTTTCTATTAGTGTAATATCAGTAGTTAACTTTATTTTGATGCACTTGTTATGTACATTTCCTAGTTGTAATCACTTTTGATTTTAAAGAATTTTAGTTAGCTTTCTCTCTTTCACTTCATTTTATTCTTAATGCACCTTTATTATTTACCCCTCTCTTTCCCTTTTAACATGTTTAACTAATCCTCAATTGTACTCGATCGCGATGATCTGAGAATGAGTCGATCAAGTTATGATGTTTTAGCTTTCTTTTTCTTCTTAAAGTAATTACATTTTATTTACTCTTGGTTTTTATTTAGTTGGACTATATTGCCGGTATATAGTTTTCATTGGGGTTTTTATTTTAGTTAGCCAGGAGGCTCGTAGATTGAATCGATCACCCAAGATTAAAGAGAGTTGCACGCACCCCTTGAGAGAGGCAGACGTTAAATCTCCCGGATTGGAGTGAAATTCAATAGCGGTGTTCACCACGTAAAGAGAGCTTTAGGTCTTTGATTTGGACGAGAGTTCGGTCGGACCTTCCTAAACTCAGTTGGGCATGACTTTGAGAGAAGCGTGTTCATGCTTCGGGAACCTCCACGGTCAAGGTGTTTTACTTTATTTAGAATTAGTTGCTATTTCATTTTGATTTTCTTATTTCAAAGTGATTCTAGATTAAGTACTAACCCTTTATCATTAGCTCTAACTATTTTTATTCTACAAGTATTTTGTTTTCTTTTTTAGCTTAGTAATTTAGTTCCTGTTTTTAGTTTAGTAAATTAATAGAAAAAATAATTTGATAAAATAGTAGCGATCACCACGAAGTAAAAGTAATTATTATGCCCCAGGGAAATACGACCTTGATATTAATCTTTAGTATCCTATACTATAAACGATAAGGTACGCTTGCCTTTATCGGATATAGAATCGGAGAATATTATCAACTTCCACCACGTCCACCTTCTCTTCTCTTTAACCCCACTCATCCACCTTTGCGATTCTCAGTATCAAATTTTTGGCGCCATTTTCGGGGATTAGTTTTGATATTTTGAAAAGAGGATAGCTATTATTTTTATCGCTTCTTTTTCTTTGTTTTATCTTTTCTTTCTCCCCCTCTTTTGCGGTTGATTTTATTTTTTTAATGTACAGTCTTTGTTTTTCTTGTGTAAAGTTTGGTCACTCTCTCGAGGATTGTTGGGTAGGATATTCTTCATCCACCCATGAGTTTATTCCTTCCGGATCAAATAAATTTGGCCAAATTGATCTGTCAGCGAATTTTTTTCTTGGGGTTACGATGATTTTCAAATGCTTCCTACCCTTCTCCTCCAAATTTTTCTGTTTTTAATTTTTCTGGAGATTTCTTGAATTGACATTTTGATCCTAGCCCTACTTTGAACTACTCAGGGTGGCAACACCCTGATCATTCTTGGGGCCAAGGTGATCATTAACCCATTCCATCTCAAGATTTCTCCGCTTTTTCTCAGCAAGTTTACGCGCCTCCTGTTTTTGATTTTAGCAAAAATGAAATCATTTTTGATTCTGTAGCATTTGATGCATGCATCAATGCTCATTTCAAAGTGATTTTTGACGCTTTAGCTTCTGAGGCCGTAACTTTTTCTTCTTCTCCTCCTCCTATTTATCTTTCGAAAGAAGAATCTTTGGATTTTTGCAGTGCCTTCAATCACTCGTGGAAGACGATTATTCAGAAATTCCATTGTTCTTTCAACCTCTCGAGGAGGAGATTTAACCCGATATCCTGATTTTTTTTCAAATTTCCGAGGAAGACGAACTTTCTTGTGTTCGATCTTCTGAGGAGATTGATTTTTCGGATATCCCTTTTTGCTCCGAATCTACGGAAATGATTGATATTCAAGTGGAGCAACCAGATCTTTTTCTCCAAAAAATTTCTTGCGATCAACCGCCGCCTTCTTCTTCTTTTTCATCTCTTCCCCCTCTAGTGAAAATTCCTCTTCCGCTCCTTTTAATTTTTCTATTTCTAATTTAGTTTTTAGTTATTCTTCTTCATCCCCTTCTAATATTATATTTTCCTTTACTAACAACTTTTCTTTTTCTTAATCTTTTTCCTTTTTTTTATTTAAAAAATAAAAAAATTACAAAAAATATTTTTATTTTCTTAAAATAGGTTTTGGCACTCGCGCCGCAACGCATATTACGCAAGATGCCATTACATTTATTTTTTTATTTTCCATTTAACTAATCAATAACATCGATCTCAATGACGATAACCAAAGAGCGCTCTCGGGAGGCACCCCTTGCTTGTCCGTTTTTTGTTGTTTTTTATTTTGTGTAGGAATAAGCTCCTGCGTGTTTGTGCCGCTTCTCGCCTCTCAACTTGGACTCAAGCGGGTCTTTAGCTCAAGTTCGGGGGGATGCATTTTTCAATGTCTGGGCATCAAGCGCTACGGGAGCATCTTTTCTTTTTATTTTTTGCATTTCTTTTCCTTCTTTTCTCTCTTTTTTCCAACTCTCTTTATACTTAACTTTAAACATTGGGGACAATGTTTGACTTTAAATATGGGGGAGTGTTTCCCATAGTTAGTTTACTTTAGAAAAATAAAAAAATTAAATAAAAATTTTGAAAAATCCAAAAATATATATATATATAATTTTTTGAAAACAAAATCCCAAATTAAATTGAGTTAATTTTTGCCAAATCAATTAGTACCGCGCCACTTTTCATTTTATTGTTTTTTTAAGCTCATGTATACTTGCTTAGTTAGAATAAATTTGATTAATTTTCTATTTAAATATGTTTAGCGAGTAGTATGTTGACTCATGCACTGTTCCTATTTAGGGTCGTATACTATTTTTGAAAAAATTCTTGAATTTTTCTTCACTTTTCCTTAGCCTCATTTTTTATTTCTTTTACTTTTATAAAACATATCATCCTTTTTTCCCTTATTTAAATTTTTTAAAACGTTAATTAGTATTAATTATAGTAGACACAAACCGGTCTAGACGCTTATTATCATTGTTTTCATGAAAGTAAATTCTCTATTTTCTATTTTTGTGCTTATCTCCTTTTGAAATTTTAAAGCTTTACATTGAGTAGATTTAGGAAGCATGAAAATGATTTAGGCATTTCTTTTGAAACATTTGAGCCTTTTCACCCCGCCTAATAATAATCATTGCTAGCCATTTTTGTGCCTTTTCCTTTCCTTTTTGTAGCCCTACTTTTTATTTCACCACGGTCAAATATCTTACCTATATGCACACATTAAATTTGTTTTTGAGCTTTAATGGCTAATGTGCATCATTTTAAAAAAAATGTGGAAAATCCTTGTATTATTTTTTGCTACAAAAGTTGAAATATTTAACTACGAAAAATTTAAAAAATATTTGATGAAACAAGTAAAAGAAAAGAAAAAAAGTGAAAAGTATTTATTTGGGCTAGCATTATTTTGGCAAAGCTCATTTCTTTTGATTTAAGTGTGCAAATACCCCTCGTGTTTATCTTTTAAATATCTCACCCTTAAAAACCTAACCCTAACTGTACGCCTAATTAAAGCCCTAGTGATTCATGCTTCATACGTTTACTTTTTATTATAGTAGCGAGAAACTAGATTGAGTAAGTGTTTTTTGATTGAAATATTGAACTTTATCTTGATTGACTATGGTTTTAATTTTTATCTTAGACTTTAGTAGTGACTCAATGTGCTTTTTTACTCGTTACTTTATTAAGTTTTAATTCTGTAAAAATTTGGGATGATTTGTTTTTATATTTAGTAAAATTTATAAAATTTTGTGTTAAGTTAAAGTAGGAATTTTCAGTTCTTTTTCAAAATTTCTCTACTTCTAAATTCCTGTCTTACTCGTTTATAGCATTTTTAAACTTTTCAATTAATCCTCTTTATTTTCTCTTACTTGTAGTCTTTGCTTGAGGACAAGCACAATAAAAAGTATGGGGGAATTTGATGATGCATATTTTAGCTTAATTTATTAGGGTAAAAATATTTTTATTTTCATTTTAAATCTCTTTCTTTTTTTATTTTTAGGTTCCTTTTAGTTTATTTTTATGTAAATAATATAACTAATGTTTTCTTCTCTTTTTGCAGGTTTTCACAACTTTCAACAAAAAATGACCTTACACGCCCTCCCTGTGCGTGTCACTGGGCATGTGACTCGATCCCATAGAAGCTTACTGACAGAACCCAAATCTCGAGAGAAAACACCAGACATGCCCCCCTTAGACGCCCTCCCCGGGCATGTCTCTGGGCGTGTCACCCTCATCCCGAAGCCTGCTGCCACAATTAAAGATTTTCCGTCGCTGCATGTCAACCCGTACATGATACGCCCCCAGCACAAGCGTGGCCATGGGGCCTGTAGCACTTTTTCTGATGACTAACAGATTTCTGACTAATGGTTTTGACGTGACATGCCTTACACGCCCCCTATACGGGTGTGTCCTAGGGCATGTCCACCATCGTATAAAAGCAATCATAATTCCCGCCAGAATCTAGCACCTGAGGTCAACTCCATACTCGACAAGCCCCCTTGCATGCCCTCCCCAGGGGTGACAGGGGGCGTGACCCAGACAAGAATTTTTGCCTATAAATTCCAGGCCTTTACATGCATTCGAGACCAAGTTTTGGGGAGAGGGGAGGTGCTGCTAGTTTCATTTTCAGCTTTTTGAGTTTTTTTCCTTATGGTTTTGCTCTCTCTCTCTCCCTCCATTTCTAATTTTACTTTCATGCATTGTAATTTACTTACCTGTAATCTCTTTTTATTAGTGTAATATCAGTAGTTAGCTTTATTTTGATGCACTTGTAATGTCCATTTCCTAGTTGTAATCACTTTTGTTTTTAATGAATTTTAGTTAGCTTTCTCTCTCTCTCTTCATTTTGTTCTTAATGCACCTTTATTATTTACCCCTCTCTTTCCCTTTTACCATGATTAACTAATCCTCATTTTTTCTCGATCGCGATGATTAGAGAATGAGTCGATCAAGTATGATGTTTTAGCTTTATTTTTCTTCTTAAAGTAATTACCTTTGATTTACTCTTGTTTTTATTTAGTGGGACTATATTGCCGGTATATAGTTTCTATTTGGGTTTTCATTCTTAGTTAGCTGAGAGGCTTCTAGATTGAATCCATCACCCAAGAGTAAAGAGAGATGCGCGCACCCCTCGAGAGAGGCAGACGTTAAATCACCTAGATTGGAGTAAAATTTAGTACCGGGGTTCACCACATAAAACGAGCTTTAGGTCTTCAATTTGGACGAGAGTTCAGTCAGACCTTCCTAAACTCAGTTGGGCACGACTTCGAGAGAAGCATGTTCATGCTTCTGGAACCTCCCCGGTCAAGGTGTTTTACTTTATTTAGAATTAGTTTCTATTTCATTTTGATTTTCTTATTTCAAAATGATTCTAGATTGAGTACTAACCCTTTATCATTAGCTTTAACTCTTTTTATTCTACAAGTATTTAGTTTTCTTTTTAGCTTAGTAATTTAGTTCCTGTTTGTAGTTTAGTAAATTAATAGAAAAAATCATTTGATAAAATAGTAACGATCTCCTCAAAGTAGAAGTAATTATTACGCCCCAGGGAAATATGACATTGATATTCATCTTTAGTATCCTATACTATAAACGATAAGGTACGCTTGCTTTTATCGGATATAGAATCCGAGAATATTATCAACCTCCACAACATCGACCTTCTCTTCCCTTTAACCCCTCTCATCCACCTTTGTGATTCTCAGTATCAGTATTCTGAATACACTCAACGCCATCAAATATTTCTATAGGCTAATCCAAAAGCATTGAGTGTGCTCTATACACTCAACGCGACGTTGAGTGAGCTGAATACACTCAATGCCATTTTTAAAATTTTGAGTCTAAGGCAAAAGCGTTGAGTGTGCTCTGTACACTCAATGCGGCATTGTGTGTGCTGAATACACTCAACGCCATCGTTTAAATCAAAAGCCATGTTAAAAGAGTTGAGTGTGCTAACTACACTCAATGCGGAGTTGAGTGTGTTGAAAACACTCAACTCCATCGACATATTCTGGAGTCTAAGTGTAAAGCATTGAGTGTGTTGAATACACTCAATGCGACATCGAGTGTGTTGAATACACTCAACGGCATCGATTTATTTTGAGCTTATGTGCAAAAGCGTGGAGTGGGCCTATAACACTCAACGTGGCATTGAGTGTGTTGAATACACTCAACGCCATCTGTTAAAATTTAAATTCTAAGTTAAAAGCATTGAGTGTATGTTGAACACACTCAATGCGGCGTTGAGTGAGCTGAATACACTCAACGCCATCCTTTAAAATTCTGTCCAAGTATAAAAGCGTTGAGTGAGTGTTATAAACTCAACACGTCGTTGAGTGAGCTGAATACACTCATCACCATCCTATTTTTCTTGTTGGCGTTGAGAGCGTGGACTGCACTCGACGCTGCGTCGAGTATACTCTACGCATTTCTATGGACTTAGTTTTATTTTTGCTGACTCATGGTATATCACTAGTAGGCTAGTTTTGCTAAAAAAATTAGTCTAGTGCCTGTTATTTTCGTCAAGTTTGGTCTTAGGCCAATTTTTTTTGCGGATTTATTCCTGCTTTTATTGTGGGAGAAGTCTAATGCTTGGTTATGGGTTTTTCTGTGTCTTAGCTATGATTGTCGATATGTTTGTAGATATTTTGACCCTGATGGGTTTATGACTATGGGTGTGTTGGTGGAGGTGTCTCCCCCGACAGGTGCCGGTTTTTCCCCGGTTTGGGAGTGTTAATATATAAGACCTCCTTTTCTTGGGCCCTTCTAAAGTTTTATTTTGGGTGTGTCGGCAGAGGCGTCTCCCCCCACAGGTACCGGATTATTCCGATGAGTTTACTCACTAATATTGAGCCGACACATTTCTTACTTTTATATACTTCTATATGCATCTTATGAAGCTTAGTTCTTTATTGCACCTGGTGCAAGTACCTTACCCTTGGACTGGGTAAGTTTATCATTTACAATGATTTTTATTTCTTGATTTGTTTATGGTTTTGTCAGCTAATCTTGGATTTGGAGTTGGTAACCCTTTTTCCTCCTTGTTTATTGCTTTTATTGACCTTCCTATCACCACTTGTATATTTTTACTGAGATATTTTGTCTTGTGAATACCTCAGGATTGGAGCAATAGCTAGTTGACCGACAAAGAGTTTTGGATTTAGGCTGGTGTTCTACAACTGCCTATTCCTCACTGGTTATGAGGTTGTTATTGTTGTTTACTTTTCCTGTAGTTCAGAAATATATTATTTCTATGGGTTCATGTTAGGTTGTTAACGCCCACATGATTTTGTTTAATGTTAAGTACTTGGTAGCTGCTAAGTCACTTTTGTAGGATTTATTGGTTCCTACTTGTTCTTTGGGAGGTTTAATGTTAGGTTGCATGTTAGATATTTTAAAAGTATAAAAGTATAATTTCTATTACCACATTCATGTAATCTTTTAAAGCTAATGTCCCCATATTTTAATTAGTGTACAAACTATTTTTATACTTATATTAAAAACTTAGAGGTATACATTTCATGAGTTGTCCTGTGGGATGTTTATGCTTATGTAGGGTATTAACCATTGTAAATAAACTATTTTTCCACAGCATATAATTATGTATTTACATGTGGAATAGTGATTCACTAAGCCGAGGGATACAGCTAATTAATTTAACTTAACAGTCTTTTATTCATAAATACTTATTAATTTCATATAAAATGTTGAGTTGGAGTCTTGCATGAGCGCCTGCAGTTATCCCCTTCATGATGTGGCAACACGACACATGCTTTCTCTTATTCTGTGTTTGGTCCATTGCCCTCAATGTTACCTAGATTGGATTTAAAGAGGCATCACCATCAACACTAAGAGCATATGTGTATTTGATGTTGTTTAAGCTCATCATGTGCAGGATGTTCCATGGAACAAGTCTAGACAGATTACCTAAGTGATGTGATAGGTGGTCACAAAGTGAAGATGCTGGAAAGGCAGGAATTTGCCTAAGTCCAAAAGGCATTGAGTGAGGTAAGCTCACTCAACGCTAGAAGTCAAGGAGCAATTAAAAAAGCAGCTAAGTCCACAGGCGTTGAGTGGAGTAAGCTCACTCAATGCCAGAGGTAAGGATGAATGTTGGCAAGCTAGAAATATGGCTATGTCCACAGGCTTTGAGTGGAGTTGACTCACTCAATGTCATATAATTAAAGACAGAAATATAGCTAAGTAGTTTGGCATTGAGTAATGAAGACACAGTCAACACCATACACCAAAAAGCTGTTAGTCAAACTGTGTTCATATTTCGTCGAGCTGAGCTCATCGTTCATCGAACTGAGCTCAGAGTTTGAGAATCTGAGTTAGTCGAACTCAGTTCAGAATTCATCAAACTGCATTCAGAATTGAGTGAGACAGGCTGTGTAAGACCCCCTTTTTTCATTTTAAAACCCGGGGTCTTAGGCCCAGAATCGCCGCCTTGCGGTGACACCTTCACGTCCTGAAGGGTCATCACCACAAGGCACCGATTCTGCCGGCCAAATTCGATCACAGAAAGGTAGCACAACAATTGAAGTAAGAGCAAGTCCACTGAAAACAAATCACATATATAGAATAAAATCTCCACGAAGGGAGTGTTTACAGAATAACAATAATCAGAGTACTATAAATGCGGGCTTATGCCCAGTACATCATGTCCTCACTACAATCTCTCATGCGGAAGAAAACAAACAGAAACTACTCAGGGTCGAGACTCACGGTCCCGGCTGTATGAACTCCGGAGCTTGACTGCCCCATCTCCAAGCGCACCGGCCTCTGTGGCTGCTCCTCCATGCTGGGCTCCGTGATCCCCTAAATGATGCGGTTTGAAAACCGTTAGTCATAAATACTAAGCCCTATCATCCCCTACTCCTTCCCCCATGGCTCCTAGGTACCGAGCGGAGAGGAAGAAAGGGAAGGACATGAAGATGGAGATTTAATCAAGAAACAGATGGCAGCGGAACCAATCTAGCAATTCTATAATAAATATGACAGGAACAGAAAGTAGGAAAGGTAACCTTAACTTATGTGCAAAAGCGCATAAGCCAAGGGATCTTCTGCAAGGCTCCCATCGTATAGAGTGTCCCATACCACTTATACGTTGGGGTGTCGGTTATCAAACAGCAGCATATATTTATATTGAAATTAACCTTAATTTATAAACTTGCCCACACAAGCTTATAGACCAAGGGGTCGTTTCGCAGGTCCTAATGTATAAGCGTCCCATACCACTTATACTTTAGGTGTCAGGGTTAAATGAATCGATTATGCTATGACATGCAAGTGGGTATGATGAAACATGCAAGTGCAACTCACACACCTGAGTCTAGGCATACAGACCTTTAGTTCCGCCTTTCGGAGCCGTTACCTCCCAGGATACCTCCGTAGTGGCAGACAGAAGCGGTAGGTTGGGCCTCGCCCACCTCTAAACCAGTAAAGCACTACCGGTCAGACCTATCGTATGCCTCAACGCTTGGTGCACTAAGCGGACGCCTGCGTACTCTTGCCGGCTGGCGCACTGGACTTCTATTGGCGAAGTGCTAACCACACTTGCCGAGTCAGCGTATTGGCATCGGTGCATCGACCCTCCAATACCGAAGACCCACCACCTTAATTTTCATTCCTTTTTATGCATATGCAAGTTTAATCGTGAACACACAAAAACCGAGCCGAAGCTCCTCGGACCAAAACGTCTGTCTCTTAACCCACCGAGCCGAAGCTCCCCGGACCAAAACGTCCGTCTCTTAACCAACCGAGCCGAAGCTCTCATCAATCTTCCCGTGTCAACAGTGTTTGTGAAAGGTGCAGCCCTAATTACTAAGTTACTCTTGTCAGTTTGTTATTACAGTTTAGATTAACCCAGAACTGCCCCCGGTATTCCCCGTGAAGGTCTCTCAAAGGGCACTAGGAACTATGATGGTAGCTGAAGCCCATCGTTCCCTTTCGTAAGGCACTTATTGTTATTGGTTGATCCCCTTTACCCATTCCCTTCTCATATTACGATAGACTATCCTAGGGTGATTTTTAACCTTCCTCTCTTCGGAAAAGACGATTTTTCGTCTAACCCGAACACCTTTTAACTCTAGCTATCACTACTTCTCTCTATTCTTCACATCATCCTATTGTGATATCATCCACAATTGTCCACCCAGACAAAATGACTAACTCCAACGACTTTCTCAGACCATGTCCTATTGCAATTCACAAATTTGCTATATGCAGACCAACCTAAACTATATGTCGAACCGGTTATGCAATGATCCCAAAACTCATCCAAATGCCCTAAATTATTTACTGGAGACTTATCATGATGAAAATAGCCTAAGTCCAGAAGGTGGTAATTTTCCTAATTTATCTGGCACTCAATTAATTTCCTCGAAAATCCCAAGGGCTACCGGTTTGAACATGAACTACCCTAAGTTCTCATGCAAGATGTCAAGCAAATTTATGATAAATAGTAGGTTATCTCAATAGGGTAAATCCAAAGTATCATAATTTTTCTATGATAAAAAGGGCAACAAAACTATTTTAGCAATATTTACTATCTTCCATTATTTATGAACCAAGTACAGAGAATATTCATCCAAAATTCATAAATAATTTATAATATGCAGATAAAGGCTTAAAAATAGCACTGGCCTAGTTTCATAATTTTTCAGTAATAGAATCATCCCTAAATAATTTTCAAAGCATAGAACTCCTTTTTAATATTTGTGAAGGAAGTACTGGATTTACTCAACTAAAAATTATACAAAAATTGGAGGGTAACTATTCTGTCCTAAAACCTTTATTTCTAATATTTCATGAGATTTCCATGAACAGAGAGGTACAATTAATTAATACATCAATTGGGGTTATAATCAACTTTACAAACGAAGTGCTGGAAATAAAGATCCTAAAATTCCAGTAAAATTTCTATAAATTCTACCCACTTCAAAACTAACTCTACCCGAGTTTCACAGCCTTTAGATAATTGTTAGTGATGGATTATGCTTAATTAGAATTTTAACCTAAAGCTAAGATTAAGGTTTTGAGGCATCTACTTGTCTCCAAATTCTCCAAGATTCCATCCAGACGATTATTATCATGCTAGTATCAACTCTACAGAGTTTCAAGGCAATACGAGAGCAATTGCCACCATATCCTTCACAACCCTTGAAACCCTCCATTTAGGGTTTGAGTTTGGATCCTAGGGTAAACCAACCCTAAATCACACCATTTACTCCAAGTGGGTTGGAAATTTGTACGGAGCTAAGTTATGTAGCCAGGGACCCCTCACCAAAATTTGGGAGGGTTTGGAGGTCATTTGACTACTTAATTAATTTCCTCTAAGTTTATTAAATTAAAACAAAAACTTTAGGCGAAGTGTCTCCAAAAATTCCCATTTTTGGACTGCCTTTAGATATAGCTATGTTTAACCCCCTGCCCAAATTTCAGATCATTTTGGACAAGGGATGAAGCGTGGGCATCCATTTTAGTTTCTGCCCAACCCTAGGTACAACCCCCACTAAAATAGGTGCTGCGGTCAAACCGCTCACCCAAACGAGTTGAAACTAATTTTAAATTAATCTAGACTCGAAAGGCAACAACTTTTGTGACATGCCATTTTTCCTAAATCGGCCTCTAAGTGACTCGTTTTGCAGCCTAAATATATACTCAATAATATATATTTTCACTATGTATTACATACATTATTTATATATTATAAACTGATTTTACTGTTAATCTTCTACATGAACCCGAAAACAGAGCGTAGAAAAGCATATTTCCTATAACCTTTCCGTGATCCATCGCCGGCTATCCGGTCACTTCCCTGACCAACCTCCACCACCACCACCTTCGTTGAGGCGATGGCTATCCGTCGGCGGTGGTTTGGCCGCCGGAGGTGGCGGTTTCCGGCGAACTCAAAACAATATTTTTCCATGGTTTTCCATGAAAACACGAGGTCGGTCCGGCTCCTTTGAGCACGTACTTCATTTCTAAGAACCTAAGATCTACCCATAAGAGAAGAAGTAGAGGAGGACCTTGTTCACGGTTTGGAGGCGAGATGAACGACGGGGTGCCATGGCACAGTGGTGGCGTTGCCGAACTTCTCCTACAGCAAGAGCAAAAGTCTGAATTTGTTTGATCTAGCGTGTAACCTTCTCCTCTTGCTCCAAGGGGTCTTTTATAGATCAGCAAGTGGGGAGGGGAAAGAGGTAAGCAATTATGGTCATGAAGGCTCCCCTTAATGGTGTTTCGGTTATGGCAGAGGCAGTTGAAATGCTGGAAACGAAGAGGTGTTTGCTAGGTGGCGATTTCCTATTTCACCAACATTTCCTTATTTTATTAAATAATTAGAGTAGGAAACAGCACATAAATTCTCCTGGTGTACATTCCCATAACCAGAATTGATTATGACGTCGATTACCGAAATTTCCAATCTGGCTGACCTTTCGGCCCTTATCACAGGCGTAACACATAGGTCACGGGCGTGACAGGCCCGAGTGGCAAATTCTGAGATTGACGATCGTCGAACTGAGATCGACGGTCATCGAACGGTGGTCACGCCCCAGGTCACGGGCGTGACTCATGGGTCACGGGCGTGACAGTGTCAAGATGCAAATTACACGCTCGGCGATCGTCTCGCTGAGATCGACGATCGCCGAAGGGGATCACGCCCTAGGTCACGGGCGTGACACCTTGGTCACGGGCATGACATGCCGGGCTACAAGTTCAACGATCGTCTCACGGTGATCGACGATCGTCGAAGGAGTCACGCCCTAGGTCACGGGCGTGACACATAGGTCATGGGCGTGACAGGCCCGGGTTTCAAATTCGACGATCGTCTCACGGAGATCGACGATCGTCGAAGGAGTCACGCCCATGTCACGGGCGTGACACATAGGTCACGGGCATGACCAACCCGTGACCCGAAGTCTCAGTCATTGTACTTCAATTCTTGGGCTTCTGGGGTTCTCTCACGACAGATCGACTCCTAGGGGTATAGCCGGAAATGGGATGTTACAAATCCCAATAAACAAAACAAAAATTTCATCCTCGAAATTGAGGTTGAGCCTACCGGGATTTCTACCGAAATAATTTAAACTTATAACATCCCATACGGTTTTTCTATTGGGTTTAAGCGACTACTTATTTGATAAACGAAGACAATCTCCCTAATAAATAGAAGATTAGCCCCTACTTTCCTGCGCATGCCTAGGTTCTCAATTTTTCCTTATCTAGTCCTACCGGTTTAGTACAAAAAGGTAATTTATAGTATACCAAGAGGTGGTGAGGTATACCTGACTGAACAACTCCGGGTAATTTTGCCTCATCAGGTCCTGCGGTTCCCAGGTGTGCTCCTCCTGACCGTGGTTTCTCCACAGAACCTTGACTAAGGGGATGTTCTTGCGACGCAAGATCCGTACTCCTTTGTCGTCGATCCGAACCGGCTCCAAGTGAACAGATCGGTCTGAAGCTACCGGCCCTTCGGTGGTCAAAATCTGTTGCTTCGGGCATAGTAGAGCCCTTCTCAGCGAAGAAATGTGGAAGACATCGTGTAGAGCTGCCAGCTCTGGTGGCAACTCTAGCCTGTAGGCTAGGGGTCCGATCCGCTCCAGGATCCGGTAAGGGCCCATATACCTAGGGCTGAGCTTCTTCCTCCGACCGCGCACTTGTGAGACTCCGTGCATGGGCCGGATCTTTAAGAACACTCGGTCCCCTACCTGAAACTCCACCTGACGATGCCGGGCGTCATAGTACTTAGCATGTCTGATCTGCGCCTCCAACATCCTATCTCTGATCAGTCTCACCTGAGCCTCGGTGTCTTCAACAAAATCCGATCCCAGCACCTTCGGATCCTCGTCTTAAACCCAAGAAAGCGGGGTCCTACATTTTCTTCCATACAAGGCTTCATAAGGCGCCATCCTGATGCTTGACTGGTAGCTATTGTTATAGGAGAACTCAACCAACGGCAACATCTTCTCCCACGGCTCCCCTCGGTCCAGTATATACAGTCGTAGTAGATCCTCCAACGTCCTGTTGGTGCGCTCTGTCTGCCCGTCCGTCTGAGGGTGGAAGGTCGTGCTAAAAGTCAATCGGGTGCCCAGGTATGCCTGCACTGACCGCCACTCCTGGATGTAAACCGTCCATCACGGTCCGACACTATCGTCTGGGGCACGCCATGATATCGGATATACTGCTCCACGAACTTCCGTACCAGCACTCCCACCGAGTCATCATTCCTGATTGGTATAAAGCGGGCCACCTTCGTCAACCGATCAACAATCACCCAGATCGAGTCATTCCCCGTCCGAGACCGGGGAAGACCATGTATAAAATCCATAGCTATATCATCAAACTTCCACTCTGGCACCGGGAGTGGCTGCAACAATCCTGCGGGGTTCCTGCACCCCGTCTTCACCAACTGACACGCCTCGCAATGGGTCATGAAGTACGTAATGTCCTTCTTCATGCCCGGCCAAAACATCGTCTTCTTCAGACCAGCGGTCATCTTTGTGATCCCCGGGTGCACAAAGTACCGGCTGCAATGCGCCTCCGTCATAATATCCTCTCGAATCTGGCCTCCTGCGGGTATATATACTCTGCCTCTGAAATGTAGCAATCCATCTCTCAGGGAATAATCTCCTATCAAACCCTCCTCTAAGGCTCAGAACATCGGCTCTGCCCACGCATCTGTCCTCTGTCCGTCCCGAATGCGATCCCGAATATCGTCTATGGCCACCATCGATGTCAGATACTCCCTATACAGCTCTGGATCATCCTCGGACACTAGTGATATCTGCATATCTCTGAGTGATCGGACTAGCTCCATGGACATAACCTGGGGCCCAGCTTCGGAAGTGGCAGCTCTCCGGCTCAACGCCTCGGCCACCACGTTTGCCTTCCCTGGATGGTAGTGCATCTCATACTGATAGTCTGCTAAGAACTCCACCCAGCGCCTCTGCCTGATATTCAGCTCCTTCTACGTGTCCACATATTTCAAGTTCTTGTGGTCGGAGTAGATGTCGCAGTGGACTCCATAAAGATAATGGCGCCAGACCTTCAGAGCAAAAACGACCGCTCCCATCTCAAGGTCGTGCACCGGGTAGTTCTTCTTATGGGTCTTTAGCTGGCGGGAGGCATATGCTATGATGTGTCCGTTCTGCATCAGCACTGCTCCCATCCCCTGGTATGATGCATCGGTATACACCTGGAATCCTTCCTTTCCAAATGGAAGGGCCAGAATAGGGGCAGAGATGAGTCAGTCCTTCAGCTCCTGGAAAGCCGCCTGACACTGCGGGGTCCAAACGAAAGGTGCCTCCTTCTTCGTCAAAGATGTGAGTGGGAGGGCAATTTGAGAGAACCCCTCCACGAACTTCCGGTAATAACCGGTAAGTCCCAAGAAACTTCGTACATCGGTGGCTGTCTTTAACTGCGGCAAATCACAAACTGCCTGAATCTTTGCCGGATCCACTGCCAACCCGGCTCCGCTGATAATGCGGCCTAGGAAAGCCACCTCCTTCAACCAAAACTGACACTTGCTGAATTTCGCATAAAGGCGATGCTCCCGCAACCTTTCCAAAGTCAGTGCCAGATGCCGAGTGTGCTCCTCCTCCGTCCTAGAGTAGATCAGGATGTCGTCTATGAATACTATGACGAACACATCCAAGTAGGCCTCGAAAACCCGGTTCATGAGGCTTATGAACGCCGACGGAGCATTCGTGTGCCCAGAGGGCATCACAGTGAACTCATACAGGCCATATCTTCTACTGAAGGCCGTCTTTGAGATATCCTCCTCCTGGATCCGCAGCTGGTAGTATCCTGACCTCAAGTCCAGCTTCGAGAAATAATGGGCTCCCTCCAGCTGGTCGAATAATTCGTCTATCCGTGGGAGTGGATAGGTATTCCGGACGGTCAGCCTGTTTAGTGCTCGATAATCGATACACAGGCGAAGTGTCCCGTCCTTCTTCTTCACGAATAGGACCGGGGCTCCCCATGGAGAGGAACTCGGTCTAACAAATCCTGCCTCAACCAATTCCTGCAACTAAGTCCGAAACTCTGCCAACTCCTTCGGGGCCATCCGATAAGGGGCCCTAGATGCCGGCTTGGCCCCCGGCACAAGCTGTATCTGAAAGTCCTGCTATCGTTGTGGAGGTAGTCCTGGCAGTTTCTCTGGAAAGATGTCAGCAAAATCTCGCACCACCGGGATGTCTGTCACCGACTCCTTAACTTTCGCCATCTCAAATAGAATCTGATAGACCTCCTCTCCCTGCAGATGGGCCTTAATGGCCTGTACCGAAGATAAGAGTATACGAGAGGCAGGTCTTATACCTTCGATGACAATGAAAGAGTCCCCGTGTCTCACGGTGATCCTCTTCGCCTGGCAGTCAACTTGGGCATGGTTCCAGTGCAGCCATACCATACCCAGGATCAAGTCGTAGTCTGTCAGCCTCAAAATCGTTGCTGGAGCCTCGAATGACTTTCCACCAATTTCTGCCTCCATGTTGCAGTGATCCGTGGTAAGGAGCTCAGATCCATCCGGTAGTCGCACCCTCATCCTCGAGCCTGTGAATCGCTCCACGCCTTCCAGTCCTTCTACGAACGTCTCCGACACAAAGGAGTGAGTAGCTCCAGATCGAACAGCGTGCGAGCAGGCTTGCCACTGATGAAGACTATACCTGGGGTGATTAGATGTCTTAGGGTTCTATAATGAGTTTTACCTTTCTTGCTAATCTATCTAGTGCGGTTTAAAGTTTTAACAATTGAAAGGGAAATTCTATGAAAATAAAGAGGCATTGTAGCGTACCTGCTATGACCTGCTCCGGATTCCGAGGCTGCGCAAGGTCCAAGGCATACACCTGCTCCCTTTGCTGTCTACGATCTCCCCCTGGTATCCACGACAGCGGCCGCGTCCTCGGCCTCCGTAATGCTGAGCTGGTGGGCCACCCTGTGGTGCTGGAGGTGGTGCCACCCTCATGGGGCAGTTCCTCTGAATGTTCCCAATCTGATGACAAAAGAAGCACTCTGGGGGATACGCCATTCCCCCGGGTCTCGGCATCTCCAGCATCCAAAGAGGTTGAGGGGCCAATATCACCTGTTCCCTCGGCTCCTACCTCACGTCCTGACGAGGCTGGTCCTCTGTCCTTCTCCCCTCTGGTATAGCACTTCGCCGCTGGTCATTTCTACCTCTCCGTCCCTGATCCTTTGCTGGCCGCTTCCGGCCCCGGGTGGTGTGCCAATCAACCTCAATCCTTTTTGCCATCTCCAAAATCCGGGAGATAGGCCCGTCGGATACAAATAACAAAGCCTCCCTCAAGTCCTCCCGCAGGCCCTTATAGAACCTCCTGATGTACCCTGCTTCGTCTAGCTGGTAGGAATCTGCGAATCGAGCCAGATGGTCGAACTCCCGATGGTACTCCACCACCGTCCGGGTGCCCTGCTTCAGCTATAAGAACCGCTCCTCCAACTCATCCCTGGCCGACTGTGGAACGAAATGCTCCAGCAGCGCGGCCCTGAACTCTTTCCAGGTAACCTCTGCAACCTCCCTATCGGCAAATGTCGTGTCCAACTGCGTCTTCCACCACCTCTTGGCATGGGACTCCAGGCAAGAGACAACCAGAGCCACCCTCTCCTCCCAGGGACACCGTATCCCGGTCAGCATCTCGTACATGATGTCCAGCCACTCTTCCGTCCGAACTGCCGACTCTGTCCCCAAGTAGGACGGGGGAGACAGTCCTCGGAAGATGCTTAGCCAGTTGGCCCCCGGATTTGGCTGCGGGACCGGAACCTGCTGGGCCCTGAAAGCCTCCAGGATGGCAGTCAGAGTCTGTCCCATGTCTGACTGAAGGAAAGGAGTGGGGACTGGTGGAGGTGGTACAACACCTTGAGCTTGCTGAACTCCGCCTTGTGGCGTAGGCTGTGCTGGAGGCTGCGTAACAAAAACCCATACTGAGAAAACGTTCAATCTTAAATAAAAGTGGACAATTTATATTTGATCCCTATATGGGCACACCACTGCTTTCGCTGCTTAGTTTGTCCCCAAACTAAACTCGAGCGGGGGTGACCCAGGGTTAGTGGACTGCTACTTTTCCGATCGAGGTTTGCTCTGATACCACTTGTAAGACCCCCTTTTTTCATTTTAAAACCCGGGGTCTTAGGCCCAGAATCGCCGTCTTGCGGTGACACCTTCAAGTCCTGAAGGGTCATCACCATAAGGCGCCGATTCTGCCAGCCAAATTCGATCACAGAAAGGTTGCACAACAATTGAAGTAAGAGCAAGTCCACTGAAAACAAATCATATATATAGAATAAAATCTCCACGAAGGGAGTGCCCACAGAATAACAATAATCAGAGTACTATAAATGCGGGCTTATGCCCGGTACATCATGTCCTCACTACAATCTCTCATGCGGAAGCAAACAAACAAAAACTACTCAGGGTCGAGACTCACGGTCCCGGCTGTATGAACTCCGGAGCTAGACTGCCCCATCTCCAAGCGCACCGGCCTCTGGGGCTGCTCCTCCATGCTGGGCTCCGCGATCCCCTAAATGATGCAGTTTGAAAACCATTAGTCATAAATACTAAGCCCTATCATCCCCTACCCCTTCCCCCATGGCTCCTAGGTACCGAGCGGAGAGGAAGAAAGGGAAGGACATGAAGGTGGATATTTAATCAAGAAACAGATGGCAGCGGAACCAATCTAGCAATTCTATAATAAATATGACAGGAACAGAAAGTAGGAAAGGTAACCTTAACTTATGTGCGAAAGCGCATAAGCCAAGGGATCTTCTGCAAGGCTCCCATCGTATAGAGTGTCCCATACCACTTATATGTTGGGGTGTCGGTTATCAAACAGTAGCATATATTTATATTGAAATTAACCTTAATTTATAAACTTGCCCATACAAGCTTATAGACCAAGGGGTCGTTTCGCAGGTCCTAATGTATAAGCGTCTCATACCACTTATACTTTAGGTGTCAGGGTTAAATGAATCGATTATGCTATGACATGCAAGTGGGTATGATGAAACATGCAAGTGCAACTCACACACTCGACTTTGTGCACACAGATCTTTAGTTCCCCCTTTCGGAGCCGTTACCTCCCAGGATACCTCCGTAGTGGCAGACGGAAGCGGTGGGTTGGGCCTCGCCCACCTCTAAACTAGTAAAGCACTACCGGTCAGACCTATCGTACGCCTCAACGCTTGGTGCACTAAGCGGACGCCTGCGTACTCTTGCCGGCTGGTGCACCGGACTTCTATTGGCGAAGTGCTAACAACACTTGCCGAGTCAGCGTATTGGCGTCGGTGCATCGACCCTCCAATACCGAAGACCCACCACCTTAATTTTCATTCCTTTTTATGCACATGCAAGTTTAATCGTGAACACACAAAAACAGAGCTGAAGCTCCTCGGACCAAAACGTCCGTCTCTTAACCAACCGAGCCGAAGCTCCCCGGACCAAAACGTCCGTCTCTTAACCAACCGAGCCGAAGCTCTCATTAATCTTCCTGTGTCAACAGTGTTTGTGAAAGGTGCAACCCTAATTACTAAGTTACTCTTGTCAGTTTGTTATTACAGTTTACGTTAACCCAGGACTGCCCCCGGTATTCCCCGTGAAGGGCTCTCAAAGGGCACTAGGAACTATGATGGTAGCTGAAGCCCATCGTTCCCTTTCGCAAGGCACTTATTGTTATTAGTTGATCCCCTTTACCCATTCCCTTCTCATATTACGATAGACTATCCTAGGATGATTTTTAACCTTCCTCTCTTCGGAAAAGACGATCTTTCATCTAACCCGAGCACCTTTTAACTCTAGCTATCACTACTTCTCTCTATTCTTCACATCATCCTATTGTGATATCATCCACAATTGTCCACCCAGACAAAATGACTAACTCCAACGACTTTCTCAGATCATGTCCTATTGCAATTCACAAATTTGCTATATGCAGACCAACCTAGACTATATGTCGAACCGGTTATGCAATGATCACAAAACTCATCCAAATGCCCTAAATTATTTACTGGAGACTTATCATGATGAAAATAGCCTAAGTACAGAAGGTGGTAATTTTTCTAATTTATCTGGCACTCAATTAATTTCCTCGAAAATCCCAAGGGCTACCGGTTTGAACATGAACTACCCTAAGTTCTCATGCAAGATGTCCAGCAAATTTATGATAAATAGTAGGTTATCTCAATAGGGTAAATCCAAAGTATCATAATTTTTCTATGATCAAATGGGCAACAAAACTATTTTAGCTATATTTACTATCTTCCATTATTTATGAACCAAGTACAGAGAATATTCTTCCAAAAATTATAAATAATTTATAACATGCAGATAAAGGCTTAAAAATAGCACTGGCCCAGTTTCATAATTTTTCAGTAATAGAATCATCCCTAAATAATTTTCAAAGCATAGAACCCCTTTTTAACATTTGTGAAGGAAGTACTGGATTTACTCAACTAAAAATTATACAAAAATTCGAGGGTAACCATTCTGTCCTAAAACCTTTATTTCCAATATTTCATGAGATTTCCATTAACAGAAAGGTACAATTAATTAAAACATCAATTGGGGTTATAATCAACTTTACAAACGAAGTGCTAGAAATAAACATCCTAAAATTCCAGTAAAATTTCTATAAATTCTACCCACTTCAAAACTAACTCTACCTGAGTTTCACAGCCTTTAGATAATTGTTAGTGATGGATTGTGCTTAATTAGGATTTTAACCTAAAGCTAAGATTAAGGTTTTGAGGCATCTACTTATCTCCAAATTCTCCAAGATTCCATCCAAACGATTATTATCATGCTAATATCAACTCTACAGAGTTTCAAGGCAATATGAGAGCAATTACCCCCATATCCTTCACAACCCTCGAAACCCTCCATTTAGGGTTTGAGTTTGGATCCTAGGGTAAACCAACCCTAAATCACACCATTTACTCCAAGTGGGTTATAATAACCCTTCCAAGTCAGTGGTCAAGATATCAGCCTCAGTTGAGGTGATATGACCGTTCTAACTTCTAGTGCACTTTTTACTCAAAAATTCCTCACTATTGCCTAGTTAAGAATAGGTGACTCCCTATCCAAAACTCATCCAAGTGAGTTGGAAATTTGTACAGAGCTAAGTTATGTAGCCAGGGACCACTCACCAAAATTTGGGACGGTTTGGAGGTCATTTGACTACTTAATTAATTTCCTCTAAGTTTATTAAATTAAAACAAAAACTTTAGGCGAAGTATCTCCAAAAATTCCCATTTTTGGACTGCCTTTAGATATAGCTAAGTTTAACCCCCTGCCCAAATTTCAGGTCATTTGGACAAGGGATGAAGCGTGGGCATCCATTTTAGTTTCGGCCCAACCCTAGGTACAGCCCCCACTAAAACAGGTGCTGCGGTCAAACCGCTCACCCAAACGAGTTGAAACTAATTTTAAATTAATCTAGACTCGAAAGGCTACAACTTTTGTGACTGGAGATTGTTCCTAAATCAGCCTCTAAGTACCTCGTTTTGCAGCCTAAATATATACTCAATAATATATATTTTCACTATGTATTACATACATTATTTATATATTATAAACTGATTTTACTGTTCATCTTCTACATGAACCCGAAAACAGATCGTAGAAAAGCATATTTCCTATAACATTTCCGTGATTCGTCGCCGGCTATCCGGTCACTTCCCTGGACAACCTCCACCACCACCACCTCCGTTGAGGCGATGGCTATCCGTCGGCGGTGGTTTGGCCGCCGGAGGTGGCGGCTTCCGGCGAACTCAAAACAATATTTTTCCAGTGTTTTCCATGAAAACACGAGGTTGGACCTGCTCCTTTGAGCACGTACTTCATTTCTAAGAACCTAAGATCTACCCATAAGAGAAGAAGTAGAGGAGGACCTTGTTCGCGGTTTGGAGGCGAGATGAACGATGGGGTGCCATGGCGCAGTGGTGGCGTTGCCGAACTTCTCCTACAGCAAGAGCAAAAGTATGAATTTGTTTGATCGAGCGTGTAACCTTCTCCTCTTGCTCCAAGGGGTCTTTTATAGATCAGCAAGTGGGGAGGGGAAAGTGGTAAGCAATTATGGTCATGAAGGATCCCCTTAATGGTGTTTCGGTTATGGCAGAGGCAGTTGAAACGCTGGAAACGAAGAGGTGTTTGCCAGGTGGCGATTTCCTATTTGACCAACATTTCCTTATTTTATTAAATAATTAGAGTAGGAAACGGCCCATAAATTCTCCTGGTGTACATTCCAATAACCATAATTGATTATGACGTCGGTTACCGAAATTTCCAGTCTGGCTGACCTTTCGGCCCTTGTCACGGGCGTGACACATAGGTCACGGGCATAACAGGCCCGAGTGGCAAATTCTGAGGTCGACGATCATCGAACTGAGATCGACGGTCGTTGAAGGGTGGTCACGCCCTCGGTCACGGGCATGACTCATGGGTCACGGGCATGGCAGGGACAAGATGCAAATTACGCGCTCGACGATCGTCTCGCTGAGATCGACGATCGTCGAAGGGGGTCACGCCCTAGGTCATGGGAGTGACACCTTGGTCACGGGCGTGACATGCTAGGCTGCAAGTTCGACGATCGTCTCATGGAGATCGATGATCATCGAAGGAGTCACGCCCTAGGTCACGGGCGTGACACATAGGTCACGGGCGTGACAGGCCCGGGTTTCAAATTCGACGATCGTCTCACGGAGATCGACGATCATCGAAGGAGTCATGCCCCATGTCACGGGCGTGACACATAGGTCACGGGCGTGACCAACCCGTGACCCGAAGTCTTAGTCATTGTACTTCAATTCTTGGGCTTCTGGGGTTCTCTCACGACAGACCGACTCCTAGGGGTCTAGCCGGAAATGAGATGTTACAGGCTGAGAAAGTCACAGCCAAAGGAATAAGAGGCAGAAAGGTGGCGAAGTCCACATGCGTTGAGTGAAGGTTATGCACTCAATGTCATAGCCTCATAAGTGTTGAGTAATACTCAGTCAGCCAAAGCTAGTGTTTTTAAACACAAAAATTTGTTTAAATCCAAATGCTTTGAGTGTAGCTCACTCACTCAAAGCCAGATAACAGAAGTGTCTGTTAAGATGTTTGGCGTTGAGTGGAGCTTACTCACTCAAGGCCAAGAAGCAGTAAAATTGGTAAAGGAAAAAAGCATTGAGTGAGGTATGCTCACTCAACGCACTCAATGCCTAAGATGTAGAAAGCTTTTCTAAGGAAAAAAGCGTTGAGTGATGAAGACAAACTCAACGCTCTCAAAGCCAGAGAAGTAGGAAGACTTTGCTAAGGCAAAAAGCATTGAGTGAGGCTTATTCACTCAATGATCTAAATGCCTAGATAGACAGAAATCTGTCTAAGTGTTTTGGCATTGAGTGAGGCTCACTCACTCAACGCCTATACTAATGTTATTTGATTTTTGGCTAAGTCTACAGTTGGTGACGTCAGTAAGTCAACTAGTACACAAGATTCAAATTAGTGGTGGGATGGCTACAATACACGACAATTATGATCGCAGACCTACTGTTCGACAGTTGGTGTTAAAGTAAGGTTGTTGCAGCTATTAAATGTGTGGGGCCCACTGCTCAAAGAGTCATTGGGTCATAATCAATAAAAGTGAAAGGCTTTATAGAGGAAGATAGTTTTTTGAGAGGATCCATCAGGTCATTCTTCTTCACCGTCATTGTTGTTGTGCTGAAGAACAGGAAGCTCATGTCAGCAAGACAAAGAGTAATTTAGCAATTGTCTTCTTCATCGAATTCAACAAGTTAAGAGTTAAACTCTGAGAAAAAGAAAGATGTCAAGGACTAATCCTAGCAGAAGTATCTATGATCTCAAGAAAGATAGCTTGTGTCATTCTCACCTATACAAGCAAGCAAGTTCTGTGTATTTCTCATAGGAAAGAGGAAGCAGCCAAGGGCTGAACCTTGCTGCAGGTCCTTCACAATTCTAAATATACAAGCAATAACCTAAAGATCTTTATCTAGAAGAGGTGAAGAGAAGAAAGCTTGAAGAAGAAGAGATCTGAAAGAAGGGTCAGAGGACTATTCCTCAGGAGTCAAAGTTAGGGCTGAATCACCTCAGCCCAGGAATGAAAGAAGAGGCAGAACAGGGTTCTGCAAGTTGCTTCCAACATAAGTATCCTTATTGCTCTGAAGATGTTAAGCTGAGAAACCTTCAGTTCATTTGCAGCTAGTATTGCTGCAGTAACTTCACAGCTCCAGCTGGAAATATCCGTGGTATTGTGAAGAAGAAGTTAGGACTAAGTATTTCTTAGTTCAGTAAAGGTAGAACAAGGAAATAATTTCCTATAGTCATAGTTGGGCTGAGATTATCTCAGTCAAGAAGATTGACACAAAGAAACATCTCTTGTGTCAAGAGTAACCACATAACCCACTTCCATCATATAGGATCCTATTGGATTTGAGTTGTAGGGCTTAACATCCTGAGGTAGGTGATTAATTAATCACTGAGATGTAAGTGCCTGGATGGGCATTGAGGTAGGTACCTGCAGGGTACTGAGCTATAGGAGTGCTACAGAACTCTGAGAGTAGGGTTGTGTGCCTGAAACTGTAGGGCTGAGAAGTCTGAGCTGTAGGCCTTTGTGTAAGGCTGAGGTAGGTGGCTTGAGGGTCACTGAGTGTAGGAGCACTGCAAAGCACTGAGGTATGAACATGTTGGTTCTAAGATAGGTGTCCTGAAAAGGATACTGAGTGTAGGAACTTGATGATATTTTGAGTGTAAGGATGAGGGCCTTAGGTGTAAGCTCTGAGGAGCATATTTGGAGGAGTTTGGCCTTGTATAATAAGAGTTAGAATGGTGGGAGGGAAAGTGGATGTACCCATGTTAGGGGAACCACTATAAATCTGTTTGTCTGTTATGTGTTGTTTTCTATATTGCAGGTTGTATGTCTTGAATGTAGAATTGAATCAACTAATAAAGCACCTAAAGTAAGGAAAATAAAAGATAGACACTAAGGACTAATAAACCTATTCACCCTCCCACCCTCTAGGTGATTTAGCTATCTTTGAAAACAAAGACTTTCAAGTGGTAGCAGAGGGAGGTTACTCAAGAATGACCTAACAGTCTGAGTAGACCTCAAAGGATTGCTAAAAGGTTTGCATTGGTGGGTTCAAAAGAGAACCATATGGAGAGGAGCTCAATGAAGTTTTGATGGCCGCGGAACAGAGACCTACTGTGGTTGGTTTGAAATGGTCAGATTCCGCGGGCCGGTTAGAAGATCGAGTTTTCTAACGAGAGGAGGCAAGTGCACCTATCGCAAGTAGTACTCGATATTCGGGAAAATACCGAGGTCGTATTATTCTCTGGGACGCATTGATTATATCTACTCTTCCAGGAACACTATTATCTAACTATCAGTAAGGTTGGATTTTTTTAGTTTAATTAAAACGGAAAGAAAGAGAGCAGAATTTTGCTAAGTTAGTTTGATGACGGGTTAACGCTCGGCATCGAATCGGATTAAGACTAAAATAATTCTCAACAATTATTAAACTTTGTTTTTAATTTAATAAAAGGCACTTGGCCGTGGGGGTTCCAAAAATATGAGTGCACTTATCTCTAGGAATATTGCTCACCTAAACATTAAAACTATTCGACCGATCGTTAGACCGACGAAGGATTCCTCTTAATGCCCGCTTTACGCTAAGAACCCCACTATTGGGTGGGGCACCCAATCCGGCAGAACTACGCTTCTCCTCTTTCGAGGGGGCGTACGTAGTTCTCTTTACCCAAGGGGGATCGTTCCATACGTGCAGCCTCTCGGCGTCGCGTATGGATAACGGAAATAGAGCCCACACATCGATTATGTGATCCTATGCGTCGTTAACCCGGGGTAAACCTTAAGTCCTTAAATAAAAATAAAAATAAAGTTTTTTATTATTTCAAATCATTTTATATGTCCCAATGCTCTTCGATGCCGAAGGCTAAAAGAGATTAGCCACTCATCGGTATGGGGACGGCTTTATGTTTTTAGGTGAAGCGTGAGTGTTAAATTAAGCACTGAACAATTATAAGAGAAAACACGAAAAATAGGACAATTAGATAAATTGAAGGCTAATTGATGTAGGCACTCACACACACTTCAAAACCATAAAGAAAATTAAATAAAGCAAGCCCTACTCAAATGAGTAGGCGGAAATAAATGCACACACGCACACACTCTTCTTAATTGAAGAAAGCGATAAATAAAGCGTCAAAATTATCTCCTACACGCACACACTCTACATAATTGAGAAAGCGATAAAATTGCAAGTCTCGGCTCAAATGAGTGGACGGGGGTAAATTTATCTCATACACGCACACACTCTACTTGAAAGTAAAACACACACGCACTCTACAGAAAAGTAAACACACACACACACACAAAGTTTTCCTACTCAAGTGAGTAGGAAGAAAATGAAAGCAGTAAAAAGACAAGTCGCACTCAAACGAGTGGGCGGGAAATGAAAGCAGAGCGCCATTTAACTCTTAACGAGTTGGCGAAAATAAATGCATACGCACACACTCTACAAAAATTAAAACAAAGCTGTAAATTCTAACTCGTACACGCACGCACACTTGCAAAAATAAGAAAAACAAGGTTGCTGAAAAATTAAAACGACTGCATTTCTACCGCTAGAATGCGGTAGAAATGCATAAAAAGTGAAAGTAAAAATTAACCGAGCGAAAATGTTTTGCAAATAAATGCAAAATGAAAGTACTCGAAAGATTAAAACAACTGCATTTCTACCGCTAGAATGTGGTAGAAATGCATAAAAAGATGAAATAAAAATTAAAGGGACTAAAAGTTTTGCAAATAAAAAGTTAAAACAAAGTGAGCGAAAAATTATAACGACTATATTTTCATTCTTATATTTTTATAAAAACTCCTAAAAAGTGAAAATAAAACAAAAAAGACAAAAAGTTTTACGATCCTAAAGAGCCTAAGTTAAAGAAAAATGAAAATAACACTTTTAGATGAGTTTTTATAAAGCCTTATGAATGAAAAAATAGGAAAAAGGAGAAAAGCTAAATCTAAAAAGGGCGGAAAATGAAAATAAAACGGGCATAACAACGGATAGAAAGTGCAAGAAAATCCTAAACTAAGTTATGAAAGTTAAAAATAAAACATAAAAAGAGAATCACAAAAAGGGAACGAAAAAATTACTTAAGAAGGGCGCTTCCAATTGAACATTTCAACTTTGCAAGATAGAAAATCTACCATTTTATTGAATAAAAAGGCTATTACATGAAAAGCTAAAACAAACAACCTAATACAAACTAAGAAAGATAGGGAGAAATTCTCCTTACATAGCTTAGAAGCCAAACGGGCAGCACCTCCCCTAAGTAAGATGGACCAAAAAAGTGGACAAAATAAGCTTCCTGTAAGCTCTTATTTATAGGCAAATTTTCGGGTTGGTCACGCCCGTGACTAGGGCGTGACAGGGGGGCGTGTCGACATTATTCATGAGCTGATCGGATGACTTGACTGGAAAGTTGACTTCGGCTGAAAACGTGGCGGTCATGCCCTAGGTCACGGGCGTGACATGTGTCAGTCACGGGCGTGACTGGGGCGTGTCGGGGAGGTCGATCTGGGCGCGGTCCGGCCGCAAAGTCGCGCGCGTCACGTCGGGCTAGGTGGCTAAGTCACGCCCGTGTCACACCTTGACACGGGCGTGTCTTGGGGCGTGTCGAGCTTGGTTTGATCATCGCCGATCGTCGAGTTGGCAACCTGTGGTCTGCGATCGTCGAGGGCGTGACACGGGCGTGTCGGTCATGTGACACGGGCGTGTCAGTCAACATTTTGACTTTTTCTGGAATAAAAATAAAGCTAAGTTAGAAATAATATTTACAAAAAGAAGTAATTTATTTAATAAAACAAATAAAAAAGACAAAAAATAAACAAAATTGACTTAAATAAAATACGAAAATATAGGTATATTTTCAACTCATCAAACACCCCCATACTTAAGCTTTTGCTATTCCAGAGCAAAAGTTTGAGGTGAACTTATAAGGAATAATAAAAAACCCTATGTTCTGCTACCGCTAAATTAATTATAAGAGAGATCAAATAAAAATATACGGGGTATAAGAGTTAAGTCCTAAAATTATTTAGATGATTTAAACAGGGCAAAAGTTTTGGCCAAAAGACTTCTTGATGTAATCAATTAGAAAGCAATAATTATATTGGTTAGATTTAACAGAGAATAGTTTGGAGATATTCGAACTTTAGCTTATAGGAGTGTTATCGGAAATAATGCAATTTACGAATTATGCTCTCAAAAAGATTTTTGAATTAATTCTAGAGTCATAAAATTAGCTAAGGGGGGTTGATGTTGGTTTATGAAGATGCTTGGATTTTGAGGCGAGGTTATTATTTTTTCTCGAACCTCCATTTTTTTTTGATTTGGATGTTAAAGGAAAACGAAATCTTATTTTCCTTAACATAAAATTTTTTTTTTCTTCATAAAAATAACCCAATGTATATGTGTTGGAGTAATGAATTTTATCCTCTTACTCCGTAACGTATAATCTTTTAATTTATTGGGTGCCTATGTTTACGGAATGAAATCTTATTCCCATTGACATAAGATCTTTTTTTTCTTTTTGGTGAAATATTTTTATCATACCAAGTAGGTTATGATAGGTAAGGGGAGAAAAGAGAACTAGATTTTTAATTGAAAAATAATTGAGAGCAACCTTTATAAATTGTACGTTCCAATTTTTCAGAAAGCTAAAAGCAAGCATAATTGAATTCTATAGTCGTTATTTTCTAACATGCTACACATGCTCCTATCTATGAAAAATTAGAAGTAGTGCCTAAAGCGAGTCCCCTATTTTTAACAAAGTATAATAAATTCTTTAAAACTTAACCCCGGCTATTTAGATTTTTCAATCTATAATTAACAAACGAATAGTGAACAAAGAATTGATCAAATTCACATATAAATAAACTCAAAACTAAATTTTTGGATAACAAGAAACTTAAGAATGAGATGTTTGATTTATTTGTTTCATAACTTACATAAAATTTTTTGTTGTTTTTTTTGAAGTAATGTTCTTTTTTTTTTGTATTTTTGTATTTATATCTTTAATATATACACACTAAAAAGAAAGAAAAAATGCGAAAATAAAATTTTTTGGATTTTTAAGTTTTGTGAATACTTTTTTTTTTTGTGAATTTTTTTGTATTTTTAATGAAATTTTCATTCTATTTACAAAAATTTGGGAAAAAGAAAAAAAAAATTTTACAAGGATGAGAGGGAAAAAGGGAGAGGGGAAAGAGAAAGAATATTTACAAAAAGTACTTATAAAATTTATTTACAAAAATATTTACAAGAATATTTACAAAAATATAAACTAGATAGCCGCGAGATGACTCGTTATATGGATGTCTCGATGAGCCGGATCTCGCGAACCGAGTTAAAAATAAGTCAAAGTTTCAAAAATGAAACTTCAAAATTTTTAATAAAAATTTTTTGATTTTTTTTTTTTTTTGTGTTTTGTTTTGTTTTTTGTTTTTTTTTGTTTGTTTTTTTTTTGTTTTTTTTAAGTGAAAGAAAGTATGAAAATACGAAACACCCCCATACTTAGATCCAACATTGTCCCCAATGTTGTATGCTAAGCATGAGGAACAAGACAGCAGGTATATGTACAAAAAAGGAAAAAGTGGGGGGCAGAAAACGCCCCTGATCCGCGCTCGGGGAAGCCCATTAGAAACCCTGCATTTATTAAAAAAATAGAAAACATAATAAATAAAGACGTAAAGAAGATAGACGTGGGGTGCCTCCCTGGAGCGCTTTGTTTATAGTCGCGTAGCTTGACTATAGTGGCGGGTTTATAAGTCGAGGAGGGATATAGTTTCGCTATACTCGATCACAGGGTCGCCCGCTATGTAAGTCTTTAATCGATGACCGTTTACTTTAAACGAGCCTTTTTTCGGGTGGGAGACGAGTACGGTCCCATACGGAAAAACTTCTTCAACTAAGAAGGGACCGGACCAACAGGATTTGAGTTTGCCAGGAAAAAGTTTAAGACGAGAATTATAAAGAAGGACTAGATCGCCTAGAGAAAAAATTTTGGGGGTTTTAATTTTTCGATCGTGATAGAACTTAGAACGCTCCTTATAGAACTTATTGCTCTCGTAAGCGTTCGCACGCCATTCATCGAGCTCGTTTAGTTGCAGTTTTCTATTCTGAGCGGCTAAGTTAGAGTCAGGGTTTAAGAGTTTTAATGCCCAAAGTGCGCGGTGCTCCAGTTCTACGGGTAAATGACACGCTTTTCCATAACTAATCGAAACGGGGTACAACCGGTAGCGGTTTTGTACGCTATACGATACGCCCATAACGCGTCATCGAGCTTAGCGGACCAATCTTTCCTATTAAGTGAAACGGTTTTTTCTAATATTCGTTTTATCTCTCGATTTACTACCTCAACTTGGCCACTTGTTTGCGGGTGGTAGGGGGTGGCAAGCTTGTGCGTGACTCCGTATTTACCTAACGTCTTAGCCATTAGAGCGTTACAGAAATGCGTTCCCCTATCACTAACAATAGCACGAGGCGTGCCGAAGTGAGAAAATAATTTTTTTAGAAATGTAACGACGACTCGCGCATCGTTGGTGGGGAGAGCTTGCGCTTCCGCCCACCGTGATACGTAGTCGACCGCTACTAAAATATACATATTTTTATAAGAAGGAGGTAGGGGGCCAACAAAATCTATTCCCCATAAATCGAAGACTTCGCATTCTAAAAACATATTTTGGGGCATCTCGTCACGACGTGAGATGTTACCCGACCGCTGACAGCTATCGCATGCGCGCACAAAATTGTGCGCGTCTTTGAAGAGAGTGGGCCAAAAGTAGCCCGCCTCTAGCGCCTTCCTAGCGGTCCGGTTGGCTTGATAGTGCCCCCCGGCTGGACCCTCGTGGCAGTGCCTCAATATTTGTGTGCTCTCCACTCCCGGGACGCATCTTCGAACCGCTTGGTCCGCGCATATATGGAAAAGAAAGGGGTCATCCCAAAAGAAATTTTTCAAGTCGGAAAAGAATTTCTTCTTTTGATGACTTGAAAAATCTTTTGGAAGTACCCGCGCGACTAAGTAGTTCACAAAATCTGTGAACCAAGGCGAAGATGACGAAGACGAACGAATGGCGAGAAGGCGTTCCTCGGGGAATCTGTCATTTATTTCAGATTCGACGAGCGCTTCTGCACCCGGATTTTCTAAACGGGAGAGGTGGTCAGCCGCTAGATTCTCCGCGCCCTTCTTATCTCGGATCTCCAAGTCAAATTCTTGAAGGAGGAGAATCCAGCGAAGAAGGTGGGGCTTTGCGTCGGCTTTAGCTAATAGATATTTAAGGGCGGAGTGATGGGTAAAAACGATAACTTTAGATAGCGTAAGATACGATCGAAACTTATCGAAAGCGAAAACGATGGCTAAGAGTTCCTTTTCCGTCGTCGTGTAATTCACTTGTGCGGAAGTGAGCGTCTTGCTAGCGTAATAAATAGGATGAAAATGTTTTTCTACGCGTTGGCCAAGAACGGCGCCTAAGGCAATATCACTAGCGTCGCACATGATTTCAAACGGAAGGGACCAATTAGGGGCCACTAGAATTGGAGAATTGATAAGTTTTTGTTTTATAAAATTAAAAGCAGACTCGCAATCGCTACTAAAGACAAAAGGTGATTCCTTTTCCAAGAGGTGAGTAAGCGGCTTTGTTATTTTTGAAAAATCTTGAATGAAGCGCCTATAAAAGCCCGCATGGCCTAAGAAACTCCTAATGGATTTTATGTTTGTCGGCTGAGGAAGTTTTTCTATGATTTCAACTTTGGCCTTATCGACCTCTATCCCCTTAATCGAAATCTTATGGCCGAGGACCAAACCTCCTCGAACCATAAAGTTACACTTTTCCCAATTTAAAACAAGATTCGTGTCCTCGCATCGCTGGAGGACACGATCAAGATTACGAAGACAATCCGGGAATGAGCATCCGAATACAGAAAAGTCATCCATAAATATTTCCATAATATCTTCTACTAGCTCACCAAAAATTGCTAGCATACATCTTTGGAATATAGCCGGCGCATTGCAGAGGCCAAATGGCATTCTTCGATAGGCGAAGGTGCCAAAGGGGCAAGTAAAAGTTGTTTTCTCTTGGTCTTCGGGGGAAATGGGGATTTGGAAAAACCCCGATAAACCGTCGAGAAAACAATAAAAAGGATGACCGGAAAGACGCTCAAGAATTTGGTCAAGGAACGGTAGTGGAAAATGGTCTTTGCGGGTGGCATCATTAAGTTTGCGATAATCGTTGTACACATGCCAACCCGTAACAATACGAGTTGGGACGAGCTCGTTGTGCTCATTCGCCACTACGGTTAGACCGCCCTTCTTGGGCACGACATGAATGGGACTAACCCATGCACTATCAGAAATGGGATAAATAATCCCCGCATCTAATAATTTAATTATCGCAGCTTTCACGACGTCTTTCATGTTTGGGTTAAGACGTCGCTGGGGCTGAATGGTTTTGCGGTAATTATCGTTTAAGAAAATTTTGTGAGTGCAGAAAGAAGGGTTAATCCCCTTTAGGTCAGAAATTTGCTACGCAATTGCGTGGCGATGTTTAAGCAAAACCTCCAATAACTCGGAGGTCTCCGAATCGCTTAGATACGAAGAAATGATTATCGGGAGTGTATCATTTTTCCCCAAAAAGGCATATTTTAGGGATTCGGGTAATGGTTTAAGTTCTAGGATGGGCGGTTCTTCTAGTGAGGTTTTAGTGCTAATGTCTTTTGAACCAATTGGTTCAAAAGGCATGTTCGTAGACGCGTCCTCATCGCAATAAAAATTTTCGAGCGAAAAAATATTTTCGTTTAAAAACTCGGACTCGAAAACCGGAGAAGAACAATCTCCATAAAAAGAATCTAAAGAATAGCAGAAATCGTCACTCGGCAACGAGTCTTCCATAGAGGAGTTAATAGAAAAAGTAACTTGGTCGTCTCCTACCCGAAGGAGAAGCTGACCATTACTTACATCAATTAACGCACGTGAGGTCGCGAGGAAAGGGCGACCAAGTATTATTGGTACGTTGGCGTCTTCCTCGATGTCCAAGATGACGAAGTCCACCGGGAAGGTGAACTTGTCTACTCGGACAAGGACATCCTCAACAACCCCGATGGGGAACCTAATCGAGCGATCCGCTAGTTGGATGCTCATATTGGTAGGAGCAGGAGTACCCAAACCTAAACGTAGGAAGAGCGAGAATGGCATCAAATTAATGCTCGCGCCTAAGTCTGCCAAGGCGTATTTTACTAATACATCGCCAAAAAGGCACGGGATGAAGAACCGTCCCGGGTCGTTTTGTTTTGAGGGCAATTTACTAGTAAGAGCCGCCGAGCAGACAGCGTTGAGAGATATATGTGAAATATCCTCGAGTTTGCGTTTATTAGAAAGTAGTTCTTTTAAAAATTTCGCATATTTAGGCATTTGCGAGATAGCCTCGCAAAAAGGAACATTAATATGAATTTGTTTAAGTAATAAAATAAATTTTTCATATTGCGCGTTTACTCGCTCGTTATCTAATTTAAGCGGGTAGGGCAACGCCTTGTTTAAAATAGGTTTGTCGTTAAAAATCGGTAAGGGTTGCGTAATCGAAGAAGAGGGAAGAGGGGTCGGAGGTGAAATATGTACCTGAGGATCGATCCGTTTTGGATCGACCACCTCCTTACCGCTACGGAGGGTTATAGCGTTGGCGGTTTCCCTTGGATTGGGCTCCGTGTTCCCTGGCAGTGCCCCCAGGGCGCGTTCCGACATAAGTCGCGCCAGCTGTCCAACCTGGAGTTCTAAATTTTTTAGCGATCCGGTGATGTTCCGGATATTGGACTCGTTGGACGCGACATAACGATTAAAATTTTCCTCCACCGGGGATGACTTCATAGGAGGGGGAGGAGGAAACGTTGGCGCAAAAGGAGGGGGAGGGGGACGCTGCGCGTTGTTCGGGTTGCTCTAGGAGAAATTCGGATGGTTCCTCCAACCCGGATTATAGTGGCTACTATAAGGGTTATTTTAAAAGTAGGGACGCACCGGATTTCCCATGTAGTCCACGAACTCGTCGACTACGTAGACGTTGGAGGGGGGAGAAAACAAGGCGGAGTGGAGGAGGCAACAGACATCTCCGCCACCTGCTTAGTTAGCCTTTCCACTTGGAGGGCTAGCTGAGCAGTGGCATCCACTTCAAAAATGCCCGCCTGCTTAGGGCGCGCCCGCGGGACATTCCACTGGTAGGCGTTCACCGCCATTTCCTCGAAAAGGGCCTGGGCGGCCTCGGGGGTCTTATTGTTCAGAGTGCCCCCGGCAGCCGCGTCAATCATTTGACGCGTCTGACTGTTCAGTCCATTATAAAAAATTAGTATAGTGGTGAGTATTCCCGCCTGTCACGCGGGTGACCCGGGTTCATTCCCCGGCAACGGCGCCAAAAACTTGATGGCCGCGGAACAGAGACCTACTGTGGTTGGTTCGAAATGGTCAGATTCCGCGGGCCGGTTAGAAGATCGAGTTTTCTAACGAGAGGAGGCAAGTGCACCTATCGCAAGTAGTACTCGGTATTCAGGAAAATACCGAGGTCGTATTATTCTCGGGGACACGTTGATTATATCTACTCTTCCAGGAACACTATTATCTTACTATCAGTAAGGTGGGATTTTTTAGTTTAATTAAAACGGAAAGAAAGAGAGCAGAATTTTGCTAAGTTAGTTCGATGACGGGTTAACGCTCGGCATCGAATCGGATTAAGACTAAAATAATTCTCAACAATTATTAAACTTTGTTTTTAATTTAATAAAAGGCACTTGGCCGTGGGGGTTCCAAAAATATGAGCGCACTTATCTCTAGGAATATTGCTCACCTAAACATTAAGACTATTCGACCGATCGTTAGACCGACGAAGGATTCCTCTTAATGCCCGCTTTACGCTAAAAACCCCGCTATTGGGTGGGGAACCCAATCCGGCAGAACTATGCTTCTCCTCTTTCGAGGGGGCATACGCAGTTCTCTTTACCCAAGGGGGATCGGTCCATACGTGCAGCCTCTCGGCGTCGCGTATGGATAACGAAAATAGAGCCCACACATCGATTATGTGATCCTATGCGTCGTTAACCCGGGGTAAACCTTAAGTCCTTAAATTAAAATTAAAATAAAGTTTTTTATTATTTCAAATCATTTTATATGTCCCAATGCTCTTCGATGCCGAAAGCTAAAAGAGATTAGCCACTCATCGGTATGGGGACGGCTTTATGTTTTTAGGTGAAGCGTGAGTGTTAAATTAAGCACTGAACAATTATAAGAGAAAACACGAAAAATAGGACAATTAGATAAATTTAAGGCTAATTGATGCAGGCACTCACGCACACTTCAAAACCATAAAGAAAATTAAATAAAGCAAGCCCTACTCAAATGAGTAGGCGGAAATAAATGCACACACGCACACACTCTTCTTAATTGAAGAAAGCGATAAATAAAGCGTCAAAATTATCTCCTACACGCACACACTCTACATAATTGAGAAAGCGATAAAATTGCAAGTCCCGGCTCAAATGAGTGGGCGGGGGTAAATTTATCTCATACACGCACACACTCTACTTGAAAGTAAAACACACACACGCACTCTACAGAAAAGTAAACACACGCACACACACAATGTTTTCCTACTCAAGTGAGTAGGAAGAAAATGAAAGTAGTTAAAAGACAAGTCCCACTCAAACGAGTGGGCGGGAAATGAAAGCAGAGCGCCATTTAACTCTTAACGAGTAGGAGAAAATAAATGCATACGCACACACTCTACAGAAATTAAAACAAAGCTATAAATTCTAACTCGTACACGCACGTACACTTGCAAAAATAAGAAAAACAAGGTTGCTGAAAAATTAAAACGACTGCATTTCTACCGCTAAAATGCGGTAGAAATGTATAAAAAGTGAAAGTAAAAATTAACCGAGAGAAAATGTTTTGCAAATAAACGCAAAATGAAAGTACTCGAAAGATTAAAACAACTGCATTTCTACCGCTAGAATGTGGTAGAAATGCATAAAAAGATGAAATAAAAATTAAAGGGACTAAAAGTTTTGCAAATAAAAAGTTAAAACAAAGTGAGCGAAAAATTATAACGACTATATTTTCATTCTTATATTTTTATAAAAACTCCTAAAAAGTGAAAATAAAACAAAAAAGACAAAAAGTTTTACGATCCTAAAGAGCCTAAGTTAAAGAAAAATGAAAATAACACTTTTAGATGAGTTTTTATAAAGCCTTATGAATGAAAAAATAGGAAAAAGGAGAAAAGCTAAATCTAAAAAGTGCGGAAAATGAAAATAAAACGGGCATAACAACGGCTAGAAAGTGTAAGAAAATCCTAAACTAAGTTATGAAAGCTAAAAAGAAAACATAAAAAGAGAATCACAAAAAGGGAATGAAAAAATTACTTAAGAAGGGTGTTTCCAATTGAACATTTCAACTTTGCAAGATAGAAAATCTACCATTTTATTGAATAAAAAGGCTATTACATGAAAAGCTAAAACAAACAACCTAATACAAACTAAGAAAGATAGGGAGAAATTCTCCTTACATAGCTTAGAAGCCAAACGGGCAGCACCTCCCCTAAGTAAGATGGACCAAAAAAGTGGACAAAATAAGCTTCCTGGAAGCTCTTATTTATAGGCAAATTTTCGGGTTGGTCACGCACGTGACTAGGGCGTGACAGGGGGGCGTGTCGACACTATTCATGAGCTGATCGGGTGACTTGACTGGAAAGTTGACTTCGGCTGAAAACGTGGCGATCACGCGCTAGGTCACGGGAGTGACATGTGTCAGTCTCGGGCGTGACTGGGGCGTGTCGGGGAGGTCGATCTGGGCGCGGTCCGGCCGCAAAGTCGCGCGCGTCACGTCGGGCCAGGTGGCTAAGTCACGCCCGTGTCACACCTTGACACGGGCGTGTCTTGGGGCGTGTCGAGCTTGGTTTGATCATCGTCGATCGTCGAGCTGGCAACTTGTGGTCTGCGATCGTCGAGGGCGTCACACGGGCGTGTCGGTCATGTGACACGGGCGTGTCAGTCAACATTTTGACTTTTTCTGGAATTTTTCTGGAATAAAAATAAAGCTAAGTTAGAAATAATATTTACAAAAATAAGCAATTTATTGAATAAAACAAATAAAAAAGACAAAAAATAAACAAAGTTGACTTAAATAAAATACGAAAATATAGGTATATTTACAACTCATCAAGTTTCAAGTCTGCAGTGATAGCAAGGACCACACTGGGCCATTGGTAGATCTTGTAGATGATGATGTCTATGCAGTTGCAAGAATAGAGATCAGGGCCCCTCTGTCACACTCAGATAGTGACTCAGAGGTGGCTGAAGCCGAGGAATGTGAATGCAGATGTTATGGGATGATTGCTACACCAGAAGAAGAAGAATCTTGCAAGGATCAACCTGGTCTAGATCAGGCATAATCAATGTCTAATTCTTCTTATTGCTAAGGTCATGAGTCCAGCTTAGACTCGGATGCTTCCTCATCAAGTGATGGTGAGAGTCCTCTATCAGAATATGATATCAATCAATTGTTTGAGAATCATGTTGCACTTCTGAAAGCTTTCAATAAAAGTAAGTTGCTTGTTAAGAAGCAAGCAGAGGAAATTGCCTCCCTACAGCTGACTACTTCCCAGCAAGACGAGACTTCCTCTTTGCTATATCTGAAGATGTGGGAAGTTGGTCATCTGAAGACAATGGTAGATATCTATATTGATTTCATTAAATATAAGGACTCTATTAACAAGGTTCTTGAAGAGAAACTTGAAAAGGAGAAGAGGATAGTGGCCAATTTCTCTAAGTAAGATGCTATCAAGAGAAAATCTGAATCTCAGTGGATTTATAAAGTTATCCAATCTACGAGGAGAGGCCATGCACCTATTGTGCCACAGTCAACCTTTCATAAGGTAATCCTTCCTTCTAATAGGTATGACAAGGACTACATATTTGGTCACTGTAAGAATGGGAATTCTTCTTGTAAGAATACATGTGTATCTTATAATGGGAGAAGAAAGGGTAGGGGAATGAGTGCCTTTAAGGCTCCCCATGAAGAAGTACAAATGGTCCATTCTGGACCATTTATATTTGGTTCTGCAGCCCTAACTCACAAGGATAAGGAAGTGGCTTTCACTCAAGCCCATCCATCCATCAAGGACTCAGACCAAGGATTAGTCTACCAGAAATCCTAACTTGGCTTGTTCTGATGATATAAACAGCATGTCATCTGCAAAGAAGACAGCTGTAAATTCCATTCAGGGCCAGCAAAGGAAGCCTGCTAGAAGAGTAACCTTCAGTCATATCCTTGCTTAAAGGAACCATAAGAAAGTTGATGCTCCTCTTCCTTCTATTAAGTCAGCAGTTAACCACATTGCAAGACCTGCTCTGAAAACAAGATATAATATCCATGAGTGTTGGTGTTGTGGTAAGGTGGGGGCATTTTGCCTTAGATTGCTGACACAATCCTTCTATGTCTAGAGCAAGAGTTTGCCTACGTGTCAGAAATGCTGCAGGTAGGCAAGTCAGATTTCAAATTAATCAGAACCTAGGACCCAATACCTATTGGGGTCCTAAGGTAAAGTAATCTGTTTTGCGGGTCAGTCTAAGTGCCCAACCCCTTATGGTACTTGGACAGAAGATGTTCCAGAACTAGAATGGAATAAGGAAGTTATCCTATGGATCATTCTCCAAGGATAAGGATATTGTGTGCATCCCTGAAGAAGGATACAAGGGGTATCAAGTGGCATAGGAGATCTGGGTCAGTTGTGTCAACTCTAGATATATTCTCTCTAGTCAAGTGGTATAATCACTATGGGAGTGGTAACTGGAAATAATCTAAGAGGAGAATAAAGTTTGAGTTGCCAATGTAAAAAGGTCATTGGGGCTTGAATGAAAAGCTGAAGCCAGAGGCAAGTCTGTTGCTAAAGGGGAGAAAAAGACTTTGCTCAACAAGAAGTGATCATGGTGCAAGGGAGCTACTATGATCAAATGAAGAGAATCCAGCTACAGCTCCAGGACCATAACCTCCAGAGTTACTTCAGAAGGAATTCCAGAGAAGCTCAGTTCGACTAACTCATAGATCAGTTCGACGAACGTTGAGCTCATTTCGTCGAATACAGAGATCAGTTCAATGAAAGACAAGCTTAGTTCGACGAACGCATAGAGCTGTTCGACGAACGCAGAGAGATATTCGACGAACGTAGAAAGCAATTGTACGAATAAGTTCATCTTCCTATTAAGAGGTAGCAAATAGCTAAAATGGGTCAAGGAACATCACAACTGATCAGCAAGCCCTCAGGACTATGCACAGTCTGAGGGGGAGATCAACCCTAGAGAATGGCTACTACTGTACAGTCAGTAATGTTGCCATAATAGTATGATGTCGCAGGACAAGAGTAAAAGGCCAGCATATCCTACAAATGCATGAGGGCTTAAGTGGTGGAAAAGACCTTCAGTGGTTTGAAAACTTGTCAAGTAGCATACCTTAATGGGTATCAAAGCTGGCAAAATCATCAAGTGGCATCCACTCAAGAGTGCTGGCATACAGAACCCTACAAAAGCTGCCCAAGTGGTATTCAGCCAACTCAAACAGTCAGTACAAGGAAGAACACAACAACTCTGGGATGAAGCTCTCCAAAGGAGACAGGTAATGATCCTAAACTCAGAGAATATATTTCCCTAACATAATATTTTGTTATTGTAGCAAGGTTGGGCTTGTCAGAGCTGACTACCTAGTCAGATGAAAGGAAAATAGGTGAGAAGATGCTCTCCACCATAGGGTGCAAGGTAGATAGGATAAGCAAAGATGGAACCAATCAAATCCTATGAAGAATACTGACAACATAGAGCTGCAAGAAAGAATCCAGTCTTGCAATATCAGCTCCATGGTATCAGGACCACATCCTCCAGATAAGTAGAACTACTTAATATTGATGATCTACTAGGGTAATCTAAATTGCTAGGAATCCTGTCTTTCACAAAAAGAATATGCATATGTAGATTAAGTATCAGTTTGTTAGGGAGCATATGGAAAAACTCAATCCTGAGCTTGTCCTCACTGACAAGTGGCTGACATGTTTATCATGCCACTAGATGAAGTCAAGATCAACACCCTTTAGGTTGAGATTGGGTATGTTGAACTTTGTATAGCTTCAGTTGCTCCACGTTATACTTGTGTTGCAGGATTTACTTCCCGTGCAGATAGATAAGTCTTTGATGTGACATCAAGTCTATAAAGACCATTAAGTGCTATCAATACTAAGATGGACTCAAGTGTCCAGTAGAGGGAATGACGGTGATGCTCCTATTAAGCGGGAGCACGTCCAGTAATTGCTGGAATAGGATCAGCCTTCTGATTGATAAGGAGAAAGAAGCGAATGCAGTGGATCAGAAATCTTCACTACTGATCAGTTTGTCCAAAGAACAATGCACAGACTAAGGGGAAGATTATTTATGACATAGTCATAATCTTCTTTGGGTCTAAGAAGACAATGATGTAGTGTTGTGTTGTATCAATATATCAACACAAAAATTATGACTCCTAATCATGTGATTTCATCATTAGGCTAATTTCCTTAATAGTATCAACATTAGACTTTGGCTAGGATTAAGAGTTAAATAATCACTCGATCCCATTACCTCCCTCAATAGATATACATATTGAGGAATCCAGAAAGGGGGAGATGTGTGACAAAACATAAGGGGTATATGTGGAAGCAATACTTGATATGATCAGGTCATGTTGAGTCAGTGCTTATAGTGGTACTCCATTTAAGTATTAAGTGGTATAAAGTGGAGTGTATATTACTTGAACATTTGTTCAAGTGCTATGAGGATGCATTCACTTGGCCTGTTCAGACAATGCAGTTAAATGGAGTACATAAAATTAATCTGCTTATTATATTAATGTCGCTTAGTATTGCTGGGTGTTTTGCCTTCTTCAAAGAGGGGGAGATCGTTCGGTCCATTGCCCACAATGTTACCTAGATTGGATTTGAAGAGGCATCACAATCAACACTAAGAGCATAGGTGTATTTGATGTTATTTAAGCTCATCATGTGCAGGATGTTCCATGGAACAAGTCTAGACAGATTGTCTAAGTGATGTGACAGGTGGTCAAAGTGAAGATGTTGGAAAGGCAGGAATTTGCCTATGTCCAAAAGGTGTTGAGTGAGGTAAGCACACTCAACGCCAGAAGTCAAGGAGCAATTTAAAATGCAGTTAAGTCCACTGGAATTGAGTGGAGTAAGCTCACTCAACGCCAGAGGTAAGGATGAATGTTGGCATTCTAGAAAATGGCTATGTCCACAGGCATTGAGTGAAGTTGACTCACTCAACTCCATACAGCTAAAGGCCAAAATATGGCTAAGTAGTTTGGCGTTGAGTGATGATGACACACTAAACGCCATACAACAAAAAGTTGTTAGTCGAACAGAGTTAAGTGTTCATTGAGTTGAGCTCATCGTTTGTCGAACTGAGCTCAGTGTTTGAGAATCTGAGTTAGTCAAACTCAATTCAGAATTCGTCGAAATGCGTTCAGAATTGAGTGAGATAGGCTGAGACAGTGAAAGCCTAAGGAATAAGTGGTAGAAAGGTGGCTAAGTCCACATGCATTGAATGAAGTTTATTCACTCAATGTCATTGCCTCATAAGTGTTGAGTAACACTCAGTCAGTCAAAGCCAGTGTTTTTAAACACAGAAATTTGGCTAAGTCCAAATGCGTTGAGTGTAGCTCACTCTCTAAACGCCAAATAACAGAAGTGTCTGTTGAGATGTTTGGCGTTGAGTGGAGCTTACTCATTCAACGCCAAGAAGCAGTAAAATTGGCTAAGGCAAAAAGTGTTAAGTGAGGTATGCTCACCCAACGATCTAAACGCCTAAGATGCAGAAAACTTTTCTTAGGCAAAAAGCGTTGAGTGATGAAGACACACTCAACACTCTCAATTCCAGAGAAGCAGGAAGAATTTGCTAAGGAAAAAAGCGTTGAGTGAGGCTTATTCACTCAACGCTCTCAACGCTTAGATAGACAGAAATCTGTATAAGTATTTTGGCATTGAGTGAGGCTCACTCACTCAACGCCTATACTAATGTTGGTTGATTTTTGGCTAAGTCTATAGCTACTGACGTCAGCAAGTCAAATAGTTAAGAAGATTCAAATTAGTGGCGGGATGGCTGTAGTACGCGATAATTGTGGCCGCAGACCTACTCTAGACAGGTAACATTAAAGCAAGGTTGCTGTAACCATTAAATGTGTGGGGCCTAATGCTAAAAGAGCCGTTAGGTCATAATCAATAAAAGGGGAAGACTTTATAGAGGAAGATTGCTTTTTGAGATGTGTCATCAGGTCGTTATTCTTCACCGCCATTGTTGCTGTGTTGAAGAATAGGAAGCTCATGTCAGCAAGACGAAGAGCAAGTTATTTGTTGTCTTCTTCATCGACTTCAGCAAGTTTAGAGTTAAAATCTAAGGAAAAGAAACCAGCCAAGGCCTAACCCCAGCTGCAGGATCTTGGATCTCAAGAAAGATAGCTGGTGTCATTCTCACCTACACCAGCAAGCAAGTTCAGAGTATTTCTCTGGGGAAAGAGGAAGAAGCTAAGAGCCGACCCTTGCTGCAGGTCCTTTATAGTTCCAACTATAAAAGCAATAACCTGAAGATCTTTGATGGCGACGGTGATGGCGACGGTGATGGCGACGGTGCTGGCGACGGTGTTGGCGACGGCCAACTGGAGCATGACTATGTTGAAGATGTACCGGCAAAGGACGTGCGACGTCGTAGCGGTAATGGCTACAGGCTTCGCCCTCGCAACAAGACTCATATTTGATATTTTTAGTTTTGGTGTGCTAATAGCCGTTTCATGTTGGCTCTTTAAAACATTATTTAATTTCTGCATTTTTCTTTATGTGGTGTGCCTTTAGCCACATGTTATTTGCTTTGAGATGTAAGCCTATATAAGGCCTTGAACTCTTCATTTGGTAGTAGATTAATATTGAAATCAAAATTGAATTTTGCCTAACCTAATTTTCCCTCTCTTTCTTCTCATAGCCGCCCCCCTCTCTCTTTTCCTTCTTCCTCCAAGCCGCCGGCCCCAAGCCCTCCTCTTTCTCCCTAGTGCTCGGCCTCTCCTCCCCCCTATTGCCCTCGGCCGCCCTTTTCTCATAGTGCTCGGCCGCCCTCCTCCCCTCTTGCTCTCGGCCAAACGAGATCTAATCTTTCCAAGGAGTTTCAGCCCATGCATGAGAGGATATTTTGCAAGGAAAGAAGTTAGGAACTCCTCCACGGCGTGAAGTGAAAAAGATTAGCACGTTCATCATCCGTAATGCGTGTCCCGTGGACTTTCAACGGAGGAGCGATCAAACTTGGTGGATCCACGCATCACGGATCTACAAATCCGAGAGGGGTAACGAAAATTTCTACCAAGAGTTTTCTTTCTCTAGATAGTTCTTGTGGTGGACGACTTTTTGCGTTATTTTCCGAATTGTTTTTCTTCGCGGTTAATCAAATAATAGATCGGTATTTTTCTTTTGGTTTTCCGAAAGATTCGTAAGAGGATTGGCGATCCTCGCTTTTCTTTTGTTGGGATAGATCCTACCATCTTTCGAATCGTTTGTTCTTGGTGGATCTATTTTGGTACAACCCAAAGCTCGTTCGGGATCAATATTATCCCATTTAGCCGGAAAGAATTTGGCCTATAGCCAACATTCGATCTATTTACGGAACGGCGATCCGTATTGTTAGCACGATCGATAAATAAAAATAATTGTTGTGGTTGCGTTTTCGTTAGCGTGTGGGTTAGAGAGCGTAGATCGTGTCATTAGCGTCGCCGTGGCCTCCGTGACGAATCTCAAGGATTTCCCCTACATCAATTTGGTATCAGAGGGAGGTTGTGTTGATTTCCCAATCGACACCATCCTTTCTTTTTACCTAGGGATATCCTCGTTCACTAGGGTGCGCACTTCCGTTACGAATCACGTTAAATCTGAATTTTACATAGTTGGGCTGCAATTAGTAAAACACAAAAATTGTTTTTCCTGCAGAAAATTACAAAAAAAATTCTGAATTTTCTCCTCATTTTTCTAAGAAAAAAAGTTTGAAAAAGTTTTTCCTGTTGCTCAATAGTTTTGTGTCAAAAAAATTCAAACGCGTAATTTAAATCAGGTCAAAATTGTTGTTTGTCCCGTTCGTTCATGCGCACTAGGCTGGGCACGGAATATCTTCCCTCCACCTCACACATGGCCAACAACCAAGGTGATGAGCATGCTCCGGCCATGATCGCCGAGCTACGAGAAGAGTTTAATGCTAGGTTTGATGCACTGACACAGTTAATTGAAGGGCTCGAGGTATACCAAGCGGCGCCCCGAAACATCAGCGTTGGCAGAAACCGACCGGGTCCCCAACCCCCGGCCGCCAACTAGCGAGAGGAAAGACAAAATCACCCACGTGATCTGGACGATGAGTACCCACCTCGAGGTCATTATGAGTTCGACGTAACTAGGGCCGTAAAAATAGACTCACCTTCATATGATGGTATGGGAGAGCCCCAGCTATTCCTAGACTGGGTCATGGGAATCGAGTGCTATTTTGAATGGCACGACCTGACGGACGTTGAGAAAGTGAAGGTTGCGTGGATGAAACTACTAGGAAGGGCTAAGACATACTAGTTGAACGAAGAGAGACGATTAGGTACGGTTAATGGAGTACCCCCAATTGGGTGGGCTGCCATGAAAGCACTTCTCCACGACCAATATGTTCCCACTTATCACCGGACACAAATGTTCGACGACTTAGCCTCCCTTCGTCAAGGTAACTCTTCGGTAGCAGAATACATGGGACAACTTAAGGATATGTTGGTGCGTTGTGATGTTCGTGAGATGCCCGAAGTCACACTCTCCCGATTTCGTAAGGGACTCAACTCGGACATTCAAGGCAAGCTCTTGCATTATGGTCACACGGACCTTAACACCACTTTCAATGCCGCCTTGGATATTGAAAAACACAATGCCTACAAATTCAAAGGGCGAAACTTTCAGAAGGGAAAGTCCCTCTTAGGTCCGCATCCGTCTTCCTCCACGCGAGACAAGGGAAAGTATCGATCCACGGATTCGGAGTCCATTATCATTACCGCTAGGAATAATAGAAATCCCACCGGCGAGCGAGTTCCAATAGGACGGATTAGTAAGACTAACGCCACATGTTATTCTTGAGGAATCCAAGGGCACTATGCTAGTGAGTGTCCCACGAAGAGCAAACCGTTAGCCCTATTAGACTCCATGACTGAGCCTGCCGGTATAGACTATGGGGCAGAATCTGATCGCGAACCGAGTGACATGGAGGACGATTCTTACATGATGGTGATGAGATGTATTTTGGCCACACTGCGAGCGTTGGACGAGTATAACCGGACAAATATATTTACCTTAAATTTTAAGTGCAGTGAAAAATGGTGCAAACTAATTATTGATAGCGGTAGTTGTATGAACGTCGTTTCGGAAAATGCCATCGCACGCATGCAGTTAGTCACCGAGCCGCACCCACATCCTTATAAAATCGCGTGGGTAAACAAGACGTCAATAGAGGTTTCTAAGCGATGCTTGGTGCCACTAACTTTAAAAAACTATGTTGATAAAGTGTGGTGCGACGTAATCCCCATGGACGTGTGTCATGTCTTATTAGGACGACCTTGACTTTATGATTATGACGTGACTCATTTTGGACGAGCCAACATTTATGAGTTCAAATTCAATGGTAAGACCATTGTTTTGACACCATCACCGCCCAAGGATCCGTCGCCTGCGTCCAAAGATACCATTGTGCCGGTAGAAAAGAAAACGATAAGTCTGATAAGTAGGAAAGAGTTAGAGCGTGAGACTTTCATGGATGGCGTTATCTACGCTCTAGTTTGTCTACAAGCTAAGGAGGATGCACCCTCATTAGCGATCCTCCCGTTATCCCTTCGAACTATCTTAAAAGAGTATAAGGATGTCTACCCGGTGGACTTACCACCTCAGTTGCCACCAATGCGTGATATCCAGCATGAGATAGATTTTGTCCCGGGTTCTTCATTGCCGAATCAACCCCATTACCGCCTCAACCCCTCCTCACATGAGGAGTTGCAAAAATTAATTTCAGATTTGTTAGCGAAAGGATTTATACGTCATAGTAAAAGTCCTTGTGCCGTCCATGCCTTGTTAGTCCCGAAGAAAGATAAAACGTGGCGATTGTGTGTTGATTATCGGGCTATAAATAAAATAACTGTCAAGTATCGGTTCCCCATTCCCTGCTTGGATGATTTACTAGATATGTTATCAGGAACCGCCGTGTTCTCTAAATTGGATCTTAAGAGCGGTTACCATCAAATACGAATACGGGAGGGTGACGAATGGAAGACGGCATTCAAGTCTAAGGATGGACTATATGAATGGCTAGTGCTTGGAGAAGGACATACCAATGGACCAAGTACGTTTTCGCGATTGATGACCCAAGTCTTTAAACCCTACATGGGAAAATTTGTAGTGGTCTATTTCGACGACATTTTGGTGTTTAGCATCTCTCCGGGGGATCATGAAACTCACCTAAGAACAATCCTTACCACATTGCGCAAAGAGAATTTATTTATTAATCTAAAAAAATGCGAATTCGGGGTGTCTTCCGTAGAGTTTTTAGGATACATCGTGAGCTCAGATGGCATTCATGTGGATCCAAAGAAGGTTCAAGCAATTAAAGAATGGCCGGAACCCAAGAATATAAGGGAAGTTCGAAGTTTCCACGGATTGGCCACGTTTTACCGAAGATTTATTCGGAATTTTAGTAGTATTATGGCACCCATCACTGAATATATGAAGAAAGGAGAATTTAGTTGGACTAAAGCGGCCATTAGTGCTTTCCAAACGATTAAGGAACGGATGTTTGAAGCCCCCTTATTACGATTACCGGATTTTAGTAAAGTGTTTGAACTATCATGCGACGCATCGGGGATAGGAATCAGAGGAGTATTAAGTCAAGAGGGACATCCGCTAGGATATTTTAGCGAGAAACTAGCCGGCCCAAAGTTAAACTATTCGAATTATGATCGCGAATTCTATGCCGTGATTCGTTGTCTCCAACATTGGCGACATTACCTTATATCAAAAGAATTCGTGATACTATCGGACCATGAGGCCCTCAAATTTGTTAATTCTCAAAATAAGATTAGCCCACGGCACGCTAAATGGATTTCATACCTACAGGAGTACACTTTCATTATCAAGCATCTGAAGGGTACGTTAAATCGTGTGGCGGACGCGTTGAGTAGGGTCACCTTATTACTAACTACCATGGAAGTATCAGTTATAGGATTTGAGAGGATTAAAGATGAATATGTCCAATGCCCAGACTTTAGGGAAATTTATCTCGCCACTCAGGACAATTCCCCTACCACCATTTCGGCGTACTATATCCGTGACGGATACTTATTCAAACATTTGCAACTATGTATTCCCGGCTCATCATTATGACATTTTATCATATGGGAGTTGCATAGCGGAGGGCTAGGCGGACATTTTGGTAGAGACAAAACGATAACACTCGTAGAGGATAAATTCTTTTGGCCGGGCCTCAGACCCATGGTCAACAAAATCGTAGGAAGTTGTCGTATTTGCCAACTAGCCAAGGGGAACAAGACCAACGCGGGTCTCTACACTCCACTTTCGATTCCATCGGTACCATAGGAAGATGTCAGCATGGATTTTATTTTGGGGTTACCCATGACATTGAGGCGTCACGATTCTATTCTTGTAGTAGTAGACCGTTTCTCCAAAATGGCCTATTTTATCGCTAGTAATAATACCTACGATGCAACAAATGTAGCAAAATTATATTTCAAGGAGGTCGTGGCACATCAGGGTGTTCCCAAGACGATCGTGAGTGATAGGGATGTAAAATTTACAAGTTATTTTTGGAAGACACTCTGGAAACTCATGGGCACTAAACTTATGTTTCGTCGTCCTATCATCCCCAAACGGATGGGCAAACGGAAGTTGTCAACCGTAGCTTGGGCGGGTTACTTCGTTGTTTAGTGGGCGAACATAAAGGTATGTGGGATCTTATTCTTCCGCATGCTCAACTAGCGTACAATAATTCTAAGAACAGGTCCACTGGGTTGTCTCCGAATGAGATAGTGCATGGTTATAAGGCGCCAGTGCCTCTTGACTTGGTACCGTTACCGCCTTTTTTTAAGTCAAGTCATTTTGCACAGGACTTCGCTTCACACGTTCACACTCTCCATGAGCACATTGGCAAGACGTTAGCTAAGCAATATTCTATCTATCAATCGAATGCTAACGTACATAGGCGAGCAGTCTCCTTGAACATTGGCGATTTGGTTATGGTTCGTCTTATCCCTGAACGGATGCCTTCAGGCACCATAAAAAAATTAGCGAACAAGAAAGCCGGTCCTTTTCGAATTTTGAAGAAATTAGGCGAAAATGCTTATTTGTTAGAATTACCCGTTGATTGGGGAATCTCCCCTATGTTTAACATTTCGGATTTAACGCTTTTTGTTGCTCCACCACCTGAACTGTCTGTCTCTCCGTTTAATAATTTCACTATACAATCTAATGGGGTGGGGGTGAGCTCAATTCTGGATCGTTCTCTCCTTCGAATTCTATGGGAGGTATGCCGTCTATTGATGATGAAACTTGTTTTTCTGCTTCACCTAACGCTTTTCCGAGGTTTCCCCGGACAGATTTTTTGCCTGACAGGATCTTGCAGGATGATGTGTTTCCCACCCCCGATGGAGACATTCACAGGTTTTTGGTTCGTTGGCGTGGTCGTCCGGCTTCGGACGACTCTTGGCTCTCTGCTGCACAGGTGGATCTTCTTAACGCAGACCTCGTACGCCGTTATATGTCAGCCCGCTCATCGGAGATGAGTCCTTTTGAGCGGCGGAGGATTGATGGCGACGGTGATGGCGACGGTGATGGAGACGGTGTTGGCGACGGTGTTGGCGACGGCCAACTAGAGCATGACTATGTTGAAGATGTACCGGCAAAGGACGTGCGACGTCGTAGCGATCATGGCTACAGGCTTCGCCCTCGCAACAAGACTCATATTTGATATTTTTAGTTTTGGTGTGCTAATAGCCGTTTCATGTTGGCTCTTTAAAACATTATTTAATTTCTGCATTTTTCTTTATGTGGTGTGCCTTTAGCCACATGTTATTTGCTTTGAGATGTAAGCCTATATAAGGCCTTGAACTCTTCATTTGGTAGTAGATTAATATTGAAATCAAAATTGAATTTTGCCTAACCTAATTTTCCCTCTCTTTCTTCTCATAGCCGCCCCCTCTCTCTTTTCCTTCTTCCTCCAAGCCGCCGGCCCCAAGCCCTCCTCTTTCTCCCTAGTGCTCGGCCTCTCCTCCCCCCTATTGCCCTCGGCCGCCCTTTTCTCATAGTGCTCGGCCGCCCTCCTCCCCTCTTGCTCTTGGCCAAACGAGATCTAATCTTTCCAAGGAGTTTCAGCCCATGCATGAGAGGATATTTTGCAAGGAAAGAAGTTAGGAACTCCTCCACGACGTGAAGTGAAGAATATTAGCACGTTCATCATCCGTAGCGCGTCTCCCGTGGACTTTCAACGGAGGAGCGATCAAACTTGGTGGATCCACGCATCACGGATCTACAAATCCGAGAGGTGTAACGAAAATTTCTACCAAGAGTTTTCTTTCTCTAGATAGTTCTTGTGGTGGACGACTTTTTGCGTTATTTTCCGAATTGTTTTTCTTCGCGGTTAATCAAATAATAGATTGGTATTTTTCGTTTTGTTTTCCGAAAGATTCGTAAGAGGATTGGCGATTCTCGCTTTTCTTTTGTTGGGATAGATCCTACCATCTTTCGAATCGTTTGTTCTTGGTGGATCTATTTTGGTACAACCCAAAGCTCGTTTGGGATCAATATTATCCCATTTAGCCGGAAAGAATTTGGCCTATAGCCAACATTCGATCTATTTGCGGAATAGCGATCCGTATTGTTAACACGATCGATAAATAAAAATAATTGTTGTGGCTGCGTTTTCATTAGCGTGTGGGTTAGAGAGCGTAGATCGTGTCATTAGCGTCGTCGTGGCCTCCATGACGAATCTCAAGGATTTCCCCTACATCAATCTTTATCTGGAATCTTTGAATAGAAGAAAGCTTGAAGAAGTAGAGATCTGAAAGAAGGCTCAGGGGACTATTCCTCAGGAGTCAAAGTTAGGGCTAAATCACCTCAGCCCAGGAAAGAAAGAAGGCGCAGAACAGGGTTCTACAAGTTGCTTCCAGCACAAGTATCCTTGTTGCTGTGAAGAAGTTGCGCTGAGAAACCTTTAGCTCAGTTACAGCTAGTATTGCTGTAGTAACTTCACAGCTCCAGCTAGAAATATCCCTGGTACTGTGAAGAAGAAGCTAGGACTAGGTATTTCTTAGTTCAGTAAAGGTAGAGTAAGGAAATAATTTCCTGTAGTTATAGTTGGGCTGAGTTTATCTCAGTCAAGAAGCTTAACACAGAGAACCATCTCTTGTGTCAAGAGTAACCATATAACCCACTTCCATCATGTGGGATCATGTTATATCTGAGATGTAGGGCTTAACAGCCTTAAGTAGGTGATTAATTAATTACTGATCTATAGGTGCCTGTAAGGGCACTGAGGTAGGTACCTGCTTGGTACTGAGCTGTAGGAGTGTTGCATCACTCCGAGAGTATGGATGTGTGCCAGAAACTGTAGGGCTGAGAAGTCTGAGCTGTAGGCCTTTATGTAAGGCTAAGGTAGGTGTCTTGAGGGTCACTAAGTGTAGGAGCACTGCAGAGCTCTGAAGTAGAAACCTATTGTAATGCCCTTAGACGATCCAATGGGAAAAATCCACGGCTCCGCTATAGGTGACGCTACCGGGCTGCAGCCAATTCACCCCAACCCCTCTCCAGTACACTAGCAGGTTGTTGGTGGCCACAACCTCCCTTTGATGAGTAAAACTCGATAGTTAAGCGCACACTACGGGGACTTTCCAGGAGGTCACCCATCCCAGTACTACTCCAGTCCGAGCACGCTTACCTATGGAGTTCTTTCAACTCTCATTACCAATTGAGCTGCAGCTCACCATGAGGGAGGTTGTGGCCACAAACAACCCGCTAATGTGCTGGTGAGGGGTTGGGGTGTTTGGGGTGCACCCCGTTTGTGTCGCCTAGAGCAGAACCATGGCTTAGTCTCGTTTGATCGGCTAGGGGCATTACAATAAAAAGTGCACTTTTTATTGTAACACCTCTCAACTACACCGGAGTGGTCAATTAACGAGCATGTTACCGGGCTATAACCCAAGCACCCAAACCCCTCTCCAGCCCACTAGCGGGTTGTTGGTGGCCACAACCTCCCTTTGATGAGCGAACTGGATAGTATAGTTGGGTCGTACGGGGACTTCCCAGGAGGTCACCCATCCCAGTACTACTCTCTCTCATGCACGCTTAACTATAAAGTTTCTTCACTTCTCATCAATAACTTAACTGGGATGGGTGACCTCCTGGGAAGTCCCCGTACGACCCAACTTAACAGTCGAGTTCGCTCATCAAAGGGAGGCTGTGGCCACCAACAACCCGCCAGAGGGCTTGAGAGGGGTTGGGGTGCTTGGGCTGTAGCCCGGTAGCGATGCCATCGGGGGCTGTGGGCCAAATCCAGGGTCGTTACCCAAAAAAGTGCACTTTTTATTATAACGACCCTATCCTATGCAACGTGACAGTGTCACGGCTCCTCTCCAAGGGACGCTACCGGGCTGCAGCCCAAGCACCCCAACCCCTCTCCATCAAAAGGCGGGTTATTGGTGGCCACAGCCTCCCTTTGATGAGGCAAACTAGATAGTCAAGCACGCATCACAGAGACTTCCCAAGAGGTCACCTATCCGAGTACTTCTCCAGCCCGAGCACGCTTAACTATGGCTGTTCCTCCTCCTCTAGTGCCCCCAGCTATGCTTCCACTAGAGATGAACTTTATTTCACACTTCTAGCGACTGGGACCCCCTACCTATGATGATAGGGCGGGCTTCATGGCTTTGGAAGACTGGATTATAGCCATCGAGGAGATCTTATCTTGCTCTGGAGTTTTTTCCGAACAGAGAGTGATGGTCGCTGCTTATCAGCTCAAGGTACTTGCAAAGAGTTGGTGGCAGAGAGAAAAGGAAAACTTGAAGGATGGATGTTCATTTGAAGCCATCATGGAGATTTTGCTGAAGAATTTTTTGCCGTCGGTCGAGCGACACCATTTGTTGAATGAATTCCTGCACTTAAAGCAGAGACAGCTCACGGTGAATGAGTATGAGGTGGAGTTTAGCAAGTTGAGCTGAATCACTCCGGATTTTGTTGTTTCTGAAGACAACAGAGTTAAATGTTTTTTGGGTAGTCTGAGGAGTGACATCTAGCAACTAGCAAATGCTTATGGATCAGAAACCTATGCTGAAGCAGTAGAAGCTGCTCTGAAGGTCGAAGCGATCCACAATGTTAAGAACCAAGGTTAGTAGCAGATAAAAGAAAAGAGGAAGTCATATGAGGCAAAGAAGCCCCAGGGATCGGGTTATGCTTTGAGAAAGAGAAGCAAGGAGATATACAGCTTCTTTGGCCGACCAGGCCACCCGTTCGAGAAGTATTTCAAGAGAATATGAGCCCAGGAGAAGGAGTATGTTCATACCATTTAGGGCGCTCCCAAAGGAGATCTGGTGTGCACCCTATGCAAGAAAAAGAAACACGATGCTGCCCGTTGTTGGAGAAAGGATAGAGTGTGCTACCAGTGTGGACAGAAAGGTCATCTGAAGCTGAATTGCCCTCATCTGGAACCCACGCTGCAGCCAGTGCCACTACAAGCTTTGCTGTCGCCGCAACGATTGGACAAGGGAAAGGGCAAGCTGAATGCGGTATCTTTAGAGAAAGCGGAGACGTCTACTCAAGTTATCTCGGGTCAGATTCTAATCTAGTTCTAGTATTTTTTTTCAGTTAATAGCTATAGTTTTGATGATCATTCGCTTTGTTGCATATTCAAATTTTTAGGAAGGTTTAAGGTAAAGAACTGCTGGGCACGTGTTCTATTCGATTCCAATGCTACCTACTCATTTGTTGCTAGGGATTTCATAGAGGGTCATTGTTTGACTCTCGATTGGGTTGGTCACGCGTTTATTATTAAGTTTCCTTCTTGTTATTCTGTGGTATCGGACCAAGTATTAAGAATTGTCTGATTTTGTTAGGTGATTTTCTAGAGGTTGCTGATTTGAAGGTGTTAGACCTGAAAGATTTTGATGTGATCTTGGGCATGGACTGGTTATCCAGATATGATGCTGTTATCCAGTGCAAGGCTAAGCGCTTGGACTTCAAGATGGACAATTCTCAACCCAGGACTGTTTATGGCTATCCGCGCCAGGTTTCTTCGATTATTTCTGCGGTATGTGATCGGAAGCTTTTAGATTCTGGATGTTTTGCTTGTTTGGTTTCCATTTTGGAAACCAAGGTTGGTTTGTCATGTTTAGAGGAGATCCTCGTGGTGCGTGAGTTTCCTGATGTGTTTCTTGATAATCTTCTTGGTCTCCCGCCTGAGAGAGACATGGAGTTCATCATTGATTTGGGGTCGGGTACCTGTCCTATTGTTAAGGAACCGTACAGTATGGCCCCACATGAACTAGAGGAGTTGCATACCAAATTAGATGAGTTGCTTCAGAATGGTTTTTTTAGGCAGAGTTTGATGTGCAGGCGATAAGATTACCATTCATGGCCAAGTAATAAAAGGGAGGAGTAGCTTCCCCAAGTATCGATCTCACGCGGAGTAAAAGTAGGGAGCATGGATTTCGCTTTCAGAGAAATGAATGAAAGTGCTAAGTAAAAAACGAGGGGTTTGATTTTGGGTTTCCTACACTAAGAAGCAGTATTCTAGTGTGGGTCACCGTCACCGCGTCGCTAGGGTGAATTACTCTAATGAGTAATAGAGGAGACGAACAAACAATCGAGGGTCATAAACACCTCTTCGTATCGCGCGCTTCTAGCAGTCGCTAGAATGGCTCAAACACCACTTTCTCTAAAAAAGATGAAGCTCATCAACACACATCATGATCAATAAATCACCCCACAAAACTGAATCAAGACCTTGAACAAAACATGGTTATTAAACCTCCATCATATTAACAAAAGTTCAAGTTAAAGAAAATCAAAGAAAAGAGGTGGAGAAACACAACCAAGCACTCGAAGGCTCTCCAAGATTCACGGCCAAAAGCGAGGGTTGTCGAGCCTCGTCCTAGCTCGGTCTTTGGAAGGTATCCGGGATCCCGAAGGACTGTCACTTCCTTCTTCACACCCATCTTCTACGTGTTGTGGTCGCTGATTCGGATCAGAGCGAAATGCTTCCCAAGTTATGCAACTAAGAACTAAATCAATAGCTTAGAGGTCGTCAATGGAGATGGAGGTCAGAGACAAAGCTTTAGCAAGCTCTTTGGAGGAGAATGGGTGTCTGGATTAACCCTCCAAGGAGGAGAGAGAAAATGATGGATGGAGGGACAAGTTCCCGCTCAAAGGTGTGGAAATGGCGGGGGAAAACGGAGATATCCCAGTCTAGAAGAAATCTACGGCTTAAATAGTTAAAGTCAGAAAAAATGGTCATGCACGGTCTGGCGCACGACCGTGCGTGAACCGTACGATATTAATATCAAGAAAACGCCAGAGGAAGAAGAAGCGTTGACCCGTGCGTTTTACTCACGCACGAGCGATTCTGCCCGTACGCTAAGGAAATCGCACAGGTAACGATAGAAAGCACAAAACGCAGGCAATAGGGTGGAATCGTGCATTTAACTCGCGCACGAGCGCTTGTGCCCATGCGTGAAGGAAAATGCATGATTAACCACAGAACGACCTAAAAAGAAAGCTACAGGAAAACCGTGTGTTTCCCTCGTGCACGGTCCTGAAGAAACCGTGCGTGAAGGAATTGCATGGGCCGGTCAACCCTTCCAGAATTACTTGCAGAAAACACACGACCATAAGTAACTGTGCGCTTAGAAAACGCACGACCGTGCCCTAAAAAAACGCACGACCTTACGTTTTCCACAAATCAGAATTCTGAAGTGGGGAAAACTGAACACCTGCACACAATAAAAACTCAAAAAGGAGGACCCTCCAGCAATCAACAAAATGCAATAAAAACTACTGGAACGATCCCTTGGGAGCACCAAGTGCATACCCCCAGTAATCGAATGCGCAATTGCGCACCCACGGGCTAGAAAAGTGCACTAAACGTTAAACATAGGAGCAAAAAAATATCAATGAAAACAACCGAAAAGTGAAGTGCAAAGTCATTAAAACCAGCCCAGATGAGTCCGCAAAACCATATATACACAGGACTCATCACACCCCCAGAATTACCTATTTGCGCGTCCCGAGCAAATAAGATCCTTGCAGACTAGAAAAAGAACTAACTAACACAGTAATTAAGATCCGGAGTATCATGCGAAGTCGCACGCTCGCGGGCGTAAAAATATAGTAGAGAAAATTTCTTAGCATACGAAATAATGTATACTTTTCAGCTTGCGTAACAAAAATTCTATGACTACTCAAAAATAGAATCGCAGTGAATCCTTCGGTGACGCGTAGGGAGAAAATAGACTAAGCGCTAAGGTGAGTATTGCCAAAGATTGGGATTCGGGACAACCTCCAAACGAATCCACCAATGTCAGTGACCATATGCTTGCCCGTTCACACTCTCTCCACGACACTAGTTTGACTTAAGCGAGAGTCCGTAGGACTTTGGGTAGTAATGGGGCTTGGGTTAAGGCGAGGTAATCAAGGATAAAAATGAAGGCTATGCACAAAACCCAACTGAGCTAGCACAAAAAGAGTCTATCCGCTACCCACAAACGCGTGGGTACACCACACCCCGAGACTTAATTTTTAAAATACGGGTGTGCGTACCGCCTACTCCAAAAAATATATTAACTCAAATTAGATTTTCAGTTATACTTTTCGTTTCTCTTTTTCTTTCTTTTTCAATTTTTTTTTATATAAATTTTCTCCTTAATTCTTCTTTTTCTTTTACAAAATTCCAGCTAATAAATTCATGGGAGCGCAACCACATATTTCACAAAGAACAACACCACATCAACACCCCCATCCTGAAATTAGAAAACAGAAAAGCGAGACTTGGGTGTGCGAATAGGGTCGGTTACTAGGCTTTCGTGAAATAAAAGTGGAGCTTAATAAAAGGAGAGGTAGGCACAACGGGGCTAGCAAGGATAAGATGTTAGGAATGGGTACAAAGCTCAACCTAGACAAAATGATGGCCTACATCCTGCTCACGCTTAACTAACCATGCACAAATACTTCGAGAGTAGCTTATGGCAAGTTCTTAGCCAATGAGAAAGACTATCCATCCTCCCGACTCGAGCAATACGAATCTAACAGCTATCTACACACATCCCTAAGCTACATTCGGATTCACACAGGATTCAGCAATTTTTGAGTAGAATAAAAAGAATTCACGCAATTTGAAAAATATAAAACTAAAAGCATTCAGAAAAATTAATTCTACTCTAATTTCTATACGAGACGAGAGCACTCGACTAGGAGCACAGCAATGTCAACATTTTACCCCGTCACACAATCTTATGTTAGCAAGGTAATTTTCCTAAATCGAACAAAAGAAACAAGTTTGAATCGCGGTACGCAAAAAGTTAAGTACGCGCTCATGTGGGTGAAATGATGTGCAATGTAATGAACTAAATAAATTAATTAAAAATAGCTACTGGTATGCAAATGAAGTGCACGTGCAAAGGTAACATCGACAAGCTTTCCCCCAGATTTAAGCTAAGAAGCACAGCAAAATATGTTGAAGTTAAAATAAAAATGAGATAAGGGGAGAAGTTACCCAATGCTCAGAAGATGAGCATACCAGAAGATGGGCTTTAAACTTGATCTATAAGCCTTCGGCCCAGACAAAATCACCTGCAAGAAGCAGCTCTCCAACCAAGCAAATAATAGGCATGCACACTCAAAAAGCTAAACAAACAAATTAAACGCAGCTAAATTGGGTTGTCTCCCAGAAGCCCTTTTCTTTACCATCCTTAAGGTGGACCAAATACCTGTATTAACAGTTTTATACAATGTTCAGGTAACAAAAGTTTAATATGCAGAGAAAGAGAATTCAAAGTCACACACAGCATTAAGCAAATAAAATGCTAGCAGTAACAAGACAAATAGAGACGGCCCCGGAGATCCCTCACTCTTCAGCTAAATGCTTATTCGTGATATATCCCCCCAGATACGCGAGATGAGGAATAGGGGGAGAGCTTTAGGGCCCAAGGAAGACAAGTCTCCCCTACCCCTACCCTCCTCCATCTCGCACCTGCGGGCAAAACACTGCGCTTTGCGCAGAAGCAACTCCTTTCGTTTTAATTCCACAAAAGAGGAGCGCCAGGGCAGTAAGGTCACACCTGGCTCTTCAGCAGCTAGATTAACATCCAAAACTGGGGGAATCCTTTCTTCACCCGCTGAGGGTGAAAGATCAGCCCATGTTACCTGTTTCATAATTTTAAAGACTCTGGGTAAACAATTTGCAAGTTTTTAAATCGGAATTCTGCGCGCCCACATCCGGCGTGCACAGCACATCCATCATTGCAGCTGCATCATGCATCACATCAAGGACCTGTGTCACTTCTTTCCCTTTAGTTATCATTGGCATTTCAAAAACTTCCTCAACCTATTCTTGTCCCGTCGATTGAAAATTTGCCTTAATACCACTAGAAACATCATTAGATGACATGATAGTTAAGTTCACTGGTTTTACGAGGTCAACAAAAGTTAATTAAGGAGGCGAAGATGGTAAAGGTGCATTAACTTTGGGCACAACAGTGATGCCACTAACATCAAAATTCAACGTCGACTCACTGGCTTTAAGGAAGGGGACCCTAAGGATGGGTTTTGACATGTTAACCCTGGGTTCAAGCACCTGAAAGTCTGTGAAGACAACCGGCCCATTCAAAAGCACTCCTACACCCTTCACCTCTCCATTGGTCTCAACCACAGATCCATCAGCTAGCATTAAGGATTTCCTTCCATCAGATTTGATATTCAAATTCTTCTTTTCAACATCTTGTAAAGCAAGAATGTTGCAAGATGAACCAAAATCACATAGCGCTAGTGTTTCTATGGCATTAATCTCACATTTAACCGTCATTTCACAGACATTACATTCCACCACATCCTCAACACTCTTCCCCTGCTCACGGGGATTCTTCTATGTATCGCTCGGAAGAGTGTCGCTGGTGCGCTCAGAAAATACGTGGGCCAATTGTCCCAATTGTATTTCCAAATTCCTCATGGAAGCAGTCTGAGTAGCCATATTCGACTGGGTCATTTCAACAAACTTTCCATCATCTCCTCTAATGCGCTCTTGCGCGTCCCTTGCAAATTCTGATTATTACCCGAAAGAGACGGCCGTGGTTGGCTACCAGAAGCCTGAGCATCGAATAGATGCTGGCCCCCTGCCATCTTTGACCTGGCGCATTTTTGTTCAACAAGAAATTAGGATGGTTTCTCGCGTTAGGGTTATAAGTATTATTGTGAGGCACAACACGATTTTGATTATTTATAAAATTAACATTTTCTTCACAAGTCATACCTGCCTGGTCAGAAAATAGCTCACCCGCGGGGCACTCATAAGCGTTGTGGCTAGAGTTATCACAACCTTGGAACGATATGCTCATCATAGGGGCAGGCGGTTGTGTCGATCGGGTCGACATCATATTCCAATCTAAGGCAGGATGGCTCGATTCGACGTGCAGCCCCACCACATTTACATAAAACAAATTTCTCGCCCCTCTAGGAGCATTCCTGCCTACTATCCAGTACGTGCTGTGGGAGGTCGTGTCTTTAAAGAGTCTTAACACTTCCTTAGGAGATAAATTCATGATCATGCCACCCGCCGCCGCATCGATCATTGCCCTGAAATTTGGCTCAATGGCGAAATAAAATATCTCCACCAAATTCTAAGGCTCACAGCCGTGTTGAGGACAACGACGCTACATGTTGGCAAATCTCTCCCATGCCTCAGAAAGAGTTTCTTGATCCAGCTCTCTGAACGTGGCTATTTCCCTGCGAGCATTAACAATTTTATCAACAAGATGAAACTTAGCCAAAAACATGGAAGATAAAGCTTCCCAGGTGGGAGTGGTGCTAGGTGCGATCGTATGCAACCACGTCTTGGCCCTATCCCTTAGTGAATAAGGGAACAACTTTAGTTTCATAACTTCATCCGCAATGCCCGCATAACGGAAAGTACCACATATATCAAAAAACTCAGCCAAATATAGCTGAGGTTTCTCGCTTGGCATACCCAAGTACTGTGTATTGTTCCTAATCATATTCAAAATCACAGGCTTGATCTAAAAATGATTATTGGTTATGGCTGGCCCAAACCCTTGATAAACACTCCCCACTCTGGGGGTAGTGAAATCCCGTATTATTCTAATGCGAGGCTGGGCCACATCCTGGTTCTCAATGATTCGTTCCCCTTGGCCATTTCCCAAATGGACAAGTCAACCATCCTTCCCTTAGCTGCAGCAACACGCAAGCAAGCTCTCCTCGCTCGTGCAGTCTTAGGATCAACACCCAAATCTTCGCCCCTTCCACCAGGGTTAAGATCTATCATACATCACTCACAAAAAGAAAACACAAAAAACACCAAAGCACTCACAAACTTTTCCCAAAAGAAACAAAATCTACGCAATAGTTGCACTCCCCGGCAACGGCGCTAAAAACTTGATGCGCATGCAGTAAGATTTCTATTAACGGCCAAGTAATAAAAGGGAGGAGTAGATTCCCTAAGTATCGATCTCACGCGGTGTGCAAGTAGGGAGCATGGATTTCACTTTCAGAGAAATGAATGAAAGTGCAAAGTAAAAAAACGAGGGGTTTGATTTTGGGTTTCCTACACTAAGCAGCATTAATCTAGTGCGGGTCGCCGTCGCCGCGTCGCTAGGTTGAATTTCTCCAATGAGTAATAGCAGAGATGAACAAACCATCGAGGGTCATAAACACCTCTTCGTATCATGCGCTTCTAGCAGTCGCTAGAACGGCTCAAACACCACTTTCTCTAACAAAGATGAAGCTCATCAACACACATCATGATTAAGAAATCATCACACAAAACCGAAGCAAGACTTTGAGCAAAACATGGTTACTAAACCTCCAGCATAATAGCACAAGTTCATGATCAAGCAAATCCAAGAAAAGAGGGGGAGAAACACAACCAAGCACTCGAAGGATGTCCAAGATTCACGGCCGGAAGCAAGGGTTGTCGAGCCTTGTCCTAGCTCGGTCTTTGGAAGGTATCTGGGATCCCAAAGGGCTGTCACTTCCTTCTTCACACCCGTCTTCTGCGTGTTGTGGTCGCTAATTCGGATCAGAGCGAAATGCTTCCCAAGTTCTGCAACTAAGAACTCAATCAGTAGCTTGGAGGTTGGCAATGGCGATGACGGTCGGAGACAAAGCTTTAGCAAGCTCTTTGGAGAAGAATGGGTGGCCGGATCAACCCTTCAAGAAGGAGAGAGAAAATGACGGCTAGAGGGACGAGTTAGCGCTCAAAGGGGCGTAAATGGCGGGGGAAAATGGAGATATCCCGGTCCAGAAGAAATCTGCGGCTTAAATAATAAAAGTCAGAAAAAAATGGTCACGCACGGTCTGGCGCACGACCGTGCGTGAACCATGCGATATTAATATCTAGAAAATGCCTGAGGAAGAAGAAGCGTTGACCTGTGCATTTTACTCACGCACGGGTGATTCTGCCCGTGCGCTAAGGAAATCACACGGGTAACGACAAAAAGCACAAAACTTAGGCAACAGGGTAAAATCGTGCGTTTAACTCGCGCACGGGCGCTTCCGCCCGTGCGTGAAGGAAAACGCACGATTAACCACAGAACGACCTAAAAACGAAAGCTACACAAAAACCGTTTTTTCCTTCGCGCACGGTCCCGAAGAAAACGTGCTTGAAGGAATCACACGGGCCGGTCAACCCTTCCAGAATAACTTGGAGAAAACGCATGACCATAAGTAACTGTGCGCTAAGAAAATGCACGACCGTGCATTTTCCACAAATTAGAACTCTGAAGTGTGGAAAACTGACCACCTGCACATAATAAAAACTCACAAAGGAGGACCCTCCAGCAATCAACAAAATGCAATAAAAACTACTGGAATGAACCCTGGGGAAAACCAAGTGCCGACCCCCAGCAATCGAATACGCAATTGCACACCCATAGGCTAGAAAAGTGCACTAAACATGAAACGTAGTAGGAACAAAATATCAATGAAAACAACCGAAAAGTGAAGTGCAAAGTCATGAAAACCAGCCCAGATGAGTCCGCAAAACCCTATATACACGGGACTCATCAGAGTTCATCACCTTGGGGTGCTCCCATTTTTTTTGTAAAGAAAAAGGATGGATTTATGAGGTTTTTCATAGATTACAGAGAATTGAATTAAGTAACTATCAATAATAGGTATCCCCTGCCGAGAATTGATGATTTTTTTGATCAGTTGCATTATAGCGCTGTGTTTTCAAGATTGATAATCGTTCAGGCTACCATCATTTGAGGATTCATGAGACGGATATCCCATAGACTTCCTTTCATTCCCGACACCAACATTTTGAGTTCTTGGTGATGCCTTTTGGTTTGACCAATGCACCCTCTGCCTTTATGGATATGATGAACTGAGTGTTCAAGGATTTCCTTGACCGTTTTGTGGTCGTGTTCATAGATGATGTTTTGGTGTATTCCCGCAATGCTGTGGAGCATGACCAACATTTGAGTTTACTTTTATCTACTTTGAGAGAGCATAAATCGTTTGCCAAGATGAGCAATTGTGCTTTTTAGTTGCCTCAAGTTTCTTTCTTGGGTCATGTGGTTAATAGAGATGGGATTTCAGTTGACCCCGAGAAGATAACTGCTGTTATGGATTGGAATAGGCCCACCATACCCAAGGAGATAAGGAGCTTCCTTAGGTTGGTAGGCTATTATAGAAGGTCTGTAGAGGGTTTCTCTACGTTTTCTGCGCCACTGACTAAACTGATGAAGAAGAACGCAGATTTTGTCTAGAGCGATAATTACAAGGAAGTTTTTCAGGAATTAAAGAGGAGATTGTGCACTGCTCTTGTGTTGACCTTGCCTATGGAAGGAATAAAATATGTCATATATGTAGATGCATCACATGTTGGACTTGGATGCGTGTTGATGAAAGAAGTTAAAGAAATTGTGTATGGGTCGAGACAGTTAAAGATACATGAAAGGAACTAACCCACACATGATCTAGAGTTCGGAGCAGTGATTTATGCCTAGATGTTGTGGAGGCATCTGTTGTATGGCGCACTATGCAAGATTTACACGGATCATAAAAGTTTAAAATACGTTATAACTCAAAGGGAGTTGAATCTGCGACAGAGAAGATGGTTAGAGCATGTTGCTGATTATAATGTTGAGATTCAATACCATCTGGGAAAAGCCAATGTGGTAGCTGACGCCCTGAGTAGAAAGACGGCGAAAATTTTTATTCTCTCTGTGGATTCGTTTGTAGAAGAATTTCTCTTGATGGATATTTTTGTTGGAAGTTATGACTCGTCGCCCAGTTTGGTTGTAGTTGAACCTTCTTGGGTTACTCTTATGAGGCTACATCAGAAGTATGATCCGAACTTGCTGCACCTCTATCTTAGAATGGATAAAGGTGAGTTACTACACTTTGTGTAACATCCCTTTTTCAAATCAGACCCCCCCCTAGGTGTGGCTTTGAGCATGACTCAGTCTTGGCAAGTCCTTAGTGAGCTTAGGAGACCAAATGACTAGTTGAGGCTCACTTGGGCTGCAAATAGTAAAATCTTAAAACCCTAATTTTTGGTGGCCTGGTGAGTTCAATCAGACTCCAAGGCATTCCTAGACCTATTATGAGATCAATGGGTCACCAAGACCCATTGGGGGCAAATCTGGTGGCTAAGTTGACCCAAGTCAACTCAAGCCCTAGTTAGGCCAAGGTGACCTTCCTTTGAGACAATTCACCCTCATTATGTCAAACCTACCCTACTTAACCATACCTAGGCCTTAGAGGAGGTCAATGGGTCACTAGGAGTCCTTTGATGGTGACCCAAAAGGTCAAGTTGACCAAGTCAACCCTAAGCCCGAATCAAGTCAAACTAGTTCAATTAGGTTAACTCAAGCTCAAGCCCTCATGTAGGCTCATGAGGTAATAGTAAGGGATAATATGGCTGCCTATAGCCTAAACCCTAGGCTAGTAAACATGGTGACTAGGAGAGAGGGGTAGGTCAATTTTTGGAAGAGTAATATAGGAGAGAGAAAGTGAGAAAAGAGGATTATTTTTTTTGGTGAAAGGGAGAGCCTCCATTCTCTTTTGAATTATGAGGTATTAATATTAATTATGGGCTGCCTTTAGGCTTTTAGGGAGAAGAAATCGTGAGGGTGACTAGGAGAGAGAAAGAAGTGAGAATTTTGATATATTTAGGAGAGAGAAAAGGTGGTGGAGAGGTGAGTGGGTGTTTTGAAGTGTGAGGAGGCATGGGGTCAGCCAAAGAGGGGCCCACAGCCACCTATTGGCTGACATCTCTCCCCCCCCAACCATTTCCCGGCCACCAAGGGGTGGCTCCACCCCTCTCTCTCTCCTCCCAACCTTTTCATGAAGAGGCACTTGCCCCTTGATGAAAAACCGCCCCCTCTCCCTCTCCTCTTTATATGCTCACTTAGGAGAGAGGGGAGATTGTTTTCGAAATCAGAGAAGGAGGAGAGAGCCTTGCCGGAGCCACCAAGGAGGAGAAACGCCGCCACCGCCGCCACCATGACATCGCGCCGCTCAACCCGCATCCATGCCCGAACTCAGGTCCTCCCCCTCTCCTTCTCTTGTGTTTAGATCCTAGACTTGTTAGGGTAGAGGTCGGGCTCAGTCAAGCTGGTTGGGTGGAGTGAAAATCCAGAAAAAAAAACACCATTTTTAATGGTTTTTGGAGCTCTCGGGTGAGGCGCCGCCGCCACCTCCGGCCGCCCCAACCGCCGGCCAACTGCTCCCCCCACCACCGTGAGGGTAAAGGAGTCAATGGTCGGTGGAGTCGCCGCCCCTAGCCGCCGGAAAACGGCCCGCAAACACCTCCATTTTCGGCCTGGTTTCGGGCTTTGAGGAAGATGAATAGTGCCATGCATATTATTAATTCCTTTTATTCTAATTTACTGGCCGGTTTTTAAAATAATTATTAAAACTACTTAGGCCCTCCTACAGAAAATAAGGCCAACATCAAAGTTGTAGCCTTTAATGTCTAGATTAATTCAAAATTGGTTTCAATCAATTTGGATGGGTGGTCTGACCCCAGCAACCATTTTAGTGAGGGCTCTCTAGAATAGTGACAAATCACAAAATTAAATCCCCACTCTTCAATTCTTGTCATAATGCTTTGAATTTTGGACAGGAGCTTACTTATATCTATACCTATCTACAATAAAAATTTGGTGTCATTTGGAGTATTTTAACCTAGGTTTTTGATCTAAATCTATAAAAGCTAGGGTTAGGAAATTGAAGGGTCAAATGACCTCCATACCCTCCCAAGTTTTGGTGAGGTGTCCCTGGTGTATATATCTAGGTCTGGTTCAAATTTCAACTCATTTGGTTGAGTTTTGAACAGGAACCATTAAGCCCTAAGTTGGACCTAGGGAAGGGTAATTTGGGAAAAAGGGGGATTTGTGACAAATGAGTGGTCAACTCACCTCAACAGAGGTTGAGGTTTTGATCACTGGGTTAGGATGATCCTAAGAACCTTTGGGGAGCAAAGGAGATGTGTTAGGGTGGATTTACCTAGGGCCCAGGTACAAACCCAAAGTGAGGACTTTTGGGGGTTTGTGAAGGACATAGGGGCAAATGCTCTTGTATGGCCTTGATATTTGGTGGAGAGGTGGTTAATGAATATTTAACCCTCTGGTTATAATCTTAGAGAATTTTGAGGTAGCTAGGTACCTCAAATCCTAAACCCTAGTTTTAGGGTAGAAGGGCCTTTAGGGTCAAAACAGTAATTTAACTCATCTAAAAGCTATGCAACTTGGGTAGAGTGAGTTTTAGAGTGTTCTAGACACATGGTAATTTTCCTGGAATTTTATGATTAATAAAAGTTATACTTCATGTGTTAAATGATTATTAGACGATTTGTTGTTTTCAATTGTTTGGTGGCTTTAATTTAATTAAAATCAGTTAAAAATTCTGGATTTAGATCTTGCTGATTAGAACATTGATTCCTGAATTTTTATAGAACTTTATGTTGAGAATTTGTAGAGGTTCATTCACAATCTTTAATATGGGCTTTAGATTGTAAAAATAAATTAGGGCTTGTTAAATTGCTGGAACATTATGAGATCTGGAATTTAAGGTTTTTAGGCTCTTGTATAGCACTGAGAATTATTTAAGAATTTTTAGGGTTGCTGTTATAGTACTTGATTCACAAAGCCGGTTAGATTGTTAATTAGTAAATGATCTATTATAATTTAATTTCCAGCAAGAAAAATATGGATTCCTGTAAATGTTGTTTTTAATATCATACCAGCACCCTGTAATTATTTCAAGATTTTTGGAGGAATATTTTATATAGATGCTTCAATAAACAAGAACTAGATGATTTATTACTAAATTATATTTAGGCCCCTTGGACATCATTGTAAATTATCAAACCTTGGAAAAATAAATACTTAGGCCTACTAATATTTACCATAGAACTTTGATGTTTTGAATCAACTAAAATGACATACCTCATGTTCAAAATGATGATATTAGGCCCTTAAGAATAAATAAATAAATTATCTGATTTATTAGGAAAATATTTAATGCTTTGGATTTAGGCAAATCCTGTTAGGATAGACCCCCGATAAATAATCTGAGGTATTTGGATGAAAAGTAGGAGTCGAGTTTTCATGAACATCATATAGTACAGGTTGGTCGGTAGATAATAACCATGAGGAAATGTGTAAACAGGGTTAGGTTGTGTTGACTTAAGGATAGGTCATGTTGGTGGATTCATAGAAGAGAATGGATCACCTAAGGAGGTTTCAAGGTCTGGTGAGAATCGAGTCAGTAAGTGTTAGAAGGTGCGCGGGTCCGACGAAAGATCGTCGTTCCCGTAGGAGCGAAGAGTCCTGGGAACTTTGGTCTTCATACCATCGTAGTTCCTAGTGCCTATTGAGAACCCTTCACGGGGTATAATCCGGAGGCAGTCCTGGGCTAACGTAAACCTCAAAACAAAAGAAAGAGTAATCAGTTAAATAGGGATTCACATTTACACACACTCAGTAGTTAGGGTCGGAAATGGTTAGGCCATCCCGATGTGTTTAAGGGATGGGGATTTGGAATCAAGCCGGACGGGTTTGTCCGGGGAGCTTTTGGCTCGGTTGATAGACCTTACGGACGGGTTTGTCCGGGGAGCCTTTGGGCTTGGTTGGTAGTGGATACGGACGGACTTGTCCGGGAGCTTTTTACCTTTTTACTGCTTATACTATAATCGTTGCATGTGCATAGATAGGAAGGAAAAGGTGGTGGGTCTTCGGTATCGGGGAGATCGATTGCACCGACACCGATATCGTTGACTCGGCAAGGTGGGTAGCACCTTGCCAAAGGTTAAGTCCGGCGGACCAGTCGGCAAAGTACGCAGGAGTCCGCCTCGTGCACCAGGTGTGAGCGTACGATAGGTCAGACCGGTAGTGCTTTTACTGGTTTTGAGGTGGGCGAGGCCCAACCCACCGCTTCCGTTTGCCACTACGGGAGTAACCTGGGAGTTATCTCCAGAAAGGGGGAACTAAAGGTTTGTGTACACAAAGTCGTGTGTGTGAGTTGCACTGCATTGCCATAACATTACCCACCATATAGATGCATATCATAATTGATCATAATAACCCTTGACACCTAAAGCATAAGTGGAATGGGACGCTTATACTTTAGGACTTGCAAAACACCCCTTGGTCTATAAGCTTGTGTGGGCAAGTTTATAAATCAAAGGTTAATTTCAATATATATATATGCTGCTGTTTGATAACGACACCCAACGTATAAGTGGTATGGGACACTTTATACGATGGGAGCCTTGCAAAAGATCCCTTGGCTTATGTGTACTCACATAAGTGAAGGTTTAAATTACCTTACTTATTTTCCTTCTTGTCTGACCTATTACAACACTTATGATTAATTGCTCCCGATTACACAACTGCAAGTTAGGACCACCGTCATTTGTTTTTGACTACTCTCCACCTTCATGTCCTTCCCTTTCTTCCTCTCCGCTCGGTGCCTTTAGAGCATGGGGGAAGGGGTGGGGGATGATAGGGCTTAGTCTTATAGACTAACGGTTTTCGGACCACAACATTTTAGGTGTACCATATGGAAGGGTCTCGGGTTTTGCAGTTTCTGACGGAGTTGACCCGCGACCATGTTACCATTGTCACCAGCCGGGACATACACAGGTCAAATGCCCCTTGATGGGTGGGATCCCACCAGCTCAGCAGTCAGGAGGGAAAGACGTAGACGTAGACGTGGATTGCGAGGCGGGGACTGCAGGTCGAAAAGGAGGAAGCGCCCAGAGAGATGCAGCACAGCAGATTATGGGGTCGGTGGAGATGGACCAGTCAAGCTTGGGTGCTCTTGGTTCAGTGACAGTTACAGTGACTCTTAGTTTTAGTTCAGCTTCCGTTGAGTGACCATGTAGTGAGGTGTTATTGTACCGGGCTTAAGTCCTTTTCCTTTCAGTACTTTGTTTTTTTTACTCTGTGTTATACTGTGGATGCTCCCCTCGTGGAGTTTTTATTTATATGTGCTATTATATTGTGGACTGCATTTCTCTTTACTGTTCTACTTGCTACTTGATTGTGATCGAAAAGGCGGCAGAATCGGCGCGTTGTAGTGACTACCTTCCCGGGTGCGAAGGTGTCACCGCAAAGCGGCGGTTCTGGGCATAAGACCCCGGGTTTGGAAGAAAAAAAAAAAAAAAGGGGTCTTACACTTTGCCATTGATGACATGGGTAGTTTGAAGTATCGCAGCATATTTTGTATCCCTGCTGTCAAGGACATTTGATTTAAGTTGTGCAGTGAGGCACACAGTTCTAGTGTTGCCAACCACCCAGGTTCTACAAAGATATATCAAGACCTAAAGCAGATTGTCTGGTGGTTTGGAATGAAGGGTGATATAGCCAAGTTCGTATCTGAGTGCTTTACATGCAAGCGAGTAAAGGCCGATCATAGAAGGCTGGGAGGCAAGTTGATGCCTTTGGATATTCCATGATGGAAAGGGGAGAGTATTTCCATGGACTTAATTACTGGATTACCGAGATCTCCCCGAGGAAATGATTCAGTTTGGGTTATTGATAATAGCCTGACGAATTGTGCCCACTTCGTGCCTCTAGAGATTGACTACTCTATGAAGAAGATATAAGAGATCTACTTGGATGAGGTTATTAGGCCACATGGAGTGCTCGTTAGTATTATGTCAGATCGAAACTCCAGGTTTACGTCTTGCTTTTGTAAAAGCTTACAGGAAGGGTTTGGTACTGATCTGAGGTACTCCACCGCTTATCATCCACAGACTAATGGTCAAACGGAGTGTGTGAATAAGATCGTGGAGGACATGATCAGATGTTATATTTTGGACAATGGAGGAGCGTGGGATTAGCGACTCAGATTGATGGAGTTTGCTTATAATAATAGCTAACAAGAGAGCTTGCAGATGGCCCCGTTTGAGGCCTTGTATGGGAGACGTTGCAAAACTCCCTTGTTTTGGGCCGAGGTTGGAGAGATACCGTTACTGGGTCCTAAAGAGTTATAAGAAATTTAATATTTCGGTGAAGCATATCAGAGAAAAGCTCTGTATAGCTCAAGAGAGTTATGAGAAGAATGCTAATCGTCAAAGGACTGATTTGGAGTTTGCAGTTGGGGACCTGGTTTTTCTGAAGGTCTCCCCAATGTATGGAGTTTAGAGATTTGGAAAGAATCATAAGTTGGACCCGAGGTATGTGGGAACTTTTAAGATTGTTGAGCGTATTGGTGTATCAGCTTATAGGATGGATTTGCCCGTAAATTTTCGTTGTGTGCACGACGTGTTTCATGTGAGCCAGTTGTGGAAATGTGTACTCAGCGACTGATATATTCTTGATGTTGTTCAACAGTTGGAGTCTAATCTTTCATATGTTGAGATTCCAGTCCGCATTCGGGATACTCAAGATCGAGTGTTGCGGAGAAAAACCATACCAAGGGTTAAAGTTTTGTGGCAAAACAAAGACGTGGAAAGCGCCACTTGGGAGTTGTATTCAGCTATGAGGGAAGCTCATCCTCATCAATTCTCCTAGTTTCTTACGGTATATATTTCCCTTCTATAATCTTTGATTATATTCCTTTTTAGTGGAATCTTTTGTGCTTAAAGTTTTGGGACGACACCCCTTTTTAGGGGGAGTGGCAGTAACGCCCCTGAATTTTAGATGTTTTATTTAATCCTTTTATTGGAGTAAATTCGATGTCAGGGCATTACGTTGACCCTTAGTTGGTTGTTACCGTTGTCGAAGCGTGATTTTTTTTCGTTGGTATCCGAAGTTATTGTTTAGGAGTATTGGCTTGGATAATTTCTCCCGTGTTTTGATATTCCCTTGCGAGCCGGGGTTTATTTTTAAATACAGTGGAGCCTTTTTGGGAATGATGATATTTTGACTTCGGGAGATTTTTGCCCAAGTTTTGTTTGTCGGATTTTAATTCAAACTTCGTCATTAGATTCGTAGCGTCGACATTTAGCTACGGTGCGATTTTCGTTGAATTCCATGTTGGTGCGAATTTTGAGTCGTTTGGACGATTAAATAAATTAATATTATAATACTTATATCGATAAGTATAAATAGCCTTGCGATAAGACAGAAACCCTATTCATCGTCTTCTTCTTGAAACAGTCGGCCTATTTGCTTAAGAGAGAAAAAGGCAGTCTTTGGAGAGCCTTCGACCGTCAATTGTAGGAGCTTCGGTGTACGAAATCATCGTCGGAGAGTAGATCTGGATAGCTCTAACCTAGATCTACATTTCAATGGTAAGTTTTTCCCGTTTCGTGGATTTTTTGAGGTTTAGGTTGCGTGACCTTCATTCCTCTCAAAAAGTTTCAGGTTTTTCTGCTTAGGAGTTTTTGCAGCCAGATCTGTAAAAAAAAGGAGTGCTAGTGTTGCCAAAGTTCGGCAAGGTTTTAGGCAAGTGGTGGTTTTCCGCCTTGCATGATCTTTGTTTCTTATCGTCTTAATTTTCCTTCCGGTATAAAAACTGGAATACGAGTATGGATTTCCTCCTTGTCAATTTTTTTTTGTATATTTTTGGTGCAAGTGGTGGTTTTCCCCTTGCTTTCTCTTTATTTATCCTCTTGCTGGATCCATTCCTATACAGAAATAAGGATTAGGGTAGAGTATGGCCACCACGATCTGTTGTGCAGTAAAGGCTTTTCCAGTCAGGTTTAACCTTGTCGACCTGTAGAAGATAGTTGATAAAACTTAGTTGATTATGAAATTAATCTGGTTAGGGTAATCTCATCGGGTTTGACATTTCGGTTAAGTTAAATGTGTCTTATATGGCTGATTAAGCTAAGTCAGAAATTAATCCTTGATGGTAGTAGGATAATTCGTCGAACTGAGCCTTAGACTTAAGCAATTTCGTCGGGCAGGTTAGGCGTTGAGTGTAATCCTAGCATTGAAGTTCAGTTTTTAGTCTATGGAAAAAGCGTTGAGTGTGATGCACACAGTCAACGTCATTGGGTAATTTTTAGAGGCTAAGTATTAAAGCGTTGAGTGTTCTTAATACACTCAACGCCATCGAATATTTCCATAGGATAAGTCAAAATCATTGAGTGTGCTCTATACACTCAACGCGGCATTGAGTGAGCAGAATACACTCAAATCCATCTTTTAAATTCTGAGTCTAGGGAAAAACCGTTGAGTTTTCTCTATACACTCAACGCGGCGTTGAGTGTGTTGAATACACTCAACGCCATCGTTTAAATCTGAAGCCAAGATAAATGCATTGAGTGTGTTGACTACACTCAACGCGGTGTTAAGTGTGTTGAATACACTCAACGCCATCGGCTTATTCTGGAGTCCAAGTGTAAAAGCGTTGAGTGTTTTAAATACACTAAGTACGACGTTGCGTCTGTTGAATACACTCAACGTCATCGATTTATTCTGAGATTAAGTGTAAAAGCATTGAGTGGGCAGACTACACTCAATGCGGCGTTGAGTGTGTTGAATACAACGCCATCTGTTAAAATTTAAATTCTAAGTTAAAAGCGTTGAGTGTGTTGAACACACTCAATGCAGCATTGAGTGAGCTGAATACACTCAACGCCATCGTGTATAATTCTATCCAAGTAAAAAAGCGTTGAGTGAGTGTTATACACTCAACGCAGCATTGAGTAAGCTGAGTACACTCAACGCTATCCTGTTTTCTGGTTGGCATCGAGAGTGTGGACTGCACTCGACGTTTTTTTATGGACTTAGTTTAATTTTTACTGACTAATGGTATATCACCAATAGGCTAGTTTTGCTAAATAAAATTAGTCTAGTGCTTGCTGTTTTTGTCAAGTTTTGTCTTAGGCCAATTTCTTTTGGGGATTTATTCCTGAATTTATGGTTGGAGAAGTCCAATGCTTGGTTATGGGTTTTTCTATGTCTTGGCTATGATTGTCGGTATGTTGGCAAATCTTTTGACTCGGATGGGTTTATGATTGTGGGTGTGCTAGTGGAGTTGTGTCCACCCACAAGAGCCGGGTTTTCCCCGATTTGGGAGTGTTAAGATATAATACCTCCTTTCCTTGGGCCCTTGTGAAGTTTTATCATGGGTGTATCGGCGGAGGTGTCTCCCTCCACAAGTACCGGATTATGCCGGTGAGTTTGCTCACTAATATTGAGCTGGCCTATTTCTTACTTTTATATACTTGTATATGCATCTTATGAAGCTTAGTTCTTTGTTGCACCATGTGCAAGTACCTTACCTTTGAAATGGGTAAGTTTATAGTTTACCGTGATTTTTATTTCTTGATTCTTTTAAGGTTTTGTCTGCTACTCTTGGATTTAAACTAGGTAACCCTTTTTCCTCCTTATTTATTGCATTTACTGACCATCCTATCACCACTTGTATATTTTACTGAGGTATTCTTTTCTTGTGAATGCCTCAGGATTAGAAAAGTAGCCAGTTGAGCGGCTAAGAGTTTTGGATTTAGGGTTGTGTTCTGCAGCTGTCTATTCCTCACCGATTGTGAGATTGTTGTTTACTTTTCCTGTAGTTGAGACATACATTGTTTTTGTGGGTTCGTGTCAGGTTGTTGAGGCCTTCATGATTTTGTTTAATGTTAAGTACTTGCTAGCTGCTAAGTCACTTTTGTAGGATTTATTGGTTCCTACTTGCTGTTTGGGAGGTTTTATGCTAGGTTGCATGTTAGATATTTTAAAAAGATAAAATTATCATTTCTATTACCACATTCATGTCATTTTTTAAAGCTAATGTCCCCATATTTTAACTAGTCTACAAACTATTTCTATATTAATATTAAAAACTTAGAGGTATGCATTTCATGAGATCTCCTTTGGGATGTTTATGCTCATGTAGGGTGTTAACCATTGTAAATAAACTATTTTTCCGCAGCGTATAATTATGTATTTACTTGTGGAATAGTGATCCACTGAGCCGAGGGATATGGCTAATTTATCTAACTTAACTGGATTTTTTTCATAAATACTAATGAATTTAATATAAAATGTAGAGTTGGAGTCTTGCCTGAGCATCTACTGTTATCCCCTGCATGACCTGGCATCACGACACGTGTTTTCTCTTACTCTGATATACACTTAAATTCATTGAAAATACGGGATGTGACACTACGTGTTTCTCGTGGATGAGGTGAAGCACGACTTGGTGAACGGGATGACATCACCCACCCCACTCATGGACAGGATCAGTGAGAACATGTGATTCATCCATCATGATTTGGAGCTGGTCCGCAAGTTCAACAACCCGTGCCAACCTCCGGGGATGGGGACGCGAGGCCGGGGCAGGTGGAAATGGCTCCCTAGCTGAGCCAACCGGCACTCGCCCCCCAACCCCAGCTCGCATGAGCTGAAATAATTCTCCTTGTTATACTTTCTTTTTCTGAGCCGCGAGAACCTCCTCTCTATAATAACTTGGTACGATTTTTATATTTAATTATTTATTAATTCTACATAACGTGTTGCGCTTTAGATTCGACTCGCCATAGGATAGAATGGATCTCAGGGGTCGGCGAGCCGGGGCCTGCTTGCCGGGCTGACCGGTCTGCTCGACCATTAATTCTATTTTTTATAAATAGGCCCCCTCACCAACCCCCTGGCTATTGCCCTTATTGCTGACTCTTACTCCCCTCTATTTTCTCTTCTCGCCACCTTGAATCGCGGCATATCTATTGGAACCATTGGAAAAACATGACCTGACGCTAATAGGAGGTCGAAGTGAGCTCGGAAATTTGCCAAGTACAACTTCTCTAAAGGAAACACCAGTGAACAGGAGCTAACCGACTTAATCGCTGACTATATTCCCGCGGGGTTCTCTGTGCGCCGACCCGCTGCAGACGAGGCCATCAATACATTTTATGAGGATGAGCTTGCCTTCCCCATCTAGCACTTTAAGGTGGTGTTGTGCCTCCCCCTATGGCCGAAAATCCGCCAGATATTGAAATACTTTGGCGCGGTCCCGACACAACTAAACCCGAATGCCATCGCCATGATGGTGACATTCACCATCTACCTCCGCCGCGAGTGGAGAGAGTTCAACTTGACCATCTTTAGGAAACACTTCATCTACAGAGCGACCCACGATGGGGTTTACTTCCTGGCCGGCTCAAAGTTCAAGATCCACGAGATGGCAAACAAGTACCACAACTTGTTCTTAAAGCTCGTCTACATCAAGGGCGAGCTTGACAACAAACCCTCTCTCCTCGGCAGAGGAGTGAGGAATTGTACTGGCCCTCGACGGTGATGAGAAAAAATTCTGAGCTCCACAAGTTCTTCCTCGGTAAGTACATTGAGGTTGCCTTCCTCCGAAGGGGCCTCAGCTCGCTTCCCCCGGTGCTGCCCGACGAAGGTATGGCTCTTTGATTTCTTTCCTACTCAATGGGCTCGCTTATGACTGATAATGATTTCTAACTCCAAGTCACTTTTTGCAGGGGAGCGGTTGATTCCCTATCACCCGCCCTTAGCGGACTCAAGACTCTACCTATACCCACTCGCAACGGGCAGCCGCAGCAGCCTTTCGAAGCGAGTTGTGGTCGGGAAAACCTTCCACCAATAAGAAGCGACCCAACCTCAAGGGATCTAGCTCGCTTTGCCACCTCATGCCATTAAAGAAGATGAATAAGGCGGTGGCGGTCTCTCAGGGGAAACAACAACAACATAAAATTTACCTGAGTTCCCCTGAGACCATACCAGAGAAGTTGTCAGAGAAGGACTAGGGAGGAGGCGACCCACCTACCTCCAACACTACTGAGGAGCTCGTGGCCGGCAAGCTGGACCTGTTGAAGGGTCATCGCAACTTTGGCCTCGCGGGAAGGCCAAGGACCGGCTCGGCAAGCCGATGGTTTGATGGGATGAGCAAGGCCACAGGGTCTCCATCTCCTCCCTCATCCCCTCATGGTCAAAGACCAACCCTCCCATTGGGCACACCTATTCCCTAGGGTTCAAGCTCTATGTCCGCGAGGACGCCATGAACATTGATGCTATGAACCTCCATTGGCTCGCACATGAGAGCTCACGGGCTCAAATGCGTGCACTGGAGCTCGCGCATATGTTGACTCGCCGCTGCTACCAGCTCAGCCACAACCTTGCGAAGGTGGAGCAGGAGCAGAACATTGCGAAGGATGACATCGCCGCCATAGCAAAGCGATTGGAGGTCTCCGAGAGCCTCCTCGCCGAAGAGGACAGCGGGGTGGTAAGTATCGGCTGACCCCTTCTCTTTCTGACTTAGGTTTCCCATAGTTGATTATATTTTCCTTCCTAGCAAGATGCCGAGACCGCGGATCATATGCATGCTCAAGTCACCGAGATAGAGGAGAGGAACAAGAGGTTGGAGGAGCAGAACAAATGCCTCTAGGTCAAGGTCACTCACCAAATGGACATCGTCCTACTCCCCTCTGGCTACGAGCTTCGCGGTCCAATCCAGAGACCAAAGAACTTTACGGAGTCCGAGGTCGCCAAGAGGCTTTGCCTTAACTCCATCAGTACCGCCGACTTCACCCTACAAGTCATGCGAGATATGTAGGTGCTTACAGAAGGCTGTGAGGAGATGACTGTGAGAGACTTGGTGCCAGAGTTATTCTTCCCTCCCGCTTCCCCCCGGGCGAGAAGGAAGACAGCTTCGAGTCGCCCTTCAAGGACGTTGCCGGCTACAGGGACGACAACACTTGAGGTGAGGGCGAGAGTTAGCTAATATTGTTTTTCTCTTTATAATGATCTCTTCCCCCCCCCCACACACATAATATTGTAATCTCACCACCGAGGATAGCCCCCGTTTGTAATGATATTCATGTAATGAAGAATCACTTTTCCAGACCTTTTTCTTTTCTGTGGTCTTTTTCTATGTTGCACTTGTACACGAGACACCCCCTTTACTATGCGATCTCGCTAGGATAGCATTCGCTGTTAGGATGTATTTGTGTTAGGATACGTACTCGCTCAAACACCCGAAGATGTTGCTACCCCTAGATCATCAGGAGATAGGCCACTCACCGCATTGGCCCCATGAACATCCAGCTCGCCTGCGAGATCTCACCTTTCTGGAGATTTGTCCCAAGCAACAAAATTTCTTCGAAATTTTCCAAGTAAAATTTCCTTGGGATGGAGCGTAGTTGTCGAGCATAGCCTTGGCCTACTCTTCTGCCGAGATCTCAACTAGCCATCTTTGACTCTACCATGCTCTGATAATGCCACACAGAGGTAGTTGGAGAGATCCCATCTCGCCACCTCTAGCTCGCCCAAAGATTGATGGAGGTCATGTTTTCCCAGCCTCTGTCCCCAGTAACTTCAACTTACTGGTGGTGACTTGGAAAAAGTAGCCTGGGACTGGGCTATGGAGCAAAGACGATGTCTATCGAGGGCCCCGACTCTGCCAGCTAGGTAGAAGCTTGACAGCGGGGGCATCTTGAGACTAAAATCCATGGTCATAATTACATCCATCGAGGATCCCAGCCCTGCGAGCTAGATGGAATCCTGACTGCGGGAACATCTCGTGACCTAACCCCAGAGCAAGAAAGACATCCACCGATGACCCCTTACCTTCCATCTAGATAAGAGCCTGACAGCTGTAGAAAGCTTGGTACTTTTCCTTTGATAACCACTGGGCACTACCACCGGTCCAATAAGCTAGGTGGGAGCCTGACGGCAGGTGTTGAGCATGAACCAGACTTAGCTACAGGGTCATAATGATATCCATCGAGGATCCCACACCTGCCAGCTAGATGGAATCCTGACAGCATGATCATCTCATGACCTAACCCCAGAGCAAGAAAGCTGTCCACCGAGGACGCCTGCCCAGCCAGCTAGATAAGAGCCTAAAAACAGGTGAAAGCTCGGGACTTTTCCTTTGACAATCACCAGGCGCTAACACCGGCACAATCATCTAGGTGGGAGCTTGACGGCGGGTGTTGAGCATCAACTGGACTTAGCTCCAGGGTCATAACGACGTCCATCGAGGATTCTAGTCCTGCCAGCTAGATTGAAGCCAGACAGCAGGTGCATCTCGTTAACTAATCCTAGAGCAAGAAAGATGTCCATCTAAGACCCCTACCCCGCTAGCTAGATGAGAGCCTGATAGTAGGAGAAAGCTTGGAACTTTAGGAAACTTCGGCCTGTCATCCATATCATTGCCAAAAATAGATGAAAGATTAAAGGATTTCATTACTCAATAAAGGAAAATACGTACATGCTTCATGGATAGAAATGCTTCAAGTCCTCACCGCTCCAGGTGTGACTTAGGGTCTCGCCCTCCACATTCCAGAGGCGATATCCTCCTGATCTCAATGCTTCTTGTATAATATATGTACCTTCCAAGTTGGGGTTGAGTATCCCCAAGACAGCTGATCTTCTGACTACATCCACCTTTTTCAAGAACAAGTCACCCTCGGTGAACTGCTTGATTCGAACGTGCTTGTCAAAATACTTAGCCATTATTCACTTGATCTCTTCCTGTTAGATAGATTACAGGTCACACAACTCCTCTACCATGTCAAGGGAGAGCCGAAGCTCGTCCTCATTCTCAGTCCGTCATTCTTCTCCACCTTCCTCAGCGGCCACCACCCGCGGTGTTCGAACCTCGAACTCTATATGAAGTACTACTTTGCAACCATGGGAGTGCTTGAAAGGGGTCTCCCCTATGGCTATGTTTGGGGTGGTCCTCAAGGCCCAGAGGACTGAAGGAAGCTGTTCTACCCAACTCCCCTTCAAGTTCTCTACTTTCTTTTTAAGAGGTTTACAATTATCTTATTTTCCGCCTCCACCTGCCCGTTGCTCCTGGGATGGTGGACCGAGGAAAACCTGAGATCAATCCTAAGTTGTTCACAAAAGCCGATGAATTCTGTACTGGCAAACTGAGGCCCATTGTCCGTGACGATGGCCTGCGGCAACCGGTACTGAAAGATGATCTCCCCCATATAAAGTTCCTGATCACTTGGGAGGTCACCTTGGTCAGTTCCTTTACCTCCAACCACATTAAAAAATAATCGATCATTACTAACAAGAACTTCCTCTAACTGCTAGCCTAGGGGAAAGGTCCCACAATATCCATCCCCTAGCTGACAAAGGGCCAGGGTGTCGTTATACTCATGAGTCACTGAGTTGGTTGAAGTTGGAGAGGGGCGAACAACTAACATTTGTGGAACTTCTTTGCGAACTCAGCGTCATCATGGCCCAGGGACGTCCCGAAATATCCTTGTCTGACTATCCTCCCCTCCAGAGTCCGGCACCTAGAGTGACTCCAACACTCCCCGAAGTGAGCCTCTTCCAAAATCCTCGAGACCTCTCTCACGGCCACATAACATGCCAACATCCCCGAGATGGTCTTCCTATACAGCTGCCCATCGCACATGAGGTAGTATGCCGACTTGTACTTGAATCACTTTTTGTCCTTCCCCTCTGGATACTCTCCCATGGATAAGAAGGTTGTAAAAGGATCCATCCATGAGGGGTGCTGGTCTACCTCCATCAGCTCCCCTTCTTCGATGGATGGGTGGAACAAGTCGGTGATGGTGCCACCCAAGCGGGACCTGTTCTTGGCTAGTTGATCCACCTGCTCATTTTCTTCCCTTGGAATGTGCTGGATTGAGAATGTCTGGAACATTGTGATGACCCCCTTCACCTTTTCCAAGTACAACTAGAGAGTTGGCTCCTGTTCCTCGAACTCCTAGTTGATCTAGGAGGCTAGCACAATATAGTCGGTGAGGACCTCCACATCATGCACTCCAAGCTCCCTGGCCAGGCACAATCCTGCTATCACTACCTCATACATAGCTTGATTGTTGGTGATGGCAAAATACACAACCACCATTTGCTGGTCCTTGCTACATGGGGTCTTTCTAAGAGTACCCCCACCCCCAAGGAATACCTTCCTGAAGCGCTGTCGACCATCATCTTCCAAGGGACCGGACGAGTGAGTTTCGCCTCAATCACCTCGACCACGTATTCAGCAAGGAAGTCGTCCATCGCCTGAGCCTTAATCGAGAGTTTGGGAATTAAGGATATGTCGAAATCACTCAACTCCACCGACAACTTCGCCAACCTCCCTGAGTGCTCCACCCCCTTAAAGATGTTGTTGAGGGGGTGGTAAGTCACCACCCGGATGGAGTGCGACTGGAAATAGGGTTGGAGTCTCCTGACAGAGATGACCAGAGACAAAGCAAGCTTATCCTAGATCGAAAATCAGAGTTACGCCTTCCTCAAGACCCGAATCACATAGTAGATCAACAACTTCTTCTTCCCTTCTTCCCATACTAAGACAGAGCTCAAGGCCTCGGCTCTCACCCCAAGATATAGGGATAGGTTCTCCCCCTCCTTGGTACCTTGGAGGACCGGGGCCTAGGTCAACTACCTCTTCATAGTTTGGAATGCCTCTTCCCCTCATTGCTTTGAAGAAGAGGGAGCACTTCTATCCTACCTGAGAGAGGAACTTGCTCAGCCCGGCCAACTTTCATATCAGCCTCTAGACATCCTTGATATTTCGAGGCATTCCCAACTCAAAGATCGCCCTCACCTTACCTATTCAAGGTTGGGTTCTACAACTGCATGAATAAGGAAATGTCCTACGAACTTACCCCTGCTTGCCCCGAAGACACACTTCAAAGGGTTTAACCTCATCTTATATCTCTGCAAGGTACCGAAGGTCTCCTCCATAACCCAGAGATGGGATTCCACCTCTTAACTTTTGATCATAAGGTCATCTACATACACCTCCAGGTTTTTCCCCTTTTGCTCTCAGAACACCTGGTCCATTATTTTTTGGTACGTCGACCCCGCATTCTTCAGCCCAAAGGGAATCATCTTATAGCAGTAGTACCCATCCCTAGTGATGAAGGAGGCAGCTTTTATATCGGGTGGGTACATCCTGATTTGATGATAACCTGAAAAATCATCTAAGAAACTCATCATAAAAAATCGACGGTTGAGTCAACCAGCGCTTCGATACGAGGCAAGGGGTAACAATCCTTAGGACATGATTTATTTAACAAGGAAAAATCAATACACATCCTCAACCGGCCGTCTCCTTTTTTAACCATTGCAACATTCGAGACCCAACCAGGTTATTGGATTTCAGATACAAACCCGGTCTTAAGGAGCTTGGCCACCTCCTCCCTGATGGGCTCGGACAACTTGTCTGCGGTGGACCTCTTCTTTTGTTGGATAGGGCGGGCTTTTGGATCCAGGTTGAGGCGGTGGCAAGCAACATCCGCATCGATCCCGGAATTTTTGTCATGCTCCACGCGAAGATGTCCATGTTCTTCTCGATGCATTCCAACATCCTCCCCTGGTCCTCTGGGCTCAACCACTCGCTGACCCGCACCTTCTCCACCCTGCCTTCCTAGGTGAGAACCTATATCTCCACCACCTCCTCGACAACCTCCAACCGGGAATGCTCTCCCTATTATCCAACAGCTCCATCACCTGGGACCTGGATCTCCTCCTCAACTTCCTCCATTACCATCGCCTCGGCTGGCTCCTCCAGAACTCCTTCTGCCGCCTCCACCTGGGTGCAGACCTCTTCCTCCACTTCCATCTCCTCCACCCCTCCTCACCCTCCTTCCTGGATATCTCCTCCATCCTCCTCTCCATCTCCTCGACTCCTCCATGCCAATATATAGAGTTCACAGCAATGACATAGCACTCCCTCGCCACCTTGGGGTCTCCCCGGACCCTGACCTGGATGCTCTCAGCGATGAACTTCAAGCACTGGTGGAAAGATGCAGGTACACAACGGAAGGCAGAGATGGGGGGTTGTCCAAAGATAGCATTGTAACTGTTGGGTGCGTCCACAATGACAAACATGCAGTTTCTGGAATGCCCCCAAGATAACATGGAGTCCTACTCCTCCCTCCACCTCCTTCCTCTCTCCGGAGAACCCGAAGAGAGGTCCATCCGAGGCCAGCACCCTTCCAGACTCCATCTTCATCGCGTCAAATTCCTTCTTGAAAAAGGCATTGACCGAACTCCCATTATCGATGAGGATCCGGGATACAGTAAAATTCTCGACCGCGGTCTAGATGACCAGCACGTTGTAAAAAGGATTCTCAAGATCCGCCATGTACTTCCTGGAGAACGTGATCATCTCCTACGGGGGTGGGGCTAGAGTTGTGGATGCAATGCTCTGGCAGTACAAAGTAAATCCCCCCCCCCCCCCCCGTGGATCACTCTAATCCCTCCTCGGTCTCTGACATTAGCCCGGTCCTTGCACTGATCCTCCTCTCCCGTAAGCAGGACTTCCTCGATCCGCACCTCCTAGAGGGGTTAATGCTGCTCCCAGTTTCCCTTCATCTCGAGGAACTATTTGAACGTGGCCGTTGCATAGCCCTCCTCCTAGTGGAAGTCGCAATAGGGCAATTTAACCCTGACTTCCCGCCTCCTCCTCTACTGACTTCTCCTCCTCTAGGATATTTCCATAGCCTGATATTGATCGGGGAGAGTGGGCCTTTGGACTTGCCTCAAGCTTGGAGGGTGTAAATGGCCCTAGTCCCCCTAGCGGTTGTCTCCTCCATGGAAACCTCTCCACTGGCCTTAGTCATACACCTCCTAGTACCTCCAGCCGAGTCGATTATTTTGCTCTTGGTGCCCCCATCTCGTCTGTTTTTGTTGCTTCTATTATTCCCTCTACTGGGTACATCTCTCCTCACCTCCTTTTCTCTGCCAACTCTTGACACCTTCTCCTCCTTCATGGCCCACCTGGCCAGCTACCTTGCAAACTTAGGGTTCAATGCCTACCCGTCGACCTCCCATACTGCCCTCTCAATAAGTTCCTCGAAGGAGAGAGGGGGCACCCTCTTCAGTTCAATCCTAAAGAAGCCCTGCTGTATCCCCAAGGTGAAGAACATCAACATGGTGTGCCCTGGAATCTCATGGACCTGCGTGACCCCCTCTTGTAACCAGTCCACATAGTTCCCCAAGGTCTTGTTCACCCCCTGCTTGATGTGTAATAGGGAATCAGACTCCCTCTTCCTCTTCTTAGAGGTGGTGAACCTCAGCATTAACCCCCGACGTAGGTTCTCGATGCAGTAGATAGAGTTGGCCGGTAGCTGGTAGAACCAATGTAACGACCCCATCCGTTAGATGACGTATAGTAGAAGGTCCGGCCGGGGCCCCACACTATATGCCACAAACAGACGGTGAGGTCACAGGATAATACCAAACCAAATACGAATCCTAACTCAGAGCATTCTAGCGGAAGCTTTAAGTAGTACTTTGAACTCTCAACCGGAATGTCCAATATATATAAAACACCTTTATATATAAATACCACGGAATGTACACAACCACAAGAGTTTGGCCTTAAGGCCTTACAGTTCCTCTGAACATACATCATGTTTTACAAACCTCGGCGCGCAGGCCGGCCATACATGAGTAAAAAGAGAAAACAAAACAAAGCCATTCGCTTAGCCTTCCAGGCCAGCCGCAGCAGCAGCAGCACCAGCAGTAGGGCTCTCCCGCCCATCACTTACCACTTGGCTCTCCAGCACCTGCACGGGAACAATCCACCCAACCGGTGGCAAACAATGCAACGGTCAGCATTCAGCTGACCCAATTATAACAATCCTACCCCTTTCTCGGGGCATGAGCATTCTTTCCCTGCAAGCATGGCATCATCCAATAGCAACTATGTGCGCGCAGGCACATTCAAGCCATCACAACCATCGGCCACCCGCCCCGACAGTCCGTGCACTCAGGGCACATTTTCGGTGTACCGGAATACCAGGGTCAACACCACCGTCTACACGGTATTTGAGCATTTCTAGTCTTTCTTCGGCGCGCGGTCCTAAGACTCTCATTAGGCGCTCCAACAAAACCTATACCAGGCTTCCAAGTCGGACGGACCTAACGCAGGTACGGATCAGCCCACCCCACGTTGCTCAAGTCGCCGAGCCACCTCGAATACGGAAGTATTCATGGCATTTTATAGGCGCGGGTCGGTTTCACACTTTCCTGTTCGGCAATCTGCCTTTTCAACGAGTTGCAGCCCAACGGCTCAACTACTCACAAAGTGGCAACGCACGGCCACAAGAGTTGTCGCCAACCCTCTTCATTTCCTGGACATCGTCCAGTACTTCCTGCCGCACCAAGCAACAGGTAGGAACAAGGCATCACAAGCCATATGCATCACAAGCCATTATCACGGAGCCTTCTCCGATATGCAAACAAGCATCACCAATCCAGATTACATCCAGATGGGTTTCACACAGCATGCCTAGAGCCGTACTCCAATTCCGGCCTCTACAAGGGGGACTTCACATATCTACCCCAAGGGACACCACAACCCACCGCACACTCGCGGGGAAGGGCTTTCCCTATGCAATGCAGAAAAGAAGGACTTCAAATGTCCAAGGAGGGAGATCGTTACCCTTGTCGATCTCTTCGGTGCCATCGAAAACTAGCCGTGAAAAGAACCGCAGCCTTGCAGCCTTGCCGTCACAACGCCGCTTCGGATCACGAATCGAACCACGGGAGCTCCGCCGGTGGCTTGCTCTCCTCCTCCTTCTTCCTCTCTTCCTCTCTCTTTCTCTCTTCCTTAAGGATAAAGAAGAATGACTTCTTCATTCTCTCTCATCGACTTAATCCAGCCCAAGAATACACCTGAGCCTTTGGATCAAAAGAGAGGAAACTGAACGGCCAAGATCTTCCCAAAAATCACTTTTTGGCCGACACGGCCTGTGACACGCCCGTGTCACAGGCCGTGTACCCTTAAGCGGTGCACACAGCTTGAACCGACTGAACAACACGGGCCAACGACACGCCTGTGTCGGACCAGACACGCCCGTGTCAAACCTGAGACACGCCCGTGTCTCCTGCTCCATCGAGCTGCAACCAGTACACGGGTCGGAACACGGCAGCTGACACGCCCGTGTCCAGCCTCACACGCCCGTGTTCCCGGCCGTGTTCAAGGCCGTGTCCGGCTCTGACCTGAATAGGCCAATTTCGCAAAATAAATAGAACACGCCCTGGGACACGCCCGTGTCCCAGGCCGTGTACACCCGACACGCCCTGGGACACGCCCGTGTCCCAGGCCGTGTAACCTGACCTGCTACTCAAACTTCAAGTTGAGTCTATTGGGGTCTTTTGGGTGTGTTACAACCCTCCCCCCTTATCAAAATTTCGTCCCGAAATTTGCATGGTAAGGAAATAAAACTCAGCAGCTATAACTCTGTTATAACAAAAAGTACACGGTCTACAGTTTATACAAATAACTCGGGAAACTCAACTCGCATGGTCTGCTCTCGTCTCCCCATGTTAGCTCTTCACGGCCACAATTGTCCCATCGGACCTTGACCATCCGATCACTTTGTTCCGCAACTGTTTCTCAGCTCGATCCTCGATCCGAATGGGTCTATAACCCTCGTCGTTAGCCCATACTCGACCGGTACCCAATCAGCCTCCACGACTTGAGCTGGATCCTTTACCGCCTTACGAAGGACTGAGATGTGAAACACATCATGTAATCCCCCAAGTCCGCTGAAAGTGCTAGTCGATAAGCAGCCTCCACACACGCTCCACCACCTCAAACGGACCAAGATACCTCAGACTTAGCTTTTTCAAACGCCGAATCCTGGACACACCTTTGAAGGGTTGATCTTCAAATATACTCATTCACCCACCGCGAACTCCCCACGTTCCGGTGCTTGGCATTGTAGTACTTTGCTTGACGATCTTGGGCTATCAATAGCCTTTCCCGAATAGAGCGTATGAGCGAAGTAGCTTCTTCGACTTCCTTTTTTCCCATTCAGCTTCGATTCGCCTGCTTCTGCCCAAGCTAACGGTGTACGGCATTTCCGACCATACAACGCCTCGAATGGTGTCATACCAATACTCGCTTGGTAGCTATTATTATAGGCAAATTCGACGAGAAATATATACTCTTCCCATCTCTTACCAAGTCTAGGGCGCACATGCGGAGCATATTCTCCATCGTCCTGTTCCACGTTGGTTCGTTCAGTCTGGCCATCCGTTTGGGGATGAAAGGCCGTACTAAACGCCAATTTTGTACCCAACATTTGATGAACGAGCCGCCAATCATTCGATGTGAACCGCCCATCACGGTCACTAACGATGCTCCGAGGAACACCGTGCAGTCGAACAACTGCTGCTCCACATACAGCTTGGCCAAGGTTTCCACTGAATCGTCGCTTCTGTTTGGAAGGAAGTGCGCCACTTTCGTCAACCGGTCCACAATCACCCAGATGGAATCATGACCGCGTTGAGATCTCGGCAACCCGTGCACTACGAAATCCCATGCGAAATATCATCGAAACTTTTCCCACTCCGGAAAGGTAACGACTTCAGGAAATCCGCATGCTCTTTCTTCTGGCATTCTGCTTTCAACTCACCAAACACCAAAAGCACAGGTTCTTGAATTTTAGCCACATCACGAGCCACATCTTTCTTTCCGGCCACCAGAACAGCTTTTTTCATATCCTCTGTACATCTTTGTGCTCCCTGGGGGTGACTGAGTACTTTGGCAAAGTGAGCTTCGTACATCAACTCTTTCCCTCAGTTTACCCACATTTTGGACGCACCTCGAACCAATTCTCTCGTAACAACCAGTTATCCCAAGAAATTGATCATTCCTCCCATCGGCCGGCCCATCTTTAGCAAGGCTGAGACTTTCATCAAGCTCCGTTGCTCGCCGAAACTCTGTCCGTAAGGTCATACTGCACCTCTGTCCATCAAGCACGCATCGGTTACGCACCCTTTCAACACACGATATCTCCCATTGCTTCAAATTTCTTGGATCAAACGCTGATCATGCTTCTGCAACCAGCTTGCCCGTACCGCGTCTGTCGACTCAAAGCATCATCGACCAATTTCCCTTCCCGGGGGTATAGTGAATCTCGAAGGTGTAGTCCCCAAGGAACTCCATCCATCTTCGTTGTCGCATATTCAGATCCTTCTGATCCAACAAATACTTTAGGCTCTTGTGATCCGTATAGATATCCACTTTGACGCCATATAGATAGTGCCGCCACAACTTGAGCGCAAAGATTACCGCCGCCAACTCCAAATCATGGACGGGATAATTCCGCTCATGCACTTTCAACTGACGCGAGCCATAAGCAATCACTTTCCCAAACTGCAGAAGAACGCAGCCCAAGCCGCTCCCAGATGCATCACTATAGATCTCATACCCATCGGTACCACATGGCGACGTCAACACAGGCGCCGTGGTCAAACGACTCTTCAAGTCTTCAAAAGCTCGAGCGCACTCCGGCGTCCAGATGAACTTTTGATCTTTTCTCGTCAGCGTGGTGAGAGGTAAAGCAATCCGTGAGAAGTTTTCCACAAACCGTCTATAGTAGCCCGCAAGTCCAAGGAAGCTCCTGACCTCGGCCACTGAAGACAACACTGGCCAATCTCGAATGGCACTTATCTTCAACGGATCCACCGCGATACCCTCTCCGCTTACCACATGGCCTAAAAAGGCTACTGAAGAGAGCCAGAACTCACACTTTGAGAACTTGGCAAAAAGCTTATTCCTCCGCAGGGTATGCAAGACCAACCGCAAATGGTTTGCGTGATCCTCTTCCGACTGAGAGTATACTAAGATGTCATCGATAAACACAATAACAAACAAATCCAAGTACTCTCGGAACGTTCGATGCATTAGGTCCATAAATACCGAAGGCGCATTACATAGGCCAAACGGCATTACCGTGAACTCATAATGACCATAGCGTGTTCCAAACGCTGTCTTGGGAATGTCACCTTCCCGAATCCTTAGCTGATAATATCCCGATTTCAAATCCAACTTGGAATAGACCGTTGATCCCGCCAGCTGATCAAAAAGGTCATCAATCCGTGGGATCGGATACTTGTTTTTCTCCGTCAGCTTATTCAACTTGCGGTAGTCAATACACAACCGTAAGCTACCGTCTTTCTTTTTCACAAAGAGAACAGGCGCGCTCCAAGGTGACATACTTGGGCGTATATAACCCTGCTCCAACAATTCTTGCAATTGGACTTTCAACTCAGCCATCTCTTTTGGCGCGACGCGATATGGAGAGCGGGCCACAGGTTTCGCACCTGGCACCAACTCAATAGAGAAGTCAATCTCCCGCTGGGGTGGTAACCCAGGAAGATCTTTAGGAAACACATCGGCAAACTCTGACACAACTGGCACTTCACCGACACTGGCCTTTGGCTCAACAGCCTGAATTAGCGTGAAGAATAACTCCGCGCCCTTCCGCACAGCATTGACGACTTGGAGTGCAGACAACAACGTTCCGCCAACTCCTCGCATACCAGCGAACTTCGTCACAAGCCCGGTATTCTGGCCCAGTGTAATCTCTTTGGAGTTGCAATCAATAAAGGCACGCTGCTCCGAGAGCCAGTCCATACCAAAGATCACATCAAACTCCGATAACGGTAGCACAGCTGCACTCAAACCGAAGTCCCGACTTCCTATTTGCACATCCACATCGCAAGCCCTATCCGCAAGCATCACACAGCCATTCGGCAATAGCACCCTTGTACTATCCACCGTCACATGACTCGGTACCCCAATGCGAGATACGAAATCCTCAGACAGAAAAGAATGCGAAGCACCCGTATCAAACAGGGCTCTCGCTAAGTTATTCCGAATCAGGACAAAGCCTGCAGCACACACACATCATGCACAAGCTAAACAAAACCAAAACCAAAAGCACAGCAAGTAAACTAACTCAACTCGTACCTGTGACGACGTCACTTTGCTTAATCGCTTCCTGTTGGCCAAGTTGATAGATTCGGGGCTGCGCTTGGGAAGCAGAGGAATCCACCACCGCTTTGCCCTTCTCAGCATACGACGCACCCGTCTTCTTTTCCCCTTTGGGCTGCACAACTCGATAGTCACGAGCAATATGCCCCACCCGGCCACAGTTATAGCACGTACGAGCATCCGGCCTTGATGTCGCTCCCGACACAACGGTCGTAGTCACTTGCCCAGATGGCTTGGACCTCTTGCCCCCTTTCTTCTGGTAAAACGACTTGCCTGGGCGAGGTGCTTGAAACTCTGGCTTAGACACCACCAAGCCCTTATTCCCTTGCACTCGCCTCATGTCCTTCTCCAACGCGCACGCAGTATCAACCAACGCCTGAAACCATTGGCTCACAGAACTCGAAAGCAGGAATCGTAACTCATCCCGCAATCCTTCATAGAACCGATTCGTTTTCCTTTGGTCATCCGCGAAGATTGTTCCCGCATATCGTCCCAACCTGGTAAACTCGTGCAAGTAGATATCCACACTATCGTCCCCTTGCTTTAAACCGTTGGAACTCATTTTCCATAGCAATACGTTGCGCCGCTGGGACATGTTTCGCCAGAAATATCCGAGAGAACTCCTCAATCGATACTTGTGTTAATTGCCTGCCCGCCAAGTGGTGTAGCTCAACCTCGTCCCACCACAACCGCGCCTCCCCTTCAAGCATGAAGGTGGCTAAGGTGACCTTGAGAGTTTCCTCCGCCCTGATCGCTGTCATTATCCTCTTGACACGCGATAACCAATCTTCCGCCTGCGTTGGGGATCCCATTCCCGCAAACGTCGGAGGACTGAAGCTCATGAATTGCTTCAACTGTCGGTCAGCTGCTCGTGGATCTACAGCCTCAACCGGCTCGGGTCTTACATCAACACGAACTGGCACTACCGCCGGCTGCGCTTGCCCGGTCGGCTGAATCATGGCAAATAGCGCCTCAGCCACTAAGCGAACAGTTTCCGCAGATGGAGGAGGTGTTGGCACCTCAGCTGGTGCCGCACTCTCATCAGAACGCTGGGGCTCAGACTGCCCAGCACCACTACGTGTCACCTATAGGTGGACAAGACACACATTAGCGAACGTATGCAAGCAAAACAACACAAAAAGGAACGCGCAGATTCCTCAAACAAGATTTTGTACATTCCTTAATGGACATTCCAGAGTTCATTAACGTTACAGCAGGTCGCACAAACACGTGCTCGCCACCCCACAAAAGAATTCGACCACGAATTCGAAAGAGGAAGACCGACGAAAAGCTGATACCAAAATGTAACGACCCCATCCGTTAGATGACGTATAGTAGAAGGTCCGGCCGGGGCCCCACACTATATGCCACAAACAGACGGTGAGGTCACAGGATAATACCAAACCAAATACGAATCCTAACTCAGAGCATTCTAGCGGAAGCTTTAAGTAGTACTTTGAACTCTCAACCGGAATGTCCAATATATATAAAACCACCTTTATATATAAATACCACGGAATGTACACAACCACAAGAGTTTGGCCTTCAGGCCTTACAGTTCCTCTGAACATACATCATGTTTTACAAACCTCGGCGCGCAGGCCGGCCATACATGAGTAAAAAGAGAAAACAAAACAAAGCCATTCGCTTAGCCTTCCAGGCCAGCCGCAGCAGCAGCAGCAGCACAGCAGTAGGGATCTCCCGCCCATCACTTACCACTTGGCTCTCCAGCACCTGCACGGGAACAATCCACCCAACCGGTGGCAAACAATGCAACGGTCAGCATTCAGCTGACCCAATTATAACAATCCTACCCCTTTCTCGGGGCATGAGCATTCTTTCCCTGCAAGCATGGCATCATCCAATAGCAACTATGTGCGCGCAGGCACATTCAAGCCATCACAACCATCGGCCACCCGCCCCGACAGTCCGTGCACTCAGGGCACATTTTCGGTGTACCGGAATACCAGGGTCAACACCACCGTCTACACGGTATTTGAGCATTTCTAGTCTTTTCCGGCGCGCGGGCCTAAGACTCTCATTAGGCGCTCCAACAAAACCTATACCAGGCTTCCAAGTCGGACGGACCTAACGCAGGTACGGATCAGCCACCCCCGTTGCTCAAGTCGCCGAGCCACCTCGAATACGGAAGTATTCATGGCATTTTATAGGCGCGGGTCGGTTTCACCTTTCCTGTTCGGCAATCTGCCTTTTCAACGAGTTGCAGCCCAACGGCTCAACTACTCACAAAGTGGCAACGCACGGCCACAAGAGTTGCCGCCAACCCTCTTCATTTCTTGGACATCGTCCAGTACTTCCTGCCGCACCAAGCAACAGGTAGGAACAAGGCATCACAAGCCATAGGCATCACAAGCCATTATCACGGAGCCTTCTCCGATATGCAAACAAGCATCACCAATCCAGATTACATCCAGATGGGTTTCACACAGCATGCCTAGAGCCGTACTCCAATTCCGGCCTCTAACAAGGGGGACTTCACATATCTACCCCAAGGGACACCACAACCCACCGCACACTCGCGGGGAAGGGCTTTCCCTATGCAATGCAGAAAAGAAGGACTTCACATGTCCAAGGAGGGAGATCGTTACCCTTGTCGATCTCTTCGGTGCCATCGAAAACTAGCCGGTGAGAAAGAACCGCAGCAGCCTTGCCGTCACAACGCCGGCTTCGGATCACGAATCGAACCACGGGAGCTCCGCCGGTGGCTTGCTCTCCTCCTCCTTCTTCCTCTCTTCCTCTCTCTTTCTCTCTTCCTTAAGGATAAGAAGAATGACTTCTTCATTCTCTCTCACGACTTAATCCAGCCCAAGAAATCACCTGAGCTTTGGATCAAAAGAGAGGAAACTGAACGGCCAAGATCTTCCCAAAAATCACTTTTTGGCCGACACGGCCTGTGACACGCCCGTGTCACAGGCCGTGTACCCCTTAAGCGGTGCACACAGCTTGAACCGACTGAACAAAACGGGCCAACGACACGCCCGTGTCGGACCAGACACGCCCGTGTCAAACCTGAGACACGCCCGTGTCTCCTGCTCCATCGAGCTGCAACCAGTACACGGGTCGAAACACGGCAGCTGACACGCCCGTGTCCAGCCACACACGCCCGTGTTCCCGGCCGTGTTCAAGGCCGTGTCCGGCTCTGACCTGAATAGGCCAATTTCTCAAAATAAATAGAACACGCCCTGGGACACGCCCGTGTCCCAGGCCGTGTACACCCGACACGCCCTGGGACACGCCCGTGTCCCAGGCCGTGTAACCTGACCTGCTACTCAAACTTCAAGTTGAGTCTATTGGGGTCTTTTGGGGTGTTACAACCAATCCCTCCCCTTCTCCTTGAGGGTGATAGTGAAGAGTCGACACTTGAAGGCATCTCACATCTGCCTGATCGAAACCACATCCTCAAACCACTAGATGTGTTGTACCGAGTCATCCCTCCCGGTATAGTAGGAAATATCTGGCTCCCAAAACACCTTTGGAACTAGGGCGAATGAAATAAACTCACTAAAGGACTTCAACAACCTACTGGGCGAGCCATGGGATCTCGCTCGCACATCTCGCTGATTTGGCCTCCACTTGCCGAGCCGGGGAACAGCACCCTCCTGGGGAGATCTCACCCACTCACCTCCTCTACTACCTCCTTCCTAGCTCGCCTAGCTGGGGCATCCTCGCCTAGCTGTGGCGTCCTCGCCTAAGGCTAGGTCAGCGACGACTAGAACGACCGGCGTCGAGCACTCGTTGTGCATGCCGAGTGCGAACTTGACGAGGCTGAGCACCTCCTTCCTGAACTCCTCCAACATCCCAACAATGGCAAGAGGGAGAAGGGGTGGCGAGTCGGCCCTGCCCAAACCTTGTCCTCCTCTAGTCATCGAGCTCGTAGAAGATTTTCTGTGCTGACCACACTCCAAACTCACAACACCAAAATGTTTAAACCAAAGAATCGGTCTCTGTGGAGTCCAACCCTTGGGGAAGGTATAATTGCACACTTACTTCTCTCTAACAAGTAAAACAACTAGACTTAGAACAAGGAAAAGACCGAAGGCTCCAACACGGAGGTCCCACCGCACACCCAGAAGATCTTAGAGTGCTTCCCCTCCTTATGCAAGTACCGAGCTAAGGATACCTCAGAAAGCTCAAGAAGACCAGAGCACAAGTAAGCATGCCTTCTAAGGTACTCCCTTGGGTCTATTTATAATTTTAAGAAAAATGGTCTGCCAACAGCCAACCTCTGTCGTTCCACACAGCTATATGTAGTACAAACTTGCCTGCCAATAGTTTAACTCCAATGTTCTGAAAGTATATGGGCATGCCGATGGGAGAAGAACGGTAGGAACACCTCAAACAACACTGGGCAAGTGACCTTTGAAAACCTCCACTCGCACGAGGGTGGTGAGTGCTTGATGGAGCTGGCACTCATCTCCCATTCTGCCCTGGACGAGTATTAGCCTAGTTTGCTCCACTCACGAGCTTCCTGCTGAGTTCCCTGGGCGAGTGCAAGCCTGCCACTCCACTCACATACTATTCCTCCCCAATCTACCTTGGCAGGCTGATGGATGCCGAGATGTCACTCAATGCCAAGGAAAAAGCATTGAGTGTCTCGGCTTCAATCAACACCAAGGAAGAAGCGTTGAGTGATTGATGCCAAGATGTCACTCAACGCCAAGGAAAAAGCATTGAGTTTCTGGGCTACACTCAACGCTAAGGAAGAAGCATTGAGTGAGCTCGCCTCACACGATGCCGGGGCAGAAACATTGAGTGAGTTCTCCTCACTCGACGCCAGGGCAAATGGCATCGAGTGGACTCAACGCCTTGGGATTGGCTTGCTTTGGTCTTGGACAAGACTTGGCTGGTCGAGCTCCCGTCGATTTCCACTCACCGGATGTGGGGTTTTACATGTGAACCGTCGACTCAAATAGGGTTTTCATGATTGAGCAAAAGTAAAATATGTTCCTCTAATGAATTCTCTCCCAACATAGATGCTTCCTATGTACTTTATAATGTACTCCCCCTAAATTATGAAATTTATGCAATATGTTCTCTCACTTTTTTGTAGTATGGAAATAGGGTAGAGGAGAAGGTATGAAATGAGAAACAATGAGATATATTTAGAGAAGAAGATATGATACAATATCCATGTTCATAAATAGCACTCTACCCTTTATTTGACAAAATGTATATATGAGTGAATATTGTAAAGAGTAAGGAAATACCACTCGGTTAATCAAATGTTACCACTTGTTGAGAAAATAGATGATTAGGATACCATTTCTTAGGAAAATAGATAACTATGATTATGCCCATGTAATAAGAATAAGAATATGATAAGCATTCTTAACATAAATATCTTTTGGCAAAATAAAATAGATAAAGAGTTTTAAGTCTAATAAGACAATGTTTTTAATTCAATTTAAATTCAAGAGATACCATTTTATTGAAATTTTGCAAGCATTATTTCAAAATAATAAAGAGATATAAGAACAATAATGTAAGCTATTTTATATTTCAAGTAAAAATAAACATTGTAGCGGCCATGCTTTGCTATCTTGTGTATTTACATAAGATTGTAGGGAATAGTATAGGTATGCATTATGATCCAATTCTCATGAGTATAAGTTTTATGAGAGATAATGATGTGTATAAATAGTTTTTTGAAAAATTATACATGACATATATAATGAATAACACAACATTAAAATACAAAAATAATATTACTTCCACTATTTTTTAATGCAACGTGAGTAAGGAGTACAACTAACAGGGTGCTCTGTACACACAATGCTTATTAAGACTTATCAGTGAGCAGAGTAGTGTTTTGGGAATCATATTTATTCTTTTTATTTATATTATTTTTTTATTTTTGTGATTCGGTATACTAAGAGAAGTGGTGAATATTTGTTTGCTACAAGGTACTTTACATTCCTTTTTCCATGGTGTTCAACCTTATAATGTTCTTTAAGACTTATAAGAAAGGTGAGTAGTTCTTGGTGGTTTTTTCCTTATAAATTTTTATTTGATTTTTATTTTAGTGACAAAGAACTCTGAATTCACTTGTTGCATAAACAATAACATTTTAAAAAAAACAACTTTCTCTAATGAATAAGTGTATGAAAAACAAAGAATTGAAATAATCTATTCAATGTAGTGCAGGTAATCTATTTATGCATTTTAATTATTATATTATAATACTACACAATCAGGCATGTATAATATTAAAAACACATGTAGGTTATCAAAATAAGTGGGTGAATAAAATCATTATGAAACATAAAACACTACTTATACTTAGAGGCATGCTAAGTAATCTTGCACATGTTTTCTACATTCAATTTCATTGCATATAACAAGATAATATTCAAGACATGATATAAACAAAATAATGTCTTAAGAAACTTGAAAATTAAATTAGACTTTTTATTTAATTTATAATTGATTTAATTTAATCATTTTTGGCAATGACAATAAATAACAAGTAGTTTTTAATATAAATTTTTTTCTATGAAAATACAAAACAATCGGCGCATAAAAATATATTTTTGTTCTTTTCTAAAATGTTTTGTAGTTTTGAATTTGATTTTTGAAATATAAAAGAAAATTTTTGAAAAGATTTTATGAGCAATTTTTTTAAAGAAAAACATTAAACAAATAGTAAGAATATTAAAAGGAAAAAAATAAAAAAAATCAGATTTTATACTATCGCCAGTGGTACTGCTATCGCCTAGTGGTAGTAATAGAAATTTTGTTTTTCTCTTATAAAATATGATTTTTGATCATTTTTCATTCTAATTTTTTATATTCAAGTTTTATAATATATGGGACAACAATTGCCAAAAAGAGTATCGAAGAATAATGAGAAAAAGGTTGATTTTTTTTTTTCCTAAGGTATCAGGAATAGTTTTTCAAAAATACTTATGTTTTTCAAAAATCAAGAATGCCCAAAAAAATATAGTATAAAAACATAAGATACTCATGTTTGAACAATGTAAATGCATGACATGATAATCATAGGGTGTAAAATAATGTTCTTGTAATATATATAAGTCTGCCCTAAATGAAGATATCATAGCAATATTTCTATACCCTAACACCATACTAAGTGACAGATAGGTATGAGGAGTTGCACACATGCCATAGGTAAGGGTGTTAATCCCATATGCATATAAAAGACGACACTCAACCCAGCACTCTTTCCCCTAGTGCCATGTAACGCCCTAAAATTCACCAGGTATAGATATTTGAGAGCTACCACCTGGTTATAGTATTAGCGCCATTAGTAGCATAGCTAATTTAATTGGCATGGCTCTCTATGAGCAACTTCCCGATGGTACTAATATCACGTGGAAGTAGAGACCTTTCGTCATGAGCATTGTAATTGCACGACACATCACCTACCTCTTGGTGGTTGTATTGTACCGTGCGGCGTTAGCGTGATAGTTACGGTACGGCCACGTATCAGTATTTGATTGGTGAGTTTGAATGGTGGGCTTGTGGGAGAAGCCACCGATTGGGATATTGTGCGACGATATCTTATTACCATACGACGGTAGCATTCTATGTAGAGAACCATTTTGAATCATAGCCGTTTGCAAAGATATGACCGTGGGCTGTGGGTTCTACTGGTATAAGTCTGTGGGATGGGAGTTATCCCTCATTCTAAACCTAGGCTTTCTTTTCCTAAGAGTTAGAGAGATGGGAGAGCAAGGCAGAGGAAGGGAATCATGTAACACCCCAAAAACCATAAATCCCAAAATGGGGTCAGGCTGGATGACACGGCCTTGGACACGGGCGTGTCCCGTACACACGGCCTAGAAGACGGGCGTGTCCCAGGGCGTGTCCAGTGCACACAGCCTGGAAAACGGGCGTGTCCCAGGGCTTGTCCTTTACAGTGTGCGTCAAGTCGAGTTCTCGAGATAGCACAGTTGACGATCGTCGAGAGGCGACACGACCTTGGACACGGGCGTGTTCCAGGACATTTCTTGCTCGGGTGAATAACCGGGTAGCGTTGAGTGGCGAGCACGTCCTGTGACACGGGCGTGTCACAGGGGCGTGTTTGGTATATGTCTAAGGATACGGGCGTGTGCCTTAGCCGTGTTTTTCTCGGGTGATTTGGTCCTGTGTTAAAAGGGTGACACGGTCAGTCACACGGTCGTGTCAAGTTGATACGGTCGTGTCTACCCTGTGATACGGGCGTGTTGATGACCGTGTTCTAATCTAGTTTAAGTCAGTTCGTGAACCGCTTGGAGTACACGGCCTGTGACACGGGTGTGTCACAGGCCGTGTCAAGTCAAAAATATGATTTTGGGCGGATCTTGGCCATCCAATTATTTCTATTTGGATCCAATGGCCCAGGTGCTTTCCTGTAGTGATAGGACTGGAGGTTGGAATCTTTTCTCATTCAAACTAAGAGATAAAAAGTGAGAGCTTGGAGGAAGGAAAAGGAGGAGAAGGGAAAGCCATTGGTGGAGCTCCTGAGGTCTGATTCGAGATCTGAGGCTTGTTCTATGGAGGCAAAGCTGCTGCGGTGCTTTCCAACTGGCCAGATTTTCAATGGCTCCCAAGAGATCGTCAAGCGTAACGATCTTCCTTCTTGGACATGTGAAGTCCTCCTTTATGCATGAGTCAAGAATCCTCTCCACTTAAAGGTGGAAAGAGTGGGTGATTCCGGTTGGTTGATAGTTGTTATCCTCTGTTGAGTCTGCATCTAGACCCGGAAGTGTGTAGTACGGGATATTCATGTTGTGTGAAGCTCATCGAGACATACTGATCTAGATTGGTGATGTTGCATTTACGCACCGGAGAAGACTCCACGTATACTCGTGTAGTTAGTGGGGTCGATGGGTTGTGCCTGTGAAGGGGAGTAGCAGGAAGTACTGGAATGTGGAATTCCAGGAAAATGCCTTTGTGCTGTTTATGCTGTGGCTACGGTTTAGCAAGCCCTTGATGGACAATGCATCAAGTCTTATTTGGACAGTGTAGCTATTGTGAAGCCAGTCCTATTTGGACAGTGTGTCTATTGTGAAGCCAGTCCTTGGCGGACGTTATGGCTAGTGTGAGCTGCGAGCTCTTAAAAAGTCTTCATGCCAAACAGGAAAGGTGAAACCGACCTGCACCTTTAGTATAGCCTCGAGTACGCTATACTTGGTGATGGCAAGGCGATTTGAGCAACAAGGGGTGGTTGATCTGTACCTGCATTATGTCCGTCCGATGGGAGGACCTGAGTGACGGTCATTTTGGAGCGCATAATGAGATTCTTAGGCCCGCATGCCATTAAGACAAAATGCTCAATACCGTGTAAACGGTGGTGTTGACCCTGGTTCGCCGGTGCACCAAGAATGTGCCCTGAGTGCATGGATTGTCGGGTCGTATGGCTGGCGGTTGTGTTGTCTTGAATGTGCGTGAGAGCACAATATATGCTATATTGATGATATATGGCTTTGCAGGGAAGGAATGCCACTGCCCCGGGAAAGGGGTAGGATTGTTATAAATTGGTCAACTGAATGCTGACCATTGCCTTATTTGTCACCTTCTGGGAGGATTGTTCCTGTGCAAGTGCTGGAGAGCTGAGCGGAAAGTTAAGGGCAATGCCCCTGCTGCTGCTATTGCCGCTCTTGCCGCTGCTGTTGCTGCAAGCCCTTGAAGGCTAGCTAATTATGTTTTATTTTATTCATGTATGGCCCGCCTGCACGCCGATGTGTGTAATCCATATTATACAAAGAGGAACTGTAAGGAGTTATGGCCAAACTGTGGTATTTGCTATCCCCTCATTTGAGTGGTTGTATATATAACTTTGGTTTATATATATAGTGGATATTCCTGGTATGAGTTCAGCCTACTTTTTAATATTCCACTAGCATGCTCTGAGTTAGGATGCGTTGGTGGTATTAACCTGTGACATCGCCATCTATTTGTGGCATATAGTGTGGGGTCCCGGCCGGACCTTCTATTATATGTTGTTTAACGGGTGGAGTTGTTACATTTTGGTATCAGCTTGTCTCGGTCTTCCTCTTTCGAATTCATGGTCGAATTCTTTTGTGCGGTGGCGAACACGTGTTTGTGCGAACTGCTGTAGCACTAATGAACTCTGGAATGTCCACTAAGGAATGCAAATACACTTTTTTGAGGAATCTGCGCGTTCCAACATTGTTGTTATTGTTTGCGTATTGTCGCTAATATGTGTCTTGTACACCCATAGGTGACTCGTAGTGGTGCTGGGCAGTCTGAGCCCCAGCGCTCTGATGAGAGTGCGACAAGTTAAGGTGCCAACACCTCCCCCATCTGCGGAAATTGTTCGATTAGTTGCTGATTCTTTATTTGCAATGATTCAGCTGACCGGGCAGGCGCCGCCGGTAGTGGTGCCAGATCGTGTTGGTGTCAGACCCAAACCGGTTGATGTGTGGATCCGCGAGCAGCTTAACGATAATTGAAGCTATTCATGAGCTTTAATCCGCCAACGTTCACGGGACTGGATCCCTAGCGCAGGTAGAGGACTGGTTATCGTGAGTCAAGCGTATCTTGACGACGATCAAGATATAGAAAACTCAAAAGGTCACTTTGGCCACCTTCTTGTTGGAAGGAGAGGCGAGGTTATGGTGGGACGAGGTTGTGTTACACCATTTGGCGGGCAGGCAATTGACTCAAGTATCGATTGAGGAGTTCTCTCGCATGTTTTTGGAAAAACATCTACCAGCGGCACAACAAATTGCTATGGAGAACGAGTTCCAGCGGCTAACGCAAGGAGAAAATAGCATTGATGCATACTTGCATGAATTTACAAGATTGGGATGGTATGTAGGATCAATCTTCGCCGATGAACAAATAAAAATGAATTGGTTCTATGAAGAATTGCGGGATGAGTTGAGGTTCCTGCTTTCTAGTTCAGTGAACCAAGGGTTTCAGGCTGTGGGTGATACAACGTGTGTGTTGGAGAAGGACATGAAGCGGGTGCAAGGCAGGAAGGACTGTGCTTTGGCAAAGCCCGAGTTCACAGCACCCCGCTCTGGCAAATCGTATTACCAGAAAAAGTGGGGCAAGATGTCCAAGCCTTCTGGGCAAGCTTCTGTGACGGTTGCATCAGGAGCAACGTCGAGGCCGAACTCTCGTACCTGCTTTACCTGTGGAAAAGTGGGGCATATAGCCCGTGATTGTCGGGTTGCTCAACCCAAAGGAGAAAAGAAGATGGGTGCGTCTTATGCTGAGAAGGGCAAAGCAGTGGTTGATTCCTCTACATACCAGGCGCAGCCCAAAGTGTACAATCTTTGCCAACAGGAGGCTATCAAGCAAAGTTATGTCGCCACAGGTACGAGTTAAGATAATGCTTGTTTTAATGATTGCATATTTTGTATGTAGCTTGTGCATGATGTGTGTGTTGCAGGCTTTGTCCTGATTTGGAACAATCCGACAAGAGCCCTGTTTGATACGGGTGCTTCGCATTCTTTTCAGTCTGAGGAATTCGTAGCTTGAATTGGAGTATCGAGTCACGTGACGACCATTGGAGTTGTTATGTGGAAGTGCATATAGGAAATCGGGATTTCGGATTGAGGGCATCTTTGCTACCGCTATTGGAGTTTGATGTGATCTTTGGCATGGACTGGCTCTCGGAGCAGCGTGCCTTTATTGATTGCAACTCAAAGGAGATCACACTGGGCCAGAATACCGAGCTTGAGATGAAGTTCGCTGGTATGCGAGGAGTAGGCGGGACTTTGTTGTCTGCGCTCCAAGTCATCAGTGTTGTTCGGAAGGGCGCGGAGTTATTCTTCACGCTTATTCAGGTTGTTGAGTCAAAGGCCAGTGTAAGTGAAGTTTCGATTGTGTCTGAGTTTGCTGATGTGTTTCCTAAGGATCTTCCTGGGTTACCGCCCCAGCGGGAGATTGACTTCTCTATTGAGTTCGTGCCAGGTGCGAAACCTGTGCCCCGCTCACCATATCGCGCCGCGCCAAAAGAAATGGCTGAACTTAAAGTCCAATTGCAAGAATTGTTACAGCAGGGATACATATGCCCAAGTATGTCACCATGGAGCGTGCCTGTTCTATTTGTGAAAAAGAAAGACGGTAGTTTGCGGTTATGTATTGACTACCACGAATTGAATAAGCTGACGAAAAAGAACAAATATCTGATTCCACGGATCGATGACCTCTTCGATCAGCTAGCGGGGTCAACCGTCTATTCAAAGTTGGATTTGAAATCGGGCTATTATCAATTGTAAATTCGGGAAGGTGGCATTCCCAAAACATCATTTGGGACACGCTACGTTCATTATGAATTCACGGTAATGTCGTTTGGCTTAAGTAATTTGCCTTCGGTATTCATGGATCTAATGCACTGGACGTTACAAGAAAACTTGGATCTATTCGTAATTGTATTTATTGATGATATTCTTGTGTACTCTCAGTCAGAAGATGATCATGCAATCCATTTACGGTCTATATTGCATACCCTGCGGAGGAATAAACTATATGCCAAGTTCTCAATGTGTGAGTTCTGGCTATCGTTAGTGGCTTTTCTGGGCCATGTGGTAAGTGGAGAGGGCATAGCAGTAGATTTTGCAAAGATAAGTTCCATACGGGATTGGCCCGTGATGTCTTAAGTGGCTGAAGTCAGGAGCTTCCTTGCACTGGCGGGTTACTATAGACGGTTTGTGGAAATCTTCTCACGTATTGATTTACCTATGAACACGTTGACGAGAAAAGATCAGAAGTTCGTTTGGACGCCGGAGTGCACACGAGCTTTTGAAGAGCTGAAGAGTCATTTGACAATAGCGCATGTGTTGACATCACCATGTGGTGCAGACGGCTATGAGATCTACAGTGATGCTTCAAGGAACGGCTTAGGCTGCGTTCTTCTGCAATTTGGTAAAGTGATTGCTTATGGCTCACGCCAGTTAAAGGTGCATGAACGGAACTACCCCGTCAACGACTTGGAGTTAGTGGCGATAATCTTTGCGCTAAAGTTGTGGCGGCACTATCTCTATGGAGTTAAAGTGGATATCTATACAGATAACAAGAGACCTAAAGTATTTGTTTGATCAGAAGGATCTGAATATGCGACAACGGAGGTTGATGGAGTTCCTTGGGGACTACACTTTCGATATTCACTATACTCCCGGGAAGGGAAATGTTGTCGCTGATGCTTTGAGTCGTAGGACGCCAGTACAGGCAAACTGGTTGCAAAGACAAGATGAGTGGATAATCCAGGAGTTGGAAGCGTTAGAGATATCTTGTGTTGACATGGATGCTACGGTCGACGCATGCTTGAACTGGACGGAGGTACAATATGACCTTGCGGAATGAGTTCGGTGAGCAATAGAGCTTGATGAAAGTCTCCAACTCTATGCAAAGGATGGTTCCAGTGACCAATTATCCTGGGATGATGGCCTATTACGAAAAGATGGTCGGTTGTGCATCCTATGTACGGGGAAGATGAGAGAAGAGTTGATGTACTATGATCACTTTACCAAGTACTCAATTCACCCTTGGAGCACAAAAATGTACAGAGACATGAAGAAGTTGTTCTGGTGGCCCGGACTAAAGAAAGACATAGCACGTTATGTGGCGGAATGTCACACTTGTGTTTTGGTGAAAGCAGAATGTATGAAGTCTGGTGGTTTCCTGAAGCCGTTACCGATCCCGGAGTAGAAGTTTGATGATATTTCAATGGCTTTGGTACACGGGTTGCCGAGATCTCAACGCGGTCATGATTCTATCTGGGTGATTTTAGACTGGTTGATAAAAGTGGCTCACTTACTTCTAAACAAGAGGGACGATTCAGTGGAAACCTTGCCTAGATATATGTAGAGCAAATTGTTCGACTGTACGATGTTCTTCGGAGCATTGTAAGTGATCGTGATGGGCGATTCACCTCAACTGATTGGAGGCTAATGATGTAGGGATACCGGGGGATATCCGAAGATCAATGGATTAAGCCTATTATCCTTCACGTTCGACTCATTATGGTTAAATCTTATTTTAGCAACTTCGCCCTACGCAATACCACACAAATAAATCTTTCAATTAACGCTAGCCAACGGGTAGCCAAACCGGTAGGGATCAAATAAGGGCTATGAGGCCAATATTTGATCGAGCTAAATGGACGAATATTGCGTCCGACCGAGCGGCGTTGTACCAAAAGAGATCTACCGATTAAGCTTCGATTCGGATTAGGTAGATCTCTCCCAACGAAAATAAAACGAGGGTTCGCCAAACCCGTAGGATCAAATAACATAACAAGAGAAAAGCAATACAATAGGAAATCAACCACGATGGGTTTCAACGATTCAACGTAACGCTACGGATTATTCCACCACAAGAATATTCAAGAAGGAAATCACAAGGGAAGTAGAAACGTTTCGTTACCCCAATCGGAATAGATGATTCCAATTATTTCTCTACTTGGATCGTCTCTCAACGGATCCGCTGGAGTTGCGCCAGAAGGAAATGATAATCTTGCTCGCCTTCGTCGCTTCACGCCGGTGGAGGCAAACCACAAAGGAGGAAACACCCTTGATCTTGGCCGATGTTTACACCAAGGGATTGGGGCCTTTGAGGGTAGTCGGATATTGGGTTGGGGAAAAGGGGGATGGACGGGTTTGGGGTATGGAGGTTGGCGGCTATAGTGGTGGCCGAGCCTAATGAAGAGGAGGTGATGGAGGTTGGCGGCTATGGTGGTGGCCGAAATTGTGGAGGCAAGAAGAGGGTCGGATTTCCTTGGAGATAAAGGGAGAGGAGGAGGAGGGGAGGGAGCCAAGATAGAGAAGGGGAGGAGGTGTGGCCGGCGGCCAAGAGAGGGAGCAAGAGGAGGAGGGCCGAAAATTTCCTAAGGGGAAAAAAGAAAAGAGGGGGAAATTCAATCTTGAATTTTGGTTTCAATTTTTCATCTTCAATGCCTAAAATGAGAACAAACATGCCTTTATATAGGCTACACCACTCCATCTCCTCCATACAAATGAAAACACTCATGATGGCTAATAACACCCATCATGACATGAAATAACTATAGTCCGTACATGAAATAAAATAGCTATGATGGTTATACGTCTCCATCTACATGAAATTAATACATGAAATAAAAATATTAATCTCGCGATAAAATAGATAATAAACTATATTAGTTCTCCATATTAATTTATTAATAATAATTATTAATAAACTAAAAATGGGCTTGCGCCGCGGGCGGATATTCTGGCGCCGTTCCACATGATCGTCACAGCGCCGCCAGACTTTATTTGGAGGCAGAGAAATGGAATCCGTAAGCGCGCCATCATCGTCTTCACCTTGTTGAGGGCCGTCGTCGCCATCAATCCTCCCCCTCTTAAAATTACTCATCACCGATGAGTACCGGTGCGGGGAGGCATCAACCTTTAGAACCATGAAGCGGCACACGTCACCACCTGGAGAGCAAAGCACATCCACCTGGAGTATCCTGTCATGCAATAAAATGTCCCTAGGGAACCTTGGAAAAGCATTAGGCAATAAAGGAAAACAAGCTTTAACATCATCAACCAACGTACCTCCAGAGGAGACCGGTGAAGAAAACAATCCAAGTAAAAACTCACTACCCATACCCAAAGAGAACAAAGTGGACCCACACGGAGAGATATGAAATTCAAGTGGCGGAGAATCGTATAGCGTTAAATCAAAAACATCAAAAACAAGGGAAAAATCCCAATCAGTGAAAGATTCCAAATGATATGCGTATTCTCCGAACGTTATTAAAATCCATACAGGGTCCAACTTACCAACTCGCCAATTTTCTAAAGTGCCCGAAGGCATCCGTTCAGGGACGAGAAACACCAAAACAAAATCGTCACTCTTAAAGTAAGACACTCTTTTTTGTAAGCTAGCAATAAAATGATATGAGATAATTTGTATAGCTAGCGCATTACGATCGTGCGTACATAAGAAGAAATCATAACTAGCATAATCCGGAGTGAGATTCGGCGACAAACTAGCGGGTAACTCATGAAATGATACCAAAGTGAAAAATTCATTAAAATAGTACCGAGAGAAATGGTTACAGTGTGGTGTGAAACCATGTGCAACGTGACTGACCCCAAATGCAAAACATAAAGGATTTAAGTCCGGGGGAATGGGGGCCTTAAAAGCAAAGATGATTTTTAGAGGCATAAACTTCGCAGCTCTAATGTGATACTTAAAATAATAACGCTTGGCACGAAGATATGCCAAGGTAAGCCGCTCTTCACTAATACAAGTAGACTTATATTTAAATTTTAGAACGTCATGAATAAAAACTAACGGAAAACACTCATCACCAAATATAGACGTGGACGCTTGCAGAAATGAAGGGAAGTGCGAGTGACCTAACTCAAAGTACCCATATTCCATCACGGATGTGTGCATGATAGGGTCAACAAATGGAGGAGGATAAATGAGTGCGATCGGGCTTGGCAGATAAGTGTGTCGAGGCGACATCACATCATAAGGCACTATAGCCAAGGGATCACTAGCAGTCCGACTCGAAATCCCAAAACACGGATTTGACGTCAAGAAAGGAGCATCCGGTTGCAAACCATTATAATCATAGGAAAACTCAAACAGGGGGTTCACCCATACGGAAAACTCATCCGACGTGTCTTCCAATTCATGAGGTAATTCGTGTAATTCCAACTCAGTGATCGGGTCAGAAGAAAGAGTTGGTAGCACGATAGAAGGGAGAGAGTTAAGTTCATATTCCATATCAGGCAACGGGGTTAGCATCAGGGAATGCTTATCCGGTTCCACTCCAATAACGTCTTCTAGAAATAAAACTCTCTCGCTAGGACATTCTTCCAAACATAATTCTTCCCATGAGGTAGGGACATCGTCAAAAATAGGGGATAGACAAATCGACTCCAAGGGAGTATTATAATTAGCTTGAATCCCAAGCGGCGATGATATCGTCAAAGAACTAACTCCCGGATGTATCACACTAAGATTATCCCAGACTGAACAACCATCCCAAGGTGACTCGTCCAATATCGTAGGAACAACTAATAAGCCAGGGTCAACCAATATAACATCGGGTCCAAGCAAGTCATCATCTAACTCAGTAACATGTAAGCTCTCTACATCGGACGACTCTACTGTCTCAGCCAACATATCCACTAACTCAAGATCATCAGCAGACTGTAACTCTTCTATCTCAGACAAAATATCAATCGACTTAGGATCATCAAAAGGTTCCACAATGGTTAGAGGGGATGACTGTGAAATGTCGTCGAAGGGAAGTGGGGGTGGTTCCTCAAATGAGAAATCCTCATCCAAGTCACTTGGGTAACCAATCTCCTCATCGTCACTCAAATTGTCATCAATAATAACCTCGTCCTTAGTGACGGGTACACTTGTAATCACAACCTCAGATTTCAAGAGAGAATCAACGACTAACTTGGGTAAGTTAGGAGGAGACTCACACGCTAGCGTACGATGGTACGGAGAGGCGTATTCATCCTTCAATATGGCCTTCATGCTATCCCAACTTAGACGTGATCTACCATACTTAACTATTAATTGAATCTCTTCCACTATCCAAAATAGTTTAGCTTTTCCTATCAACTTAAGTCTAGCTATTCGCACCATATCCGCGTTGTTCAAATCGTACCACTCAAAGTAATACTCCATATCCTTAACCCAATCTAAGAAAACACGTAGACCTCCTAAACCGTCATAAGTGGGGGTCATACTAATTGTGGGAGGGTAGATGTGGGAACGAGTAGCATGGACATCGTAAGCCATCCTAGCGCGAACCGGAGGTGAAAATTCACCCGGAAAGTGCATGTGCTAGGGAAATAAGATCTGGACCACTTAACTCTATCAAAGACGGAATTGTTCCCGCTTAACCACTAAGGTTTTAAACATTTTAAAATAGGGTTTTTGCTGGAAAAATATAAGGATTATTAAAAAAATTTTCTGGAATTTTTTGTTAAGAAAATAAAAATCTAGGCCGCTATTGGCACACCAAATACTAAATTTTCAAATTAATTAATAAAAACAAATTATTAATGGAAAAATAAATTTTTTTTTTGTTTTATTACTGAAAATTATATGAAGAATTTCCAGAAATTTTTAATTTTTAATTTTGAGAAAAGTTGACATTTTAATGCCGCTATTTGCAGACCAATATGTAGAAAAACTAGTTTTCATGAAACTTAAAAGTTTTGAAATTTGAATTTTGAAATTCGAAATTGAAATTTGAAATTTAAATTTTAAATTTTGAAATTCGAAATTCGAAATTCGAAATTCAAATTTTGAATTTTGAATTTTGAATTTTGAATTTTGAAATTTGAAATTTCGAATTTGGAAATTTGAGATTTGAAATTTGAAATTTGAGATTTTGAATTTTGAAATTTTAAATTTTGAAATTCAAAATTTGAAATTTGAAATTTGAAATTTGAAATTTGAATTTTGGAAATTTGAAATTTGAAATTTCGAAATTTGAAATTTGAATTTTGAATTTTTAAATTTTGAGCGGGGGAGGAGTGCCAATTAGGAAATTGACGAGAACCTCCCTCTGATACCAAATTGATGTAGGGATACCGGGGGATATCCGAAGATCAATGGATTAAGCCTATTATCCTTCACGTTCGACTCGTTATGGTTAAATCTTATTTTAGCAACTTCGCCCTACGCAATACCACACAAATAAATCTTTCAATTAACGCTAGCCAACGGGTAGCCAAACCGGTAGGGATCAAATAAGGGCTATGAGGCCAATATTTGATCGAGCTAAATGGACGAATATTGCGTCCGACCGAGCGGCGTTGTACCAAAAGAGATCTACCGATTAAGCTTCGATTCGGATTAGGTAGATCTCTCCCAACGAAAATAAAACGAGGGTTCGCCAAACCCGTAGGATCAAATAACATAACAAGAGAAAAGCAATACAATAGGAAATCAACCACGATGGGTTTCAACGATTCAACGTAACGCTACGGATTATTCCACCACAAGAATATTCAAGAAGGAAATCACAAGGGAAGTAGAAACGTTTCGTTACCCCAATCGGAATAGATGATTCCAATTATTTCTCTACTTGGATCGTCTCTCAACGGATCCGCTGGAGTTGCGCTGGAAGGAAATGATAATCTTGCTCGCCTTCGTCGCTTCACGCCGGTGGAGGCAAACCACAAAGGAGGAAACACCCTTGATCTTGGCCGATGTTTACACCAAGGGATTGGGGCCTTTGAGGGTAGTCGGATATTGGGTTGGGGAAAAGGGGGATGGACGGGTTTGGGGTATGGAGGTTGGCGGCTATAGTGGTGGCCGAGCCTAATGAAGAGGAGGTGATGGAGGTTGGCGGCTATGGTGGTGGCCGAAATTGTGGAGGCAAGAAGAGGGTCGGATTTCCTTGGAGATAAAGGGAGAGGAGGAGGAGGGAGGGAGCCAAGATAGAGAAGGGGAGGAGGTGTGGCCGGCGGCCAAGAGAGGGAGCAAGAGGAGGAGGGCCAAAAATTTCCTAAGGGAAAAAAGAAAAGAGGGGGAAATTCAATCTTGAATTTTGGTTTCAATTTTTCATCTTCAATGCCTAAAATGAGAACAAACATGCCTTTATATAGGCTACACCACTCCATCTCCTCCATACAAATGAAAACACTCATGATGGCTAATAACACCCATCATGACATGAAATAACTATAGTTCGTACATGAAATAAAATAGCTATGATGGTTATACGTCTCCATCTACATGAAATTAATACATGAAATAAAAATATTAATCTCGCGATAAAATAGATAATAAACTATATTAGTTCTCCATATTAATTTATTAATAATAATTATTAATAAACTAAAAATGGGCTTGCGCCGCGGGCGGATATTCTGGCGCCGTTCCACATGATCGTCACAGCGCCGCCAGACTTTATTTGGAGGCAGAGAAATGGAATCCGTAAGCGCGCCATCATCGTCTTCACCTTGTTGAGGGCCGTCGTCGCCATCAGCTAATTCATAAAATTTTAGGCACAAAATTAGCATTCAGTACGACCTTTCATCCCCAAACGGATGGCCAGACGTAGCGAACCAACAAGACGATGGAAGATATGCTTTGTATGTACGCCCTGGATTTCGATAAGAAATGGGAAGAGTATATTTATCTGGTGGAATTTGCCTATAATAATAACTACCAAGCGAGCATCGGTTTGGCACCGTTTGAAGCCTTAAATAGTCGTAAATGTCATACACCATTAGTTTGGGCAAAAGCAGGCGAATCCAAGCTGAATGGGTGAAAGGAAGTCGAAGAAGCTACCTCGATAATACGCTCTATTCGGGAGAGGCTATTGATAGCCCTGGATCGATAAGCAAAGTACTACAACGCCAAGCATCAGAACGTGGAGTTCACGGTGGGCGATTGGGTCTATTTGAAGATCAAACCCTTCAAGGGCGTATCTAGAATTCGGCGTTTGAAAAAGACAAGTCTGAGATACCTTGGTCCGTTTGAAGTGGTGGAGCGAGTCGGGGAAGCTGTCTATCAGCTAGCGCTTTTAGCAGAGTTGAGTGGATTGCATGATGTATTCCACATCTCAGTACTTCACAAAGCCGTCAAGGATCCAACTCAAGTAGTTGAAAATGATCATGTACCGGTCGAGTATGGGCTAACGACGAAGGTTAGGCCCATTCGAATCGAGGATCGAGCCGAGAAATATTTGCGGAACAAGATGATCGGGATTATCAAAGTCTGGTGGGACAATTGTGGTCGTGAGGAGCTAACATGGGAGCGAGAGAAGACCATGCGAGCTGAGTTTCCCGAACATTTTGTATAAACTGTTGACCGTGTACATTCTATTGTAACAGATCTTTTAGCGTGATAGCATTGTGATGTTTGTTCCCTTGTTGCGTACACATTTCGGGACGAAATTTAGATTTAGGAGGGGAGGATTGTAACACCCCAAAAACCATAAATCAAAAAATGGGGTCAGGCTGGGTGACACGGCCTGGGACACGGGTGTGTCCTAGGGCATGTCTAGTGCACCCGTCCTGGGATACGAGCATGTCCCAGGTCGTGTCCTTTATGGTGTGCGTCGAGTCGAGTTTTCGAGATAGCACGGTCGACGATCGTCGAGAGGTGACACGGCCTGGGACACGGGCATGTTCCAGGGCGTGTCCTGCTCGGGTGAATAACCAGGTAGCGTTGAGTGGCGAGCACGACCTGTGACACGGGCGTGTCACAGGGGCGTGTTTGGTACACGGCTAAGGATACGGGCGTGTGCCCTAGCCGTGTCCTTCTCGGGTGATTTGGTCCTGTGTTGAAAGGATGACACGGCCAGTCACACGACCGTGTCAAGTTGACACGAGCGTGTCTACCCTGTGACATAGGAGTGTTGACACCCGTGTTCAAATCTGGTTTGAGTCGGTTCGTGCACCTCTTGGAGTACACGGCCTGTGACACGGGCGTGTCACAGGCCGTGTCAAGTCAAAAATATGACTTTTGACAAATCTTGGTCATCCAATTATTTCTATTTGGATCCAATGTCCCAGGTGCTTTCCTACAGTGATAAGACTGGAGGTTGACATCTTCTCTCATTCAAACCAAGAAAGAAAAAGGGAGAGCTTGGAGGAAGGAAAAGGAGGAGAAGGTAAAGCCATTGGTGGAGCTCCCGAGGTCCAATTCAAGATCTGAGGCTTGTTCTATTGAGGCAAAACTGTTGCGGTGCTTTCCAACCGGCCAGATTTTCGATGGCTTCCAAGAGATCGTCAAGGGTAACGATCTTCCTTCTTGGACATGTGAAGTCCTTCTTTATGCATGAGTCAGGAATCCTCTCCACAAAAAGGTGGAAAGAGTGGGTGATTCCGGTGGGTTGATAGTTGTTATCCCCTATTGAGCTTGCATCTAGACCCGGAAGTGTGTAGTACGGGATAGGCATGCTGTGTGAAGCCCATCTGGACATGTTGGTCTGGATTGGTGATGTTGCATTTACGCACCGGAGAAGACTCCGTGTATACTCGTGTAGTTAGTGCGGTCGATGGGTTGTGCCTGTGAAGGGGACTAGTAGGGAGTACTGGAATGTGGAATTCCAGGAAAATGCCCTTGTGTTGTTTGTGATGTGGCTACGGTGTAGCCAGCCCTTGATGGACAATGCATCCAGTCCTATTTGGATAGTGTGGCTATTGTGAAGACAGTCCTATTTGGACAGTGTGGCTATTGTGAAGCCAGTCCTTGGCGGACGTTCTGGCTAGTGTGAGCTGCGAGCTCTTAAAAAAGACTTCGTGCTGAATAGGAAAGGTGAAACCGACCCGCACATTTTGCGTAGCCTCGAGTACGTTGTACTTGGTGATGGCAAGGCAATGCGAGCAACGGGGGGTTGTTGATCTGTACCTGTGTTATGTCCGTCCGACGGGAGGACCTAAGTGATGGTCATGTTGGAGCGCATAATGAGAGTCTTAGGCCTGCGCGCCATTAAACCTAAATGCTCAATACCGTGTAAACAGTGGTGTTGACACTGGTTTGCCGGTGCACCAAGAATGTGCCCCAAGTACACGGATCGTCGGGCCTTATGGCTGGCGGTTGTGTTGGCTTGAATGTGCATGAGAGCACAATATATGTTATATTGATGATATATGGCTTTGCAGGGAAGGAATGTCACTGCCCCGAGAAAGGGGTAGGATTATTATAAATTAGTCAGCTGAATGCTGACCGTTGCCTTGTTTGTCACCTTCTTGGTGGATTGTCCCTGTGCAGGTGCTGGAGAGCTGGGCAGAAAGTGAAGGGCTGATTCCCCTGTTGTTGCTGTTGCCGCTCTTGCCGCTGCAGTTGCTACTAGCCCTTGAAGGCTGGCTAATTATGTTTGTTGGGTCCAGCATTCCTTCACTTGACCTGTGGCGCTTTGCTACTTATTTAAGAAATTTAGTAGCGCCCTCTCCAACAGTCCGGGCTTTTAGTGCAGTTGGGTATGATCTTGATCCTTCAATTCATATTAGAGGAGGTAACGGGTTCAAGACAGGGGGACGCTATTAAATCCCGATTTTTCCCTTCTACCTGTGTGGGTCCGACGGGTCAGGCAACCGTGGACATGTTGTAACCCCACCTCTGAGCCAGGTGGGCCATGTGGTAACTCCATCTCTGAGCCGATGGGTTGTACTGGACGCCGGGTGGGGATTGTTGGGTCCGGCATTCCTTCACTTGACCCGTGGCGCTATGCTACTTATTTAAGAAATTAAGTAGCGCCCTCTCTAACAGTCCGGGCTTTTGGTGCAGTTGGGTATGCGCTTGATCCTTCAATGTTTTGTTTTATTCATGTATGGTCGGCCTGCGCACCGATGTCTATAATCCATATTGTACAAAGAGGAACTGCAAGTCCTTAAGGCCAAACTATGGTATTTGCTATCCCCTCTTTTGAGTGGTTGTATATATAACTTTGGTTTATATATATAGTGGATATTCTTGGTATGAGTTCAGCCTACTGTTTAATATTCCGCTAGCATGCTCTTAGTTAGGATGCGTTGGTGGTATTAACCTATGACCTCGCCGTCTGTTTGTGGCATATAGTGTTGGGCCCCGACCGAAACTTCTATTATATGTTGTTTAACGAGTGGAGTCGTTACAAATCATGCCTTTACTGGAGGTTTGGAGCCCCAAATAGCAAGCTGAGTCTACATCTACGAGGAGTGGCCCAGTGCGGTAATTTCCATCTGTTTGGATTTTGATTTGTGGCACCAAAGAGGACTTCAAGGCTAACGATCTTCCTCGGACATGTACAGTCCTCATTTTGGCATGTTGTATTAAATCCCCCAACAATTGGTGGAGTGATTTCCAATGAGTATTCTATTGCATCCCAAGTGAGATACTTGCATTTAGAATTAAAAATCAAAGTACGAAATAGGCATGTTGTGTTAAGCCCATCAAGATAGGTTGGTCTAGATTGGTGATGGTTATATTTTTAATTTGTTTGCCGGAGAAGACTCCATTGTTAAACGAGTAGTTTTTAAGGCGCAGGGTATGCAGGTCGCTGCAAAGAGAGTACTGGAGATGGCCTCCAAGAAAATACCCAAGTTCTGGAGAAGAATATGTGTTATGTCCCCTACCGCCCGGCGGTTGCGCTACCGCAGGCAGTAACTCCCATTGAGTTTTGTGAGTCCTGTCTCATGGATACTTGGAGGCCTATATGTTCAGCTGAGAGCTTATAGTGCTTCGCTATAATGGCCGTGAGAGCAAGCCTTGGAAAATAACATGGTTATATATTGTTGTGAATGGGAAAGGGGAGGTCGACCTATGTCATAGTTTGTTGCGCCCGATGGTTTGAGAAATAGGAAAGAGCTGAACTATACCTAGCCCTATGTCGTTCATCTCGGAGTGAGTCATTGAGGTAGATGTTGGAGATTGTCTTTTACTATTTAATAGCCATTGAAGGGAGTCTTAGGCTTCAGTCCAGAAAGACTATTTAATGCTCAAAATAATGTTATCCATCACTGAGTATGGTGGTGGGACCCTGGTTATGTCTGGTATACAAAAAATGTGCCTTTAGTGTACGGGGCTGGTGGCCGGTCGTGCCAACGTCTGTGGTTAATGGTGCTTAAATTGCACATTCAATTGTCGTTATATATACATGTTGTTTACCTGTAAGGAAGGAGCACCGCAGCCCCGGGTAAGTGGTGGTGTCGTTATAATTTGGTTAGCTAAAGCTGTCTGTTGCCTTATTTACTACATCTTTGTAGTTTATTCCCATGCAGGTGCTGGAGAGCCAAGTGGAAAGTAGCGAACCGAAGACATTTGGGTTATGACGGCCTTCAAAAGCCAAGCGAAGCTTCTTTATTACTTTCTTGTGTTGTGGGCCTCCGTACCGATGTATGCAAAATACTTTTAAGATATTGGAAATAATTTGTGAGGCCTTAAGTCCAGATTTTTTTCTATATTTTGGTTAATATTCCTACTTTTATTTAGTGTACATTCGTGTGGTTGAGTTCTTAATACTTTTAATACTTCCGCTATAATGCACTCTGAGTTAGAATGCGCGTTTAGTTTGGTTTCAATACGTAACTCCACTGAATGTCTGTAGAATATGGCGTGGGGCCTCGCCCGGACCTTCTATTATATCCTACTTGATGGATGGGGGTGTTACAATTAGGTATCAGACTCTGGTGTTGGTATTTCTTATTCGAATTCATGGTCGAATTCTTTTAAGGGGTGGTGAGCACATGTATGTGCGTTACTGTTATATCATGAAAAAACCCATGAATGTCCACTTAGGAATGAAAATACACATGTTTGTGGAACTTGTGTGTTCCTATGGTTCCAATTTTGCAATATGTCTAGTTTTTAAATTTTGTGTTTCACGATTATAGGTGACTAGAAGTGGTGCGGGGCAATTTCAGCCATGGCGCTCAGCGGAGAGTAGTACATCGGGTGATGTGCTTATACCTCATCCTTCTACTAAAAAGATACACTTAGTTGTTGAAGCCATGTTTGCGATGATCAATGCACAACAAGAATGGCAAGTACATCCTCCTACCCCGCAGGTTACCCCTACGTAGGTTGGCGTAGTTGAGCCCGTGGCTATGTGATAAGTGCCCGATGAGCCTTTGGCAAAGAAACAAGCAACAGAAAAGCAAATGAAGCATGTTATGAGCTTCCACCCTCAAACATTAGAGGGAACTGGATCCCCCACTCTGGCCGAAGATTAGCTCTCAAGGATAAAGAGACTCTTGACAGGGACGGGGATGGAGACGGAAGGTGTCTGTGGCTATCTTTCTTTTGGAAGGAGAAGAAAGACTGGTGGGATAAACTAGAATTACATAATTTTGATAGAAGGAAACTGTCTGATATCTCGATGGAGGAGTTCTCGAGGGTTTTTCTGGCAAGATATCTCCCAACTGCTCATAGGATTGCTATGGATAATTAGTTTCAAGGATTTACTCGTGGTAAGAGTTGTGTGGATGACTACTTATACAAGTTTACAAGATTGGGTCGGTATGCAGGTGCTATTTTTGTTGATAAAGATTGCATGATAAACAGTTTCTATGATGGACTGTAAGATGATTTTAGGTTGCTTCTCTCAGTTCCAATGACGCAAGGTTTTTTGACCTTGGTCAATACATTCCAATCCCTGGAGTAAGATATGAAGCGCGTGTAGTATAAAAATTACTTGGAGGCGAAGAAACTAGAGTTCAAAGTACTAAACTCATCAAAGATTGGGTCCCTGTAAGACCCCCCTCCCGGAACACATGACACGACCGAGGGGAGTCTTATGCCGAGAACAGCTGCCTTGCGGTATCACAAACACACTAGTCGACCTGTACCATAAGATGCCTATCCTGCCGGCTCAAACCAATATCATCATTGCCAACCCAACATATGAATTAAAGCAGTAGTAAGAATCCAAAGATAAGCTTATAGTCGAAAACAAATACATCAAATAAAAAGAAGCGCCCAAGGATTCTATATTATCTGAGAATGTCATGCCAAAAAGGCTACAAATGAGTCTCTCAAAAACTCACATCCATCACTAACGGCAGAAATGGTATCGTCATTTCAGGCCCTGTCGTCCTGACCTGACTGCACTCTTGCATAACCTGTTATTGCTCTATCTGCAGTTTTCCTCCTAAAAAGGAAGACGTAGCAACCGTTGTTCAAAAAGACTAAGTGGTTATCACATCCTCTCCCCCGACAACTCTTAGGCACCGGGCGGAGAAATGAAGAGGGTACAATATATATATAAACAGAAGTACAAGCATGTAACGACTCCACCCGTTAAACAACATATAATAAAAAGTCCGATAGGGGCCCCACACTATATGCCACAAACAGACGGCGAGGTCACAGGTTAATACCAAAACACCATCGTACCCTAACTTAGAGCATGCTTGCTGAAGATTTTAACAATAAAGATGAACTCATACCAGGAATGTCCACTACATATATATATCAACTCTTGAAAGGGTGTACATCAAATACAACACATGTTGGCCTTAAGTCCTTACAGTTTTTCTTTTCACAGTGTGAATTGCATACATCGGTGCGCAGGCTGGACACACATGAACACAACACAATTGAAAGCTTAGCCTTCAAGGGCTAGCAGCGGTAGCGGATGCAGCAGCAACAGCAGGGACATCAGCCCTTACTTCCAGCTCGGCTCTCCAGTACCTGCATAGGGACAGTCTACCCAGAAGGTGGCAAACAAGGCAACGGTCAGCATTCAGCTAACCAATTTATAACAATCCTACCCCTTTCCTGGGGAAGTGGCATTCCTTCCCTACATGCATAGCAATGCATAGACAGATATATCATACTTTGTGCTCTCACGCACAATCAATCCATCACAACCGTCAGCCACACGGTCCGACGATCTGTGCACTCAGGGCACATTCTTGGTGCACCGACGAACTAGGGTCAACACCACCGTTTACATGGTATTGAGCATTTAGTCTTAATGTCGAGTAGGCCTAAGACTCTCATTATGCCACTGATGAAAGCTCAATGCCTTGACGCTCTCCTATACAGTCAACATAACACAGGTACGGATCAACCACCCCAAATTGCTCAAGTCGCCTTGTCATAACCGAGTACAGCGTACTTGCAGCTATATCTGAAGGCGCGGGTCGGTTTCACCTTTCCTGTTCGGTAAGAAGCATTTTTCAGAGCTCTCAGCTCTCACTAGACATAATGTCCAGCAAGGACTGGCTTCACTATAACCACGCTATCCACCAAGGACTTGCTATACTGTCCACAACGGACTGGCTACACTATAACCACAACACTATCAGTACAAGGGTATTTAGTGGAATTCCTCATTCCAGTACTTCCTGCTACTCCCCTTCATAGGCACAACCCATTGACTCCAAAAACTACACGTTTATGCACGGAGTCTTCTCCGGTGCGCAATATGCAACATCACCAATCCAGACCAACCAATCCGGATGGGCTTCACACAACATGCCTATCATGTACTATACATTTCTGGGTCTAAATACAAACTCAACTTGGGATAACAACTATCTACCCACAGAGATCACTTGCTCTTCCACCTTTTGGTGGAGGATCCCATACTCATGCATAAAAGAGGACTTCATTTGTCCAATGAAGGAAGATCGTTACTGTAACATCCCTCAAACAACTAGACCCCTAGGAGTGTTTTGTCATCACTAAGTCATCACAAAACCCTAGGAAACCAAAAGAAGACCAAGTGGACAAAGCTCAAGGTGAAAATCACCTTGGTCTGCAAGTAGTATAATCCCAAGTACAATCCTAGGCATGACTTTAGGGTTTAAATTGGTTCCATGATCCTATCATGACACCTCTAACCCTCAGGGAGGCCAATAAATCACTACAGACCCAATGGTGTCAACCAAAAAGAGGCCAAGATGACTCAAGTCTGGGAAACATCAAGTGAGTTGACATGACTCGGCGAGTAGATCAGGTATCTACTCGGACAGGGGTTTTGGCTCGGGCATTGAGTGCATGGAGTGCACTCAGTGCCATAGGCTGAATGGTGTTGAGTGCGCTGACTGCACTCAACATCGTCTTTCCATAGAATGAATTGCGTTGAGTGAGCTCAGCTCACTAACGCTGTCTTGCCATATACGGTATGGCATTGAGTGAGCTGAGCTCACTCAATACCATAGATTAAATTGCGTCGAGTGAGCTCAGCTCACTCAACGCCGTATTGTCATAGACTATATGGCGTCGAGTGAGCTCAGCTCGTCGAGTGAGCAGAGCTCACTCAATGCCATAGACTGTATGACATTGAGTGAGCTGAGCTCACTCAACGCCATAGACTGAATGGCGTCGAGTGAGCTCAGATCACTCAACTTACTCAACGTCGTCTTGCCATATACGGTCTGGCGTTGAGTGATCTGAGCTCACTAATTGCCATAGACGGATGGCTTTGAGTGAGCTGAGCTCACTCAACGCCATAAACTGAATGGCGTCGAGTGAGCTCAGCTCACTCAACGCTGTATTGCCATAGATTGAATGATGTTGAGTGAGCTGAGCTCACTTAATGTCATAGACTGAATGGCATCGAGTGAGCTCAGCTCACCAAATGCCATTGTACTTGGAAAATTTCTGGCGAATTTCAGGCTGTTTGCTGGTTTGGCTGAACCGGATCTTCTCGGGAATTGTTCCAAACTAAATTAATAAGCCCCGGTTCTTTTATTAAGACTCATTTTAAACAAAAACACACCCGTATCAATTCTGACACGCCCGTGTCACCAATCGACATGCCTGTGTCAGCACTATTCCTTGTTAATTACGAGAGAGAAAGTGAGGAGTTTATGCCATGCACGACCTGGGAGGCCAAGGGCCCACTCTCTTGCTAGAATCACCTCCCCCGACCAGTTAGGGGAAGGCCAAGGGCCCACTCTCATGCTAGAATCACCTCCCCGGGTCAGTTAGGAGAAGGACAAGGGCTTTCCCATCCATGACAGCAACTAAGAGAGAGAAAGAGAGGGGAGTAATGAGGAAAGACTTTGGGCTCATCTTTCCCTTCCCCAACCACCCCCATTAAATTCACTAGGACAAGGGGAGTGCAGCCAGCTATTCTTTGACTGGCTTAAGCCATGCTTCATCCCCCACCTACCATGGACGAAATCTTTGACTATGAGGCCTCCAATGGCAATGCAGCCCACACCCACCTAATACCCCAATTCTCCTTCTTAAAAGGTTCACTGGACTCCAAGGATTGATTCCCACACTTTTCCTGAAGGAGCAAACAGGTTTCACTATGTTGTTGTAAGAACTCGACCACCACCACCACCACCATGCCAATCCGGCGATCGGCAAGGCTACAACCACACTCGCAGGTCCCCCTCCACTCCTTCTTCCATAGGTAAATCATAGCAATCCTTAGGTCCAAGGTTCTGGCTCAATTGAGCCCGATCCAATTTTAAAAATCACTGGTTTTTCCGTGATTTTTAGCTTCTCGGACCCGCCGGAATAGGGCTCTCCGGCGGCTGTGCCGCCACCTGGCGACAGCCACCACCTAATCGTAGGTGGCAGTGACCGGCCGGGGAGGTGGCCGGATAGTCCGCGGCAGTGGCTGGAAGAAGGCTCAGGTGGGATGAATCTGGGTCGTCGGCTGGAGGTAGAAGACGACCAGATGCCATCCAATCTGCGCCAAGATTCATGCTATTACAGATTTTAAACTATAGGCTAGCTGTATATTTATTTCACTTCTGTCACAGATTTTTTATTTAATGTTTTTAATTTTTAAAAATATCTAAAGGCAATTTCAGAGGAAACGGTTAACACATAAAATGTAGCCATGTGGGTCTACTTTAATACAAAATTTGTTTGAATTAATTTGGGTGCCTGATTTGACCAGGGCACTCAATTTGGTGGGGTCTATACATATGGTTGGGCAGAAATTAAAATGGGTGCCTACACTTCATCTCTTGTCCAATTGACTTGAAATTTTTGTAAGGAGTCACCCTAGTCCATATCTAAATCCTGCCAAAAAATGGGACTTTTTGGGAATAATTTTTCCATAGTTTTGTAAATAATTTAATTTCTCTTTGGTAAATAAATTATGGGGTCAAATGAACTCTAAACTAATCCAAATTTTGGTGGGTGGTGCATGGGGTCATTATTAAGCTCTGGTTAAAATTTCATTACATTTGGAGGTGGTTTGAATGGAAATCCTTCAAAACCTGGCCTTGCTTTAAAAAGGGTATTTTGGTCCAAAAGTGTACTTTGGGCTTTGTGTGGCCAAATCACCTCAATAGAGGTTGAAATTGGGGCCACTTACTTGGAATGTATTTTAACACCATACCATGGAAGATGGGGTGGATTGGAATAGATTTGGCCTAAGATCTAAAGCCAAACCCTAAGGAAGGGCTTTTGTGCCTTGTGAAGGGCATGAGGTCAAAAGACCTTGTATGAGCTTGAAAACTTGTAGGAAGGGTACTTTGGTAGCTAAAACCCTCTGGTGAAAATATTAGGGGATTTGGGAAAGGGTAATCCCCACAAAACCCTAACCCTAGTTTAGGGCACAAATATTGCAGTGCTAAAATAGTTTAGTAAAACTCTTTGAAACATAATGAAAATTAGGTAGTGTAGTCATAAGGATATATTGAACCTCTGGTAAATTAATTGGGAATTTTGGAACAATAATCTTAGCACTTCCTTTGTAACTCATGGGATTACCCTAATTAATCATTTGGTCATTATGATCCCACTACCCATTTGGAGGTCATGAAAATTTGGCAAAGGGAGTTTTAAACCTTCTTAGTCATGTATGAATTTTTATGAGAATTTTTGGATACATTTTTGTGGTACCTACTTCACAAGCTTAATAACTTGGAAAATTGTTCAATAATTTGCTAAAAGCTCTTCACTGGAAAATAAATTATGAAACTTTACGTAGAGCATTTATATGCCCTTATAATCATTCTTTAATTTTCTCTGAATTTTTGGAAGTAATATTGTCCTACTTAGCTCTTTAAATGAATTATTGTGGGATATATTTGAAATTAAAATTAGGGGCCTAAACCATGCTGAAAAATTGGGATACTTTGGGTGGTAAGTTAAATATTCATATTGCATATAACATACATTTAGTGGAAAGTTATCTTACTTCATGTTCAATCTTGGAATTTTTGGCCACTAGAATAATTAAATAAATTATCAGATAAATTGGAAAAATTGAGAATCTCTGGATTTAGGCCTCTAAGGTCATAATAGCTCTCCAATAATTATTATAGGAGTACTGGGTGATTATTTGATGTACCTCCCATTTTACATGCCATTTAGCCTTAGTGGTCTGCATATAGTAAAACTACAGAAATTATGTTGGAGTATAAATTCGGGCACATGAGTCAGGATTAGTGGTTTGCTAGTTTGGATAAATTAAAATTAGTTCATCATTGGAGGTAGGATGATTAGAGGGTTGGATTGGTTTGTGTTAGGTGGTGCTCGGGATCGACGAAAGATCGCCCTTCCCGTAGAGAGGAAGTGTAAAAAATACTAGGGTTAGATCCCATGTAATAGTTAAGGGACTAGGAGTTGGGTGTTAACCAATAAGAATAAGTGCCTTGCAAAAGGGAGCTTTGGGCTTCAGCCTATCGTAGCTCCTAGTGCCCTCGAGAACCCTTCACGGGGAATACCTTGGGCAGTCCTGGGCTAAACATAAATCGTAGGCAAAATTGAAATGCAAGAGAAACTAGTAAATCTAGGGTTTCACCTTCTCACACCTCGATGACTCGGGGAGATAGGTTGGGTCACTCGGGCAGTAAGCCCAGTGGTTTTGGTGATGGGCAGGTTAGCCCGTCGAGCTTTGGCTCGGTAATGGTTTGTGATGGGCAGGATGGCCCGACGAGCTTTGTCTCAGTTGTTGCTTATGACGGACGGGACGGTCCGGGGAGCTTTGGATCGGTAGTTGATACATGAGGTTGCATGTGCATAAAGTATATGGTGGTGGGTCTTCGGTATTGGAGGGTCGATGCACCGACGCCAATACGTTTACTCGGCAAGTGTTGTTTAGCACTTGGCCAAATAAATTCCGATGCGCCAGCCGGCAAGAGTACGCAGGAGCTCCGCTTAGTGCAACAACATTGAGGCATATGATAGGTCTGATTGGTAGTGTTATTACCAATTTAGAGGTGGGAGAGGCCCAGCCCACCCTTCCGTTTGCCACTAAGGAGGTATCCTCGGAGGTTCGGCTCTAGAAAGGGCGAACTAAAGGTCAGTGTACAGAGAGTCGAGTGGGTGGGTTGCACTTGCATGTTCACGTCATGGCATAATTGTTTTTCATAGCATAATCATTGCATATAGCCTGACACCTAATGTATAAGTGGTGTGGGACACTTTATACATTAGGCCCTACAAAGCGACCACTTGGTTTATAAGTTCGTGCGAGCGTGCTTATAAGTTAAGGTTTTTATTCAGTATTACATATTTATGCTTGCTAGTAAAACCGACACCCTATCGTATAAATCAGTATGAGACTTTTTATACGATAGGAGCCCTGCAGGAGATCCCTTAGCTTATGTATTTTCACATAAGTTAAGGTTACCTTCTTATTCAGTGTTTCATACCTTTATTGTTGTCTTATATACCTTAAAACTACTAGATTAGTTCCGCCGCCATCTGCTTATTTGTTATTCTCCACTATCATGTCCTTCCCGTTCCTTCTCCCCGCTCGGTGCCTAGGATCCATGGGGGAAGGGGCGGGGGCTGATAGGACTTAGTCTTTTAGACTACCGGTTTTCGAACCACATAATTTTAGGGGACCATGGAGCCCAGTATGGAGGAGAACCCAAGGAGGTCGGAACGCTTGGAGATCAAGCAGTCTAGTACCGGACTTCAGGCGACAGGGACTGTGAGTCCTGATCGCTAGTAGTTATTTTAGTTTGCTTCCGCGATGAGAGATATGTAGTGAGGACTTGATATACAGGGCATAAGCCCAATATTCAGTTATGTTTTATATCTGTGGACACTCCCTTCGTGGAGATTATTTATTTATATGTGATTTTTATGGACTTGTTATATTATATTACCACAATTGTGATCGATTTGGCCGGCAGGATCGGCGTTTTGTAGTGTTGACCTTCACTGGTGTGAAGGTGTCACCACAAAGCGGCTGTTCTTGGCCTAAGACCCCGGTGTTTTAAAAGAAAAAATATGGGGGTATTACAAGTGGTATCAGAGGGAAACCTAGATTGAAAAGTAGCAGCCCATAACCCCTGGGTCACCCCAGCGCGAGTTTAGTTTGGGGACAAACTAAGCAGCGGAAGCAGTGGTGTGCCCATAAGGGGGATCACTTGTAAATTGTCCATTGTTAACTAGGTTTGAATCAATTATTTACAATTGGCTTTTGTTACGCAGCCCCCAGCGCAGCCTACACCACATGGAGGAGTCCAGCCGACTCTGAATGTTGCACCAGCTCCCCCGGTCCCACTCCATTCCTAGAGTCAGAGATGGGGCAGAATCTGACAACTATTCTGGAAGCTTTCAGGGCCCAACAGGTTCCGGATCTGCAGCCAAACCTGGGGGCCAATTGGCTGAGCATCTTCCGAGGACTCTCTCCCCCATCTTACTTAGGGACAGAGTCAACTGTTCAGATGGAGGAGTGGCTGGACATTATGTCCGAGATGTTGACCGGGATACGGTGCCCTTGGGAGGAGAGGGTGCCATTGGTGGTCTCTTGCTTGGAGTCTCATGCCAAGAGATGGTGGAAGACGTCTCTGGATATGACTTTTGCGGATATGGAGGTTATAGAAATTACTTGGGAGGAGTTCATGGCCGCGTTACTGGAGCATTTTGTTCCACAGTCGGCTAAGGATGAGCTGGAGGATAGGTTCCTGCAATTGAAGCAGGGCAACAAGATAGTGGTAGAATACCACCGGGAGTTCAACCATTTAGCTCGGTTTGCAGACTCTTATCAGCTGGATGAGGCAGGATACACCAAGAGGTTCTATAAGGTCCTGTGGGAGGAGTTGAGGGAGGCCCTTTTGTTCGTATCTGACGGTTCTATACCTCGGATGTTACAGATGGCCAAGAGGATTGAGGCTGATTGGCAAACGACTCGGGTTCGGAAGAGGCCAACGGAGGACCAGGGTCGGGGAGCCAGGAATCATCAACGACAGGGCCGCATCACTGATGGGAGAGAGGGAAGAAGAGAAGAGGACCAGCCTCATCAGGAGGTGAGACAGGAGCCGAGGGAGCCATTTTTAGTGGCTCCTCAGCCTCTTCAGATGCGGGTGGCACCGAGACCCGGGGGTATGGCATTTCACCCGCCAGAGTGCTATAACTACCATCATACAAGGCACATCCAGAGAAACTACCCCATGAGGGGAGCACCTCTACCAGCACTATAGGCTGCCCCGCATGCTCAGCAGTTTGGAGGTCGAGGACATGGCCGAGGACGTGGATACCAGGGAGCAGATCACTTGCAGGATAGGGAGCAAGTTTATTCACTAGATCTGGCTCAACACCAGAACCCGGAGCAAGTGATCACAGGTACGCAGGAAATTTTTAAGTTTTCCTTCTTGAACACTAATATTTATGGATATAGAATTGATAATCTAGGAAAGAAACCCTAACTAGATTCTAAGACATTTAACTCCACCCCCCCTAGGTATAGTTTTCATCAGCGGCAAGCCCGCTTATACGTTGTTCGATACGGGTGCTTCACACTCATTCGTATCAGAGGCCTTCGTGGAAGGGTTTAAAGGGGTGGAGCGATTCACGGGTTTGATTATGAGGATACGATTACCCGACGGATTGGAGTTGTTCACCTATGCCCACTACAACATGGAGGCAGAGATCGGCGGAAAGATATTTGATGCACCAGCGATGATAATGAAGATGCCAGTCTTTGATTTGATCCTGGGAATGACATGGTTGCACTAGAACCATGCTCAGATTGACTACATGTCTAAGAGAGTTACTGTGAGGCATAAAGATTCTTACCTTGTCATCGAAGGTACTAGATCAATTCCACCTATCTTGCTGTCATCCATGCAGGCCGTCAAGGCATACTTGTAGGGGGAGGAAGTCTATGAGGTGTTGTTTGAAATGGCTGAGGCCAAGGGTTCCATCTCGGATATCCCGGTGGTGCAAGATTTTGCCGACGTATTCCCAGAGAAGCTGTCTGGGCTACCCCGCACCGAGAGTAGGATTTCCGGATACAGCTAGTGCTGGGGGCTAAGCCGGCAGCTAGAGCCCCTTACCGGATGGCCCCGAAGGAGCTGACAGAGTTTATAAGATAGCTCAAGGAATTGGTGGAGGCCGGATTTGTCCAGCCGAGCTCTTCACAATGGGAAGCCCCGGTCTTGTTCGTTAAAAAGAAGGACGGGACACTTAGATTGTGCATCGACTACCGAGCACTAAATCGACTGATAGTTTGAAATACCTACCCACTACCAAGGATAGATGAGCTGTTTGACCAGCTGGAAGGCGCGCATTTCTTTTAAAAATTGGATTTGAGGTCGGGCTACTATCAGCTGCGAATCCAGGAGGAGGATATACCAAAGACTGCCTTCAGTAGAAGATATGGGCTATTCGAGTTTACCATGATGCCCTTCGGGCTCACGAATGCACCATCAGCATTCATAAGCCTCATGAATCGGGTGTTCGAGGCATATTTGGATGTGTTCGTCATCTTGTTTATTGATGACATCCTCATTTACTCAAGGACAGAGGAGGAGCTCTCACAACATCTGACACTGACCCTAGAGAGACTGTGGGAGCACCAGCTTTATGCGAAGATCAGCAAATGTCAGTTCTGGTTGAGGGAGATGGCTTTTGTAGGCCATATCATCAGTGGTGCTAGGGTGGCGGTGGACCCGGCGAAGATTCAAGCAGTTCGGGATTGGCCGCAGCTGAAGACGACCACGGATGTGCGGAGTTTCCTAGGACTTACCGGTTACTACCGGAAGTTTATAGAGCGATTCTTTTGTATTTCCCTTCCACTCACATCCCTGACAAGGAAGGAGGTGCCCTTTGTCTAGACCCCACAATGTGAGGTGTCTTTTCAAGAGCTGAAGGGTCGGCTCACTTCGGCTCCTATACTTTCCCTCCCTTCAGGGAAAGAAGGATTCCAGGTCTACACTAACGCTTACTACCAGGGCATGGGTATAGTGCTAATGTACAATGGTCATGTGATAGCATACGCTTCTCGGCAACTGAAGAAGCATGAGCAGAACTACCCAGTTAATGACTTAGAAAGTGGAGTTGTCACATTTGCTCTGAAAGTCTGACGGCACTATCTGTACGGTGTCCACTACAACATATACTCCGATCATAAAAATTTGAGGTATGTGGACACGCAGAAAGAGCTGAACATCAGGCAGAGACGATGGGTGGAGTTTCTAGCAGACTACCAGTACGAGATACACTACCACCCGGGGAAGGAAAATGTGGTGGCAGATGCGCTGAGCCGAAAGGCCGCAAACCCAAGATGCAGATATACTTTGTGTCCGAGGATCACCCATAGCTGTACTTGGAGTATCTATCATCATTGATTGCCACAGATGACATTAGAGACCGAGTCAGAGATGGGCAGAGGCAGGATGCCCAGCTAGAGCCGATATTCCGGGCCTTAGAGGCAGGCACTGCTAGTGATTACTCGCTGAGGAACGACCTAGTGTGTTTCAGAGGACGGGTTTACATACCAGAGGGAGGCCAAGTCCGGGAGGATATTATGATGGAGGCTCATTACAGTTGGTATTCAGTACACCCGGGGATTACGAAGATGACTGCAGACCTGAAGAAGACCATGTACTGGCCAAGCATGAAGAAGGATATCACCTACTTCATGACCCATTGCGAGGCATGACAGTTAGTGAAAGCAGAGTGCAGAAACCCCGCAGGATTATTGCAGCCACTCCCAGTACCAGAGTTCAAGTTCGATGATATCATCATGGACTTTATACATGGGCTTCCTCGATCGCGGACAGGGAACGATTCGATTTGGGTGATCGTCGAACGGCTGATGAAAGTAGCCAGATTTATCCCGATCAGGAAGGATGACTCGGTTGGTGTACTAGTTCGGAAGTTCATGGAGAAATTCATCCGTTATCATGGCATACCCAGGATGATTATATCGGATCGGGATGGACGGTTTACGTCCAGGGAGTGGAGATCAGTGCAGACTTACTTAGGTACTCGGCTAACATTCCGTACAGCTTTTCACCCCCAGATCGATGAGCAGACGAAACGCACCAATCAAACTTTGGAAGATCTGCTGCGACTATGCATTGTCGACTACGGAGAACCTTGGGAGAAGGTGTTGCCACCGGTCGAGTTCTCATATAATAACAGCTACCAGTCCAGCATACGGATGGCTCCTTAAGCGGCCCTATATGGATGAAGGTGTAGGACTCTGCTGTCATGGCTACAGAATGAGGATCCGGAAGTTTTGGGCTCAGAGTTTGTTGAGGACACCGAGGCTCAGGTGAGATTGATACGGGATAGGTTGCTAGAGGCACAGAGCAGACAGGCTAAGTATTATGACGCTCGTCATCATCAGGTGGAGTTTCAGATGGGGGACCGGGTATTCTTGAAGATCCGACCAATGTATGGAGTTTCATGGGTGTGTGGTCGGAAGAAGAAGCTCAGCCCAAGATATTTGGGGCCTTATCGGATCCTGGAGAGGATCGGTCCCTTAGCATACAGGGTGGAGCTTCCACCGGAGTTGGTGGGTCTGCATGATTTGTTCCACGTATTCTTGCTTAGGAGGGCTCTTCTACGCCCGGAGAAGCAGATTACGGCCACAGATGTGCCAATAGCATCTGATCGGTCAGTTCACCTGAACCGGTCCGGATTGTCGACAAGGGAATACGAGTCTTACGCTGCAAAAAGGTTCCATTGGTCAAGGTCCTGTGAAGGAATCATGGGCGAGAGGAGCACACATGGGAGCCTCAGAACTAGATGCGACAGAGGTAGCCGGAGCTTTTCGATCAGGTATTACTCACAACCTCTCGGGATGTTACAATTTACTTTTCATATTTGAAACCCCACGGGCTTAACTAGAATTTCGAAGACGGAATTTTTTGTTTATATATTGGGATTTGTAATATCCCTCTAACAACTAGACACCTAGGAGTGTTTTATTATGACTAAGTCATGACAAAACACTAGGAAACCCAAAGAAGACAAAGTGGACAAAGCTCAAGGTGAAAATCACCTTGGTCTGCAAGTAGAAGAATCCCAAGTACAATCCTAGGCATGACTTTAGGGTTTAACTTGGTTCCATTATCCTATCATTACACCTCTAACCCTAAGGGAGGCCAATATATTACTACAAACCCATTGGGGTGAACCAAAAAGAGGCCAAGATGACTCAAGTTCGGGAAATGTCAAGTGAGTCGACAAGACTCGGCGAGTAGATCAGGTATCTACTCGGACAGGGGTTTGGGCTCGGGCATTGAGTGCGTGGAGTGCGTGGAGTGCATTCAGCGCCATAGGCTGAATGGCGTTGAGTGCGCTGACTGCACTCAACACCGTCTTGCCATAGACTGAATGGCGTTGAGTGAGCTCAGCTCACTCAACGCCATCTTGCCATATATGGTATGGCATTGAGTGAGCTGAGCTCACTCAATGCCATAGACTGAATGGCGTCGAGTGAGCTGAGCTCACTCCACGCCGTATAGTCATTGACTATATGGCATTGAGTGAGCTGAGCTCACTAAACGCCATAGACTGAATGGCGTCGAGCTCACTCAACGTCGTCTTTCCATATACGGAATGGCGTTGAGTGAACTGAGCTCACTCAACACCATAGACAGTATGGCATTGAGTGAGCTGAGCTCACTTAAAGCTATAGACTCGCCACATTGCCAAAGATTGAAGGGCGTTGAGTGAGCTGAGCTCACTCAACGCCATAGACTGAATGGCGTTGAGTGAGCTCAGCTCACCCAACACCATTGTACTTGGAAAATTTCTGGCGAATTTCAGCCTGTTTGCTGGTTCGGCTGAACCGGATCTTCTCGGGAATTGTGCCAAACTAAATTAATAAGCCCCAGTTCTTTTATTAAGACTCATTTTAAACAATAACACACCCGTATCAATTCTGACATGCCCGTGTCACCAATCGACATGCCCGTGTCACCAATCGACATGCCCATGTCAGCACTATTTCTTGTTAATGACGAGAGATAAAGTGAGGAGTTTATGCCATACATGGCCTGGTAGGCCAAGGGCCCACTCTCTTGCTAGAATCACCTCCCCTGACAAGTTAGGAGAAGGCCAAGGTCCCACTCTCTTGCTAGAATCACCTCCCCGGGTAAGTTAGGAGAAGGCCAAGGGCTTTCCCGGCCATGGCAGCAACTAAGAGAGAGAAAGAGAGGGGGAGTAATGAGGAAAGACTTTGGGCTCATCTTTCCCTTCCCCAACCACCCCCATTAAATTCACTAGGACAAGGGGAGTGCAGCCAGCTGTTCTCTGACTGGCTTAAGCCATGCTTCATCCCCCACCTACCATGGCCGAAATCTTTGACTATGAGGCCTCCAATGGCAATGCATCCCACAACCACCTAACACCCCAATTCTCCTTCTTAAAAGGTTCACTGGACTACAAGGATTGATTCCCACACTTTTCCTCAAGGAGAAAACGGGTTTCACCGTGTTGTTGTAAGAACCCGACCACCACCACCACCATGCCAATCCGGCGATCGGCAAGGATACAGCCACACCCACTGGTCCTCCTCCACTCCTTCTTCCGTGGGTAAATCATAGCAATCCTTAGGTCCAAGGTTCGGGCTCAATTGAGCCCGATCCAATTTGAAAAATCACAGGTTTTACCGTGATTTTTAGCTTCTCGGGTTCACCGGAATAGGGCTCTTCGGCGGTTGTGCCGCTGCCTGGCGACAACCACCACCTCAACGGAGGTGGCGGTGGCGGTGGCCGGCCGGGGAGGTGGTCGGATAGCCGAGATGTAGCGGTTGGAAAAAGGCCCAGGCGGGATGAATCTGGGCCGTCGGCTGGAGGTAGAAGATGACCAGATGCCATCCAATCTGCACCATGATTCGTGCTATTACAGATTTTAAACTATAGGCTAGGTGTATATTAATTTCATTTCTGTCACAGATTTTGTATTTAATATTTTTAATTTTTAAAAATACCTAGATGCAATTTCAGAGGAAATTGTCAAAAAATAAAATGTAGCCTTGTGGGTCTACTTTAATACAAAATTGGTTTGAACCAATTTGGGTGTCTGGTTTGACAAGGGCACGCATTTTGGTGGGGTCTATACATATGGTTGGGCAGAAATTAAAATGGGTGCCCACACCTCTTCTCTAGTCCAATTGACATGAAATTTTGGCAGGGAGTCACCCAAGTACATATCTAGACCCTGCCCAAAAATCAGAATTTTTGGGAACAATTTTTCCATAGTTTTGTAAATAATTAAATTTCTCTAGGGTAAATTAATTAAGGGGTCAAATGAACTCCAAAATAATCCAAATTTTTGTGGGTGGTGCATGGGTAAATATTAAGCTCTGGTTAAAATTTCATTACATTTATAGGTGGTTAGAACTGAAATCCTTCAAACCCTAGCCTTGCTTTAAAAAGGGTATTTTGGTCCAAAAGTTTACTTTGGGCTTTGTGTGGCCAAATCACCTCAACAGAGGTTGAAATTGGGTCAACTGACTTGGAATGGCTTTTAACACCTTCCCATGGAAGATGGGGTGGATTGGAATAGATTTGGCCTAAGATCTAAGGCCAAACCCTAAGGAAGGGCATTTGTGCCTTGTGAAGGGCATAAGGTCAAAAGACCTTGTATGAGCTTGAAAACTTGTAAGGAGGGTACTATGGTAGCTTAAACCCTCTGGTGAAAATATTAGGGGATTTGGGAAAGGGTAGGCCCCACAAAACCCTAACCCTAGTTTAGGGCACAAATATTGCAGTGCTAAAATAGTTTAGTAAAACTCTTTGAAACATAATGAAAATTGGGTAGTGTGGTCTTAAGGATATATTGAATCTCCGGTAAATTAATTGGGAATTTTGGAACAATAATCTTATCACTTCCTTTGTAACTCATGGGATTGCCCTAATTAATGAATTTGTCATTATGATCTCACTGCCCATTTGGAGGTCATGCAAATTTGGCAAAGGGAGTTTTAAAGCTTCTTAGTCATGTATGAATTTTATGAGAATTTTTGGATACATTTTGGTGGTACCTACTTCACAAGCTTAATAACTTGGCAAATTGTTCAAAAATTTTCTTAAAGCTCTTCACTTGCTAATAAATTATGAAACTTGACATAGAGCATTTATATGCCCTTACAATCATTCTTGAATTTTTTCTGAATTTTTGGAAGTAATATTGTCCTACTTAGCTCTTTAAAGGAATTATTGTGGGATATATTTGAAATTAAAATTAGGAACCTAAACCATGCTGAAAAATTAGGATACTTTGGGTGGTAAGTTATATATTCATATTGCATATAGCATAAATTTAGTGGAAAGTTATCTTATCTGAAATGTGTGCTTCATGTTCAATCTTGGAATTTTTGGCTACTAGAATAATTAAATAAATTATCAGATAAATAGGAAAATTGTGAATCTAAGGATTTAGGCCTCTAAGGTCATAATAGACCTCTAATAATTATTATATGAGTACTGGGTTATTATTTGATGTACCTCCCATTTTACATGCCATTTAGCCTTAGTGGTCTCCATATAGTATAACTACAAAAATTATGTTGGAGTATAAATTCGGGCACATGAGTCAGGATTAGTGGTTTGCTGGTTTGGATAAATTAAAATGAGTTCATTATTGGAGGTAGGATGAGTAGAGTGTGGGATAATTGGTTAGTGTTAGGTGGTGCTCGGGATCGACGAAAGATCGCCCTTCCCGTAGAGCGGAAGTGTCAAAAATACTAGGGTTATATTCCATGTAATAGTTAAGGGACTAGGAGTTGGGTATTAACCAATAAGAATAAGTTCCTTACGAAAGGGAGCTTTGGACTTCAGCCCATCGTAGCTCCTAGTGCCCTCGAGAGCCCCTCACGGGGAATACCTTGGGCAATCCTGGGCTAAACCTAAATCGTAGGCAAAATGAAAATGCAAGAGTAACTAATAAATCTAGGATTTCACCTTCTAACACCTAGATGACTTGGGAAGATAGGTTGCCTCACTCGGGCAGTAAGCCCAGTGGTTTTTGTGATGGGCAGGTTAGCCCGACGAGCTTTGGCTCGGTAATTGTTTGTGATTGGTAGGATGGCCCGACGAGCTTTGTCTCGGTTGTTGCTTATGACGGATAGGACGGTCCAGGGAGCTTTGGCTCAGTAGTTGATACATAAGGTTGCATGTGCATAAAGTATAAGGTGGTGGGTCTTCGGTATTTGAGGGTCGAAGCACCGACGCTAATACGTTGACTCGGGAAGTGTTGTTTAGCACTTGGCCAAATAAAGTCTGGTGCGCTAGCCGATAAGAGTACGCAGGAGCTCCGCTTAGTGCACCAGTGTTGAGGCATATGATAAGTCTGACTGGTAGTGCTATTACTAGTTTAAAGGTGGGAGAGGGCAAACCCACCTCTTCCGTTTTCCACTACGGAGGTATCATAGGATGTTTGGCTCCAGAAAGGGGGAACTAAAGGACTGTGTACACAAAGTCGAGTGGGTGGGTTGCACTTGCATGTTCACGTCATGGAATAATTGTATTTCATAGCATAATCATTTCATATAGCCCGACACATAATGTATAAGTGGTATGGGACACTTTATACATTAGGCCCTGCAAAACGACCCATTGGTTTATAAGTTCGTGCGAGCGTGCTTATAAGTCAAGGTTTTTATTTAGTATTACATATTTATGCTTGCTAGTAAAACTGACACCCTATCATATAAATCGGTATGGTACTTTTTATATGATTGGAGCCCTACAAGAGATCCCTTAGCTTAAGTATTTTCATATAAGTTAAGGTTACCTTCTTATTCAGTGTTTCATACCTTTATGACCATCTTATATTCCTTAGAACTGGTAGATTAGTTCCGCCGCCATCTGCTTATTTGTTATTCTCCACTATCATGTCCTTCCCTTTCCTTCTGCCTGCTCGGTGCCTAGGAGCCATGGGGGAAGGGGCAGGGGATGATAGGACTTAGTCTTTTAGACTAACGGTTTTCGAACCACATCATTTTAGGGGACCATGGAGCCCAGCATGGAGGAGCAGCCCCGGAGGTCGGCACGCTTGGAGATTGGGCAGTCTAGTACCGGAGTTCAGACGGCAGGGACTGTGAGTCCTGATCACTAGTAGTTATTTTAGTTTGCTTCCGCGATGAGAGATATGTAGTGAGGACTTGATGTACAGGGCATAAGGCCAAAATTCAGTTATGTGTTATATCTATGGACACTCCCTTCATGGAGATTATTTATTTATATGTGATTTCTATCGACTTGCTATATTATATTGCTACAGTTATGATCGATTTGGCCGGCAGGATCGGTATTTTGTAGTGATGACCTTCTCGGGTATGAAGGTGTCATCGCAAAGCGGCGGTTCTGGGCCTAAGACTCCGGTGTTTTAAAAGAAAAAAAAATAGGGCTCTTACAGTTACCCTTGACAATCTCTTGGGCGCCATAGAAATTCTAGATGATTTAAAAGAACCGCAAAGGCCTTGCCTCCACAGATCTTGCCTTGGATCTCGAATCGGAACTCTAAAGCTCCCGTGGTGGCCAGATCTTCTCCTCTTCCTCCTCCTTGCTCCTCTCCCTTCTCTCTTCTCTTTAGAAAGATAAAATCCAAGTGAATAATGAAATCTTCACTCAAATCTGGAGTTAACCTAGCAGGAAATAATCTGGGCCATAGTATCTGGGCTGAAGGAAACGAACGGCCACAAATAGCGCTCAAAAGTCTATTTTTGGGCTTGCACGGCCTGTGACACGCCAGTGTCACAGGCCGTGTACTGCAAGCGGCACATGAACCGACTTATCCAGAATATAACATGGCATGTGACACGCCCGTGTCACAAGCCGTGTGTCCTGACATGGCTTCAGACACACCCGTGTCTAGCCCGTGTTCACCAAACCTTAATGCCTTTGAAAAGTCCAGAAAAGGACACGGCCGATGCACACGCCCGTGTCCTTAGCCATGTGACAAACACGCCCCTGTGATACGCCCGTGTCATAGGTCGTGTGCCACACTCAACGCTATTCAGTTACCAACCTGAGCAGGACACGACCTCGAACACGCCCGTGTCCCCGCCGTGTCGCCTCTCGAAAATCATTGGTTGTATTGTGTCGAGAACTCGACTCGACGCACACAGTGAAGGACACACCCTGGGACACGCCCGTGTCCTAGGCCATGTACCGCTTGACATGCCCTGGGACATGCCCATGTCCCAGGCCATGTCGCCCAGCCAGAACTCAAATTTAGAATTTGGGGTGTTACAACCCTCCCCTCCTTACAATAAATTTCGTCCCGAAAATTGCTCATAGCAAGGAAATCCAGCAAGCACAATGTTATAACTTCTGAGAGGACTTAGCGCAACTAACTCGACCAAAAGCCTGGACTGATAGAGGACGGCGCAACTAATCTTTATATCAAAGGTCCTCGGGCGGATTCACGGGGCAGCCAGTTAAGCCATTACCGCATAGCAGCGCAGCGCGGGGGCGATTCCGGACCGCAGACCTAACAATCCTTTCCCCGGAAATGACCCCGGGGTTTCGAACCCGCGACTCCCTCTGATACCACTTGAGACGACTTAGCGCAACCAACTCGACCAAAAGCCCGGACTGATAGAGGACGGCGCAACTAATCTTTATATCAAAGGTCCTCGGGCGGATCCATGGGGCAGCCAGTTAAGCCATTACCGCATAGCACTGCAGCGCGGGAGCGATTCCGGATCGCAGCCCCAACAACTTCAAAATGACCGTTACAACAAAAGATGCACTTTACAATAGTTCAAACAACTCGGGAAAATCAGCTCGCATGGTCTGCTCCCGCTCCCATGTTAGCTCCTCACGAGCACAATTGTCCTACCAGACTTTGACCATCCCTATTGTTTTGTTCCGCAACTGCTTATCTTCTCTATCCTCGATCCGTATGGGTCTAACTTTTGTCGTTAGCCAATATTCGACCGGTATACGATTATTTTCAATCACTTGAGCTGGATCCTTGATGGCTTTTTGAAGCACTGAGATGTGGAACACATCATACAAGCCACTCAGTTCTGCCGAAAGAGCTAGCCGATAGGTAGATTCTCCAACTTTCTCCACCACTTCAAACATACCAAGATATCTCGGACTTAGCTTTTTCAACCGCCAAATCCTGGACACGCCTTTGAAGGGTTTATCGTCAAATATACCCGATCACCCATCGCAAACTCCACGTTCCAGTGTTTGGCGTTGTAGTACTTTGCTTGTCAAACCTGAGCTATCAGTCGCCTCTCCCGAATAGAGCGTATCGTCGAAGTAGCTTCTTCGACATCCTTGCACGGATATACTTTTGATTCTCCTTCTTCCGCCCAAGTTAGCAGTGTACGACATTTCCGACCATACAAAGCTTCATACGGAGCCATAACGATGCTCGCTTGGTAGCTATTATTGTAGGCAAAATCCACCATATAGAGATGATCTTCCCATCTCTTACAAAAATCTAGGGCGCACATTCGGAGCATATCCTCCATTGTCCTGTTGGTCCGCTCAGTCTATCCATCTATTTGGGGATGAAAGGTCGTACTGAATGCTAACTTTGTTCTGAATAGTTGATGGATTAGCCTCCAATCATTCGACGCGAATCGCCCATCACGGTCACTGACGATGCTCCGGGGAACACCGTGCAATCGGACAATCTGCTCCACATAAAGCTTTGCAAAGGTTTCCACTGAATCGTCCCTCTTATTCGGTAGGAAGTGAGCCAGTTTTGTCAACTAGTCTACAATCACCTATATTGAATCATTCCCACGTTGAGATCTCGGCAACTCGTGTACGAAATCCATTGAGATATCATCAAACTTCCACTCCGGAATAGGTAATGACTTTAGGAAACCACTAGGCTTCTGACATTCCGCTTTGACCAACGCATAAGTTTGACACTTAGCCACATAATGTGCTATGTATTTCTTTAGTCCTGGCCACTAGAAGAACTTCTTAATATCCTTGTACATCTTTGTGCTCCCAGGGTGAATTGATTACTTTGTAAAGTGAGCTTCATACATCAACTCTTCTCTCAACTTATCCGTACTTGGGACGCACAATCAGCCATCTTTCCGTAACAAGACGTCATCCCAGGATAATTGGCCATCTGACCCATCCCTTGCATAACGTTGGAGACTTTCATCAAGCTCCGTTGCTCGCCGAACCCTGTCTGCAAGGTCATACTGTACCTCCATCCAGTTCAAGAACACATCGGCTATGGAATTCTTATCAACACAAGAAATCTCTAATGCTTCAAACTCCTGGATCAGACGTTCATCATGCATCTACAACCAACTTGCCCGTACCGGAGTCCTACGACTCAACGCATCAGCGACTACATTTCCCTTCCCGGGAGTATTGTGAATATAAAAGGTGTAGTCCCCAAGGAACTCCATCCACCTTCGCTGTCGCATATTCAAATCCTTCTGATCCAATAGATACTTTAGGCTCTTATGACCTGTATAGATATCCACTTTAACGCCATATAGATTGTGCCGCCACAATTTCTGCACAAAGATCACTGCCGCCAACTCCAAGTCATGGACGAGATAATTCCGTTCGTGCACTTTCAACTACTGTGAGCCATAAACAATTACCTTACCAAACTCTAGAAGAACGCAGCCTAAGCCGCTCCCTAAAGAATCACTGTAGATCTCATAGCCGTCTGTACCACATGGCGATGTCAGAATAGGCGCCGTGGTCAAATGAATCTTCAGCTCTTCAAAAGCTCGCGCGCACTTCAGCGTCCAAACAAACTTCTAATCCTTTCTCTTTAACGTGGTCAGAGGCAAAGCAATCCAAGAGAAGTTTTCCACAAACCGTCTGTAGTAGCCTGCCAGTCAAAGGAAACTCCTGACCTCGGCTACTGAAGACATCACTAGCCACTCTCGGATGGAACTTATCTTTGACGGACCCACCGTTATGCCCTCTCCACTTACCACGTGGCCAAGAAAAGCCACCGACGACAGGCAAAACTCACACTTTGAGAACTTGGCATAGAGCTTATCCCTTTTACAAGGTATGCAATACCAACATCAAATGGTTTGCATGATCGCCTTCCGACTGCGAGTATACTAAGATATCATCGATGAAGACAATCACAAATAGATCCAGGTACTCTCGGAATGTTCGGTGCATTAAATCCATAAATATCGAAAGCCCATTACATAAGACCAAACGGCATTATGGTGAACTCATAATGCCAGTTGCGTGTACCAAATGTTGTCTTGGGAATGTCACCTTCCCGAATCCTCAGCTGGTAATATCCAGATTTTAAATCCAATTTTGAATAGACAGTTGATCCCACTAGCTGATCGAACAAGTCATCTATCCATGGAATAGAATACTTGTTTTTCTCCGTCAGCTTATTGAACTCACAATAGTCAATACATAACCGTAAACTACCATCCTTCTTTTTCACAAATAGAACAGGCACGCTCCACGGTGACATACATGGGCGTATATATCCTTATTGTAGCAACTCTTTCAACTGAACCTTCAATTCTGCAATTTCTTTTGGCGCTACGCGATATGGCGAGCGGGCCATAGGTTTCGCACTTGGCAACAACTCAATAGAGAAGTCGATCTCCCGATGGGGTGGTAACCTAGAAAGATCCTTAGAAAACACACCAGCAAACTCCAACACAATCAGAACATCGCTCAATGGCTCAATAGCCTGAATAAGCGTGAAGAATAACTTCGCGCCCTTCCGAACAACATTGACGACTTAGAGAGCATACACCAAGATTCAGCTCACTCCTCGCATACCAGCGAACTTAGTCTCAAGCTCGGTTTTATAGCCCAGTGTGATCTCCTTTGAGTTGCAATTTATACAGGCACACTGCTCTGAGAGCAAATCCATGCCAAAGATAACATCAAACTCGGATATCGGTAGCACAGATGCACTCAAACCGAAATCCTGACTTCCTATTTGAACTTCCACATCGCAAGCTCTATTTGCAAGCATCACACAACCATTCGGTAATAACACCTTTATACTATCTATCATCACATGACTCGGTACTCCAATTCGAGCTACGAAGTCCTTAGACAGAAAGGAATGAAAAGCACCCGTATCAAACAAGGCTCTCGATGGGTAGTTCCAAATCAGGACAAAGCCTGTAGCACACACATCATGCACAAGCTACATAGAAAGTAAGCAATATAAACAAAGTAAGCAATATCTTAAATCATACCTGTGACGACGTCACTTTGCTTTATAGCCTCCTGCTGGCAAAGATTATAAACTCTGGGCTGCTCCTGGTATGCAGAGGACTCTACCACTGCTTTGCCCTTCGATGCATAAGACGGGTCTGTCTTCTTTTCCCCCTTTGGCTGAGCAACCCTACAACCACGAGCTATATGCCCCACTTTACCACAGGTAAAGCAGGTAAGAGACTCCTGCTTTGAAGTTCTGCCCGACGGAACTGTCGCAGAAGCTTTCCCAGAAGGCTTGGACCTCTTGCCCCACTTCTTCTGGTAGTACAATTTTCCAGGGTGGGGTGCTTTAAACTCTTGCTTTGTCACAGCCAAGTCCTTTTTGCCTTGCACTGGCTTCATGTCTTTCTACAACGCACACGCAGTATCAACAAATGCCGGAAATCCTTGGTTCACCGAACTCGAAAGTAGGAACCTCAACTCATCCCACAATCCTTCAAAGAACCGATTAGTTTTCCTTTGTTCATCCGCAAAGATTGACCCCGCATACCGTCCCAACCTTGTAAATTCATGCAAGTACGTATCAATGCTACTTTCTCCTTGCGTTAACCGTTGGAACTCGTTCTCATTGGAAATGCGTTGTGCCGCTGGTAAGTGCTTTGCCAAAAACATTCGAGAGAAATCCTCAATCAAAACTTATGTTAACTGCCTGCTTGCTAAATGGTGTAACTCAACTTTCTCCCACCATAACCGTGCCTCTCCTTCCAACATGAAGGTGTCCAAGGTGACCTTCTGACTTTCCTCCGTCCTGATCGCCGTCAATATACTCTTGACTCGCGATAACCAATCCTCTTCCTGCGTTGGGGATCCCATACCCATGAACGTAGGCGGATTGAATCTCATGAATTAGTTTAACTGTCGTTCAGCTGCTCGCGGATCCACATCCTCAACCGGTTCGGGTGGTACACCAACACGATCTGGCACCAATGTCGGCTGCGCATGCCCGGTCGGCTGAACCAATGCCTTCATAATCATGGCAAAAAGTGCCTCAACAACTAAGCGAACTATTTCCGCAGATGGAGGAGGTGTAGGCACCTCAGGTTGTGCCGCACTCTCATCAAAATGATGGGGCTCAGACTTCCCAGCACAACTACGAGTCACCTATAGGTGAACAAGACACACATTAGCAACCTCGCGCAAGCAATAACAACAATTTAAGAATGCTCAAGTTCCTCAAGCAAGTGTATTTGCATTCCTTAATGGACATTCAAGAGTTCATTAGTGTTAAAGCGATTCGCACTTACGCGTTCTCGCCACCCCATAGGAGAATTCGACCACGAATTCGAAAGAGGAAGACCGAGATAAGATGATACCAAAATGTAACGACTCCACCCATAAACAACATATAATAGAAGGTCCGGCCGGGGCCCCACACTATATGCCACAAACAGAAAGCGAGGTCACAGGTTAATACCAAAACACCATCGCACCCTAACTCAGAGCATGCTAGCGGAAGATTTTAACAATAAAGATGAACTCATAGTAGGAATGTCCACAACATATATAAACCACATTTATATATAAACTCTTGAAAGAGTGTACAGCAAATACAACACATGTTGGCCTTAAGGCCTTACAGTTCCTCTTTTCACAGTGTGGATTGCATACATCGTTGCGCAGGCCAGACACACATGAACAAAACACAATAGAAAACTTAGCCTTCAAGGGCGAGCAGCGGCAGCAATAGCAACAGCAAGAACTTTAGCCCTTACTTCCTGCTCGGATCTCCAGCACCTGCATAGGGACAACTTGTAACGCCCCCGATTTTCCTGCGTTTATTTTTATTCTCGTTGGCATTACGATGACGCATTTTTGTGGCTTGTGCCATGTGTGGAGTATGGTTTAGCTCCTTAGAACTGAGTGCCCTATTTTGTAGCCTGTTGGCAAGATCTCCCTAGCAAGCCAAGTCGTTTTGGGTGACCCGATGTGGCCTCTCGGGGGGATGTTTGAGTTTGGCTTTATTTGGGTATAACTCAAGTTCTGTTCATTGAAAGTTAATTTCGACTTCGCCGTTGTGTTCGTAGCATGGATATTTAGCTACGGTGCGAATTTCGTCGAATTCCGAGGTGATTCGGTTTTCGTGTCGTTTGGTGTATTAATAGTCTATGCGATCAATTAGTTAAGTTGATTTGGCTGTCCTGTAGCCTTTCGGTTTTGACCGATTGTTAAATTCTGCGGGAGAATTTAATTGGGCAGTTATTGCCTTGCCTTGGTGGCAGCCATATTTTTGGCTTATGCGTATTTTGGTATTTACTTAATGAAATTAAGTAATTAGGCGTTTTAGGGTTCGGTTATGGATGAACCGGTGTTTAGCTTTTTGTATAAAAGCTTTTCTTAGGAAGTGACGGCCCACTTCTTCTTCTTTTCCTGAGAGAGAAACCGTCGGCTTGTTCTCGGAAGAGCAGAGGAGAAAACCGCCCGTCCTGTACCTCCTTTGGTCGGCGATTCCGGGCTTGTTCGTGGACGGAATTCGAGTCCGAAAGCGGCGTTGTCTTGCTCTCTCCGAGATCTTCGTTTCGACGGTAAGATATTCGATTTTTGTGTAGTTTTGTTGAGGTTTGGGTTTTCGGTTTTGGAGTTTTCCGCCATTAATGGCCGAGAGTTATATTCTAGGTGTTGCGACTGTTTGTTCAGTGTGAAGAGGAGGAAAGCCGTCCAAGCTTCGCTGAAAGTTGAGGCAAGTGGTATTCTTGCCCTTACAAAGTTTCTTTTTGAACTTTCTTGCTGAATTTGAAATCCCTGTTAGCCCTAGGATAGAGGCCTTGTTGTTCTCTTTTTCTTGCTAACTATAAGATTTAGTTCTTCCTATTGAACCCCCCTACTCGTGTTGTTGGAACCCAACCTTGCCGGCGTGATGCCGATTATCTTTGCTCAGATCTTTGCTCTGGTTTTGGTGTAGCCGAGAGGAAGAGTTAGGATGGGGGGGGGATTTGTTCCCCGAATCTGTTAATGTATTACTCGAGTAGTGTTCTTTATTACTCGAGTAGTAGCCTTGAGCTACTCGAGTAGTAGGTAACTACTCGAGTAGGAGTTTTGGTTTACTCGAGTAGTGTTCCTTGTTACTCGAGTAGTAGCTTTGAGTTACTCGAGTAGTAGGTAACTACTCGAGTAGGAGTTTTGGTTTACTCGAGTAGTGTTCCTTGTTACTCGAGTAGTAACTTTGAGTTACTCGAGTAGTAGGTAACTACTCGAGTAGGAGTTTTGGTTTACTCGAGTAGTGTTCTTTGTTACTCGAGTAGTAGCTTTGAGTTACTCGAGTAGTAGGTAACTACTCGAGTAGGAGTTTTGGTTTACTCGAGTAGTGTTCCTTGTTACTCGAGTAGTAGCTTTGAGTTACTCGAGTAGTAGGTAACTACTCGAGTAGGGGTTTTGGTTACTCGAGTAGTGGACTCGAGATACTCGAGTCAGTGATTTGGTTTACTCGAGTAGTAGGCATCTACTCGAGTGTTGGAGTGGGTATACTCGAGTAGTAGGCATCTACTCGAGTGCTGGGTTGTAGATTCGCGAGTGCTGGTCTTTCTCGCATACTCGAGTAGTGGGCGACTACTCGAGTAGAGGGCTAAGGTACTCGAGTAGTTGGCAACTATTCGAGTACTGGAATTTGAACACACGAGTAGCAGGCGACTACTCGAGTACTGGAAATTCCCTGCCTCTTTGTCTTAGAATCGTTCGACTATCGTCGATCTCCGTTCGACGTTTTTCCAGAGGGAAAACGTCGAGCTCCGTTCGCCGCTCGATGAGCGTCGAGCTCAGCTCTTGTCTGATAGCCGATCAGCGCTCAATGATTTCCTGGAGGAAGATCGTCGAGCTTCGCTCGCCTTTTAGCCTTCGACGATCGTCGACCTCCAGGATGATGATCGTCGGGCTTCTTTTGGCCTTCAGCCGATCGACGATCGTCGACCTCCGACTGGCAATCGTCGAGCTCCGTTTCACCTTAGCGGGATTGTGGTTAGAGTTTGGTTTTGGATTTAAGTGAGGCTAGCTCACTCAACGCCTAGGTTTAGGTTGGCACTGAGTGGGTCTCACTCAGCGCCTTGTCGTGTTGATCCTTTTCAACACTCTTTCTTTACCTTGTTTTTTCATTCCCGAGTGGTTTTCTTGTTATATTTCTGGTATTTCCTTGTCGGCCGTTTTCCTTACCTTCTTAAAGGCCGAATCGTGGGTCGTGGTTAGTAGTGGTGGTTTATAGCTCTTCAGGGGGGTGGAGTTGTGTGATATAGCCAAGGCCACTCTTGTTTTTCTTGCTCCAGGTACGGGCTGGGCATGTGTGGGTGGAAGGTCCCTTGTGTTTTCACGTGTAGACCCTCGAGCTTGTTGACTTGGACATGGTGGATGGGGGACTGAGTTTACCTCCAATCCGGTTCCTCGTCGTTTGTTTTTGCTACTACCACTTTCCACAGTTTAGGGTGTTAGAAGTTTCTTCCTTAGTAGCTTGCAGCACTTTGGGCTCTTGGTAGCCTAGAATGCCCGGCGGGATGATGTTCCTGAGTTGGGTTGTTGCTGTTTTCCTTGCTTGTGTGCTTGTCTTGTTGTCTTGTCTTGGACAGTTGTGACTCTTTCTACTGCATGTTTTTTTTCGGTTACTTCTTCCTTTTGGTTGACTCCTGCATGCAGATGTTTTTACCTTGTTGCTTGCTGAGGTATTCTGTTTTCTTTTGGAATGCCTCAGGTTCTGAGTTGTAGCCGGTCTGGTGGCTAGCTGAGGCAGTGGTGCTGCTGGTGGACTCCCAAACTTTGGAGTTCCGTTTACCTTGTTAGTGAGATAGTTTCTCTGTACCTTCTTGCAGACATACATATGTGCCAGTGGGTTCGTGTCAGGTTGTTGGCGCCCACTGGTAGTTTTTCTTACCCTTGTACTAGATATATTACTTATGCTGCTACCATTTTCTGGAGATAGTCTACTTGCTTTGAGAAGGATTTATGCTAGGTTGCTAGTTACTTTTAAACTATAAATATTATTATAAATGAAGCTCCTGATCAGCATGTTTTATAAGCTTAATTATTATTTTCCAAATCACGTATGAAAACCGTTTTCTTATATAGTGTATAAATTAAAGGTAGAGGCTTGCATAGCGTAAGTGGTTCTCTTAGGACCCTTATGTGCTCTTTAGGATATCAAACCTAAACAAAGTATTTTTCCGCATCGTACAAATATCGTTTTATTTTGTGGACTAGGTGATCCACTGAGCCGAGGGATACAGTCTCTAAATATAACTGATTTTCTATTCATAAAACACAGGATTTTCTTGCATAAAGTTTGTAGTTGGTTTTGCCTGAGCGTCAGCGGTTATCCCCTGCTTGACGTGGCATCATGACGCGTGTTTTCTCATACTCTGATAATTCTTATATTCGGAGAAAATGCGGGTTGTGACAGTTGGTATCAGAGGGAGGTTGCTTGACAAGTTAGTTGAGCAACCTTCCTTTGTTTGCTTTTGGTAGTTCTACATCATGTCATTCACACACCGATATGTCATTAGCACGTCTTGGCGAAAGCACGAACACTTCACTCATGGCATGACATGAAGTATACGGGGCATATTATGTAGTATGGGTTGCATAATATGTGTTCGTATATGGATCCACCATAGGGGCTACATGTGAGTGTTATGTAGTATGGGATGCATAACCTCACCACATGACTGCGACTAGCACGTTTCTTTTCGTTGCATGGGAATGTTATGTAGTATGGGATGCATAACATTTTCATGTGTACGCCGCTCATAACATGCATTAGGGCCTTTTTTAGAATGCATAGCACAAACATGCATAGCATATCATAGCATAAGCACAATGTGCCAAGCTAAAGATTTGCAGGATGACATATGTACACACATAAGTTTTCAAATTAATTTAAAGTCATGCATTCCCGATCTAGGCACAGGAGTTAGTAAGGTGGTGGTTAACTATCTTAGGTTAGGGCATGTCATCAAATTTTTGTTAAAAAGATAAACTCTCAGAGCAAGTTTAGCAGCTTTAAGCCTATATCTATATATGTATGGTCTGTACTTGTGTTTGAGTTCTAGTCGTTGATTGGGGATCTAATTTGGGTTGGTTATGATTTTAGGATGGCTAGGCGACCTACGACGCGTTCGACTCCCCGGTCTGAAGGTCAGTCATCCAGAGCTCAGAATGGTGCGGTGATCGAGAGTCTGCGTCAGAGTAGCGAAGCTATGGGCAGAAAGTTGGAGGAGGTGCGAGCCCAGATTCAGTCTTTGGTGGTAGTTGTGGCAGGACTGGCTCAGGGTGCGCAAGTTCCTGCTGGGGGGTTAGCTGTCCCTCCTCCCCCTACACTCGTGAGACCTCCAGTGGTGGTGCCAGCGGAGATGGCCTTCATCTCGCAGTTTCAGAGGCTGAGCCCTCCCACTTATGACGGGAAGGCAGATTTCATGGTTATTGATGATTGGCTGATCTCCATGGAGGAGATGTTTTCGTATTCAGGGATCGCAGGTGACCAGAGGGTGATGCTAGCCACCTATCAGCTTAAAGGATTGGCTAAGAGTTGGTGGCTGAGAGAGAAGGAGAGCTTAGTAGCTGGATGCTCTTGGGAAATGTTTAAGGAGATGTTGTTGAGGAAGTTCTTGCCTTCGGTCGAGCGTGAATGCCTCATGAATGACTTTCTCTATCTGAAGCAAAGGCAACTCACGGTGGGTGAGTATGAAATAGAATTTAGTAAGTTGAGCCGTTTTGCCCCTGCTTTGGTCAGCGTTGAGGCTGATCGAGTTAAGAGATTTCTTGGTGGTTTGAGGAGCGAAGTGCAGCAGTTGACCAGTGCTTATGGGTCAGTGACTTATGCTGGAGTCGTAGAGGCTGCTCTTAAGGTTGAGGCTATTGAAACGGCAAAGAGCAGAGGCCAGTAGATGAGAAAGGACAAGAGAAAGTCTGTGGAGGGGAAGAAGCCCCTGGTACCCGATGCTGTTCCGGGAAAGAGGAGCCGAGTAGTGTGCAGTTTCTGTGGCCGGACAGGCCATCCTGTCGAGAAATGTTTTAAGAGGTCAGCAGCTCAGAAGAAGGAGCAGGTTCATGCGATCCAGGGTGCTCCTAGGAGAGATGTCTCCTGTTCAGTTTGCAAGCGGTCCGGGCATGATGCGGCCCAGTGTTGGACCAAGGATAGAGTCTGCTTTCAGTGTGGGCAGAAGGGTCATATCAAGTCGAGGTGTCCTCAGGTTCAGACAGCTCTTCCTGCAGTTCCATTACAGGCCTTACCTCCACCTCCGCATGTGGACAAGGGAAAAGGGAAGCTGAACGTGATTTCTTCCGAGGAGGCTCAGACTTCGACCCATGTTATTTCAGGTTAGTTGATTGTTATTTTTCTAGCCTGGTAGTTTTATTTGCTAGAGTGTTGCGGTATTGCTATGGTAGTTCCTTAGTTTGTGTGTTCCTATAGGGAAGTTTAAGGTGAAGAACCGTTGGGCGCGTGTTCTGTTTGACTCCGGCGCTACCCACTCGTTCGTGGCTAGAGACTTTGTAGAGCGTCATCGATTGACTCTAGATCGTGTTCGGGATTCCTTCCGTGTCAAGTTTCCTTCTGGTGAATCTGTGTTGTCAGATTTGGGCATTTTGGATTGCCCGGTTTTGTTGGGGGACTTTCTTGTGAAGGTGGACCTGAAAATGATTGATCTGGAGGACTTCGATGTCATTTTGGGCATGGACTGGCTCTCTCGGTATGATGCGGTCATTCAGTGCAAAGGAAAGCGCTTGGACTTCATCAGGGACGACGGTCAGCCCGGCAGCGTGTATGCTGCTCTGTGTCAGGATTTTCCTGTCATCTCTGCGGTATGTGCTCAGAGATTGTTTCCTTCTAATTGTTGTGTTTGTTTAGTCTCGGCGGTTGGAGCCACTGTTAGCATCCCACGCTTAGAAGAGATTCCTATTGTTCGTGGTTTCGCCGATGTTTTTCCTGATGATCTTCATGGTCTTCCTCCTGATCGGGATGTTGAGTTTGTGATCGATTTAGAGCCGGGTACACGTCCTATTGCTAAGGCGCCATACCGGATGGCCCCTCGTGAGTTAGAGGAGTTGTGAGTTCAGTTGGATGAGCTGTTAGCTAAGGGGTTTATTAGGCAGAGTTCGTCGCCTTGGGGTGCTCTTGTTTTGTTTGTAAAGAAGAAAGATGGGTCGATACGGCTATGCATCGACTATAGAGAGTTGAACAAGGTCACTATCAAGAACAGGTACCCTCTGTCGAGGATCGATGATTTGTTTGACCAGTTGCGTGGTAGCACGGTGTTCTCCAAGATCGATCTTCGTTCTGGTTATCATCAGCTTAGGATCCGTGAGGCGGATATTCCACGGACTGCGTTTAGGTCGAGACATGGACACTTTGAGTTTCTGGTGATGTCGTTTGGTCTGACCAACGCACCTTCAGCCTTCATGGATATGATGAACCGGGTGTTCAAGGATTTTCTCGATAAGTTCGTTGTGGTCTTCATTGATGATGTGTTAGTTTATTCTCGCAGTGCGGAGGAGCATGAGCAGCATTTGCGGTTGGTCCTATCGGAGTTGAGGAATCACAAGTTATTCGCCAAGTTGAGCAAGTGCGAATTTTGGTTGCCTCAAGTTTCTTTTCTAGGCCACGTGGTGAACAAGGAGAGGATCTCGGTCGATCTAGAAAAGATTGCAGCAGTGATGGATTGGAGTAGACCGAGTTCGCCTAAAGAGATCAGGAGTTTCTTAGGGTTGGCTGGTTATTACAGGAGATTTGTGGAGGGTTTCTCTTCCCTAGCCGCACCTTTGACCAAGTTGACTCAGAAGAATGTGGCATTTGTTTGGAGCGAAAAGTGCGAGGAAGCTTTTCTTGAGCTAAAGGAGAGATTGTGCACTGCTCCCGTTCTGACCCTGCCTACTGAGGGAGTAGATTATGATGTCTACGTGGATGCTTCGCATGTAGGTTTGGGGTGCGTATTAATGCAAGATGGAAAGGTAATTGCCTATGGGTCAAGGCAACTGAAGACTCATGAGAAGAATTATCCTACGCATGACCTCGAGTTTGCAGCAATTATTTATGCTTTGAAGTTGTGGAGGCACCTACTTTATGGGGCTCAGTGTAAGATCTTTACTGACCATAAGAGCCTGAAGTACGTGTTCACGCAGAAGGAGTTGAATCTGCTTCAGCGGCGGTGGCTGGAGTATGTGGCTGATTATGATGTGGAGATCTAGTATCATCCGGGCAAGGCCAATGTGGTGGCTAACGCCCTGAGCCGAAAGACGGGAAAGATCTTTAACCTCTCCGCCGATCGTTTAGTGGAGGAGTTCCTCCTTATGGATATTTCAATGGGATGCTGTAGTTTGCAGAGTACCTTGTCAGTGGCAGAGCCGTCCTGGATTTCTTTGACTAGGCTGCACCAGAAGGACGATCCTGATCTTATGCACCTTTTCACTAGGACTGAGGGAGAGTTGCCCGATTTTGCTATCGATGATGCGGGTACTTTCAAGTACCGCGGCAGGTTTTGCGTTCCCGCTGTTGGGGATATTAGGAGGATGATTTGCAGTGAGGCTCATGGTTCCAGCGTTTCCTACCATCCAGGATCTACAAATATGTACCGTGACTTAAGACAAATTGCCTGGTGGTATGGCATGAAAGGAGATATAGCCCGATTTGTTGCTGAGTGTCACACTTGCAAGCGTGTGAAGGCCGATCATGGAAGGCCTGGTGGTAAGTTGACTCCGCTAGAGATCCCAACTTGGAAGTGGGAGAGTATATCTATGGATTTCATTACGGGTTTACCAAAATCCCCGAGAGGATTTGATTCTGTTTGGGTTATAGTAGATAGATTGACGAAGTGCGCTCACTTCGTGCCTTATAAGATTGATTACCCGATGAAGAAGATAGCGGAGTTGTACATGAATGAAGTCATCCGACTCCACGGTGTGCCGGTTAGCATCATTTCTGATCGAGACTCCCGGTTCACTTCTCGTTTTTGGCAAAGTCTGCAGGAGGGTTTGGGTACGGATCTGAGGTATTCTACTGCCTACCACCCGCAGACCAATGGGCAGACGGAGAGGGTGAACCAAATTGTTGAGGCTATGATCCGGTGCTATATTTTAGACCACGGTGGAGCGTGGGATGAGCGGCTGCGACTCATGGAATTTGCCTACAACAACAGTTATCAGGAAAGTTTGCAGATGGCTCCGTTCGAAGCCTTGTATGGGAGGCGCTGTAGGACTCCGTTGTTTTGGGCTGAGGCTGGTGAGAGGCCTTTGTTGGGTCCCGATGCATTTGAGGAAATAGAAGTCGCTGTGAAGCGTATTCGGGAGAAGCTTCGTATAACCCAGGAGAGATATGAAAAGAACGCCAACCGGCGCAGATCTGCCTTGGAGTTTTCCGTCGGGGACCTTGTTTTCCTCAAAGTTTCCCCGATGGTAGGTGTTAAGAGGTTTGGTAAGAATCGGAAGTTGGACCCAAGGTTCGTGGGCCCGTTTGAGATTTTGGAACGGATTGGCGTGTCAGCATATAGATTGGATTTGTCAGCGAACTTCCCAGGTGTGCATAATGTTTTTCATGTTAGCCAATTGCGGAAGTGTGTGCACAGCAGTGGGCAGCTCTTGGATGTTGTGCCCCAGTTGGAGCCCAACCTCTCTTTTGTTGAGGTGTCGGTTCGTATTTTGGATACTCAGGAGCGTGTGCTACGAAAGAAGTCCATACCGATGGTTAAGGTTCTATGGAAGAATCAGGATTTGGAAAGCGCGACTTGGGAGTTAGAGTCGGCTATGAGGAGGGCTTACCCTCACCTGTTTCGTTGATTTGATCGGTATGTTTCCTTCTTGTAACTCCTATTAGTCGCTTTCCCTTCTTTAGTAGGAGTGTTGTGCGTAAAGTTTCGGGACGAAACTTTCTTTTAGGGGGAGTGACTGTAACGCCCCCGATTTTCCTGCGTTTAATTTTTATCTCGTTGGCGTTACGATGACGCGTTTCTGTGGCTTGTGCCATGTGTGGAGTATGGTTTAGCTCCTTAGAACTGAGTGCCCTATTTGTAGCCTGTTGGCAAGATCTCCCTAGCAAGCCGAGTCGTTTTGGGTGACCCAGTGTGGCCTCTCGGGGGGATGTTTGAGTTTGGCTTTATTTGGGTATAACTCAAGTTCTGTTCGTCGAAAGTTAATTTCGACTTCTCCGTTGTGTTCGTAGCATGGATATTTAGCTACGGTGCGAATTTCGTCGAATTCCGAGGTGATTCGGTTTTCGTGTCGTTTGGTGTGTTAATAGTATATGTGATCAATTAGTTAAGTTGATTTGGCTGTCGTGTAGCCTTTCGATTTTGACCGATTGTTAAATTCTGCGGGAGAATTTAATTGGGCAGTTATTGCCTTGCCTTGGTGGCAGCCATATTTTTGGCTTATGCGTTTTGGTATTTACTTAATTAAATTAAGTAATTAGGCGTTTTAGGGTTCGGTTATGGATGAACCGGTGTTTAGCTTTTTGTATAAAAGCTTTTCTTAGGAAGTGACGGCCCACATCTTCTTCTTTTCCTGAGAGAGAAACCGTCGGCTTGTTCTCGGAAGAGTAGAGGAGAAAACCGCCCGTCCTGTACCTCCTTTGGTCGGTGATTCCGCGCTTGTTCGTGGACGGAATTCGAGTCCGAATGCGGCGTTGTCTTGCTCTCTCCGAGATCTTCGTTTCGACGGTAAGATATTCGATTTTCGTGTAGTTTTGTTGAGGTTTGGGTTTTCGGTTTTGGAGTTTTCCGCCATTAATGGCCGAGAGTTATGTTCTAGGTGTTGCGGCTGTTTGTTCAGTGTGAAGAGGAGGAAAGCCGTCCAAGCTTCGCTGAAAGTTGAGGCAAGTGGTATTCTTGCCCTTGCCAAGTTTCTTTTTGAACTTTCTTGCTGAATTTGAAATCCCTGTTAGCCCTAGGATAGAGGCCTTGTTGTTCTCTTTTTCTTGCTAACTATAAGATTTAGTTCTTCCTATTGAACCCCCCTACTCGTGCTGTTGGAACCCAACCTTGCCGGCGTGATGCCGATTATCTTTGCTCAGATCTTTGCTCTGGTTTGGGTGTAGCCGAGAGGAAGAGTTAGGAGGGGGGGGGGGGGTGATTTGTTCCCCGAATCTGTTAATGTATTACTCGAGTAGTGTTCTTTGTTACTCGAGTAGTAGCCTTGAGCTACTCGAGTAGTAGGTAACTACTCGAGTAGGAGTTTTGGTTTACTCGAGTAGTGTTCCTTGTTACTTGAGTAGTAGCTTTGAGTTACTCGAGTAGTAGGTAACTACTCGAGTAGGAGTTTTGGTTTACTCGAGTAGTGTTCCTTGTTACTCGAGTAGTAGCTTTGAGTTACTCGAGTAGTAGGTAACTACTCGAGTAAGAGTTTTGGTTTACTCGAGTAGTGTTCTTTGTTACTCGAGTAGTAGCTTTGAGTTACTCGAGTAGTAGGTAACTACTCGAGTAGGAGTTTTGGTTTACTCGAGTAGTGTTCCTTGTTACTCGAGTAGTAGCTTTGAGTTACTCGAGTAGTAGGTAACTACTCGAGTAGGGGTTTTGGTTACTCGAGTCCTTGGTTACTCGAGTAGTGGACTCGAGATACTCGAGTCAGTGGTTTGGTTTACTCGAGTAGTAGGCATCTACTCGAGTGCTGGAGTGGGTATACTCGAGTAGTAGGCATCTACTCGAGTGCTGGGTTGTAGATTCGCGAGTGCTGGTCTTTCTCGCATACTCGAGTAGTGGGAGACTACTCGAGTAGAGGGCTAAGGTACTCGAGTAGTTAGCAACTATTCGAGTACTGGAATTTGAACACACGGGTAGCAGGCGACTACTCGAGTACTGGAAATTCCCTGCTTCTTTGTCTTAGAATCGTTCGACTATCGTCGATCTCCGTTCGACGTTTTTCTAGAGGGAAAACGTCGAGCTCCATTCGCCGCTCGATGAGCGTCGAGCTCAGCTCTTGTTTGATAGCCGATCAGCGCTCGACGATTTCCTGGAGGAAGATCGTCGAGCTTCGCTCGCCTTTTAGCCTTCGACGATCGTCGACTTCCAGGATGATGATCGTCGGGCTTCTTTTGGCCTTCAGCCGATCGACGATCGTCGACCTCCGACTGACGATCGTCGAGCTCCGTTTCACCTTAGCGGGATTGTGGTTAGAGTTTGGTTTTGGCTTTAAGTGAGGCTAGCTCACTCAATGCCTAGGTTTAGGTTGGCACTGAGTGGGTCTCACTCAGCGCCTTGTCGTGTTGATCCTTTTCAACACTCTTTCTTTACCTTGTTTTTTCGTTCCCGAGTGGTTTTCTTGTTATATTTCTGGTATTTCCTTGTCGGCCGTTTTCCTTACCTTCTTGAAGGCCGAATCGTGGGTCGTGGTTAGTAGTGGTGGTTTATAGCTCTTCAGGGGGGTGGAGTTGTGTGATATAACCAAGGCCACTCTTGTTTTTCTTGCTCCAGGTACGGGCTGGGCATGTGCGGGTGGAAGGTCCCTTGTGTTTTCACGTGTAGACCCTCGAGCTTGTAGACTTGGACATGATGGATGGGGGACTGAGTTTACCTCCGATCCATTTCCTCGTCGTTTGTTTTTGCTACTACCACTTTCCACAGTTTAGGGTGTTAGAAGTTTCTTCCTTAGTAGTTTGCAGCACTTTGGGCTCTTGGTAGCCTAGAAGGCCCGTCGGGATGATGTTCCTGAGTTGGGTTGTTGCTGTTTTCCTTGCTTGTGTGCTTGTCTTGTTGTCTTGTCTTGGACAGTTGTGACTCTTTCTACTGCATGTTTTTTTCGGTTACTTCTTCCTTTTGGTTGACTCCTGCATGCAGATGTTTTACCTTGTTGCTTGCTGAGGTATTCTGTTTTCTTTTGGAATGCCTCAGGTTCTGAGTTGTAGCCGGTCTGGTGGCTAGCTGAGGAAGTGGTGCTGCTGGTGGACTCCCGGACTTTGGAGTTCCATTTACCTTGTTAGTGAGATAGTTTCTCTGTACCTTCTTGCAGACATACATATGTGCTAGTGGGTTCGTGTCAGGTTGTTTGCGCCCACTGGTAGTTTTTCTTACCCTTGTACTAGATATATTACTTATGCTGCTACCATTTTCTGGAGATAGTCTACTTGCTTTGAGAAGGATTTATGCAAGGTTGCTAGTTACTTTTAAACTATAAATATTATTATAAATGAAGCTCCTGATCAACATGTTTTATAATCTTAATTTTTATTTTCCAAATCACGTATGAAAACCGTTTTCTTATATAGTGTATAAATTAAAGGTAGAGGCTTGCATAGCGTAAGTGGTTCTCTTAGGACCCTTATGTGCTCTTTAGGATGTCAAACCTAAACAAAGTATTTTTCCGCAGTGTACAAATATCGTTTTCTTTTGTGGACTAGGTGATCCACTGAGCCGAGGGATACGGTCTCTAAATATAACTGATTTTCTATTTATAAAACACAGGATTTTCTTGCATAAAGTTTGTAGTTGGTTTTCCCTGAGCGTCAGCGGTTATCCCCTGCTTGACATGGCATCATGACGCGTGTTTTCTCATACTCTGATAATTCTTATATTCGGAGAAAATGCGGGTTGCGACACAACCCACCTAGAAGGTGGCAAACAATGCAACGGTCAGCATTCACCTGACAAATTTATAACAATCCTACCCCTTTCCCGGGGTAGTGGCATTCCTTCCCTGCACGCATAGCAATGCATAGACAGATATATCATACTTTGTGCTCTCACGCATAATAAATCCATCACAACCGTCAGCTATATGACCCGACGATCTATACACTCAGGGCATATTCTTGGTGCACCGACGAACCAGGGTCAGCTTCACAATAGCCACGCTGTCCACCAAGGACTTGATACACTGTCCACAACGGACTGACTATACTGTATCCACAGCACAAGCAGTATATGGGTATTTCCTGGAATTCCTCATTCCAGTACTTCCTGCTACTCCCCTTAACAGGAACAACCCATTGACTCCGCAAACTACACGTTTATACACGGAGTCTTCTCCGGTGCATAATATGCAACATCACCAATCCAAGCCAACCTATCCAGATGGGCTTCACACAACATGCCGATCCTATACTACACATTTTTGGGTCTAAATACATACTCAACTGGGGATAACAACTCTCAAACCATGGGGATGACTTACTCTTCCACCTTTTAGTGGAGGATCTCATGCTCATGCATAAAAGAGTACTTCACTTGTCTAATGAAGGAAGATCGTTACCCTTGACGATCTCTTGGGTTCCATAAAAATTCTAGCCGGTTAAAAAGAACTGCGGTGGCCTTGCCTCCACAGATCTGGCCTCGGATCTCGAATGAGAACTCTAATGCTCCCGTAGTGGCCAGATCTTCTCCTCTTTCTCCTCCTTTCTTCTCTCCCTTCTCTATTCTCTTTAGAAAGATAAAATCCAAGTGAATAATGAAATCTTCACTAAAATCTGGAGTTAACCCAGCAGGAAATAATCTAGGCCACAGGATCCAGGCTGAAGGAAACGAACGGCAACAAATTTCCCTTAAAAGTCTATATTTTGGGTTGACACGGCATATGACACGCCCGTGTCTCAGGCTGTGTACTACAAGCGGTACACGAACCAACTTATCCAGAACAGAACATGGCATGTGACACGCTCGTGTCACAGGCCGTATGTCCTGACACGGCTTCAGACACGCCTGTGCCTAGCCTATGTTCACCAAGCCTCAATGCCTTGGAAAAGTCCAGAAAAGGACACGGCCGAGGCAAACGCCCGTGTCCTTAGCCGTGTGTTAAACACGCCCCTGTGACATGCCCGTATCACAGGTCGTGGGCCACACTCAACGCTGCCTTCTTACCAACCCGAGCAGGACACGGCCTCGGACACGCCCACGTCGCTGGCTGTGTCGTCTCTTGATGATCGTCGACTGTACTGTGTCGAGAACTTGACTCGACGCACACAATGAAGGACACGCCCTAGGACACGCCCGTGTCCCAGGCCGTGTGATGCTGGACATGCCCGTGTCCTAGGCCATGTCACCCAACCTGAACTCTAATTTGGAATTTGGGGTGTTACAAAGCATGTGGTAAAGTGCTATGCTATATCAGAGTATATCAAATCAACTACAATAATATGTTTATTAATCTACACTAGCAGTTCTTTCATCAACAACAATATACAAGTAAAGTCCTACAGCTGGAAAGTAACTCAACTTATATGAATGCCCATATAAAAAAATAAGTTAAGGATCAGCTTAACAGTAAAGTAACTCATCATATATGAGTGTCCATACAAACTTACATGATAAGGATCTTATGCGTTGCAATGTTATGTTATGATTGACTTATGATGACTCACCCATGCTCACACAGATGCATGGTGAAATGTATATCCTACCTGGAATGATATGTTATGATTGAAATGTATCAATCAACACTAGCAGTTCTTTCATCTATCTGCAATACTATGTTATGATTGACTTATGTAGACTCAGGAAATATATTTCCTGGAGTCAAGGTTGAGCTGAGTTTATCTCAGTCGAGGTAGATTGGAATAGTGAAATTTCACTTGTGGCCAATCATCACACAAACCCACATTCATCCTATAGGATCCAATTGTGGATCTGAGTGTAGGGCCTTTTGGCCTGAGGTAGGTAACAAGTGTGTCACTAAGGTAGGTGCCTGGAAGGGCACTGAGGTAGGTACATGTTGGGAACTTAGTTATAGGAGTGTTGCAACACTCTTAGAGTAGTGCCTTGTGCCTAAAGTTGTTGGGTTTAAAAGGCTGAGCTCTAGGCCTTAAAGATAAGCCTGAGGTAGGTGGTTTGAAGGTCATTGAGTGTAGGAGCACTACAGAGCTCTGAGGTAGGATACCTTGTGGATCTGAGGTAGGGCTGTCCTCCCAGCTTGAGTGTAGGGCTTAATAGCCCGAGGTAGGTGGTCTGCTGACCACTGAGTTGTAGGCCCTTGTGGCTGAGAAGTAAGTCTTGGAGGAGACTTAGAGATACTTATAGATCTGAGGTGTAAGCTCTTTGGTGCAGGTTTTGGAGAAGTGTCTAGTCCAACAAGATTGTTAGATAAGTGGGTGGGAAAGTGGATGTATCCTAGTTAGGGGAACAACTTTAAATCACTGTGTGCTTTTCTATGTTGTTTTCTTTGTACAGGTTATGTACATCTTGAAAGCATAAAACAACTTAAATCCAAAGCTCTTAAAGAAGAAAAATAAAAGAACTCAAAAAGAGACCAATAACGCGAAAGGGAAAAAAAATTGGAAGAGTGCTTTTGAAAGAGCCAGACGCGAAGGACTTGTAGCGCCCTAAAAATTAGCAAATCCGTGCCTTTGTGAAAAGAGATTTTTGGTCAGCCCCTCTGTCAAACACCAAATAAGTTTCAAGTCTGCAGTGAGAGCAAGGACCATATTGGACTGTTGGTAGCACTTGTAGATGATGATGTCTATGCAGATGCAAGAATGGAGATCAGGGCCCCCATGTCACACTCAGATTGTGACTCAGAGGTGGATGAAGCTGAGGAAGGTGAATGTAGATGCTATGGGCTGACTGCTTCACAAAAAAGAAGAAGAATTCTTCAAGGATCTGCCTGGTCCAGATCAGGTACAATCTCTGTCTAGTTCTTCTTATTGCTCAGGTTATGAGCTTAACTCAGGCTCTCATTCTTCCTCATCAAGTGATGATGAGAGTCCTCTATCAGAAGTTGATATCAATCAATTATTTGAGAATCATGTTGTACTTCTGAAAGCTTTCAAGGAAAGCAGGTTGATTGTCAAGTAACAAGCAGAGGAAATTTCCTCCCTACAGCTTACTGCTTCCCAGCAAGATGAGACTTCATCTTTGCTATATAAAAAGATGAGGGAAGTTGGTCATCTAAAGACAATGGTAGATACCCATGTTGAGTCCATTAAATATAAGGACCCTATTATCAAGGTTCTTCAAGAGAACCTTGAAAGGGAGAAGAGGATAATGGAAAATTTCTCTAAGATAGATTCTATCAAGAGAAAATCTGAATCTGAGTGGATTTCTAAGGTTATCCAATCTTAGAGGAGAGGCCTAGCTCCTATCAAGCCTCAGTATACCTTAAATAAGGTAATTCTCCCATCCAACAGGTATGACCATGACTGTAAGTATGGTCACTAGAGGAGTGAGAATCTTCCTTGTAAGATTACAAAAGTACCTTACAAGGGATGAAGAGAGGTCATGGGATTGAGTGCTCAGAAGGCTCCCTATATAGAAGTTCCAAAGGCCCAACCTAGACATTTTGTATTTGGTGCCCCTGCCCCTACAGTCAAGGATGTGGCAATGTCTGATTCTAAGGCTCTTCCAGCAAGAACTCAAATCAAAGGTAAGTCAGTCAGTAAGGCTACCTTGGTTGTCCCTAAATCCATGAAGAACATGCCATATGTAAAAAAAGCTGTTACTAATGATATTCATGGTAAGCCAAGTTCCTCTACTGGCAGACACACTTTTGTTCAATCTCTTGCTAGTAGAAACAAGAAGAAGGACACAATTCTCCCCACTGAATAGGAAGCCAGAAATGCAATGCACACTTCAAAGTGTGTTCAGAAAAGGAGATACAACATTCATGAATGTTGGTGATGTGGCAAAGTGGGCCACTTTGCCATAGATTGTTGGCACAACCATAGTTTTCCAAAGGCAAGGCAGTGTCTTCCTAACAAGATTCCAGTAGTTAAGCATATGAATTCTTATGCTAACAGGAACCTAGGACCCAATAGATATTGGTGTCCTAAGGTAAGGTAATTATGTTTTGCAGGTTAGTCTTAGTGCCCATCCCCCATGTGGCACTTGGACAGAAGATGTTCCAGAATTTGGACTAGAACAAGGAAGTTATCCTATGGTTCATACCCCAAGGATAATATTGTGCATTCCTAAAGAAGGATAAATTGCACAAGTATTGGGATAAGGCCAGCTGGATCCGGCCAACAGGAATGTCTTGTTGGACAAAGTATTGCTGCCACACCAGCAAATATGGAAAGGATAAGTAGTCTGTACTCATCTTTGGGAAAGCACAAGTATCTCCTCTATGAGCAGCAAGGAAGAGGCACACTGTGCTCAGCTGAAAAGGTTCCCAAGTTGTATCATCAGCTGTTAGACTCTTTAGAGGAAACTTGAAGAGAAATGTATGCTCAGGATTCAATATCATCTAAACCTGCAGCAAGGTATGTCCAAGTTAGTAGGCTTTATGGACAGTCTTTGTACCAATTCCAAAGGGAAGACTGTCAAGCTAGATACTTAGATTTGGGGAGCATATTCAGTAAGGATTGCTGGACAAGCTTGAACCTTGCCTAGAGTACCTCCAGCACTGAAAAGATCAGCACTGCTGCAGAAGTTCAGCAATGTCTCTATAGAAAATGCTAAGGATGAGGGGGGAGACTATCCAAGTAATGGCACCCGCTAAAAGAGGGCAAGCCAATCAGCTTACAAGAACAGCTAGATTTCTCCAGCTATTGTTGATACATGTCAGCTCACTCCTATCGGAATAGCAGTGTAAATAAACACTTAGTGTTAGAATGAAAGGATGGTTCATGTAAAGATCATTCAAGGCTCAAGTAGTCTTAAAGTCCAGCAACTGCAGGAGAACATTCAGCCTTATGCCAAGAGAAAGCTGGCAGCTGCACTAATGGTATCATTTGCAATCAGCTAGGAGGAGAAGAGAAGCAGACCAGCTCCTCCCTTTCTATTCAGAATCCAAGAAGAAATTGATCAGGTGGTGATCAAGTGTGGAGATCAATGTAATGATCAAGATAGTACTCAGTGGGCTAAATACTCTGGTGCTGCTAATCAGAAATTTTGAGCCAAAGGCAAGTCTATTGCTAAAGAAGGGGAGAAGATCTTGCTTAGCACAAAGAGATTGTGCAAGGTGCAAGAGAATTGCGAAGCATCAGCATAGATGGAGCTCGATGAAATAACTGTCATTCGTTGACGGAGCTCGATGAAATCACCTTCATTCGTCGAAAAGAGCTCGACGAAATCAGAAGAAATCGTCAAACGGAGCTCGACGAAATCTGAATAATTTGTCAAACTCAAGATTATCAAACAAAAATCTTATGGCATTAGAACCATAACCTCCAGATAAGTAGAATTTCTTTTATATTGATATTCTACTAGTATTATATAAGTTGCTAGGAATCTTGACTGTCATAGCAGGACTATGCATATATAGATTAAGTATCAATGAGTTTGAGAGCATAAGGAAGAACTCAATCCTGAGATTATTTATCAGGCCACTAGATGAAGTCAAGTTCAACACCCTCTTTGTTGATTTGGGTATGTGGAACGTAGGAGAGATTTAGCAGCTCCAAACTCTAGTTTGTGTTATAGGATTTACTTTTATTATAGGTAGATAAGTCCTTGATGTGACATGACGACTATAAATACCATCAAGTGGTATCTTGTCTGGCATAGACTTAAGTGTCTACTAGGAATCTAACAAAGGATGCCTCAATTGAGGGGGAGCAGACAACTGTTGTAGTAGATCACTTATCACAATTGCTGATCAGTTTGTCTTAAGGACAATGCACAGACCAAGTGGGAGATTATAAGAAGAGGAACAACTAGCAGCAAGCTCAAGTGGATATATAGTTCACTCAAGAGTCAAGGGACTACAGTTGTGTATTGTATCAATGATATCATCACTGGTCGATGCTGATTCTGTAGATACATCATCAGCTAGTGGAACTATGTGTGCAATAATCTCAAATGTTGCAATGTTGTGATGTGTCAATGTATCAACATAGAAGGTATGACTTCTAATCAAGTAGACTGATCACTAGGATGATTTCCTTAGTAATATCAACATAGGACTTTGACTAGTATCAAGACATAATCTCTCCCGCGATATTTTTTACTCCCTCAATAGATATGCCTATTGAAGAAGATAGAAAGGGGGAGATGTATAACAATACATGAGAGGGAGATATAGAAACAATACTTGACATGACTAGGTCATGTTAAGTCAGTATATATTACTTGAAAAGATTTAAGTAGTATGAGAAATGCAATGACTGACTACATGTCAAGCCATGACTGTGTTAGTACATACTTTGAGGCAAGTGCTTCTAGTTGTGCTCTATTTAAACATTAAGAGGTATAAAGGAGAGTTCATATTACTTAAGCAATTGCTCAAGTAGTATTAGGATGCATTGATTTAACTTATTAGGTCAACACAATTAATTAGAGCACATTGTATTAATATAACATAAGCTAGCAGGTGTGTAGAAATGTCTACAGTAGCATGAAATTATTCTGCCTATCATGATAATGCCTCTAAGTATTGTTGGGTGTTATGCCTTCTTCAAATAGGGGGAGATTGTTGGGTCTATTACCCACAATGTTCCCTAGAGTGGATTTGAAGATGCATCACCATCAAGACTAAGAGCATAGTTTTATTTGATGTGTACTTATGTTCATCCATGCAGGTAGTCCTTGATTGGATAAGTAGCCTAAGTGGCTAAGTTAGGTAAATACTTACCTGTGGTGTGGGCTGACAGATATATGTCTAAGTCCACAGGCGTTTAATGAAGATCAGTCACTCAACGCCAGATGAATTATAGTGCTGAGTGAAGCCTATACAGTCAAAGCCAAGGCAGTGGCAAGCTGAGAAAATGGCTAAGTCCACAGGCATTGAGTGAAGTCAACTCACTCAACGCCATAAAACATAAAGTTGTAAGATAGGCTAAACCAGTAAAAGCCTAAAGTTGGAATGAGCTGAAATTTGGCTAAATCCACAAGCGTTGAGTGAAGTCAACTCACTCAATACCATTCTACTAAAGAGAAAGTTGGCTAAGTATTTTGGCATTGAGTGATGAAGACACAGTCAATACCATTCAACAAAAAGGCTGTAAGTTGAACTAGTTTAACTAAGTTCAGAATTCGTCGAACTGAGTTCAGAGTTCGTCGAGCTCAGCCCACATTTTTGTCGAGCAAAGTTCAGAGCTTGAGTTTTGAGTTCGTCGAGCTCAGTTGAGATTTCGTCGAATTGAGTTCAGAGTTCGTCGAGCTCAGCTCACATTTTGTCAAGATAAGTTCAGAGCTTGAGTTCAGAGTTCGTCGAGCTCAGTTGAGATTTTGTCGAACTAAGTTCAGTGTTCGTCGAGCTCAGCTCACATTTCATTGAGCTAAGTTCAGAGCTTGAATCCTGAGTTCGACGAGCTCAGTTTAGATTTCATCGAACTGAGTTCAAAGTTCGTCGAGCTCAGATTCACCATTCGTCGAACTCAGTTCAAAGTAAGACAGTCTAAGCCCAGCCATTTTAAACACAGAAAATTGGCTAAGGCGAAAAGCGTTGAGTGAGGATTACTCACTCAATGCTCTCAGCGCCTTAATGTAGAAATGAATTGAAAGTTGGTAGCGTTTAATGAAGCATGTTCACTCAACGCTCTCAATGCTTAAGTTGATGAAGAAGCAGAAAGTTGGTTTAGGCAAAAAGTGTTGAGTTGAGGTTACTGACTCAAAGCTGTCAATGCCTAGTGAAGACAGAACTTTGTCCAGGGGGTTTGGCGTTGAGTGATGCTGTAACACCCCAAAAAGGCCCCAAAAAGACTCAAGATGAGTTTTAGGAGCAGGCTGGTTTACACGGCCTGGGACACGGGCGTGTCCCAGGGCGTGTCGGGTGTACACGGCCTGGGACACGGGCGTGTCCCAGGGCGTGTTCGATTTATTTTGCGAATTTGGCCTATTCAGGTCAGAGCCGGACACGGCCTTGAACACGGTCGGGAACACGGGCGTGTCAGGCTGGACACGGGCGTGTCAGCTGCCGTGTTCCGACCCGTGTACTGGTTGCAGCTCGATGGAGCAGGAGACACGGGCGTGTCTCAGGTTTGACACGGGTGTGTCAGGTCCGACACGGGCGTGTCGATGACCCGTGTTGTTCAGTCGGTTCAAGCTGTGTGTGCCGCTTAAAGGGTACACGGCCTGTGACACGGGCGTGTCACAGGCCGTGTCGGCCAAAAAGTGAAGTTTTGGGCAAATCTTGGCCGTTCAGTTTCCTCTCTTTTGATCCAAAGGCTCAGGTGGCTTCTTGGGCTGGATTAAGTCGTGAAGGAAGGATGAAGGTTCATTCTTCATTTGCCCTTAAGGAAGAGAGAAAGAGAGAGAAAGAGAGAAGAAGGAGGAGGAGAGCAAGCCACCGGCGGAGCTCCCGTGGTCCGATTCGTGATCCGAAGCCGGCGTTGTGAAGGCAAGGCTGCTGCGGTTCTTTCTCACCGGCTAGTTTTCGATGGCACCGAAGAGATCGACAAGGGTAACGATCTCCCTCCTTGGACATGTGAAGTCCTTTTTTTCTGCATTGCATAGGGAAAACCCTTCCCCGCGAGTGTGCGATGGGTTGTGGTGTCCCTTGGGGTAGATATGTGAAGTCCCCCTTGTTAGAGGCCGGAATTGGAGTACGGCTCTAGGCATGCTGTGTGAAGCCCATCTGGATGTAATCTGGATTGGTGATGCTTGTTTGCATATCGGAGAAGGCTCCGTGATAATGGCTTGTGATGCCTATGGCTTGTGATGCCTTGTTCCTACCTGTTGCTTGGTGCGGCAGGAAGTACTGGACGATGTCCAGGAAATGAAGAGGGTTGGCGGCAACTCTTGTGGCCGTGCGTTGCCACTTTGTGAGTAGTTGAGCCGTTGGGCTGCAACTCGATGAAAAGGCAGATTGCCGAACAGGAAAGGTGAAACCGACCCGCGCCTATAAAATGCCATGGATACTTCCGTATTCGAGGTGGCTCGGCGACTTGAGCAACGGGGGGTGGCTGATCCATACCTGCGTTAGGTCTGTCCGACTGGGAAGCCTGGTATAGGTTGTGTTGGAGCGCCTAATGAGAGTCTTAGGCCCGCGCGCCGGAAAGACTAGAAATGCTCAAATACCGTATAGACGGTGGTGTTGACCCTGGTATTCCGGTACACCGAAAATGTGCCCTGAGTGCACGGACTGTCGGGCCGGGTGGCCGATGGTTGTGATGGCTTGAATGTGCCTGCGCGCACATAGTTGCTATTGATGATGCCATGCTTGCAGGGAAAGAATGCTCATGCCCCGAGAAAGGGGTAGGATTGTTATAATTGGGTCAGCTGAATGCTGACCGTTGCATTGTTTGCCACCGGTTGGGTGGATTGTTCCCGTGCAGGTGCTGGAGAGCCAAGTGGTAAATGATGGGCTGAAGCCCTACTGTTGTTGCTGCTGCTGCTGCGGCTAGCCTGGAAGGCTAAGCGAATGGCTTTGTTTTGTTTTCTCTTTTTACTCATGTATGGCCGGCCTGCGTGCCGAGGTTTGTAAAACATGATGTATGTTCAGAGGAACTGTAAGGCCTTAAGGCCAAACTCTTGTGGTTGTGTACATTCCGTGGTATTTATATATAAAGGTGGTTTTATATATATGGACATTCCGGTTAAGAGTTCAAAGTTGTAACTTAAAGCTTCCGCTAGAATGCTCTGCGTTAGGATTCGTATTTGGTTTGGTATTATCCTGTGACCTCACCGTCTGTTTGTGGCATATAGTGTGGGGCCCCGGCCGGACCTTCTACTATACGTCATCTAACGGATGGGGTCGTTACATTTTGGTATCAGCTTTTCTCGGTCGTCCTCTTTCGAATTCGTGGTCGAATTCTTTTGTGGGGTGGCGAGCACGTGTTTGTGCGACCTGCTATCACGCTAATGAACTCTGGAATGTCCATTAAGGAATGTACAAAATCTTGTTTGAGGAATCTGCGCGTTCCTTTTTGTGTTGTTTTGCTTGCATACGTTCGCTAATGTGTGTCTTGTCCACCTATAGGTGACGCGTAGTGGTGCTGGGCAGTCTGAGCCCCAGCGTTCTGATGAGAGTGCGGCACCAGCTGAGGTGCCAACACCTCCTCCATCTGCGGAAACTGTTCGCTTAGTGGCTGAGGCGCTATTTGCCATGATTCAGCCGACCGGGCAAGCGCAGCCGGCAGTAGTGCCAGTTCGTGTTGATGTAAGACCCGAGCCGGTTGAGGCTGTAGATCCACGAGCAGCTGACCGACAGTTGAAGCAATTCATGAGCTTCAGTCCTCCTACGTTTGCGGGAATGGGATCCCCAACGCAGTCGGAAGATTGGTTATCGCGTGTCAAGAGGATAATGACAGCGATCAGGGCGGAGGAAACTCTCAAGGTCACCTTAGCCACCTTCATGCTTGAAGGGGAGGCGCGGTTGTGGTGGGACGAGGTTGAGCTACACCATTTGGCGGGCAGGCAATTAACACAAGTGTCGATTGAGGAGTTCTCTCGGATATTTCTGGCGAAACATGTCCCAGCGGCGCAACGTATTGCTATGGAAAATGAGTTCCAACGGTTAAAGCAAGGGGACGATAGTGTGGATATCTACTTGCACGAGTTTACCAGGTTGGGACGATATGCGGGAACAATCTTCGCGAATGACCAAAGGAAAACGAATCGGTTCTATGAAGGATTGCGGGATGAGTTGCGATTCCTGCTTTCGAGTTCTGTGAGCCAAGGGTTTCAGGCGTTGGTTGATACTGCGTGCGCGTTGGAGAAGGACATGAGGCGAGTGCAAGGGAATAAGGGCTTGGTGGTGTCTAAGCCAGAGTTTCAAGCACCTCGCCCAGGCAAGTCGTTTTACCAGAAGAAAGGGGGCAAGAGGTCCAAGCCATCTGGGCAAGTGACTACGACCGTGGTGTCGGGAGCGACATCAAGGCCGGATGCTCGTACATGCTATAACTGTGGCCGGGTGGGGCATATAGCTCGTGACTGTCGGGTTGTGCAGCCCAAAGGGGAGAAGAAGACGGGTGCGTCGTATGCTGAGAAGGGCAAAGCGGTGGTGGATTCCTCTGCTTCCCAGGCGCAGCCCCGAATCTATCAACTTGGCCAGCAGGAAGCGATTAAGCAAAGTGACGTCGTCACAGGTACGAGTTGAGTTAGTTTACTTGCTGGTGCTTTTGGTTTTGGTTTTGTTTAGCTTGTGCATGATGTGTGTGTGTTGCAGGCTTTGTCCTGATTCGGAATAATTTAGCGAGAGCCCTGTTTGATACGGGTGCTTCGCATTCTTTTCTGTCTGAGGATTTCGTATCTCGCATTGGGGTACCAAGTCATGTGACGGTGGATAGTACAAGGGTGCTATTGCCGAATGGCTGTATGATGCTTGCGGATAGGGCTTGCGATGTGGATGTGCAAATAGGAAGTCAGGATTTCGGTTTGAGTGCAGCTATGCTACCGTTGTTGGAGTTTGATGTGATCTTTGGTATGGACTGGCTCTCGGAGCAGCGTGCCTTTATTGATTGCAACTCTAAAGAGATTACACTGGGCCAGAATACCGGGCTTGTGATGAAGTTCGCTGGTATGCGACGAGTTGGCGGAACGTTGTTATCTGCACTCCAAGTCGTCAATGCTGTTCGGAAGGGCGCGGAGTTATTCTTCACGCTAATTCAGGCTGTTGAGCCAAAGGCTAGTGTCGGTGAAGTGCCAGTTGTGGCAGAGTTTGCCGATGTGTTTCCTAAAGATCTTCCTGGGTTACCACCCCAGCGGGAGATTGACTTCACTATTGAGTTGGTTCCAGGTGCGAAACCTGTGGCCCGCTCTCCATATCGCGTCGCGCCAAAAGAGATGGCTGAGTTGAAAGTCCAACTGCAAGAGTTGTTGGAGCAGGGATATATACGCCCAAGTATGTCACCTTGGAGCGCGCCTGTTCTCTTTGTGAAAAAGAAAGACGGCAGCTTACGGTTGTGTATTGACTACCGCGAGTTGAATAAGTTGACGGAGAAAAACAAGTATCCGATCCCACGGATTGATGACCTCTTTGATCAGCTGGCAGGATCAACGGTCTATTCCAAGTTGGATTTGAAATCGGGATATTATCAGCTAAGGATTCGGGAAGGTGACATTCCCAAGACAGCGTTTGGAACACGCTACGGTCATTATGAGTTCACGGTAATGCCGTTTGGCCTATGTAATGCGCCTTCGGTATTTATGGACCTAATGCATCGAACGTTCCGAGAGTATTTGGATTTGTTTGTTATTGTGTTTATCGATGACATCTTAGTATACTCTCAGTCGGAAGAGGATCACGCAAACCATTTGCGGTTGGTCTTGCATACCCTGCGGAGGAACAAACTTTTTGCCAAGTTCTCAAAGTGTGAATTCTGGCTCTCTTCAGTAGCCTTTTTAGGCCATGTGGTAAGCGGAGAGGGTATCGCGGTGGATCCGTTGAAGATAAGTGACATCCGAGATTGGCCAGTGATGTCTTCAGTGGCCGAGGTCAGGAGCTTCCTTGGACTTGCGGGCTACTATAGACGGTTTGTGGAAAACTTCTCACGGATTGCTTTACCTCTCACCACGCTGACGAGAAAAGATCAAAAGTTCATATGAACGCCGGAGCGCGGGCGAGCTTTTGAAGACTTGAAGAGTCGTTTGACCACGGCGCCTGTGTTGACATCGCCATGTGGTACCGATGGGTATGAGATCTATAGTGATGCATCAGGGAGCGGCTTAGGCTGCGTTTTTCTGCAGTTTGGGAAAGTGATTGCTTATGGCTCGCGTCAGTTGAAAGTGCATGAGCGGAATTACCCCGTCCATGATTTGGAGTTGGCGGCGGTAATCTTTGCGCTCAAGTTGTGGCGGCACTATCTATATGGCGTGAAAGTGGATATCTATACAGATCATAAGAGCCTAAAGTATTTGTTGGATCAGAAGGATCTGAATATGCGACAACGAAGATGGATGGAGTTCCTCGGGGACTACACCTTCGAGATTCACTATACTCCCGGGAAGGGAAATGTGGTCGCTGATGCTTTGAGTCGGAAGACTCCGGTACGGGCAAGCTGGTTGCAGAGGCATGATCAGCGTTTGATCCAAGAATTGGAAGCATTGGAGATATCGTGTGTTGACAAGGGTGCGTCAACCGATGCGTGCTTGAACTGGACGGAGGTGCAGTATGACCTTACGGACAGAGTTCGGCGAGCAACGGAGCTTGATGAAAGTCTCCAGCGCTATGCTAAAGATGGGTCGGATGATCAATTCTCTTGGGATAACGGGTTGTTACGGAGAAATGGTCGAGTGTGCGTCCCAAGTGTGGGTAAACTGAGGGAAGAGTTGATGTACGAAGCTCACTTTGCAAAGTACTCAGTTCACCCAGGGAGCACAAAGATGTACAGGGACATGAAAAAGCTGTTTTGGTGGCCCGGACTAAAGAAAGATGTGGCTCGTTATGTGGCGAAATGCAACACCTGTGCGTTGGTGAAAGCAGAATGCCAGAAGCCTGGCGGTTTTCTGAAGTCGTTACCTATTCCGGAGTGGAAGTTCGATGATGTTTCGATGGATTTCGTGCACGGGTTGCCGAGATCTCAACGCGGTCATGATTCAATCTGGGTGATTGTGGACTGGTTGACGAAAGTGGCGCACTTCCTTCCAAACAGAAGAGACGATTCAGTGGAAACCTTGGCCAAGCTGTATGTGGAGCAGGTTGTTCGACTGCACGGTGTTCCTCGGAGCATCGTTAGTGACCGTGATGGGCGGTTCACATCGAATGATTGGCGGCTCGTTCATCAAATGTTGGGTACAAAATTAGCGTTTAGTACGGCCTTTCATCCCCAGACGGATGGCCAGACTGAACGAACCAACAGGACGATGGAGGACATGCTCCGCATGTGCGCCCTAGACTTTGGTAAACGATGGGAAGAGTATATATTTCTCGTCGAATTTGCCTATAATAATAGCTACCAAGTGAGTATTGGTATGGCACCATTTGAGGCATTGTATGGTCGGAAATGCCGTACACCCTTAGCTTGGGCAGAAGCAGGCGAATCGAAGCTGAGTGGGAAAAAGGAAGTCGAAGAAGCTACTTCGCTCATACGCTCTATTCGGGAGAGGCTATTGATAGCCCAAGATCGTCAAGCAAAGTACTACAATGCCAACCACCGGAACGTGGAGTTCGCGGTGGGTGATTGGGTATATTTGAAGATCAAACCCTTCAAAGGTGTGTCCAGGATTCAGCGTTTGAAAAAGCTAAGTCCGAGGTATCTTGGTCCATTTGAGGTGGTGGAGCGAGTTGGGGAAGCTGCTTATCGACTAGCACTTTCAGCGGACTTAGGTGGATTACATGATGTGTTTCACATCTCAGTCCTTCGTAAGGCGGTGAAGGATCCAGCTCAAGTAGTGGAGAATGATCGGGTACCGGTCGAGTATGGGCTAACGACGAGGGTTAGACCCATTCGGATCGAGGATCGAGCCGAGAAATAGTTGCGGAACAAAGTGATCGGGATGGTCAAGGTCCGATGGGACAATTGTGGCCGTGAAGAGCTAACATGGGAGCGAGAGCAGACCATGCGAACTGAGTTTCCCGAGTTATTTGTATAAACTGTAGACCGTGTACTTTTTGTTATAACAGAGTTATAGCATTGCTGGTTTTGTTTCCTTACCGTGCAAATTTCGGGACGAAATTTTGTTAAGGGGGAGAGGGTTGTAACACCCCAAAAAGGCCCCAAAAAGACTCAAGATGAGTTTTAGGAGCAGGCTGGTTTACACGGCCTGGGACACGGGCGTGTCCCAGGGCGTGTCGGGTGTACACGGCCTGGGACACGGGCGTGTCCCAGGGCGTGTTCGATTTATTTTGCGAATTTGGCCTATTCAGGTCAGAGCCGGACACGGCCTTGAACACGGCCGGGAACACGGGCGTGTCAGGCTGGACACGGGCATGTCAGCTGCCGTGTTCCGACCCGTGTACTGGTTGCAGCTCGATGGAGCAGGAGACACGGGCGTGTCTCAGGTTTGACACGGGCGTGTCAGGTCCGACACGGGCGTGTCGATGACCCGTGTTGTTCAGTCGGTTCAAGCTGTGTGTGCCGCTTAAAGGGTACACGGCCTGTGACACGGGCGTGTCACAGGCCGTGTCGGCCAAAAAGTGAAGTTTTGGGCAAATCTTGGCCGTTCAGTTTCCTCTCTTTTGATCCAAAGGCTCAGGTGGCTTCTTGGGCTGGATTAAGTCGTGAAGGAAGGATGAAGGTTCATTCTTCATTTGCCCTTAAGGAAGAGAGAAAGAGAGAGAAAGAGAGAAGAAGGAGGAGGAGAGCAAGCCACCGGCGGAGCTCCCGTGGTCCGATTCGTGATCCGAAGCCGGCGTTGTGAAGGCAAGGCTGCTGCGGTTCTTTCTCACCGGCTAGTTTTCGATGGCACCGAAGAGATCGACAAGGGTAACGATCTCCCTCCTTGGACATGTGAAGTCCTTCTTTTCTGCATTGCATAGGGAAAACCCTTCCCCGCGAGTGTGGGATGGGTTGTGGTGTCCCTTGGGGTAGATATGTGAAGTCCCCCTTGTTAGAGGCCGGAATTGGAGTACGGCTCTAGGCATGCTGTGTGAAGCCCATCTGGATGTAATCTGGATTGGTGATGCTTGTTTGCATATCGGAGAAGGCTCCGTGATAATGGCTTGTGATGCCTATGGCTTGTGATGCCTTGTTCCTACCTGTTGCTTGGTGCGGCAGGAAGTACTGGACGATGTCCAGGAAATGAAGAGGGTTGGCGGCAACTCTTGTGGCCGTGCGTTGCCACTTTGTGAGTAGTTGAGCCGTTGGGCTGCAACTCGATGAAAAGGCAGATTGCCGAACAGGAAAGGTGAAACCGACCCGCGCCTATAAAATGCCATGGATACTTTCGTATTCGAGGTGGCTCGGCGACTTGAGCAACGGGGGGTGGCTGATCCGTACCTGCGTTAGGTCCGTCCGACTGGGAAGCCTGGTATAGGTTGTGTTGGAGCGCCTAATGAGAGTCTTAGGACCGCACGCCGGAAAAACTAGAAATGCTCAAATACCGTGTAGACGGTGGTGTTGACCCTGGTATTCCGGTACACCGAAAATGTGCCCTGAGTGCACGGACTGTCGGGCCGGGTGGCCGATGGTTGCGATGGCTTGAATGTGCCTGCGCGCACATAGTTGCTATTGATGATGCCATGCTTGCAGGGAAAGAATGCTCATGCCCCGAGAAAGGGTAGGATTGTTATAATTGGGTCAGCTGAATGCTGACTGTTGCATTGTTTGCCACCGGTTGGGTGGATTGTTCCCGTGCAGGTGCTGGAGAGCCAAGTGGTAAATGATGGGCTGAAGCCCTACTGCTGTTGCTGCTGCTGCTGCGGCTAGCCTGGAAGGCTAAGCGAATGGCTTTGTTTTGTTTTCTCTTTTTACTCATGTATGGCCGGCCTGCGCGCCGAGGTTTGTAAAACATGATGTATGTTCAGAGGAACTGTAAGGCCTTAAGGCCAAACTCTTGTGGTTGTGTACATTCCGTGGTATTTATATATAAAGGTGGTTTTATATATATGGACATTCCGGTTAAGAGTTCAAAGTTGTAACTTAAAGCTTCCGCTAGAATGCTCTGCGTTAGGATTCGTATTTGGTTTGGTATTATCCTGTGACCTCACCGTCTGTTTGTGGCATATAGTGTGGGGCCCCGGCCGGACCTTCTACTATACGTCATCTAACGGATGGGGTCGTTACAGATGCTTACTCACTCAATGCAAAACAACTGAAAGCTGATAAAGCATGTTGGCATTGAGTGAAGCTGAATCTCTCAACGCCTAGTATCATACTTCATATTCTAAGTATTTTGGTGTTGAGTGAAGGTTACTCACTCAACGCCAAGAGACAGTAAATGTGTTTAAGTGTTTTGGCATTGAGTAATGCTTACTCACTCAACTCATATGCTAATGTTGTTTGATTTTTGGCTAAGTCCACAGCTAATGACGTCAGCAAGTCAACAAGTCAACATAATTTAAATTAGTGGCGGGATGGCTACAATACGTGACAAAAGTTGTCGCAGACCTACTGTACGAAGTTGGCGTTAAAGCAAAGTTGTTGCTGGCCATTAATGATGTGGGGCCCACTGCTCAAGAGCTGTTGGGACAAAATCAATAAAAAAACGCATTTACATAGAAAGGCAGCTTTTGAGAAAGAGGTAATAGGTAGTTCTTCCTCTCCGCCATTATTGTGGAGCGAAAGAATAGGAAGCTCAAGTCTACAAGACGAAGAACAAGTTGACTAATGGGAAAAACATCTTCAACAACAAGATAGCTGGTGTGATCTTCATCTGCACCAGCAAGTTAGCTCAGAGCGATTCTCTGAGAAAAAGGTAGCAGCTTGGTCCGACCCTTGCTACAGGTGCTTCACAAGCTCAGCCATCGAACCTAAAGAACATTCTCTTTGAGAGCTGTGAAGAAGGAGATAGGGCTGAGCAGTTAGCTCAGTTTAGAAAGGGGTATAGGAGATGATATACAAGTTACTTCCAGCACAGGACAAAGAAATCTTCATCCTTGTTGCTGTGAAGAAAGGAGTTGGGTTGGGATTCTCCCAGCTCCGGTTGCATCAAGATCCACTGCAGTTGCTTCTCTAGCTCTAGCTAGATAAAATCTCTGGTGCTGAGAAGAGGAAGTTAGGTCTAAGAAATTACTTAGTCCAGATAAGTAGACTCAGAAAATATATTTCCTGGAGTCATGGTTGGGCTGAGTTTATCTCAGTCTAGTTAGATTGGCAGAGTGAAATTTCACCTGTGGCCAATCATCACACCTATCCCCATTCATCCTATAGGATCCAAGTATGGATTTGAGTGTAGGGCCTTTTGGCCTGAAGTAGGTGACCAGTGTATCACTGAGGTAGGTGTCTAGAAGGGTACTGAGGTAGGTACCTATTGGGTACTAAGCTATAAGAGTGCTGCAGCACTCTGAGAGTAGGGCCTTGTGCCTGAAGTTATAGGGCTGAAAAAGGCTTAGTTGTAGGCCTTAAAGATAAGGTTGAGGTAGGTAGGTTGAGGGACACTGAGTGTAGGAGCACTGCAGAGCTCTGAGGTAGGATCCCTTGAGGATCTGAGGTAGGGTTATCCTCCCAACCTGAGTGTAGGGTTTAACAGCCTAAGGTAGGTGGTCTGCTCACCACTGAGTTATAGGCCCTTATGGCTGAGAAGTGAGTCTTGGAGGAGACTTAGAGATCTTGAGGGATCTGAGGTGTAAGCTCTTTGGAGCAGGTTTTGGAGAAGTGCCTACTCCAACAAGATAGTTGGATAGGTGGGAGAGAAAGTTGATGTACCCTAGTAAGGGGAACCACTATAAATCACTGTGTGCTTTTTTGTGTTGTTTTCTTTGTGCAGGTTGTGTACATCTTGAAAGCATAAAATAACTTAAAGCCAAAGCTCTCAAAGAAGAAACATAAAAAAACTCAAAAAGAGACCAATAACCTATTCACCCCCCTCTAGATGATTTAGCTATCCTTGAAATAAAGACTTTTAGTGTCACTCAGAATGGTTCCTATAGCCTCAATGAGAGTTCTGTTTTTCCTCTCAGTAATATCATTTTGCTGGGGTGTTCTTGGAGAGGAGAATTCTTGAAAGATACCTTGCTCTTTGCCGAAGTTTATTATGCTTTTAGACTGAAATTCTGTGCCATAGTCACTATTGATTTTGACCACAATACTTTCCTTTTCATTCTAAATTTGCTTGACAAAAGTCACAAAGATATCAAAAGTATTAGATATTCTATTAAGAAATAATACCTAAATAAATCTGGAATAGTCATCAACTATCACAAAAGTGTATATTTTCCTACCTACACTATGAATTGGAATAGGACCAAATAAGTCCATATAAAGGAGGTAGAGACACCTCTCAGAATCCTTAGACCCAATGCTTTTGAAGGAGGACTTTATTGCTTGCTCTTTTGGCATGTAGAGTAAATGCCTTCTTTGGCGCATTTCAAATTGGGTCCATTTTTGACAAGCCCTTCATTGTAGAGCTTGCTGATAGACTTGTAGTTCAAGTGAGCAAGCCTTTTGTGTTATTGCACACAATAAGGGTATTTCTTATTTGCAATATGGCAAACTAGAGAATTACAATCTATATATAGAAAATTAAGACAATAAATATTTCCACTCCTAGTGCAAGTCAGAATGATCTCTTGGTTAGTTAACCTTTTGATTAGGCACGTATCCTTGTGGAAAACAATGACATAGCCTAGAACACAGAGTTATCTTATGCTGATCTGATTGTATTGTAATCCTTCCACATAAGCCACTTTTGTGATGGTGACTTTGCCATTGGTGATCATACCATAAACTTTTGTCACTCCTCTTTCTGAACCACCAAATATTACTTTGGGTTCATTCCTTACTAGAGTGAAATCTTTCAGATAACTCCTTATTGCAGTCATTTGCCTGGAATATCCACTGTCCAAGTACCAGATAGGCATCTGATTTTTTCTTGGACATACCTACAAGACAGATTTAGTTTACCTTAGGCACCCAATAAAAATTGGGTCCTTAGTTCTTGTTTTCCTTTGGTGCACTTGGACAAATAGGGATAGACTTTGCTGGTTTTTATTTTACAGTATGGGCGTTGTTGCATTCAAACAACAATCTATGAAAAAGTGCCTAACATTGCCATAACACCAACATTCTTGGGTGTTGTACCTTCCCTTCCGAACATTCCTAGAAGTGGATGGAGCATTAAAATGCTTTTGTTTAGAAGAGAAAATAACAACCTTCCTCCTATTTCTTTAAGCTAGAATTTGGTTGAAATTTAGATGGCATGTAACATCCATAAATCTCCTAGGCCCCTAGTTGGTGCTTGGGTGGTAAATTTTGGGGGAGACATGGAGATGACCCTAGGGATTCATGAACTAAGGAGAATTGCTAAGTGCACCCCAAATGTGCACAAGTCAACCTAGGTCAATTCTTGCCCTATTGAGCTCACCACCTCAATGTGGTCTCACCAATACATCCCTAACCCTTAAGGGGAGGAAATCAATCATTAGGCCTATGGGTTGGTCAACCAAATTGGCCAAATTGACCAGAGTAAACCTTAGGTAACCATATGGCAATTCAACTCAAATTGGCTCAATTAGGGTTTAAGTGGTCAAATTGACCCCACCTCTAGATTCCAAACAATAATAGAAGTGCATTTGACCCAAAAGCCCTATCACAGGGTCACCAAATTGGACAAATTGACCAAAGTGCCCTTTAGGTCAACATAGGTCAAGTCAACCCTAATTGGCTCAATTAAGCACCACATGGTTAAATTGACTCCACCACTATATCTGAAGCCCTAATAGGAGTGCAATGGACTGAAAAGCCCCATCATGGGGTCATGAATTAGTCCAATTTGACCAAAGTAAAACTTTCCCGAATTTTGGTAAAAATCATAACTATTGGCTAAAATAGCCCAATTAGGGTATCATTATGTCCAAATTAATATTCAGTGGTGTCATTAGACTCTAGACTAACATATGGGACCAGGACACACCCCAGTTGACCAAGTCATACCCCTAAGTCAACCTTGGTCAGCAAAGAGCCTAAATGAAGGATTTTGGAATTAAAACCAAACCCAATGGGCTAGAGCCTCAATCAAAGCCGACCAACAGCCAATTAGGCTAATTACAACCCATGCCCTCTGAAATTTGAATAGGTGACATGCATGGAGGCTATGATAGGAATTTCCCACTTTTAAGAGAGAGAAATAAGGAAAAGAAGGAATGTCTCCCACTTGGCCCTCCCCCTCTCTCCCAAAGCTCAGTTTTGAGCTCATTCAAGTGTTCCTAGCCGAATTCTAGCAAGGGGTACCACTTAGAGCTCAGGAGGAGCATCCAATGCTTGAGGCCGACCTCCCATTAATTGAAACTTCATATGCAGCCACCTCCAGCCAAAACTGACTCATTCATCACCTTCAGAACAATAAGAGGAGTCGAACTCAAGATTTGGATCAAGGAAAATGGTGGAGCATCCAGATCGGGAGCAAGCTCCCTAAAGATGGAAATTTCCCTTGCCAACCGCCACCATTGCCACCTTCGGGCACCAATCATGTTCTATTTATCCTCCCCTCCCTCGATGCTAGACATCTAACGTGTTAGGAGTTGGATTCATGCTCAATTGAGCTGGGCTCCTTTTTAAATTCCATGGAGAAAGCCTATTTTGGCATCCTCTTGGGTTCATCAGAAAACCCCTCCACCGACGGCCATTCCGCCGCAAATTGACGGCCACCATATCAACAGATGTGGTGGTGGTGGCGGCTGGCCGGGGAGGAGCTCGGGTGTTCGAGATCGTGGCATATAAGCCTAGGGTGATCGGGGTAGTCAGCTAGAGAAAGGAGACAAAATTTGGGCCACTGATTTCGCTTCCATGATCTACTATTAGTAGACCTACTCATATTTGAGTTGAACTTACAACAATTTGCAAGCCACTTTTGAGGCACATAGGGGCCATATCATCAAAAGATGGATGAAATAACTTTTGTAGAGCTATGTTTTTAATTTCTGTAGGACTTGAGATAAAGTCATTTGGGGGATTACAGCTCCGTGTAGTCCATTTTTCTTAGGACTAGTCCTTGTGTATGATGGATATTTGAATATTAATATTTCCTAGATGACAACTCCAAATGGGATGAAATTTTGACCATTCATGTATGTGTTCCAGACATAGCTTATGCACAAAAATCAGATATTTAGAAGAATATTTTCTATAGTTTTACTCATTATTTCATTTATCAAAATAATGTGATTTAGAGAGTTTTACAACTCAAAATGACCCCAAATTTTGATGGAATGTCTATCAGGTCATTTTAGGACTATGTTAAAAAGTTTGGGCAATATGGGCCTCTGCATTTTGGTGTATTACACATGCACGACTTAGTGCAAGTATATAATTAAGAGTGCCTTAATCTGAAAAGGAGTGTTTGTGAAATTTTGCACCAAGGACAGGTTGCTTGTTGATCAAATTTAGGTCATACACCTAACATGAGCAAAGGAACAATACTTTGAAAATTAGGATTTTTGGGGTAAAAAGTCCTAGGGAATTAATTATAATTCTTTTTTGTAATAAAAATGTATTAGTAAAATATATGTGACTCCATTTGGCCATCTAGGCCAAGTGGATTCAAATTTCATGCACCAACCCATGCTCCACCTTCACTTTCAGATACGATACTTGACTTTGAGTCTGAGTCACTCCAAGTTTTAGCTATGAAAGCTTTTCCCCTCTTCTTGTACTTTCTTCTAACATACTACTTCTTATGCTCCTTCATGTCATTTTTTCCTTTTTCTCTTCAGTACATTTAGGAGCTATTTTCCCTGGCTTCCTCCAAGTAAGGTAGATGACCTCCTTGCCGGGTGTATTATCAAACATGGTATTGCTTTAGCTTTTATCCCTTCTTCTAAAGACCTCATTCTTTATCCATCTTCTTAACATTCTGGCTAGGTGAATAAATATCTCCATTATAATGGTTGAAGACACTCTTTCAGTGCCTTCATGGAAATGGTTCTTTTCCTAGTAGTCGATACCTTCTTCTTTACTTCTGTCTTAGCCCTACTCTTCAGCAGCAACTCATAAGACTTTAGTATACCTAATAGGGCATCAGTGAAGATTTTCCTGTGACATCTAGACTCTCTGATTGCCCAAATCCTTGAATCCTACGTGCTTTGGAAGCATATGATCAATTTGTCATTTATCTTAGTCAATAAGATATCCTTGTCCAGTCCTTTGAGTTCATTGATTATGATACTGAAGCTTTCATACATTTCAGTATCACATTCTTCAAAATTCTTCTAAAATTTCTCATATTAGGATATGTGAAGGGAACTTTGGTCATTTCTTTCATTAAAACTCCCATCAACAAATCTAGATAGAGACTCCAAGTTTCCTTAATAAGCTGGAAGTCAGCTACCTCCTTAAAGATATCATCTGATATGGTGAACACTAGAATGTTTATTTCCTTGGAATCTCAATCTTGTATCTTTTTTCTACTTCTGACCATTCAACCCTAGGCACTACCTCTATTATTGTGCTTCTATTGGCATCCTTCTTTTAAGGCATTGGTAGTCCTTAAATAATAGAATCAAAAATACCCTCATCAATAGAGTTCATTCACAATTTTATTCTGTATTTCTAGAGTGTGAACTTATCCAAGTTACATACATGATGTATAGTGGATGAAAATCCTTTAAAATTAATTTGAACTTATTTTGAAAATAAATTTATATATATTTTTAGGTGTAGCTTTACAATAGTTTCGATTTTTATGATTAAGGTGTTAACGTTTATTTTATCAACCTCCTTTTTATACCAATTGAAATGGTGAACAGTTATGAACAATATTTTAAAAAGTCTATAGAGGGGGAAAAGATATTTAAAATATGTGCTAAAAACTATTTATTAAGTTTAAATAATTTTAGATTAGAATCCATAGATTTACAACCATAAATAATTTAAACATAGTAAAAAAATAAAGTAGGAAATAAATAGAGAAAGTACAAAGCATTAACAAGCACATAATACATAAAACTGCAGTGGTATGCCAAACATGGATACATCTACTCTTCTACCACTTGGTAGGGATACACTATCACATTGCCCGAGTCTTTTGATAAGGAGACTCTAATAACCAACAAATGAGTCTTTTTCTAAGGAGACTCTCAGAACCAAGAACTGATTCTTTTGCTAAGGATACTCTCAGAACAAAGACTGAATCCATTGAAGAAGGATTCTTGAACTCTTTAATCAATTTATATAATGAGAGGAAATGAGAGAGAAAGAGTAAGAAGAAGAATAAGAAGAATTGTCTTCTATGATGAGTACTCTTTTATCAAATCTCTGAGGCCTGTTCAGGCACTAAGTGTACTGGATCCTTTATATTTGATGAATCTGTGTTTGAAGAAGGTGCAAGAATTATAAGCTTTTGATGTAAATATTTCAGATTGTTCTCTTTAAATATTTCTTGTTGCTGCAGCAGAGATAGGGAAGAAGAACTGTTGTTTCATGATCTTAATTCCAGGTGTATCTTTCTATGTGATGTCTATTTTCTTTCTTGAAATCTGAGTAAAAGATTCCTTAGAGAATTTTGAATTCCTCACAATCAAGAGAATTATCCTAAGATGGTATGATAAAATATTCTTCATTATTTGAATTCACGAATCTCGACAACCTCTTGAAATTTCGTCCATATATATGCCTCTAATATTTGATGGAAAATTCTTTCCCAAGGCTCTCTTCCAACAGCTTTAAAGATTAAAAAGAATTCCTTAATAATCTACTTCATATAATTCTACACAAATCTTCTAAATTTTTTATTCAAAAATTAATTTGATGCTATGTTGACTTCTAGTGGAAGGTGCATCGAGATCTACCTTAAAATTAAAGCTCTGTCGACTTGACAAAATAATTGGCATTACATTGATATTTTATCGACCCATACATAATCTTTTGTTTTGAAGGTGCGTCGACTTGACTCTTGAAGTAGCGTTGATATCTAGTCAAAGTGACATCGACTTCCAATCAAAGTTGTGTCGAGTTCTAGTCAACATATAATTACTTTGATGAAGTTCTTCTTATATTCAGCTAGCATTTCTGATGACTTTGACTTGACTTACTTCCTAGGACTTCTATGGCTAGATTACCCTCATAATACAATATAGGTAAGTATTCTAGGGAATAAAACCACTTATAATTATTTTGTTAAGTTAAATTAATAGGGGTTTTCCCAACATAAGGTGTGTAAAAAAAGGACAACACTAAATAAATCATTCCACATCAACTTTCTGTCTCAAATTATGTCGAAGAAAATTGAAGAGGCTAATATTGATCCTTCTTGAATAGAGTCTATGAAAGAAGTGCTCAATCAGTTCATGAGGTGCATATTGTGGAAGTAACTTCCTAGACCCTAACATCAGCATATAATTTGAGTCAAGTGGGTCTATAGGAACAAAATCAATCAGCATGGAGTTATCATCAATAATAAAGCATGGATGTGGGCAAAGGGCTATAAAGAGGAAGAGGGAATAAATTTTTGCTAAAATTTTTTACTAGTGGCAAGATTGGAGGCCATTAGGCTGTTCTTAGCTTATGCAACTCATAAAGGTTTTAAAGTCTAACGAATGGATGTATATGTTGAGCAGTGTCCATGTTTTATTGTTCCTACCTTTCCTGGTCATGCTATTTTCTTAAGAAAGCATTGTGGAGGTTGAAACAAGCAACTAGATGTTGGTTTGAGACCCTATATAGCTTTATCGTTAAAAATAAGTTTTCAAGGGGAAATATAGATAAGATATTATTCCTAAAGGAAGTTAAGGGAAAGATATTACAAGTGTATATATATATTAATACATTATCTTTGGATTTATAGATTACAAACATTGATTAAAATTTATTAACTTGATGAAAGTTAATTCTAAAATGAGCAGTATGAGTGAACTAAAATATTTCTTACGGCTCCAAGTGAAATAATCTGAAGATGGAATCTTCATATGCTTGTGCAAGTTAACTAAGGAGATGATCGGGAAATTTTGAATGAAGACTGCAACCACTACTAAAACTCCAATAGGTTCAAAAGTTTCTTTGGAAAAGGAGGAAAAAATGAAGCCTTTTGATGAAAAACGTTGTAGAGAAGCATCATTAGATATCTTTTCTACCTTACTGATAGTAGACAGGGCATTATGTTTAAAACATGTGTTTATGCTAGATATTTGGTGAACACAAGGGAACCTCATTATACCTCTACAAAGATAAAATTGAGATACCTTAAAGGTACACCCAATCTTATTATATGGTACCCTATGAGTAATGATTTTGAACTAACAGTATTTTCAGATGTATATTTATCGGAGTGCAATTAGGATAGAAAGAGCACTCCAGAAATATATTTGTTCTTAGGCAAAAGGCTGATCTCTTTGAGTAGTTAGAAGAAGATCAGTATGTCAATATCTTTTATAGAGTTAGAATATATCTCAATTGGAAGCTACTATGCATAGATCTTATGAATTCAACACCAGTTGTGGGACTATAACAGTGCATCAAGAACACCCTTATGTTCAATAATTCCTCCAGTGCAATTTTAAATGTCGAGAATCTTATCTCCCACATCAAAACAAAGCATATTGTGATTAAATATTGTTTTATCAAGAATCATGAGGAAAATGAGGATATTTTCTTAGAGTATGTGCCCACTAAAAAGCAAGTTGCAAATTTATTCACAAAACCCTTAGATGATGGTAAGTTCAACTTCTTTAAAGTTGAGCTTGATATGTTCAATGTTGAATGAAATGACTTTCTTTTCTCATATAGAAATACTCTTTGGTATGCTAAAATTTATTTACCTATATCTATTCAGTATAATCATATATTAATTGTTATTAATAAAACATTTTGGTATTTTGGGTTGATTATCTTAATTTAAAAAATAGATTCTTGATTAATGTAGTACATTCAATTTCTCTATCTAGTTCTATGTTGACTAATATAGGGTTTAGGAATTTTAATTTTCGATCAATATAGTAGCTCTCACCTGGATTTCCAGATATTTTCTAAGTAATGATATGAATTCGGTTGAAGTAAATGTGATCAAGTGGAAGTCAAGTCGATCATGTGGAAGACTAGGGGATTTAATGTTTTTTTAAGTTGGATGCTCCTTCCATAAATAGATAGCTAATCTTGGAAATGTAATATCCTTGATTGAACTAGACCCCATGAATGACTTGTGTCACTATGTGATTAGCTTAGACAAAGTAGTATGTGCTATGGTCTTATGGCGATCATGGATGAGTCATGATCAATATGAATGGGTGTAACACTTTGCTAATGGCTAAGAACCTAAAACTCGGAAAAATGACAATCTTAAAATTTAGTCTGCTAAATTTGACTAGACAATCAAGTCGATCATCTAGAAGAATCGACTAGAGTATCTAATTGATATAATCGACTAGACATCTAGTCGATCGACAAGAAAGACTCAAATTCGATTGGAAGACAAAATAACTTCTAAGCACCGGCACAATAGTCTTCCATGCCATTTTAGTCACAATCCATTAAGATCCAGACCTTGGGATCCACATGATTGTTGTAGCCATTAGTATTGGCTTTCCAAAATATATAGGCACATTTTATAGGATGCCATGTACCTCCCTAGATCTTATTTTGAAAATGATGTGTTACAAATTGGGAAATCTCAATATTTTGTACCGCCAAAAGATGACCTGGATGAAGATGAAATTTTGTACATGCATGATGTATATGATGATAAACCACCCCTAGAAATTTGGAAAGTTCTAGTGAATATTTCCCTATAATTTTGTAATTACTTGAATTATGTGCACATGGGATATTAAATGAATTAAATGGGGTAAATCAACTGTTAAAATGCCAAAATAATTATTCCTTCATCCTAAGATTATATATGATATGTGATAAAAAAATTAGGTCATTGGAAATAGGGATGTATAGTTATTGAGACCCTTAATATTTTTATCTAGAAAGGGGCCATATATGTTTGAGGTGGTAAAAGAAGAAACTCGGATCTTGCAATCCCCTATAGATAATTGCACAAATGACTTGAAAATTAATACATAACAACATAACCACTCCAAGAATAGCTCCAAAAATATATTGAATTTTTAGAGCATAATTTTCCTAAGTTAAGGTTTTATTTAATAATTGTCACATAATCAAATTATTGGAATTAAGTTGATGTTGTGCTTGAAAAAAAATCAAAAATTATTACTGTGGCTCAATCATGTTATAAGTAATCTCTGTTAGAAATTTTAGAGCATTTAGAGTGGTTTTTATTTTGTTTATAATTTTTCAAATCATGTACTTAAATTGGTAGCTTATATAATAATTTATGAGGAAAATAAACTGGTCGCTAAAGCTCTAACACCGCATGATAGATATTACCAAAGCAATAACATTTGATTATTACTCTAGATATTTGACATGAATCTAGAGCTTTGGACTAGAAAGGCTAACACCGCAAGGTAAGTATAGTACGTGATGTAGTATTCAACTAGAAGCCTTACATGTTGGGCTAAAAGGCACATTCGACTAGAGGGTGCTACATTACACAAGAAGAGATAATCCCTCGGGGTAGAGGTACCACTAGCAGTAGAATTCAACTAGAAGCCTTATTTGTTTGACTAGTAGATACATTCGACTAGAGGGTGTAACATCTGAATAAAAAAAGATATTATTGGGTGGTAGTCTTACTACTAGGTAGTAGCTAATGGATAGACAAAGTGCTCATACTATCCTTATTTATTATACCTTACCTATGCATATTCCAAGGCTAAAATGCAAGTTTTGTCCAATAGGAAGAAGAGACCTGGCTTGGGTTGTCCTTCCAACGCATTGGATATGCTTCTTAATTAATTGTAACAGAAATATTTAACGAGAAAGTAAAATAAGTCACAACTTTATCACTCCCTATGATTTCTTCTTATTTATCTTACTTTTTCCCCGATGCCTCAAAAGACAAGACCAGCCATTTTTCCTAAAGGAACTCGAGCTTAAAAGAGGCTCTTGAAGCAAGTTCGTTGGAGACAACAACTACCTTGCCACCAAGGAGGAACACTTGATCCATGTTCATGAATTAGGTGACCTTACTCCTCGTACCATGGTGCTAGTTTTCATTATCTAACTATGTTGAACATCGAACTCGATTGAGGTTTATTTGAGAGAAATCCGTGTAAAATGACTCATCTTCTTCCTTTGTCCAAAGGCTGTGATGATCTTCACATAGAGCATAAATAATTGTTTTCCTAGATCAAGTTAAGCCCCTCCATGGTCATCCAACACCTCCATCACCTTCAACTCCATGAGATTTGTCGATTGGTGGTGGTCTAGTGGCCGGCAATATAATGATTCCATTTTATATAACATATTTCATGCTAATTTAGGCTTGATTTCATGCTTAGTTACAAGCATGCGTCGACTAGAAGTTATTGTAACTTTGACATTATATTGACGTTACTTTAAGTACAAGTCAGAGTAATAGAACATGATAAGTCGACATAAATTAAAAGGTTAAATGGACGCATACTTTGATATGATATCGACGTAATGTCTACTACAGAACTAAATTGATTGATTGTCTGAATGAAGCCAGAACTCGATGCCACATTTATATGAACTCGATGCTACGTCGAATAGATTTCTGAACGAAAATTATTGTGAAGATTAATAAAGAATTTCTTCAAGAAAGGTTTGAAATTGAATTACTAATTCTTGGAGATATTAGATTATCTGTCAGATATGTATATAAGACAGAGATTGGAGGACAACAAAAATTATTACAACGATCATGATATTTTGATCAGATCATAGCTTTGGAAGATTGATTTCAACACAGAAGAATAGGAAGATTATTATCTGTATTTGAAGTTCTTCCTTGAGTCAGTAGACCAACATTTTTGTTCCTGAGTCTGAAAAGAGAATTAGTTCTTCTTCTCAAGGGCTTATAAATTGCTGTATAAGATTCAGTGAAGATTAAAGGATAATCTCAATTAAGGGCTTAAAATCCTTAAGATCTTCTTATTCAAGGATTCATAAGGGTTCTAGATATCAATTCCATAAGTGCCACAAAGTACTTAGGATTCCACATAGTGGACCCAACAAGAAGATCACTAACTCCTTTGATCTTCTTCAATTTTCTATTTTCTAAAATTTTTTAGTTTGTGAAAATCATTTTGACAATCCCTCTTCAAAGGATTCAGTTAGAGGTTCTGAGGGTTTCCTTGGGAAAATACTCAGATTATATTGGTTCATAATTTCCTTATCAATAGAACTTGGGGCTGGTTCTAAGAGTCTCCATATAAAAGACTCAGGCACAGTGACAGTGAATTCCTACTAAGTGGTTAGAAGAGTGGATGTACCCAAATTTTGGGGAATCGCTATATTTCTTATTATGTCTTCTGTGATTCATAATTATTCTATGATTTAATTTTTATTTGTGCTGTGATTATAATTATTTGTCTTTAATTCTGGTTAATAGCTTCTGTAAATGCAAATTCTGTGAATTGTATAGTTAATTTAGAATAAATTTTAATCTTTATAAACCCCTCCTCTAGAGAAATCTCTAAGGAATTAGTTAACGGTTCTCCTATTTCAATTGGTATTAGAGGGAGGTTGATTAATTAAAGTTTAACTTATAAAAGGTTAATCAATAAAAGGTTAAACACCTTGATCAAAAAGATCATAAAAGTTGCATTACTACATATTTTATTAGTTTTTAAAAAAATTTCTTTTAATACATTTAAAGGATTTGCATCTATAAGACCTCCAGTCTATAATCTTGAAAAGTTTACACTCTAGAAAACCAGAATCGTATTGTGTATGATTCTATTGATGAATGTATTTTTGGTTCAAATTTTACAGGACCATCTATGCCTTATAGTAAGGATGCTGAAAGAAATGTTACTTTAGAACCAATACAAAGACGTGAGTGGATAGATGAAGAGAAGAGATTAAATGATTAGGGTGCTATAGCAATGAAGATAGTTATCTCAAAAATGTCAAATGATTTGTTTCAAATGGTTACAGAATGTCAATTAGCTAAAGAAATCTGGGAATAACTATCAAGGTTTGTTGATGGAAGTTTTGATGAAAAAATGGATACAAGATCACTGCTAATTTCTCAGTATGAAAACTTTCAAAAGAAAGTTGATGAATCTGTTGATGAAATGTAAGATCGATTTAACATGATCATAAATGAGTAGAAAGGTTTGAATAAGGATATATATCTTAATGAGATAAATAATAAATTACTCATGTACTATCCAAGTACATAAGATTCAAGGATCTAGGCTATCATAGAAGCAAGGTGTCATAGAGAGAATACAAAAAATGCCCTATTAGGAAAGCTGAAATCTTATGAACAACTCATGAAAAGTAAAGTTGAAATAGATGCAAAGGAGAATAACTTGACGCCTAAAGACAAATCTATTGACTTTAAAGTCACTGATGATTAACCATCTATATTAGAATAAGAGATGTTCACTCTTCTGGCAGGAAGATTTAGAAAGTTGATCAAGGATGAAAGCTCAAGAAGAAGAGATAGGAATATAAACAAGCCAAGTTTAATAAAACTCTTAGTAAAGAGATAATTTGCTTTTCACGTAGAAAACCTGAACATATTGAAACTGAATGTCCAGATCAATATATGGATAAACATAATAAAAAAGATCAAAAAAATACCTGAAGAGAAAGGATAAGAAAAAAGGGTAGTAGAAACCTGGAGTGATACTAGTTTTGAGTCAAGCTCTTCATCATGTTTTGAAGAAGATGCTGATGCAGAAGAAGCATGCTTAATGGCATTTGAAATAAACTCAGATACTGAAGAAATTCGGTAAATTATTTTGATTATATTTATTTTTCATCAAAAGAATTTAAATTATTCTTTAAAGAATTTTATAAGGATCAGTTAGATGCTAAAAAATTAAAAGTTTGAGAAAACAAATATAGTAAATTAAGAGTTATTCATGTGATAAAGAATAAGTTGAACAAGATAAATTGTTAGAAATTGATGTAGAAAAAATGAGGAATTATGATGCGGATTTAACAAAAGAGAACACCCTATTGAAGGAAGATCTATCAAAAGAAAAATCTTGGAAGATTCTTTAAATGGAAGGAGTCAATAACTATAGAATATTATAGGAATCTTAAGAGAAGGTTTAATCATTTAGGATTAGGAGCAAATCTATGCAAGAGAGTAACAATTAACAATACACTTGCTTGGAAAATTCCAGTATCATTCACTAAAGGAAAGGAAATACAACCTAGTATAGATGCTAATAATGATTTAGAAAGGATAATAAGATTTTATATTGATAAATTCAAAGGAAAAGGTGTTGTAGGTAAATAACCATTAGTAAACAATAAACAAAGATCAATAGTTTCAGTAAATCAGGAACATGCGTCAACTTCATTTCGACGCAATACCTGTGAAACGTCAACTTCAAATCGACGCATAAAGAAAGTTATGTCGACTTCAACTCGATGGATATCCCTGAATAATAAATTTTCTTTTTATTATTATTTTGTAAATGATGTTTGAACAAAATGTTTAACCAAGGGACACAACAATGGAAGTTGGTTGTTTAATAGACAAACACTCTTTTATCCCGAGGGTTATTATGAAAGGTTGTCTTATACTTTCATCACTCCCTATAATGGAAAAATAAGTAATGGGTCTATGGTAACCTAGATCCCAATTGATGTTTAATTTCATGTGAAGGAAAAAGACTATCCTTATATAAATTAGTTATGGTATTTGGACAGCAGTTGCTCCAGGCATATGACTGGACATAAAGTATTGCTGGATAATTTCAAGGCCAAAAATAGCCTAAAGGTAATTTTTGGTGATTCTAATTATGGTCAAATCAGAGGTTATGGAATGATCAAAATTGGAGATATCACTTTCTCCAAAGTAACTTATGTTGAAGGGATTCAATAGAGCCTAATTAGTATTAGTCAGCTGTAGGATGGTGAATATAAAGTTGTATTCACTCATAACCACTATCAAATAGTGAACTCCTTAACTAACTTTGTAGTATTATCTGGTTTTAGAAAATGTAATATTTATGTAGTTGATTTCAGCTAAACCAAAAAGGAGGTTTGTTTGTTTAATACAAAATTAGATGGGAATGAGTTATGATACAAGACGCTTGGTCATGTCAATCACATGACCATAGTTAAGCTTGCAAAGTAAAATTTGGTAAGTGGCTTACCTAAAGGTAAGTATAGAAAACCTAATCCTTTTAATGCATGTTAGCAGGGTAAGCAAGACAAATCATCATTCAAACCAATTGGTAAAAATGATTCCCCTAGGATTTTATATCTACTACATATGGATTTATTTGGTCCTCTTATCACTCAGAGTTTAAGAAGTATGGCTTATTCTTTTATCATAGTAGATGACTTCTTTAGCTTATTGTTATTCCTAAGAGCAAAGTCTGAAACATTTTTAATCCTCTCAAGATACATCAAATAGATTCAATATGAGTTTGATACAAAAGTGTCCTTGATCAGAAGTGATCATGTCACAGAGTTTGGAAATCAATTGATTTGTAGATTCTTTGAGGAAGAAGGAATTAGATAAAGTGTTTCAGCCCCTAGAACTCCTCAATAAAATGGAGTGACTGAAAGGAAAAACATAACACTTATTGAACCTAGTAGAACCTTATTAGTAGAGTCTCTTATTTAAGAATATTTGGTTGTTCTTGTTACATACTTAATATTGTGAAAAGCTATCTTGCAAAAATTGACGAGAAAGCTGATGTTTGAATATTTTTAAGATATTCCTTATTAAGGAAAATTTATAGGTGTTATAATAAAAGGACCCTTAGAATTGAGGAATCCATGGATGTAGTATTTAATGAAACTCTTTCTTATTCCAAGGAGGATGAGACTTCCACCAAGAATCCTTTGTAGGAACAGATTCCTTTAATGATAGTTTTAAAGAGCTGAAGATTGAGGAGAATACTAAAAAATAATCTAAGAAGCTTATCCATCAATCAAAAGATATTATAGAAAGCTCTGATGATGAAGTTCTAGTTGAAGAAGTATTCAGTCCACCTCTTATCACTAATAAAAATAATAAGCAAGTGGTTGATTTTCAACATAAATAATAAATTATAGAACAACAAAAAGAACATCATCAAATTATTCAAGGCAGAATATATCTAGAGATATCAATTCTCAGGAATCATTCATCAACCCAAGTAATTGGAAATGTGAATCAAGGAGTAAAAACAAGAATGCAATTATCAATAAAAGTCATGATGCAATTCTTTCTTTCATAATATGAACCTAAGAAATTTGAAGAAGCAGATAATGATCCACATTAGATTATTACTATGCAAGAGGAGCTTGTACAATTTGAAAGAAATGAAGTTTTGACACTAGTGGAGAGACCAAAGAATTACCCAATTTTTTGAATAAAGTGGGTATTCATAAATAAAATGGATTGTAATAGAGTGATAGTAAGAAATAAGGCTAGACTTGTTGCTCAAGGTTATAGAGAAGAAGAAGGAATTGATTATTATAAAACATTAGCACCAATATCCACATTTGAAGCAATCAGATTATTTTTAGACTATGCAACATCTAATAGAATGAAAGTATATCAATTGGATGTAAAGAGTGCTTTTCTTAATTGAACTCTTCAAGAGGAGGTTTATATTGAACAACCACTAGGTTTTCTCAATCCAACTTACCCATAATATATTTATAAAATAAATAAAGCACTTTATGGTTTAAAGTAAGCTACAAGTTCTGGGTATGAGACCTTTTAAAATTTTCACTTAGATTACTCTTTCACAAGTGATAAAGTAGATAAAACACTTTTTAGAAAAACATATAAGAAAAAGCGGCTAATTGTCCAAAAATGTGTAGATGATATTATTTTTGGCTCAACGGACTCTGGTCTTTTTAAAATATTTGCTGACTTAATGTAATCCAGGTTTGAAAGGAGTAGCATGTGATAATTATCCTTCTTCCTTCGATTACAAGTGATGCAAAGTGATGAAGGCATTTTTATATCACAATCCAAGTATACAAATGAATTGATAAAGAGATTTGGTATGGAAACAACCTCCATCATGAAAACTTCTTTGGCTACTAATGTTGTTCTGGATAAAGATAGTTTTGGTAAATCTATTGATCAGAAAATATATAGAGCAATTATTGGATCTCTTCTTTGTCTTACAGGTAGTAGGCCAGACATAATGTTTGTCACAGGTGTTTGTGCAATATTTTAGGTAGATCCCAAAGAATCTCATCTTAATTATGTAAAAAGAATGTTAAGACATCATAAGGGTACACCTGAGATGGGATTATGTTATCCAATAGAATCAGTGTTTTAACTATATGGATATTTTGATGATGATCATGCATGATGCAGATTGGATACAAAAAGTACCTCAGAAACATATCAATTCCTAGGTGTTAGACTGATATCTTCGCTCAATAAAAAGAAAATATCAGTCTCCACTTATACAGTAGAAGCTGAGTACATTACTATATGATGATGTTGTTCACAAAAATTTTTGATGCATAATCAATTGCTTTATTATAACTTGAATTTCAGTAATTCCACAATATTTTATGATACCTCAAGTGCAGTCTCAATTGCCTCAAATCCTGTCTTGCATTGCAGGATAAAGCATATATTAATTAGGCATCACTTTCTCAGAGACAATGTTGAAAAAGGAAAAATTTCTATAGAATATATGACTTCTGAAAATCAGAGAGTAGATATTTTAACAAAGGCTCTTGATGAAATCAAGCACTAAAACTTTATCAATGTTTGGGCATGCTTGACAAAGACAAGTAAATGATTTTATAACATGCAATTTTCATTAAAAGTATTACTGGAAAAACCTGCAAAAGACATACAAAATTTTAAGTCTGTACTCGATGTAACGTTGAATACAAGTCAACGAAACACTTACTTCTATTAAACTCAATGTCTAAAGACAATGTCTATAAAGAGTTTTTGATCTTATCAATGCAACATCGACATCATTAAATACATGCGTCGATTATGATATTTTGCATACGTCGAAAAGAAATCGGCATCATGTTGACTAAAGAAATAGTTATACCCAAATTCCTAACATTTCGTCTATTTATTTAGACTTTAGATTTTTTCCAAACTCTTCATCTTCCTCGCTCTATTTTTCCCTGTACTTGTTCTCCCCTATTTTTCATGTATTTTTTGCTGGAATTCGAATGGCAACCAAGACGAACTTAAGTTTTATTGTTGATCTCCAATCTTTATTGTTGTGGGAGATTCTTTTAAAGGAATTTTGAAACACTTCAAAGATGTTGGGCTAAATAAGTTTATTACAACAAGATGTTTACTTTATTCTATAGAGTTAATAGAGTTTATTAATAATGTTACAATAGACGATGATGGAATAATTATTAGGTAAATAAAATGGTCAGATGTTCATATAACTTCAGAGCTTATTCAGAAAACCTTTGATCTTCTTTCTGGAGAAGATAAAGCAGAACTTAGAGATGAAAAAATAAAGGAAGCTTTGAAGAGGATGAATTTTTCCAAAGAAAAACTAATTCATTTGAAAAAGAATCATTTTTCTGAAGAATTCGAGTTTTTAGCCGACTTAGTGGGAAAGGCGTTGATGTGCAAAATATCAACGCATGATGCAGTTCATAAAGCTTAACTGCATTTGATGGTGGTTATGGTACTAGGAAAGAAGATCAACGAGAGTACGTGTATTTTAAATCTTATAAGTTATACGTACGGTCATAAGGATAATGCATATATGACCTTTATGAGTTAGATATTGAGACAACATTATCCTGCTCTATGCAAATCAAAAAGAGTACATATACCTCCTTGAAAAAGACTCACTATAGCTCTATTTTTAAAGAAGATCAGACAAATACTTAAGCCTGGTTCTAAGAAAGATCTTTCACTCCCATCCTCACTATTACCTAATGTGTTAGTTTTACCAATAGAAACAACATTACATGTTGTTTCACATAAATAAATTGTACCAATAGAAACAAAATTACCTAATGTTCCTTATGAATTAGTTCTACCAACAAAAGCACTATTATCTCCATCACAATTTTTAGTTCAAGAACTAAGTCTTTCATAGACTATAGACATTTATTTCCCTATTACAAGCATACAAAATAATAATGATCAACCCTCAACCCTCATTTTCTGTTGATCGTAATAGTCAAGTTACTATTTCTTCGTCTACTTCATTTGATATTAATAAAGTCATCCTACAAGCAATACATCAAACTACTATTTCATTAATATCTCTTATAGATGAGTATGTTGTATATTGTAAATCTTCAGTTGGGAATATATTAAATCAAATTTATGACTTTCAATCATCTATAAGGAAAATTGAAGAAAAACTAACTTTCACAGAAGTGACCACATCTTTTTGAGTATCAGAAGGGGAGATATCTGAGGAAGATCAGTTAATGGAACATTTAAAAGAGGATAAGTCTCTTCTTTGAGAAGCTCATAAAGATCTATTAAGTAGCGAGGAAAATGAACCAATAACTCATATTTTTGAAGCTAGAAATCCAGTTTTCTAGTAGGAGATAGAGTAGAATAGTGATCAAGTTATTCAAAATCTTGATGCATTAGTCTAGGGGAGGTAGAACAAAGTAATTTAGCGGCTATTCTCATAATATCCAAAGAAGTTGTGGATGATGTTGTGTCAGTTTAAGGGAGCATCAGGACTTGCTTGAAGAAGAGCATTCAGAGCATAAATGGGAGAAGGGTGTGTTTATGATGTTCTCTATAAAAAGAAAGGATAAATCTTATAACAAATATATTTTGAAGGTATACTTTAGGAACTATGTTGGCATTTTATAAAATTTAGTCTAAAGCCTTCTATATTCAGTTTCCTCTCATGTTTCTGTCCTTTTCAAATTAATCTATGTATATTACATGTTGTATGTAAGTCAAATTTTTGTAATCCAACTTATTTGTCATTGTAAATCACCTTTGAAATTTCGTAAAATTTGTTAAGCTAAATAGGGGGAGATTGTTGGGAAAAACCCTTATGATTTACCTTAACAAATTTCTTTAAGTGATTTTACATCCTAGGTTTATTACCCAAGATGTATAGAGTGGGTAATACGGCCTTAGAAGTCCTAGAATGTCATTGGTATAAAGGATATGAGAAAGGCACACTGAATTTAAGAGGAAAGTTAGGGAATATTGATACTCAGAATCGCAAAGGTGGAGAAGAGGGGTTAAAGTGAAGAGATGGTAGATGTGGTGGAAGTTGATAATATTCTTCGATTTTATATCCGATAAAGGAAAGCGTACCTTGTCGTTTATAGTATATGATACTAAAGATTAATATCAAGGTCGTATTTCCCTGGGGCGTATTGATTACTTCTACTTCGAGGAGATTGCTATTATTTTATCAATTGATTTTTAAGATTAATTTACTTAATTAAAAAAAAGAACTAAATTACTGAGCTAAAAAGAAAACTAAATTACTTGTAGAAATAAAAGGTTAGAGCTAAAGATAAAAGAAGTGTAGTCGATCTTGAATCACTATGAAATAAGAAAATCAAAATGAAATAACAAACTAATTCTAAAAAAAGTATAACACCTTGACCGCGGAGGTTCCCGAAGCATGAACACGCTTCTCTCAAAGTCGTGACCACCTGAGTTTAGGAAGGTCTGACCGAACTCTCGTTCAAATCGAACACCTAAAGCTCGCTTTACGTGGTGAACCCCGCTATTGGATTTCACTCCAATCCGGGAGATTTAACGTCTTCCTCTCTTGAGGGGTGCATGCAACTCTCTTTACTCTTAGGTGATCGATTCAATATATGAGCATCTCGACTAATTAAGAATGAAAACCCAAATGAAAACTATATACCAGCAATATAGTCCCACTAAATAAAAACCAAGAGTAAATCAAAGGTAATTACTTTAAGAAGAAAAATAAAGCTAAAACATCATAACTTGATCAACTCATTCTCAGATCATCACGATCGAGTACAAATGAGGATTAGTTATTCATGGTAATAGTGAAAGAGAGGGCTAAATAATAAAGGTGCATGAAAACTAAAGAGAGAGATATCAAGAAAGAGAACGCTAATTAAAATTTCATTAAAACATAAAGGGATTACATCTAGGAATGGAGATTACAAGTGCATAAAAAGAAAGCTAACTACTGATATTACACTAATAAAAAGAGATTACAGGTAAGTAAAGTATAGTGCATGAAAGTAAAACTAGAAATAGAGGGAGAGAGAGCAAAAAACATAAGGAGAAAAACACAAAAACCTAGGAATGAAACTAGCAGCACCTCCCCTCCACCCAAAAATTTGTTTGGAATGCTTAGAATGGCCTGGTATTTATAGGCAAAAATCTTTCTAGGTCACGCCCCCTGTCACGCCCAGGGAGGGCATGTCAGGGGGGGGGGGGCGTGTCAAGTACAGAGTTGATCTCGGGCACTGGATTTTGGCGGGAAAGATGATTGCTTATGTACAGTGGTTGACATGCCCTGGGACACACCCATGTAGGGGGCATGTAAGACACGTCACGTCAAAATCATTAGTAAGAAATCCATTAGTTATCGGAAAAGGTACTACACGATCCAGGGCCACGCCCGTGTCGGGGGCGTGTCACGTACGGGTTGACGTGCAACAACGAAAAAACTTTAATTGCGGCAGCATACCTCGGTATGAGGGTGAACGCCCAAAGACATGCCCAAGGAGGGCATGTCAGGGGGGCGTGTCATGTCATTTTGGCCAAAAGCTGTGAAAACCTGCAAAAAGAGAAGTAAACATTAGTAATATTATTTTCATAAAAAAAACTAAAAGGAACCTAAAAATACAAAAAGAAAGAGATTTAAAACAAAATAAATATATTTTTACCCTAATAAATTAAGCTAAAAAATGCATCATCAAATGTCAACATGTGTAGACTAGAAGTCGACGCAATTTTGACATTATATCGACGCTACTTCGAGTATAAGTCGGAGTAACAGAACATGACAAGTCAACATTAATTAAAGGGTTAAATCAACGCATACCATGATATGATATCGACTCAACATCGAATAAAAAAATAAATCGACTAATTATCTGAATCAAGCCAAAACTCGATGCTACATCTATGTGAACTCGACGCTTGGTGTCTACTAATCGTGAAGAGAATAAGAACTGAACTAGAAATCAAACTAGGCAAGTATACCTATCAAATTGTAGCTAGGGGACACAAGTGTCATATTAAGATCCGAGAACTGTTGAGTAATCTTACTCACACGAAGACTATTATCCTATCGAAAGATTGTTTTAGGGTTTGTTAATAGAAAACTAATTGCAATTGAGAAAAAAATTATTGTGCTAAAAAGAGAACTACTTGCAGTTAAATAAAGAGCTACTAAAAGTGATTACAATGAGGGGTTGAACCGATGAAATAGAAAAGCACTCGATCGAGAATCACCGTGGCAAATGTTGATTAAAAATGCGATAATAAACCCTAACTTAATAAGGTAAAGGTCCTTGACCATGGAGGTTCCTAAAGCTTGAACACGGTTCTCTCGAAGTCATGCCCGATTGAGTATAGGAAGGTCCGACTGAACTCTTATACAAATCAGAGACCTAAAGATCGCTTTACGCGATGAACCCCACTATTGGATTTCACTCCAATCCGGGAGATTTAACGTTTGCCTCTCTCGAGGGGTGCGTGCAACTCTCTTTACTCTTGAGTGTTCACTTAAAAATACAAGCCTCTCCGCTAGCTAAGAGTGAAAATAAATATTGAAATTATATATTGATGATATAACTCCAAACATGATTTATCAAGAGTAAATTCAAAGCATCATAACTTAATCAACTCTAACCTCGGATCATAGAGATCGAGTACAAGGGGGATTAGTTAATCATGGAGAAGGTGAGGAAGAGAGATGGGTAGAAAAACATTATGAAAACAAAGTAAAAAAAGGGGCACTTTTTATTAATGCTAAAAGAGAACTATAACTTTGAAATAAAAGATTACAATTACATGGAAATGAACCCTAAGCTAGCATTAACATTAAGCTACTAAAATAATTACAAAAGCTATTGTAAAAGGGGTACACTAAGCTTAGAATTAGGAAAAGCTTAAAATGAAAAAGAGAGAGAGGAAGAACACTAAAAAACTTCAAGAAATAAAAGGGCAGCACCTCCCCTCTCAACCTACTGCATGCTAGACACAAGGAGGAGCAACTGAATTTATAGAATTTTTCTCTTGGTCGTTCACGCCCCGTATCATGCCCAGGGAGGACGTGTCAGGGGGAGTGTCAGGTATGGGGTTGACCTCAGCTGCTGGATTCTAGCGGGAATGATGATTGCTTTTGTACGTTGGTGGATATGCCCATATAGGGGGGCGTGTAAGGCACGTCACATCAAAATAATTGGTCGGAAATCCTTCAATCGTCCAAAAAGGTAGTGCACGCTCGGCGACATGCCCGTATAGGGGGACGTGTTTGTACTGTTGATGTGCAGCAATAGAAAATCTTTAATTACAGCAACATGCTTCGGTATCAGGGTGGCACGCCCAGAGACATATCTAGGAGGCATGCCAGGGGGCGTGTCAGGTGTTTTTCTAAGAATCTAGCTTCTGGCAGCCAATTTCCTCAGGATCTGGTTACACGCCCTATGACACGCCCGGGGAGGTCGTGTTAGGGGGGTATGTCAGGTCATTTTGGCCGAAAGATGTGAAAACCTACAAAAAGAGAAGAAAATATTAGTGGCAATAATATATACAAAAGGAGATCAACATATAAGCTTACAAGACATGATTCGTGTATTAAAAACCTGAAAATATCCTAATAGTTTAGACTACAAAACGTACTATCAAATTCCCCCAAGCTTAAGATTTGCTTGTCCCTAAGCAAAGATATAAAAACTAGCTAACATAAAGATTGACTAATCAAAAAGTTCTAATTATGCTTACACAAGTACTATGCAAAATTCTAAGTAGGTAGAAGGTGAAATGTAAACCTAAAACAGTTACTTAAATATGGTTTAACAATTTATAAACTTTACTAACAAAAATTAATCATCCAAAATTTTAACAAAATTCTTTAAATAAATTTAAGCAAAACAACAAAATGAAAAATCGCATAGAGTTATTACTAGATCCAAGAGACACATTATAACTATATCAATCAAATAATAAAAATCTAAATTTAAATCCAAAACTTTACTACTCTACTTTTCTTCTTTACTTAGATAATAAATAAAATTCAAAAACATGAATCAAAAGGGCTTATTAGGACCAAACCATTTGGTTTAGGATTATGATTAGGAGTGGAATTCAAAGATAAACAAGGAGACTTTAAAATCAAACTAAACCAAAATAAAGAGTTTCAAAAATTTCATCATAAATAAAATATTCTTCTTTCTTTTTCTTTTCCATTTTCTTTTCTTTCCTTTTTTTTCTTTTCAAAACAAAGGCCATAAATAATTTTTCTTTTTTTTTTGAAATTGGCCAAACAAAAGTAAACACTTATTTTGAGTATATTTTTAAAAAATGTTCTCCAAATATATCACAAAACAACCCTAACATAATCATGAAAATTTTTAATGAAACTCAAAAGGTTAGTGTGATTAAATAGGTTGGAAAATTTTAGCTTTGGTGAATATGAAATGATAAGTGGAGCTATCAATTGAAATCGGAAAAAGACTCAAAAGCGGCTAACTAGGGATAAAAAATTTTAGGTTGGAAAGAAGCCTCGAACGAAAACAAAAACGGCCTACATCATTTTCATGCTTAAAAATTTATTTAAAGCATTAGGTTTGAAAATTTTCAAAAAGCAAATCCTGGATAATAAATGAAGACTAATGAAATTATCTTTAAAATAAAAATAATAAGCGACTTGGATCGTTCACATCTACTACGCTAATCAAAAGTTGACATTAAAAAAATTATCCAAAAATAAAAATTAAAATAGTGGATGAAAGATTTTTAAGAAATAAAGAAGAAAAACAATAATAAAAATGCGAGTTTTTGGAAAAAAACGTTTCACATTAACATGCTATCGTGAATTAGAAACACAGCATGACCAACATTTTACTTGTGAAACAAAATTAAAAAGAATGATTAGAAAAATCTTAATTAGCTAAGTTATTATAGGAAATTTTTAGAAAAACAAAATAACAAGTAAAGGGTACTATTGAAATACCAAAATTAACTTAAACTATTAAAGTAAAAAACAAATAGTATATATATACATATTTTTTTTTATTTTGAAATATTCTCTATTTTTTTTTGATTTTTAAGAAATTCTCTTTTTTTTTAAGATATATATATATATAAAAAAATTATTTGATTTTGATTTTTTAAAGGAAACAAAATAAAGATAAGAGAAGGAGGAAATCCTCCCCCAAGCTTAAAATGGACATTGTCCTCAATAGAGAAAGGAGGGGAAGGAGAGAGAGAAATTAAAATAGAAATGAAAGTACAAAATTGAAAAATAGGTACTTCCCCGGATTTATGCGTCGCGAATGTTGAGTGATGCCGCTCCATCATGCTTGCACTTTGGAATTGCTGAAATGTCTTTATGGACTTCGTGATGGATTCAGCAGCATTGGAGCAGGTGATCGCAGAAGCTTCATCTTGTCGAAGCCGTCCGGGGCAAAAAGTGTAAAATAAAAAAATAAAAAAATAACTTGGGTTGCGTCCCAAGAGCGCCCTTTGTTTAAAACGTTGTTTGAGCTCGACGCTACAAAATAATATTGTCCAAAAGATTATTGTCCAAAATAATAATTAATGTTTTTAACAAAAATAAAAAGTCTTAAGTTATTTAAAGTTCCTACAGAAAAACTTAATATTGTTCGGACAGACATCATCATCACTAGAGAAATAGAGTTTAAGATGCTGCCCATTCACTTTGAAATCACCCTTATTAGGGTGTGAAATTAACACAGTGCCATACAAAAAAACTTCTTTAATAGAAAAACGGCCCAGACCATCGTAACTTTAGTTTGCCAGGAAATAAAAGTAAACGTGAATTGTATAATAGAAGTTGGTCACCCGATTTGAAGGTTTTTTGGTGCCTTAAGTTTTTGTCATGAAAATGTTTCATCTGCTTTTTATAAAGTTTATTATTTCGTATGCGTAAGAGTGCCATTCGTCGAGTTCGTTAAGTTGAAATTTTTGAAAATCACCGTAAGAGTGGGAATCAAAATTTAAAAACCTTAAGGCCTAAAAAGCACGGTGTTCTAATTCTACGGGTAAATGGCACGATTTTCCATAAACTAACTAATACGACGTACATCTGATGGAGGTTTTGTATGATGTTCGGTAGGCTAAGAGAGCATCATTTAATTTTGTTGACAAGTCTTTTCTAGAAGTGGAAACAGACTTTTCTAAATTACGTTTTATCTCTCTGTTCACTACTTCGACTTGCCCGTTTTTTTGAGGGTGGTAGAAAGTTGAAACCTTATGCGTAACGCCATATTTTATAAGAGTTTTAGAAAACTGCGCATTATAGAAATGTGAACCCTTATCACTAACGATGGCTTGTGGAGTACCGTATCGAGAAAATAATTTTTTTAAGAAAGCAATTACGACTCAGGAGTCATTAGTAGGAAGAGCTTGGGCCTCAGCCCATCGTGAAACAAAATCTACAGCAACTAAAATAAACTTGTTCCTGAAGCTAGAAGGAAGAGGGCCAACCAAATCAATTCCCCAGAGGTCGAAAACTTCACACTCAAGGAAATAATTTTGAGGCATTTCATATTAATTGGAAATATTGCCCGACCGTTGGCAACTATCACACCTACTCGCAAAAGTTTGTGCGTATTTAAAGAGGATAGGCCAGTAAAAGCCCGCGCAAAGCACTTTGTGAGCTGTGCGAGCAACTTAAAAGTGACCACCAGTCGGTCCTTCATGTAAGTGTTTTAGAATATATTGTCCTTCTTCAAAATAAACACATCTCTTTATCACCTGGTCCGCACAAACTCAGAAAAGATGCGTGTCCTCCCAAAAATAGTTCTTCAACTCAGAAAAGAATTTCTTCTTTTGCTGAGAGGAGAACTCTTTCAGGAGGACATATGCCACTAAATAGTTGGCAATGTTTGCAATCCATGGGGCAAGAGAAGTGTTAAAATAAATTACCTTTTCATATGTGAAAAAATTATTAAACATTTTTTCATCTAAATTTTCTATATACGAATTAGCTAGGCGAGAGAGATGATTGGCGGCCAAATTCTCGGCCCCCCTTTTATCACAGATTTTTAAGTCAAACTCCTTGAGGAGTAAGACCTAGTGTATCAGGTGCGGCTTGCCATCCGTCTTAGCAAGTAAGTACTTGAGGGCCGAGTGGTCCGTGAAAACTCTAATTTTTGAAAGTGTAATATAAGGCCGAAATTTATCGAAGACAAAGACAACAGCTAGGAGCTCCTTCTCCATCATAGTGTAGTTTTTAAATATTCGTTGACCTAATACGGCTCCCACCGCAAAACTACTCGTGTTGCACATTATCTCAAAGGGAAGGTCCCACACTTGAGCTATCATAATTGGTGCATTAATTAATTTATCTTTAATTGTTTCAAAAGCAGATACACAAAAGTCATCAAAAATAAATGGGGTGTCTTTTTCTAAGAGTGAGTAAGGGGTTTGGTGATTTTGGAGAAGTCTTTTATTAAACGACGGTAAAAGGCAGCATGACCTAGGAAACTTCTTATAGCTTTAACATTCGTAGGTGGCGGCAGCTTTTCAATTACTTCTATCTTAGCGAAATCTACTTCAATCCCTCGGGCTTAAATCTTATGTCCTAAGACTAACACCTCCCTCACCATAAAATTACATTTTCCAAATTTAGGGCAAGGTTAGTTTCTTCGCATCTTTCTTAGACTTTTTCTAAGTTTTCTAAACAACTATCGAAGGCATCGCCGAACACGGAGAAATCATCCATAAATACCTTCATAATACTTTCTACGTACTTGTCAAAGATAGCTAGAATACATCTTTGGAATGTAGCTGGCACATTGCACAACCCAAACAGAATTCTTCGTAAGCGAAGGTGTCGAAGGGACAAGTAAACGTATTTTTCTCCTGGTCCTCAGGAGAGATGGGGATTTGAAAATACCCGAGAGGCCATCGAGAAAACAGTAAAAGCTATGGCCCAATAGTCTCTCTAAGATTTGATCGATGAATGACAAGGGAAAATGGTCCTTGCGGGTGGCGTCATTGCACTTACAATAGTCAATACACATTCGCCACCCCATCACCGTCTGTGTCAAGATTAAGTAATTATTATCATTAGTAACTACAGTTATCCCTCCCTTTTTTTGCGCTACCTGAACTGGGCTGACCCACTTACTATCAAAAATAGGATAGATAATTCATGGGTCTATCAGCTTCATAACCTCGCCCTTAACTACTTCTTTCATATTGGGATTTTATGCGGCGCTAAGGTTGGATGGAATTACGCGAATTATCTTCCATTAGGATTTTGTGGGTACAGAAAGGTAGGCGTATGCCCTGAATATCAAAAACTTGCCAAGCAATAGCTGGTGAGTCCAAGTTATATATATATTTTTGGACTCATCTGGGCTAGTTTTCTCGATGATGCACTACACATGAGAGTCATAATTGTTCATATTTATTACTAGGTCCATTCCATGTTAAGTGCACTTTAGGCCCATTTTCAGTGTGATTTCATAGTTATTGTACTTTTGCACTATACATAATATTTTCTGTGTCTGGAGAATGTGGAATGCCCATTTTAATGGTTCTTCTGTTTTTACTGCAGGTACAAAGGTCGTGTGAGTGTTCTGGGATTGTTCGGGAATGTTTTTTTTTCGCCTAAGGGCCATTGATCATGCAATTTTACACGTGCACGGTCCGTGGACTCCTTAGCGCATGACTGCTGGTTGTGAGCAGTCAGTTCATCGAACCCCAAACGGTACAGGAACACTACGCACGATCATTGGATCTATAGCGCACGACCACTAGTTATGAGCCACTGATCGTGTGCACTATTATCCATTTTTGCAAGTTCTGTCTGTGGCAATCACACGAACATTGGACATAGTGCGTACGACCTCTGGTCGTGTGCCACTGCTCGTGCACGTTTATCCCATATTTTCTAGAGTTCTGCCATTGCAATCGCAAGATCATGGGTTCAAATGCGCATGACCTCTGGTCGTGCGCCACTGCTCGTGTGCGTTTATCCCATATCTTTTGGAGTTCTGCCATTGCTAATAGCAAGATCTTGGGATCCTATGTGCACGGCCTCTAGTCAAGCACCACTGATAGTGCACATATATATTAATTTTTTCTGTCTAGCTACAGGTTTCTATGGAGCAGAGCGCACGATCAACAACCGTCAGTGCGCATGACCACCGGTCGTGCGCCACTGATCGTGCACTCTGATTTTCTGCTGACCATATTTAAGCCCATGCTCTCGCAAATTACGGCATGCCATTTCATTTTCCAGCCCGCTGCTGCGTGTGAAGCACTGTTTCTCTCCCCCACAGGTCCTCCACTCATCTCCACCCTCCGGGAAGCTTTCTCCAGCAATCCGAAGTCATCTTAACAACTTCGGAGAGTTCTCGGCCATTAACAGTGTTCAACAGAGATCTTTCAGTACTACTCATTTGGGCAAAAAGGGAGAAAAGATTGAAGGAAAGGGAAGAAGAAGAGGAAGACAGGTGGATTTACAACCCATTTACCTCTGGATGCAACCAAGGTTTGAGTCGAGAAGTGGACTGACAACCCACCATTCCGGCCAAGAACCATGGCTAGGCTTTCCCCCTTTCGGCTTATTCTACCTCTTCTCCATAGTGAATTGTATTATAAAGCTTGTAATGAACCTAAACTTTCTTTTATTTATCTATGAATGAAGTTTGCTTGGGTTAGTTACATCCTCTTTTGTTAGTTGTGATGCACTCACATCCACTCCACTCGCGCACTAGAACCACTCTACCAAAGGCTAGTGTTGGTGGTTGAAGAGGTGATTATGACCCTCACTCTCCACACATGTGTTCATTCCATCCGCTTGCTCTCCATCCATTCGCCTCATGAAGCACGGCTTAGCGGCTTGCACTAGTTCCATCCACCAAGCGAAGCAGTGCTTACGACCCACATTAGTTTTATTTTTGTTTTTTTTAGCATTAGGAATCAAGCCAACCTCTGTTGTTTGGTTTAAATCTTAGTAATGATTTGTTTATGATGCTATCACGATACCCAATCTGCATTCCCTCGAGATCGACATTCGGGGAAGCTATTCCCAAAGTTATTACTTGACAGCGACCGGTGCACTTGCTGACGCATCAAGTTTTTGGCATTCCCTCGTATTGTTGATTTGTGTTGTGTTATGAGAGTTACTACAGAGTTGCTTTTTTTGAATTTATTTTATCCAACTCTATTTTTTCTTTTTATGTCGGTTTGAATTGTTAGATATTTATTGAGAATCTATGCAAGGTAGTTTAATCCTAGAAATTAGTTATCTCTACAATGTCCAGTTTTAATATTCGTTGTCGCTGGTGTGGAGATATCTCTCATGCAAATGATAGATGTCCTAAGGAGTATGGTAGCCAAGACACTCAAGGATCTACATATGGATCACTAACCTAATCTAGTACTCAATATGGCAGACATAAGCCAGTTAGATACTCATCCGCGCTTCTATTTCCGCACTACATTCTTTCAGCGTCAGTACCCATTGTACTGACAAAGTAATGTTTATTTTGTCGGAGTTGGGATCACTCATTGGAGGAGTGTATTGCTTACTTGGCACAGTTGGAGGAGTAATATGAACTGAATGCTCGGATTGTCTCCAATCTGACAACTTGCAGCACCCCTTCTGTATCTGGGTACGTACTAGTGCCACCTTCAGATTTTGAATGGAGAAATACTAGTATTTGCATAGATACATGTGTCAATCTAAACCCTGACACAGATGTTTTTACTCCTAAAGTACATATATCATCTTGTATGGAGTTTGTTAGTTATGAGGAGACTGTGCTTGACTTTTTAGCGAGCACTGCTCCTCTATCCTCTACTTTGTAAAGAATTCTTTTTGCATCTGACACTGTTGTGGAGGTTGATTCACAAGGAGAAGCTGGTGTTTGTAGCATTATGCTAGATCCAGTCGAGGAGGACATCTGCATGGTCGAGGTTGCTACCTCAGTCCCATGTAAGGAAGTCTAATGCGCGGACGAGATAGTTATAGCTCTAGCACATACTTGCACCAGCCTAGATAGCTGTACAGATCCACCAACAATTCCACCGAGGGGAGATGACACCGTGATCATCCCCATGATTGAGGTTACTTTTTGTCATTCTTCTAATTTATTTCCTAACCATGCTCTCTTTCCAACTTCTCTACACGACCACATCGTGGAACTAGTCCACTTAGTGCTAGGGCCTGTAATGCAGCCTAGCATTGATGGAGATCTAGTGCAAGTGGAGTCAGATTTGTCGAGCTTCACAACATTTATTCTACCCATGTCTGATGTTCAAGACAGGTATAACTACACAGGTATGTGGGTATTTGTTCTGTCTCCATTTCTGTACCTGCTACCGAAACTGAACTTGAACAACTGTCCGAGCACTTCAAATTTCATTGCCCATGAGTTAAGACAGTGCATGGTCCTTGAATAAGTCCCGTTGGGAGACAATAAACCCATCAGTAATCTAGATTAGCATTTCTTTTTTTTAAATGTATGTACTTTTTGTTTCTAGTTTATAATTGTTGCTTAATTTAACTATCGAAAGGGTTGTAGTAGCCCCATTATAGTGATGAGCTCCAGTCCACCTTAAGGACGGTAAACAAAAGGGCACTTGGGAGACCACCCAAGTTGGACCACTTGGTCCAATTTTTTGTGTTGTGTTTCTTTTTATATATATATTTATATTTTCTTATTTTGCGTGGGATCTCTAATTCGCAGGTGCTGGAAATTTTTGAAGCGTGGCAAACCAGCTACTTACGGACAACCTCGCAGCATGACTAGTATACTCAATTTTGAGCAAAGGTACTTCTTACCCCTAGCTCTTTATATTATTTCGAATGTTTATTTTTACGAGTTATCACATTCAAGTATGGGGGGAGAGCATGCTTGTGGTCACTATACGAGCACACATTTTATAGTATACAAGTTTGTTATTTATTTATTTAAAAATCATTGTAGCACACACTAAATCACCCACACGAGCACGCACTGGCTTGTTTGTATGTTTTCGCACTCATATTCAGGTCATGGTCGTGAAGTTGGATGGTAGCATAGAGTATTGCAAGCCGGGGTGCGATGTTGACTCGTGAATGCTCTAGTTGAGTACCCACATTTGCATCAAGGATTTGAGTAGGATTAGGTTTAATTTAAGCATCAAATTTATAATTAGTTTATTTGCGTAGAATTTAATTTATTTTACTTAATTGGTGAATATGGTTGAATCATGTAATGGCACGATGTCGTGTGTAGGAAAGCGCTAAGGTGCGTGTTGCTCGATTCGGGAGGAAAGTTTACCTTTCTCGTGGGCTAAGAACTTGCCCCAAGCGACACTTGAAGCATATGTGAGAATTACTCACAAGCTGAGCGTGATGTAGGCCATCAATTTGGCTAGTTTGAGCCTTGTTTACCTTGTCCTAGCTTCTAACCGTTGCAAGCCAAGTTTGAGCCTACACCTCCTTTGATTCAACTCCACCTTCATTCACGTAAGCCTAAAGCCAATCCTCCTATCGCAACCAAATCCATGAGCTCCTGTGATTTTAATATTTTGACGAGGTGTGATGTGTGGAATTCTAGTGATGTGGTGGAAGAATACAAGAAATTCTACTTGCTAAAAATTGGGGATTGAAAAATAAAAAGGAGAGAATTGAAAATGAAAATCTAAAAAGAATTATATTGAGGAATCCCCCATCAAGTCTATCATGATATTGGTCGGGTTAGGCCGTGTACACACCCGATCTTCAAGCTAAGTAATGGGGTGTATCACACGTGCAATTCTGAGGGGCTATATTAGTTTAGCTTGTTGTTTACTCGCTTGGGTTGCGTGTAGCCACAATTTCTTTCTTTGACTACCAAACCTTAGGATATGCCCCATTTGATCCTACTAGTCCTACCAATTCTTCTCATGTGTTCGATAGAGCCATGGAGAGAGTGCACCTAGGAAAGCTTATGGCCCTCGACATTGATGGATTTCAATGGAGATACTCTCGATTTCTGGTCTTAGGCAACACTCCCCTGAGTGGCTCGCTTACTTTCATATCGTGCGTAACTACACGATTCCCCAAATTTCACCATTATGAGTAAAAATAAATTTTCATTTGCACATTTGGACTATTATAGATTAGCTAGCTTATTTAAATTCTTCTTCTACTGAATCCTTATGCACACGGTTACAAAACATCACATATCACCCCATATTTTAAATTGGGTAGGTTAGCTTCAGTTTTAATGACCCGCCGAATTTGTTTGCTCGGGACGCGCAAACGGGTAAGTCTGGGGGTGTGGTGAGTCCATGTTATATACATATTTTTGGACTCATCTGGGCCAGTTTTCTCGATGATGCACTACACTTGAGAGCTATAATTATTCATATTTGTTACTATGTCCATTCCATGTTAAGTGCACTTTAAGCCCGTTTTTAGTGTGATTTCATAGTTATTATACTTTTCACTATACTTGGTGTTTTTCTATATCTATAAAATGTGGAATGCCGAATTTGTTTGCTTGGGAATGTTGTTTTCGCCTAAGGGCCACTGATCATGCGTTTTTACACGTACACGGTCAGTGGAATCCTTAGGGCACGACCGCTGGTCATGCGCGGTCAGTTCATCGAACCCCAAATGGTACAGGAACACTGCGCACGATAATTGGATCTATAGCGCACAACCACTTGTTATGAGCCACTGATCGTGCGCATTATTCTCCATTTTCCAAGTTCTGTCTTGGGAAATTGCACGAACATTAGAAATAGTGCGCACGACCTATGGTCATGCGCCACTGCTCGCGCGCATTTATCCCATATTTTCTAGAGTTCTGCCATTGCTAATCACACGATCATGGGATCCAGTGCGTACAACCTCTAGTCGTGTGCCACTGACCGTGCACATTTATATTAAATTTTTATGTCCAGCTAGAAGTTTCTCTAGAGCAGAGCACACGATCATCAACTGTTAGTGTGCACGACCACCGTTTCTGCGCCACTGATCGTGCACTGTGATTTTATGTTGACCGTATTTAAGCCCGTGCTCCCGCGAATTAGGGCACGCCATTTCATTTTTCGGCCCGCTGCTACGCGCAATGCATCGTTTCTCTCCGCCATAGGTCCTCTACTCATCTCAACCATTAGGGAAGCCATATTCGGCAATCTGAAGTCATCTTCAACCCTTCGAATAGTACCAAAACACCAGCAGTGTGCAACAGAGATCTTTCTGTACTACTCATTTGGGAAAAAGTGGAGAAAAGATATAAGGAGATGGAAGAAGTCAGAGGAAGACAAGTGGATTGACAAGCCATTAACCTCCGGACGCAACCATGATCTGAGTCGAGAAGTGGACTGACAACCCACCATTCCGGCCAAGAACCACGGCTAGGCTTTCCCCCATTTGGTTTATTCTACCTCTTCTCCATAGTGAATTGTATTCTAAAGCTTGTAATGACATGAACTTGCTTTTATTTATCTATGAATGAAGTTTGCTTGGGTTAGTTACATCCTCTTTTGTTAGTTGTGATGCACTCGCTTCCATTCACATCCACTCTACTCACACACTATAACCACTCTAGCAAAGGCTAGTGTTGGTGGTTAAAGAGTTTATTACGACCCTCACTCTCCGTACGTGTGTTAATTCCATCCGCTTGCTCTCTGTCTATTCTCCTCACGAAGCACGGCATAGCGGTCGGCACTAGTTCCATCCACCAAGCGAAGCGGTGCTTATGACCCACATTAGTTTTCATTTTGTTTTTTTAGCATTAGGAATCAAGCCAACCTCTGTTGTTTCGTTTAACTCTTAGTAATGATCTTTCTACGACGCTATCACGATACCCAACCTGCATTCCTTCGAGATTAACATTCGGGGAAGCTATTCCAAAAATTATTTCTTGACAGCGACCGGTGCACTTACCGACGCATCAATAGCTCGACGATGTTTACATAAAACTAGAAGAAGTTTATCATTTTGCACTTCAATTAGGTAGGTGAAACTCTTACTGGTAGTTTAGAATCTTTTTCTAAGAAGGCATACTTAAGATGTTCAGACAGTTCTTTTAATTCTAGGGTAGGGGTTCTTCATATGATGATTTGGAAGTTCTTTATTTTTCAAAAATAATATCTTTGTAGACTTTAAACTTATACGGAAAATTGGAGGGGGTGTGAATCAATGGCCATGGCGGTTTCTTCCGGACTTTTAGTAGGAAAAGTTGAGGAAGAACAAAAATCAAAAAATTCATCTTCAGAAATGCTGTAGGAATATTCATCACTTAAGGTATCTAAGAAGAAACAGGATTCGTCATTCTCCAGGGTATTTTTCATCGAAGGGGTGATAGAAAAGATCATTTCATCATCGCCTACTCGTAGGAAGAGCTTGTCATTGCTTATGTCAATGATAGCTTAGGTGGTGGAAAGGAATGGTCAGCCAAGGATCGGGGGAACCTCGACGTCTTCTTCGATGTCCAATATGATGAAATCCACCAGGAAGATGAATTTGTCAACTTTGACTATAACATCCTCAACTATTCCTAATGGGTACTTAACGGATGTATCAGCGAGCTAGATACTCATACACGTGGGGTTGAGGCTACTAATTCCTAACTTCTTAAATAACGATAAGGGCATTAGGTTGATACTTCCACCTAAATCGTCCAATGCATGCTAGACAAAGAGATCTCCAAAGACACACGGTATAGAAAAACAACCCAGATCACTGATCTTCTTTGGTAAACTGTTTGTCAAGACAGCATAGCACTCGGCATTTAATGTGACGTGTGATAAGTTCTCTTACTTCTTCTTATTAGTCAAGAGGTCCTTTAAGTACTTAGTGTACTATGCCATCTGGGAAATCGCTTCATGGAAGGGTAGATTTATGTAGATTTGCTTAAACATTTCTAAGAAGCGGGTATACTGATCATCAAGACATTGTTTGTTAGGTTGCGAAGGGTATGGTGGAGTTGGATCATTTTTAAAAATGGGTAGTGGAGCGAGATCTTTTTCTAAAGCAGAAAGCGGAGTGATAACTTCTTTTTCAGCAGATGGTGGAATTTTCAAAACCGGGGCGGAGCATTCCTTGGGCTCTTCGCTAACAATACCAGAAACTTGCTTCCCACTCCGAAGAGTTATATCTTTCTCTTGCTCTCTCGGGTTGGGCTCAGTATTGGCAGGAAGAGACCCGATGGGTCGCTCAGATATAATTTTTGTGAGTTGTCCAACTTGATTCTATAGACTTTTAACGCTTCCGTCTATGGTTCTTATAGTAGCATCATTTTTGTTTATATATTTAGAAAGTAACTCCTCCAAGCATAGAGGTTTTGGATAATTTTGAAGAGGTGGATGTGGTGCATAAAAATCATTTTGTGGTGGCGGGCGCATCGCGTTTGAAGGGTTACTCCATGAAAAATTAGGGTAATTTCGTAAAGCGGGATTATAACTATTCGAAAAAGCAAAGCCCGACACGGGAAAACTTGCAGCAGAAAAATTATGAAAACCATTTCTCAACATATTATTAACATAATATAATTACTCGGGGATAGTAGATACAGATTCCCAAACCTGAGGGGCGGAGGTAGCAGACATCTCCGTTATCTGTTTTCTTAGTATTTCCACTTGTAGGGCCAGCTGGGAGACGTTGTCTACTTCAAATATACATGCAGGTTTTTTTGGTCGAGGTTTAGGAACATTCCACTGATATGTGTTCATGGCCATGTCTTCGAAAAGCTCAAGTGCTACTTCCAGGGTTTTGTGGATTAAAGTACCAACGGAAGCTGTGTCTATCATTTGCATTTTATTTTTATTTAGTCGTTATAAAACATCTATATTTATAACCATACATGCAACGTGTGATGGGTGCATCATCTTAAGAGTTCTTTAAATATTTCCCAAGTTCAATATAGAGATTCAGAATCTATTTGACAAAAGGCAGAAATATCGTTCCTAAGTTTTGCAGTTTTAGCTGGCGGAAAATACTTCGTCAGAAATTTTTCAGTTAGTTGATCCCAAGTGGTGATGCTCCCTCTTGGCAGAGTCATCAACCACTGTTTAGGTTTGGTTCTAAGGGATAAGGGGAAGATTCTTAGCCTAATAGCATCATTTGTAACACCAATGATTTTAAAGGTGTCACAAATCTCAAGAAAGCTAGCGATGTGCGCATTCGGGTCTTCATCTTGAAGTCCGTCATATTGCACATACTGCTGCACCATATGAATTATGCTAGATTTTAGTTTGAAGTTATTCTTAGCTATAGCAGGGTGAACTATGCTTGATTCTTTACCCTCTATATTCGGCCTTGCATAATAGGATATTGGCCTATGCAAGGCTTCCTCTACGATGGGTTCTTCCATTCTTAAGGTAGAAAATGACTCGGAATCCTCAACCGGTATTTGGAGAGTAGGGCCATGAAATCGCGATCTTATACGAATATTATGCTCAATTTCATGGTCCAAGTCCAAAATAATCGACGGATTTTCGCGGATCATGCACTAGAAGAAGAGAAGATAAAGGAAGAGACAAAAAAAACTATAAAAAGAGTTAAAAATTTTTGAAATAGATTTTTTTAATGTTTTAACTCTCGAACTTCCCAAGGTCTACCCGAGAAACGGTTTGCAAGGTACTAGACAATATATTGGTACTTAAGCCACATTGCCCTTTTCGAGAGTGTAAGTTGGTGTAGAAAAATTATGATGCATTTTTCTATTAAGTGCGTTAATATTTTTTTTGAATTTTAAATTTTTTAGAAAGAGGGTGAGATAGAGAAATGATAAGACTAATAGGTTCGTGATTTTCGAATTATCAACCAATGTTGCTCCCCGGTAATGGCGCAATAAACTTGGTGTCTACTAATCGTGAAGAGAATAAGAATCGAACTTGCAATCCAACTAGGCAAGTATACCTATCGAATTGTAGCCAGGGGACACAACTGTCGTATTAAGATCCGTAAATTGTTGAGTAATCTTACTCAAACAAAGACTATTATCCTATCAAAGGATTGTTTTAGGATTTGTTTACATAAAACTAATTGCAATTGAGAAAAGAAATATTGTGCTAAAAAGAGAACTACTTGCAGTTTGAATAAAGTGCTACTAAAAGTGATTATAACGAGGGGTTGAAACGATGAAATATAAAAGAAATCGATCGAGAATCACCTCAGTAAAAGTTGATTAAAATGTGATAATAAACCCTAACTTAATAAGGTAAAGGTCCTTGGCCGTGGATGTTCCCAAAGTTTGAACACGCTTCTCTCGAATTCGTGCCCCACTGAGTTTAGGAAGGTCCGACCGAACTCTCGTCCAAATCGAAGACCTAAAGCTCGCTTTAGTCGATGAACCCAACTATTGGATTTCACTCCAATCCGGGAGATTTAACATCTGCCTCTCTCGAGGGGTGCGTGCAACTCTCTTTACTCTTGAGTGTTCACTTCAAACTACGAGCCTCTCGGCTAGCTAAGAGTAAAAACAAAGAGGAAAATTATATATCGATGATATAACTCCAAACATGATTTATCAAGAGTAAATCGAACGCATAAATCCTAAAAATAAAAAGTAAACTAAAAGCATCATAACTTAATCAACTCGAACCTCAGATCATCAAGATCGAGTACAAGGAGGATTAGTTAATCATGGAGAAGTGGAGGAAGAGAGATGGGTAGAAGAACATTATGAAAACACAGTTAAAAAGGGGCACTTTATATTAATGCTAAAAGGGAACTACAACTTTGAAATAAAAGATTACAATTGCATGGAAATGAAACCTAAGCTAGCATTAACATTAAGCTACTAAAACAATTACAAAAGAGATTACAAAAGGGGTACACTAAGCTTAGAATTAGGAAAAGCTTAAAATGAATAAGAGAGAGGAAGAACACTAAAAAACTTCAAGAAATAAAAGGGCAACACCTCCCCTCTCAACTGCTTGCAGAACACAAGGGGGAGCCACTGAATTCATAGAATTTTTCTCTGGGTCAATCACGCCCCCTATCACACCCTGGGAGAGCGTGTTAGGGGGGCGTTTCAGGTATGGGGTTGACCTCGGGTGCTGGATTCTGGAGGGATGATGATTGCTTCTGTTCATTGGTGGACATGCCTAGGGACACGCCTATATAGGGGGGCGTGTAAGGCACATCATGTCAAAATCATTGGTCGGATATCCGTCAATAGTCGAAAAAGGTGGTACACGTCCGGCGACATGCCCGTGTAGGCGGATGTGTTAGTACTGTTGACGTGCAACAACGAAAAATCTTTAATTGCGGCAGTAGCCTTCGGGATCGAGGTGACATGCCCACAGACACGCCCATGGGGGGAATGTTAGGGGGGCGTACTAGGTGTTTTTCTCAGGATTTGGCTTCTGGCAGCAAATTTCCTTGGGATCTGGTTACACGCACTGTGACACACCCAGGGAGGGCGTGTTAGGGGGGGTGTGTCAGGTCATTTTGGCCGAAAGCTGTGAAAACCTGCAAAAAGAGAAGAATAACTTAGTGTCAATAATATATACAAAAGGAGGTAAACATATAAGCTTACAAGACATGATTCGTGTATTAAAAACTTGAAAATACCCTAATAGTTTAGACTACAAAACATACTATCAACGCTAAGTCAAACATATTTTTCAACGAGAATTGTTTTGAAGATTAATTCATCATTTATTCAAGAAAGGTTTGAATTGAATAACTGATTTTTGGAGATATTAGATTATCTATCAGATATGTATGTATATATATATATATATAAATAAGACAGAGATTGGAGGACTACAACAATTATTCTAATGATCATCACACTAAGATTAGATCGTAGTTTTGGAAGATTATTTTGACAGAGAAAGATAGGAATATTATCATCTGCAATTGAAGTTTTTCCTTAAATCAGTCGACCATAATATTTGTTCCTGAAAATGAATAGAGAAATAGTTCTTCTTCTTCTCAAGGGCTTATCAATTGTTGTATTAGATTCAATGAAGATTAAAGAATAATATTGATTAAGGGCTTATAATCCTTGATATCTTCTTATTCAAGGATTCATCAAAGTTCCAGATATCAATTCACAAAGTATCATATAGTCCTCAGGATTCTACTGAGAGGACCCAATAAGAAGATCACTAAATCCTCTAATCTTCTTTCATTTTCTATTTTATTAACTTTTTCAGTTTGTGAAAAGAGTTTTGAGAATCCCTCTTCAGAGGATTCAGTTAGAGGTTCTGAGAGTCTCCTTGGGAAAAGACTCAGTTTATATTGGTTCAAGATCTCCTTATCAAAAAATCTAGTGACTTGTTCTAAGAGTCTCCATATTAGAAGATTCAAGCACTAGGATAGTGAATTTCTACCAAGGGGGTAGGAGAGTGGATGTCTTTTGTGATTATTTATTTTTCTGTGATTTAATTTTTTGGTTATGCTGTGATTATATTTATCTGTCTTTAATTTTGGTTAACATCTTGTGTAAATGCAAATTCTGTGAAGTGTATAGTTAATTTAGAATTAATGTTAATCTCTATTAACCCCACTATAGAGAAATTTCTAAGGAATTACTTAACTGTTCTCCCATTTCATCATTTAACTAAGTCTAAGGACTATTGGGGTGAGCAGGGGAATCAATACAAAAGATTAAAATTCGATTAAGTCAAAATTTGACTGGATATTAAGTTGATTGGTTAGACGATATAGTCGAATAGTTAAAACAATCAAGTCAAATCGTGCTTATCAACAAAGCAATATAGTTCTTGTTAGGCACTCATTCAAATAGATTGTTAAAACAAATGATCACTGGTTAGAAGACTCATATGGAAAATCTCAGAGAATTGGCCAAGTATAGAATTGACTAAAAAATCAAGTAACTCGTTCAGAAAATTTGAAGTCAATTCATGTTGAAGTGTCTTGAAGTTAAAAATTAGCTTATGTACAAATTCGAGCAGAGATCAAGTAAATCGTACTGAATAATCATGTCGACTCATGCTGTTGTTCAATGAATACAAAGTCTGTGAAGGTTTGATCTTTGTTCAAAGTATTCGTGCAGATGTTTCAAGGAGATTCGAGTTGAAGCTTCCTGAAGGAAAAATTAATAAGCTATGCATTTGGTGTTTCAATTAGATTCTTTCAGGTTGAATATAAGAAAAGGAATTAAACCAAGTTTAAATTCGACTGAAAGAAGTTCTAAATAAGAATTTGATGAGACATTCTCAGTTCAACTGGAAGAAGAACCCATTCGACTAAATGTCAAGCAAATTCAAGAAAAAGAATTCGGAAAAAGTTATTTGACTGGATAAGAATAGAATTCGGCCGGATATTGAAGATTCGGCCAGAAGTAGATATGAATGAGGAATCTGATTGAACAGGTTCAATTCGGCATGACAAGAGCAATTTAACTTAACAAAGCTTATCAAGTCAAATTTTCCAGAAATGGAAGAAATTCAAATTGCACAAAGATTTATCATATTTAATTTTCCACAAAAGGGCCAATCAGATCTATCCTTTATGGAAAAAAAGATTTCTAATAACAGTAGTCTAAGAATCGACCATTAAAAATCTGTCTATCCTATAAAAAGATCAGTGCATATTCTGTAAACCCAAATCAATCGATCAAGAAAGTGCTTTTCTGCCTGAACTTTCAAAAACCTTTAAGTTGGAGAATATTTCCAGAAGAACACATCTCTAATTCTCAAAAAGATATAATTTGATTTGGCGATGCTCGTATTCAATTAGATTTAACTTTTAAATGTAGCAGAAGGATCTTTAGGATTGCTGAGTAGTTTTCATTGAACAGATCAACATTTCTTAGCCTGAAGATCAAGGAGAAGCCGTACAACATAAAATCTTCAATAAGACTTTTGTTTGATAAAATATATATTAAATAGATTCTATAGAAAGTTTTTGTTTGTAAAAACATAATACAACTATAGGATCACATTAAGATCTAAGTTATAGGATTCCTTACGGGGGATCAAAGCTCTAGGATTTTGGACTGAACCTGAGTTGTAGGGTCGATTGTTGCCCTAGGTAGCAATCCAGTCCGAGCTTCTGAGTTAGGATTCCTTGCGGCAAATCAAAGTTGTAGGATTCCGAGTGTGGAATCTTAAGTAGTATCATTTGTGGATCTAAGGTAGGAGATATGATCTTTGAGTTATAGGATCTGCTGATCTGAGTTATTGGCGGAGTTTGCCTAAGTCAGGAAGCTACCATATAGGCAGAGGGGGAAATAAGATTTACAAATCGCAGGGAACCAGGATAGATTATCGTCATTGTGATGTGAATTTTTGTTTGATTTTTGCTAGTCTCTCTAACTAAGATTTTTCCACCTAAAATTAACGAAAAGATGACACCACGTTTTCACCCCCCCCCCTCTAGGTGAAGAGACATCTCGTGACTTACAAGTGGTATAAGAGGTAGGTTATTCAAAATTAAGCATAACGACTTTAATAGACCTTCCACTGGGATATAACCTACTCACCAAGTTTTCTCATCAAACTTAAAGAATCAAGTTTTAAAGAGATTTCAATTAGCAGAAAGGAAATGTTCACCATTCGGAAAGAAAGAATAATTATGTTCAGGGAATCTTCTAATCCAAGAAGCTTTTTTGATGAAAAGATATAAAATGATCCTCACTCTACCAATATAAGAATAAGAACACAAACCTAAGACTGTGAGTTCGAAGAAGGGGAATTCCTTGGACTCATGGATACAACTAGTGGAGAGAAACATGATAAGTCACAACTTGCTCAGGTATGCATAAAAGCAAAACTATCTAACTCAAGATAAGATTCAGAGATAAGTTCATCCTCAAAATGTTATTATGACACTGAACTTAATTGTGATACTCACACTATTGATCAATTTGGTATTATTCTAGAATCATTAAAAGAAAGCAAACTATTAGTTAAGGCTCAAGCAGATCAAATGGTTTCTCTTAAGCTTGATAAATCTGATCTTCTTAAGAAAATCAAAGAGTTGACTCAAGCAAGAGAATAAATCAATAAGCTTATAGAAATATCAATAGCTCTATATCACACTAAGCTAGAAAAACATAAAAATTAAAGATTTTGAGAATAAGATTCTCTGTGAAAGAAAGTTTGTGGAAAAATTTTATAAGCCACTCACTGTCATATCATAGATACATTTTCATTGTGTAGGATATTCTAAAGATACTGATAACAGAAAATCTTAAAATGATCCAATAGTATTCAAAAATTTTGTATTGTCAACCAACTCCTTTGATCTTGACCTTACACATGGTCACTTTTCTAATGAAGTTTCCAATAGTAAGACAAATGAGCTCCAAAGTTCAAAAGTTAGTTTGAACATTTGACATAATAGACCTAAAGAAATCCATGAGGAATTCCATTAGAAGGGTCAAGGACAACTTTGAGAAAGTTTATCTATACCCATAGGTGAATGCAAAAAAAGGCTAAAACTCAAAAGCCCACTACTAAGAGAGAACATGTGATTGGGTTGTCATGTTACTTTCAACCACACGATCGCAGAGATAACAATAAAAATGTCATAAATCTTGAATGTCAGTCTTCCGGTCACCTACATACTCATTCCACTTCCAAGTTAACCAGGGGAAGAGATATAATAGATGTGATTGCTGGTGTTGTGGCAAGGAAGGGTACTTTTCCATATACAGTTGGTTCAACCCAACAGTGCTTTGGCCATGCTATAAGAATCACTATAATAGTTTTTTATTTAAGAATTCTGAAAGTCTTTATTTTTTGGTAGCTATTAACCTAGAGGTGGGGGTGAATAGGTTTTCTGGTTTGTTATTATTATCATTTACTTAATTTGTTATGAGTTAGTAGTTTTGAAGCTTTCAAGACAAAAACACAATGAACACAAAATTTATAGTGGTTCCCCAGATTATGGGTACATCAACTCTCCTCCCACCTTTCTAACTTCTATTTAAACAAGACACTTCTCCAAAAACTCAACACCAAAGATCTTACACCTCAATCCCGCAGGATCTCTCAGTCTCCTCCAAGACTTACAACTCAGGCACAAAGACCTACCTCAGAGCAAACTTGCTCCTACAACTCAGTGATCAATTGATCACCTACCTCAGACTTTAATCCAAGTCCTACAACTCAAGCTATGGAGGATAGACCTACCTCAGAGAGAATGACTCTCCTACAGCTCAGGCACAAGACCTACCTCAGATCCAAATTTGGATCCTACACTCAGACCCAAAGGTCCTACACTTAGAGAGTATGACTCTCCTACAGTTGAAATAAAATTGCCCTACATCAAGCTCAAAAGCCCTATAGCTCAGATACATAAAGGATCCTACCTCAGACCCAATGTTCCTACACTTAGATCAAAAATATGGATCCTACACTTAGGCAAATCTGCCCTACCTCAGGCACAAAGGCCTTACAACTCAGATACAAGAGGATCCTATAGAAATGAAATACTTTGGGTTAATTTGATACTGAGCAATTTCTTTGTGTCTGCTACTAGAGCTGAGTTATCTCAGCTCTAACTATCTTCACAGTAGCAAGAATAAGGTCTTCAGTAAATATCTGCCTCTACTAGAAGTAACTTAGAAATAATTTTCAGACCTTGCTGAAGAAGACTAAAGTCTTGACAGATCTTGAGTTCTTCAACCAGCTAATCTAAACCTTCAGTAAACTGAAAGCACTGCTTCTTCTATTTATACAAAACAAGTGTGAACTTGCTGTAGCAAAAGAAAATGCTACAACTATCTGGAATGAACTTTTAGTTCAGCTGGATCGACTTCACGCTTTTTGCTCGCCAGTAATGGCGAGGAAGATAAAGTCCAGCCGCAAAATGTGAAACCCTAAAAGTTAAGTTCTTCCTTCTAAAGTTGTCCCTTTTATTTTTTGCCGATTAACAGCTCCAAGAAGTAGTGGGGACCACCTGCAGTTGACAGCTACAACTTGCTTTAAGGGAAGAAGACCTACAGTAGGTCTCCAACGCTATTTGGCATGTTCTATAGCTTTCCCGCAGGTAATTTAAACTTTGTTGACTTTTGTTTACTTTGGCTGACGTCATCAGTTTATGGACTTAACGAATTTCTCAGATCCACTCTAGACTTTGATAGCGTTGAGTGAACAAGCTTCACTCAATGCCAAAACCCTTAGTCAACTTTCTGAACCATTTTGCATCATAGGCGTTGAGAGCGTTGATTGAGCATTCATCACTCAATGCTTTCTGACTTAGATGATCATTCTGCCTCTAGGCACGGAGAGCGATGAGTGAGCCTTCCTCACTCAATGCTTTCTTGACTTAGTCATTTCTTCCTTGTCTGAAGGAATTGAGTGAGCTGGCCTCACTCAACATTTTTTTGCCTTTACCTATCTTATTTATTGGGCGTTGAGTGATCTAGCTTCACTCAACGCTTATAGACTTAGTCGATTTCTATCTTCCTCTTAGGCTTTGACAGCAGTAGCATGAATCAATGTTTTTGTTGTCTTGCATTAAGGGCATCGAGTGAAGCTTTATCACTCAACACTTTTGTACTTGCCCTCTTTCTGTCATCTTAGGTTGTATCATAACATAACACCTTTTTCTTTGGCGTCAGTGAGCTATGTTCACTCGACGCTTCTGGACTTTGTCGATTATTAAGCCCGCAAATAGTGAGGCTTTGATATATTCAGCTATACTCGACGATGGCGTTGAGTGAACTGTCATTAATCAATGTGTGCGGACTTTCCCACAGAATTGCTTTGCAGACTGCGTGGCTTTGACTTTCTATAACTAACTTTGCGCTTTATGGTATCTGGCATTGAGAGAACTGGCTTCACTCAATACCTATAGACTGTAATGTTCCAATTCGCGCTAGGCCCTTGTGCGTGTTTTTGGTGTAGGGAGAGCTGGTGTAGGCTCAAGAGGGTGCAGGAAATAAGGTGCGCACTCGCGGGGAACAAGGAAATAAGTTGAAAACTGGGTTAAGTATGACACAGGTAGGGACACGAGCGTGTCCATACCCTTGTTCAGTGGCGCTGAGTGTCCATGGGGTTGAGTTGTAAAAAAAGGGTGTTGAGTGGTTTGTCCCGAGTAAGACACGGGTAGCGACACAGGCGTATCCCTACCCGTGTGCCATGCTTGGATTGAGGGATCGGTACATAGAAGGACAAGGGTAGAGACACGGCCATGTCTCTACCCGTGTGCGAATAATACGGGTAGCGACACGGGCGTGTCCTTGCCAGTGAGCTTCAAGCCCAGGTCGACGAGAAGTGTCCCGACCAGGACACGGGTATTAACACAGCCACAACCATGGTCGTATCACCTGGACACAGTTACCGAAATGGGCATGTCAGTACCCGTATAGGGGCACGAAACGGCAGTCGAGCCGCTTCGCCAGAGCAGGACACGGGTAAGGACACGGCTGTGTCCCTACCCGTATCACTTCTGTATAAAAAGGAAAAGTAAAACCCTAGCCATTTTCACTCTTCATTCCAGCGCTTTTTCCTGAGAGAACTTCCTGGAGGAGGAGATATTGCTGGAGCAAACCTTGGAGGATGAGAAATGCCACCGCCATTAAGGAAAAAGCGATGCCGCCGAGGAGGATGATAAGATCCATGGCCGGAAATGGTCGTACCACTGGAAATGAGGTGAGCTTCTTCCCCTCTTCCTTGGTGCTAGATCCTTAGATATTCTTAGGTGAGACATCGACTCAAATGAGTCTTGATGTGTGAGGAGAAGGTTTCTTAGGAAGTCCTATCTAGAACTTTTGTTCTAATGACTAGTCATCTTCAACCTCCCCTTCTTCAAAGTGATGATGGGGGTGGTTTCGTGAAGACGAATGGACTTTAGAGGGAGAATAAGGGTGGATGAACTTTTGGTTGTGATTTGGGGTGATCGGCTTGAGGAGGAAGATGAACCGATGCCGTTAATTTCGCTTCAAGATGCATGCAAAATCTATGTTCTACACGCAGCGACCTTCTTGGCTGTTTTCAGGCAAGAAATGTTCTGATCTGGGCTTTCTCCTAAACACAAAAGTTTAAGCCCTTGAAATTACCTTTCCAACGGGTGGTTATACGCCTTCGGGTGAAGCCTGTAGCCACAGGAATGTCTGATCGAAGTAAGGGTTGTAAGCTAAGGGCACAGAAATTATATTCTGTACGCTGCAGGCTTTGGAGCCAATTTCATGTGGGTTATATTTTTATATGGGTTCCATGCTAAAAATGAAAGTTATAGTAAATGGAAAGACCTTTCCATCGAGTGGTTACACGCACTCAACAGACTCCTATAGCCACGGAAATCTTCGGTTGAAGTTGCTATCAAGATTTATTCTGCACCTAAATTTCTAGGTAGTGTATAACATGGGTTCAGATTCGGTGGAATTAATGTTGCAATCTAATTCAAGATTTGGCTGAACTCTTTTATGATAACCACCATAGTTTTATGAAGGTTGAAGTTTGTTAATTTGAATTCGTATAACGAGTTATGAAGCAAGCTTGGACCGAACAAAATGGCTTGATATAAATTGGTAGATTATCATTTATGCGCATTTTGTTATATGATGTTGAAATCATTCGGTAAGACATATAGATGTATAAACTCTGGCCATATGTATGTTGAATTGATAGAATGTAATTTAGTAGTCCAATGCTTAGAGTGTCGTCTCCCTACGGGTAACATTGTGGAAGGTAACATGTGCGGTGTTGGCCGTCAATACTCGGGATGCTGTCGAGATGAGTAAACTTAACGGTTGGGCTTGGTCCTTGTGCTCATTTCCAAGGCTCCTTCCTTGTCAGGTGGATGGTTGGGCTTGGTCCTCGTGTTTTATCTGAGGCTCCTTCCATGCCACGGTATTGTGGAATTGCATGCGATGTGAGTCGACACGCGGTGTTGTAATCCTGAGTAAGGATAGTGTGGCAGGACTACGGGCTCGCCAATCGTCACACCGATGGGAGTTGACAGATAGACTTTGGGCAGTTGGGCTTGTCTCCCGGTCTTCATGTCCCAGGGCACCATCCATGCCAAGTGAACGGTTGGGCTTGACCCTCGTGCTTATTTCTGAGGTTCCTTCTGTGACACGCTTAGGCTAGTTCGGGGCTAGGATCTTTGTGCACATCTACCCAAGAGAACCCGCTGGGCCGTAGTACGCACGGGCTCCGCTGTTGTGTTCTTAGCGTTGAGGCGTACGGAGGCCTAAGTTAAGTAGTGTGGATACCCACTTAGTAGTAGAAGAGCTTGTTATACTGTCACCGTTTGGCCACGACAGCTGGCTCCTGAGAGGTTAGCTACGTGCTCAAAAAATGGGAACTACTAGTCTGTGTCGACATAGCAACTACATGTGTGTTATCATGGGTGATTCATTGCATTGCGTACATAACATTGCACCTCATTACATACACAAGAACCTCATCGTAAAAGTTTATATGGGCACTCCTTTATGATGAGTTACTTACTGCTGAACGATCCTCTACTTCTATGCTTGTATGGGCATCCATATAGGTTGAGTTACTTTCTGTTATAACTCTATATTCATATGATGTGATAGAGGGTAGAAATGTTAGAATATCTTACTATATGTTATACCACTTGCGTGTTTATACTCCTGCTTATATATATATATTGTACATTGTCTATTTCTCCGCCCAGTACCGAGGAGTCACCGGGGGAGAGGATGTGAAGCCACTTATTCTTTATGACTAACGGTTGCTACGTCTTCCTTTTTAGTAGGAAATCCCGCAGATGGAACAGCAGGTCTTGGAGCCAATCAGCCAGGCTAGGACGACCGGGCCTGAAGGGACGGTGTCGTCACTACCATCTGTTGCAGATATGAGTATATGAGGGTTTTGTTATAGCCCTTCAGGGCAATTTTATAATTGTACTCTGATCATATAGAATCATGTTTTAGCTTCTCTATTACTGCATTTTTGGACTTATAGCTTATGTGGATTTTATTTCTTATATTATTTTTGTTGGGATGGCATATATATATTGATATTTGTTGTAGCCGGCAGAATATGCGTCTTGTGGTACAGGCTAGCCTGAGTCTTAGTGCTACCCCAAGGTGGATGTTCTGGGCATAAGACCCCTCTCGTGCCATGTTTTGGGTTCCGGGAGGGGTGTATTACAAATGGTATCAGTTTGCCACGATCCTCACCTAAAGAAGTTAAACAACAATGGGCCACTCCCGTTCGACTAGTAAGTTTGGGAACAAACTGACTTAGCGGAAGCAGTGGTGTGCCCAGATGTAATTCACACTAAGTTTGTCCAACTCTGACCTTAAGATTTGCAAACCTGACCGTAAGTTTGCATTCTTCGTATAGATTCCAGTGCGTGTTGAGCCGTTGGGGGGCATTCCTTCCCATTCCATACCCACACAGTTCCAATAGTCCGAGTTGGGGCAGACGCTCACCGCCATCTTAGATGCTTTTAGGGCACAGCAGCCTCCGGTGCTACAACAGGCCCCGGGCTCTAACTGGCTGAGCGCCTTCCGGGCTCTCTCCCCTCCCACTTACCTTGGGATGGATTCAGTCGTGCATACTGAGGAATGGCTTGACACAGTACAGTAGTTATTGGCTGGTATCCATTGTCCAGCCAACATAGTTGTGTCATTGGCGGTGTCTACCTTGGAGCTACATGCTAAGAGGTGGTGGAAGTCACTCATGGGCTCCACCTTCCAAGGCCGAGTCTATACACAGATGAGTTGGAGCGAATTATCGGTTATTTTCTTGGAGCACTTCATTCCTTAATCGGCTCGAGATGAACTTGAGGAGAGGTTCGTGTTAGAGTTACTATGGTGATCTTGAAGTGGTCAAACATGTAATCTCACTGCCAACACGATATGAGCCTGCAGGGTCGCACATAAGAGCATATGGAGAAGTTGGAAGATTGACTGTGTTAGTAAGGGTTACCAATCACCCTACAGAATTGGGTCAAGCAAACGTTGCCTAGGAGGTTCATTGAGAATGGTCCTTCGAGAATCATTCGTCGAGAATCATTCGTCGAGATTGAGTCGTCGAGAGTCGTCGAGAGTCGTCGAGTATGACTCGCCGACTAAGGCAAGTTCATCGAGAATCGAACTGTTGGATTCCCGACGAATGGTGATAATAGACGATTCCAGCTGATGATTCTCGACGATTCTACAACTGAGTCTCGATGATTCTGCATATGATTCTCGTCAAAACTGTAAGTTGATTCTCGCCGAACCTGGAGTTGATTCTCGACGATTATTTCAAGGAACCCTAATTTATGTGGTCTTCGTATAGCAATTTTCTTAGGTATGTTTATACCTTTGGGTATAAATAGGAACTTAGGTTTTGGCGAATGATAGACATATGACGGCCCGACGGAAGAGTTCCGCCATTTCCGCCGATTCGCCCGACGGGAGAACCCCGTCGATCCGCCGACGGAAGTGTTCCATTTCCGCCGATCGTTCGCTCCGCCGACCTCCTCCTCTCTGACGATAGTCGCCGGTGCTGCTCTTCCTGGAGTGGACCTAGCAGTCCGTGGAAGTGCAAGGTGTGGTCGATCTCCTTCCCGATCCTTCGTGCGACGAAGATCGGTGTTCTCCCGCTCGTGTGGATTTCTGCAGAGACGTAAACGCTATTCTACGTGGAACTCGCCGCCGAGAAGAACTCACACATTGGAGCATCTTCGCTGAGTTGTGACTCAACGCCGCCAAGGTAATTTTTACCTAATTGTTTGTTAACTTCTTTATTCAATATTCATGGCCCGATCCCAAATCTCTTTTGGGTTGTTCTTGATTTTATTACTTCCGCTGCGTGCACAAGTGTTGTGCCACCTCATAGAGAAACCCAACAGTTCCTTCTACTGAAACAAGGATCGAAGACAGTTACAGAATACCAGCGAGAGTTCCAACATCTCGAAAGGTTCGCGGACTCATACAAATTAGATGATAGAGGTTATGTCAAGCGTTTCTACAAAGGGCTGCCAGATCCCCTAAGGCAGGCCCTTTTGTTTATAGCGGATGCTAGCGATGCGGAGATCAACGATATGGCAAAAAGATTGGAGGCGGCCACTTGGGTAGTTGTAAGAGACCTGCAGAGGGCGTCATGGAAGTTGGCCCGAGCAATAGAAGGAGACAGGACTTTAGAAGAGGAAGAGGATATCAAGGAGGTGGAGGGCGTGTCCACCGAAACCATAGGGTGGAGCATCTGGTTCCACAACCGCTCGCGTTGCCTCCACCACCAAAGCCTCAGCAATTTCAGAAACTCGAGAGGCATCCTGGGATTGTGTGTTTTTAATGCAACCAACCGGGTCACATTCGACACTTTTACCCGCAATTGTTTGGGAACGCCCCTCCCGCTCTCCCTCCAGCGGCCCCTCGAGGGCGTGGTTACATGCGTGGTCGAGGACGAGGATCGCGAGGAGGTAACCCTGGCCCTTCCCAGGACCAAGTGTACGCACTAGACATGGCACAAGAACGGAATCCCCAAAATGTTATTGCAGGTACGTGCAGTAAGCTTTCATGTTTTCTATGTTAAACTTAAGTTGCTTACGATATACTAGCTATCTAGCAATAAGTTTTGATTATGTGTACTTAGGCACCATGATAATTGGCGGAAAGACGTCCTATTCGTTGTTCGATACTGGTGCCTCACATTCCTTTGTGACCGAGGATTTCATTAAGGACATGGGGGTGTGCAATATTTTACTGGAATAGCCCGACTAGTGTGCCTTCCGGATGGCTCAGATATAGTTGCAACCGCTAAGTGAGAGCTTGAGGTACTTATTGAGGGAAGGAATTTCGTTACGCCTGCCACTATCTTGAAAATGCCAGAATTTGACATCATTTTGGGCATGACGTGGTTGGACTGGACTTTGCAAGGATCGACTGCGCGGAGAAGCGGATTTATTTGAGACATGGAGACTCCGACGTCATCTTACAAGGTATTAACTTCGCACCCCGTCTGACGTTATCATCCTTTCAGGTTGTAAAAGCGCACATAAAGGGGGATGAAGTTTTTATGATCTTGTTCGAGTTGAAAGAAGTAGCATTGGATGTAAAAGACGTACGGGTGGTGCGGGACTTCCCCGAGGTATTTCCTGAGAAACTGCCAGGATTACCCCCGCACAGAGAGGTTGACTTCAAAATTAATCTCGTACCAGGTGCCAAGCCTATATCGAAGGCCCCCTACCGAATGGCCCCGAAAGAACTCGCAGAGTTTAGAGTTCAACAACAAGAACTGGTGGAGTCAGGGATTGTTCGCCCTAGTTCGTCACCCTTGGGAGCCCCTGTATTGTTCGTGAAGAAGAAGGACGGAACCCTGCATCTGCAAAGCCTGAACTAATTCAGAGGGGCTCGGCTGGTTTTGCATAGATTATCGGGAACTCAATCGTTTGACGGTACAAAACACTTACCTGCTACCTCGGATCGACGAGTTGTTCGATCAACTAGTGGGGGCGCATTGGTTTTCTAAGCTAGACTTGCACTCAGGGTATTACCAATTGAGAATATAAGAAGGGGACATCCAGAAAACAGTCTTTTGTTCAAGATATGGGTTGTACAAGTTCATCGTAATGTCGTTTAGGCTCACAAATTCCCCTTCGGCTTTCATGAGTCTGATGAACAAGGTATTTGAGCCCTATTTAGACATCTTTGTCATTGTTTTCATCGATGATATCACAGTCTACTCAAGGACGGAGGAGGAGCATGGCGAGCACCTAACCTTGGTGTTGAAGAAATTGAAGGAGCACGCCTTGTACGCCAAATTTAGAAAATGCGAATTCTGGCTTTAGGAGGTTGCCTTCTTGGGTCATGTGATCAGTGGGGCTAGGCTAGCTATGGATCCGGCCAACGCGGGTGCCATAAAGGAGTGGTCACTCTTGAAGTCGGCGGCCGATGTGCGGAGTTTCCTTGGACTTGTCGGGTACTATCGCAAGTTCATAAAGGGATTCTCAAAGATTGCTCTTCCTCTTACTTCCCTAACAAAGAAAGGTGTGACGTATGAGTGGACACCCCAATGTGAAGCTGCATTCCAAGAATTGAAGGATAGACTTACCTCCGCCCCCATCCTTGTCCTTCCGTCTGGTAAGGAAGGATTTCAAGTTTACACGGACGCGTCATATCAAGGGATGGGAGCGATATTGATGCAGTACGGGCACGTGATTGCTTATGCTTCAAGACAATTGAAGAAGAACAAAATCAATTACACGGTTCATGATTTGGAGCTAGGAGCAGTGGTGTTCGCCTTGAAGGTTTGGAGGCATTATTTATACGGCGCCCACTGCGAGATCTTTTCAGACCACAAAAACTTGAAATATGTCCATACTCAGAAGGAGTTGAACTTAAGACAACGACGGTGGTTAGAATTTCTATGCGACTATGAGTTCACCTTGAACTACCACCCCAAAAAAGAAAACTCGGTAGTTGATGCGTTGAGTAGAAAAATACCAGACTCGAGCCCAGTGTCCCGGTTGATGAGTATGGAGTTGGCTCAGATGATTGAGGAGATGGAAATTACTTTGATATTTAAGGCTCCTTCGACAGAATATATGGAGTACATGGCCAGCATGAGCATAGTTTGTGATATCCGGGACCGGATCCGGGTAGAGCAAGGAGTGGATGCGGCTCTAGCCCTGGCAATCAAGTCAATCGAAGACGGGACTACCGACGAATACACACTAAAAGACGGCCTCGTTTATTTTCGCGGCCTGCTCTACATTCCCAAGGGCGGTAAAATCCAGGAGGATATCTTGAGAGTGGCGCATTGCTCTCAGTATTTAGTGCACCCGGGAATTGCAAATATGTACGCTGGCTTACGGAAGACCATGTGTTGGCCGGGAATTAAGAAAGATGTCCGATATTTTGTTACACATTGTGAATCCTGTCAAAGGGTGAAGGCGGAGTGCAGGAGTCCCGGCGGCTTATTACAGTCATTGCCCATCCCCGAGTGGAAATTCGAGGATATTTCCATGGACTTCGTACATGGGCTACCTCGCTCACGCTCAGGGAATGATTCAGTATGGGTGATCATTGATCGACTGACAAAAGTAGCCCGGTTTATCCCTATGAAGAAGGAGGCTCACGTGGATGTCTTGGTACGCCTCTTTATGGAACAGTTTGTACGGTATCATGGCGTGCCTAAAACGATAGTTTCTGACCGTGATGGTTGCTTTACCTCCAAGGAGTGGAAGGCGGTACAGGCTTATTTGGGCTCGCGCCTTACCTTCAGCACAGCGTTCCATCCTCAGACAGACGGGCAGTCTTACCGGACCATCCGGAAATTGGAGGATATGTTGAGATTATGTGTGTTGGATAAGGGAGAGCCGTGGGAAAGGCTCTTACCCCTAGTGGAGTTCTCCTACAACAACAGCCATAAGGGGAGCATCGGCATGGCGCCCCATGAAGCTCTTTATGGAAGGAGGTGTAGAACCCTCTTGTCTTGGGTGCAAGATGAAGACCCGAATACTTTGGGAGTTGAGTATATAGATGACACTGATGCAGTGGTTAGGCTGATATGGGATCGCATGTTAGAGGCTCAAAGTCGGCAGGCGAAGTATTATAATGCAAGGCACCGTCTGGTGGAGTTTTAAGTGGGTGATAAAGTATTTCTGAAAATCCGGCCAATGCATGGAGTGTTGCGGGTGCGTGGTGTGAAGAATCTCAGCCCGAGGTATGTGGGTCCTTATACTATACTGGAAAGGGTTGTCCCATTAGCCTATCGGTTGGAGCTACCACCTGAGCTAGAGAATTTCCACGACGTGTTCCATGTGTCATCGCTTCGGAAGTCATTATTGCGGCCTGATCAATACATCCCTACAACTGATAGTCCTGTGGTGTCTGATAGGTCTGTGCGACCGGAGCCGGTGCGGATTGTAGAAAACAAGATAAGAACCTTGCGTCGCAAAAGTGTTCCCCTAGTTAAAGTGTTATCGTCTAATCATGGGAAGGAGGAATTCACATGGGAGCCAATGGATTTGATGCAAAGACGCTACCCGGAGTTGTTCGCTCCAGGTAATTTTATTTAAAATCCTATTTTGTTTTTCTGTAAGCTTCACTCCAAATAGCCTTAGCCTGATTTCGGGGATGAAATCTTTTATTTTATTTATAGGATTTGTAACGTTCCAATTCGCGCTAGGCCCCTTGTGCGTGTTTTTGGTGTAGGGAGAGCTGGTGTAGGCTCAAGGGGGTGCAGGCGATCAGGTGAGCACTCGCAGGGAACAAGGAAATAAGTTGAAAACTTGGTTGAGTATGACAAGGGTAGGGACACGGGCGTTTCCCTACCCGTGTTCAGTGGCACTGAGTGTCCATGGGGTTGAGTGGTAATAAAAGGGCGTTGAGTGGTTTGTCCATAGTAGGACACGGGTAGTGACACGGGCGTGTCCCTACCCGTGTGCCATGCCTTCGATTGAGGGATCGGTCAAGAGAAGGATACGGGTAGAGACACGGCTGTGTCTCTACCCGTGTGCAAATAATACGGGTAGAGACCCAGGCATGTCACTTGTAACACCTCCCCTGTAAAGACCATATAATATGGGTCCGGCCGGGGCCCCACAATATACGGACGCCACAGCTTTAGTATTAAAAGATGATATGAAAACTACCCAATCTCAAAACTCCAGACAAACACAGCGGAAACAGAACATTAACCGACCGAAGTTATCCACTAACGATAGAGCATCAAATGGCCTTAAGGCCTTACACAATAATATTCAAAAATATAAATGTGCCAAGCACTCCTAGGCTACCTCAGCATGCAAGCCGGACATAAACATAACAAAAGTAGCAAACACAAAAGGAAAATCCAAACACAGCAACACTTCATGAGGCTTAGGGCTTTTCGCCCAGCGCGCTAACTCCTGCATGCGATCCTTGCCCTGTAAGGATTTGAAGTAACGTGGGTCAGCAAAGGCTGACCTCTACTGTGTAACAAACACATTTCCTCTCGGACGTCCCTAACGGACCCCGGGGTACCACTCCACCTGAAAGTTAGCACTTCGTATACCAAAAGAGCATATATATTAAAGCGGTAAAACAGGCTTGGATGTCTCATACATCATACATGTTTTCTATGTTTTGTACAAAGTGAAAGGGGGCCTACTATGCAACATGAATGCAACCCGGGTTTCACCCAAGGCACCCTAGCTCGTATGCATCTAGCACAACATCAAACACTGGGTACTTCCGTTTCCCCATCGGCTTAAAGCCGCAAACAAAAGGGAACCACCATGTCCCTAACGGCACACACGCCGTCACACAGAACCTTGCAAAGGCCCCACCCGCACAAGGGTCATAACCCCAGGGCTTTCCCGCACAATCTGACTTCGCTCGTCAGGGTTCCGCCTCACACTGACCGATTCTAAGAAGCCTTGCTGGACCCCACCCGCTCATGGCTACATTACCCGGGCTTGCCCTCCGCTCGGCATTCTCGTCAGTCTCACACAAGGGGCTAGTCTCGCCGGGACACTTTCCCCATATGACTTGCACGTCACGGGATAGCCAGCCGACCACGGAGACATAGCCGCTCCTTTGCACAGCACAAACAGAGGTTTCCCCACCCCAATCGCCACTCGCACCGTGTCTTCCCCGTGCTCCAAGGAAACCATCTACCGCACAAAGCGGAGCTAACCTCGTACGGTTCCGACTACGAGTACTCACTCAAATATAAGGGGGAAAACGCATAAATACAACGACGTATTGCCGCAACGGATTTCTACCGAATCCTCAAATGTCGCTATGCAACATCACCGGGTCGGACTAACGGTCCCGACCACGGCTTCACCCACGATGCCTAATCCGCTAACGGAGCGGATCTCTAATGCAAGCATGCCGGGATGAACGTACTCAACCTGGAGGTTCCTCTTGAACCTAGGCTACACGAATCCCTCTCATTTGAGAGATTCGGGCTCAAAAATACAAAAGGAAGGGGATGTTATTCATGCATCCTAAATCCTAAAAAAACCGAGAGGAGAAGTGTTGTTACCTTCCGTCCCCTCTTCCTAGCCATGGAGAAGATTTGCTCGGTTGAACACCACCGCAACGCTCCCACCTTCGCGGATCTGAACTCCGTTCGCGAAACGGACCTCTGAGGCTTCGCCGGCGGCCGAAACTTGGCCTCCTTCCTCCTCTTTGCTCTCCCTTCTCTCTAGAATCAAGAGAGATAAAGCCAAATGGAAAATGAGGGTTTGAAACCCTATTCCCGGCCTTAAACCACCTAGGGAGGCTCCCCACCGTTGGATCTTTCAAAGAAAAGACCGAACGGCCACGATCGGAACCCAAAATAGAAAATCTGGGCCGAACACGGGTTGCAACACGGCCGTGTGCATGGCCGTGTTAGCCATTCGCCGTCTCGACCGATTCGAAAACCAGCACACGGCCTTCGACACGGCCTTTGACACGGCCTCCGACACGCCCGTGTCAGCCCCGACACGGCCGTGTCGTGACCCGTGTCACGCCTAGAAGAATAAATTCTGCGAACAGCCTGAGAAGGACACGGCCAGGGACACGCCCGTGTCCAAGGCCATGTGCCTTCTCGCCGATCGTCGACCAACATGGCTCGGCGACCCAGGCGCAACACGTCTCGACGACCCAGGCGCAACACGGCTTGTGACACGGCCGTATCATAAGCCGTGTGCCTACCCCCAAAACCCAAACTTGGCCAAAACGACACCGTCGATTCCTCTTCCAAGTTTTGGGGTGTTACAATTCTCCCCCCTTTAAAGAATTTCATCCCGAAATTTAAAACATGGAAAGTACACAAATTCTAAACGGTACCTGAGGAGAAAAGCTCGGGGTACTCCTCCAGCATGGCCTGCTCTCGCTCCCATGAGAGCTCCTCGCAGCCACAGTTGTCCCAACGGACCTTTACGAGTCTGACTTCCTTGTTCCGCAATTGCCGAACCTCTGAATCTTCTATCCCGATTGGACGAACTCGCGTCCTCAAGTCTTCCTCTACCGACACCGCCGTCGGCTCAATCACCACGCTGGCTTCTAACAAAGCTTTCCTCAAAACGGAGACGTGAAAAACGTCATGAAATCCACTTAGCTCTGTAGACAACGCCAACCGGTACGCTGCCTCTCCCATTCGCTCGATGACCTTGAATGGTCCCAAAAATCTCGGACTCAGCTTCTTGAGTCAGCGAATTCGTGAAACGCCTTTGAACGGCTTGATCTTAAGGTACACCCAGTCGCCCACAGCGAATTCCACATGCCTGTGGCGAGCTTTGAAATACTTCGACTGCCGATCTTGAGCTACCTTCATGCGCTCTTGGATGGTCCGCACTAGCTCACTAGCGTCGGCTACCACTTCTTTCCCCAAAAGCTTTGTGTCTCTCGCCTATGTCCAAGACATCGGTGTTCGACACCGCCTCCCATAAAGAGCTTCATATGGCGCCATCTTGATACTAGCTTGGTAGCTATTGTTATAAGCAAACTCCACCATGAAGAGGTGATCCTCCCACTTCTTGCCGAAGTCGAGAGTACACATCCTTAGCATATCTTCCAAAGTACGGTTCGTTCTCTCAGTTTGCCCATCGGTTTGAGGATGAAAGGCCGTACTAAACTTGAGTTTTGTACCCAAGCTCTTCTGCACCAACCGCCAATCCTTAGACGTGAAACGTCCATCCCGGTCGCTGACAATACTCTTCGGAATCCCATGAAGTCGTACAATATTGCGGACGTACAACTCCACCAACTTTTCCACATCGTCCTCCTTCCGGTTTGGGATGAAATGTGCCACTTTGGTCAAGCGGTCCACAATCACCCAAATGGCATCATTACCCTGCTGCGATCTAGGCAACCCATGCACAAAATCCATGGATATGTCATCAAATTTCCATTCGGGGATTGGAAGAGGCTTCAAGAACCCGCCCGGCTTCTGACACTCGGCCTTCACCAAGGCACAAGTTTGGCACCGACTCACACACAAAGCTACGTCCCGCTTCATCCCAGGCCACCAATAGGACTTCTTCAAATCCAAGTACATCTTTGTACTGCCCGAGTGAATGGAGTACTTAGTGAAGTGGGCCTCAAACATCAACTCCTCACGGAGCTTGCCGAACCTCGGTACACAAATCCTTTCGCCCTTCCTCAGAATCCCATCAACCATCTCCCAGGCGCTACCTTCGCCCTTTAGAGCTTCCTCCACAAAAGGTTGGTATTCCGCATCTACACGGGTCGCTTCCCGTATACGATCGCATAAGTCACTCTGCATCTCAATCCAATTTAGTCGAGCCACGCTAGACTCGCCTTTTGCCACACATTCCAAACCAAGGGACTCCCAGCCCCGCCTTAACCGCTCATCGTGAGCTTCAATCCAATTTCCTTGCCCCGAGTACTTCCTACTCAAAGCATCTGCCACCACATTGGCTTTCCCTGGCGTGTACTGAATCGCCACCTCGTAGTCCCCAAGGAACTCGACCCACCTGCGCTGCCGCATATTTAGGTCCTTCTGATCTAGGAGATACTTCAAACTCTTGTGGTCCGTGAAGATCTCCACCTTTGCACCATAAACATAGTGCCTCCACAATTTCAAAGAAAAAATTACTGCCGCCAACTCCAAATCATGGACGGGGTAATTTCTCTCATGAGGCTTCAGCTGCCTCGACCCAAAAGCTATCACACTACCATGATGCACCAACACGCACCCTAAACCGCATCCAGATGCGTCGCTGAAGATCTGGAATCCTTCGGTCCCCTTTGGTAGACTTAGGATCGGCGCCGTCATTAGCCTCTCCTTCAGGGTTTCAAATGCCAGATTGCACTCTTGAGTCCATACAAACTTCTGATCTTTGCGAGTTAGTGAAGTGAGGGGTAGAGCTATCCGCGAAAAGTTTTCCACAAACCTTCGGTAGTACCCGGCTAGTCCAAGAAAACTCCGGACTTCCGCCACGGTCCTCAAAACTGGCCACTCTTTGATGGCTTCTACTTTTGTTGGATCCACTGCCACCCCGTCCCCACTGATTACATGGCCCAAAAACGCCACCTTCTCCAACCAAAACTCGCATTTCGAGAACTTTGCATAGAGTTGGTTCTCTCTCAACACTTGTAACACTATCCGCAAGTGCGACTCGTGCTCCGCTTCTAACTTGGAATACACCAATATGTCATCGATAAAGACGACTACGAACCAGTCCAAATATTCGAGAAACACTCGGTTCATCAAGTCCATGAACACGGACGGCGCGTTCGTCAGCCCGAACGGCATAACCGAGAACTCAAAATGACCATACCTCGTACCAATTGCGGTCTTGGGTAAGTCTTCGTCACGAATCTGCAACTGATAATATCCGGACTTCAGGTCCAACTTGGAGTACACCACCGACCCCACCAACTGGTCGAAGAGATCGTCTATCCGAGGAATCGGATACTTATTCTTGACAGTCAATTTGTTCAACTCTCGGTAGTCTATGCACAGACGCATACCACCGTCCTTCTTCTTTACAAATAACACCGGCGCACTCCAAGGTGAAGAGCTGGGCCTGATATACCCTTGCTCCAAAAGCTCCTGCAACTGAACCTTGATCTCGGCCAACTCCTTTGGTGCCATCCTGAAGGGTGGACGCGACACTGGTCTAGCCTCGGGCACCAACTCGATGGAGAAATCAATCTCCCGCCGAGGAGGTGCTCCCGGTAGCTCCTCAGGAAATACATCTCCAAACTCCGCCACCACGGGCACTTCTCCAAGAGACAGCCTGGAAAGGCTAACCTCCAACAATGCTACTAGAGCTACACCTCCCTGGCTAACAGCTCGCACTAACTGAAGTGCCGAAACTAGGGAACAGGCCACTCCATGCAGGCCTTCAAACTTGACTTCCGCTTGCCCCACGCCCCTCAGGGTTACCACCTTGGACAAACAGTCGATACTGGCACGCAGACAATAGAACATTAACCGACCAAAGTTATCCAATCTCAAAAACTACCCAATCTCAAAACTCCAGACAAACACAGCGGAAATAGAACATTAACCGACCGAAGTTATCCACTAACGATAGAGCATCAAATGTCCTTAAGGCCATACACAATAATAGTCCAAAAATATAAATGTGCCAAGCACTCCTAGGCTACCTCGGCATGCAAGCCGGACATAAACATAACAAGAGTAGCAAACACAAAAGGAAAATCCAAACACAGCAACACTTCATGAGGCTTAGGGCTTTTCGCCCGACGCGCTAACTCCTGCATGCGATCCTTGCCCTATAAGGATTTGAAGTAACGTGGGTCAGCAAAGGCTGACCTCTACTGTGTAACAAACACATCTCCTCCCGGTCGTCCCTAACGGACCCCGGGGTACCACTCCACCTGCAAGTTAGCACTTCGTATACCAAAAGAGCATATATATTAAAGCGGTAAAACAGGCTTGGATGTCTCATACAACATACATGTTTCTATGTTTTGTACAAAGTGAAAGGGGGCCTACTATGCAACATGAATGCAACCCGGGTTTCACCCAAGACACCCTAGCTCGTATGCATCTAGCACAACATCAAACACTGGGTACTTCCGTTTCCCCATCGGCTTAAAGCCGCAAACAAAAGGGAACCACCATGTCCCTAACGACACACACGCCGTCACACGGAACCTTGCAAAGGCCCCACCCGCACAAGGGTCATAACCCCAGGGCTTGCCCGCACAATCTGACTTCGCTCGTCAGGGTTCCGCCTCACACTGACCGATTCTAAGAAGCCTTGCTGGACCCCACCCGCTCATGGCTACATTGCTCGGGCTTGCCCTCCGCTCGGCATTCTCGTCAGTCTCACACAAGGGGCTAGTCTCGTCAGGACACTTTCCCGACATGACTTGCACGTCACGAGATAGCCAGCCGACCACGGAGACATAGCCGCCCTTTGCATAGCACAAACAGAGGTTTCCCCACCCCAATCGCCTCCCGCACCGTGTCTTCCCCGTGCTCCAAGGAAACCATCTACCGCACAAAGCGGAGCTAACCTCGTCTGGTTCCGACTACGAGTACTCACTCAAATATAAGGGGGAAAACGCATACATACAACGGCGTATTGCCGCAACGGATTTCTACCGAATCCTCAAATCTCGCTATGTAACATCACCGGGTCGGACTAATGGTCGCGACCACGGCTTCACCCACGATGCCTAATCCGCTAACGGAGCGAATCTCTAATGCAAGCATGTCGGGATGAACGTACTCAACCCGGAGGTTCCTCTTGAACCTAGGCTACACGAATCCCTCTCATTTGAGAGATTCGGGCTCAAAAATACGAAAGGAAGGGGATGCTATTCATGCATCCTAAATCCTAAAAAAACCGAGAGGAGAAGTGTTGTTACCTTCCGTCCCCTCTTCCTAGCCATGGAGAAGATTTGCTCGGTTGAACACCACCGCAACGCTCCCACCTTCGCGGATCTGATCTCCGTTCGCAAAACGGACCTCCGAGGCTTCGCCGGCGGCCGGAACTTGGCCACCTTCCTCCTCCTTGCTCTCCCTTCTCTCTAGAATCAAGAGAGATAAAGCCAAATGGAAAATGAGGGTTTGAAACCTTATTCCCGGCCTTAAACCACCCAGGGAGGCTCCCCACCGTTGGATCTTCCAAAGAAAAGAACGAACGGCCATGATCGGAACCCAAAATAGAAAATCTGGGCCGAACACGGGTTGCAACACGGCCGTGTGCATGGCCGTGTTAGCCATTCGCCGTCTCGACCGATTCAAAAACCAGCACATGGCCTTCGACACGGCCTTTAACACGGCCTCCGACACGCCCGTGTCATCCCCGACACGGCCGTGTCGTGACCCGTGTCACGCCTAGCAGAATAAATTCTGCGAACAGCCTGAGAAGGACACGGCCAGGGACACGCCCGTGTCCAAGGCCGTGTTCCTTCTCGCCGATCGTCGACCAACACGGCTCGGCGACCCAGGCGCAACACGGCTCGACGACCCAGGCGCAGCACGGCTTGTGACACGGCCGTGTCACAGGCCGTGTGCCTACCCCCAAAACCCAAACTTGGCCAAAACGACGCCGTCGATTCCTCTTCCAAGTTTTGTGGTGTTACATCACTACCCGTGAGCATCAAGCCCAGGTCGACGAGAAGTGTCCCGACCAGGACACGGGTATTGACACGGCCATAAACACGGCCATTTCACCTGGACACGGGTACCGACACGGGTGTATCAGTACCCGTGTAGGGGCACGAAACGGCAGTCGAGCCGCTTCGCAAGAGCAGAACACGGGTAAGGACACGGCCGTGTCCCTACCTGTGTCACTTCTGTAGAAAAAGGAAAAGTCAAACCCTAGCCGTTTTCACTCTTCATTCCAGTACTTTTTCCCGAGAGAACTTCCTGGAGGAGGAGATCTTGCTGGAGCAAACCTTGGAAGAGGAGAAACGCCACCGCCGTCAAGGAAAAAGCGATGCCGCCGAGGAGGAAGACAAGATCCATAGCCGAAAATGGTGGTTCCGTTTGAAATGAGGTGAGCTTCCTCCCCTCTCCCTTAGTGCTAGATCCTTAGATATTCTTAGGCGAGACATCGACTCAAATGAGTCTTGATGTGTGAGGAGAAAGTTTCTTAGGAAGGCCTATCTAGAACTTTTGTTCTAATGACTAGTCATCTTCAACCTCCCCTTATTCAAACTGATGATGGGGGTGGTTTCATGAAGAGTAATGGCCTTGAGAGGGATAATAACGGTGGAGGAACTTCTGGTTGTAATTTGGGGTGATCGGCTTGAGTAGAAAGATGATCTGATGTCATTCATTCCGCTTCAAGATGCATGCAGAATCTATGTTCTGCATGCAGCGACCTTCTTGGAGGTTTTCAAGCACGAAATGGTGTGATCTGGGCTTTCGACTAAACACAAAAGTTAAAGACCTTAAAATTACCTTTCAACCGAGTTGTTACACGCCTTCAGGTAAAGCATGTAGCCATGGCAATGTCTGATCGAAGTAAGGGCTGTAAGCTAAGCGCACAGAAATTATATTATGTACGCTGCAGGCTTTGGAGCCAATTTCATGTGGGTTATAGTCTGATCTGGGTTGCAGGCTGAACATGAAAGTTATATCCAATGGAAAGACCTTTCCATCGAGGGGTTATACGTACTCACCGAACTCCTGTAGCCACGAGAATCTTCGGTTGAAGTTGCTGTCAAGATTTATTCTGCACCTAAATTTCTTGGTAGTGTATAACATGGATTCAGATTCGGTGGAATTAATGTTGCAATCTAATTTGAGGTTCGGCTGAACTCTTTTATGATAACCACCGTAGTGTTATGAAAGTTGAAGTTTGTTAATTTGAATTCGTATAATGAGTTGTGAAGCAAGCTTGTACGAAATGAAATGGCTTGATATAAATTGGTAGATTATCATTTATGCGCATTTTGTTATATAATGTTGAAATCATTTGGTAAGACATATAGATGAATAAACTATGGCCATATGGATGTTGAATTAATAGAATGAAATTTACTAGTCCAATGCTTAGAGTGTCGTCTCCCTACGGGTAGCATTATGGAAGGTAATATGTGGGGTGTTGGTCGTCACTAGTGGGGATGGTGTCGAGATGAGTAAACTGAACGGTTGGGCTTGGTCCTCGTGCTCATTTCCAAGGCTCCTTCCGTATCAAGTGGATGGTTGGGCTTGGTCCTCGTGCTTTCTCCGAGGCTTCTTCCATGCCACTGTATTGTGGAATTGCATGCGGTGTGAGTCGACACGCGGTGTCGTAATCCTGAATAAGGATAGTGTGGCAGGTCTATGGGCTCGCAATTCGTCACACCAGTGGGAGTTGAAAGATAGACTTTGGGCGGTTGGGCTTGTCCCCCGGTGTTCATGTCCCGGGGAGCCATCCATGCCAAGTGAACGGTTGGGCTTGACCCTCGTGCTTATTTCCTAGGTTCCTTCCGTATCACACTTAGGCCAGTTCGGGCCTAGGATCTTGGTGCACATCTACCCAAGAGAACTCGCTGGGCTGTAGTACGCATGGGCTCCACTGTTGTGTTCTTAGCGTTGAGGCATACAGAGGCCTAAGTGAAGTAGTGTGGATACCCACTTAAAAGTAGAAGAGCCCGTTCTACTGTCACAGTCTGGCCACGACAGCTGGCGCCTGAGGGGTTAGCTACCTGCTCGAAAAGTGGGAACTACTAGTCTGTGTCGACATAGCAACTGTATGTGCGTGATCATGGGTGAGTCATTGTATCGCATACATAACATTGCACCTCATTACATACACAAGACCCTTATCGTATAAGTTTGTATGGGCACTCCTATACGATGAGTTACTTACTTCTAAATGATCCTCAACTTATATGCTTGTATGGGCATCCATATAAGTTGAGTTACTTTCTGTTATAACTCTATATTCATATGTTGTGATAGATGGTAGAAATGTTAGAGTATCTTACTAGATGTTATACCACTTGCTTGTTTATACTCCTGCTTATATATATATTGTACACTGTCTATTTCTCCGCCCGGTGCCGAGGAGTCGCCGGGGGAGCAGATGTGAAGCCACTTAGTCTTTATGACTAACGGTTGCTATGTCTTCCTTTTTAGGAGGAAATCCCGCAGATGGAACAACAGGTCATGGAGCCGATCAGCCAGGACAGGACGACCGTTCCTGAAGGGACGGTGTCGTCACTACCGTTTGTTGCAGATGTGAGTATATGAGGGTTTTGTTGTAGCCTTTCGGGTAAATTTTATAGTTGTACTCTGATCATATAGAAGCATGTTTTAGTTTCTCTATTACTGCATTTTTGGACTTATAGCTTGTGTGGATTTGATTTCTTATATTATTTTTGTTGGGTTTGTATATATATATTGATATTGGTTGTAGCCGGCAGAATAGGCGTCTTGTGGTACAGGCTAGCATGAGTGTTAGTGCTACCCCAAGGAGGCTGTTCTGGGAATAAGACCCCTCTCGTGCTGTGTTTTGGGTTTCGGGAGGGGGGTCTTACATAGACTTAGCTAATTTCCATCCTATCCGGCATCCTGTCTTGCATCTTGAGTTTAGTGAACTGGCTTCACTCAACTCCTATGGACTTTGACAGATTTCCATCTCACCACATCTTTATATTGTGACCACCTGTCACATCACTTGGAGTACCTATCCTATCATTATCATAAGAACAAACCTGCATGCATGAACTTGAACATACATCAAATACAACAATGTGTATATCCATGACATGTTTTACTTCTTCAAATCTAGGACATTGTGGGCAATGGACCCAACATTCTCCCCCTCTTTGAAGAAGTCAAAACCCTCAATCTAAATCAAAAATCCTGAGTCAATAATATACACTAACATATGCAGTAAAACTTATAACAAAAGAACAAGTTATAGTTACAACACTTTCCTTGCCTGCAGGGTGAACATCATCACACCTGCACCCCCTAAATTATTATTATGCGGCCTTGATCATTTTGATCATCTCCTTCTCATAGATCTGAAACCACTTATATACTTCTCATTTCTATCCTTCTCTCCCCCTTTTTTACTTCTATAAATAGTTAGGGAGGCTCTGATGATCTTCTCCCCATTTTTGAGTACAGATAAGCAACATTTGAATCAGTTGAACCACTGGAGAGTGTTAGAGGTGTGTTGTTACTTCTCTATAGGATACCCCTTGAATCTACCTCTATAAGTGTTGTACTTGATCCCCCTCAACTAAAGAATCCTCTATCATGCTTCCTAGTAGACACTCTAGTCTATACCAGTCTGGATAGTACTTGAACATTATACCACTAAAGGTATACAACTTGAAAAGTATTCATTCCACTGAAGAACAATTCCACATGCTTGAAATAGTATATCTGCAAAAACATGTGGAGAAACTGAAGATATTTTAGGTTCAAAATACCCAACTCAAACTTAAAGGTGTTGAACTTTTCTTTATCTAGTGGCTTAGTGAAGATATCAGCCATGTTAACCCTAGAAATCGGCGATCCCTCCTAAGGTAACCAGCTCGCAAGTCGCGGCCTGCTCAAGGTTCCCTCTAGACGTCACGGCCTGGCAGCCCTATTTTTTAAGGATTGGTGAACAGACTTATCTGTCCGCTCAGGCCGCGCGGCTAGGGAGGTCTCACCAGCCTAACTGCCCAGGTCGAGTAGTACCCGTACATTCTTCAGGGGTTGCGGACGGCTTCATCAGTCCACCCTATTGGTCGTGCGGATAGATCGGTAAACCGCACATCGGTTCTCTTCTAACATGTCCAACAAAATTGTATTGCCATCCGCACAAACTGCCATATCGCCAGGCGACCTGGCCCCTCTATTCAGTAGAAGGTGGCAGACTCAGTCTTCAGTTCGCCTAAGGGAGGTTGAATTCTCCTCCCTCAAGCTCTCCAACCCGCACAACATCCAGACGGGGACCAACTCTCCTGTCCACCAGCAATGGGTAGACTCAGTCTCAGCCCGCCTATAGAGACGACAACATGGCCAACCACTCTACGGCAGACCCCGCCATACCTCACGAACTCATTTCTAGCAGGAAGGCGACCTGCTATATTTAGTCTGACAGTTCGCCTACTTCACCCAGCGACAAGCCTCCAGCCACAGAGGCAGACTCCTCCAATACACCGCGAGCTAGGTTGACTAAACTTGCAGTCCGGCAGAAGATGCCCAGGTCTGTAACCGACGATCTGCCTCATCCTCTCCGTAGCGGGCTAGGTGGACTCATTTTGCAGTCCGCCAGCTAGCCCTCCATTTTCCCAGTGCCCGCTTCTTCCCAGCAGCGGGCGGACTATGCTTTATCTCGCACAGCTCGACGCGAGCTCGCTCAGCACCGCAAAGGCGGACTCTTCCACGTCCGCCAGCAATAGATCAACTCAAGTAGGCATCCCTAACCGCTTAACATGGCGTAGACTCGGCGGACTCCTTCTTTATTCGGTAAAATTACCGCTCTACCGGGGATAACGTTACCAAGACTGTTACCTCCTCGAGCCTATAAATAGGCCCCCTTACCTCTCATTCGGGGAAACATTCGGAATGACAAGGTCAAAGCATCAGTTCATGTGGACTCCGAATCTCAGGCCGCGCGACCTCAGCTGTTCAATCTTCCTGATCGCGTAGTCCGCTCGGCTTGCTTAAGCGAGTTACGGGATCAACTAACCGCATGGTTTGCCGACCTCTCGGCTCAGTCCGCACGACCTCTGACATTCAATTTTCCTTAGTCACAAACATCCCCCTTTGTAACCTTTATTTTGCTTTCTATGTAAAGTTACAATCTCAAGATGTAACCTTAGTTCATAATCAAAGGAAATCCCGTCGCAAGAGTGGCATTTAAACCGCGGCGGGCGAAGTCTGCTATTGTCGCTGCTAGCGGCCCCTTATTCTTTTCAACTCCCCTCCTCTCTCGGCATCTACCTGCAAGTCTAACCATCAAAGTAACTATCTGCTCGACAGTTCCTGATCAACCTCCCCTGCTATTCTCAGCATCCTCAACAACCTCTCCTCTATCCCCGCAGCCTCTTCCTTCACCTCGCTTGTGAAATCGAACACCCATTAGCTGTCGGTGCCCTCGAACCCTCCTTTTCATTTTTGCACATCCACAGTTAACACGTGACCTTCAAATCTCGATCAGACAGTTAAATCAGTGGTTACTCATGTCGGACCATCAACCAGCCGAGAACCTTGCTCCATCAAGTCCTAGTGAAGATCCTCTTTAGGAAGCCTTTGATCTATCGCGCAGAGAAACTTACCAACAGTTTCAAGCAATCAACCGTACTCTAGTTGCTATCACGCGATAATTAGAAATGCAATCTGCTGTAGCACCAGTTCCTCCAGTTAATCCAGCACCAACGTTGGAGACTCCGCAAGCTTATCCACCGGCCTATCCGCTGGTCTATCCTCTTATTTACCTGCCAACCTTTCCGCAAAAGCCTGCGGCTCCTTTGCGATCTCAGAATGATGAGTTCATAGTTTGTAAAAACTTCTTCCAGGAAGCTGCCCGAGGAAGTCTAGCTAGATTTCAAAACTTTCAGGGAAGTAATCCCTACTCATCAGCTCCTGCCTTTGCTCCTCCCGCAGCAGCTTTTCCTTTCTATCATCCTGCTCCTTTTGCAGCTACCACTTATGCTACCTTTTTTCCTTATGCTGTAGGAGACCAAGAAGAGCCGCACCATTTTCAGAGAATGTTCGGCATGAACCAACTTTAGTTAACTTCATAGAGCCCTCTTTGAGATCAGGCAGCGAGGGAACGAGACTTGGTCTCATTTTGTGGATTATTTTTGGAAAGAAATCTCTGACATTGAGACAGTTGATCAAGAAATGTACCAAGTGGCTCTTATTCACGGTATCCGTGAAGGACAACTCAAGTTTGAGGCTATGTTCGAGCACCAAGGACCTATCAAGAGGTTATTGGCTTAGCAAACTCTTACATTCGCGGCGAGAAGAGCAATCTCAGCTTCATCTCAAGGCTCGTAGAGGAGAAAGATCTTTCTTCTTATAAGTAACCTCCGAGGTCTCCTTGGAAATATTTTCCATCCCACTTAAGGAAGGGAAGAAGATTTCAACGTCATCGACATCCCTTCCTAGGCCAGGATCGTGCACAAGATCAATTGTTACTATTGTCAGCACCACCTCCGCAAATAGCCTCAGTTCATAAGTAGCAAGATGATGACTTACCAAAGTCCGAACTAGATGAGGCCATGCAAGAAGTGAGCCAAGTCATGAAGGGTAGGGCTAATTTCAAAAGGCCTTACTAGCCGATAGATCAAAGACCAAAAGATTCAGATCCGTTCTATGAGTTTCACAAAAAAAGTGGTCATTTAACTGAAAATTGACGAGCTCTTCGTCAACTTGTTCAAAAGATGCTGAGGAATGGTAAGATCTGCGATCTACTCCCAAAGGATGATCACTTTGATCCGTCAACTTCAATAGTCAAAGAAGCAGCAGACATTCCTTATTGCTCAAAGGGAGTTTGTCACATCAACGATTGTCCTCACATCATCGTCAACAACACAATTGATGCTAATGACGAAGGCTCCCTTGGAAGACTATTCTAAAGCAAAAAGGACGTCGCAAGTTCTAAAAGATCCTTGCGATCATGACTGTTTGTTTCTACCTTACTCATCAAACATTCTCTTTTAAAACACTTCTAAGTATTGTTTCTTTTCATTTGATAAATTTTACATCAGAGATCCCATACTGACACATTTTCCTTTATGGAGTGCTTTCTCCTCTACTTTTTATCTTTGCCAAAGAGCTCACTGAACCACTGAGATATCACCAAGTCTTATTGTTCCCTCCATAGATTGTTCTCGGGCGTAAAATCTTGGTGACCACAAATACTGGGGAATGTTTGTGTATGTGAAGTGAGTGTCGCTCAATCTATGATGGTGGTCTTCAGGCTTCAAATCTAGCCGGTATCTAACACACACTGTGTATCAAGGGAGGTCCCATGTGTTAGCTCTACTGTGCTTTGCTAAGGTACATTACAGTTACGATGATCTTTGCTTGACAAGCAATGACGATCAAGTGTTGCCTTGTCTCTTCGATCATCTCATGACTGTGATAGACGAATACTCTATAGTACTATCAATCCGTGCCTTCGCCGGGCCCACAACTCTGCTGATCACTCCAAAGACAAGCAATAGGCCACTTGCCACATCTAGTCTAATTGAACAACGATGTCTGTAACCCGAGGAATGAGAGCAGTGTATCTGTCTTTTCCTTCTCAGGATTTTCTGTACTTGTTTCTCTTGTGTGCCCTTCTAAGGATGCGCGTCCAGCCCACTCTAGGTAGGACTACACCCTACATGATTTTTCTTAGGCAAGCGATGCATAAGGCCCCCAGGGAACACTTGTGGCAGCACCCTGTCTTTTTTGGGTCATCTTCGAGTGTAGCCCTCCTTTTTTCATTCTTCCTTCTTTCAGGTTATCATGTTAAATTTGACCAATCCAAAGGATTTGCAACATCTTTTTTGCTTATGTCCATCTTATATACTTGGATTGCATGAAGCTCTATCAGATGATTGGTAACAAGCTCTTGTCTACCCTTATAGGATGTTAATGGCAAAATCATTAATCAGAGTATCTAGTTCTCCTTGATTGACAAGCCATGCTATTGAAGTCTAATTAAGATGGTTTCATCTTGCTTATCTAGATTTCATACTAAAGATATCATACTTGATCACGCGAAAAGATCATTTTTGTGGTTTGGTCCTTATTCAGTTAATAACAAGGTTTGTCGGGTATCTCTCCTGCTATCCAATCATGTCTTCCTTATCATATCAATAGTTGATACTTGTAAGTTCAATCCAGGTACTTGCAACTAAGTTTCATTTCTATATCTGCTACTCACTCTTCTTTTTGTAAAGATTAGCAGATACTTACAAGTTCCATCCAGGTACTTGCTACTTAGTTTCATTTATATATCTGTTACTCACACTTCTTTTTGCAGAGATTAGCAGATACTTGCAAGTTCCATCCAGGTATTTGCAACTCAGTTTCATTTTTATATCTGCTACTCACTCTTCTTTATGCAGCGATTAGAAGATATTTGCATGTCCTTTCCAGGTACTTGCAGCATAGTTTTCTTCTATATCTGCCACTCAAACTTCTTTTTGCAGAGATTAGCAGATATTTGCAAGTCCTTTCCAGGTACTTGCATCTTTGTTTTCTTCTATATCTGCTACTCACTCTTTTTTTTGTAGAGATTAGCACATATTTGCAAGTCCCCTTCAGGTACTTGCAGCTTAGTTTTCTTCTATAGCTGCTACTCACTCTTCTTTTTGCAGAGATTTGCAGATATTTGCAAGCCCCCTTCAGATACTTGCAGCTTAGTTTTCTTCTTTATCTACTACTCACTCTTCTTTTTTCAGAGGTTAGCAGATATTTGCAAGTCCCCTTCAGGTACTTGTAGCTTAGTTTTCTTCTATATGTGCTACTCACTCTTCTTTTTGCAGAGATTAGAAGATATTTGCAAGTTCCCTTCAGGTACTTGTAGTTTACTTTTCTATCATATCTACTGCCTCTTTTCGAATGCATTAACTTTTCCTTTACAGGAAAAAGATTGACATTTGCAACCCTTTTCTGAGGAGAGATATCAGGTTATATCTCTCCCTGCCTCTTTTTTTCCAAGGGATGGATCATGATTTTTGTGGGTCTCCTACTTTTTCGAAGTTTCCTTCGGGACTTAAAAAAGTGCGGGGATTATGTTAACCCCAGAAATCGGCGATCAACCCCAAGGTAACAAGATTGCAAGTTGCGGCCTGCTCCAGGTTCCCTCTGGAGGTCACGGCCTGACAACCCTCTTTTTTAAGGATGGGCAGACAGACTTCTCTGTCCGATCAGGCCGCACGGCTATGGTGATCTCGCCAGCCTGACCGCCCAAGTCATGCAGTAGCCGCTCCTTTTGTAGGAGTTGCGGGCTGCTTCCTCAGTTCGCCCCTATAGTCCACGCGATTAGATCGGCTAACCGCGCATCTGTTCTCAACCAACAGGTCCAACATAATGGTATTAACATCCGCACAGACCGCCATGTCGCTAGAAGACCTGCCCCCTCTATTCAGTAGAAGGTGGCAGACTCAGTCTTCAGTCCGCCTAAGGGAGGTGGACTTTCTCCTCTCTCCAGCTCTCTAACTCGCACAACATCCAGACGGCGACCAACTCTCATGTCCGCCAGTAATGGGTGGACTCGGTCTCAAACCGCCTGTAGAGACCACAACATGGCCAACCACTCTACGCTAGACCGTGCCATACCTCGCGGACTCATCTCCAGTAGGAAGGCAGGCCTGCTATATTCAGTCCGACAGGTCGCCTACCTCACCCTACGACAAGCCTCCAGCCGTAGAGACGGACTCCTCCAGTACACTGCAAGCTAGTTAGACTGATCGTGCAGTCCGCCGGAAGAACCCCAGCTCAGCAGCTGACGATCTGCCTCATCCTCTCTACAGCGGGGTAGGCGGACTCATTCTACAGTCCGCCCGCTAGCCCTCCATTTTCCTGGTGCCCTCTTCTTCCTACCTGCGGGCGAACTACTCTTCAGCTCGCACAGCTCGACATGGGCTTGCTCAACGCAGCAAAGGCATACTTTTCCCAGTCCGCCAGCAATAAATCAGCTCAAGTAGGCATCCCTAACCACTCAACTTGGCGTGGACTCGACAGACTACTTCTTTACTCGGTAAACTTACCGCTCTACCGGGGGTGACGTTACGAAGAACGTTACCTTCTCGGGCCTATAAATAGGCCCCCTTACCTCTCATTTGGGGACATAGTCGGGACGACAAGTTCAAGGCATCAGTCCCTATGGACTCTGAATCTCAGTCTGAGCGGCCTCAGCTATTCTCTCTGCCTGATCGCGCAGTCTGCTCAGCTTGATTAAGCGAGCTGCGTGATAAGCTAACCGCACGGTCTGCTGACCTCTCGGCTCAGTCCGCGCGGCCTCTGACATCCTTTTTTCCTTAGCCACCAGCTTTCCCCTTTGTACCCTTTATTTTTCTTTCTATGTAAAGGTATAATCCCAAGCTGTAACCTCAGTTCATAATCAAAGGAAAGCCCATCGCAAGAGTGGCATTTAAGCCACGGTTGGCGAAGTCTGCTATTATCACTGTTATCGGCCCCTTCTTCTTTTCAACTCCCCTCTTCTCTCGGCATCAACCTGTAGGGCTAACCATCAAAGTAACTGTCTGCTAGACAGTTCTTGATTAACCTCCCCAGCTATTCTCAGTATCCTCAACAACCTCTCCTCTATCCCCGTAACCTCATCCTTTGCCTCGCTTGTGAAACTGAACACCCGTTAGCTACTGGTGCCCCCGAACCCTACTCTTCATTTTCACGCATCAATAAGCCACTTGCTTGTCTGTAGGGACAATATCAAGGTTGATATCTTCACAATCCACATGCTCCCTAATGAAATGATATCTTATCTCAATATGCTTTGTCCTGTTATGTGAGACAGGATTCCTAGCAATTGAGATAGCACTAGTAGAATCACAATATAAGGGTCTACTTATCTGGAGGTTATATTCCTGGAGCTGATGCTGGATCCATAGGAACTGTGCACAGTATCTACCTGCTGAGATGTACTCTAACTCTGTAGTTGATATTACAACACTTGTTTTCTTCTTGCTACTCCAAGACACTAGTTTTCCCCCCAAGAACTGACAGGTGCCAGAAGTGCTCTTCCTGTCGTCTTTGCAGCCTGCAAATTCTGCATCTGAATAACCTGTTAGTTCAAACTCCCCATATCTAAGGTATCATAGGACAAGATCTGGTGCGTCCTTAAGATACCTCAAAATCCTCTTTGCAGCAGATGTATGAGATTCATTAGGGCAAGCCTGATACCTTGCACAAATACATGTAATATAAATGATGTTTGATGTACTTGTAGTAAGATATAGAAGGGATACAATTATCCCTCTGTATAAAGTTTCATCAACAGGTTTCCCTTCCTTATCTTTTCCTATAGGAACGCTTGACCCCATGGGAGTTTTCAGGGTATAGGCATTTTCCATTCCAAACTTTTTGATTAACTCCCAGGTAAACTTAAACTGGGATATGGACAAACCATCATCAGTCTATCTTACTTGGAGTCCTAATAAGAACTTAAGTTCACCCATACTAATCATCATAAACTTCCCTTGTATAAGTTTGGTAAACTTCCTGCAAAGGTTGCCACCAGTAGATCCAAAGATAATGTCATCTACGTATATCTGGACTCGGATGATCATACCCTTTGATTCCCTTAGGAATAGGGTCTTCTCTATCTTCCCCTTGATATTTTGTTCTCAAAGAGGAAACAAGACAATGTCTCAAACCATGCTCTACGGGCTTTCTTCAGCCCATATAGAGCTTTCCTAAGTCTACAAACAGAATAAGGTGAGTTAGGAACAACAAAACCTGGAGGCTGCTCAACATAGACTTCTTCCTTTAAGTCACCATTCAAGAAGGATGACTTCACATCCATCTAGTAGACATCGAATCCCTTGTGTACATTATATGCAAGGAATAGTCTGATGGCTTCCAATCTTGCTACATGGGCAAAGGTTTGATCAAAATTAATACCTTCTTATTGTTTTTACCCCTTAGCTACTAGACTTGCTTTGTTCTTGATTATAATTCCATTTTCATCAAGTTTATTCCTGTAAATCCACTTGACTCCATTGACATTATGTCCTTATGGTATGGGAACCAACTTCCAGACCTTACATCTCTTAACTGGTTCAATTCTTCTTGCATCGCTAAAATCCAGAACTAATCTATGTTGGGCTCTTAAAATTTATTTTGCTAAACCTGTGACATGAAGCTTGAGTATAGTACCTTGTTGATACTTCTGCTACCGGTCACCACTCATTGGTTAGCATCACCAATGATCTGGTGTCTTAGATGATCCCATAGCTGCTTGACTGCTGGAGGAAATCTTGCTTCAGCATTAGCTACAGGGGTAACTTCTTGCTGATCTTCATCCACCTCACTTGTGTCTTGCAGTCCTTCTACATGAATACCCATTCAATCAGCTTTATCTTGGACTTTTGGAACAGCTTCTTTAATAGTAAGCTTGTCTATCATCTATTATGTACCTAGAATACTATAAAAGGAGCTTGGCAGCTCACTTTTAATCATAGTTGACTCATCAAAAACTACATGTACAGTTTCTTATAACCCTTGACTTTTCAAGTTGTAGATCCTATAGGCTTTACTATGATAGTTGTAACCAACAAAAATCCCATCAAAGGACTTAGCAACAAACTTAGTCACATAGGAATTCCCATTGTGAAACACAAATCACTTACTACCAAAGATTTTGAGATAGCCCAGGTTTGGTTATCTATCCTTCAAGATCTCATAGGGAGTCTTCTTGTGGCTCTTGGTGATAGAGGCTCTGTTTAGGACATGACATGCAGTATTTACTGCCTCAGCCAAGAAACATTCTGGGAGAGATGTGTCACTCAACAATGTCCTTCCAGCCTCTATAAGAGTCCTATTCTTCCTCTAAATAATCTCATTTTGCTGGGGTGTTCTTGGAGAAGAAAATTCTTGAAGAATCCCTTGCTCTTCATAGAACTTAATTATGCGATAAGACTGGAATTCAGTCTCATGGTCACTTCTAATATTTACCACAGTACTGTCAAACTCTTTCTGAATTTGTTTGACAAACTTCATGAAGACATCAAGGGTTCCATTCTTTTTCCTAAGAAAGTACACCCAAGTAAACTTGGAATAGTCATCAACCACCACAAGGGTGTAGACTTTCCTACAGAGACATTGAACTGGCATAGGACTAAATAAGTCCATATGCAAGAGGTATAAACACCTCATAGAGTCTTTGGTTCCAATTCCCTTGAAGGAGGCTTTGGTCTGCTTGCCCTTTGGCATGCAAAGCAAATGCTTTGCTTTGTGCATTTTAGATTAGGACTATTCCTAACTAGCTTTGATTAAAGAGCTTGCCAATAGTGTTGTAGTTCAAATTGGCTAGCCTCTTGTGCCATTGGACACAAAATGAAACTTTCTCATTTTCCACTAGACAAATAGGAGAGTATGTATCTAGACAAAGGAAATTTAAACAATAAATATTTCCACTCCAAGTTCCTATCAACATGATCTCTTTGTCACTTGACCTCTTAATATGGCACTCATCCTTTGGAAGACAATAATATAGCCAAGATCAGAGTGTTGGCTTATGCTTATGAGGTTGTATTGCAACCCTTCAACATAAGCTACTTTTGTGATGGTGACAATGTCATTGTTAATCTTACAATAGCCTCTTGTCACCCCTCTATCTGAGAAACCAAAGATAACCTTGGGTCCATCTTTCATTGGAGTGTACTCCTTTAAGTTGCTCCTTGTCCCAGTCATGTTCCTATAACAGCCAATGTCCAAGTACCATAGAGGGGTATGGGCACTTAGACTAACCTGCATCACATAATTTATTTTACCTTAGGACCCCAATATCTATTGGGTCCTAGGTGCATGTTAGTCTAAAAATGCACTTGTCTACAAGCAGCTTTTCTGACTAGTGGACTAACAGCTTCTTTTGGCACACTAGAATTGTTCCAGCAATATATAGCAAATTCGCCCACTTTGCCACATCACCAACATCATGAATATTGTATCTTATTTTCTTTGCAGGCCCTGAAGTGTGGTTAACTACTGGCTGAACAGTAAGAAGAGGGGAAGCAACCTTCTTCAGATTCCTTTCAGCAAGTATTTGACTGAAGGTAAGTCTTCCAGTTGGCTTATTTGGCATGTTCTGAATGCCATCAGCAACAATATTCTTTACAGAAAACATGCTCTTAATAGCATGAGAAATGCCCAAATCAGGCTTGCTGATTGACTGACCCTTGGTCTGAGTCTTAGCTATATAGTTTTGAAACATGGTTGTAGCCACATTCTTGAGAGTGGGGGCCAGAGCACCAAAGACAAAAGGTCCAAGATGGGCAATTTAAATTTCTTCATGGGAAGACTTAAAGGCACTCACCCTGTTATACCTTCCACCATGGCTGTGAACATTTTTGTTCACACTAGTAGATCTGCCATTCATCCAGTGACAATAGATGCTTTCCTATTCATACCTGTTTGAAGGCAACTGAACTTTCCTAAAAGGAATGATAGGCTTGGAAGCAAAAGGCTGAGCTTGAGCTGAATCTTTGCCCTTCCCTTTGGAAGGGGCAACTCTTGTGATTCCCTTAAATCTATACCCCTTCTTACCCTTCTGAGAGGAGAAGGATTCAATCAAGGGAAACACTGTACTTGGCTTAGAATAGCTAGCCACTATTCTTTTCTCCCATCCTAGCCTCTCTCAATATCCCTGATGAGACTATTCTTGATCTTGATGGAGCCTATCTGGATTAGATTCTTGACCCTAAGTTGGCTAATTTCCCTATCCTTCTGATCTAGCAAAGATGTTGTCTCAGTCAACTAGGAAGCAGCTAGCTGTAGAGAGGCAATCTCCATAGCTTGCTTTTTAGTAAACTTCTTGCACTTCTTGAATATATACAAAAGTTCTCCATACCTGTCTATCAATTGATTGACTTCTTCTTCAAATTCAGAATTAGCTTCACCACTGCAGGAAGAAGCTTCTGTATAAGGACTAGTCTTATACCCAGGCTCAGAAGAAGAACTAGATAGGGAATTTACGTTTCTTTGACCAGGCTGATCCTGGCTAGATTCCTCATCAGTCAATGCCATCTGCCCATAGTAGTTGTTGACATCTTCTTCAACCTCATCCACCTCTAGGTCACTATCTAAGTGTAATAGAGGGGCCCTGATGCCTATCCTGGAAACATGATAGTCTTCATCTACTACTTCAGATCCTTGTTCAACAGTAGCAGCAACCAGCCTAATATAGGATTCTTCTTCTTCTTCAGACTAAGATGAATATGAGTCTGTCCAACTCTTCTCTTTCTTAGCAATGAAGGACTTCTCCATCTTTCCCTTATGCTGGTGCTGTTTCTTCTCACCAGCCTCCTTCCGCTTCACTGGGTAGTTTGCTATCACATGCCCTGGTTTGCTGCAATAATAGCAGACAACTTGAGAGGAATTATATTTACTTGATTTAGAATCACAACGGTCATCCTTGGAGTGATTCTTCTTGTGATGAGAAGGGGTTGAAGGTCTTCTCTTCCACTATTTCTTCCTCATAATCTTTTTAAAGTGCCTGGAAAAGGCAGCAAAGTCCTCATCAGATATACTACAGTCTGATGCATCTAACTCTGAGTTGTCTGAGTCAGCTGGTCTTCTTGGAGGAGAGGGAATCCTCTCCTTAATCTTCCTGAGGCTATTTGGTCTGATGTCTAAGAACTTTTCATTAGCTTGGGATTTGTTGGTGGCCTCCTCCTCTTTCCTGGCAGCCAGCTGCATCTCATAAAAGAGCAGCTTTCCAAACAATGTTTTGGGAGGAATCTCAGCAAGCTTGGCCACCAATCTTGTGAATAAATCTTAGTATCCTAGTATTTTTTAAGAGACATTAGGAACTTGTTATTTTTCTCAAATTGACTAAAGACCCAGCCATAGGTCCTCAGTTCATTTATGATCCCTAAAAATCTTTTATAGTAAGCAGCTATATTCTCTTTCAGGGATTGCTTGAAAACCTTATACTCCTAGTGGAGCATGGACTTTATATCATCTCTTATCTCTTCAGTACCCTCTATGTAGACCATAAGAGTGTCCCACATCTTTTTGGATATCTGGCAGTGGACCATGTTCTGAAAGGTCTAATCATCTATGACACTAATAATAATGTTTTATGCCCTCTTGTCCAATATAGCTAAGATGACTTCATCCTTTATCATCTTTGAGTATGTCTTAGGTGTTTGAATATTGGCATGCAGAACTGAGACCTTCATAGGGATGAAGGGTCCCTCCTTGACTGTCATAAAAATCCTAGGGTCATAGGCTTCCATAAATAGCCTGACCCTCTCCTTCCATATTCCAAAACTCTTCTTCCTGCAAATGAGGAGTTTCATGGAACCTAGCTCCTTATGGTTCTCTCTAGAACCAATAAGTACAGAACTGTAGCTACCCTTGGAGATCACTTAGACAGTTAAATCCTTTTTGAGCAACTTCCCTTTGATACCACTTGAAAGCCCTTAATTTTAAGGTAGCTAACAACCTAGAGGGGGGTGGTGGATAGGTTTTCTTGTTTATTATTATTATCTTTTACTTAATGTGTTATGCATTAATAGTTTTTAGGCTTTTAAGACAAAAACACAAAGAACACACAGAATTTATAGTGGTTCCCCAGATTATGGGTACATCCACTCTCCACCCACCTTTCAAACTTCCAGTTAGACAAGGCACTTCTCCAAAAACTCAACTCCAAAGAGCTTACACCTCATATCCCATAGGATCTCTCAGTCTTCTCCAAGACTTACAACTTAGCCACAAAGCCCTACCTCAGAGCAAACTTGCTCCAAGAACTCAGTGATCATATAATCACCTACCTTAGACTTAAATCCAAGTCCTATATCTCAGTCTACGGAGGATAGCCCTACCTCAGAGAGAATGAGTCTCCTACAGCTCAGGCATAAGGCTCTACCTGAGATGTAAATCAGGATCCTACACTCAGACCCAAAGGTCCTACACTCAGAGAGTATGACTCTCCTACATCTCAGGAAAAACTGGCCTACCTCAGGCTAAAAATCCCTACAGATCAGATCCATAAAGGATCCTACCTTAGACCCAAAGGTCCTACACTCAGATCTAAAACTGGATCCTACACTCAGGCAAATCTTCCCTACCTCAGGCACAAAGGCCTTACAAATCATATCCTAAAGGATCCTACAGAAATCAAATAGTTTGTGTTAAATTGACACAGAGAAATTTCTTTGTCTGCTACTAGAGCTTAGTTATCTCAGCTCTAACTAACTTCACAGTAGCAAGAATAAGGTCATTAGTAAATAGTTGCCTCTGCTAAAAGTAATTAAAAAATAATTTTCTGAACTTACTGAAGTAACCTGAAGTCTTGACAGATCTTGAGTTCTTCAACCCGCTAACCTTAACCTGCAGTAAATTGAAAGCTCTGCTTCTTCTCTTTATCAAAAAAAATTCTAAACTTGTTGTAGTAGAAGAAAATGCTACAGCTATCTGGAATGAACTTTTAGTTCAGCTGGATCGACTTCAAGCTTTTTACTCGGCAGCAATGATGAGGAAGATGAAGTCCATCCACAAAAAGTGAAACCCTAAAAGTTAAGTACTTCCTTCTAAAGTTGTCCCTTTTATCTTTAGCCGATTAAGGGCTCCAAGAAGTAGTGGGGACCACTTGTAGTTGACAGCTGCAACTTTCTTTAACGGAAGAAGACGTACAGTAGGTCCATGACGCTATTTTGCGTGTTCTATAGCTTTCTGACAAGTAATTTGAACTCTGTTTACTTTTGTTGACTTTGGCTAACGTCATTAGTTTATGGACTTAGCCAATTTCTCAGATCGACTCCAAGCATTGAGTGAATAAGCTTCACTCAACGCCAAAACCCTTAGTCAACTTTTTGAATCATTCTGCATCATAGGCGTTGAGAGCGTTGAGTGAGCCTTCATCACTCAATGCTTTCTGACTTGGCTCATCATTCTGCCTCTAGGCGCTGAGAGCGTTGAGTGCGCCTTCCTCACTTAACTCTTTCTTGACATAGTCATTTATTCGTTGTCTGAAGGTATTGAGTGCGCTTGCTTCACTCAATGCTTTTTGCCTTTTACTGTGTTCTTTATTGGGCATTTAGTGATCTGGCTTCACTCAATGTTTATGAACTTAGTCGATTTCTATCTTCTTCTTAGGCTTTGACAAAAGCAGCATGACTCAATGCTTTTGCTGTCTGGTGTTAAGAGCGTCGAGTGAAGCTTCATCACTCAACGCTTTTGTACTTGACCATTTTCTGTCATCTTAGGTTGTATCATAACACGACGCCTTCTAATTTGGCATGGAGTGAGCTATGTTCACTCTATGTTTCGGGAATTTGTCGAATATTCAGCCCTATAACAATGAGGCTTTGATATATTCAGCTATACTCGATGATGGTATTTTGTGAACTTTCATCACTCTACGCCTATGGACTTGGCCGCAGAATTGCTTTGCAGACTGTATGACTTTGAATGTCCACAACTAACTCTGTGCTTTATGGCATCTAGCATTAAGTGAAGTGGCTTCACTCAACGCCTGTGGACTTATGCGATTTTCAGCCTTTCCAGCATCCTCCCTTGCAACCGGAATTGAGTGAACAGTCTTCACTCAATGCCTGTGGACTTTGACAGATTTCTGTCTCTCCATATCTTTACATTGTGACCACCTGTCACATCACTTTGAGTACCTTTCCTATCTTTGTTACAAGGACTAACATGCATGCATGAACATGAACATAAATCAAATAAAATAATGTGTATATCATTGACATGTTTGGCTTCTTCAAATCTGGGACATTATGGGCAATGGACCCAACATATTCTGCATCTAAGGCAAACAAAAATCCAAGACCAAAAGTTGTTTGGATATCTAAGAAAAGGTAATCTATTTTGCAGGACTATCCAAAGACCATCAAAAATCCAATCTTATATTTAGAAAGTGGATGTTCCATATATATGCCGGAATAAGAAGCCATCTTACGGAATTTACTACTATTGAAAGTACACCTAAGGTCATTTTTGGTGGATCAGATAGAGAAATAACAAAGGGATATGGTATGATCGCTAATGGCATAGTTGAAAGTGAGGGATAGATCTAACTTTACTCTAGAGGGGGTGAATAGAGTATTTTAAAACTTTGATTTATTTTTATAGCGGATTTTTAATTAAGTGATAAATATATATATAGAAAGAAAAATCACAGCACACAAATAATGAAAGAAATCAATCACAAACGACCCAAGGATTTACTGTAGTTCCCCAATAAACCTGGGTACGTCTACTCTTTTATTGATAAATCCGGTGCCCACAGACCCTGGTAGGAATACACTACAGGTTTTTGATCAGGTGCCCTGCCACCAGAAGATCTATTTTCTAATGGAGATCCTGCAACTCTTTGAGCTTTTGATAAGGTGCCCAAATACCAAGCTTAATTCTTTTGATCAGGTGATTTATGAACCAGGAGATAACTTTTGAAGGGAGTTAAAAACCCTGTAAACAGTTTAAGAAACAAACTAAGAAAGTTTATGATTTCTTCTCTATCAAATATCTTTGAGAAGTCTTTAGTGAATGAAGATGAGAAAAGCTCCCCCTGATTTGAGTAGAGATTTGAGATCAGGAGGGGATGCTTTTCTTCAGGGTGTAGGACTTCTTATATTTGACTGGTTGAGGACTTTTCACATGCAGAGACTGAAGCAGAAAATCTGTTAAAAAATATGTTGATCTATAAGTCTCTTAATCAGTAACAGTGTGTCACCCTAAAAGTCTAACTCTATAAACTTATGAGATCTGTAAGAGGGTCACCATTTAAAGCAGCAATCATCTGAATATATAATCTCTGAGAAGAATTCAAACATTTGAATTAAAACCAATCTGAAATGCCTGAAAAATCTCTGAGAATTGTAACTACTCTGGGTAATAATTAGAATTATACTCTAAGATAAATCAATATTTAATGCTGCCTGAAATGGCTATATTCATTAAGAATATTAAGCATTAAATATCAGAGTATAACTAACTAAAATTAAGCCTTTCAAAATCATTTTGCCTTCAGAATATAAAACTGCCTAAACATTTAACACTATAAGAAATTCGTTGAACTGAGCCTGGAGATCGTCGAACTGAGCCCAGAGTTCGTCGAGATGAGCTTCTGAGTTTTGATCATCGTTCTTCAAACAGAGCCCAGAGTTCGTCGAGCTAAACTCAAAGTTAAAACTCTGAGTTCGTCAAACTGAGCTCAGCGTTCATCGAACTAAGCTCAGTTTTCATCGATTTTAATTTTGCTTTCGTCGAGCAGCACTTCTCTAGAATTCATCTAAAGTAGCAACCCTGTAAATAAACGTATGACCCTAAACTATACAAAATGGGTCAAACTAATCATCTGAAACAAATAATAGTGATCCTAGCCCAAATCATTAATAGGGTTCCTACAATCTCCCCTATTTGGGTGAGGAGATTATCAAAAATATAAAAACACAAAGCATAAATATTTAGCAGAAATAAAATTTTCAGCAGATTTATAATAAGTGCTTTGAGAGTTAAAAAAAAAACATAGTTCAAAAACATAAACAAAAATCAAGAATCTTTCTAAGGTGTCGCAGAAGGAGATTCTGAAGAAGTTTTGGTGAAAAAAAGCTTTCTGGTAGGATCTTCAGCTTCCCTTTTACTCATCTTTAAGTCTTGAGAGCTAATAATCTTTAGAGAAGTAGTTCTTGGAACTACTTCTTCAGGATGCAGACTCATGTACTTATCAACATTGAACAAGCTCTTCTATGAATATCTGTCCAGTTCCTTTTGTCTATATGAGGACATAATGGTGAATTATGAGGGGTCATTACCCTCTGTTCTGGCTTTCTTAATCTAAGATAGAGCAACTTGCTCATTAAACCTTGCCATTCTAAACGCTGGATCTAACTCTGGATCATAAACTAGAGAAGGTGGTCTTTCTTTGTTTGAATGTTGCTTGTTGCTTTGACTTCTTTGACTGGTATAAGTATCAAACCTTGAAGATCGTTCTTGTTTGCCCTGAGCTGGTCATGAGTGATGAGAAGAAGACCTCTGAGAAGAAGAAACACCTCCTGTTGACCCTGCTGTTGGAGGAGGAGGAGGAGGAGGTCCTCTCCAAGACTTTGGAGGGGAAGAATATCTCCTCATCTTCTTCCTATTTTTCTGCTCATTCTTGGAGTACCTCATCCAGTGTGGAAGATCTAGAGTTAGAGGTATCCCATGCAGAATATAATATGGAATATCTTTAGTTGATGAAGGTTGAGTGGAAACCTTAACTGGAGCCTTATTCTTGAACTTTCTTTTCTTAGACCCAGAATCTTCTAAATCATCAGACTTTGAGTTATCATCAGATTCATCTGCTCGCTAATTATATAAATCATCTATCTATTTATATAAATTTGTTTGGTCATCAACATGAACTTCTGTCTATTTATATACAATATTTGTATCAGCTGCTTCTTCCATATCGTCATTAAGAAGATCATTAAAATTTGGCATTGGACTTTCATCCCACATAGGAGGGTAGAAATCCTGCTTTATAACATCTATTATATCATCAACTATTATAGGCTGAGGGACTAGAGTAATGTTGGTAGAAATGTCTTTAAGACTAGATCTCAATTGTTCTAACATAGAAGCATCAATGAGAGCAGTGTAAGACACTATAGCTCTAGATAAATCATTTTCAAAAACTGGAAAAGCAGGAAGATAACTATGCAGAATGTCAAAATATGATAAAAGAGAATGTAAATCAATTGTGGGATGAATAATAACATCACCAACTAACAACTCAGCTTCAACTGAAACTTCAATAATTCTGAATCTGAAACTGCTATTGTTGTAACCTCTAGAACTTCTGCATTGGCTGTAACTGAAACTATAGTATTTGGAACTTTTTCATTAAACATCTCCTCCTGCCTAGATCAAGGGAGACCTAAATCTTGGCCCCCAGAAGAAGGCACAAAAGTTGAAGAGGTTAGCTTAGAAGAGAGTTCAGCTATAGAAGCCACAACAGGAGCCAAGGATTCTTCTATTAGTATTCTGAGAGTAGGAATGATGAAGTCCAAAAGATTAGAAGCAATGGATGAGAAATCCAAATACATATACTTTAGAGCATGCTAAGCAGATGGAGAGGATGGATTGGAAGATGATGGATGAGAATATTTACCATAGTTTGGATATAGGAAAGATGAATGTGGTATATATGTAAGATTGATTATATGGGGAATGGCATCAGGAACTATTTCTTCCTGGATTGGGGAGTGATGTGGTGATAATTGCTGTGGAGATGAATGAGGTGGAGATGAATTAAGTAGAGAGAAGGAAGGTGGAGATGAAATAAGTGGAGATGAAGGTGGTGACTGATGAGGTGATTGATGAATTGGTGAAGTGGTAGTGAAGGATGTGGATGGAACAACTTCAGATAAAGTATGTATAAGAGAAGTTGGTGTGGAAATTCTAGGTGAATGAAGTGGAGATGGTGGAGGAGAAGAAATAAGAGGAACAAGAACCTCTTCAGGGGTTAGGAGAGTGGCTGAAAGAGCCCTGGTGCTTTTAGAAGCTGCCTTAGAGGGTGTAGCCCTAAAAGGCTTTGGAATCACCCTCTCCCATTTTCCAAAAGGGCAGAGGTAATCCTCTTAGATGCATTAATATAAATGGTCTGAGAGACCAAAATCTCTGGACACTTAACCTGTAAGAAAATTCCTAAGATCCTGCCATAACCTCCAGACTTGCTGGTGATCTTCTTCTTAATAGAATAAAAAAGAATTGATCCCCATTTTATGTTCTTCTAATCTATCAGAGAACACATCAATAGGAATTGATGCCTGGTAACATAGTCGTGGGCTGAATATTTTCCCAAAATATCCTTTCCTACTAAATCTGCTAAGAACTTATATTCTATTGAAAAGTTCTTTTTTAGAAGATGGTTAGGGTTCCCTTGAGAATGACCCAATCAATCTAGAATTATCTCAAATTCAAAACTAGATAATTCTATATCTTCTTCTCTTTTAAATAAACCAAAAATTTCAGAAAGAATTTTTGGGGTAAGAGGAACCTGATTCCCTGAGATAGATCCAATAATGATTGGGGTATCCTGAAATTTGGCAGTATGAATCCATTCTTTGATTTATTTCATTAGAAGCTTGATCCTGGTAGTCATAAAATTCCGCAGATTCTGAGCCTCAAATAGTTTCAGAATATCCTAAAAAACTTGATCTGAATGAGAGAAAGATTCCATGTCAATATCAAAGCCTGCATCAAATTTCATTGCCGAGAGGATTGCCAAAAAAATCGTCATTAGCCTGCAAAATAGAGAGATCTAGTGCAAGAGAAATGGGAAATGTGCGTGATAGAGTTCGATGAAAACTTAATTATATGTTTTCAGAAGTTGAAAAGGCGAACTCCATCCGACGAAAAACAAAGCATCGAACTCTGTTCGATGAAAAATTTCACACAAGAAATACATTTTGTCGATCTCCATTCGACAATATTTTTGCGAAATAATTACATTTATTTAAGCTCCGTTCGACGAAAGGTACTCGAAACTAAAATTCTGATCTCCGGTCGACGAAAGTTTCACAAAGAAAGTTCGTCGATCTCCACTCGGCAAACGTTTTACGAAAAGTTCACAGTTAATCGAGCTCCGTTCGATGAAAGGTATACAATTCATCGATCTCAGAACAAAAATCAAAGTAAAGACTCTCCATTAATCATTCCTAACTGATTTAAGAAGAAATTATATTTCTTTTCATCTAATGGTTTAGTGAAAATATCATCTCTTTGAAAATCAGTATAAATAAATTCTAGTTTAATTTTATTTTTGTCTATATTATCTCTGATAAAATGATGCTAAAATTCTATATGCTTAGTCCTACTATGAAGGACTAGATTCTGTGTAATTGATATTGCACTAGTATTATCACAAAATATAGTTGAATTATTTAAGTTATAACAATAATCTAGTAACTGATTTTTAATCCACAAAATCTATGAACAATAACTACTAGCTGCAATGTATTTAACTTTAGGAGTTGAAGTAGACATAGATGTTTGTTTCTTGCAAAATCATGAAACAAGCCTATCACCAAGAAACTGACAAGTTCCTGATATGCTTTTTCTGTCAACTCTGCATCCAGCATAGTCAGCATCTGTGAATCCAGTTAATTCAAATCCTAACTCAAAAGGATACCAGAGTCCTAGATTAGGACAACCCTTTATATATCTCAAAATTCTTGTTACTAAAATTAGGTGGGATTCTTTAGGATTAACTTGAAACCTAGCACAAATACAGGTGGAAAACATAATGTCTGGTCAACTGGCTGTTAAATATAATAAGGACCCAATGATTGTCCAATATATTTTTTGATCAACAGGTTTGCCATGTTCATTATTTTTAACTACTGCATTAGAGGGCATGGGTGTTTTCATAGCTGAGGCATCTGACATCCCAAATCTTTTAATTTGCTCTTTAGTATATTTAGATTGGGATATAAAAATGCCATCAGGTGTTTGCTTCACTTGTAAACCAAGGAATTAGGATTATTCGCCCATGCTATTCATTTCAAACTTTGAATGCATTAGGTCAGAAAACTTTTTGTAAAGTTTGGAATCAGTAGAACCAAAAATTATGTCATCTACATATATTTGAACAAGTATGATTTTAGTCTTATGAAGTCTAAAAAACAATGTTTTATCTACCATGCCTCTACTAAATTTATTTTATAAAATAAAACTAACAAAGGTCTCATACCAAGCTCCTGGGTCTTATTTAACACCATAAAGGGCTTTATTGAGTTTAAAAACAAAAGAAGAGTGAGTTGGAGAGATAAAACGTTATGATTGTTCTACATAAACTTCCTCTTTGAGTTCTCCATTTAGGAATGCACTCTTCACATCCATCTGATATACCTTGAATATCTTTAATGCTACAAATGCAAGAAATATCCTGATAGCCTCTAATCTTGCAACATGAGTAAATGTCTAATCATAATTTATGTCTTCCTCCTATGAGTATCCTTGAGCTACCAATCTAGATTTATTTCTTACTACAACTCTTTGAGCATCCAACTTATTCCTGAAGACCCATTTGGTTCCAATGACTGGATAGTCTTTGGGTCTTGGAACTAAGTCCCAAACTCTATATCTCTCAAACTGATTGAGTTTCTCTTGCATTGCAATGATACAGTGGGGATCTTGTTCTGCATTTTTTATGGATTGAGGTTCAATTAGAGATAAAAAAACAAGTATGCATCTGATCTTGATATAGTTGATGCCTTATTTGCACACCAGTTTATATATCTCCAATTACTCGAGATCTAGGATGATCCTTAAGTGTGATAAAATCAACAAGTGGAGTTGGTTGTTCAATAACTTTTGTTGGTAATTCCTCTTGTGGAATTTCATTAGCTATTGTTGTTTTAGCATAAATTTCAAGGTTTTCTTTATCATTGTCTTCTGCATTTTGTTGAGAAGGATGCATTGAATCCTCTTATTTAATGTTTAATTCACCCAACTTCTCTCACAAAATTTGTACCTAAAAAGAATCTATGGTAGAGGTACCCATCTTCTTATAAAACATGTTAGTTTCATCAAAAGAAACATGTATAGATTCTTCTATCTTAATGGTAGATTTATTAAATACCCTATAAGCCTTGCTAACTTGAGAATATCCAAAAAAATATTCCATCTGCAGCTTTGGCTTAAAATTTATTTAAGTGTTGCTTCTAATTATTATATATATAACATCTACACCCCAAAACTTTAAAGTAATTTACTTTAGGTTTCTTATTTTTAAGTAATTCATAGGGAGTCTTAGCCTTCAGTTTATGAATGAGACTTCTGTTAAGAACATAATTTGATATTCTTACTACCTCTGTCCAAATGGATATGAGTAAATAAGCATCTGCAAGCAATGTTCCAGCAGATTCAATTAGAGTTCTAGTTTTCCTTTCAGCTACCCCATTTTGTTGAGAAGTTCTAGGACCAGAAAAACAATGTCTGATACCTTCTTTCTCACAGAATTCTATCATCAGAAGAGATTCAAACTCCGTGTCATGATCACTTCTGATCAATACAATCTGAGTAGAGTTCTCAATCTTGATGTTCCTAAGAAAGTCTGTAAGAACTTTAAAGTTATCTAACTTATTTCTAAGAAATAACACCCAAGTGAATCTTGAGAAATCATCAACAATAACTAAGGTATATGACTTCCTCCCAAACTTTGTACTGCAATAGGTCCAAAATGGTCCATATGTAGCAAATACAAAACTCTAGGTGAATCACTCTAAGATATCGATTTAAAAAAACTTTTGGTTTGCTTGCCTAATTGATAAGCCCTACAAAGTCCTTCCTTCTTGTAAGAACTAGAAGGAAGTCCTCTAACAAGGTTGTCCTTATATAATTTAGCAATAGTTCTAAGATTTATATGTCCTAATCTTTTATGCCAAAGATCATTAGTTTTACTTATCTGATTAAATAAATAGATTTTAGATTTTGTAGAGTTAAAATTAACTAAGTAAATATTACCCTGTCGAATCCCAGTTAAAAAAGTTTTGTTTAAACTAGATATAAAAAAACATAATGATTTATTAAAAGATACCTGATAACCTTCATCACATAATTGATTGATGGAGATAAGGTAATGCATGAGACCTTTCACATAAGCTACATTCCTGAAGGTAATTGCTCCAACCTTGACATTCCCATAGCCATCTGTCTGTCCACAGTTGGAGTCTCCAAAGATGACTTTAGGTCCAAGCTTTGCTTTAAAATCATTTAGATTATCCTTTCTTCCTATCATATGTTTTGAACATCCACTATCCAAAAATCATTGTTCCTCTGTGGTAGGATAGTTCCTTTCCTGTACAGAACAAATTAGGTGTTCTTGACCTATATTACCTTGGGTCATGGTTTTCTTTCATAATAAATAAAAATGTAAGAACATTCAGTTTGATCTTTATAACAAAGTGGATGATATCTCCTCGGAGGAATAATCCACTCAGTAAAAGGATTTTCCAATCTTTGTGTTTGATTATTCTTTTGAAAAGAATTTAAATTTCTGTCTGAAAAATTTGAGTTCGACGAATGATAGTGATTTCGTCAAGCTGCATTCGACGAATGGTGGTGAGTTCGTCGAGCTCCATTCACAGAATAGTAATATTCACTTTTTGTGTTCCACATTCGTCGATCTCTATTCGACGAATCATATTGATTTCGTCGAGCACCATTTGTTGAATATTTATACTCAAATCATGGGTTCAGAGTTCGTCAAGCTCTGTTCGACGGATAATATTGATTTCGTCGATTTCGGTTCGATGAATTTTGTAGAACATGGTTTTATGAACATTTTTATTTTGTTTAGGCTTATTATTTTGTAAAACTTCAGTAGCTTTATCTAAATCTTCTAATTTTTCTTTTCCTTTATCAGAAATAAATTTTATAGGTGTTGTTAAGATATTTTTTTATAGAAGGTGAGGTTCACTTGATGAAGCTCCCAAGCTAAGTTTACCATTTAGTCTGACATTGACTGTGCTTGTGATATTCATCAGTTTGATACTTCTCCCATTAAGAGATTCTTCAAACATCTTAGCCTCAGATAATTTATTTTCTAGTGAAATTACATGTTCCTTAAGAATCTTTAACTCATCTTCAAGTTTAATATTTTCTAAGGATTGTTTGTTTAATTCAATTAATTTTTCTCTGAGAAATTTTATTTCTTTCTCAGATTATATTAAGTCTTTGCAAAGTAATTTGAAATCTATTTTAAACTGTTCTGAAGTAAAACCAAATGTTTAAATTACCTGGTATTCTTCAGACTCAAATTCAGAATCAGAATTGTTATATGATGCATTGATTGCCATCAGACAGACTTCTTTAGCTCTTGACTCTTCTTCATCTTCACTTGAAATGGATGAAGATTCAGAGTCTGATTCAATATTAGTTTTAGCTACAAAGCCTCTCTCCTTCTTTTTATGTTTACTGAAAGAGGATTTGTGTGAGTACTTCTTAGAGTCTTTCTCCTTCTTCTTATCCTTCTTTTGATTTTTAGGACACTTTAGAAGAATGTGTCATGGTTTCCTACAACCATAACAAATAATTTCTTTAGTTGGAGTTTTGTCATACATTTGTTTGTCTTGGTTCCTGGATGATCTTCTCGTGAAGTCTTTTCTGGCTATCTAATAGAACCTTTTAGCCAGGAGACCTGTAAGATCTTTATTCTTTGGAAGTTGTTCTTCTTTAGTTGCTTGGAAATCAATGCTCTTTTCCATCTTCACTGAGGGTAGAGTCTTTTGTTCAGCTTCCCTTGTTTTGATGAGCTGCTCATAATATTTGAGCTTGCCCAACAAAGTCTTAGTTGTGATTTCATTCACACTTCTGGATTCTCTAATTGGCCAAATTCTTGAATCCCATGTGATAGGGAAACACATGAGAATTTTATCATTGACCTCTGTTAATGTAATGTCTTTTCCAAAGATTTCTACTCATTAATTATGAGACTGAGTCTTATGTACATATCTACAACGGATTCACTTTCACCCTTTTTGAAATTCTTATATTGATAAATCAAGTGAGATCTTTTGTCCTTTCTTTCCTGAGCTGATACAGCTACCATTGCATTGAGGGAGTCCAAGATAGCTTTTGCTGAGGGGCATTCAGCAACCTTTTAAAAAATGTCACAGACATTGTTTGGGCTAGAATGTTCATAGCCTTTGCATCAGCAATTTTCAGCTTTTTCTGAGCTTCTTTCCATTCTGGTGGAGGTACATCACTAGTGCTTGCTACTGTAGCATTGGTGCTTGTTGCAGCATGTGGTGTAGGTGGACCTATCAAAATGGAATTGTAGATATCTTCATCAATAGAATTCATATATAGTCTAATCCTTGCCTGCCATAATGCAAACTTATTAAGGTTGCAAATAGTATGTCTAGTGCTTGAATACTCATTATTTTGTGCCATGATAAGAAAAACAAACTAGAGAAAATAAGATCTATCAGATGTGTTGGTTCAGGTATTACCCTGTAAAACCAAATAACCAACCTCTGATACCAATTGAATGTGAGGGATAGATCTAACTTTACTCTAGAGGGGGGTGAATAGAGTATTTTAAAACACTGATTTTTTATAGCAGATTTAAAATTAAGTGATAAATATATATATAGAAAGAAAAATCACAGCAAACAAATAAAGAAAGCAATCAATCACAGACGACACAAGGATTTATAGTAGTTCCAAAATTAACCTGGGTACGTCTACTCTTCTACCACCTAGTAGGAATCCACTATAGGTTTTTGATCAGGTGCCCTGCCACCAGAAGATCTATTTTCTAAGGGAAATCTTGCAACCCTTTGAGCTTTTGATCAGGTGCCAAAAAACCATTCTTAAGTCTTTTGATCAGTTGACTTATGAACCAAGAGATAAATTCTGAAGGGAGTTTAAAACCCTGTATAGAGTTTAAGAAATAAACTAAGAGAGTTGATGATGTCTTCTCAATCAAATATCTCGGAGAAGACTTTAGTGGATTAATATGCAAAAAGCTCCCCCTGATTTGTGTAGAGATTCTAGATCAGGAGGGGATGCTTTTCTTCAGGGTGCAGGCCTTCTTTTATTTGACTGGTTGAAGACTTTTCAATTTCAGAGACTGAAGCAAAAAATATGTTAAAAAATATGTTGATCTGTAAGTCTCTAAATAAGTAATAGTGGGCCACCCTAAAAGTCTAACTCTGTAAACTTATGAGATCTATAAGAGTGTCACCCTTTGAAGAAGCAATAATCTGAATATATAATCTCTGAGAAGAATTCAAACATTTGAATTAAAACCATTCTGAAATGCCTGAAGAATTTCTGAGAATTGTAACTACTCTGGGTAATAAATTAGAATTAAACTCTGTGATAAATCCATATTTAATGCTGCCTGAAACGGATATAATTTTAAGAATATTTAGCATTAAATATAAGAGTGTAACTGACTGAAATTATGCCTTTCAAAATCATTCTTCCTTCAGAATATAAAACTGCCTGAACATTGAACACTACAATAAATTCATCAAACTGAGCCTTGATATTGTCAAACTTTGGCTGGAGTTCATCAAACTGAGCCTTGAGTTCGTCGAACTGAGCTTGGAGTTCGTCGAGCTGAGAATCTGAGTTGTGATCATCGTTCGTCAAACGGAGCCCAGAGTTCTTCGAGCTAAACTCAGAATTAGAACTCTGAGTTCGTCGAACTGAGCTCAGTTTTTGTCGATTTGAATTCTACGTTCGTTTAGTAGCACTTCTCTGGAATTCTTCTGAAGTAGTAACCCTAGAAATAAACCTATGACCCCTGACTATACAAAATGGATCAAACTAATCATCCTAAGCAAATAATAGCGATCCTATAACAAATCAGTAGTAGGGTTCTAACAATAGTCTCACTAACACGAGTGATTTATGTGCATGCATTACAACATAACCTTATATGCATAATCTAACTATATGCCATTGGCTATATTTTTGTCTTCCATATAGATAAGTGCTTGATAGAGAGATCTATTGACTTTTAAATTGTACTAATAGACACGAGGATTCAAAATATATACTGTTTAAAATTTCTATGTTTAGACACCTCTTCATCTATATCTTGATAGTTAATGATATGGCCTTCCTTTTGTCTAGTGGCACAAGAGGTTGGGCTATATAAATTATATGACTATAATTAAATTGCTTACAAAAAATCTAGTTAGGGATGGTCTAAAGTAGAAATGCATTAAGGAAGGATCCTGTCATGCATGCCAAGTATGCAAGTAAACAAAAGGCTCCATTAAGGGCATTGAATCCAAAGACTCCACAAGATACTTGTATTTATTGCACAAGGACTTGTTTAGCCTTATGTCGATTGCTAGCTTGGGAGGAAAGTTGTACACCCATGTGATTGTTGATTATTTATCCAGGTTTGCATGGGTATTCTTTCTAAAAGAAAGTCAAACATCTTAGACATTTTCAAGTCATTTTCCAAGTAAATCTAAAATCATATAAATTTCTTTATGGTCAAAACTAGAAGTGACCATGATACATTATTCCAACCTAGGGCCATAAAAGATTTCTGTGAAGTTCTATATCTCATTCACGACTTCTCCTCTCCTAGAAATCCACAACAAAATGGTGTTACTAAAAGGAAGAATAAAACACTCATATAAGCTAGCAGAACAATGTTGATTGACTCCTCACTATCAAGATACTTTTGGGCAGAGTAGTAAACACAACCTGTTTTGCGCAAATTATGAAGCTTAAGTTAGCTTAATTTATTAGGGAAAAAATATTAGTTTTCTTATTTATATATATTTAGATTGTTAATTTTAATCTCTTAATTAGTTCTTCTTTATGAAATTTTGTTTTAACTTAGTTTATTTTTTGTTTTGTAGGGTTTTGTTGATTTTTGTAGAAAACTCCAAGTACACCCCCCCAGGTCATGAGTGTGACCTGGGGCATGTAACCCGATCCTGATGTAAATGTGATCTTGTGCCCAAATTTCAAAGAAATCAAGTTATATGCCAAGATATCACGTGTATGACCTTGGTCATGGCATCCTATGGGTATAGCCCGCTGAGTTCCAACCCGAAAAGATGAAACATAAGTTTTGCCGAACCATGACTAATGTGCATATCACACCCTTTATTAATGAGTGTGATAGGGGCGTGCTCCCCAATTTCCTAGCCTGAAGTTGTCCCCCAAGATTTCATCCAGCCAAAGTCATCCAAGAAAACATGCCCCCCAGTCACAGGCGTGACAGGGGGCATGCACCTCCTGTACGATTATAACCGTAAGTAATGGAAAGTGAAATATTGTAGGTAGTCTAAATCACCTGGAGGTGAATAGGCGTTCTTGATTGTTTAGGTGTCTAATTAATTAAAGCAAGTTAAAGCATAGCAAACAAACACAAATCACAACATATAATATTTTTTAGTGGTTCTCTAATTTCTTAATACATCGCTTAAATTAGTAGGTTTTTTCGAGTTCAATTCTAATACTCGTGTAATATTTTAAATTTACCATCTTTTGACTTCTCTTGGGCAGATGTTAGCAGGTGTTCACGAGTTCACATCAGGTACTCACGTTATATTATAAATTTAAATGCTTTTCACTACTCGATTGCAGAAATTAACAGGTGTTTGTGAGTTCACTTCTTGTACTCACATTATATATAAAATTAACCTGCTTTTGACTTCTCTTTTATAGAGATTTGCAGGTGTTTGTGGGTTAACATTAGGTTCTCGCATTATATTTTAAATTTACCTTCTTTTGACTTCTCCTTTGCAGAGATTAATAGGTGTTTGCGAGTTCAATTCTGATACTCTCATTATATTTTAAATTTACCTACTTTTAACTTCCTATTAATAGAGATTAGAAGGTGTACGTGAGTTCACTTCCGGTGCTCGTATTATATTTTAAATTTGCCTGTTTTAAACTTCTCCTTTGCAGAGATTTGTAGTTGTTCTCGAGTTCACTTCAGGTACTCGCGTTATATTTAAAATTTTCCCTATTTTGACATCTCTTTTGTTGAAATTAGCAGTTGTTCTCGAGTTCAGTTCACATACTCGCATTATATTTTCAATTTACCTGCTTTTGACTTCACTTTTGCAGAGATTAGTTGGTGTTCGCAAGTTCATTGCAGGTACTTGCATTATATTTCATATTTACCTACTTTTGACTACTCTTTTGTTAAGATTAGCAGGTGTTCGCAAGTTCACTTCAGGTACTCGCAATATATTTTAAATTTACCTGCTTTTGACTTCTCCTTGGAGAGATTAGCAGATGTTCGAGAGTTCTTTCTAGGTACTCGCGTTATATTTTAAATTTAACTACTTTTGACTTCTATTTTGTAAGATATTAGCAGGTGTTCGCGAGTTCACTTCAGGTACTCACATTATATTTTAAATTTACCTACTTTTGAATTCTCCCTTGTAGAGATTAGTCGATGTTCTCGAGTTCAATTAAGGTATTCACGTTACATTTAAAAATTATCGTCTTTTGACTTTTCTTTTACGGAGATTAGCAGGTGTTCGCAAGTCACTTCATGTACTCGTGTTATATTTTAAATTTACCTATTTTACTTCTCGTTTGCGGAGATTAGAAGGTTTTTGCGAGTTTACTTCAGGTACTCACATTATATTTTAAATTTACAGGTTTTAGACTTCCACTGTTTAGAGATTAGTAGGTGTTTGCGAGTTCACTTCCGGTACTCGCGTTATTTTTCAAATTTACCTTCTTTTGACTTCTCTTTTGGAGAGACTAGCAGGTGTTCGCGAGTTCACTTCAAGTACTCACATTATATTTTTAATATACCTGGTTTTGACATCTCCCTGACGAGATTAGGGATATTTTTTAAATTTACCTTCAGGTACTCGCGTTACATTTAAAATTTACCTTCTTTTGATTTCTCCTTTGTAGAAATTAGCATGTGTTCTCGAGTTCACTTCAGGTACTCACGCTATATTTTAAATTTACCTACTTTTGACTTATCTATTGTAGAGGTTAGCAAGTATTCTCGAGTTCACTTCAGGTACTCGCGTTATATTTCAAATTTACTTACTTTTGACTTCTCTTTTACAGAGATTAGGTGGTGTTCGCGAGTTCACTTCAGGTACTCGCATTATATTTTAAATTTACCTGCTTTTGACTTTTCCTTTGAGAGATTAGCAGGTGTTTGAGAGTTCATTTCAAGTACTCGTGTTATATTTTAAATTTACCTGCTTTTGACTTCTATTTTGCAGAGATTAGAAGGTGTTCGCGAGTTCACTTCAGGCACTCACATTATATTTTAAATTTACCTTCTTTTGACTTCTCCCTTGCAGAGATTAGTAGGTGTTCGCGAGTACAATTTAGGTATTCGCATTATATTCTAAGTTTATCTTCATTTGACTTCTCTTAAGCAGAGAATAGTAGGTGCTTGCGAGTTCACTTCATGCACTCGTGTTATATTTAAAATTTACCTATTTAAACTTCTCGTTTGCAGAGATTAGCAGGTGTTCACGAGTTCACTTCAGGTACTCGCGTTATATTTTAAATTTACCTATTTTTTGACTTCTCATTTATAGAGATTAGCATGTGTTCACGAGTTCACAACAGGTAGCCACTTGCTGAAGAACAAGCTGAGGAACAATTGTTTTCCCAAGCTCTGGTCTTAGTCGACTCAGGTGTAGTCTGCAAGAGTCTGCCAGACTCGAAGTAGGTCAACGCTGACTTTGAGAAAAGAGCACCTTTTGAGAAAAAGAAGAGGAAAAGTGACAAGTCTTTTATTGCCGAGTGTGTTGAGAAGAAGCTGCGGGCGAGAAAAGAGAAGAATGTTTCTGTGCAGACTGGTGATGCGAGTTTACAGCATAGGCTGCGAGATAAGGAGGTTCCAGCTACTGGATTAATCACCCCAGACGCTCCAATCCCGGGAAGCGATTCCTCGTCAACGGTCAATTTGTCCACTACTGAAATACTCAACTCCATTGATAATGACCAGCTCGCTGACATGAATCAATCTCTGTTGGAGGCACTACAGCCTGAAGTTGATATATTGGGGGTGAAGATTGGCAATCCCCCTTCTGCCCCTGCAATCCCAGGAGATCAGGAAGCACTAAGGGAGAGGATAGTTGCACAGAAGTAAAAGATCGCTACTCAGAAGGCCCAGGTCGAGGCGGCCTCAGAGAATATCGCTGCGTACAAGCGGCCTGAGGATTTGCGGGTTGCCGCTGAGCTGATGCGGTCAGGTAAACTACAACTGGTGCCTAAGAACTTTAAGCATCATTGGCTTTATAAATCTCATCCATGGAAGTCGAAGCCAATAAAGATAATCCCAGAGACCAATGATATAGTCATTTCGACAAGATCGGCAGCTGAGAAAAGAGCTAAGGTCCATCGCAAATGTAGAAAGCGACTAAGCGTTTTTGACCCGGAGCGAATAAGGCGGCATGTAAACGATAGTCTCCTTCTTGTCACGGAGATTGCCTAAAGTTTGACTTTACTCTCTGCATTTTGAGTCCGCCGCGACCTGGATTTGAATATGAACTTTGTTTTCTTTGTTGTCGGATGGAATTCGCCACCCGACTCTGTTGAAGCAGGCAAGATTGTGCCACCTCATGAATTAAATGGTCAAGTGCAGCCTGACGTGATCTCTGTTGATGAGTCCGCACAAGACGAGATACTCGGCCTAGAACATTTGATAATGTTAGAAAGGAAGAAGTATGGACAAAAAGTTAAAGATGATCAAGCTGAATTAAAAAGGAGGATAGAGCGAGAAAAGGCTCTAGAGGACCAGATCACCAGTATATCAATGGCGCTTGAGAAGTGTGAAAAGGAGAAGCGGCGGTTTGGCGAGGATGCCTGCTACTACAGGGGAAGATACTTGGCTCTGGTGCGAGAAGGAAAAAATAATCAAAGTGTCGAGGTCCCTGTGGCGAGGCCGTAATTGCTAGATCGCCCCACTCTAGTAGAGACTCCAGCTTCCGTAGTAGGTGGGAAGCCCGTGGCGGACGAGAGCAATAGGCCGGAAACCAAGCCTGTGGTTCTTCTGAGACGGATAGATCGGGAGGTCGCGCATATGCACCGCACCTTCAATTCTATGCACCATCTTATCTACCAACTGTACAGAGAAGTGCTGCAAGGAAGCGACCAGGCAACACATCTTATCAGGGACAGACAGGAGCGACCTGTTCGACCTGACCATAGAGGCCGCTAAGTCTGCTTATGGTCGCGAATAATTGATTTGACATTTGATGTATAATTTGTCTGCTTTGAACATTAATTTTTTTCTTTATTGAACTGTGATGTGATTTTGTTTGATCTATATAATATTGTACTGTGATTTGAACAGTCTGCATGATGTAAGTTTTTCTGCAGGCTAATGTTGAATGTGATCTATGCGAACTGCTTTTGTGTCCGCGTATTTTTATTTGAAAGTTACTTTGAAAATTGCTTAGGAAAACTAAAAACACTGCGAGCTGGGCGGACTGACTTTGTGTTCGCGATCTTTGATTAAGAGCCGCTTGGTCTTCGTGGACTTGGCAATCAAATAATGCGGACTGGTTAAAAAACTATCAGACCTAATTTCTATAAATAGAGCTCAAGTCTTCCTTCTTTGTAGGAAATGCGATCGAAGCAGAAGTCCTTGCGGTCTCGGAAAATGTTGTCTGCTCGAACTGATGTTGCGATTGCCTTCCATTCTGCCGACCACAAGAAGTGCAAGTTGACTGAAGCCGATCTCGATGCCTTTGCCGATAAGCATATGGCAGACTCGCAAGTGCATGTCTGCCTGCCTGAGGATCAAGAAAGGATCAACTTCTCCACTGCCACTCAGATTACAGTGTCGATCGACCACTTTGACTGCGGATTCAGATTTCCTCTGCTATGGGAGGTCACCGAAATCTTCGACCATTACTTTATGGTCCCTGGGCAGCTCGCGCCGAACACCTTAGCCATCATTTACAGCTACATCTCTTACCAGCAATCTGAGAAGATCGCAATCTCCTTGAATATTTTCAGGAAAATCTTCTCAATCCGCTCCATAACTCAAGATGGAGGCCGCCAATATAAAGGCGTGATATACTTCTACTACCAGGGTATGAAAGTTATGGGCTTGCAGAATAAGATCAATCACTGGACCTCGAGGTACTTGATCTTTGAAGGCGACCTTGGCATCACGCATACCTGTCCGCAGGAGCGCGCAGACTCATCCTTCAAGAGTGTAAAGCTTGATGCGGTGGTGACCCCAATTATCGAGTTCTTAGCGGTAGAAAGGCTTGATATTGAGTACTACATCCCGCTCCTGCCCAACGTAGACACCATAGCTCGCAAAGAGATTAAGTTTTGCGACCTTCCTTTGTATCCGGTGCGACCTGCAATGTATTGATTGAATTTCCATTCTTACAGCGACCTTGGCGGTACCCGCGAATTTGCCTCAAATACCAAGCGGCCAAACCCCTACTAAATGGGAAAGGAAAAAAGAGGTTACAAGAAGAAGAAAAGTGGAGGGTGATCCCGCCGCAAGCTACTCCTCCTCTGAAATCTTTGACCTACAAGGCTTTGGGAAGAGCCACAAAGATCTGAGGGGAAACCCGATTATCCATTGGCATAGTTAGAACAAGCACGTCCGCCTTCCCACCACTCTTCCCTCCTTGATGAGTTCTATGTTATCTGGACATGCCCATGTGGCGATCTTCATGCTTTATGGGAAGCCCAACTTGTGCGACCTGAAAGGCATCCCGCCTGCCGTTCTCCCCCTGCTCGCCGCCCAGGCCAACGTAAACAGCGTTGTGACAAGCCACTTCATGGGCTGCTTGACGCACGATCTGCACAGGGTAAATGAGCAACTTCAGAAGGAGAATAAATCGCTGAAGGAAAGAAATAAGCGGTTAGGAAAAGGGTTAATCTCCAGAAGGAAAAATAAGTGGTAAGTCATGTATTTGTGACGGCCTCCATTTTCTGTCCGCGGCGAACTGACTTATTTTGCTTTGTTGCAGACCGTGTATGATATCATGAACCATATATTCCAAGATGCCAAGAACCCTCATGTGAAGGAAAGCATCGATTTTGTTATTGAGCGTTTCATCGAAGGCGGCCTCGCTAGGGATGGTGTGGAAGGGGTGAGTTTCTCCAACTCTTCCCATAGTTAGAAGATCAGGTCGCAGCCATTGAGGGAGCTGCCAAAGGAAAACAAGTTGTTGATGAGGATGAAGAAAAAGACAAAAGTGAGGGGATTGTAGCCGATGAAGCCGTAGAGGATGTCGGGTTAAGCCAGCAGATAGAAAGCCAGTCCACTAAGTCTGCCTCTTCTACATCAAGCTCCGAAGACGTCAGCTCGCAAAGCGAGTTTGCGGGAAGCGAGAGTTCTGATGGCAGTGGAATCTTCTTAGGGGCTACTCTCCTGATGTAAACATTGATGGATCTTCAAGTACGGATGAGTCTCCTGAAACAAAGATGCGCAAGATATCAAGAGAATGAAAAGATGTATTATTTTTATTTTTGTAATATAAGTGGCAGACTTGAATTTAAAGGCCGCTGGATATTAAAAAGATGTAAATTGACATTAATGAAATACAAAGGATATTTTGTTCAGATTCTCTTTTGTTATTTTCATTGTTCATTTCTTACTCTGCAATGCTCTGTTAAGACTTCGCAAGATGTTTGATAAAGCAACTCTGGTTGAGAGAAAAACTAATCCGCGGTACTTAGATTCCAGGCCGCTTGTTTAGGAATTGCATAGGTTAGAGAATGTAGATAATAATCTAGGCCACCGACATTGATGTTTCAATTCAGGAAGGTAATATAGTAATATAAAAATGATTAAGTTGCAGCTCGCCGAGTTCATACAATAGCAGGAATGATTTAGCTATAGTTCGCCGTAATTTCTTGAACATGATAAAAATACTATTTTCCATCTTGCCAAAGATATGGATAGTTGGCAGACTCTGGCGAATACCAATTCCAGTCCGCAAATTCATTAGCCACAATTCTGATATTAAACCTTTTCGAGCTAAGAAAATGATTGACGTCGCGGACTGAGCGAGAATTAAAAATAAACTCTGCGAGCTGAGAAAGATGGGTTACAGACTTAAGTGACCAAGGGGGTAGGTGCGCACGGAGCCCATTACTTTCCTCGAAGGGTCACAAAAATTGTAAAAATCACCCAAGTAATTTGGAAGTCTGAAAGATCAGCCTTTGCGGACTGTAAACGAGTAATAATATATGAACTGATGATCCACAACTTGGTGTAGCGTACGCTCCTAACGGAGATCTACTCAGGATGAGCCTCTAATTCACCCTTCAACATATTTTTGTACGATCGCACCTACACAAGCATCTATCGTTCTCAAAGACGAACCGTCTCGCGCACAAAACATAAACACAATCGGAGAAAGATCGACTCTAAATAAGCGGTAAAAATTAAGTCAACTCGTTCCCAAAATCAATGCAAAGGTTGCCAACCTTTTTGAGAGGAAGACAAAGGCTACAAAGCCACGATCCACTCAAGTAAAATGGATCCACCCTATCCGAAAACAAGAAACAAGAAAGATAACGATTTTATGCAAAGATTTGTAAGGCGATTGAAATTAAAGCCGCGGAGAACATGATGGTTCACCTTCAATAAATCTACTTAGAAGAAGCACTTGGAGGAAGAGGGGAGAGTTTACCCAACCCGTTGGCGTCAAGTACTCAAGATAACTTGTGGGAGAATCACTCTCTCCATGATTCCACCGGCATCGCACCGAATGGATCCACCGGCGTCGCACCGAGGGGGTTGCATTCCTTCTTCCTCGGAGTCGCACCAAGATACCTTACCGGAGAGCTCCACAAAGGGGGCGGCCGAATATGAGAAGAGGGGAGCAAGGGGGCGTCTTGTCTCAAGCTTGTCTGAATTCTTTGAAGGGGGAATTAGGGTTCAATCTTTCTGTCATTCTCTTAATAAGGCTCCTATATATAGGAGTTACAAAATAGATCCAACCATCCAAGATTGAGATGAAACCTCATCAATCCGGATGGTTATTAGCACACCAAAATGTTTTAAATGCATGAAAAAAATAAAAGATTACAAGTTCCAAATAAAATTGCATCTAAAATAAAATAGCATTTAAACTAAATAAAATTGTCTTCAAGTATGCCTTTAAGTAGGCTTCACGCTCCGCGGGCGGAGATTGTAGTGTTGCCTTCTGTTAGCGGCCCAAGAGTCGTCATGTCGCCTGAAGTCTTTATGTTTTAATATTTCAGCGTCATCTTCAAATGGTGGTGGCGAGGCCGCGGCATCAATCCTCCCCCGCTCAAAATCATGGATCTCCGATGCATGGTACATGAGATAACGGTGGAGAAGAGCAGCATCCAATCGTTGAAGCTCTATCTTGAGTACCCATGAGTCGTCAGAAGGAGGGCGGTCACGCCAATGGATGAGAAAGCATTGGGTGGCACCATCGGTAGTAATAAGCGGTTCAGCAGCAAGTATCCTATCTAGTATAAGAAAGGTTTTGGGAAACCTTGGAAACATGTCAGCAGAAGGAGAAGAAAACAAATTACCATCTGATGTTCAACCATTGGAAATCATAGGAGAGAGATCATCCAGAATAGCACGTCCCAACCCATTAGAAATTGTAGTGGAGGTAGAAGACGACAAAGAAGTCAACTCTTGTAGAGGGGAAACAAACATAGTTAAATCCGAGACGTTAAAAATTGGTGAAAAACCCCAATCAACAGACAAATCTAAGACAAAAGCATTATCACTAAGTTTCTTTAAAATCTGGAAGGGGCCGGCGCGCTTTGGAGCTAACTTTTTAACGGTGCCAGTAGGCAGTCGCTCGGGAAATAAGCGGACTAGAACTTGATCGCCGACTTCAAAGTGTGATACTCTCCTATGTTGATTAGCATGTGCTTGACAGGATTCGTATTGAGAGGTCAAGATAGCCCGTATACGAGCGTGGAGGTCATGAATGTGTTGGGAGGATTGTGCGAATTGACTTGCTTTGTACGTTGGGGGAAACCGAACCAAGTCAAGCGGCACAGGGGCCTTGTACCCGTGGACAATCTAATTGGGAGACATACCCGAGGACCGATTTTTGGAATTATTGTACGCCAATTGGGCATGGGGAAGAAGTAGGTCCCAAGTACCCTTATGATCGCTCACAAGGCATCTAAGAAGATTCCCCAAGCTCCGATTAACCACTTCCATTTGCCCATAAGTTTGTGGATGGTAGGCTGCGGAAAACAATAATTTGGTACCCATTAAAATCCAAAGTGTCTTCCAAAAATAACTCATAAACTTGACATCTTGATGGCGAGGACCCCCCGCCATTTGTTCGTGTCGACATGGATTTCACGTTTGACCGCCGCCGCTACATGTTCGTGAACATTGATGGCCGTTGCCGCAACCGTCGTCGCCACCACCGCCATCGCCGCGATATGTTCGTAAACTTTGTTGATCGTTGCCGCAACCGCCGCCGCATCCGTCGCCGCTACCGTCGCCGCAACCGCCGCCGCCGCCACCGTCGCGTCAACTTGATTTAATGTTATTTCAAAATAAATGAAATAACATTAAACCCTTTCTCTTGTTTTCATTTAATAAGTTTATAAGTTTATAAATTAGAAATTATAAACTTATAAACATATTTGTCATGTTGTGATTTATAAGTTGTTATGTAAAACATTTTAGTGGCTAGGATTTAGTTGAGTATGATGAAGGGTGATGATGGAGTGAGGTGTAATAATATATATGTGTGTGTATGAGGAGTAGAAGAGGTATTGAAGATTAAAGAAAAAAAACCTAAGAAGGAGCTTGGCCCTCAGCCGCCCCCCTCCCTTTTCTATTCGGCCTGGCCGAAACCCGACCCTCCCAGGATCCCGCCAACCTGCAGCTACCGCCCCTCTTTGGGGCTGTTCCGCGCGGCTCCGGCGACTCCTCCCTCCTCCGGTGTGACTCCGAAGAAGGCGGTTCGGTTCTCCCTCATCTGGTGCGACTCCGGTGAACCCCGTGGAAGAGCGATTCTCCACATTTATCATTCCTTCTCCTCCTCCTCCTCCTCTTTAATTTCGGAACCTTGGGTAACGATTTCTCCCCCTAAAACCTTGTGTGATCCCTCTTAGTTTTTGTGAGCTTGTGGAGATTATGAATGCTAGTTTTATCCTAATTGTTGTCTCCAATTGCATGTGTTAAAAATCTGAAATTTATAGTGTTTATGTCCGATTTTTGCGAAGGTTTGGAAGGATAGGTCGTCTTGGACGTTTGTAAATCGGGGTTGGTTTAGCCCTTTGGTTTCGGACGATTCAAGGGGATTTGGTATATCCTCGTTGAGATTTGTTTTGAGGGCTGAATTCGGACTACTTTGGATCGTTGCTTGAGTCCGGAACAACCTCCACATTGATATAGAAAATGCTTGGAAATGAATGCTTAGGTGTTGTGTTAGGTTATGCAATGTGTTTGTGGATGTTCGTGTAGGTGTGGTTGGGAAATACCCATTTGTGAGGTCGCGCCGTTACGAACAAAACCCCGCCGGAAATTCCAACTTTGCACGCACTTTACATGTTCGTAGAAATGCTTCATAGGACGTTCTAAATGCACGTTAGGTGTTATCTCTAATTCCCCTTAGGCTTCCCCTTCCTTATTTTCAATTTAGCGTCGCGTAGGGGTGGCCTGCATCAAATTTGGTATCAGAGGGAGGTTTGTCAATTTCTCAACTTGACAACGATCCGCTCGAGCCAAGCTACCCCCACTTGCACTTAGGTACGTTTCGTTCATTTTAAAAAATTTATTTTTAGTTATATAAAAACAAAAAAAAAGTTTTAAGTGTTTTCCTAATTTGAGTCTTTTTTTTTCCGTTAGTCTGTCATGGCACGCGTTGGGAGTCCCCTTCCCCCATGTTCCCCGATTGGTGCCCTTCGCAAGGAGATGACTCGCCAATGTGATGACATAATAAATATGTTAGCACAACTTGGTGGTCGGCTTCCGACACCGCATCTTAATGCCCCTAGGCAACCGCTTAGGACCCATGTTCCTTCAAGTACGGTTAGTCAAGCGATCACGACACCACCATCACGCACTTCTAGGTCTGTTAGAATTTCTGCGCCGACTTACGATGGGTTAGGTGAACCACGGGTTTTCTTACGTTGGGTAGATGACATGGAAGTTTACTTTGAGCAATATCGTCTCGTGGACCCCCACCGGATTCCCGTTGCGAGATTGCAATTATCTGGTCGAGCCCTGACATTCTGGTTCAATGAGGAGAGACGTTTTGGGCCGTCCCTCGTTGGCTTACGTGTGGGTTGGCAATTTATGAAGAACTTGTTGACGGATGAGTATTATCCATCATACTGCCGTTCTCAGTCTTCTGGTTATCCGAGTGTAGCGCCGCCTGAGATCTTGCCTATACCGAGCAAGCACGTTCCCCCATACTCCCGTATGAGGATGTCTCGTGATGTTATCTCACCCCGCCAGGGCACTACACCCCTTTCTGATTATAAGAGGGACGATAAGCCACGCGTTAGATCTTTGTCCCAAAAGGATCTTACCATTTTGAGTACCCCTACCCCTCCCGTTGGGGAGAGGGAAAAGGTTAGGACCACTGTCCCGCCACCTGTCATAGTCATTACTAGGGATGCTCCAAAACCGCGAGTTGAGCATTGGAAGATAGTTAAGAATTGCAAGGAGAGCGCTACATGTTATGCTTGTGGAGCGATTGGCCACTATGCCGTGGAGTGCCCCACTAAGCCTAGAGCTTCGGCTCTTTTAGCTTCGACGTCTGAGCCCGCCACTGAGGGCGAGGCAGATTTATCTGACGATGAGGAGTATGGATATCCTAGCGACTTGGATGATGATTCTTGGGATGATAATGATATTCCGACATGTGAGAGTACCCCTTTAGCCACTACGTGTCATGATAGTGATGTTTCAGATCACCCTACTATTGAGTACCCTCTCGAGTCTCTGATCCCTATTTTGAGTGAGCCTCGACCTGATCTTTCTGCGGTCCGATCTGAGCTATCTGAGGAGCCCGAGATTGAGGATTTCTCAATTACTATTTTGGATGAGTTTCCTCCTGAGGGAAGGGTATCTTTGGACGATTTTTTTGATGTTTGCCCGGACGTGAGTTTCCCGGATGATTGCCCCTTGTTTGAGTCACCATTGAGTGAGATTCATTTGGATTTGGATTTAGTCCCGGGCTCGAATTTACCGACCCTCCCTCCTGTTTGTGTGCCTACATTTGATATCATTTTAGGACGTGGATCCGCTAGTCATAGTCTACGCTTTTATGATATACCTACTTGGATACCCCCTACACTAGCGTTGGCCCCTCGTTTAGATGTTCTCGAGCCGATCCTAATAAATGTTGATCTTCTCACTGCACCACGTTATCCTGCTCATGCTTCATACGAGACGGATCACTTCACGAGATATCTCTTGACGGATAGTGTTTCGTTGGTAACTATGCGTGATCTCCCTATGCTTGTGCATTTTGATTTGGTGTCATTACGATATGGCCACCCATCAATTCGCCTTGCACATTATTTTCATTCGCCCCGACAAGAACTACATGTATATAGGGCGCCTCCTTATACCTTTGCCTTTGCTTTGCTTCACTTGCACGACTATACATGCTGGCGAGTTCCTGACTACGGAGTGATTGATCTGAGTTTAGTCTTGTCGTCCCTCGAGTGGATACCTTTGGGTTCTGTAATGAATTTCACATGTTGGAGCGCCGATCCTTACATGAGTTTCTCGGATTTCGGATTTAACGCAATTTTTTCGGATTCTTACGATGCAATCGGTTTTACACCGTGTTACAACTTTTCGGATTTAATTTTGCATATCTTGTTTCCACATGAGTGGCTTTCTCTGACGTTTCCCTCTACCACCTCAAATTCTCTTGGGTTGAGAGGTGAGATTATTTCCGTGTCGCTCTTCTAGTTGGGTTTTCTGGTTCTCGCATTGGATGGTAAGAACTGTACTGTTTTTCGTTATGCTGACACATCTGCTAGGTTTTCTGCTGTTCTTGCTCATGACAGGTTCTGTTCTATTGCGGACGCCCCGTGGATGTCCGCTCTCGCTATGCCCCCCGGGGATGTTGCTGTCTCCTGCTATTCTCTCCTTGGCCACTCATAGGTGATGAGGGATTTTGAGCGGGGGAGGATTGATGGCGAGGACCCCCCGCCATTTGTTCGTGTTGACATGGATTTCATGTTTGACCGCCGCCGCTACATGTTCGTGGACATTGATGGCCGTTGCCGCAACCGTCGTCGCCACCACCGCCATCGCCACGACATGTTCGTAAACTTTGTTGATCGTTGCCGCAACCGCCGCCGCATCCGTCGCCGATACCGTCGCCGCAACCGCCGCCGCCGCCACCGTCGCGTCAACTTGATTTAATGTTATTTCAAAATAAATGAAATAACATTAAACCCTTTCTCTTGTTTTCATTTAATAAGTTTATAAGTTTATAAATTAGAAATTATAAACTTATAAACATATTTGTCATGTTGTGATTTATAAGTTGTTATGTAAAACATTTTAGTGGCTAGGATTTAGTTGAGTATGATGAAGGGTGATGATGGAGTGAGGTGTAATAATATATATATGTGTGTATGAGGAGTAGAAGAGGTATTGAAGATTAAAGAAAAAAAAACCTAAGAAGGAGCTTGGCCCTCAGCCGCCCCCCTCCCTTTTCTATTCGGCCTGGCCGAAACCCGACCCTCCCAGGATCCCGCCAACCTGCAGCTACCGCCCCTCTTTGGGGCTGTTCCGCGCGGCTCCGGCGACTCCTCCCTCCTCGGTGTGACTCCGAAGAAGGCGGTTCGGTTCTCCCTCATCCGGTGCGACTCCGGTGAACCCCGTGGAAGAGCGATTCTCCACATTTATCATTCCTTCTCCTCCTCCTCCTCCTCTTTAATTTCGGAACCTTGGGTAACGATTTCTCCCCCTAAAACCTTGTGTGATCCCTCTTAGTTTTTGTGAGCTTGTGGAGATTATGAATGCTAGTTTTATCCTAATTGTTGTCTCAAATTGCATGTGTTAAAAATCTGAAATTTAGAGTGTTTATGTCCGATTTTCGCGAAGGTTTGGAAGGATAGGTCGTCTTGGGCGTTTGTAAATCGGGGTTGGTTTAGCCCTTTGGTTTCGGACGATTCAAGGGGATTTGGTATATCCTCGTTGAGATTTGTTTTGAGGGTTGAATTCGGACTACTTTGGATCGTTGCTTGAGTCCGGAACAACCTCCACATTGATATAGAAAATGCTTGGAAATGAATGCTTAGGTGTTGTGTTAGGTTATGCAATGTGTTTGTGGATGTTCGTGTAGGTGTGGTTTGGAAATACCCATTTGTGAGGTCCCACCATTACGAACAAAACCCCGCCGGAAATTCCAACTTTGCACGCACTTTACATGTTCGTAGAAATGCTTCATAGGACATTCTAAATGCACGTTAGGTGTTCGCTCTAATTCCCCTTAGGCTTCCCCTTCCTTATTTTCAATTTAGCGTCGCGTAGGGGTGGCCTGCATCACATCTCTATCCGAGACTATTGTCTTCGACACTCCACGGTGACTAACGACGTCTTTAAAACACAAGTTCACAATGTGAGACGCGTCATTGGTCCTACTATATGGAATGAAATACGACATTTTAGAAAATCTATCCACAACTACAAAAATTGAACCGTGACGGCATAAATGATGGGTAGGCCTAGAAAGAAATCCATGCTCATGTCTTCCCATGGTGTGGAAGGGATAGGAAAGGGTGTATATAATCCTACGTTTGTTTTGGTGCCCTTGGACACCTGACAAGCACGACAACTACTCACCACCCGTCCCACCATTGCCTTAAGTTTTGGCCAATAGAATTTTTTCTCGACTAGCTTTATTGTCTTGTCCCTAACGAAGTGGCCACTCAACCCTCCGCTATGCAGTTTCCAGATGATATGGAGGCGTAACTATGACCGCGGAATACAAAAATTACCATGTCTAAATAGATAGCCATCCTTAATGACGAACGCAGATATAACCGTGGGGGAGTTGTCCTGGGCAGACAAATATGCGTCCTGAAAATCTAGGCATGTGGCGTACTCATCCTTGATTCGCTCGAATCCTACCACGTAACCTCCATTGTGGCGAGTAACAGGGTTAGGCGACTAAGAGCATCCGCGACTCGATTGTCAGATCCCTTAAGGTGTTTGAGATTAAAAGTGTAACCCTGTAGAAAATATACCCACTTAGTGTGACGCGGGCTGATTTTATGCTGGCCATTGATGAACCGCAATGCTTCTTGATCGGAGAGGATCACAAACTCCTTAGAGAGGAGATAGTGCCACCAATGGTGCAAACATATAATGACGGCATAAAACTCTCTATCATAATTTGAGTAATTCAATTTTGTGCCCGCTAACTTCTCACTAAAATAACTCACAGGGTGTCCATCCTGACTCAAGACACCTTTGATTCCTCTGATACCAAATTGATGTAGCGCACGCTCCTAATGGAGATATACTCGGGATAAGGCTCTACTTCACCCTTCAAAAAACTCTTGTACAATCACACCTACACAAGCATCTATCGTTCTCAAAGACGAACCGTCTCGCGGACAAAACATAAACACAATCGGAGAATGATCGACTCTAAATCAGCGGTAAAAATTGAGTCGACTCATTCCCAAAAGCAACACGAAGGTTTCCAACCTTTTTGAGAGGAAGACCAAGTCTACAAAGCCAAGATCCACTCAAGCAAAATGGATCCACCCGATCCGGAAAACAAGAAAAAAGAAAGATAACGATTTTATGCAAAGATTTGAAAGGCGATTTAAATTAAAGCCGCGGAGAACACGATGGTTCACCTTCCATAAATCTACTTTGAAGAAGCACTTTGAGGAAGAGGGGAGAGTTTACCCAACCCGTTGGTGTCAAGTACTCTAGATAACTTTTGGGAGAATCACTCTCTCAATGATTTCACCGGCGTCGCACTGAATGGATCCAGGGTGTTGCACCGAGTGGGTTGCAGTCCTTCTTCCTCGGAGTCGCACCAAGTGTAAGACCCCATTTTTTTTCTCTTTTTAAACACAGGGGTCTTAGGCCGAGAATCGCCGCCTTGTGGTGACCCCTTCACGCCCCGAAGGGTCATCACCACAAAGCGCCGATTCTACAGGCCAATTCTATCACAGAAAGGTAGCACAATAAAGTAAAATCAAGTCCACAGAAACCACATATATAGAAATAAAAGTCTCCACGAGGGGAGTGTCCACAGAATAATATATCAGAGTACTTCTCCTACAGCAAGAACAACAACTCTAAACCGTTTGTTCAAGAGTGTAAACTTCTCATCTTGCTCTAAGGTGGCTTTTATAGATCACCAAGTGGGGAGGGGAAAGGGTAAAGCATTTAAGGCCATGAAAGCTCTCCTCTTATTAGCATTTCGGTTATGGTGGAGGGAGAGGAAAAGGTGGAAGATGAAATTATGTGTCCAAGTGGCAATTTCCTATTGGACCAACTCTTCCTCCTTTTATTAAGTAATTAGAGAAGGAAACGACCCATAAATACTCCTGGTGTAACTTCCCATATCAGAGTTAATTATGGCATGTGTTACAGAAATTTCCAGTCTGGCTGACGTTTCGGACTTTGTTACGGGCGTGACACGTAGGTCACGGGCATTACACTAGTCCATTCGTCGTTCTCGAGTCGACGACTGATTTTTCTGCATCGGTTCACGGGTCACCCCCGATGTCATGGGCTTGACTTGTTTGTAACGGGCGTTACAGGTGTTCTTCGGTCAACGTTCGTCGAGCTGAGGTCGACGGTCGATGGGGGCGACACACCCTAGGTAACGGGCATGACACATTTATCACGGGCGTGACATGCATTCTTCGATCGACGTTCGTCGATCTGAGGTCGACGGTCGGTGGAGGCATCACGCCCTAGGTCACGGGCGTGACGGGTCGGTCACGGGCGTGACAGGCCCGTGTTGAAAATTCTAAGTTCGCCGATCGTCTTCCTGAGGTCGACGATCATTGAAGGGGGGGTCACGCCCTAGGTCACGGGCGTGACGGGTCGGTCACAGGCATGACCAACCTGTGACTCGAAATCTTGGTCGATGGAATTCAATTCTTGGGTTTTCTAGGGTTCTGTCATGGCAGACCAACTCCTAGGGGTCTAGTTGGAAATGGGATGTTACAAATCCCAATAAACAAAACAAAAATTTCATCCCCGAAATTGAGGTTAATCCTACGGGAATTTCTACCGGAGTAAACTAAACTTGTAACATCCCATATGGCTTTCCTATTGAGTCGAAGCGATTAATTGTTCAATTAGCGAAGGAAATTTCCCCAATAAACAAAAGATTACCCCCTACTTTCCTGATTGAGTGCGCACGCCTAGGTTCTCAATTTCCCTTATCTAGTCATACCATTTCAATACAAGAGTGTAATTTATAATATACCAAGAGGTGGTAAGGTATCCTGACTGAACAACTCCGGGTATTTTTGCCTCCCTAGGTCCTGTAGTTCCCAGGTGTGCTCCTCCTGACCGTGGTTCCTCCACAGAACCTTGACTAAGGGGATCTTCTTGCGGCGCAAGATCCGTACTCCTTTGTCATTGATCCGAACTGGCTCCAAGTGAACAGACCGGTATGAAGCTACCGGCCCTTTGGGGGTCAAAATCTGCTGCTCCGGGCGTAGTAGAGCCCTCCTCAGCGAAGAAATGTGGAAGACGTCGTGCAGAGCTGCCAGCTCTGGTGGCAACTCTATCATGTAGGCTAGGGCCCCGATCCACTCTAGGATCCTGTAAGGGGCCATATACCTAGGGCTGAGCTTCTTCCTCCGACCGCGCACCTGTGAAACTCCATGTATGGGCCGGATCTTCAAAAACACTCGGTCCCCCACCTGAAACTCCACCTGACGATGTCGGGCGTCATAGTACTTATCCTGTCTGCTCTGTGCCTCTAACATCCTATCTCTGATCAGTCTCACCTGAGCCTCCGTGTCTTCAACAAAATCCGATCCCAATGCCTTCGGATCCTCGGCCTGAATCCAAGAAAGCGGGTCCAGCATTTCCTTCCATACAAGGCTTCGTAAGGCGTCATTCTGATGTTGGACTGGTAGCTGTTGTTATAGGAGAACTCGACCAGGGGTAAGAGCTTATCCCACGGTTCCCTGCGGTCCAAAATGCATAGCCTCAAAAGATCTTCCAGCGTCTAATTGGTGCGTTCCGTCTGCCCATCCGTCTGGGGATGGAATGCGGTGCTGAAGGTCAATCGCGTGCCTAAGTAAGCCTGCACGGATCTCCACTCCCTGGAGGTGAACCGGCCATCCCGATCCGACACGATCGTCTTTGGAACCCCGTGATATCGAACGAACTGCTCCACAAATCTCCGCACTAGTACTCCCACAGAGTCATCCTTCCTGATCGGAATGAATCTAGCCACCTTCGTCAGTCGATCACAATCGAATCATTTCCCGTCCGTGATCGGGGGAGGCCATGAATGAAATCCATCATGATGTCCTCAAATTTCCACTCCGGCACCGGAAGTGGTTGTAGCAATCCTGCGGGGTTTCTGCACTCCGCCTTCACCAACTGGCATGCCCCGTAATGAGTCACGAAGTATGTAATATCCTTCTTCATCCCCAGCCAGAACATCATCTTCTTCAAGTCTGCCATCATCTTGGTTATCCCCGGGTGTATAGAATATCTCCTACAATGTGCTTCCGCCATGATGTCCTCCTGGATCTGTCCGCCTGCGGGTATATAGACCCTGCCTCTAAAACATAGCAATCCATCTCTCAGTGAATAATCTCCCGTCAAACCCTCCTCCAAGGCTTGGAATATCGGTTCTGCCCATGCATCTGTCCTCTGTTCGTCCCGGATGTGGTCCTGAATATCATCTATGGCCACCATTGATGCTAGATACTCCCTATACAGCTCTGGATCATTGTAGGATACTAGTGATATCTACATATCTTTGAATGATCGGACTAGCTCCATGGACATCAGATGTGGTCCCTTCCCTGAGGTATCTCTTCTCCGACTAAAAGCATCTGCCACCACATTCGCCTTCCCGGGATGGTAGTGCATGGTGTACTGGTAATCCGACAGGAACTCCACCCAACGTCTCTGTCTGATGTTGAGTTCCTTCTGTGTGTCCACATATTTCAGATTCTTGCGATCTGAGAAGATGTCATAGTGAACCCCGTAGAGGTAGTGTCGCCAAATATTCAGAGCAAAGATCACTGCACCCATCTCCAGATCATGCACCAGATAGTTATTCTCATGTATCTTCAGCTGTCAGGAGGCATAGACTATTACGTGCCCATTCTGCATCAAAATGGCACCCATCCCCTAGTAGGAGGTGTCTATATACACCTGAAATCCCTCCCTTCCCGATGGAAGAGCGAGAATGGGAGCCGAGGTAAGCCAACCTTTCAACTCCACAAAGGACGCCTCGCACTGTGGCGTCCCAGCGAAAGGGGATTCCTTCTTCGTCAGGGATGTAAGAGGGAGTGCAATCCGGGAGATTCCCTCGACGAACTTCCGGTAATATCCGGCAAGTCCCAAGAAGCTCCGTACATCTGTGGCTGTCTTCAACGGTGGCAAATCCTGAACTGCCCGAGTCTTGGCCGGGTCTACTTCCAACCCAGCACCGCTGATAATATGACCTAAGAAGGCCACCTCCTTTAACCAAAACTGGCATTTGCTGAACTTCGCGTACAGCTGGTTCTCCCGTAGCTTCTCCAGAGTCAATGTGAGGTATCGTGTATGCTCATCCTTCCTTGAGTAGATGAGGATGTTGTCAATAAATGCGATGACGAATACATCCAAATACTCTGCGAATACCCTGTTCATGAGGCTTGTAAATGCTGACAGCGTATTTGTGAGCCCGAAGGGCATCTATGTAAACTCAAACAGTCCGTATCTACTACTTAAGGCAGTCTTCGGAATGTCCTCCTCTCGAATCCATAGCTAGTAATAACCTGACCTCAAGTCAAGTTTCGAGAAGAAATGTGCTCCCTCTAGTTGATCAAATAACTCATCAATTCGTGGCAGCGAGTATGTATTCCGGACCGTCAGTCTGTTCAGCGCTCGATAATGAATACACAAGCAGAGTCTTCCGTCCTTCTTCTTGATAAATAACACCGGGGCTCCCCACGGTGAAGAGCTTGGCCGGACAAACCCTGCCTCTACTAATTCCTTCAACTTGCTTCGGAACTCTGTCCACTCTTTCGGGGCCATCCGGTAAGGGGCCCTAGATGCCGGCTTGGCCCCCGGCACAAGCTGTATCTGGAAGTCCTGCTCTTGGTGCGGAGGTAGTCCTGGCAGTTTCTCTAGAAAGATGTCAGTGAAATCTCGCACCACTGGGATGTCTGTCACAGACTCCTTGACTTCCGCCATATTAAATAGAATCTAATAAACCTACTCTCCCTACAGATGGGCCTTAACGGCATGTACTGAAGATAAGAGTATATGAGAGGCAGGTCTTATTCCTTCGATGACAATGAAAGAGTCCCCGTGCCTCACGGTGATCCTCTTCGCTTGGAAATCAATCTAGGCATAGTTCTAGTGTAGCCATACCATGCCCAAGATCAAGTCGTAGTCCGTCAACTTCAAAAGCGTCGCCGGAGCCTCAAATACCTTTCCACCGATTTCTACCTCCATGTTGCAGTGGTCCGAGGTAAGGAGTTTAGATCAATCGAGTAGTCACACCCTCATCACCGAGCCCATGAAACGCTCCATGCCTTCCAATCCTTCTATGAATGTCTCCGACACGAAGGAGTGTGAAGCTCCAGTATCGAAAAGCATGCGGGCAGGCTTGCCGCTTATGAGGACTATACCTTGGGTGGTTAATTGTCTTAGGATTCTATAACGAGTTTTTCTTTCCTATTTATTCTATCTAGTGCAGTTCTACAAGATTTGTCAACTGAGATAAATGAGAATTCTTGTTAAACAATCAAACATGTCGGCGTACCTACTATGACCTGCTCTGGGTTCCGAGGATGCGCAAGGTCCAAAGCATACACCTGCTCCCTTTCTTGTCAACGATCTCCCCCCTGGTATCCACGACCTCGGCTGCATCCTCGACCTCCAAAATGCTAAGCAGGTGGGCCACCCTGTGGTGCTGGAGGTGGTGCCCCCTCAAGGGGCAGTTTCTCCGGAGGTGCCCAATCTAATGATAATGGAAGCACTCTGGTGGGGGATATGCCATACCCCCGGGTCTCGGCATCTCCTGCATTCAAAGAGGTTGAGGGGATAATATAACCTGCTCCCTCGGCTCCTACCTCACTTCCTGATGAGGTTGGTCCTCTGTCCTTCTCCCATCTAGTATAGCGCCTCGCCGCTGATCATTTCTGGCTCTCCGGCCCTGATCCTCCGCTTGCCGCTTCCGGCCCCAAGTGGTATGCCAATTAGCCTCAATCCTCTTTGCCATCTCCAAAATCCGGGAGATAGGCCCATCGGATACAAACAATAAGGCCTCCCTCAACTCCTCTTTCAAGCCCTTATAGAACCTCTTGATGTACCCTGCTTCGTCCAACTGGTAAGAATCTATATATCGAGCCAAATGGTCGAACTCCCGATGGTACTCCAGCACCGTCCTGGTGCCCTGCTTCAGCTGTAAGAACCGCTCCTCCAACTCATCCCTAGCCTACTGCGGAACAAAATGCTCCAGCAGCGCGGCCCTGAACTCTTCCCAGGTAATTTCTACAACCTCCCTTTCGGCAAACGTCGTGTCCAGCAACGTCTTCCACCACCTCTTGGCATGGGACTCCAAGCAAGAAACAACCAAAGCCACCTTCTCCTCTCAATGGCATCGTATCCCGGTCAGCATCTCGTACATAATGTCCAGCCATTCTTCTGTCCGGACAGCTGACTCTGTCCCTAAGTAGGATGGGGGAGAGAGTCATCTAAAGATGCTTAGCCAGTTGGCCCCCGGGTTTGGCAGCATAGCCGGAACCTTCTGAGCCCTGAAAGCCTCCAGAATGGCTATCAGAGTCTGCCCCATGTCCGACTGTAGAATCGGAGTGGGGACCGGGGGAGGTGGTGCATCATTCGGATTCTGCTGGACTCCACCCTGTGGCGTAGGCTTTGCTGGAGGCTACGTATCATAAACCGTCTCTAAGAAATTTACTCAAGCCTAATTAACAGTGGACAATTACATGTGATCCCCACATGGGCACACCACTGCTTTCGCTGCTTAGTTTGTCCCAAAAATAAACTCGAGCGGGGGTGACCCAGGGTTAGTGGACTGCTACTCTTCTGATCGAGGTTTCCTCTGATACCACTTGTAAGACCCCATTTTTTTCTCTTTTTAAACACCGGGGTCTTAGACCTAGAATCGCCGCCTTGCGGTGACCCCTTCACACCCTGAAGGGTCATCACCACAAAGCGTCGATTCTGCCGGCCAATTCGATCACAGAAATGTAGCACAATAAAGTAAAAGCAAGTCCACAGAAATCACATATATAGAAATAAAGTCTCCACGAGGGGAGTGTCCACAGAATAATATATCAGAGTACTAAAAAACGGGCTTATGCCCGGTACATCATGTCCTCAATACAAATCACTCATGCGGAAGCAAAAACAGAACATCTACTCAAGGTCGAGACTCATAGTCCCGGCTATATGAACTCCGGAGCTAGACTTCCCCATCTCCAAGCGCACCGGTCTCTGGGGCTGCTCCCCCGTGCTGGGCTCCACGATTCCCTAAAATGATGCGGTTCGAAAACCGTTAGTCATAAAGACTAAGCCCTATCATCCCCTACTCCTTCCCCTATAGCTACTAAGTACCGAGCGGAGAGGAAGAAAGGGAAGGACATGAAGGTGGAGATTAAATCAAAAGAATCAGGTGGCAGTGGAACTAATCTAGCAATTCTATAATAAATAATGGCAATAAGATGAAATATGAAAAGTAAGCTTCGCTTATGTGAGAACACATAAGCCAAGGGGTCTTCTGCAAGGCTCCCATCGTATAAAAATTCTAATACCAATTTATACGTTGGGGTGTCGGTTATCAAACAGCAGTATATATATATATATATAAATTGACCTTAATTTATAAACTTGCCCACACAAGCTTATAGACCAAGGGGTCGTTTTGCAAGTCCTAATGTATAAGCGTCCCATTCCACTTATACCTTAGGTGTCAGGGGTTAATTGAATTGATTATTCTATGACATGATAGTGGGTATGATGGAACATGCAAGTGCAACACACACACCCGACTCTGTGTACACAGACCTTTAGTTCCCCCTTTCGGAGCGATTACCTCCCAGGATACCTCCGTAGTGGCAGACAGAAGCGGTGGGTTGGGCCTCACCCACTTCTAAACCAGTAAAGTACAACTGGTAAGATTTATCGTACTCTTCAACGCTTGGTGCACAAAGCGGACTCCTGCGTACTCTTGCCGGCTGGCGCACCGGACTTCTGTTGGCGAAGTGCTAACCACACTTGTCAAGTCAGCGTATTGGCATCGGTGCATTGACCCTCCAATACCGAAGACCCACCACCATAATTTTCTTTCCCTTTATGCACATGCAAATTTAACGTATTCAAATAAAAACCGAGCTGAAGCTCCCCGGACAAAAACATCTGTCTCTTAACTAATCGAGCCAAAGCTCCGAGGATCATTCCGTCCGTGTCTTAACTAATCGAGCCGAAGCTCCCAACTATCATCCTATGCTAACAGTGTTTGTGAAATGTGCAAATATAATTACTAAGTTACTCTTTTCAGCTTGTTAATACAGTTTACGTTAACCCAAGACTGCCCCCTGTATTCCCTGTGAAGGGCTCTTGAAGGGCACTAGGAACTATGATGGTAGCTGAAGCCCATCGTTCCCTTTCGCAAGGCACTTATTGTTATTGATTGATTCCCTTTACCCATTCCCTTCTCATATTACGATAGACTAACCTAGTGTGATTTTTAACCTTCCTCTCTTCGGGAAAGATGATCTTTCATCGAACCCGAGCACCTCTTAACTCTAGCCAACACCACTTCTCACTAACCTTCCCATCCTTATATGGTGAACACTTTCACATCCAACCAATTTAGCAGATTTAACTAACTCCAATGTTGTGCCCCATCATATCCTATGACTATTAACTCAAATTGCTAATTGCAAACTATCCTATGCTATATGTCGAACCGGTTAGGAAATGATCCAATACTCATCCAAATGCCCTAACTTATTTACTAGAGTTATATCATGATATAATTAGACTATAATCAGAAAACTATAATTTTCCTTATTTATTTGGCATTTAATTAATTTCCTCAAATATTCCAAGGGCTACCGGTTTGAACATGAACTACCCTAAGTACTCATGCAAGATGTCCAACAAAATTATTATAAATATTATGTTATGTCAATATGGTAAATCCAAAGTATCATAATTTTTCTATCATCAAAATGGCACTAAAACTATTTTAGCAATATTTTCTATCTTTCGTTATTTATGAATGAAGTACAGAGAATATCCATCCTAAAATTATAAATTAATTATACTATGCCGATAAAACTTTAAAAATAGCATTGGACAAGTTTCATAATTTTTTGGCAAGTATTAATCTCTGAATAAATTAATTATCAAAAATCTCCAAAAGGGGGACTTGTAAAGAAAGTGTCGTAACTAAGATTCTAAAAATCATTATTAAATGTCTACAAGCATATAATGGCCTGAAAGTCTCAATTCCTAAGTCTCATAATTTTACAACAACAATATCATACATAATTAATTTTTAAACCATAAAACCCCTTTTTAACATTTGTGAATTAAGTACAAGATTTACTCCACTCAAAATTATACAAAAATTCAGGAGCAACCATTCTGACCTAAAACATTTACTTCCAAGATTTCATAGGGTTTCAATGAACATAAAGATCTAAATAATTAAAACATCAATTAGGGCTATAACAAACTTTACAAATGAAGTTCTAGAAATGAACCCCATAAAATTCCAGTAAAATTTCTATAGGTTCTAACCAATCCAAAACTCACTCTACCCGAGTTTCACAGCTTTTAGATCATGTTTAGTGATAGATTTTACTTATTTGAGTTTTTACCCTCAAACTAAGGTTAGGGTTTTGAGGTATCTACCTATCTCAAAATCCTCCAAGATTCCATCCAGATGATTTATAATATGCTAACGTCAACTCTATTGAGTTTCAAGGCAATACGGGAGCATTTGCCCCCATGTCCTTCACAACCCTCAAAACCCTCCCTTTAGGGTTTGAGTTTGGATCCTAGGGTAAATCAACCCTAAACCACACCATTTTCTCCAAGTGGGTTATAATAACTCTTCTAAGTCCGTGGTAAAAATATCAGTCTTTATTGAGGTGATTTGACCGTTCCAACATTTTTAGTGCACTTTTTACTCAAAAATGCCTCATTAATGCCTAGTTAAGGATAGATGATTTCCTACCATAAACTCATCCAAATGAGTTGGAATTTTGTACAAAGCTAGGTTATTTAGCCAGAGACCATTCACCAAAATTTGGGAGGGTTTGGAGGTCATTTGGCAACTTAAATTAATTACTCTTACTTTATTAAATTAAAACAAAAACCTTAGGCAAAGTATCTCTGAAAATTCCCATTTCTGGATAGCCTCTAGGTATGGCTAAGGGTAACCCCGTGCCCAAATTTCAGATCATTTGGACAAGGGAAGAAGAGTGGGCATTCATTTTAGTTTCTGCCTAACTCTAAGTACAGCCCCCACTAAAACGGGTGCTGCGGTCAAACCACTTACCCAAACGAGTTGAAATTAATTTAAAATTAATGTAGACTCGAAGGACTACAACTTTTGTAACTGGTCATTTTTCCTAAATCGGCCCTTAAGCGCCTCATTCTATAGCATCAAAAAGCGCCAATTTAATGTATCTTTTCCTTACATACTATATACATAATTCTTACATTATAAAAATGTTATACTGTTCATCTTCTACAGAACCCGAAAACTGAACCCAAAAAAACTTATATTTCCTGTAGTTCTTCCGCGATCCGTCTTCGGCCGTCCGATCACTTACCTGGCCAGCCACCACCACCACCACCTCCGTTGAGGCGATGGCTATCGGTCGGCGGTGGTTTGGCCGCCGAAGGTGGCGGTTTCCGGCGGACCCAAAAATATATTTTTCATTGTTTTTCCATGAAAACGCGAGATATGTCCGGCTCCATTGAGCACAAACTTCCTTTCTAAGATCCTAAGATCTACCCATAAAAGAAGAAGTAGAGGAGGACCTTGTTCGCAGTTTGGAGGCGAGATGAACGTCGGCTTTCCATAGCGCGGTGGTGGCATTGCCGAACTTCTCCTACAGCAAGAACAACAAATCTAATCTGTTTGGTCAAGAGTGTAAACTTCTCATCTTGCTCTAAGGGGGCTTTTATAGATCACCAAGTGGGGAGAGGAAAGGGTAAAGCATTTAAGGCCATGAAATCTCTCCTCTTAATAGCATTTCGGTTATGGTGGAGGGAGAGGAAAAGGTGGAAGATGAAATGATGTGTCCAAGTGGAGATTTCCTATTGGACCACCTCTTCCTTCTTTTATTAAGTAATTAGAGAAGGAAACTGCCCATAAATACTCATGGTGTAACTTCCCATATCAGAGTTAATTATGGCATTTGTTACAGAAATTTCAAGCCTGGATGACGTTTCGGCCTTTGTCACGGGCGTGACACGTAGGTCACGGGTGTGACACTAGTCCATTCGTCATTCTCGAGTCGATGACCAATTTTTCTGCATCGGTTTACGGGTCACCCCCCATTTCACGGGCATGACTTGTTTGTCACGGGCGTGGCAGGTGTTCTTCGGTCGACGTTCGTCGAGCTGAGGTCGACGGTTGGTGGGGGCGTCATGCCCTAGGTCACGGGCGTGACACATTTGTCACGGGCGTGACAGGCATTCTTCGGTCGACGTTCATCGATCTGAGGTCGACGGTCGGTGGAGGCGTCACTCCCTAGGTCACGGGCGTGACGGGTCAGTCACGGGCGTGACAGGCCCGTGTTGAATATTCTTTGTTCGCCGATCGTATTCCTTAGGTCGACGATCATCGAAGGGGGGGTCACGCCCTAGGTCACGGGCGTGATGGGTCGGTCACGGGCATGACCAACCCGTGACTCGAAATCTTGGTTGATGGACTTCAATTCTTGGGTTTTCTAGGGTTCTGTCATGGCAGACCGACTCCTAGGGGTCTACCATCAAAGAAGTACCCTAACTTATATAAATGCCCATATAAACTTATAAGTTAGAGTTTCCAGAATTAACTTATCATATAAAAGAGCCCATACTAATTTATATGATAAGGATCCATGAAGCGTATGACATAATATGAATGAATGCATGCGGTTTATGAATCATGCAAGTGCAACTCACACACAATGACTCCGTGATCACAGACCTTTAGTTCCCGCTTTTTGGATCTAGCATCACTCTCTAGTACCACTGTTGTTGCTACGGCAGCAGTGGAGCGGGAATCTCCACTCCTAGGCAGGTATGAACACTACCAAACCTATACCTCCCATACGCCTCTATACACGTCCTAGGTGCACTCTAGAGTCTTGTGTACAAATTGCTGACTGCCCGTAAGTCTTGTTGGGTCTGGTGTGCGTTTTCGGAGATTGTCCTCCAGACCACATTATAAAAAACCTACTGGCCCCTCAATCCCTCACACCCGCCTGAGTCACCGTACTTCCATTTGTCTGACGATTGGCCCAGTACCGCTTGACCCGCCACTAGTTTGTTTTATGCACATGCAAGGTATTTCAACTCGAGCCTCCAGCTCGCAGGACCAACCCGTCCTGAATCCCACCAACCCTACACTGGTGAGAATGATATCACGATTCTTAGCTTATTAGACTACTCTTGTCTAAGGGTTATTATGCTTAGCGATTTATGGTTAATCCCAGGACTGTCAAGGGTATGCCCAATGAAGGGGTCTCGGGGGCACTAGGAACCAAGATGGGATTAATGCCCAAAGTTCCCTTTCGAAAAGATATTTACTCTTATTAATGTCTACCCATGATTCACACCCAGCTCTCGTTGTTACTCTGGAACGATCCTAATGACTTAAGATATTACCAGGGAATCGGCGGTCTTCTACCGGTCTCCGTTTAGCTACTGTCCTTAGGATTTTTCACTCCACCACTCGATACTATGAAGAGACCTACTAGACACCAACCAGGGTTTATCTTCCAAAATAGTTATCAACGCAACCTTTTATCGTATCCCCCTGTGGTCCTAGTAGTATATACTATCTGAGCTAGACGCAACCCATGACATAATACCACCCGTAAGGTAAGACTTCCAACTTCTTGGCAAAAATGACCCTAACCATTTATCATGGGATGGTATGGTATATGATGTTGACTATGTGGAATTTCACTATTTTTCTAAGTCATATGGACCCTAAATTAAATCCTTTAATTAAGTGGTCCATGTCACTTTATACATGAAGTACTATATCAAATGATCCCCCTGATCTAATAAAGTTTCCTGATGATCATCTAGGCTAATTATAACTGGTCACCAAGAATTGTAATTTTCTCATTTAATAATCCATTTAATTTTCATTTAAGCTAAATCCATGAATCGGCCACTTTCCAAATTAAGTACATTAACTATGTTACTATAAATTCTAGTTAAATTACTGCAGATGTAAATTGTTGAAATAATACCAATTACAAAAATTCATAGCCCTAAACAGTAATTTGGTCTACTAACACTCATATGACAAATATTACAAAATGCCATTTAATGGGTTTTAAACTTATGAATGCATCCAAAAATATTAATAAAATTACAAAAGGTCACAAACACATAACTAAATCACTAGGAATTTTCCCATCATATTCCTACTATAATTTCCATCACTTTTAAATAATTTCCATAAAGGGGCAAAATTGTAAATTCTACGTAATTCCAAAATATAATCATCAAACAGACCCATAAAATTTTCCAAGGATTAAATATGACTCCCTTGAGTTCTAAACCAAATTTGAGAATTTTAACTCATCAATATCCCTATTTTGAAATTTTTATCTTTAAAGGCCTAATTTTAAAAAATTCCAAATAATGGGATTTTTGATCCCAAAAATCCCATTATATCTGTTGGACATGTATATCACCCTAATAAACCTTTGAAAAAAGTTTCATAGACTTTTAATGTTCCAAATGGGCTAAGTCCCCATTATATAGCCTTTTGCTAAAGGCACCCCAATACTTTATTCATCATACTCATGCAAGTTGGTTTACCCAACATGCAGAGCTCCAAAGATGCTGAAAGTTTTTAGTATGGGCTTATATTAACACCAAGGCCATGCCACCAAAATTTGGGGCCATTTGGAGGTATATTACTCCAAATATTCCTTTAATTTAAATAAATGTATTTTCTCAAAAACTATAGGAAAATTTCTTCCAAAAATTCTCATTTTTTACAGGTTGTAAGTTTGACCTAATCAAGCACATACCCAAAATTTTGGGCCATGTGGACTTCTGTTTTGGCATGGGCATTCAATCAAATTTTTTCCCTAATTTAGGACCAGTCCTAGTAGATTGGTCCTACAAAGAGATCTACTAGCCCAAATCTAGACTTTAGGATTGCAAATGAAAGATCTAGGGCTATAAATTTTATTTTGAGTACTATCTCTGAAAATGCCTCTAAGTGGGCTATATTTACACATGAATATCACTGAAATAGTGTGACTTTTAATTTAATATTCATAATATACCCTTTTAATTAATCAAATAAAATGAGAAATTGGACGGAATTGGTCCATCGTCCCCGATAGCCAACGATTGAGATGGAGCCTGGCTGGGCCATTTTGTTTGGCTTGTTTCGGCCACCTGGGCCGGCGCCACCGCCGGCGATTATTTCCACCACCTCTGTTGAGGTGGTAGCTGGTGTTTCCTGGCGGTGAGGCTGCCGGAGGCGGCTCCTCCGGCGATTCCGAGCAATAAAAAAAGCTCGAAAAATTGAACTCGGCTCACATGGTATTGGGCTCGGGCTTAATTGAGCCCGATATCTCTCCTAGTCGATCTAGAAATCTAGTACGGTGAGAGGTGAAGTGAAACAAACCGGATTTGAGGCTTAGCGGCGAGTTTGGCGGCTGTGAGCCATGGCCGAGCTTGCTCCGGCAAATCCTTCCCGTTTCCTGGTTTCTGCAGCGATTTCCTTGCTCCAGCACTCAAAGTCCACTCGTTTCCTCCTTCTGAAGCTAATGGTGGGGGTAGTTTTGGCTGGGAGTGGATGTATAGGGAGTTAATTCCAAGGTGGGGTTTGACCAAGCATAGGTTGCTCCGCCAATGGTGCCAAATGGCCACCCAGTAGCATATTCCCTCTGGAATGAGTTAGGAAGCTTGTCAAGTGTCTTGGACAGAAGAAAGGAGGACCACATGGCCCTCATTTCCTTTTCTCCACCTTCTCTCTCCTAAAATTCCCATTTTACCCCCATGCATTCTCTCCCAAATCAGAGGGGTAGGAGCTGTCTTTAACCATTTAAGCTAGTCATGGGCCATGGTTAGTGGGCTTAGCCCAAGGAGGGTGGGCTTGGCTTCATTTCTCTTCCTTATGTCATTTTGGGTACTTGGTTGACTTTGAGTTTACTTGGTCAACATAATGAGTGGGCTTACCCCACTTGATGGTCATGGACCTCATGTTATCACCCAATATGGGTTGGGCCATGGTGATGCCCCACTTGGGCTTATTGGGCCTTTAGGTATGAATTTGACAAAATTAGGGTTAGGGTTTACTAGGGTCAACTTGGGTCAACAGCTGACCCAATAGCATGCCTTAGGGTTTACTTAGATTGTTTTTAGGGCTAGGGCATAGTGGTGGTGTCAAGATGTGGCTAGGGTTTCAAATTAGCCTTGTTTGACTTAAGTTGACTTGGGCCCTAGTGGGCCCCATATGACTATACCCTATATCCAAGGGTCAAACCTAGCCTAATCCCACACCTACACCACATGTCCTATCCAAATCTAAGTTGAGGGGCCTAATAGAAAAAGAGATGTTAAAAAACCCTATAAACAAAAAAAAAATTCATCCCCGAAATTTATGTTCGGGTCTATGGGGTTCTACTTGCAAACATTTAAGAAATTAAAATGAAATTAAAATATTACCTTAAGTAAAAAGCTCCGAGTACCGCTCTAGAATCAGGTACCTTGGCTCCCAGGTGTGCTCCTCCTGTCCATGGTTGGACCACAACACCTTCACAAGGGGAACCTGTAACATCCCATTTCCGGCTAGGCCCCTAGGAGTCGGTTGGTCGTGACAGGACCCTAGGAAGCCTAAAAATTGAAATCAATCGACCGAGATTTCGGGTCACGGGTTGGTCACGCCCGTGACCGACCCGTCACGCCCGTGACCTGGGGCGTGACTCCTTCGACGATCGTCGATCCCAGGGAGACGATCGTCGGGCGCAGAATTTTCAACCCGGCCCTGTTACGCCCGTGACCCCGGTGTCACGCCCGTGACAAAGGGCGTGACCCCTTCGGCGATCGTCGATCTCAGCGTGACGATCGCCGAGCGCGGAATTTGCCTCATGACCCTGTCACGCCCGTGACCTTTATGTCACGCCCGTGACCTAGGGCGTGACCAGCCTTCGACGATCGTCGATCTCAAATCGACGATCGTCAAGCCCAGAATTTGCAGCTCGAGCCTGTCATGCCCGTGACCCAAGTGTCACGCCCGTGACCTAGGGCGTGACCATCCTTCAACGATCGTCGACCGCAGTCCGACGGTCGTCGACCCGGAATTGGCCACACGGGCATGTCACGCCCGTGACCCAGGTGTCACGCACGTGACCACCCTTCGACGATCGTCGATCTCAGTTCGACGATCGTCGATCCCAGAATTGGCTATCCGGGCCTGTCACGCCCGTGACCTATGTGTCACGCCCGTGACCAAGGCCGAAACGTCAGCCAGACTGGAAATTTCGGTAACCGACGTCGTAATCAATTCTGATTATGGGAATCAATCCAGGAGTATTTATGGGCCGTTTCCTACTTTAATTATTTAAATAAATAAGGAAAAGGTTAGTCCAATAGGAAATCGCCACCTGGCAAACATCTCTTCGTTTCCAGCAATTCAATTACCAGCATCGTTTCCAGGAAATATTAATGGCCATGAACGTTTCAACTTTTCCCCTCCCTCCTTTCTTCCCTTTAAAAAGGGCCCTTAGGCTCAAGGATGAAGTTTCCCAGCCCTCACCTGAAGTTTCGAGCTTCCTACTGTGCTGTAGAAGAATTCCGACGACGCCACCACCGCGCCATGACAGTCCAACGTCCATCTCGCCGTCAAACAATGAATAAGGTCCTCCTCTACTCTTTCTTCTATGGATAGATCTTAGAAATCATTAGGAGAGATATCGGGCTCAAAAGAGCCGGATCGGGTGAGCGTTTCCATGCTTTTCTGAAATTTCCATGGTGGCGGGTTCGCCGGAAACCGCCTCTCCGGCGGCCGTGCCGCCGCCCGACGGTAGCCCTCACCTCAACAGAGGTGGTGGTGGTGGTGGCTGGCCAGGGAGATGGCTGGATGGCCGGGAAATAGCTTTGGAAAAGCTACAGGAAAATAAGTTTTCAAGCTTCTGGTTTCGGGCTGTTGAAGAAGATGAACAGTGCCATGAGAATTAAATTCTATTTTTAAAACTATTTCTGAATGAAATTATCTATCACTTTAAATAATTTGGGAAAAATACTCAGAGGAACCTACAGGAATAATGGTCAACATAGAAAATGTAGCCCTTGAAGTCTACTTTAATTCAAAATTACTTTCACTCGATTTGGAGTCCTGGTTAGACCACAGCACCCTTTTTGGTGAGGTCTATCCATAGGGCTGTCTTGACCTTAGAAAAATTCCCCACTCCGATCCAGTCATCAGAATGACTTGAAATTTGGGGTGTGGCCTATTCTTACCTATATCTAAGTGCTATCCAAAAATGAGAATTTTTGGAGAATGTTTTTCTATAGTTTTTTAGAAAAATTCAATAATCTTAGCTTAATTTAATTAGATGGCTAAAAGACTTCCAAACCCTCCCAAATTTTGGTGAGTGTTCCCTGGGTTTATCATAAGGTTCTGGTAAAAATTTCGTCTCATTTGGAGACGTTTTGGTTATGTTTGTGTCCAACCCTAGGTTGATCCTTATAGGATAACTTAAGATCAAACACCCCCCTTGGTATTTGAGTGGCCATATCACCTCAACGGAGGCTGATATTTTGGTCACTGACTTTTTAGGGCATGACACACCCTCCAAGGGAGTTTGGAGCGGTTTGGTGTAGGGTATCCCTAGAACCCTAGGGTAGGTCCCTTAATGGGGATTTGTACGGTTGTCAAGGTCATGGTGTCAAATGACCTTGGACTGACTTGAAATTTTATGGAGAGAACCATAGGACCAGTATGGTTCTCTGGACAAAATTTTAGGATATTTGGAGACCTTTAGCCCACCTAAAACCCTAACCCTAGTTTAGGTCACCAACCTTAATTTGAATTATTACGCTATTAAATGAACTACAAATCAAGCAAAAATTTGGTTAGAGTGAGGTTATGGTCCAAGTAGATATAATATGATTTTGTTGTGATTTTTGGATTAATTTATACAGTACTTCATTTACAACTCTAATGGTGCCCTGGATATTTATTTTGATGATTATGGAATTTCTGTTGACTGGAATATTATGAAATCTTGGATTAGGTCATCTTATAGCATATTATATCTTCTGTAATTTTCTTGGAAATTTTATCTGAATATTTTGGGTACTTTATTCTTTAATGTGCTAAATGTGATATACAGTCAAAAATACAAATAGTGCTTAATTATTGATTGGAAAATTATGAAATTTGATCAGTGGGTGTTTCAAATTATGATAGTCACCTAGTAATTTTCTCTGGAATTTTAGATGGAAAAAAACAGTACCTCCTTCATTAAGTTATGAATATTAGTATCTTACTTTAAAATATATTCAGAGTTCAAATGATGGAGAAAAATTATGGTACTCGGTTTATGATGGTTTTAGGTCACTATATAGCTTACATAATTTTCTAGGGATTTTTGGATAAATATTTACAGTACTTCCTTCATGATATAGTAAAAGTGGCCTAAAATGATAAATTAGGAAATATAGGCATAAACATCTCTGGAATTTCTCAAAACTTGGAATTGCTGTTTAAATGTCTCATATGATTTTTACTGACTTTATGATGATTTATTATTGACTAATTAGTGCACTTCATGTTCATACAAGGGCAGTCGGGATCTTAGAATAAATAAATTAAATGTCAAGTGAAATAGGAAAATTATTAATTTCTGGATTTAGACTATTTAGGTCATGGTAGACCTCCAGTAAATATTATATGAGATTTGGAAGACAGTTGGGAGTACCACCCATTGCATACCTCATAAAGATTAGGACGGTCTGCGTTTAGTAAAACTGCAGAAACGGAGCTAGAGTGGGTAATGAACTTGGAGATGGAATTTTTGGTAGTTTGCTGATTTGGACAGGATGAGTTAAATCAAATTCATTATTGGAAGTTAGGATGGGTAAGGGTGAGATTGACTAGCGATAGGTAGTGTTCGGGTTCGACGGAAGACCGTCCTCCCCGAGAAGAGGAAGAGTCAAGTCACCCTAGGAATAGCCCACCGTAATGCGAGAAGGGAATGGGTTAAGGGAACCAATCAAGTATAATATGTGCCTTGGAAAGGGAGTTTTGGGATTCACCCCATCATAGCTCCTAGTACCGCTGCGAGCCCTTCACCGGGTAACCCTCGGGAAGTCCAAGGTTAACCTTAAATGGTAGGAATAAAATGATCAAGAGTAACCCTAATAATAGTTGTACCGCACACCTACACTTGTACACTTAGGAAGAAGAAATGGCACGGAATGGGTAGAGTAGGTCCATTGTCTAAGGGCCTACTAGTAATGACGATGGTTGGTTGGTAATTTGGAAGTCCAGGGAGCGGGATGCTCGGGGACTTGGTATAGGCTTAGTAGCCTAGAGAGCTGGAGGCTCGGTAATATAAGAACTTGTACAAATATAATAATTGACATGGTTGCATGTGCATATAAGTGGTAGGTCATCGGTACTAGGCGATCGATCACACCGACAGCGGTACGTTGACTCGACGAAAAGCCTGGTGTGTACAGCCAGCACAAGTACGCGGATACTCTAGGTTGTGTTCTTCTAGGGGCGTACGGAAGGGCTAGGCCTGGTAGTGTGGTTACCCGCCTAGGAGTGGGGGCCTGACTCACTGTCTCCGTTTGCCACAACGGAGGTTCCTGGGGGTGAAGCTAGCCGCCCGAACATGGGGAACTAAAGGTCTGTGCGCATAGAGTCGTGTGGGTGTGTTGCACTTGCTTGGGCATTCCATAGCATAATTGTGTGTCATAGCATAAACATGCCACCTAACGTATAAAATGGTATGGGATGTTTTATACGATAGGCCCTGCAAAACGACCCCTTGGTCTATAGGGGTAATCCCTATAAATCAATGGTTATATTTCTTGTTCTCTCACTTACTTGCCATTCTTTGCTGTTTGACAACCGACACCCCAACGTATAAGTGGTATGGGACACTCTATACGATGGGAGCCCTGCAAAAGATCTCTTGGCTTATGCGCTTCCATGCATAAGTTAAGGTTACATTTCTTACTTTCTGTTTCTATCTTATTTACTATAGAATTGCTAGCGTAGGTCCACTATCACCTATTTATTTGACTTACTCTCCACCTACATATCATTCCCTTTCTTCCTCTCCGCTCGGTACCTAGGAGCCATGGGGGAAGGGGTAGGGGATGATAGGGCTTACTCTTTATGACTAACGGTTTTCGAACCACAACATTTTAGGTGTACCATATGGAAGGGTCACGGCTATTGCAGTTCCTGACAGAGTTGGCCCCATGACCGTGTTACCATTGTCACCAGCCGGGTCATACACGGGTCAAATGCCCCTTGATGGGTGGGACCCCACCAGCTCAGCAGCCAGGAGGCCGAAGACGTAGACGCAGACGTGGATCGCGAGGCGGCGACGGCAGGCCGAAAAGGAAGAAGCACCCAGAGATGCAACAACAGCAGAGTACAGAGTCGGTGGAGATGGGCCAGTCCAGCCTGGGTGCTCTCGGTTCAGTGACGGTTACGGTGACGCTTAGTTTTAGTTTTGGTTTGACTTCCGAGAGTCACTTGTAGTGAGGATTACATGTACTGGGCACAAGCCCTCCTTTTGTACTCTGATTTTTATTACTATTGTGGACTCTCCCTTCGTGGAGATTTATTTATATACATGTGATTATTGTGGACTTGATTTTACTTTATTAAGCTACCATTCTGCGATCGAAAAGGGCCGGCAGAATTGACATTTTGTAGTGGCGACCTTCCCGTGAGTCGGTGCCACCGCAAAGCGGCAGTTCTGGGCTAAGACCCCGGTGGTTGAAAAAGAAAAAAAAAGGGGTCTTACAGAACCTTCTTCTTCCGCAAAACTTGGACCATTGTATCGTCGATCCTGATTGGCTCCAAACGAACTGATTTATCAGGTGTTATCGGGCCCGCTGTAGTGGTGACGTGTTGTTTCGGCCGAAGGAGTGCTCTTCATAACGAAGAGACATGAAAGATGTCGTGCAAGGTTCCCAACTCTGGTGGAAGCTGCAGTCTATAAGCCAAAGGACCGATCCGCTCCAGGATCAAGTACGACCCCATATATCGTGGACTGAGCTCCTCGTGTCTCCGCACTCGAGAGATAACATGCACCTAACGTATCTTCAAGAACACCATGTCCCCCACCTAGAACTCCACCTTCCGATGTCGTGCATCGTAGTACTTGGCATGCCTACTCTGAGCTCCTACATCTGATCCCTGACCAGTCGAACCTGAGCTTTCGTATCCTCTATATACTCTGAACCAAGAGTCATGGTGTACACATCCTGAACCCAAGATTTAGGTGTCGAACACCTCATCCCATACAAAGCCTCATAAGGCGCCATCCCAATGCTCTCCTGGTGACTTTTGTTGAAAGAGAACTCAATAAGTGGCAAGAGTCTCTCCCAGGGCTTCCACGTATCCAGTATGCATAGACGAAGCAGATCCTCCATGTTACTGATGGACCACTCTATCTGGCCGTCGGTCTATGGATTGAAAGCGGTGCTAAAAGTAATCTGAGAAACCAAGTAAGCATGCACCGCACTCTACTCCCTAGAAGTGAACCGACCATCACGATCTGAGACAATCGTCCTGGGGACGCCATGGTACCAGACGAACTGCTCTACAAAAAACCTCACCAAAATAGAAACTGGGAAGTCCTTCCTGATCGGTATAAATTGAGGCACCTTGGTCAGTCTGTCGACGATGTCCCATATAGAATCGTTCCTGGAGTGGGAGCGAGACAATTCGTGCACGAAATCCATAGATATATCCTCGAACTTCCACTCTAGCACCGGTAATGGCTGTAATAATCCACCCGGGCTATTGCACTCTGCTTTTATCCGCTGACATGTCACGCAATGTGTCACCAAATAAATGATCTCCCTCTTCATCCCTGGCCAATACATGCTCCTCCGCAAATCAGCTGTCATCTTGGTGTTACCGGGATGCACTGAGTATTGAGAATGGTGCGCCTCTCTAAGTGTATCCTCCTGAATACCACCACCTGCGGTGTTGGAACACCCTATTACTAATTTGGGTAAGGATCACTATGCTTGTCTTAGGAATCCCAGTTGACCTAGTTGTATAGTTGAGAAGGTCAACATTAGAATGAGTCTAGGGCTTAGAACTTAGGTTTGGAGCTGCCCCCAGGACCATTCCAAGATCAAGGTTGAAGAGCTATGTCTAAGCCAATTTTCGTCGAGCTCAGGTCGATGAATCGTCGAACTCCGTTCGACGCTCTCTGAGCTCAACTTCAATAAATTGTCGAACTCCGGTCGACGATCTTCGAGCTCAGATCGACTATCTGTTTTTGGCTAGCTTCTGCTTAGTCGTCGAACTCCCCTCGACTATCTTCTAGCTCAGTTCGACGATCCCTCCTTCAAGTTATTTCTTAGGTCGGTGAGCTCGGTTCGACGATCTTCGAGCTCAGATCGACGTTTTCTGTCTGCTTGTCTCATTTCATCTCTGATCTCAGTTCGACGATCGTAGAGCTCAGATCGACGTTTTTTTAGAGAGATCGACGCTTTCAGGAATTCAAATGTTGTTGTTCTTTGGAATGTTTTTGAATATTATCAGCATTTATGTCAGAAGATCTCCCAGCCGTTTGTCTTTATTCTGGAGCAAGTTTCAAGGAATTATTCAGAGAATGTTTGCTGGACTTTCCTCTAGAAGACAAGACTCTTTTTGGAAGACATTTATGACTCCCAACGGCTAACTTGGACAAGAAATCTTCAGAAAATTTCAATTCCTCTCTTCTATGTTTTTAAGATATACAGAATACACAAGAAAAAAGCATACACACAGATTGACAAGAAAGAAAGTGAACACACAGAATAGAGAATACTGATAGCAGAAGAACAACAGAAGAACTGTGACTTCAAAAATCTTCTTGCTGACTAAAAAGTGTTCACAATTTCATCTCAGAACTCCAGACACCTCATTTTTCAGCCTTCTTGCTGAAACCATCCTTTGCTGGAGATCAAAGTTCTGAAGACCTATCACCCTAGAGCAAAGCTTCTTTTCCTGAACCTTTCTACATCTCAGGGGGAGCTTTGACATTATCAATCCATTAGTGCTTCTCTCATTTGATTGAGAACAGAGAAGACACCCTTCACTCTTATTTTTCTTTTCCTGTTGTAAAAGGGTTCTTGAACTCCCTTCAAAAGTTCTGTCTGGTTCTGAGAGCTTTGTCAAAACTCAGTGGTGGCAAGACACCTTATCAAAAAATCTAGCTTTGGTTTTTGGGCACCTTATCAAAAGCTCATTGGTGTCAGGACACCTGATCAACTCATCCTGAGTGGATTCCTACCAAGGGTGGTAGAAGAGTGGATGTACCCAGGTTTTTGGGGAACCACTATATTTCCTTGTGTCTTCTGGTTTGTTTGTGTGATTTGTCTGCTGTGTGTTGTGCTCTTTAATTCTTGGTTTTTAACCTCTTACTAGCACTCTACACTATATCATAAATTGAATTTTATATGTGCTGTTTATTTCAACTGTGAAAAATTATTTTAAAATACTCTATTCACCCCCCCCCCCTCTAGAGTTGAGATAGATCTTACCCTCACTTTCAATTGGTATCAGAGGCAGGTTGGTTGCTCATACAGGCTAACACCTGAACCAAAAGATCCTTGATAAGATCAATCTCTTAAGAGGATTATTTTCTATACATCTAGCTTTTTATTTAAAGACATGACACAGAACAAAGATTATGCAAGCACCAGACCACCAGTGTGCAACCTTTCTAAGTTTGCACTCTGGAAGGCAAGGATTAGATTATACATGAATTCTATTGATGAAGACATTTTCAATTCTGTCTTGACAGTTTGTCCAACTCCACCAGCAAGCTCAAGTACAAGTGCTGTTCCACCTCCTTCTGGAACAGATGCAGATATAAAGAAGTGGAAGACTGCAGATGCTAAGGCTATGAACATCTTAGCCCAAACAATGTCTGATGAAATTTTTCAGAAGGTAGCTGAATGCCACTCAGCCAAAGAAATCTGGGACAAACTCTCTGAAATTGTCTCAGGATCTGCTGATGAAAGGAAAGATAGAAGATCTCATCTGATAAGCCAATATGAGAACTTCAAAAAGGGAGAAGCTGAATCAGTGGCTGACATGTACAATAGACTAAGTCTAATTGTCAATGAGCTAAAAACCGTAGACAAAGAAATCTCATTGACTGAGCTGAATGACAAAATCCTGATGTGCTTCCCCAGCACTTGGGATTCAAGAATCTGGCCAATCAAGGATGCCAGAAGTTTAAATGAGATTACTACTGAAGCTCTCCTGGGCAAGCTCAAATCCTATGAGCTGCTCATTAAAAATAGAGAAGAAGAACAAAAGGCTACCTCTCCAGCCACAAGGAAAGAAAAGACCATAGCCTTCAAAGCTGTAGAAGAGGAGCCTAAAGATAAAGCTACAGGAAATGATGAGCTCATAAGTCTACTGGCCAAAAGATTCTAAAAGATGGCCAGAAAACACTTCAGAAAGAGACCATACAAGGGTCATGATAAACCAAAGTATGATAAATCAAACAACAATAAATAAATTATATGCTTTGGTTGCAGGAAACCAGGCCACATTGTGCCTGACTGTCCAGAAAACAAGAATAAGGACAAGAAGGAAAGAAGAGAAAGAAGAAAAGAAAAGGATTACAAGAAGAATAGCTCAGACAAAGCCTCCTCCAGCAAGAACAAACATACAAGGAAGGGCTTTGTTGCTGAGACATGGAGTGAGACTGAAGAAGAATCTGAAGCCTCATCCAGTTCCAGTGATGATGAGGATGATGCAGATGAAAAAGAATTTTGCATGATGGCTGTCAATGCCTCACAGCAAAACTCTGATGAAGAATCAGAATCAGACTCAGAAACTCAACTAGATGAAGATCAGGTAATCAACTCTTTTGATTTTAATTCTGAGGACTTCAAAGATGAATTTAAGACACTGTGTCTAGATCTATTAAAATCTGAGAAGGAGATAATCTCTCTCAGGAATCAATTATCTGAGCATAGTGTCCTAAACTCAAAGAACCTCAAACTCTCTGAGGAGTTAGAATGTTGTAGGGAGGAGATAGCCTCACTGAAAAGTGAACTATCAAAGGCCAAAAAGTTTGAAGAATCCCTAAATGGGAGAAGTATCAGACTGATGGACATCACAAGCATAGTGAACTCTAGATTTAATAGCACACTGGGCTTGGGTGCCTCATCCAGCCAACCTATAATTTTGACAACTCCGATCAAGTTTGTCTCTGACAAAGGAAAGGGAGTAATAGAGGTACCCAGGAAGAATGCAGATCTGTCAGAGAAAAATTCAGTTCAACAGATGGCGTCGAGCAGAGCTCGACGATCGTCGAACAGAGCTCGACGATCTAACTACAGATCGTCGACCTCAGCTCGATGATATCCAAACTCTGAACTTCAGCATAATCGATCTTCGAACAGAGATCGACGATCTGACCCAAGATCGTCGACCTCAGCTCGACGATCGTCGAACAGAAATCAGGACTGTGAACATTCCTTCAATGGCACATCTAGATTCAATCCTAGAAGTCCCACATCCCAAGGCTTTAATCCCTATACTGAATGGATAGTACCTCCTAGGAGATACCATCCTGAAGGTTATAAGGATCAACCTGGGATGTCCTTTATTTCAGAATTCAGGGGATATCAACCTAGGCCCAAGGTTAACTGGGTCAAAAACAAATAAGCTGTTTTTGTGCAGGTGAAGACCTATCCAGCATCAAACCATCAATGGTATCTGGATAGTGGGTGCTCAAAGCACATGACAGGGGACAAGGACAACTTCACTTCCTTCAAAGCCAAGCTTGGACCCAAAGTAATTTTTGGAGACTCAAGATTTGGAACTACAAAAGGATATGGTGTAGTCCAAATTGGCTCAGTCACATTCAAGAAGGTGGCATATGTTGAAGGACTCAAGCACAACTTGATAAGTATCAGTCAACTGTGTGATGAAGGATATCAAGTGACCTTCAATAAATCCATATGCAAAGTCAAGTCAGTGCACAACACAACTGTGTTGACAGGTAACAGAAGAGGTAACATTTACTTAGTGGATTTTCATTCACCAGTGGTAGATATTTGCCTGTTAAATTCCATTTCAAAATCTAATATTTTATGGCATAAGAGACTAGGGCATATTAACCTTAAAACTATTGCTAGGCTATCCAAAGACAACCTTGTTAAAGGACTACCTTCTGGTCCCTACAAGAAGGAAGGACTTTGCAAGGCTTGTCAATTAGGCAAGCAAACTAAAAGTAGTTTTAAATCAATTAATAAGAGTGATTCACCTAGGATCTTGTACCTATTGCACATGGATCTTTTTGGACCCATATCTATACAAAGCCTAGGAGGGAAATCCTATACTCTAGTGGTTGTAGATGACTTCTCAAGATTCACTTGGGTATTCTTTCTGAGGAAGAAGTCTGATAACTTCAAGTGTTTGACAGATTTTCTCAAATGCATTCAGATTGAGTTCAACACTCACATTGCCCTGATCAGAAGTGATCATGGGACAGAGTTTGATTCTCTTCTCATGCAAGAGTTCTGTCAAAGTGAAGGGATCAGGCACACTTTCTCAGCTCCTAGAACTCCTCAACAAAATGGGGTAGCTGAAAGGAAAAATAGAACACTCATTGAATCTGCAACTACATTATTGGCAGATGCTCACCTACCTCTATCCTTTTGGGCTGAGGCAGTGAACACCTCCAACTATGTGTTGAATAGAAGCCTGATACACAAGCTGAAGGGCAAGACTCCCTATGAATTGCTCAAAGGGAAGAAACCTAAAATAGGCTATTTTAATGTTTTTGGTTGCACTTGTTTTATTCATAATAATGACAAGAAATATCTAGCAAAATTCCAAGCTAAAGCTGATGAAGGAGTGTTTCTGGGATACTCCATGATCAGCAAGGCCTATAGGGTTTATAATAAATCTTCCTGTAAAATTGAAGAATCTGTTCATATTATTTTTGATGAAGCTAACATGTCTTTCAAGGAGAAGAATGCTTCTACCATAGAACCTTTGCAGGTACATTCTCTAGTTGAAGACTTGAACAAATTGCAAGTTGCTGAAAAGAATGAGAGCAGTGATGATGAAGAAGAAGTTCAACATCTTGAAGAAAATCATCCTGAAGAGCCAGTTGCTGCTCCACTAGAGGAGACAACAACACAGGCTGGTGAACAATCAACACTCCCTGTTGACTTAGTAACAACAAGAGATCATCCAATCACCCAAGTAATTGGAGAAATTTCAGCTGGTGTGCAAACTAGAAATCAGGTCAACCAGAACCTGATGCACACTTGCTTCCTATCTCAAATTGAGCCTAAATCCATACAAGATGCAGAGCAAGATCCACACTGGATCATAGCAATGCAAGAGGAGTTGCATCAATTTGAATGGAATAAGGTTTGGGAACTAGTGCCTAAGCCAAAGGATCATCCCATTGTTGGAACAAAGTGGGTATTCAGGAACAAGCTGGATGATCAAGGAGTTATAGTCAGAAACAAGGCAAGGCTAGTTGCTCAAGGGTACTCTCAACAAGAAGGAATAGACTATGATCAGACATTTGCACCAATTGTAAGGTTGGAAGCCATCAAAATATTCCTAGCCTATGCTGCTCACAAAGGTTTCAAAGTGTATCAAATGGATGTAAAGAGTGCATTTCTCAATGGGGACATCAAAGAGGAAGTCTATGTTAGACAACCTCCAGGTTTTATCTCTCTAACTCGCCCTGATTATGTTTACAAATTGTATAAAGCATTATATGGTCTCAAGCAAGCTCCTAGAGCATGGTATGAGACCCTAGCATGCTTTCTTCTGGAAAATGATTTTGTTAGGGGGAGAGTAGACCAAACTCTTTTTATTAGAACCCATAAGTCCCATACCCTACTAGTGCAAATTTATGTAGATGACATTATTTTTGGTTCTACTGATTCAAAATTATGCAAAAAGTTTTCCAAGCTTATGCACTCTAAATTTGAAATGAGTAGCATGGGTGAGCTGTCCTTCTTCTTAGGACTGCAAGTCAAGCAACATGCTGAAGGCATATTTATTTCTCAAACCAAGTATGCAAAATAATTGGTTAAGAAATTTGGTATGTCTGATGCATCATGTATGAAAACACCCATGCCCTCAAATGCTGTAATAGATGCTGATGAACATGGGAAACCTGTTGATCAGACAACATATAGAGCAATAATTGGCTCTTGATTGTACCTTACAGTTAGTAGGCCTGATATAATGTTTGCTACATGTATTTGTGCTAGATTCCAAGTTAGCCCTAGAGAGTCACATTTAATCTTAGTTAAGAGAATTCTTAGGTATGTAAAAAGTTGTCCAAATCTAGGTCTCTGGTATCCAAAAGATTCAGCATTTGATTTAACTGGATTCTCAGATGCTGATTATGCTGGATGCAGAATAGACAGGAAAAGCACCAGTGGAACATGTCAGTTCCTTGGTGACAGACTTGTCTCCTGGTTTTGTAAGAAGCAAACATCTGTGTCAACCTCAACTGCTGAAGCTGAGTATATGGCTGCAGGCAGTTGCTGTTCACAAATATTGTGGATACAGAATCAGCTCTTAGACTATGGCTACAACTTAGAGATGTCTAAAATTTTCTGTGATAATACTAGTGCTATCTCTATAGCACAAAATCCAGTCCTCCATAGTAGGACAAAACACATAGAAATTAGGCATCATTTTCTAAGAGATAATGTAGAGAAAAATAAAATTGAACTTCAATATATTCCTACTGATTTGCAAAGGGGAGATATTTTCACCAAACCTTTGGATGAAAAGAAACACAGTTTCTTCCTAAATCAGTTAGGCATGTTAGATGGAGGAAGCCTTAATTAAATTACAAGATTTTGAAAAGCTAAAACAGACCAAGACTAGGCCAAAAATTCTTCTTTTTGTGTCTGTAGAATGAGTTTAGACTCTGAACTGCGCTCGACGTTTTCCCCAAAATCGTCGAACAGAGATCGACGATTTTCCAAAAATCGTCGACCAGAGATCGACGCTTTTGCAGTCGCCGATCTGAGTTCAGAGCCCTCGCTAGAACTAGGCTTTCTCTCTTTCTGATCAGAGGCCGTCGAGCTGAGCTCGACGTTTTTCAACATCGTCGAACGAAGATCGCCGATTTTGAAGACTCTTCAGATTCCCTCTGTAGCCCAAATCGTCGAGCTAAGCTCGACGTTTCGTCGAGCTGAGCTCAACGATCTTCCTTTTCGCCGTAGAAACCTAATATAAAATCTTTCTTTCAGCCGTCGTTCTCCTTTTGCGCTTTCATACTCTGCAACTTTCTTTCTTTTCCCTCCAAATTCTCTACGCTGGGTCGTTTTTGGTTTTCTGTTGCAGGTGAATATGGCTGAATCAAGTGCTGCTATTGCTAAGATGAAGTTCGACACAGGCTTTGACATCGACATAAACTCCTTCGATGGAAGCGACCAGCGCTTCAAGGACATCCTAAACTTATTCAGAGAACAACAGCTGACTCCAATAATGACTACAAGGATGAAGATCGCCTCAGAAGAAATTAAAGAGTGGTGTTATACCGCAACAGATGAGACTGAGAATTCTGTTGTCGGCACCATTAAGGGGACTCAGGTACTTCTATCCCCGGCTCTTTTAACAGAAGTATTTCAACTCAGTACTGGAGAAGACTCCATTGAACTGTCTGGAGAGGAGTATGACTCCATGCTGGATAGGATGGGTCACAATGCAGTCAACCCTCATAAGCTATTGAAGAAAAATCTGGCTATAGAATTTCAATTCCTGGCTGATGTAGTTGGGAAGGTGCTGTTGGCCAAGCACTCAGCTCATGACACCATATCCAGATATCAGTTCTGCCTGATGGGAGCTTTATTAGATAAGAAACACCTTGACTGGGGTTCCATCTTCTTCACTCTGATTAAGAAGAAGATCAATAAGAATGCAGTTAGTTGTGGGAGAATCTTAGGGGTCTATCTGCACAACAGGTGCCCTGACCTTTTAACCTCCTCTGGCATGTTCATCAATGCATCCAAGAGGCTTTCCTGTGCCCTCTTCAGTAAATGGGACAGGCAGATCATAAACCCCTCCAGGGCTGCTGCACCACTTCATTCAGGCACAAGGACTATTTCAGTCACTCCTCCAGCAGAAGAGCTGCCTGCTTCTTCCCCTCCTCTAGCCATATCCACCCAAGCCGTCACCTCCTCACCACCAGTCACCACCATAATCATCTCATCCCCAATTACCATTTCCTCACCTATATCATCCCCTCCACTATCCACCTCAGAGGAATTCCATCCTCTCTTTTCCTATTCAACCTTCACCCTACCATCCTTCTCACTTATAGATGATTCCTTCATGGATGATTCACCCTCTACTCCTCCTGAGCCACCCTCAACTTCCTCCTTTCAACAAATGCTCCATGACATTCTCTCTCAACCCACTTTCACACCCTCTCTTACTTCCCCTATCTCCACCTCAACCTCCTCTATCTCCATAATTCCATCTTCTGAACCAACCATTCCCTCTCCACCTTCCTCCACATTTTCAGTTTCAGCCACCATCCCTCCATCCACCTTTACTCCTACCTCTGCTCAAGCCCCACTTGAGCATGTGGATCTTCCTAGTTTGGCAGATAGGCTGTTTGAGTTGCTAGCTCCCAAGCTGGCATCTCTACTGGAGTCTTCCCTGGCTCCACTCCTGAAGCAAGTCCAGGAGCTGTCTACCAAGCTTGCCTCCCTTTCCTCCTCCCTGGCTATCCTTTCTTCTGGGTGCCTTGATTCACCTCTCTCTGAACCAAGGCAGGGGGAGATGCCTTATGAAGCAGTGGATGTGCCAGCTGCTGATCATATGTCTGCTCCAGCTCCAGCTCTTGGATGTGCTTTTGCACTGAATCTGCAGAGGCTGCTATCTATATTTGATACAGTCCATTTCAGCTGTCTGCCTGCAACTCCTACTAAAGATTTGTCTAAGGCCATTATGCCTGTATCTATCTGTGATCCCAGCCATATTGATTCCTACATCAAGTCCTGGAAGGCTGTGGATATCTCTGATGCTGCTACTAAGGCCACTGTGCCTCCTTCTGTTGAAATTGTTGTTGCTGCTACTGCTGACATAAAGATGATTCCAGCAACTGATGCTGATGAAATTGCTGTTGAGACTGCTGATGAAGAGCTTGCCTCATACTTAGTAGATCCCACTCTTGCTGCTCCTGTGTCTGTTGCTGATTCTGTCTGCTCTACTGCTGCTCTCTCTCCTCCTACTCCTGCTGTTTCTGCAAAACTTAAAGCTCAAGAAGAGCATATCAGAATAATTGATGATCTGTATGATCAACCTCAAAGTTCTGAGAGTGATCAGTACAGGACTGATTCTGATGATTCTGCTAGCACTATTGCCAAGAAGAGAAAAGCTAGAAGTAAAGCAATGATGTCAGTCCCTCCTGCCAAAGCCAAAGACTCCAATGATATTCCATACTACATCCTGCATGACTGCCCCATCTCTGAGCCATGGATGCAATACTCCAAGAATCAACAGAAAGCTATGAAGAAGAAGAGGAAGCTAGACAAATATGAAAAAGGATCTTCTCAATATCAGCCTCCTCCTCCTCCTCCTCCAGATTCTGGCTCAGGCTCAGCCCCTCAAGCTCCAGTTTCCAGACACAGTTCTTCCCAGTATTATCAAAGATCCTATCAAAGGGGACAGCATCAAAGGGGATATCAATCCAGAAGAGATCAATTTAGAGGAAGCCAGAGAGGGCATAGACTTCATCCAAGGGAAGGGAAAGGTCACTCTGACCCTTTTTCAGGTCCTTTCCCCTACAAGCTGAAAGACACAATTGTCTCCAGGACTCCTTCTACTGATTCTGAAACCATCAACAGATATGAACCTCCTATTCCTTTTGAAGATCCTGAGAACAACCCTGTGTCCTGGACAGCCAAAATGAAAGAATTGGCTGCCCTTGATCAAATAAAAAAGGCCAGAGAACAAGGCAAGGATACTTCAAACATAACTACTTTATTAGAGCAGAGAAAGAAAGAACTGGAAAGATATGCATCAAGGAAATTTTTCAACCCAGAAGATTACATGAAGCTGCACCCAGAGGCTGTTGTTCCAAGGCCCAAATCTCAAACTTCTCTAGGTGCAGAGGATGACAGAAGGTCAAAGAAAGAAAGTCAGAATCCTAATAGAGAAATTTTATTTAAAAAGGGAACTGAAAGGAAGTGAACTGTGTAAGCTAAACATTTCATCCACCTTTGGATATCTGCTGCTATTTATCTGTGCTTTGCTGCTATATATCTTCTCTGTAATTTTGTATTAGCTTCTGTATTGTTGTATGCTTTTTATTCCCTAAGATTGTCTGTAAATAGTAATCCTAACCCAAATAGGGGGAGATTGTTGGAACACCCTATTACTAATTTGGGTAAGGATCACTATGCTTGTCTTAGGAATCCCAGTTGACCTAGTTGTATAGTTGAGAAGGTCAACATTAGAATGAGTCTAGGGCTTAGAACTTAGGTTTGGAGCTGCCCCCGGGACCATTCCAAGATCAAGGTTGAAGAGCTATGTCTAAGCCAATTTTCGTCGAGCTCAGGTCGACGAATCGTCGAACTCCGTTTGACGCTCTCTGAGCACAACTTCAATAAATCGTCGAACTCCGGTCGGCGATCTTCGAGCTCAGATCGACTATCTGCTTTTGGCTAGCTTCTGCTTAGTCGTCGAACTCCCCTCGACTATCTTCTAGCTCAGTTCGACGATCCCTCCTTCAAGTTATTTCTTAGGTCGGTGAGCTCGGTTCGACGATCTTCGAGCTCAGATCGACGTTTTCTGTCTGCTTGTCTCATTTCATCTCTGAGCTCAGTTCGACGATCGTAGAGCTCAGATCGACGTTTTTTTTAGAGAGATCGACGCTTTCAGGAATTCAAATGCTGCTGTTCTTTGGAATGTTTTTGAATATTATCAGCATTTATGTCAAAAGATCTCCCAGCCGTTTGTCTTTATTCTGGAGCAAGTTTCAAGGAATTATTCAGAGAATGTTTGCTGGACTTTCCTCTAGAAGACAAGACTCTTTTTGGAAGACATTTATGACTCCCAACGGCTAACTTGGACAAGAAATCTTCAGAAAATTTCAATTCCTCTCTTCTGTGTTTTTAAGATATACAAAATACACAAGAAAAAAGCATACACACAGATTGACAAGAAAGAAAGTGAACACACAGAATAAAGAATACTGATAGCAGAAGAACAACAGAAGAACTGTGACTTCAAAAATCTTCTTGCTGACTAAAAAGTGTTCACAATCTCATCTCAGAACTCCAGACACCTCATTTTTCAGCCTTCTTGCTGAAACCATCCTTTGCTGGAGATCAAAGTTCTGAAGACCTATCACCCTAGAGCAAAGCTTCTTTTCCTGAACCTTTCTACATCTCAGGGGGAGCTTTGACATCATCAATCCACTTGTGCTTCTCTCATTTGATTGAGAACAGAGAAGACACCCTTCACTCTTATTTTTCTTTTCCTGCTGTAAAAGGGTTCTTGAACTCCCTTCAAAAGTTCTGTCTGGTTCTGAGAGCCTTGTCAAAACTCAGTGGTGGCAAGACACCTTATCAAAAAATCTAGCTTTGGTTTTTGGGCACCTTATCAAAAGCTCATTGGTGTCAGGACACCTGATCAACTCATCCTGAGTGGATTCCTACCAAGGGTGGTAGAAGAGTGGATGTACCCAGGTTTTTGGGGAACCACTATATTTCCTTGTGTCTTCTGGTTTGTTTGTGTGATTTATCTGCTGTGTGCTGTGCTCTTTACTTCTTGGTTTTTAACCTCTTACTAGCACTCCACACTATATCATAAATTGAATTTTATATGTGCTGTTTATTTCAACTGTGAAAAATTATTTTAAAATACTCTATTCACCCCCCCTCTAGAGTTGAGATAGATCTTACCCTCACTTTCATGCGGGGATATAAATACGCCCACGGAAATGAATGAGATCATCCTGTAGTGAATTATCCTCGAATTTTCCCCCTTCTAGGGCTTTGAATACCGGCTCTAAGGATGCATTTAGCCTCTGCTGTGTCATGATGCGCTCCTGTGTGTCACTCTCCCCGATCAAGGAGTTCAGATACTCCCGATAAACAATTGGCTCAGACTCTAAAACAATAGTGATGTGCATATCGTCAATCATTTGCATCAATCCCATATACATCACCCGGGGCTCCGGTCCAATAGTGTCGGCTCTCCTGCTCAAGGCATCTGCTACGGTGTTCGTCATCCCCGGGTGATAATGCATTTTGTATTCATAATCGCAAAGAAACTCCAGCCATCTCCTCTGGCGAAGGTTAAAATCCTTCTGCGTGTCGACATATTTGAGGTTCTTGTAATCCTAGAAGATATCACAATAAACCCCATATAAGTAATGTCTTCATATCTTCAATGCGAATACAACTGCCCCGAGCTCCAACTCATGCACTGGGTAATTCTATTCATGTTTCTTCAACTGCCTTGAGGCATAAGAAATGACATGGCTGTGCTACATCAGGAGGGAACCCGTCCCCTGATAAGAAGCGTCGGTGTAAATCTGAAATCCTTCTTTCCCAGACGGAAGTGCAAGGATAGGGGAAGAGGTGAGCCGGTCCTTTAACTCCCGAAATGCTGCCTCTCATCTTTATGTCCAAACAAATACTGCCTTCTTCTTTGTCAAAGTCGTGAGGGGAAGTGCTATCCTCGAAAACCACTCCACGAACTTGCGATAATACCCGGCGAGTCCCAAAAATCTGCGTATATCATAAGCTGATTTTGGCCGCAGCCAATCACGCACTGTCTATTTTTTGGCCGGATCAACGGCCAACACGGCTCCACTGATAGTATGTCCCAAGAATGCCAACTCCTGCAGCCAGAACTGACACTTGGAAAACTTCGCTTACAACTGATAATCCCTAAGCCTCTCCAGCACCTGTGCCAAATGCTGCATATGCTCCTCCTTTGTCTGAGAGTAGATCAAGATGTCATCAATAAACACTATGACAAATCTATCCAAGTAGGGCTCGAAAATACGGTTCATCAGACTCATTAATGCGGAAGGTACATTCGAGAGCCCGAAAGACATCACCGTGAACTCGTACAACCCATAGCGGGAACTGAATGATGTCTTCAAAATATCTTCCTCCTGAATCCGTAGCTGATAATACCCAGATCATAAATCCAGCTTGGAGAACCAGAAGGCTCCCTGAAGCTAATCAAACAACTCATCGATCCGGGGCAATGGGTATGTGTTCCGGACTGTCAGCCGGTTCAGCACTCGATAGTCGATGCAGAGCCGCAATGACCCATCCTTCTTCTTGACGAATAGTACTGGTGCTCCCCATGGTGATGAGCTGGGCCGAACAAATCCTGACTCCACTAAATCCTGAAGCTGGGTCCTAAACTCCGCCAAACCCTTTAGAGCCATCCTGTATGGTGCACGAGATATGGGCCTCGCTCCTGGCACCAACTGTATCCGTAAGTCCATATCTCTAGCTGGCGATAATCCGGGCAATTTCTCCGAGAATACATCGGAGAAATCCCGAACCACCGGGATGTCAGCAAGGGAAGCTTTTGCTCCCGCCATCTCGAAGCATATAACATATACCTCCTCTCCCTTTTGGTGGGCCTTAACAGCCTGTACAGATGATAATAATAGGTGGGAGATAGGTCTAATACCTTCGATGACGACGTAGGAGTTACCGTGCCTCAGTGTGATCCTTTTCGACGGGCAATCGATATATGCTTTATTCTAGTGCAACCATGTCATGGCCAAGATCAAGTCAAAATCTGGTAATCTCAGGATCATCGTTGGCGTCTTAAATGCCCGGGAACCTTTCCACGCCCTACAGTCCTTCTATAAAAGCCTCGGAAATGAACGAGTTGGAAGCACCCATGTCGAACAAGGTACGAGCGGGCTTGCCGCTGATCATGACTATGCCTGCGGTTTTTTGAGTTTAAGTAGACTGTTTTATGTGACTTTTTACACATGGGCACACCATTACTTCCGCTACATAGTCTGTCCGCTAACAAATGCTCGAGCAGGGTGTTCTAGTGTTGTAGACTTCTTTCTCATATGATCGTTTGTTCAAGTGAGACTAGTTTGTAAGACCACCTCCCCAGTAATTTTCGGGGTCTTATTCCAAGAACCGTGGCCTTACGGTGACACTAAGTCACAGGTTAGTCGACACCGCAAGACGTCGATCCTGCCGGCTAGCACGATCATAAAAACCTGTTCGGACAATATGAGAAACAGAAGTATAAAAGCAGTGTAAGAAAAACTACAAGCTACTCAACAGTCATAGTACATATCATAAATATGAAATGAAAGTACAACAAGTACACAATGAGTACGAAATAAAAGAGAGGAAAAAGGGCTTATGCCCTGTACATAATGATCAAATCTCTCCTAAAAAAATCAAAAGTGGAAGCTAATTTATCATCTTTGAACTCGCCTTACCTGAGGAAGTGCTGCAGTAGTAGTCGTAGGTGGTGGTGGTATCAACTCCTCATGTCCTGCCAACTCGTCCTGTCAGTCGCGCTGGTGCCCCATCTCCTCGAGCTCCTAAAATGATTTGGTCACCGACCATTAGTAAAAAGACTAAGTTGTTTCCTCTGCACCTCGCCCCGCAACTCCTAGGCACCGTGCGGGAGGACGAAGCTGTAAGACCCCCTTTTTTTCTTTTTAAAACCCGGGGTATTAGGCCCAGAATCGCCTCTTTGCGGTGACACCTTCACGTCCTGAAGGGTCATCACCACAAGGCGCCGATTCTGCCGGCCAATTCGATCACAGAAAGATAGCACAATAATTGAAGTAAGAGCAAGTCCACTGAAAGTAAATCACATATATAGAATAAAATCTCCACGAAGGGAGTGACCACAAAATAACAATAATTAGAGTACTACAAATGCGGGCTTATGCCCGGTACATCATCTCCTCACTACAAATCTCTCATGCGGAAGCAAAAACAGAAACTACTCAGGGTCGAGACTCACGGTCCCGGCTGTATGAACTCCGGAGCTAGACTGTCCCATCTCCAGGCGCACCGGTCTCTGGGGCTGCTCCTCCATGATGGGCTCCACGATCCCCTAATTGATGCGGTTCGAAAACCGTTAGTCATAAAGACTAAGCCCTATCATCCCCTACCCCTTCCCCCATGGCTCCTAAGTACCGAGCGGAGAGGAAGAAAGGGAAGGACATGAAGGTGGAGATTTAATCAAGAAACAGATGGCAGCGGAACTAATCTAGCAATTCTATAATAAATATGACAGAAACAGAAAGTACGAAAGGTAACCTTAACTTATGTGCGAAAGCGCATAAGCCAAGGGATCTTCTGCAAGGATCCCAACGTATAGAGTGTCCCATACCACTTATACGTTGGGGTGTCGGTTATCAAACAGCAGCATATATATATATTGAATTTAACCTTAATTTATAAACTTGCCCACACAAGCTTATAGACCAAGGGGTCGTTTTGCAAGTCCTAATGTATAAGCGTCCCATACCACTTATACTTTAGGTGTCAGGTTTAAATGAATCGTTTATGCTATGACATGTAAGTGGGTATGATGAAACATGCAAGTGCAACTCACACACCCGACTCTGTGCACACAGACCTTTAGTTCCGCCTTTCGGAGTCGTTACCTCCCAGGATACCTCCGTAGTGGCAGACGGAAGCGGTGGGTTGGGCCTCGCCCACCTCTAAACCAGTAAAGCACTACCGGTCAGACCTATCGTACGCCTCAACGCTTGGTGCACTAAGCGGACGCCTGCATACTCTTGCTGGCTGGTGCACCAGACTTCTGTTGGCGAAGTGCTAACCACACTTGCTGAGTCAGCGTATTGGCGTCGGTGCATAGACCCTCCAATACTGAAGACCCACCACCTTAATTTTCATTCCTTTTATGCACATGCAGATTTAATCGTAAACACACAAAAACCGAGCCGAAGCTCCCTAGACCAAAACGTCCGTCTCTTAACCAACCTAGCCGAAGCTCCCCGGACCAACCCGTCCGTCTCTTAACCAACCGAGCCGAAGCTCTCATCAATCTTCTTGTGTCACACAGTGTTTGTGAAAGGTACAGCCCTAGTTACTAAGTTACTCTTGACAGTTTGTTATTACAGTTTACGTTAACCCAGGACTGCCCCGGGTATTCCCCGTTAAGGGCTCTCAAAGGGCACTAGGAACTATGATGGTAGCAGAAGCCCTTCGTTCCCTTTCGCAAGGCACTTATTGTTATTGGTTGATCCCCTTTACCCATTCCCTTCTCATATTACGATAGACTATCCTAGGGTGATTTTTAACCTTCCTCACTTCGGGAAAGACGATCTTTCGTCGAACCCGAGCACCTCTTATCTCTAGCTATCACTACTTCTCTCTACTCTTCATATCATGCTATTATGATTTCATCCACAATTGTCCACCCAGACAAAATGACTAACTCCAATGACTTTCTCAGATCATGTCCTATTGCAATTCACAAATTTGCTATATGCAGACCAACCTAGACTATATGTCGAACCAGTTATGCAATGATCTCAAAACTCGTCCAAATGCCCTAAAATATTTACTGGGGACTTATCATAATATAAATGGTCTAAATCCAGAGTGTGGGAATTTTCCTAATTTATTTGGTATTTAATTAATTTCCTTGAAAATCCCAAGGGCTACCGGTTTGAACATGAACTACCCTAAGTTCTCATGCAAGATGTCCAGAAAATTTATGATAAATAGTAGGTTATCTCAATAGGGTAAATCCAAAGTATCATAATTTTTCTATTATCAAAAGGACAACAAAACTATTTTAGCAATATTTACTATCTTCCATTATTTATGAACCAAGTACAGAGAATATTCTTCCAAAAATTGTAAATAAATTATAATATGCAGATAAAGGCTTAAAAATAGCACTGGCCCAGTTTCATAATTTTTCAGCAATAAAATCATCCCAAAATAATTTTCAAAGCATAGAACCCCTTTTTAACTTTTGTGAAGAAAGTACTGGATTTACTTAACTAAAAATTATACAAAAATTCAAGAGTAACCATTTTGTCCTAAAACATTTATTTCCAAGATTTCATGAGACTTCCATGAACATAAAGGTACAAATAATTAAAACATTAATTGGGGTTATAATCAACTTTACAAATGAAGTGCTACAAATAAACATCATAAAATTCCAGTAAAATTTCTATAAATTCTACCCACTTCAAAACAAACTCTACCCGAGTTTCACAGCCTTTAGATAATTATTAGTGATGTATTGTGCTTAATTAGTATTTTAACCTAAAGCTAAGTTTAAGGTTTCGAGGCATCTAATTGTCTCCAAATTTTCCAAGATTCCATCCAGACGATTATTATCATGTTAATATCAACTCTACAGAGTTTAAAGGCAATACGAGGGCAATTGCCCCCATATCCTTCACAACCCTCAAAACCCTCCATCTAGGGTTTGAGTTTGGATCCTAGGATAAACCAACCCTAAACCACATCATTTTCTCCAAGTGGGTTATAATAACCCTTCCAAGCCAGTGTTCAAGATATCAGCCTCAGTTGAGGTGATATGACCGTTTTATCTTCTAGTGCACTTTTTACTCAAAAATGCCTCACTCTTGCCTAGTTAAGAATAGGTGACTCCCTATCCAAAACTCATCCAAATGAGTTAAAAATTTGTACAGAGTTAAGTTTTATAGCCAGGGGCCACTCACCAAAATTTGGGAGGGTTTGGAGGTTATTTGACTACATAAATAAATTCCTCTATCTTTATTAAATTAAAACAAAAACTTTAGGCGAAGTGTCTCCAAAAATTCCCGTTTTTGGACTACCTTTAGATATAGCTATGTTTAACCCCCTGCCCAAATTTCAGGTTATTTGGACAAGGTACAAAGAGTGGGCATCCATTTTAATACCTGCCCAACTCTAGGTACAGCCCCCACTAAAACAGGTACTGCGGTCAAACCGCTTACCCAAACGAGTTGAAACCAATTTTAAATTAATCTAGACTCGAAGGGCTACGACTTTCGTGACAGGTTATTTTTCCTAAATCGGCCTCTAAGTGCCTCAGTTTGCAGCCTCTAAATATACTCAAATAATATATATTTTCACTATTTATTATATACATTATTTATATATTATAAACTGGTTTTACTGTTCATCTTCTACATGAACCCGAAAACAGAACATAGAAAACCATATTTCCTGTAACCTTTCCGTGATCCGTCGCCGGCTATCCGGTCACTTCCCTGGCCAACCTCCACCACCACCACCTCCGTTGAGGCGATGGCTATCGGTCAGCGGTGGTTTGGCCGCCGGAGGTGGCGGTTTCCGGCGAACTCAAAACAATATTTTTCCATGGTTTTCCATGAAAACACGAGGTTGGTCCGGCTCCTTTGAGCACGTACTTCATTTCTAAGAACCTAAGATCTACCCATAAGAGAAGAAGTAGAGGAGGACCTTGTTCGCGGTTTGGAGGCGAGATGAACGACGGGGTGCCATGGCGCGGTGGTGGCGTTGCTGAACTTCTCCTACAGCAAGGTACAAGGCTTCAATCCGTTGGTCAAGAGAGTAAACCTCTCATCATGCTCTAATGGGGCTTTTATAGATCATCAAGTGGGGAGGGTAAAGGGTAAAGCCTTAATGGCCATGAATGTTCTCCCCTTAATGGTGTTTCGGTTATGGTAGGGGCAGTTGAAACGCTGGAAACGAAGAGTTGTTTGTCAGGTGGCGATTTCCTATTTGACCAACATTTCCTTCTTTTATTATATAATTATAGAAGGAAAACGACCCATAATTACTCCTGGTGTAACTTCCCACACCAGCGTTTATTACTACGTGTGTTAGAATAATTTCGGGCCTGAACCGTCGTTTCGGTCAATGTCACGGGCGTGACACATAGGTCACGGGCATGACAGGCCCGGGTGACCAATTCTGGGTTCGACGACCGTTGAACTGAGGTCGAAGATCGTCGAAGGGTGGTCACGCCCTAGGTCACGGGCGTGACACATGGGTCACAGGCGTGACAGGCCCGGGTGACCAAATTCTAGGTTCGGCGATCGTCGAACTGAGATCGACGATCGTCGAAGGGTGGTCACGCCCTAGGTCACGGGCGTGACACATAGGTCACGGGCGTGACAGGTCCGGGTGACCAAATTCTGGGTTCGGCGATCGTCGAACTGATATCGATGATCGTCGAAGGGTGGTCACGCCCTAGGTCACGGGCGTGACACATAGGTCACGGGCGTGACAGGGTCATGAGGCAAATTCCGCGCTCGGCGATCGTCGCGCTAAGATCGACGATCGCCGAAGGGGTCACGCCCCTGGTCACGGGCGTGACACCTGGGTCACGGGCGTGGCAGGGCCGGGTTGAAAATTCTACACTCGACGATCATCTCCCTGAGATCGACGATCGTCGAAGGAGTCACGCGCTAGGTCACGGGCGTGACGGGTCGGTCACGGGCGTGACCGCCCCTTGACTAAAAATCAGGGTCGACAAACTTCAATTCCTGGGCTTCCCAAGGTTCTGTTAAGACAAAACCATTCCCAGGGGTCTAGCCGGAAATGGGATGTTGCAATTCCCAATAAACAAAACAAAGATTTCGTCCCCGAAATCAAGGTTAAGCCTACGGGGACTTCTACCGAAATAAACTAAACTTGTAACATCCCATACGATTTTTCTATTGGGTTCAAGCGACCACTTGTTTGATAAACGAAGTCAATCTCCCCAATAAACAAAAGATTAGCCCCTACTTTCCTGCGCATGCCTAGATTCTAAATTTTTCCTTATCTAGTCCTACCGGTTTAGTACAACAAGGTAATTTATAGTATACTAAGAGGTGGTGAGGTATACCTGACTGAACAACTCCGGGTATTTTTTCCTCATCAGGTCCTGCGGTTCCCAGGTGTGCTCCTCCTGACCGTAGTTTCTCCACAGAACCTTGACTAAGGGGATCTTCTTGCGACGCAAGATCCGTACTCCTTTGTCGTCGATCCGAACTGGCTCCAAGTGAACAGATCGGTCTGAAGCTACCGGCCCTTCGGTGGTCAAAATCTACTGCTCCGGGCGTAGTAGAGACCTTCTCAGCGAAGAAATGTAGAGGACGTCGTGTAGCGCTGCCAGCTCTGGTGGCAACTCTAGCCTGTAGGCTAGGGGTCCGATCCACTCCAGGATCCGGTAAGGGCCCATATACCTAGGGCTGAGCTTCTTCCTCCGACCGCGCACTCGTGACACTCCGTGCATGGGCCGGATCTTCAAGAACACTTGGTCCCCTACCTGAAACTCCACCTGACGATGTCGGGCGTCATAGTACTTAGCCTGTCTGCTCTGCGCCTCCAACATCCTATCTCTGATCAGTCTCACCTGAGCCTCGGTGTCTTCAACAAAATCCGATCCCAGCACCTTCGGATCCTCGTCTTTAACCCAAGAAAGCGGGGTCGTACATTTTCTTTCATACAAGGCTTCATAAGGCGCCATCCTGATGCTGGACTGGTAGCTATTATTATAGGAGAACTCGACCAACGACAACATCTTCTCCCACGGCTCCCCTCGGTCCAGTATACATAGTCGTAGTAGATCCTCCAACATCCTGTTGGTGCGCTCTGTCTGCCCATCCGTCTGAGGGTGGAAGGTCGTGCTAAAAGTCAGTCGGGTGCCCAGGTATGCCTGCACTGACCGCCACTCCCTAGATGTAAATCGTCCATCGCGGTCCGACACTATCGTCCGGGGCACGCCATGATATCGGACATACTGCTCCACGAACTTCCGTACCAGCACTCCCACCGAGTCATCTTTCCTGATTGGTATAAAGTGGGCCACCTTCGTCAACCGATCAACAATCACCCAGATCGAGTCATTCCCCTTCCGAGACCGGGGAAGATCATGTATAAAATCCATAGCTATATCATCAAACTTCCACTCCGGCACCGGGAGTGGCTGCAACAATCCTGTGGGGTTCTTGCACTCCGCCTTCACCAACTGGCACGCCTCGCAATGGGTCACGAAGTACGTAATGTTCTTCTTCATGCCCGGCCAAAACATCGTCTTATTCAGATCAGCGGTCATCTTTGTGATCCCCGAGTGCACAGAGTACCGGCTGCAATGCGCCTCCATCATAATATCCTCTCGGATCTGGCCTCCTGCGGGTATATATACTCTGCCTCTGAAATGTAGCAATCCATCTCTCAGGGAATAATCTCCTGTCGAACCCTCCTCCAAGGCTCGAAACATCGGCTCTGCCCACGCATCTGTCCTCTGTCCATCCCGAATGCGATCCCGAATATCGTCTATGGCCACCATCGATGTCAAATACTCCCTATATAGCTCTGGATCATCCTCGGACACTAGGGATATCTGCATATCTCTGAATGACCGGACTAGCTCCATGGACAAAACCTGGGTCCCAGCTTCGGAAGTGGCAGCTCTCTGGCTCAACGCGTCGGCCACCACGTTTGCCTTCCTTGGATGGTAGTGCATCTCATATTGATAGTCTGCTAAGAACTCCACCCAGCGCCTCTTCCTGATATTCAGCTCCTTCTGCGTGTCCACGTATTTCAAGTTCTTGTGGTCGGAGTAGATGTCGCAGTGGACTCCATAAATATAATGGCGCCAGACCTTCAGAGCAAAAACGACCGCTCCCATCTCAAGGTCGTGCACCTGGTAGTTCTTCTCATGGGTCTTCAGCTGGCGGGAGTCATATGCTATGACGTGTCCGTTCTGCATCAGCACTGCTCCCATCCCCTGGTATGATGCGTCGGTATACACCTGGAATCCTTCCTTTCCAGATGGAAGGGCCAGAATAGGGGCTGAGATGAGTCGGTCCTTCAGCTCCTGGAAAGCCGTCTGGCACTGCGGGGTCCAAACGAAAGGTGCCTCCTTCTTCGTCAAAGACGTGAGTGGGAGGGCAATTTGAGAGAACCCCTCCACGAACTTCCGGTAATAACCGGCAAGTCCTAAGAAAATTCGTACATCGGTGGCTGTCTTTAACTGCGGCCAATCACGGACTGCCTGAATCTTTGCCGGATCCACCGCCAACCCGGCACCGCTGATAATGTGGCCTAGGAAAGCCACCTCCTTCAACCAAAACTGACACTTGCTGAATTTCGCATAAAGGAGATGCTCCCGTAACCTTTCCAAAGTAAGTGCCAGATGTCGAGTGTGCTCCTCCTTCGTCCTAGAGTAGATCAGGATGTCTTCTATGAATACTATGACAAACACATCCAAGTAGGCCTCGAAAACCTGGTTCATGAGACTCATGAACGCCGACGGAGCATTCGTGAGCCCAAAGGGCATCACGGTGAACACATACAGGCCATATCTGCTACTGAAGGCCGTCTTCGGGATATCCTCCTCCTGGATCCGTAGATGGTAGTATCCTGACCTCAAGTCCAGCTTCGAGAAATAATGGGCTCCCTCCAGCTGGTCGAACAATTCGTCTATCCGTGGGAGTGGGTAGGTATTCCGGACGGTCAGCCTGTTTAGTGCTCGATAATCGATACACAGTCGAAGTGTCCCATCCTTCTTCTTCACGAATAGGACCGGGGCTCCCCATGGCGAGGAACTCGGTCTAACAAATCCTGCCTCAACCAATTCCTGCAACTGAGTCCGAAACTCTGCCAACTCCTTCGGGGCCATCTGATAAGGGGCCCTAGATGCCGGCTTGGCCCCCGACACAAGCTGTATCTGAAAGTCCTGCTCTCGGTGTGGAGGTAATCCTGGCAGTTTCTCTGGAAAAATGTCAGCGAAATCTCGCACCACCGGAATGTCTGTCACTGACTCCTTAACTTCCGCCATCTCAAAAAGAATCTGATAGACCTCCTCTCCCTACAGATCGGCCTTAACGGCCTGTACCGAAGATAAGAGTATACGAGAGGCAGGTCTTATACCTTCGATGACAATGAAAGAGTCACCGTATCTCACGGTGATCCTCTTTGCCTGGCAGTCAATCTGGGCATGGTTCCAGTGCAGCCATACCATACCCAGGATCAAGTCGTAGTCTGTCAGCCTCAAAATCGTCGCTGGAGCCTCGAATTCCTTTCCACCAATTTCTGCCTCCATATTGCAGTGATCCGTGGTAAGGAGATCAGATCCATCCGGTAGTCGCACCCTCATCCTCGAGCCTGTGAATCGCTCCACGCCTTCCAGTCCTTCAACGAACGTCTCCGACACAAAGGAGTGAGTAGCTCCAGTATCGAACAGCGTGCAGGCTGGCTTGCCACTGATGAAGACTATACCTGGGGTGATTAGATGTCTTAGGGTTCTATAATGAGTTTTACTTTCCTTGCTAATCTATCTAGTGCGGTTCAAAGTTTTAACCATTGAAAGGGAAATTCTATGAAAATAAAGAGGCATTGCAGTGTACCTGCTATGACCTGCTACGGATTCCGAGGCTGCGCAAGGTCCAAGGTATACACCTGCTCCCTTTCCTGTCTACGATCTCCCCCCTAGTATCCACGACCGTGGCCGCGTCCTCGGCCTTCGTAATGCTGAGCTGGTGGGCCACCCTGTGGTGCTGGAGGTGGTGCCCCCCTCATGGGGCAGTTCCTCCGAATGTGCCCAATCTGATGACAAAGGAAGCACTCTGGTGGGGGATACGCCATTCCCCCGGGTCTCGGCATCTCCTGCATCCGAAGAGGTTGAGGGGCCAATATCACCTGTTCCCTCGGCTCTTGCCTCACGTCCTGACGAGGCTGGACCTCTGTCCTTCTCCCCTCTGGTACAGCACCTCGCCGCTGGTCATTTCTACCTCTCCGTCCCTGATCCTCTGCTGGCCGCTTCCGGCCCCGGGTGGTGTGCAAATCAGCCTCAATCCTTTTTGCCATCTCCAAAATCCGGGAGATAGGCCCGTCGGATACAAACAACAAGGCCTCCCTCAAATCCTCCTGCAGGCCCTTATAGAACCTTCTGATGTACCCTGCTTTGTCCAGCTGGTAGGAATCTGCGTATCGAGCCAGATGGTCGAACTCCTGATGGTACTCCACCACCGTCCGGGTGCCCTGCTTCAGCTGTAAAAACCGCTCCTCCAACTCATCCCTGGCCGACTGCGGAACGAAATGCTCCAGCAGCGCGGCCCTGAACTCTTCCCAGGTAACCTCCGCAACCTCCCTATCGGCAAATGTCATGTCCAACAGCGTCTTCCACCACCTCTTGGCATGGGACTCCTGGCAAGAGACAACCAGAGCCACCCTCTCCTTCCAGGGACACCGTATCTCGGTCAGCATCTCGTATATGATATCCAGCCACTCTTCCGTCCGAACCGTCGACTCTGTCCCCAGGTAGGACGGGGGAGACAGTCCTCGGAAGATGCATAGCCAGTTGGCCCCCGGATTTGGCTGCGGGACCGGAACCTGCTGGGCCCTGAAGGCCTCTAAGATGGCAGTCAGAGTCTGTCCCATGTCTGACTGAAGGAAAGGAGTGGGGACCGGTGGAGGTGGTGCAACACCCTGAGCCTGCTGAACTCCGCCTTGTGGCGTAGGCTGTGCTGGAGGCTGCGTAACAAAAACCCATACTGAGAAAACGTTCAATCTTAAATAAAAGTGGACAATTTATATGTGATCCCCATATGGGCACAACACTGTTTTCCGCTGCTTAGTTTGTCCCCAAACTAAACTCGAGCGGGGGTGACCCAGGGATAGTGGACTGCTACCTTTTTCAGATCGATGTTTCGCTCTGATACCACTTGTAAGACCCCCTTTTTTTCTTTTTAAAACCCGGGGTCTTAGGCCCAGAATCGCCGCTTTGCGGTGACACCTTCACGTCCCCAGTGGTGTGCCTATATGGGGATCACATATAAATTGTCCACTTTTATTTAAGATTGAATGTTTTCTCAGTATGGATTTTTGTTACGCAGCCTCCATCACAGCCTATGCCACAAGGCGGAGTTCAGCAAGCTCAGGGTGTTGCACCACCTCTACCGATCCCCACTCCTTTCCTTCAGTCAGACATGGGACAGACTCTGACTGCCATCCTAGAGGCCTTCAGGGCCCAGCAGGTTCCGGTCCCGTAGCCAAATCCGGGGGCCGACTGGCTAAGCATCTTCCGAGGACTGTCTCCCCCGTCCTACCTGGGGACAGAGTCGGCGGTTCGGATGGAAGAGTGGCTGGATATCATGTATGAGATGCTGACCGGGATACGGTGTCCCTGGGAGGAGAGGGTGGCTCTGGTTGTCTCTTGCCTGGAGTCCTATACCAAGAGGTGGTGAGGTATACCTGACTGAATAACTCCAGGTATTTTTGCCTCATCAGGTCCTGCGGTTCCCAGGTGTGCTCCTCCTGACCGTGGTTTCTCCACAGAACCTTGACTAAGGGGATCTTCTTGCGACGCAAGATTCGTACTCCTTTGTCGTCGATCCGAACCGGCTCCAAGTGAACAGATCGGTCTGAAGCTACTGGCCCTTCGGTGGTCAAAATCTGTTGCTCCGGGCGTAGTAGAGCCCTTCTCAGCGAAGAAATGTTGAAGACGTCGTGTAGAGCTGCCAGCTCTGGTGGAAACTCTAGCCTGTAGGCTAGGGGTCCGATCCGCTCCAGGATCCGATAAGGGCCCATATACCTAGGGCTGAACTTCTTCCTCCGACCGCGCACTCGTGAGACTCCGTGCATTGCACCACCTCCACCGGACCCCACTCCTTTCCTTCAGTCAGACATGGGACAGACTCTGACTGCCATCCTGGAGGCCTTCAGGGCCCAATAGGTTCCGGTCGCACATCCAAATCTGGGGGCTAACTAGCTAAGCATCTTCCGAGGACTGTCTCCCCCGTCCTACCTGGGGACAGAGTCGGCGGTTCGGACGGAAGAGTGGTTGGATATCATGTACGAGATGCTGACCGGGATACGGTGTCCCTGGGAGGAGAGGGTGGCTCTGGTTGTCTCTTGCCTGGAGTCCCATGCCAAGAGGTGGTGGAAGACGTTGTTGGACACGATATTTGCCGATAGGGAGGTTGCGGAGGTTACATGGGAAGAGTTCAGGGCCACGCTGCTGGAGCATTTCGTTCTGCAGTCGGCCAGGGATGAGTTGGAGGAGCGGTTTTTATAGCTGAAGCAGGGCACCCGGACGGTGGTGGAGTACCATCGGGAGTTTGACCATCTGGCTCGATACGCAGATTCCTACCAGCTGGACGAAGCAGGGTACATCAAGAGGTTCTATAAGGGCCTGTGGGAGGATTTGAGGGAGGCCTTGTTGTTTGTATTCGACGGGCCTATCTCCCGGATTTTGGAGATGGCAAATAGGATTGAGGCTGATTGGCACACCACCCGGGGCCGGAAGCGGCCAGCAGAGGATCAGGGACGGAGAGGTAGAAATGACCAGCGGCGAGGTGCTGTACCAGAGGGGAGAAGGACAGAGGACCAGCCTCGTCAGGACGTGAGGCAGGAGCCGAGGGAACAGGTGATATTGGCCCCTCAACCTCTTCGGATATAGGAGAAGCCGAGACCCGGGGGAATGGCGTATCCCCCACCAGAGTGCTTCCTTTGTCATCAGATTGGGCACATTCGGAGGAACTGCCCCATGAGGGGGGCACCACCTCCAGCACCATAGGGTGGCCCACCAGCTCAGCATTACGGAGGCCGAGGATGCGGCCGCGGTCGTGGATACCAGGGGGGAGATCGTAGACAGGAAAGGGAGCAGGTATATGCCTTGGACCTTGCGCAGCCTCGGAATCCGGAGCAGGTCATAGCAGCTACGCTGCAATGCCTCTTTATTTTCATAGAATTTCCCTTTCAATGGTTAAAACTTTGAACCGCACTAGATAGATTAGCAAGGAAAGTAAAACACATTATAGAACCCTAAGACATCTAATCACCCCAAGTATAGTCTTCATCAGTGGCAAGCCGGCCTGCACGCTGTTCGATACTGGAGCTACTCACTCCTTCGTGTCAGAGACATTCGTTGAAGGACTGGAAGGCGTGGAGCGATTCACAGGCTCGAGGATGAGGGTGCGACTACCGGATGGATCTGAGCTTCTTGCTCCGACCGCGCACTCGTGAGACTCCGTGCATGGGCCGGATCTTCAAGAACACTCGGTCCCCTACCTGAAACTCCACTTGATGATGTCGGGCATCATAGTACTTAGCTTGTCTGCTCTGCGCCTCCAACATCCTATCTCTGATCAGTCTCACCAGAGCCTCGGTGTCTTCAACAAAATCCGATCCCAGCACCTTCGGATCCTCGTCTTGAACCCAAGAAAGTGGGGTCCTACATTTTCTTCCATACAAGGCTTTATAAGGCGCCATTCTGATGCTGGCCTGGTAGCTATTGTTATAGGAGAACTCGACCAACGGCAACATCTTCTCCCACGGCTCCACTCGGTCCAATATACACAGTCGTAGTAGATCCTCAAACGTCCTGTTGGTGCGCTCTGTCTACCCGTCCGTCTGAGGGTGGAAGGCTGTGCTAAAAGTTAGTCGGGTGCCCAGGTATGCCTGCACTGACCGCCACTCCCTGGATGCAAACCGTCCATCGCGGTCCGACACTATCGTCCGGGGCACGCCATGATATCGAACATACTGCTCCACGAACTTCCGTACCAGCACTCCCACCGAGTAATCTTTCCTGATTGGTATAAAGCGGGCCACCTTCGTCAACCGATCAACAATCACCCAGATCGAGTCATTCCCCGTCCGAGACCGGGGAAGACCATGTATAAAATCCATAGCTATATCATCAAACTTCCACTCCGGCACCGGGAGTGGCTGCAACAATCCTGCGGGGTTCCTGCACTCCGCCTTCACCAACTGACACGCCTCGCAATGGGTCACGAAGTATGTAATGTTCTTCTTCATGCCCGGCCAAAACATCGTCTTCTTCAGATCAGCGGTCATCTTTGTGATCCCCGGGTGCACAGAGTACCGGCTGCAATGCGCCTCCGTCATAATATCCTCTCGGATCTGGCCTCCTGCGGGTATATATACTCTACCTCTGAAATGTAGCAATCCATCTCTCAGGGAATAATCTCCTGTCGAACCCTCCTCTAAGGCTCGGAACATCGGCTCTGCCCACGCATCTGTCCTCTGTCCATCCCGAATGTGATCCCGAATATCGTCTATGTCCACCATCGATGTCAGAAACTCCCTATACAGCTCTTGATCATCCACGAACATTAGGGATATCTGTATATCTCTGAATGACCGAACTAGCTCCATGGACATAACCTGGGGCCCAGCTTCGGAAGTGGAAGCTCTCCGGCTCAACGCCTCGGCCACCACGTTTGCTTCCCTGGATGGTAGTGCATCTCATACTGATAGTCTGCTAAGAACTCCACCCAGCGCCTCTGCCTGATATTCAGCTCCTTCTGCGTGTCCACATATTTCAAGTTCTTGTGGTCGGAGTAGATGTCGCAGTGGACTCCATAAAGATAATGGCGCCAGACCTTCAGAGCAAAAATGACTGCTCCCATCTCAAGGTCGTGCACTGGGTAGTTCTTCTCATGGGTCTTCTGCTGGCGGGAGGCATATGCTATGACGTGTCCATTCTACATCAGCACTGCTCCCATCCCTGGTATGATGCGTCGGTATACACCTGGAATCCTTCCTTTCCAGATGGAAGGGCCAGAATAGGGGCTGAGATGAGTCGGTCCTTCAGCTCCTGGAAAGCCGCCTGGCACTGCGGGGTCCAAACGAAAGGTGCCTCCTTCTTTGTCAAAGACGTGAGTGAGAGGGCAATTTGAGAGAACACCTCCACGAACTTCCGGTAATAACCGGCAAGTCCCAAGAAACTTCGTACATCGGTGGCTGTCTTTAACTGCAGCCAATCACGGACTGCCTGAATCTTTGCCGGATCCATCGCCAACCCGGCTCCACTGATAATGTGGCCTAGGAAAGCCACCTCCTTCAACCAAAACTGACACTTGCTGAATTTTGCATAAAGGCGATGCTCCCGCAACCTTTCCAAAGTCAGTGCCAGATGCCGAGTGTGCTCCTCCTTCGTCCTAGAGTAGATCAGGATGTCGTCTATGAATACTATGATGAACACATCCAAGTAGGCCTCGAAAACCCAGTTCATGAGACTCATGAACGCCGACGGAGCATTCGTGAGCCCGAAGGGCATCACAGTGAACTCATACAGGCCATATCTGCTACTGAAGGCCGTCTTCGGGATATCCTCCTCCTGGATCCGTAGCTTGTAGTATCCTGACCTCAAGTCCAGCTTCGAGAAATAATGGGCTCCCTCCAGCTGGTCGAACAATTCGTCTATCCGTGGGAGTGGGTAAGTATTCCGGACGGTCAGCCTGTTTAGTGCTCGATAATCAATACACAGGCAAAGTGTCCCATCCTTCTTCTTCACGAATAGGACCGGGGCTCCCCATGGTGAGGAACTCGGTCTAACAAATCCTGCCTCAACCAATTCCTGCAACTGAGTCCGAAAATCTGCCAACTCCTTCGGGGCCATCCGATAAGGGGCCCTAGATGCCGGCTTGGCCCCCGACACAAGCTGTATCTGAAAGTCCTGCTCTCGGTGTGGAGGTAGTCCTGGCAGTTTCTCTGGAAAAATATCAGCGAAATCTCGCACCACCGGAATGTCTGTCACTGACTCCTTAACTTCCGTCATCTCAAAAAGAATCTGATAGACCTCCTCTCCCTGCAGATGGGCCTTAACGGCCTGTACCGAAGATAAGAGTATACGAGAGGCAGGTCTTATACCTTCGATGATAATGAAAGAGTCCTCGAGTCTCACGGTGATCCTCTTTGCCTGGCAGTCAATCTGGGTAAGGTTCCAGTGCAGCCATACCATACCCAGGATTAAGTCGTAGTCTGTCAGCCTCAAAATCATTGTTGGAGCCTCGAATGCCTTTCCACCAATTTCTGCCTCCATATTGCAGTGATCCGTGGTAAGGAGCTCAGATCCATCTGGTAGTCGCACCCTCATCCTCGAGCCTGTGAATCGCTCCACGCCTTTCAGTCCTTCAACGAACGTCTCCGACACAAAGGAGTGAGTAGCTCCATTATCGAAAAGCGTGCGGGCCGGCTTGCCACTGATGAAGACTATACCTGGGGTTATTAGATGTCTTAGGGTTCTATAATGAGTTTTACTTTCCTTGCTAATCTATCTAGTGCGGTTCAAAGTTTAACCATTGAAAGGGAAATTCTATGAAAATAAAGAGGCATTGCAGCGTACCTGCTATGACCTGCTCCGGATTCCGAGGCTGCGCAAGGTCCAAGGCATATACCTGCTCCCTTTCCTATCTACGATCTCCCCCCTGGTATCCACGACCGCGGCCGCGTCCTCGGCCTCCGTAATGCTGAGCTGGTGGGCCACCCTGTGGTGCTGGAGGTGGTGCCCCCCTCATGGGGCAGTTCCTCCGAAAGTGCCCAATCTGATGACAAAGGAAGCACTTTGGTGGGGGATACGCCATTCCCCCGGGTCTCGGCATCTCCTGCATCCGAAGAGGTTGAGGGGCCAATATCACCTGTTCCCTCGGCTCCTGCCTCACGTCCTGACGAGGCTGGTCCTCTGTCCTTCTCCCCTCTGGTACAGCACCTCACCGCTGGTCATTTCTACCTCTCTGTCCCTGATCCTCTGCTGGCCGCTTCCGGCCCCGGGTGGTGTGCCAATCAGCCTCAATCCTTTTTGCCATCTCCAAAATCCGGGAGATAGGCCCGTTGGATACAAACAACAAGGCCTCCCTCAAATCCTCCTGCAGGCCCTTATAGAACCTCCTAATGTACCCTGCTTTGTCCAGCTGGTAGGAATCTACGTATCGAGCTAGATGGTCGAACTCCGATGGTACTCCACCACCGTCCGGGTGCCCTGCTTCAGCTGTAAAAACTGCTCCTCCAACTCATCCCTGGCCGACTGCGGAACGAAATGCTCCAGCAGTGCGGCCATGAACTCTTCCCAGGTAACCTCCGCAACCTCCCTATCGGCAAATGTCGTGTCCAACAGCGTCTTCCACCACCTCTTGGCATGGGACTCCAGGCAAGGGACAACCAGAGCCACCCTCTCCTCCCAGGGACACCGTATCCCGGTCAGCATCTCATACATGATATCCAGCCACTCTTCCGTCCGAACCGCCGAATCTGTCCCCAGGTAGGACGGGGAAGACAGTCCTCCGAAGATGCTTAGCCAGTTGGCCCCCGAATTTGGCTGCGGGACCGGAACCTGCTAGGCCCTGAAGGCCTCCAGGATGGCAGTCAGAGTCTGTCCCATGTCTGACTGAAGGAAAGGAGTGGGGATCGGTGGAGGTGGTGCAACACCCTGAGCCTGTTGAACTCCGCCTTGTGGCGTAGGCTGTGCTGGAGGCTGCGTAACAAAAACCAATAATGAGAAAACGTTCAATCTTAAATAAAAGTGGAAGATTTATATGTGATCCCCATATGGGCACACCACTGCTTCCGCTGCTTAGTTTGTCCCCAAACTAAACTCGAGCGGGGGTGACCCAGGGATAGTGGACTGCTACCTTTTTCAGATCGATGTTTCGCTCTGATACCACTTGTAAGACCCCCTTTTTTTCTTTTTAAAACACGGGGTCTTAGGCCCAGAATCGCCGCTTTGCGGTGACACCTTCACGTCCCCAGTGGTGTGCCCATATGGGGATCACATATAAATTGTCCACTTTTATTTAAGATTGAATGTTTTCTCAGTATGGGTTTTTGTAACGCAGCCTCCATCACAGCCTATGCCACAAGGCGGAGTTCAGCAGGCTCAGGGTGTTGCACCACCTCTACCGATCCCCACTCCTTTCCTTCAGTCAGACATGGGACAGACTCTGACTGCCATCCTGGAGGCCTTCAGGGCCAAGCAGGTTCCGGTCCCATAGCCAAATCCGGGGGCCAACTGGCTAAGCATCTTCCGAGGACTGTCTCCCCCTTCCTACCTGGGGACAGAGTCGGCGGTTCGGACGGAAGAGTGGCTGGATATCATGTACGAGATGCTGACCGGGATACGGTGTCCCTGGGAGGAGAGGGTGGCTCTGGTTGTCTCTTGCCTGGAGTCCTATACCAAGAGGTGGTGAGGTATACCTGACTGAATAACTCCGGGTATTTTTGCCTCATCAGGTCCTGCGGTTCCCAGGTGTGCTCCTCCTGACCATGGTTTCTCCACAGAACCTTGACTAAGGGGATCTTCTTGCGACGCAAGATTCGTACTCCTTTGTCGTCGATTCGAACCGGCACCAAGTGAACAGATCGGTCTAAAGCTACTGGCCCTTCGGTGGTCAAAATCTGCTGCTCCGGGCGTAGTAGAGCCCTTCTCAGCGAAGAAATGTGGAAGACGTCGTGTAGAGCTGCCAGCTCTGGTGGAAACTCTAGCCTGTAGGCTAGGGGTCCGATCCGCTCCAGGATCCGGTAAGGGCCCATATACCTAGGGCTGAACTTCTTCCTCCGACCGCGCACTCCGTGAGACTCCGTGCATTGCACCACCTCCACCGGTCCCCACTACTTTCCTTCAGTCAGACATGGGACAGACTCTGACTGCCATCCTGGAGGCCTTCAGGGCCCAATAGGTTCCGGTCCCGCAGCCAAATCCGGGGGCTAACTACCTAAGCATCTTCCGAGGACTGTCTCCCCCATCCTACCTGGGGATAGAGTCGGCGGTTCGGACGGCAGAGTGGTTGGATATCATGTACGAGATGCTGACCGGGATACGGTGTCCCTGGGAGGAGAGGGTGGCTCTGGTTGTCTCTTGCCTGGAGTCCCATGCCAAGAGGTGGTGGAAGACGTTGTTGGACACGATATTTGCCGATAGGGAGGTTGCGGAGGTTACCTGGGAAGAGTTCAGGGCCACGCTGCTGGAGCATTTCGTTCTGCAGTCGGCCAGGGATGAGTTGGAGGAGCGGTTTTTATAGCTGAAGCAGGGCACCCGGACGGTGGTGGAGTACCATCGGGAGTTTGACCATCTGGCTCGATACGCAGATTCCTACCAGCTGGACGAAGTAGGGTACATCAGGAGGTTCTATAAGGGCCTGCGGGAGGATTTGAGGGAGGCCTTGTTGTTTGTATTCGACGGGCCTATCTCCCGGATTTTGGAGATGGCAAATAGGATTGAGGCTGATTGGCACACCACCCGTGGCCGGAAGCGGCCAGCAGAGGATCAGGGACGGAGATGTAGAAATGACCAGCGGCGAGGTGCTGTACCAGAGGGGAGAAGGACAGAGGACCAGCCTCGTCAGGACGTGAGGCAGGAGCCGAGGGAACAGGTGATATTGGCCCCTCAACCTCTTCGGATATAGGAGAAGCCGAGACCCGGGGGAATGGCGTATCCCCCACCAGAGTGCTTCCTTTGTCATCAGATTGGGCACATTCGGAGGAACTGCCCCATGAGGGGGGCACCACCTCCAGCACCACAGGGTGGCCCACCAGCTCAGCATTACGGAGGCCGAGGATGCGGCCGCGGTCGTGGATACCAGGGGGGAGATCGTAGACAGGAAAGGGAGCAGGTATATGCCTTGGACCTTGCGCAGCCTCGGAATCCGGAGCAGGTCATAGCAGGTACGCTGCAATGCCTCTTTATTTTCATAGAATATTCCCTTTCAATGGTTAAAACTTTGAACCGCACTAGATAGATTATCAAGGAAAGTAAAACACATTATAGAACCCTAAGACATCTAATCACCCCAAGTATAGTCTTCATCAGTGGCAAGCCGGCCCGCACGCTGTTCGATACTGGAGCTACTCACTCCTTCGTGTCAGAGACATTCGTTGAAGGACTGGAAGGCGTGGAGAGATTCACAGGCTCGAGGATGAGGGTGCGACTATCAGATGGATCTGAGCTTCTTCCTCCGACCGCGCACTCGTGAGACTCCGTGCATGGGCCGGATCTTCAAGAACACTCGGTCCCCTACCTGAAACTCCACCTGATGATGTCGGGCGTCATAGTACTTAGCTTGTCTGCTCTGCGCCTCCAACATCCTTTCTCTGATCAGTCTCACCTGAGCCACGGTGTCTTCAACAAAATCCGATCCCAGCACCTTCGGATCCTCGTCTTGAACCCAAGAAAGCGGGGTCCTACATTTTCTTCCATACAAGGCTTCATAAGGCGCCATTCTGATGCTGGCCTGGTAGCTATTGTTATAGGAGAACTCGACCAACGGCAACATCTTCTCCCACGGCTCCACTCGGTCCAATATACACAGTCGTAGTAGATCCTCAAACGTCCTGTTGGTGCGCTCTGTCTACCCGTCCGTCTGAGGGTGGAAAGCCGTGCTAAAAGTTAGTCGGGTGCCCAGGTATGCCTGCACTGACCGCCACTCCCTGGATGCAAACCGTCCATCGCGGTCCGACACTATCGTCCGGGGCACGCCATGATATCGGACATACTGCTCCACGAACTTCCGTACCAGCACTCCCACCGAGTAATCTTTCCTGATTGGTATAAAGCAGGCCACCTTCGTCAACCGATCAACAATCACCCAGATCGAGTCATTCCCCGTCCGAGACTGGGGAAGACCATGTATAAAATCCATAGCTATATCATCAAACTTCCACTCCGGCACCGGGAGTGGCTGCAACAATCCTGCGGGGTTCCTGCACTCCGCCTTCACCAACTGACACGCCTCGCAATGGGTCACGAAGTACGTAATGTTCTTCTTCATGCCCGGCCAAAACATCATCTTCTTCAGATCAGCGGTCATCTTTGTGATCCCCGGGTGCACAGAGTACCGGCTGCAATGCGCCTCCGTCATAATATCCTCTCGGATCTGGCCTCCTGCGGGTATATATACTCTACCTCTGAAATGTAGCAATCCATCTCTCAGGGAATAATCTCCTGTCGAACCCTCCTCCAAGGCTCGGAACATCGGCTCTGCCCACGCATCTGTCCTCTGTCCATCCCGAATGTGATCCCGAATATCGTCTATGTCCACCATCGATGTCAGATACTCCCTATACAGCTCTGGATCATCCACGAACATTAGGGATATCTGTATATCTCTGAATGACCGAACTAGCTCCAGGGACATAACCTGGGGCCCAGCTTCGGAAGTGGAAGCTCTCCGGCTCAACGCCTCGGCCACCACGTTTTCCTTCCCTGGATGGTAGTGCATCTCATACTGATAGTCTGCTAAGAACTCCACCCAGCGCCTCTGCCTGATATTCAGCTCCTTCTGCGTGTCCACATATTTCAAGTTCTTGTGGTCGGAGTAGATGTCGCAGTGGACTCCATAAAGATAATGGCGCCAGACCTTCAGAGCAAAAATGACCGCTCCCATCTCAAGGTCGTGCACTGGGTAGTTCTTCTCATGGGTCTTCTGCTGGCGGGAGGCATATGCTATGACGTGTCCATTCTACATCAGCACTGCTCCCATCCCTGGTATGATGCGTCGGTATACACCTGGAATCCTTCCTTTCCAGATGGAAGGGCCAGAATAGGGGCTGAGATGAGTCGGTCCTTCAGCTCCTGGAAAGCCGCCTGGCACTGCGGGGTCCAAACGAAAGGTGCCTCCTTCTTTGTCAAAGACGTGAGTGAGAGGGCAATTTGAGAGAACACCTCCACGAACTTCCGGTAATAACTGGCAAGTCCCAAGAAACTTCATACATCGGTGGCTGTCTTTAACTGCAGCCAATCACGGACTGCCTGAATCTTTGCCGGATCCATCGCCAACCCGGCTCCGCTGATAATGTGGCCTAGGAAAGCCACCTCCTTCAACCAAAACTGACACTTGCTGAATTTCTCATAAAGGCGATGCTCCCGCAACCTTTCCAAAGTCAGTGCCAGATGCCGAGTGTGCTCCTCCTTCGTCCTAGAGTAGATCAGGATGTCGTCTATGAATACTATGACGAACACATCCAAGTAGGCCTCGAAAACCCAGTTCATGAGACTCATGAACGCCGACGGAGCATTCGTGAGCCCGAAGGGCATCACAGTGAACTCATACAGGCCATATCTGCTACTGAAGGCCGTCTTCGGGATATCCTCCTCCTGGATCCGTAGCTGGTAGTATCCTGACCTCATGTCCAGCTTCGAGAAATAATGGGCTCCCTCCAGCTGGTCGAACAATTCGTCTATCCGTGGGAGTGGGTAAGTATTCCGGACGGTCAGCCTGTTTAGTGCTCGATAATCAATACACAGGCGAAGTGTCCCATCCTTCTTCTTCACGAATAGGACCGGGGCTCCCCATGGTGAGGAACTCGGTCTAACAAATCCTGCCTCAACCAATTCCTGCAACTGAGTCCGAAAATCTGCCAACTCCTTCGGGGCCATCCGATAAGGGGCCCTAGATGCCGGCTTGGCCCCCGACACAAGCTGTATCTGAAAGTCCTGCTCTCAGTGTGGAGGTAGTCCTGGCAGTTTCTCTGGAAAAATATCAGCGAAATCTCGCACCACCGGAATGTCTGTCACTGACTCCTTAACTTCCGTCATCTCAAAAAGAATCTGATAGACCTCCTCTCCCTGCAGATGGGCCTTAACGGCCTGTACCGAAGATAAGAGTATACGAGAGGCAGGTCTTATACCTTCGATGATAATGAAAGAGTCCCCGAGTCTCACGGTGATCCTCTTTGCCTGGCAGTCAATCTGGGCATGGTTCCAGTGCAGCCATACCATACCCAGGATCAAGTCGTAGTCTGTCAGCCTCAAAATCATTGTTGGAGCCTCGAATGCCTTTCCACCAATTTCTGCCTCCATATTGCAGTGATCCGTGGTAAGGAGCTCAGATCCATCTGGGAGTCGCACCCTCATCCTCGAGCCTGTGAATCGCTCCACGCCTTTCAGTCCTTCAACGAACGTCTCCGACACAAAGGAGTGAGTAGCTCCAGTATCGAAAAGCGTGCGGGCCGGCTTGCCACTGATGAAGACTATACCTGGGGTTATTAGATGTCTTAGGGTTCTATAATGAGTTTTACTTTCCTTGCTAATCTATCTAGGGCGGTTCAAAGTTTAACCATTGAAAGGGAAATTCTATGAAAATAAAGAAGCATTGCAGCGTACCTGCTATGACCTGCTCCGGATTCCGAGGCTGCGCAAGGTCCAAGGCATATACCTGCTCCCTTTCCTATCTACGATCTCCCCCCTGGTATCCACGACCGCGGCCGCGTCCTCGGCCTCCGTAATGCTGAGCTGGTGGGCCACCCTGTGGTGCTGGAGGTGGTGCCCCCCTCATGGGGCAGTTCCTCCGAATGTGCCCAGTCTGATGACAAAGGAAGCACTTTGGTGGGGGATACGCCATTCCCCCGGGTCTCGGCATCTCCTGCATCCGAAGAGGTTGAGGGGCCAATATCACCTGTTCCCTCGGCTCCTGCCTCACGTCCTGACGAGGCTGGTCCTCTGTCCTTCTCCCCTCTGGTACAGCACCTCACCGCTGGTCATTTCTACCTCTCCGTCCCTGATCCTCTGTTGGCCGCTTCCGGCCCCGGGTGGTGTGCCAATCAGCCTCAATCCTTTTTGCCATCTCCAAAATCCGGGAGATAGGCCCGTTGGATACAAACAACAAGGCCTCCCTCAAATCCTCCCGCAGGCCCTTATAGAACCTCCTGATGTACCCTGCTTTGTCCAGTTGGTAGGAATCTGCGTATCGAGCCAGATGGTCGAACTCCGATGGTACTCCACCACCGTCCGGGTGCCCTGCTTCAGCTGTAAAAACTGCTCCTCCAACTCTTCCCTGGCCGACTGCGGAACGAAATGCTCCAGCAGTGCGGCCCTGAACTTTTCCCAGGTAACCTCCGCAACCTCCCTATCGGCAAATGTCGTGTCCAACAGCGTCTTCCACCACCTCTTGGCATGGGACTCCAGGCAAGGGACAACCAGAGCCACCCTCTCCTCCCAGGGACACCGTATCCCGGTCAGCATCTCATACATGATATCCAGCCACTCTTCCGTCCGAACCGCCGAATCTGTCCCCAGGTAGGACGGGGAAGACAGTCCTCCGAAGATGCTTAGCCAGTTGGCCCCCGAATTTGGCTGCGGGACCGGAACCTGCTAGGCCCTGAAGGCCTCCAGGATGGCAGTCAGAGTCTGTCCCATGTCTGACTGAAGGAAAGGAGTGGGGATCGGTGGAGGTGGTGCAACACCCTGAGCCTGCTGAACTCCGCCTTGTGCCGTAGGCTGTGCTGGAGGCTGCGTAACCAAAACCAATACTGAGAAAACGTTCAATCTTAAATAAAAGTGGAAAATTTATATGTGATCCCCATATGGGCATACCACTGCTTCCGCTGCTTAGTTTGTCCCCAAACTAAACTCGAGCGGGGGTGACCCAGGGATAGTGGACTGCTACCTTTTTCAGATCGATGTTTCCCTCTGATACCACTTGTAAGACCCCCTTTTTTTCTTTTTAAAACCCGGGGTCTTAGACCCAGAATCGCCGCTTTGCGGTGACACCTTCACGTCCTGAAGGGTCATCACCACAAGGCGCCGATTCTGCCGGCCAATTCGATCACAGAAAGGTAGCACAATAATTGATGTAAGATCAAGTCCACTGAAAGTAAATCACAAATATAGAATAAAATCTCCACGAAGGGAGTGTCCACAAAATAACAATAATCAGAGTACTATAAATGCGGGCTTATGCCCGGTACATCATATCCTCACTACAAATCTCTCATGCGGAAGCAAAAACAGAAACTACTCAGGGTCGAGACTCACGGTCCCGGCTGTATGAACTCCGGAGCTAGACTGCCCCATCTCCAGGCGCACCGATCTCTGGGGCTGCTCCTCCATACTGGGCTCCACGATCCCCTAAATGATGCGGTTCGAAAACCGTTAGTCATAAAGACTAAGCCCTATTATCCCCTACCCCTTCCCCCTTGGCTCCTAAGTACCGAGCGAAGAGGAAGAAAGGGAAGGACATGAAGATGGAGATTTAATCAAGAAACAGATGGCAGCAGAACTAATCTAGCAATTCTATAATAAATATGACAGAAACAGAAAGTACGAAAGGTAACCTTAACTTATGTGTGAAAGCGCATAAGCCAAGGGATCTTCTGCAAGGCTCCCATCATATAGAGTGTCCCATACCACTTATACGTTGGGGTGTCGGTTATCAAACAGCAGCATATATATATTGAATTTAACCTTAATTTATAAACTTGCCCACACAAGCTTATAGACCAAGGGGTCGTTTTGCAAGTCCTAATGTATAAGCGTCCCATACCACTTATCCTTTAGGTGTCAGGGTTAAATGAATCGTTTATGCTATGATATGCAAGTGGGTATGATGAAACATGCAAGTGCAACTCACACACCCGGCTCTGTGCACACAGACCTTTAGTTCCCCCTTTCGGAGCCGTTACCTCCTAGGATACCTCCGTAGTGGCAGATGGAAGCGGTGGGTTGGGCCTCGCCCACCTCTAAACCAGTAAAGCACTACCGGTCAGACTTATCGTACGCCTCAATGCTTCGTGCACTAAGCGGACGCCTGCGTACTCTTGCCGGCTGGCGCACCGGACTTCTGGTAGCGAAGTGCTAACCACACTTGCCGAGTCAGCGTATTGGCGTCGGTGCATCAACCCTCCAATACCGAAGACCCACCACCTTAATTTTCATTCCTTTTATGCACATGCAGATTTAATCGTAAACACACAAAAACCGAGCCGAAGCTCCCCGGACCAAAACGTCCGTCTCTTAACCAACCGAGTCGAAGCTCCCCGGACCAACCCGTCCGTCTCTTAACCAACCGAGCCGTAGCTCTCATCAATCTTCCTGTGTCACACATTGTTTGTGAAAGGTGCAGCCCTAGTTACTAAGTTACTCTTGACAGTTTGTTATTACAGTTTATGTTAACCCAGGACTGCCCCCGGTATTCCCCGTGAAGGGCTCTCAAATGGCACTAGGAACTATGATGGTAGCTGAAGCCCATCATTCCCTTTCGCAAGGCACTTATTGTTATTGGTTGATCCCCTTTACCCATTCCCTTCTCATATTACGATAGACTATCCTAGGGTGATTTTTAACCTTCCTCACTTCGGGAAAGACGATCTTTCGTCGAACCCGAGCATCTCTTATCTCTAGCTATCACTACTTCTCTCTACTCTTCATATCATCCTATTGTGATTTCATCCACAATTGTCCACCCAGACAAAATGACTAACTCCAATGACTTTCTCAGATCATGTCCTATTGCAATTCACAAATTTGCTATATGCAGACCAACCTAGACTATATGTCGAACCGGTTATGCAATGATCCCAAAACTCGTCCAAATGCCCTAAAATATTTACTGGAGACTTATCATAATATAAATGGCCTAAATCCAGAGTGTGGAAATTTCCTAATTTATGTGGCATTTAATTAATTTCCTCGAAAATCCCAAGGGCTACCGGTTTGAACATGAACTACCCTAAGTTCTCATGCAAGATGTCCAGCAAATTTATGATAAATAGTAGGTTATCTCAATAGGGTAATTCCAAAATATCATAATTTTTCTATTATCAAAAGGGCAACAAAACTATTTTAGCAATATTTTTTATCTTCCATTATTTATGAACCAAGTACAGAGAATATTCTTCCAAAAATTGTAAATAAATTATAATATGCAGATAAAGGCTTAAAAATAGCACTGGCCCAGTTTCATAATTTTTCAGCAATAAAATCATCCCTAAATAATTTTCAAAGCATAGAACCCCTTTTTAACTTTTGTGAAGAAAGTACTGGATTTACTTAACTAAAAATTATACAAAAATTTAAGGGTAACCATTCTGTCCTAAAACATTTATTTCCAAGATTTCATGAGACTTCCATGAACAGAAAGGTACAAATAATTAAAACATTAATTGGGGTTATAATCAACTTTACAAACGAAGTGCTACAAATAAACATCATAAAATTCCAGTAAAATTTCTATAAATTCTACCCACTTCAAAACTAACTATACCCGAGTTTCATAGCCTTTAGATAATTATTAGTGATGGATTGTGCTTAATTAGTATTTTAACCTAAAGCTAAGTTTAAGGTTTCGAGGCATCTACTTGTCTCCAAATTTTCCAAGATTCCATCCAGACGATTATTATCATGTTAATATCAACTCTACAGAGTTTAAAGGCAATACGAGGGCAATTGCCCCCATATCCTTCACAACCCTCAAAACCCTCCATCTAGGGTTTGAGTTTGGATCCTAGGATAAACCAACCCTAAACCACATCATTTTCTCCAAGTGGGTTATAATAACCCTTCCAAGCCAGTGTTCAAGATATCAGCCTCAGTTGAGGTGATATGACCGTTTTAACTTCTAGTGCACTTTTTACTCAAAAATGCCTCACTCTTGCCTAGTTAAGAATAGGTGACTCCCTATCCAAAACTCATCCAAATGAGTTAAAAATTTGTACACAGTTAAGTTTTATAGCCAGGGGCCACTCACCAAAATTTGGGAGGGTTTGGAGGTTATTTGACTACATAAATAAATTCCTCTATCTTTATTAAATTAAAACAAAAACTTTAGGCGAAGTGTCTCCAAAAATTCCCATTTTTGGACTACCTTTAGATATAGCTAAGTTTAACGCCCTGCCCAAATTTCAGGTTATTTGGACAAGGTACAAAGAGTGGGCATCCATTTTAATACCTGCCCAACTCTAGGTACAGCCCCCACTAAAACAGGTACTGCGGTCAAACCGCTTACCCAAACGAGTTGAAACTAATTTTAAATTAATCTATTCTCGAAGGGCTACGACTTTCGTGACAGGTCATTTTTCCTAAATCGGCCTCTAAGCACCTCATTTTGCAGCCTCTAAATATACTCAAATAATATATATTTTCACTATTTATTATATACATTATTTATATATTATAAACTAGTTTTACTGTTCATCTTCTACATGAACCCGAAAACAGAACATAGAAAACCATATTTCCTGTAACCTTTCCGTGATCCGTCGCCGGCTATCCGGTCACTTCCCTGGCCAACCTCCACCACCACCACCTCCGTTGAGGCGATGGCTATCGGTCGGCGGTGGTTTGGCCGCCAGAGGTGGCGGTTTCCGGCGAACTCAAAACAATATTTTTCCATGGTTTTCCATGAAAACACGAGGTTGGTACGGCTCCTTTGAGCACGTACTTCATTTCTAAGAACCTAAGATCTACCCATAAGAGAAGAAGTAGAGGAGGACCTTGTTCGCGGTTTGGAGGCGAGATGAACGACGGTGTGCCATGGCGCGGTGGTGGCATTGCTGAACTTCTCCTACAGCAAGGTACAAGGCTTCAATCCGTTGGTAAAGAGAGTAAACCTCTCATCCTGCTCTAATGGGGCTTTTATAGATCATCAAGTGGGGAGGGTAAAGGGTAAAGCCTTAATGGCCATGAATGTTCTCCCCTTAATGGTGTTTCGGTTATGGTAGGGGCAGTTGAAACGCTGGAAATGAAGAGATGTTTGCCAGGTGGCGATTTCCTATTTGACCAACATTTCCTTCTTTTATTATATAATTACAGAAGGAAAACGACCCATAATTACTCCTGGTGTAACTTCCCACACCAGCGTTTATTACTACGCGTGTTAGAATAATTTCGGTTCTGAACCGTCGTTTCGGTCAATGTCACGGGCGTGACACATAGGTCACGGGCATGACAGGCCCGGGTGGCCAATTCTGGGTTAGACGACCGCCGAACTGAGGTCGACGATCGTCGAAGGGTGGTCACGCCCTAGGTCACGGGCGTGACACATGGGTCACGGGCGTGACAGGCCCGGGTGACCAAATTCTGGGTTCGGTGATCGTCGAACTGAGATCGACGATCGTCGAAGGGTGGTCACGCCCTAGGTCACGGGCGTGACACATAGGTCACGGGCGTGACAGGGCCGGGTGACCAAATTCTGGGTTCGTCGATCGACGAACTGAGATCGACGATCGTCGAAGGGTGGTCATGCCCTAGGTCACGGGCGTGACACATAGGTCACGGGCGTGACAGGGTCATGAGGCAAATTCCGCGCTCGGCGATCGTCGCGCTGAGATCGACGATCACCGAAGGGGTCACGCCCCTAGTCACGGGCGTGACACCTGGGTCACGGGCGTGGCAGGGCCAGGTTGAAAATTCTGTGCCCGACGATCATCTCCCTGAGATCGACGATTGTCGAAGGAGTCACGCCCTAGGTCACGGGCGTGACGGGTCGGTCACGGGCGTGACCGCCCCTTGATTAAAAATCAGGGTCGACAAACTTCAATTCCTGGGCTTCCCAAGGTTCTGTTAAGACAAAACCATTCTTAGGGGTCTAGCCGGAAATAGGATGTTACAGAAGCGGAGGATAATAAGGGGTATCAAAAGGAAGCAGGTGATAATGAAGCTATACTACCAAGTATGAGAAGTAAGAAGTAATTCTACTCTAGCAGTTCTATGTATATAGCACAAGTGAAGTAAGTATGTATAGCACTGAAGGTAAGTAAATGCAGGAAGTAAGTAGAGTGCGGTACAGTAAATAAAGAACAACTATTTACTGCTAATCTACCATCACAGAAGTACCCTAACTTATATAAATGCCTATATAAACTTATAAGTTAGAGTTTCCAATATTAACTTATCATATAAAAGAGCCCATACTAATTTATATGATAAGGATCTATGAAGCGTATGACCTAACATGAATGAATGAATGCGGTTTATGAATAATGCAAGTGCAACTCACACACAACGACTCCGTGATCACAGACCTTTAGTTCCCGCTTTTTGGATCTAGCATCATTCTCTAGTACCGCCGTTGTGTCTACGATAGCAGTGGAGCGTGCATCTCAACTCCTGGGCAGGTATGCACACTACCAAAACTAGACCTCCCATACACCTCTGTACACGTCCTAGGCGCACTCTAGAGTCTTGCGTACTAATTGCTGACTACCCGTCAGTCTTATTGGGTCAGGTGTGTGTTTTGGTGATTGTCCTCCAAACCACGGTATAAACAACCTACTAGCCCCTCAAACCCTCACACCCGCCTGAGTCACCGTACTACCATCGGTGTGATGATTGGCCCAGTACCGCTTGACCTGCCACTAGTTTGTTTTATACACATGCAAGGTATTTCAACTCGAGCCTCCAGCTCGCAGGACCAACCCGTCCTAAATCCCACCAACGCTACACTGGTGAGAATGATATCACGATTCTTAGCCTATTAGACTACTCATGTCTAAGGTTTATTATGCTTAGCAATTTATGGTTAATCACAGGACTGCCCAGGGTATGCCCAATGAAGGTGTCTTAGGGGCACTAGGAACCAAGATAGGATTAAAGCCCAAAGTTTCCTTTCGCAAGGATATTTACTCTAATTAATGTCTACCCATGATTCACACCCAGCTCTCGTTGTTACTCTGGAATGTTCCTAATGACTTAAGATATTACCGGGGAATCGACGGTCTTCCGTCGGTCTCAGTTTAGCTGTTGTCCTTAGGGTTTTGCACTCCACCACTCGATACTATGAAGTGACCTACTAGACACCAACCAGGGTTTATCTTCCAAAATAGTTATCAACGCAACCTTCTATCGTAACCCCCTGTGGTCCTAGTAGTATATACTATCTGAGCTAGATGAACCCATGACCTAATACCACCCGTAAGGTAAGACTTCCAACTTCTTGGCCAAAATGACCATAACCATTTATCATGGGATGGGATGGTATATGATGTTGACTATGTGGAATTTCACTATTTTTCTAAGTCATAAGGAACCTAAATTAAATCCTTTAATTAAGTGGTCTGTGTCACTTTATACATTAAGTACTATATCAAATGATCCCTCTGGTCTAATAAATTTTCCTGATGATCATCTAGGCTAATTATAACTGGTTACCAAGAATTGTAATTTTCCCATTTATAAATCCATTTAGTTTTCTTTTAAGATAAATCCATGAATCGACCACTTTCCAAATGAAGTACATTAACTATGTTACTAGAAATTCTAGGAAAATACTGCAGATGTAAATTGCTGAAATAATACCAATTACAAAAATTCATAGTCCTAAACAGTAATTTGGTCTACCAACACTCATATGAAAAATATTACAAAATGCCATTTAATGGGTTTTAAACTTATGGTTGCATCCAAAAATATTAATAAAATTACAAAAGGTCACAAACACATAACTAAATCACTCGGAATTTTCCCATAATATTCCTACTGTAATTTCCATCACTTTTAAATAATTTCCATAAAGGGGCAAAATTGTAAATTCTACATAATTCCAAAATATAATCATCAAACAGACCCATACAATTTTCCAGGGATTAAATATCACTCCCTTGAGTTGTAAACCAAATTTGAGAATTTTAACTCATCAATAGCCCTATTTTCAAAATTTTATCTTTAAAGGCCTAATTTTCAAAAATTCCAAATAATGGTATTTTTGATCCAGAAAATCCCATTATTTTTGTTGGAGGTATATTTCACCCTAATAAACATCTGACAAAAATTTCATAGACTTTCAATGTTCCAAATGGGCTAAGTCCCCATTATATAGCCTTTTGCTAAAGGCACCCCAAGCCTTTTTTTCATCATACCCATGCAAGTGGGTTTACCCAACATGCAGAGGTTCAAAGAGGCTGAAATTTTTTAGTATGGGCTTATATTGACCCCAAGGCCATGCCACCAAAATTTGGGGACATTTGGAGGCATATTACTCCAAATATTCTATTAATTTATATAAATGCATTTTCTCAAAAACTATAGGAAAATTTCTACCACAAATTCTCTTTTTTTTACAGGGTCTAAGTTTGACCAAATCAAGCGTATACCCAAAATTTTTGGTTATGTGGACCTCTGGTTTGGCATGGGCATTCAATCAAATTTTTTTCATAGCCTAGGACCAGTCCTAGTAGATTTGTCCTACAGGGAGATCTACTGTCCCAAATCTGAACTTTAGGGTGGCAAATGAAAGGTAAGATCTAGGGCTACAAATTATATTTTGATTACTATCTCTTAAAATGCCTCTAAGTGGGCTATATTTATACATGAATATCACTGAAATAGTGTGACTTTTAATTTACTATTCATAATATACCCTTTTAATTAATCAAATAAAACGAGAAATTGGACGGCATCGGTCCATCGTCCTCGATAGCCAACGGCTAAAATGGAGCCTGGCTGGGCCATTTTGTTTGGCTGTTTCCAGCCACCTGGGCCGACGGCACCGCCAGCGATTATTGCCACCACCTCCGTTGAGGTGGTGGCTGGCGTTTCCCGGCGGTGAGGCTAGCGGAGGCGGCTCCTCCGACAATCCCGAGCAAGAAGAAAAAGCTTGAAAATTGATCTCGACTCACATGGTATTGGGCTCAATTGAGACCAAAATCTCTCCTAGTCGATCTAGAAATATAGTACGGTGAGAGGTGAAGTGAAACGAACCGGAATTGAGGCTTGGCGGCTAGTTTGGCGGAGGTGAGCCATGACCGAGCTTGCTCCGGCAAGTCCTTCCCATTCCTAGTTTCTCCAGCGATTTCCTTGCTCCAGCACTCAAAGTCCACTCGTTTCCTCCTTCTGAAGCTAATGGTGGGGGTAGTTTTGGCTGGGAGTGGATGTATTGGGAGTTAATTCCAAGGTGGGGTTCGGCCAAGCATAATTCGCTCCACCCATGGTGCCAAGTGGCCATCCAGCAGCATATTCCCTCTGGAATGAGCTGGGAAGCTTGCCAAGTGTCTTGGACAGAAGGAAGGAGGGCCACATGGCACTCATTTCCTTTTCTCCACCTTCTATCTACTAAAATTCCCATTTTACCCCCATGCATGCATTCTCTCTACCCAAATCAGAGGGGTAGGAGCTGTCTTTGACCACATGGGCTATTCATGGACCATGGTTAGTGGACTTTGCCCAAGGAGGGTGGACTTGGCTTCATTTCTCTTCTTTAGGTCATTTTGTTGACTTGGTTGACTTTGAGTTGACTTGGTCAACATAATGAGTGGGCTGACCCCACTTGATGGTCATGGACCTCATGTCATCACCCAACATGGATTGGGCCATGGTGATGCCCCACTTGGGCTTATTGGGGCTTTAGGTATAAATTTTACCAAATTAGGGTTAGGGTTGACTTGGGTCAACTTGGGTCAACAGGTGACCCAATAGCATGTCTTAGGGTTTACATAGATTGTTTTTTGGGCTAGGTCATAGTGGTGGGGTCAAGGTGTGGCTAGGGTTCAAAATTAGCCTAGTTTGACTTAAGTTGACTTGGGCCCATAGTGGGCCCCATATGGCTATACCCTATATCTAAGGGACAAACTTAGCCAAAGCCCACACCTACACACATGTCATATCCAAATCTAAGTTGAGGGGCCTAATATAAAAAAGGGATGTTACACTTGCTCTCTCCGAGGCGCATTCGACCCATCAAGCCAATGAGAGCCTTGATGAGGAGATCCTCTCGGGGGTAGGACTTGCTCTCCCCGAGGCACATTCGACCCATCCAGCTAGTGAGAGCCTGGGTGAGGAGATCCTCTCGATGGTTTGGACTACCCGACCCGTTAAATAACATATAATAGAAGGTCCGGCGGGGGCCCCACATTATATGCCACAAACAGATGGCGAGGTCACGGGTTAATACCAAAATACCACGCATCCTAACTCAGAGCATTCTAGCGGAAGCTTACAAGTTACACGAACTCAATCCATGAATGTCCACTAATATATAAATAACTCATTTATATACAAGACCAGGAATGTTAACAAGCACACCGCTTACGGCCTTAAGGCCTTGCAAGTTTCTCTTTACAAACATACGACTTCATACATCGGCATGCAGGCCGGCCACACATGAAATCCAAAGATTCGCACGGCCTTCAAGGGTCTAACAGCAATAGCAAGGGCTTCAACCCGCTCAATCCATTTCAGCATCTACAAGGGCAGCACCTGCATATAGACATCCACCCCATGGGTGACGAACAAAGCAATGGTCAGCATTCAGCTGACAATTTAAAACGACCCTACCCATTACCCAGGGCAGTGGTTCCTTCCCTGCATGTATTCCAATCTCAACACATATATACAATACACATTATCATCACAAACATCGGCATTCATGCCAGACGTTCCGTGCACTCAGGGCACACTTACGGTGTACCAAGCTCCTCATAGTTCCACCACCGATTTGAGGTGTTTACTTGTTGGTCGGGCATAAGCCTCCAAACCCTTGTTGAAGACCTCACACACCCGTCCACTCAGAGGCACGCACCTCAAAACAAACTGTGAGCGCTATAAGTCGACCTACCCTCGTAGTGTAATAAGCCTAGGGAAATCTCCCCGCTGCATTGCTACTAATCGACCACTCACCCGATCCTACCACTGAACTTGTTGGGTGGCCCACCAACTCAGAGGTTATTAACTTGTTGGTTATGGGAATCAGCCGCCAAACCCCTGTTGGAGGCCTCTAGTACCCACCCACTATGAGGTGTTCGCTTATAACAATCCGATCAATGAACTTGGTGGGTGTCCTATCCACTAAAAGGTTCTCGCAATCCTTCTCATATTCATCTCATAAAACCGGCACACAGTGCCACTTTCCATTCCATCAATATAGCTCGTGCAGAGCATAAAACCAAAGGAGCTATACAAAGCTTCCTTCTCACCAATCTCCGTAAGGTAATCGATGTATACACGAAGTCTTCTCCGGTTCGCAGCATCACCAATCCAGACATCCATCCAGTTGGTCCTCACACAACATGCCTATGTCGTACTACAAATTTCCGGCTCTAGATGCAGACTCAACAGCTGGAATCACTTACGCTCTTCCATCTTTTGATGGAGGATTCCAAAAATATACATGCATAAACAAAGGGATTTACCTGCCCAAGGAAGAAAGACCGTTACCCTTGACGATCGCTTCGGCGCCATGAAAGAACTAGCCGGAAGGAAATCACCGCAGCGGCCTTGCCTTCACAATGTTGAACTTGGCTCTTGATTCGGACCGCTGAAGCTCCACCGGCGGTCGAAAAGCTTCCCCTTCTTCCTTCCTTGCTCTCCTCTCTCTCTTCACTTTAGAAAGAGAATGGCCAATATGAGAATGACATATTAATCTCCATTCTAAACCTTATAAGATCAGGGATGATCTTGGACCACAGGATCCAAATAGAAGGGAACAAACGGCCTCGATCGCTTTGAAAAGCATCTAAACAGATCTGACACGGCCTGTGAAACGCCCGAGTCACAGGCCGTGTTCCTTGAGTGGTTCATGAACTGACTCAATCTGGAACAGAACACGGGCCACAACACGCCCGTGTCACTCCCTGACACGCCCGTGTCAACCAGAACACGGTCGTGTGGATGGTCGTGTCACCTCATCAACACAAGGCTGAAACAACCGAGATGGACACGGCTAAGGCATATGCCTGTGTCCTCAGCCGTGTGCTCAACATGCCCCTTTGACACGCCCGTGTCATAATCCGTGTACCCCACTCAATGCCACTCTACTCAACGCCACTCCACTCAACGTCGCCGAGCAGGACAAGCCCTGGGACACGCCCGTGTCCCAAGCCGTGTGCAACGGACATGCCCTGGGACACGCCCGTGTCCCAGGCCGTGCCACCCAGCCTGAACCCATTTTGGGACTTAGGGTTTTTGGGGCATTACACAATGTAGTGGGGCGATTTCCCTAGGCTTGTTACACTACGTGGGTAGGTTGACTGATAGTGCTCATGGTTGCCGTGAGGTGCGTGCCTCTGAGTGAGACGGGTGCGTGAGGTCTTTAACAGGGGTTTGGAGGCTTATTCCCGGCTAACAAGTACACACCTCGAATCAGTGGTTGTACCTTGAGGAGTTCGGTACACCATAATCAAGCCCTGAGTGCACGGAGCTCCTGGCTCGGAGGCTGGCGTTTGTGATGATGTGTGTGATATATATTTATATGTTGTGCATGAAGGGAAGGAACCATTACCCCGTGTAAGGGGTAGGGTCATTATAATTGGTCAGCTGAATGCTGACCGTTGCTTTGTTTATAACCCATGGGATAGATGTCCATATGCAGGTGTTGCCCTTGTTTGTAACGCCCCCGATTTTTCTGCGATTATTTAATTCTCGTTTGGCATTACGTCGACGCGTTTTCTTGGCTTGTGCCATCTATGGAGTGTGGTCTTAACTCCTTCGAACTGGGTGGCCTATTTTGTAGCCTATTGGCAAGATCTCCCTAGCAAGCCGAGTCATTTTGGGTGACCCGGTGTGGCCTCTCGGGGGATGCTTGTGTTTTGGCTTCGGGTGGGTATAAATCGAGTTCTATTCGTCGAAATTTAATTTTGACTTCGCCGTTGCGTTCGTAGCATGGGTATTTAGCTACGGTGCGAGTTTCGTCGAATTCCGAGGTAGTTTGTTTTTCGCGTCATTTTGGGTGTGCTAATAATAAAAGAAAATGTGTATATTTAAAGCTATTTAGATGATTTCTGCGGTCAAAAGCTTTAATAATGAACCGGAGGCTTAGGAGGCGGTTAAGGCTGATTAGGCGTGATTAGATTTATTTAAAAGCCTTAATCCAAATTAGCGGGCACATTCTTCTTCTTCCCGAAAACTGTCGCCTGCTCCTTTTCACGGAAAACAGAGGAAAACCGTCGGACCTGCTACCCCTTCGGACGGCAATTCCGGGAGCGCTTGTCGACGGATTTCAATTTCGAAAGCGGATTTGGATTTCTCTCTCTTAGATCTACGTTTCTACGGTAAGAGATTTGATTTCCGTAGGGTTTTTAGGAGATTTGGATTTTCGGTTTTTGCCCTTTCCGTCATTAAAGCTCGGGATGTGCTGGCTAGGAGTTGCTGCTGCTGGTGCCGAGGGAGAGGAAAGGCTAGAGTGAAGCTTCGCTGAAAACCCGAGGCAAGTGGTTCTTGTACTTGCTGTTTTGATTTTTTCCCCTCTTAACTACCCGGTTAGCCCTAGGTTAGAAGCCAAGCTTTTCTCTTTTTGCTTGCTAAAACTCTGTGCTTTAGTTTCCCTTTATGAGCCCCCTCCTTATACTGTTTTGCTCAACCCGCTGGTTTTTTTCACCATTAAGACTCCATATTTTTTTATTTCTGGTTTGGTGCTTTTGCGGGTGGAGCCGAGAGAGAGAGAGAAGGAGGTTTCTGTGGTAGTGCTCTGGTTAGAACCAGTCTTGGTAGGCTCTCAGGATTTGGTGTTGAGTGTGGTGCACACACTCAAAGCCAAAAGCCGCCCGGGCTTGGCGTTGAGTGTGGTGCACACACTCAAAGACGTAGTTTTGTCTGTTCTTTTGCGGCTAAGTAGTAAGGCGATTGAGTGAGAAAATTCATCTAAGTCGAAATAGACAGGAATCACTAAGTGATTCTCGCCAACTTCGACGAGTATCGTTGGTGATTCCTACCGATTCGGCGAGAATCATCCTGCATTCTCGCCGATTCAGTGAGAATCAATCTTCTTTCCCGCCGATTCGGCGAGAATCGATCGGCATTCCAGCCGACCTATTCCGGATGGAGTTTGTTTAGGGTTTTCCTGCGGGTAAGTACTTTGGCTTAGAGTGAGTTGACCTTACTCAACGCCAAAGCTGTTTTGGCATTGAGAGAGGTGGACTCACTCAACGCCACCGTTGGGTTTTGCGTTAAAGTGCTAAGGCGTTGAGTGAGTGGACCTCACTCAACGCCGTAGCTATTTTGGCATTGAGTGAGGTTAGCTCACTCAATGCCACTGCCTGTTTTGCTGAAGGCAGGGAGTGGACCTCACTCAATTCTATAGTTGTTTTGGCGTTGAGTGAGGTTTGCTCACTCAACGCCAGAGCTGTCCTTGAGGAGGGCGTTGAGTGAGTGAACCTCACTCAACACCATGGTTGATTCTGGCATTGAGTGAGGCTGACTCACTCAATGCTATGGTCTGGTTAGGCATTGAGTGAGTGGGGCTCACTCAACGCCAGGCCATGTTGAGTCATCTCAACGCTTTTCCCTTACCTTGATTTTCTCCCCCGAGTGAATTTCTTGATTTTGAGGTTCCTTGTCGGCTATTTTCTTGTTTTTCCAAAAAGGCCGAATCGTGGGTCGTGGTTAGTAGTGGTGGTTTGAAGCTCTTAATTGGGGAGGTGTTGTGTAATTTAGTCAAGGCCACCCTTTTTCTTTTATCTTGCTCCAGGTACGAGCTGGGCAAGGGGGTGGGAGGTCCCTAGTGCTTTTACATGTAGACCCCTGAGCTTGGTTTCTTGGAAATAGTGGTTGGGGGACTGATTTTGGCTCCAACCCGGATCCGCGACGTTTTTTCTACTACCATCCCTCACAGCTTAGGGTGTTAGATGTTTCTTCCTTGGTAGATTGCAGCATTTGGGCTCATGGTAGCCTTGTTGACTCTGCAGCATTTGGGCAGAGTTACTATTGTGTCCTCGCACTTAGTGCACTTCCTTTTTGCCTTGCCTTGGGAAGTTGTGATTGTTACTGCTTTATTTTCCTCTTTTACTTATCTTCTGATTTACACTTTTGAGCAGCTTTATAGTTTGTTTGCTGAGGTATTCTTTGTTCTTTAAATTCCTCAGGTTCTGGATAGTAGCCGCTCTGACGGCTACTGGTGCTGTGCAGTTACTGGTGGTCCCTGGTGCTATAGAGATCAGTTCCTTGTTTTTGCGAGGTAGTTTTTGTGTTGCTTTTCTTACAGACTTACATACTTGTCAGTGGGTTCATGTCAGTTTGTTGGCGCCCACTGGTAATTTTTACCTTAATACTAGATATGTTATTTTTTTGCTGCTACCTTTCTGCAGTTAGTCTACTTGCTCTAGGGATGATTTATGCTAGGTTGCTAGTTACTTTTAAACCTAAAAACACTATTACAAGTATTACTCATGATCAACATGTTTTATAAAACTCGCCACTATTTTTCAAACAATGTAAAAAGATCATTTTCTTATATATAGAATAAATTAAAGGTCGGGTCTTGCATTGTATAAGTTGTCCTCTGGGGACACTTATGCACTCTTTTAGGATGTCAAAACTGAATAAAGTATTTTTCTGTAGCGTATAAGAATAGTTTTTAAATTGTGGACTAGATGATCCACCGAGCCGAGGGATACGACATTTAAAAATATAACTGATTTTCTAATCATTTAACTTATGAATTTTCATAAAGTATAATTGATTGTGGTTTTCCTGAGCGTCGACAGTTATCCCCTGCTCGACGTGGCATCATGACGCTTGTTTTCTCCTACTCTTATAATTCATTTTTACTCGGAGAAAATGCGGGTTGTGACAGTTGGTATCAAAGGGAGGTTGCTTGAAAGGATAGTCGGGCAACCTTCCCTTTTGATTGCATTAGTAGTTCAGCATCATGTCATTCACACACCGATATGTCATCAGCACGTCTTGGCAAAAGCACGAACACTACACTCATAGCATAACATGAAGTATACAAGGCATATTATGTAGTATGAGATGCATAATATGTGTTCGTATATGGATCCACTATAGGGGCAACATGTGAGGGTTATGTAGTATGGGATGCATAACCTCACCACATGGCTGCGACTAGCTCGTTGTCTTTTTCGTTGCATGAGGATGTTATGTAGTATGGGATGCATAACATTTTCATGTGTACGCCGCTCATAACATTCTTTAGGGCCTTTTTAGAATGCATAACACAAACATGCATAGCATAACATTGCATAAGCACAACGTTCCAAGCTAAAGATTGGCAGGATGACATATGTACACACATAATTTTTAAGTCAAAAATAATATAAAGTTATGCATTCCCGATCTAGGCACAAGAGTTAGTATGGTGGTGCTTAACCATCCTAGGTTAAGGCATAACATCAATTATTGTAAAAAAAATAAACTCTGAGAGCAAGTTTAGCAGCTTTAAGTTCATATTTATGTATGTATTGTCTGTACTTGTAGTTTGTTGTAGCTGTCGTACTAGGATCTGACAAAGGTTGTTGTGACTTTAGGATGGCGAGACGCCCTTCGACTAGATCGACCCCCCTATCTGAGGGTGAGTCATCTGGAGCGCAGAATGATGCGGTGATCGAGAGCTTGCGGTAGAGTAGCGATTCCTTGAGAAGGCAGTTGGTGGAGGTGCGAGCCCAGATCCAGTCTTTGGTGGCAATTGTGGCAGGGCAGACTCAGGGAGTGCAAGGCCCTGCAGGGGGGATTATTGTTCCTCCTCCTCCTGCACACCTGAGACCTCTAGTGGTGGTGCCAGCGGAGATGGAATTCATCTCACAGTTTCAGAGACTTAGCCCTCCTACTTATGATGGGAAGGCAGATTTCATGGTCATAGACGATTTGCTGATCTCCATGGAGGAGATGTTCTCATATTCCGGTATTGCAGACGATCATTGGGTGATGATAGCCGCCTATCAGCTTAAGGGTTTGGCTAAGAGTTGGTGGCTTAGAGAAAAGGAGAGCTTGGTAGCTGGATGCTCTTGGGAAATATTTAAGGAGATGCTGCTGAGGAAGTTCTTGCCCTCGGTCGAGCGTGACAGCCTTATGAATCACTTCCTCCACCTAAAGCAAAGGCAACTCACGGTTAGTGAGTATGAGATAGAGTTCAGCAAGTTGAGCCGGTTTTCTCCTAGGTTGGTGAGTGTTGAGGCTGATTGAGTTAAGCGATTTCTGGGTGGCTTGAGGAGCGAGGTGCAGTAGTTGACCAGTGCTTATGGATCAGAGACTTATGCAGGGGTAGTGGAGGATGCTCTGAAGGTGGAGGCTATCAAGACCACAAAGAGCAGAGGCCAGCAAATGAGGAAGGATAAGAGGAAGTCCGTCGAGGAGAAGAAACCCCAGGTACCCAATGATGCTTTGGGAAAGAAGAGCAAGGTGGTGTGTAGCTTCGGTCAGGCCACCCTGTTGAGAGGTGTTCCAAGATGGCAGCAGCTCAGAAGAAGGAGCAGGTTCATGCTATTCAGGGTGCTCCTAGGAGGGATGTTTCCTATTCTATTTGCAAGCAACCCGGACATTATGCTGCCCAGTGATGGTCCAAGGATAAAGTCTGCTATTAGTGTGGGCAGAATGGTCACATCAAGTCTAGGTGTCCTCAAGTCCAGCCTGCTCTTAATGCAGTTACACTTCAGGAACTACCTCCGCCTCAGCATGTGGACAAGGGTAAAGGAAAGCTGAACGTGATCTCTTTCGAGGAGGCCCAAGCTTCAACTCAGGTCATATCAGGTTAGTTGTTTCTTTTTCCATCTTGAAAGTTTTATTTGCTAGAATGGTTACAGTTGGGTTTTGGAAGATAGTTAGTTGTATATACTCCTATATGGAAATTATAGGTGAAGAACCGCTGGGCGCGCGTTCTGTTCGACTCCGGCGCTACCCACTCATTTGTGGCTAGAGCCTTTGTGGAGCAACATCGGTTTACTCTAGATCGAGTTCGTGGTACCTTCCGCATCAAGTTCCCTTCTGGTGAATCTGTGTTATCAGATTTGGGCATTCTAGGTTGCCATGTTTTGTTAGGGGATTTTCTTGCGAGGGCAGACTTGAAGATGATTGATCTGGAGGACTTCGATGTCATTCTAGGCATGGACTGGCTGTCTAAGTATAATACGGTCATTCAGTGCAAAGGGAAGCGCTTGGACTTCATCAAGGACATGGTCAGCCGGGAAGCGTGTATACTGATCCGTGCAAAAATTCTCCTGTCTTTTCTGCGGTATGTGCTCAAAAGTTGTTTCCTTCTAGTTGTTTTGCTTGTTTAGTCTCTATGGTTGGGACCGCTATTAGTATACCGCGCTTAGAGGCGATTCCCATTGTTCGCGGTTTCACTGATTTGTTTCCTGATGACCTTCCTGGTCTTCCTCCCGATCGAAATGTCGAATTGTGATCGATTTGGAACGTGGTACGCGTCCTATTGCTAAGGCGCCGTACCGGATGGCCCCTCGTGAGCTAGAGGAGTTGCGAGTCCAGTTAAATGAGTTATTGGCAAAAGGGTTTATCAGGCAGAGTTTGTCGCCTTGGGGTGCTCCTGTTCTATTTGTGAAGAAGAAGGATGGGTCGATGCGTCTTTGCATCGACTACAGGGAGTTGAACAAAGTCACTATTAAGAACAGGTACCCTCTGCCGAGGATCGATGACTTATTTGATCAGCTGTGCGGTAGCACAGTGTTCTCCAAGATCGATCTTCGTTCTTGATATCATCAGCTCAGGATCCGTGAGGCAGATATTCCGCAGACTGCGTTTAGATTTAGGCATGGACATTTTGAGTTCTTGGTGATGTCGTTTGGTCTGACCAACGCACCATCAGCTTTCATGGATATGATGAACCGGGTGTTCAAGAATTTCCTGGACAAGTTCATTGTGGTTTTCATCGATAACGTGCATGTCTATTCTCGCAATACTGAGGAGCATGAGCAGCATCTGCACTTGGTTCTATCGCAGTTGAGGAATCACAAGTTATTCGCCAAGTTGAGCAAGTGCGAATTTTGGTTTCCTCAGGTCTCGTTTCTGGGCCACGTGGTGAACAAGGATGGGATCTCGGTTGACCCGGAAAAGATCTCAATAGTGATGGATTGGAGTAGGTCGGGCACGCCCAAGGAGATCCGGAGCTTTCTAGGGTTGGTCGGCTGCTACAGGAGGTTCGTGGAGGGTTTCTCTACCCTAGCTGCACCTTTGACCAGGTTGACTCGGAAGAACGCGGCCTTTGTTTGGAGTGAGAAGTGCAAAGAAGCCTTCCTGGAGCTAAAGAACAGATTGTGCACTGATCCCGTTCTGACCCTACCTACTAAGGGTGTGGAGTATGACGTTTACGTGGATGCTTCGCATGTTGGTTTAGGTTGCGTGTTGATGCAAGTTAGAAAAGTGATTGCGTATGGGTCAAGGTAATTAAAGACTCATGAGAGAAATTACCCTACGCATGACCATGAGTTTGCAGCGGTGATTTATGCGTTGAAGATGTGGAGGCATCTACTTTATGGGGCTCAGTGCAAAATATTCACTGATCACAAGAGCCTGAAGTATGCGTTCACGCAGAAGGAGTTAAATCTGCGCCAGCGACGGTGGCTAGAGTATTTGGCCGATTATGATGTAGAGATCCAGTACCATCCAGGCAAGGCCAATGTGGTGGCCGACGCCCTGAGTCGGAAGATGGGGAAGATCTTTAATCTCTCCGCTGATAGTTTAGTGGAAGAGTTCCTCCTTATGGATATCTCAGTGGGATGCTGCGACATGCAGAGTAGTTTGGTAGTGGCAGAGCCGTCTTGGATTTCCCTTACTAGGTGTCACCAGAAGGATGATCCGGACCTTCTGAACTTATACCTCAAGACTGAGAGAGGGGAGTTGCCGGATTTTTCCATCGATGATGCGGGAACTTTGAAGTACCGCGGTAGATTTTGCATCCCTGCTGTTGGAGACATCAAGGGTATGGTATGCAGAGAGGCTCATGGATCCAGTGTTGCCTACCACCTAGGGTCTACGAATATGTATCATGATTTGAAGTAAATTGCCTGGTGGTATGGCATGAAAAGTGATATAGCCCGATTTGTTGCTGAGTGCCACACTTGCAAGCGTGTGAAGGCCGATCACGGAAGGCCTGGTGGCAAGTTGACTCCGTTAGAGATCCCGACTTGGAAGTGGGAAAGTATTTCTATGGACTTCATCACGGGCTTACCAAAATCTCCATGGGGATTTGATTCTGTTTAGGTTATTGTGGATAGACTGATGAAGTGTGCTCACATCGTGCCGTATAAGATTGACTACCCGATGAAGAAGATAGCAGAGTTGTACTTGAATGAGGTCATCAGATTGCACGATGTGCCTGTTAGCATCATTTCCGATCGAGATTCCCGGTTTACTTCTCGCTTTTGGCAAGGTCTGTAGGAGGGTTTGGGTACCGATCTGAGGTATTCAACTGCTTACCACCCACAGACTAATGGGCAGATGGAGCGGGTGAACCAGATAGTTGAGGATATGATCAGATGCTACATTCTAGACCACGGTGGAGCGTGGGATGAGCGATTGCGGATTATGGAGTTTGCATACAATAACAGTTATCAAGAAAGTTTGCAAATGGCTCCGTTTGAAGCTTTGTATGGGAGGCGCTGTAGAAATCCCCTATTTTGGGCTGAGGCAGGTGAGAGACCCTTGTTGGTTCGGGATGCGCTCGAGGATATGGAAGTTGCAGTGAAGCTTATTCGAGAAAAGCTTCGTATAGCTCAGGAGAGATACGAGAAGAACGCCAATCGGCATAGGTCTGACTTTGAGATTTCTGTAGGGGACCTTGTGTTTCTTAAGGTTTCCCCGATGGTTGGAGTTAAGAGGTTTGGTAAGAATCGGAAATTGGACCCGAGGTATGTGGGCCCGTTTAAGATTGTTGAACAGATTGGCGTGTCAGCTTATAGGTTGGATTTGCTAGCAAACTTCCTAGGTGTTCATAATGTATTCCACGTAAGCCAATTGAGGAAGTGTGTGTGCAGTAGTGGGCAAGTCTTGGATGTTGTGCCCCAGTTGGAGCCTAATCACTCTTTTATTGATGTGCCGGTCCGCATATTGGATACTCAAGATCGGGTGCTGCGAAGGAAGTCCATCCCGATGGTCAAAGTTCTATGGAAGAATCGGGGTTTGAAAAGCACGACTTGGGAGTTAGAGTCGGCCATGAGGGAGGCTCACCCTCAAACGTTTCCCTGATTAGTTTGATTTGTTTTCTTCTTGTAATGTTTGGCTTGTTACTTTTCCTTCTATAGTAGAAGTGTTGTGCATAAAGTTTCGGGACGAAACTTTCTTTTAGGGGGAGTGACTGTAACGCCCCCGATTTTTCTGCGATTATTTAATTCTCGTTTGGCGTTACGTCGATGCATTTTGTTGGCTTGTGCCATCTGTGGAGTGTGGTCTTAACTCTTTAGAACTGGGTGGCCAATTTTGTAGCCTATTGGCAAGATCTCCCTAGCAAGCCGAGTCGTTTTGGGTGACCCGGTGTGGCCTCTCGGGGGATGCTTGTGTTTTGGCTTCGGGTGGGTATAACTCGAGTTCTGTTCGTCAAAAGTTAATTTCGACTTCGCTGTTGCGTTCGTAGCATGGGTATTTAGCTTCGGTGTGAGTTTCGTCGAATTCCGAGGTAGTTTGGTTTTCGCGTCATTTTGGGTGTGCTAATAATAAAAGCAAATGTGTATATTTAAAGCTATTTAGATGATTTCTGCGGTCAAAAGCTTTGGTAATGAACTGGCGGCTTAGGAGGCGGTTAAGGCTGATTAGCCGTGATTAGATTTATTTAAAAGCCTTAAGCCAAATTAGCGGGCCCATTCTTCTTCTTCCCGAAAACTATCGCCTGCTCCTGTTCGCAAAAAACAGAGGAAAACCGCCAGACCTGCTACCCCTTCGGACGGCGATTCCGGGAGCGCTTGTGGACGGATTTCGATTTCGAAAGTGGATTTGGATTTCTCTCTCTTAGATCTATGTTTCTACGGTAAGAGATTTGATTTCCGTAGGGTTTTTAGGAGATTTGGATTTTCGGTTTTTGCCCTTTCCGTCATTAAAGCTCGGGATGTGCCGGCTAGGTGTTGCTGCTTCTGGTGCCGAGGGAGAGGAAAGGCTCGAGTGAAGCTTCGCTGAAAAACCGAGGCAAGTTGTTCTCACACTTGCTGTTTTGATTTTCCCCCTCTTAACTACCCGATTAGCCCTAGGTTAGAAGCCAAGCTTTTCTCTTTTTGCTTGCTAAAACTCTGTGCTTCAGTTTCCCTTTATGAGCCCCCTCCTTGTGCTGTTTTTGCTCAACCCGCTGGTTGTTTTCACCATTTAGACTCCAGATTTTTTATTTCTGGTTTGGTGCTTTTGCGGGTGGAGCCGAGAGAGAGAAAGGGAGGTTTCTGTTGTAGTGCTCTGGTAAGAACCAGTCTTGGTAGGCTCTCGGGTTTTGGTGTTGACTGTGGTGCACACACTCAAAGCCAAAAGCCGCCCGAGCTTAGCGTTGAGTGTGGTGCACACACTCAAACCGTAGTTTGGTCTGTTCTTTTACGGCTAAGTAGTAAGGAGATTGAGTGAGAAAATTCGTCTAAGTCGAAATCGACGGGAATCACTAAGTGATTCTCGCCGACTTTGACGAGTATCGTTGGTGATTCCCGCCGATTCGGAGAGAATCATCCTGCATTCCCTCCGATTCGGCGAGAATCAATCTTCTTTCCCGCCAATTCGGCGAGAATCGATCGGCATTCCCGCCGACCTCTTCCGGATGGCGTTGGTTTAGGGTTTTCCTGCGGGTAAGTACTTTGGCGTAGAGTGAGTTGACCTCACTCAACGCCAAAGCTGTTTTGGCGTTGAGAGAGGTGGACTCACTCAACGCCACCGTTGGGTTTTGCGGTAAAGTGCTAAGGCGTTGAGTGAGTGGACCTCACTCAATGCCATAGCTGTTTTGGCGTTGAGTGAGGTTAGCTCACTCAACGCCACTGCCTGTTTTGCTGAAGGCATTGAGGGAGTGGACCTCACTCAATGCCATAGCTATTTTGGCGTTGAGTGAGGTTAGCTCACTCAACGCCAGAGCTGTCCTTGCGGAGGGCGTTGAGTGAGTCAACCTCACTCAACTCCATGGTTGATTCTAGTGCTGAGTGAGGCTGACTCACTCAACGCCAAAGTCATATTAGGCGTTGAGTGAGTGGGGCTCACTAAACGCCAGGCCGTGTTGAGTCATCTCAACGCTTTTCCCTTACCTTTATTTTCTCCCCCGAGTGAATTTCTTGATTTTGAGGTTCCTTATCGGCTATTTTCTTGTTTTTTCCAAAAAGGTCGAATCGTGGGTCGTGGTTAGTAGTGGTGGTTTGAAGCTCTTAATTGGGGAGGTGTTGTGTAATTTAGCCAAGGCCACCCTTTTTATTTTATCTTGCTCCAGGTACGGGCTGGGCAAGGGGGTGGGAGGTCCCTAGTGCTTTCACATGTAGACCCCTAAGCTTGGTTTCTTGGAAATAGTGGTTGGGGGACTGAGTTTGCCTCCCACCCGGATCCACGACATTTTTGCTACTACCATCCCTCACAGCTTAGGGTGTTAGACGTTTCTTCCCTTGTAGATTTCATCATTTGGGCTCATGGTAGCCTTGTTGACTCTGCAGCATTTGGGCAGAGTTACTGTTGTGTCCTCGCACTTAGTGCACTTCCTTTTTGCCTTGCCTTGGGCAGTTATGACTGTTACTGCTTTGTTTTCCTCTTTTACTTATCTTCTGATTTACACTTTCGAGCAGCTTTCTAGTTTGCTTGTTGAGGTATTCTTTCTTCTTTGAATGCCTCTAGTTCTGGATAGTAGCTGCTCTGATGGCTAGTGGTGTTGTGCAGTTGCTGGTCGTCTCTGGTGCTATAGGGATCAGTTCCTTGTTTTTGCGAGGTAGTTTTGGTGTTGTTTTTCTTACAGACATACATACTTGTCAGTGGGTTCGTGTCAGTTTAATGGCGCCCACTGGTAGTTTTTACCTTGATACTATATATGTTATTTTTTTGCTGCTACCTTTCTGGAGTTAGTCTACTTTCTCTGGGGATGATTTATGCTAGGTTGCTAGTTACTTTTAAACCTAAAAACACTATTATAAGTATTACTCATGATCATCATGTTTTATAAAACTAGCCACTATTTTTCAAACAACGTAAAAAGATCGTTTTATTATATATAGAATAAATTAAATGTAGGGTCTTGCATAGTATAAGTTGTCCTCTGGGGACACTTATGCACTCTTTTAGGATGTCAAACCTGAATAAAGTATTTTTCCGCAGCGTATAAGTATAGTTTTTAAATTGTGGACTAGGTGATCTACCGAGCCGAGGGATACAGCCTTTAAAAATATAACTGATTTTCTAATCATTTAACTTATGAATTTTCATAAAGTATAGGTTATTGTGGTTTTCCTGAGCGTCGGCAGTTATCCCCTGCTCGACGTGGCATCATGACGTGTGTTTTATCCTACTCTGATAATTTGTTTTTCCTCGGAGAAAATGTGGGTTGTGATATTGTTGATGTTGAAATGGATTAAGCGGGTTGAAGCCCTTTGTGCTGCTGCTGCTGCTGGTAGGCCCTTGAAGACCGTGCGAAGCTTTGGATTTCATGTGTGGCCGGCCTGCGTGCCGATGTATGAAATCATATTTTGGAAAGAGCAACTTGTAAGGCCTTAAGGCCGTTAGCGTTTGAGTTGTAAACATTCCTTGTGTAATCTATATATAAATTAGTTGTTTATATACTAGTAGTGGATATTCATTGGATGAGTTCTTGCAAGCTTTAAACTTCCGCTAGAATGCTCTAGGTTACGGTGCGATGGTAGTTTGGTATTAACCTGTGACCTCGCCATCTGTTTGTGGTATTTAACGGATGGGGTTGTTATATTTTGGTATTAGAGGGCCTTGGTTTTCCGCTTTCGAATTCGTTGCCGAATTCTTTTGTCGGGTGGCGAGCACGTGTACGTGCAAACCATTTTAATACTAATGAACTCAAGAATGTCCACTAGGAATGTGAATGATTGGGCATGTTTGCCGTTTTGGATTAGAGATTGGTTGGTTATTGATGTCTTGTTCATGTTTAGGTGTCAAGGAGTGGAACTGGGCAGTCTGAGCACCAGCGTTCGGATGATAATGCGATGCCAGCGGAGGTGGCCACACTGCCTCTATCGGTAGAGACGATCTGGTTGACCTCGGAGGTGGTTATAGCGATTATAAGGGCCCACCATGAGGGACAGGTACACCTCTCTATTCCTAGGGTGTATCCCTTGCTAGTTGGTGTGCATGTGCAAGTGGAAAAGGTATAAGCATCGATCCCTCCGTTGAATATGTGTCTGACCCAAGGACAGTATACGGTCGAGGAGTATTTTCATGCATTTGTTGAGTTGAAACAACATGCTGAGTTTGGGTTCGAAACTGAGGTGATGAAGACCAACAGATTTTATGATGGTCTGTGCGATGAACTTCGACGTTTATTGGTGAGTCCAAAGTCACTTGGATTTTGTACCTTGGTCATGGAAGCTAGGTCCTTGGAAATGGACTTAAAGAACTTCAGAGCGAGGCATGGTATCAATGTGCCAATCTTTGTCAATGTGTGAAAAGCATGTGGTCGTACGTGGAAGAAGCAGATACATCTGTTGGAATCAACCATCTCCACTATCATGGGAACAGAGAAATGGTGTGGTCCACATATTTGTTTTTTTTGTGGTAAGGTCGGACATCGTGCCGATCAATGTTATCATGGTCCTACACCAAGGGCAAAGAAGGCAAAGACTGGAGTAGTTGCAGGGAAATCTTCAACCATTTGCTACTCATGTGGCAGAGAAGGACATAAAGCCCGAAACTGCAATAGTGGCCCTTAGACGACATGAAGCAAGAAGGGCAAAACTATTTGTACTTATGTGTTCAACGCTATAATAATGTATACGATCTTTGTTTTGCGTGTATAAATAAGTTGTGATCGTGAATAAAGAGGTTGTGGGGCATTGGTTTAAGATATTTATTGTCCTATGAAATTATCTTGGTATCATCGCTACGATGTGATTGACATAGTCATGGTGCAAAGAGTGCTTGTGGATAGAGCGCGTCCGTAAAGCGGTTTAGGAAAGACGCGGATGAGCGGAAATAAAGTGGAATGTGCACTTTATTGATTTTGTGTTGTACTTTGTATATATTGTATGTATGTGTGTTTGTTAAAACACTTATGTTGATGCGAGGCCGTGGGGAGAGTAACCCCAGATCGTCTTGTATATATGCAATAAAGGAGTGGTTGTGTTGGTATCTACGTTGCGCTAAATTTCGGGACAAAATTTCTATAAGGAGGGGAAAGTTGTAACATCCCAAATTGTAATTTGGAGTTCAGCCTGGGTGACACGGCCTGGGAAACGAGCATGTCCCAGGGCATGTCCAGTGCACACGGCCTGGGAAACGGACGTGTCCCAGGGCGTGTCCTTTATGGTGTTCATCGAGTCGAGTTCTTGAGATAGCACGGTCAACGATTGTCAAGAGGTGACACGGCCTGGTACATGGGCGTGTCCAAGGGCGTGTCCTGCTCGGGTTGGTAACTGGGCGGCATTGATTGGCGTTGAGTGGAGTGGCGTTGAGTGTGGCACATGGCCTGTGACATGGGCGTGTCACAGGGGCGTGTTGGGCACACTGCCAAGGACACGGGCGTGTGCATTAGCCGTGTTCTTATCGAGTGATTTGGTTCTATGTTGATGGGGTGAAACGGCCAGTCACATGGCCATATACCTGGTGACACGGGCGTGTCAGGAAGTGACACGGGCGTGTCGTAGCCCATGTTTTGTTCCAGATTAAGTCGGTTCTGTTGCTGCTCAAGGAACACGGCCTGTGATACGGGCGTGTCACAAGCCGTGTCAGCTCTGTAAAGATGCTTTTCAAAGAAGATAGAGGCCGTTTGTTCCCTTTTATTTGGATCCTGTGGTCAAAGTTCCTCCTTGCTATTATAACGTCGAGAATGGAGATGAATATCTCATTCTTATGTTGGCCATTCTCTTTCTAAAGAGAAGAGAGATAGGAGAGCAAGGAAGGAAGAAGGAGAAGCTTTCCTGCCGCCGGTGGAGCGTCAGCGGTCTGAATCGAGAGCCGAGTTCGGCGTTGTGGAGGCAAGGCCGCTGTGGTGATTTCAATCCGGGTAGTTCTTTCATGGCGTCGAAGCGATTGTCAAGGGTAACGATCTTTCTTCCTTGGGCAGGTGAATTCCTTTTTTATGAATGTATATCTATAGAATCCTCCATCAAAAGATGGAAGAGCGTAAGTGATTCAAGTGGTTGAGTCTGCATTAAAATCTAGAAGTGTGTAGTATGGAATAGGCATGCTGTGTGAAGCCCATCTGGACGTATAGTCTGGATTGGCGATGCTGCGATCTGGAGAAGACTCCGTGTATACAATGAATAGCTTACGGAGCGTGTGAGGACACTTGTGAAGTGTGGTAAGGATGCTTTGCATAGCTCCTTTGGTTGTATGCTCGGCACGAGCTGTATTGATGGAATGGAAAGTGGCACCGTGTGCCTGTGTTATGAGATGGATATGTGATGGATTGCGAGTACCTCAGAGTAGATTGGTGCGAGAGGCCTCCAATAAGGGTTTGGCGGCTGATGCCCAAGGCCAACAAGTTAAGAACCTCTGAGTGGGTGGGCCACCCAACAAGTTAAGTGGTAGGATCGGTTGAGCGGTCGATTGGTGGCAATGCAGCGGGGCGATTTCCCTAGGCTTGTTACACTACGTGGGTAGGTCGACTGATAGTGCTCACGGTTGCCGTGAGGTGCGTGCCTCTGAGTGAGACGGGTGTGCGAGGTCTTCAACAGGGGTTTGGAGGCTTATGCCCGCCTAACAAGTACACACCTCGAATCAGTGATGGTACCTTGAGGAGTTCGGTACACCATAATCGTGCCCTGAGTGCATAGAGCTCCTAGCTCGGAGGCTGGCGTTTGTGACTATGTGTGTGATATATATTTATATGTTGTGCATGCAGGGAAGGAACCACTGCCCTGGGTAAGGGGTAGGGTCGTTAAAATTGGTCAGCTGAATGTTGACCGTTGCTTTGTTTATCACCCATGGGATGGATGTCGATATGCAGGTGCTGCCCTCATTGATGCTGAAATGGATATAGCAGGCTAAAGCCCTTTGTGTTGCTGCTACTGGTAGGCCCTTAAAGGTCGTGTAAAGCTTTGGATTTCATGTGTGGCCGGCCTGCGTGCTGATGTTTGAAATTATATTTTGTAAAGAACAACTTATAATGCCTTAAGGCCATGAGCGTTTGAGTTGTAAACATTCCTGGTGTTATCTATATATAAATGAGTTGTTTATATATTAGTAGTGGACATTCATTGGATGAGTTCTTGCAAGCTTTACACTTCCGCTAGAATGCTCTGGGTTAGGGTGTGATGGTAGTTTGGTATTAACCTGTGACCTCGCCATCTGTTTATGGCATATAATGTTGGGCCCCAGCCGGACCTTCTATTATATGTTATTTAACGAATGGGGCCGTAACATATACTGCCCATGATAATATATCCAGGCACCAGTTTCTTTTGATGAGTGCCTTGGTTAATCAGTGAATTGGGCTGAAGTGTTGTTTGAGTTGATCAGGAAGAAAGCAAACAAGAGAGAGGTCTCTCTTGGCAGAATTTTAGGGATTTTTCTCACTGTAAAATGCCCTGAGTTGTTGACATCCCCAACAACATTCATCAGTGCTTCCAATAGGCTGACCCCAGCTCTCTTTGGAAAGTGGGAGAGGACTATCTCAAAGCCCTCCAGGGCTCCCTCCACCCATAGGGTTTCTGAGGACACAAGGACTTCTCCAGTCACTCCTCACCCTAGAGAAGATGAGCCAGAGATCCCTCCTTCCCCAGCTAGACCAACTTACCCTTTGCCACATCAACCAACTCCACCTCAAAGCCCTCCTCCAGGAACACCTACTCCTTTGTCTCCTCTACCACATTATCTAGAAGAGATCCCCTCCATCAACATCTCTATCCAAACCTCACCAACTTTTGATCTTCATTTCTCTTCACCAACTCCTTCACTAACTTATTTACCTTCTCATGAACCCTCACCTCATGTTTCCACCCATCCACCACAAGTGTCTATCCCTGAATCCACCACTCAATCTACCATATACAACATCTGCATAGCTTGTGGTCCTTCCACTTCCTATCTTCCATCTACATCATCCTCTCCATCTTCTCTCATTGCCCTCCTCACCCCTACCATCAAAGCCATTGTAGAGGATGCCATCGCCCCTTTACTAGCTTCTCTTAATTCCTATGTTGCCTCTTTTTTCTGGCCCTTCTTCATCAAGGGGCCTGACAGCAGAAATTACTGCTACCAGTCAGGGGGAGACGTCTAGTGAAGAAGTCCCTCCTCCTCCAGTAGTTGCAATAGCAGAGGCAGATACAGTTTTCACAGAGGCAGACACGGGTTTGACAGTTATAGATACAGAAGTTGTAGAAACATAAATTGTAGATACAATTTTGGCAGATACAGAGAATGCAGATATTGATATTCCTGATGTAGAAGTTATTGCATTTTTGGAAGATGACATTGAAATCCCTGAAGAACCCTTGGACATTTTTCATGGAGATTGTTTCATCTCTCCAGCTTTTGAACTGACTTCAGTTCTAAGCTCTTTTGATCTTGTGTATAGAGATTGTTCTCCCCCTGCTGCTTTTCAATTTTGTTCAGATATAGTATGTTATACTGTTCCTGTTAGCAAAGATCTTTTACTTCAGCTTCTTAAAAGTTTTGCGCCTCCAGTGCCTGAGCTCTTGGCAGCTCCTGAGCCTAAGCCTTCTGCAGCTCCTTCTACAATTCTAGTGCATAAGCTGTTCAATATGCCAGAGGTTGAGAGTCCAGTGCCTAAGGCCTTCTCTCCTTAAACCTATGCTTGTTCAACTTCTCCAATCCCAGACTTGGATGAAAATATGGCTGCTGATGCAGCTGAAGAACTTTTAGTTATCAAAGAGATTGATGATTTGTATGATAATCCCCCAGGCTCATCTGATAATGATTCTGATTCAGATTTAGACTTAGATCCAGATGTCAGAAAAAAATAATGTGACCAGAAAAGAAAAGCTCAAATGAAGGAAGTGTCTATGTCTAATCCTCAAGATGACATTCCTTACTTTATCAGGCACAATATTACTCTCACATCAACTACTCCTCACTGGATGAGATTTTCCAAGAATGAGATGAAGCCTCAGAAGAAAAGGAGAAAGACTGGCTCCTCTCCTGTCAAAGTTTTCAAGAAGGATCCACTCCTCCTCCTCTTCCTTCAGCAGGTTCTAGTGGAAATATTGCTTCTAGGGCTACTACCTCCTCCCATCAGCAGACTTCTTATGCTCCTCACTCTCACAGTGGACCATCCAGGTCTTATTCAAGGGGCTATTCAAGAAGGAGAGGTAGACAGAATGTTAAGGCTGACAGAGAAGATATTTCAGATTCTAGCAGGAGATTCAGAATTCCTGAAAAATTTAGTCAAGTCAGACCTCCTCCAAACCTTCATGACAGTGAATCTCAACATACAGCAACAGAAACAAAATTCCAAGAACAATCAATCAAGCACAGGAAGTTTTAGAAGACCTCTCATGACTCTAAAGAAGAATCATCTCAGTATGAACCTGAGCTTGATCAAAACTTTAGGATGGCTAGGTTTCATGAGTTGATTGGTCTCTCCCAAATAAACAAAGCTAGAAAAGAAGGATCTGATCCTTCTCAATTCTCGACTATGTCTAAGTATAGGGAGAAAGAGCTGGAACAATTTGATATTGATAAGAATATCTTTGATGCTAATGCTTATATGCAGGTACATCCTGAGGCAGTTGTTCCCAGAGTAGCTACAATTAAAGTTCTAGGTGAAGCAGACTTGAAAATGACAAGATAGCAAGTAGTAGATCCAAAAAGAAGAATTGAATTTACTAAGCCAGCTTCAGAAAAGTCTTAGTAATTATTTTCTTTTTGTGTCTGTATTTATCTTTGTAAATATCTGTTGAACTTTTCTTATATTTCATGACAGATATAGTTGTTTAGTTTTCCTGTTGGTTTCTTTTATTATTGTTTAGTGACCTTACCCAAATAGGGGGAGATTGTTGGATCCCTAGTTTTGATTTGGGCTAGGTTCACTAATCTAGGCAAAGTTAGACCCACATTGTATAGTCAGGGTCTAGTCTAGTGTCTTAGGTGTCAGCCAGGTCATCAACACAGTGAGACAAGACCAAGATATTATAGACTTAGAAGACAGCTGAGAGTGAACAAGGAAGAAATTTTTCTAAGTAAAACGTCATTCGACGATCTATGAAGAGAGATCGACGATCTTCGTTCTGTGCTCGACGATCTCAGGGTTAAATCTCTAAATACTGAGATCGACTATTGCTGAACTCAGGTCGATGATCTCTGATCTACTTTCAGGATTGAGATCGACATTAAACCATCTCAGTTCGACGATCGTGAAACCCAGCTTGGAAAGCAGATTTTAAGGTCAACGATCACAGGGCTCAGCTCGACGATAGAGGATGTTTGAGCTCGACGATTTCAGGACCAGTTCGACGATTTCTGCCAGATCAACATTTTATTCCCTATAGTTATTGTTTTCCTTATTGACTGTTTATTCATTTGCTTATATGACTCTGAGTGATTAATGCATATATTCTCTAAATATAGTCGTTCCTTGGCAAGCATTAATCGCTGGTTTTCACAGAGTTATTATACAACTTTTCTTGGGATAGTTAAGGAAATGAGTTAATTCTCTTATAACCGTTGCACAAGTTCCCATGATTCCGGCAGTCAATCAATGTGGACCATTTCAAATTCAGTTTGGAATTATTCAAAGGAAAGGGACTCAAAGAATAAAAGAAATAGAGAATTATTATTCAGTACAATCTCTTGAAGCAGTCGATAGACTTTTGAAAAAGAAATCTCAAGGCTGCAAGAAAAAGAGGAAGAACAGTTCTCAGTTTTAAGAACAAGAATTCATTCAGGAAGCTTGTGGAGACAATCATCCTCAATCAGTCTCAGCTTTCTAGATTTCAAGTCCTACACCATGTACAAGGCTCTGATCTCCTGAACCATTCAAATCACAAGACAAGCCTTGACTCCATCAGGATCACTCTCAAGTCTTCTCTCATTTGCTTGAGAAAAGAGAAGACAACTCAACTTTTTTCCTTACCCCCTTTGTGTAAAGGGTTTTTACGCCGTTCAAAAGTAATTCCTGGTTGTGAGGTCACCAGATCAAAAGACTTCAAGTTGGTTTTCCGGCACCTGATCAAAAGCTAGAAGGGTTGCAATATCTCCCTTGAAATAGATATTATTTGGTGGCAGTCACCTGATCAAAAACCTGAGAGTGATTCCTACAAGGGTGGTACAAGAGTGGATGTACCAAGATTTGGGGAACCACTATAATTTCTTGTGTCATCTGGTTGCACTTTTTCTTATTGCTCTTGCTAATTCCTGTGATATTTAGTATAGTTCTCTAGTTTTCCTTCACTTTAAGATTTGTTGGTATCACCTATTTTTGTACTCTGATAGAATAGATTAAAACAGTCTAAAGTTTTTTAAACACTCTATTCACCTCCCCCCTCCCCCTCTAGAGTAGATCTGAATAACTCCCTCCTTTTAGTCTACTATATATAAACCATACCATTTATATATATAACAAGAATGTCAATTACAAATACACAAAAGTTATGGCCTTAAGGCCTTATATTTATACTTCACAAGTGTGGTTTACAAACATCGGCGTGCAGACCGGCCACACATGAAAACGTTAAAACTTTTTCGCTCTTCCTTCGAGGGTCAGTATAGCAACAAGGGCATCAGCCCTCTATTTCCCACTCGGCTCTCCAGCACCTGCACAAGGATAATCTACCACAAGGGTGGCAAATAAAGCAACGATCAGCATTCAGCTGACCACTTTATAATGACCCTACCACTTTTATGGGGTAGAGGTATTCATTCCTTACATGCATAGCATTTTTACAAGTAGATATATCACAAGAACTTGTACTCACACATAGTTCAATATATCACAAACAAATGCCTCAATGGACAAACGTTCTGTGCACTCAAGGCACATTTTTAGTGTACCTTTTGCTAGGGTCCCACCACTGTTCAGAGGTCCCAGACATAACTGTTAACTTTGGTCATTTATAGTCTCTACGGTCTCTGGCCTAAGACTTTAGTCTTGACGGCGTACAGCCTAAGACTCTCATTATGCTATCCTAATGAACGCTAATAACTTAGGCACTCGAGTAAGACAACCATAACGCGGATACAGTTCTGCCCTTACCCGCTGCTCAAATCGTCAATTCAATGTCTAGTATGACGCGAGTTGGCTTACCCTTATCCGTTCGGCTCATCGGCCTTTAGGAGATCGCATCTCATAGACTAGCCTCATAGTCTCCCAGAGACAGGCTTAACAATCAAAAGGGAGTAATCGCCAGCATTCATCACGATCGCTTGGCGGGACCAATAGAGGTTCTCTTTCTACGACCAAACTCAATCCAATATCCTGTAGCATCCTGTAGTGCCAGAAACACTAGACTTTTACAACACACAACACAAATAGCTCAACAAGAGCTATCATCATTGGAAATACTCACTATCGCTTGGCGATATCCAACAGTCATTCAAACTATGGTATTTCGTGTGTATTTTCCTGGAGTGCAACCTCAGTACTCCCTGCTACTTTCAGTTCACAGGTACAACCCCGCAGACCTCGTAAACTACTCATTTATACTCGGAGTCTTCTCCGACACGCAAAATAAACATCAACAATCAGGACCAACCTGTCTAGATGGGCTTCACACAGCATGTCTATTCCGTACTATACATTTTCGAATCTATATGCAAGACTCACTGAAAATTTCAGATCGTTACTCTTGTAGTTTTTTTTGGAGCCATGACCGCTTTTTTGTCCAGTTAGAAAGGAGCACCGCGCTTTACTCTTCACGTACCAAGCCTCAGATCTTGCTTCCGACTACTAGATCTCCTTTACCAAGCTATTCAAGCTCAGCTCCAGCCCTTAGCTCTAACCCTTAGCACTTTCTCTCAAGAACTTAGATGAAATATGGAGAGAGAGTGAGAAGAAGAGAATGAATTCCCATTCCTCTACTCCTATGCATATGTGGCCTTAGGATTAATCCCAGACACAGGATCATTTCATCAAAAGGGAGCAAAGGCAACGATTTTGGTTAAATATTCAACATTAATGCAATTGCCTGATGATATTCATTATCACTTGGTGATAGCGTCGATAGTAGCTTTGACCCCCAGTCAACCGCTGCTCATCAGCCTCCGCCCATCCATCTGAAACGTGTCCACAAATACGTGGTAGTTTTGTCTGCGATATCCACTGTTGTCATTCTGATAGCTCACTCAACGTTATATGGTATCGAGTGCGTTGAGTTCACTCTCATCACCATTCTGATAGTTTTGTCTTTCAACTCTCATCACCAATTGAGCTGAGAGTTGAAAGAACTTCATAGTTAAGCGTGCTCGGGCTGGAGTAGTACTAGGATGGGTGATCTCCTGGGAAGTCCCCGTGGTGCGCGCTTGACTATCGAGTTTGACTCATCAAAGGGAGGTTGTGGCCACCAACAACCCGCTAGTGGGATGGAGAGGGGTTGGGGTGCTTGGGCTGCAGCCCGATAGCGATTCCATGGGGGGTTATGGGCCAAATCCCGGGTCGTTACAAGCACTTCAGGTACTCGCGTTATATTTTAAATTTACAGTCTTTCACTACTTCGTTGCAGATATTAGTAGGTGATCGCAAGTTCAATTCAAGTACTCGAATTATATTTTAAATTTACCTTATTTTAACTTCTTTTTTGCATAGATTAGCAGGTGTTTGTGAGTTCACTTTAGGTACTTGCGTTATATTTAAAATTTACATGTTTTTGACATCTCTGTTGTGGAGATTTGTAGGTGTTCGCTTGTTCAATTCAAGTACTCGTGTTATATTTTAAATTTACCTTCTTTTGACTTATCTTTTGCATAGATTAGCAGGTGTTTGCGAGTTCACTCCAGGTACTCGCATTATATTTTAAATTTACTAGATTTTGACTTCTCCTTTGCAGAGATTAGTAGGTGTTCGCGAGTTCAATTCTGGTACTTGGTGGTCGCTAAGCTTCGAAGAAAATAAAAATAACCGAACTAGCAATCTAATGAGGCAGGTATACCTATCAAACTGTAGCTAGGGGACACAAGTGTCGTATTGAAATCCGGGAACTGTTGAGTACACTTACTCACACGAAGGCTATTATTTTATCGATGGAAAAACTAGGGTTTGAGAAACTAATTGCAATTAAGTAAATAAAACTATGCTTGAAAGAGAACTACTGCATTTAATTAAAGGCCTATAAGAAGCGATCGAAGGGCTGAAAATATGAAATGGAAATGCACTCGATATAGAATCACCTCGGCTAAAGTCGACTAAGAAATGCAATTAAAACCTAAACTTAATAGGGTAAAGGTCCTTGACCGTGGAGGTTCCTAAAGCTTGAACACGCTTCTCTCGAAGTCATGGCCAACTGAGTTTAGGAAGGTCCGACCGACTCTCGTCTAAATCGGAGGCCAAAAGCTCGCTTTACGCGGTGAACCCCACTATTGGATTTTACTCCAATCCGGGAGATTTGGACGTCTGCCTCTCTCGAGGGGTGCGTACAACTTCATTTACTCTTGAATGCTCACTTCATTCTATCGGCCTCTCGGCTAGCCCAGAATGAAAGCAAAGGTGGAGAGTATATATCGATAATATACCTTCAGCCCATGAAAAATCAAGAGTAATTCAAGGCCTAAAACCCAAAAAGAAAAGGTAAATTAAATCATCATAACTTAATCGCTCGAACCTCTGATCATCAAGATCTAGTACAAGGAGGATTAGTTAATCATATTGGAGTGGAGGAGGGGGGATGAGTAATAAAGCATTAAGAACACAATGTAAGAAAAGAGCACTTTTATTAATAATGAAAGAGAGCTACACTTGAAAAAGGAAATTACAATTGTATGAAATTGAAAACCTATTCTAGCCCTACATTAAGCAACTAGTTCAAGAGCAAAGATTACAACAAAAGTTATAACAAAAGAAGAACTAAGCTAGGATTAGAAAAATTACAAAAATAAGGAAGAGAGAGAGGGAAGAACATGAAAAAGACCAAGAAACAAAGGGGCAGCACCTCCCCTCTCAACCCAAGCTTGCTGAAATGGAAGGGGGGGTCTGAATTTATAGGAAAAGTTCACGGGTTGTTCACACCCTTCGACACGCCCTAGGGGGCGTGTCAGGGGGCATGACATGTACGGGGTTGACCTCGGGCTCTGGATTCTGGCGGGAAGGATGATTGCTTCTGTACGTCGGTGGACACGCCCTAGGTCACGCCCGTGTCAGGGGCATGACACGCACGTCGCGTCGAAATCATTGGTCAGAAATCCGTCAATCATCGGAAAAGGAGGGGTCACGCCCTATGTCATGCCCGTGATGCGGGGCGTGATACTACTGTTGGCGTGCTGAGTCGAGATGGCATTTAATGTGGCGGCAGGCTTCGGGCAGAGGGCGACACGCCCGGGGACACGCCCGGGGAGGGCGTGTCAGGGGGGCATGACAGCCATTTTGCCTGGTGTTTTCCTATGGCTTCTGGATTCCTCTGGAACAGGTGACACACCCTAGGTCACGCCCGGGGAGGGAGTGACAGGGGGGGTGTCAGGTCAATTTTGACTAATTTTCAGAAAAGCTGCACAAAGAGAGGAAAAAGTTAGGGGCAATAAAATTAACATAAGAAAGACAAAAATAAAGCTTAAAAATACAAGATTCGTACATTAAAAACTAGAAAAATACGATAATAGTTAAGACTACAAAACGTCTTATCAGTACTCACATTATATTTTCAATTTATCTTCTTTTGACTTCTCTTTATTAGAGATTAGCAGGTGTTTGCGAGTTCATTTAATGTACTCGCATTATATTTTCAAATTTTCCTATTTTTGACTTCTCTTTTGAAGAGATTAGCATGTATTCACAAATTCACTTCAGGTACTCGCATTATATTTCATATTTACCTGCTTTTGACTTCTCTTTTGTAGAGATTAGCAGGTATTTGCGAGCTCACTTAAGGTACTCACATTATATTTTACATTTACCTTCTTTTGACTTCTCCTTTATAGAGATTAGTAGGTGTTCGCGATTTCAATTCATGTACTTGCATTATAGTTTAAAATTACCTACTTTTGACTTCTCTTTTGCAGAGATTAGCAGGTGTTTGTGAGTTCACTTCAGTTACACGCATTTAATTTTAAATTTACCTGCTTTTGACTTCTCCATTATAGAGATTAGTAGGTGTTTGCGAGTTCAATTCAGGTACTCGTGATATATTTTAAGTTTAACTTCTTTTGACTTCTCTTTGGCAGAGTTTAGTAGGTGTTCGTGAGTTCACTTCAGTTACTCACGTTATAATTTAAATTTACCAGCTTTTGACTTCTCTGCTCCCGAGATTAGTAGGTGTTCATGATTTCAATTTAGATACTTGGGTTATATTTTAAATTAACTTTCTTTTGACTTCTCTTTTGTAGAGATTAGCAGGTGTTTGTGAGTTTACTTCAGGTACTTGCATTATATTTTAAATTTACCTGCTTTTGACTTCTCCGTTGCGGAGATTAGTAGGTGATCGCTAGTTCAATTAAGGTACTCATGTTATATTTTAAGTTTACCTTTTTTTTTACTTCTCTTTTGAATACATTAGCTGGTGTTCCTGAGTTCACTTCAAGTACTCGCATTATATTATAAAATTACTTAATTTTGACATCTCTATTACGGAGATTAGTAGGTATTTACGAGTTTAATTCAGGTACTCGCATTATATTTTAAATTTACCTTCTTTGACTTCTCTTTGGAAGAGATTAGTAGGTGTTCGCAAGTTCACTTCAAGTACTCGCATTATATTTTAAATTTCCCTGCTTTTTAACTTTTGCTTTGCAGAGATTACTTGGTGTTTGAGAGTTCAATTAAGCTACTTGCATTATATTTTATATTTACCTTCTTTTAACTTCTCTTTTCCAGAGATTAGCAAGTGTTCGTGATTTCAGGTCAAGTAGTCGCGTTATATTTTAAATTTACCTACTTTTGACTTCACCTTTGCAGAGATTAGCAGGTGTTCACCAGTTCACTTCAGGTACTCGAGTTATATTTTAGATTTACCTTCTTTTGACTTCTCTTTTGCAGAGATTAGCAGGTGTTCGCGAGTTCACTTCAGGTACTCGCGTTATATTTTAAATTTACCTTCTTTTGATTTCTCTTTTCCAAAGATTAGCAGGTGTTCATGAGTTCACTTTAGATACTCGCATTATATTTAAAATTTACCTGCTTTTAACATCTCTTTTGTAGAGATTAGCAGGTGTTCGCGAGTTCAATTCAGGTACTCGCATTATATTTTAAATTTACCAACTTTTGACTTCTCTTTTATAGAAATTAACAGGTGTTCACAAGTTCTCTTTAGGTTCTCGCGTTATATTTTAAATTCACCTGCTTTTGACTTCACTTTTGCATAGATTAGCAGGTGTTCGCGGGTTCACTTGTGGTACTCGCATTATTGTTTTAATTTACCTACTTTTGACTTCTCCTTTGCAAAGATTAATAGGTATTCGAGAGTTCAACTCATGTTCTCGCATTATATTTTCAATTTACCTTCTTTTGAATTCTCTTTGGCTGAGATTAGCACGTGTTCGCATGTTCACATCAAATACTCATGTTATATTTTAAATTTACATGCTTTAGACTTCTCTTTTGCAGTGATTACCAGGTGTTCACGAGCTCACTTCAGGTACTCGAGTTCTATTTTAAAATAACCTTATTTTGACTTCTCCTTTGCAGAGATATGTAGGTGTTCGCGAGTTCAATTCAGCTACTCGCGTTATATTTTTTAAGATACCTTCTTTTGACTTCTCTTTTGTAGAGATTAGCATGTGTTCGCAAGTTCACTTTAGGTTCTCGCATTATATTTTAAATTTACCTGCTTTTGATTTCTCCTTTGCAGAGATTAGCAGGTGTTTGCGTGTTCACTTCACGTACTCGTGTTATATTTTAACTTTACATGCTTTAGACTTCTCTTTTGTAGAGATTACCAGGTGTTTGCGAGTTCAATTCTGGTACTCGCGTTATATTTTAAATTTATATTCTTTAGACTTCTCTTTTTTAGAGATTAGCAGAGGTTTGTGAGTTCACTTTAGGTACTCGCGTTATATTTTAAATTTACCTGCTTCTTACTTTTCCCTTGTAGAGATTATTAGGTGTTCGCGAGTTTAATTTAGCTACTCACATTATATTTTAATTGTACCTTCTTTTGACTTCTCTTTTGTAGAGATTAGCAGATATTCGTGATTCTATTTCTGGTACTCACATTGTATTTTAAATTTACCTACTTTTGACTTCTCTTTTGTAGAGATTAGCAAGTGTTCGCGAGTTCAATTCAGGTACTCAAGTTATATTTTTGATTTACCTGTTTTTGACATCTCTTTTGCGGAGATTAGCAGGTGTTCGCGAGTACACTTCAGGTACTCGCATTATATTTTAAATTTACCTTCTTTTGATTTCTCTTTTCCAATGATTATCAGGTGTTTGTGAGTTCTCTTCAGGTGCTCGCATTATATTTAAAATTTACCTACTTTTAACATCTCTTTTGAAGAGATTAGCAGGTTTTCGTGAGTTCAATTTAGGTACTCCCATTATATTTAAAATTTACCTATTTTTGACTTTTTTTGTAGAGATTAGCAGGTGTTCGCGAGTTCACTTCAGGTTCTCGCATTATATTTTAAATTTACCTGCTTTTAACTTCTCTTTTACAGAGATTATCAGGTGTTTGCGAGTTCACTTCAGGTACTCGCATTATATTTTAAATTTATCTGCTTTTGACTTCTCCTTTACATAGATTAGTAGTTATTCGCGAGTTCAATTCAATTACTCACATTATATTTTAAATTTACCTTTTTTTGACTACTCTTTGACTGAGATTAGCATGTGTTAGCGTATTCACATCAGGTACTAGTGTTATATTTTAAATTTACATGCTTTAGACTTCTCTTTTGTAGAGATTAACAGGTGTTCGTGAGTTCACTTCAGGTACTTGCATTATATTTTTAATTTACCTGATTTTGACTTCTCCTTTGCAAAGATTAGTTGGTGTTTACGAGTTCAATTTAGCTACTCACGTTATATTTTAAATTTACCTTATTTTTACTTCTCTTTTGAAGAGTTTATCATGTGTTTGCAAGTTTACTTCAGGTTCTCGCATTCTATTTTAAATTTACCTACATTTGACTTCTCCTTTGTAAAGATTGGGAGGTGTTCGTGAGTTCACTTCATGTACTTGAGTTATACTTTGACTTTATATGCTTTAACCTACTCTTTTACAGATATTACCAGGTGTTCATGAGTTCACTTAAGGTACTCGCGTTATATTTTAAATTTACTTGATGTTGACTTCTGCTTTGTAGAGATTAGTAGGTGTTCGCGAGTTTAATTAAGCTACTCGCATTATATTTTAAATTTACCTTCTTTTGACTTCTCTTTTGTAGTGATTAGCATGTGTTTGCGAGTTCATTTTAGGTTCTCGAGTTATATTTTAAATTTACCTTCTTTTCACTTCTCTTTTGCAGAGATTAGCAGGTGTTCGCAATTTCTTTTTTGGTACTCGCGTTACATTTTAAATTTACCTGCTTTTGACTTCTCTTTTGTAGAGATTAGCAGGTGTTTGCAAGTTCACTTCAGGAACTCGCATTACATTTTAAATTTACCTGCATTTGAATTCTCTTTTATAGAGAATAACAGGTGTTTGGTAGTTCACTTTAGGTACTCGCGTTATATTTTAATTTACCTGTTTTTGACTTCTCCTTTACAGAGATTAGTATGTGTCTGCGAGTTCACTTAAGGTACTTGCATTAAATTTTAAATTTACAATCTTTTGACTTCTCTTTGGCAGAGATTAGTAGTTGTTCATGAGTTCACTTGAGGTATTCGTATTAATTTTTAAATTTACTTGATTTTGACTTCTCTTTTGTAGAGACTAGCATGTGCACACGAGTTCACTTCAGGCACTCGCGTTATATATTAAATTTACCTGCTTTTGACTTCTCCTTTGCTCAGATTAGTAGGAGTTCGCGAGTTCAATTAAGGTACTCGTGTTATATTTTAAATTTAAATTCTTTTGACTTCTCTTTGGCAGAGATTAGTAGGTGTTCGCGAGTTCACTTCAGGTACTCGCGTTATATTTTAAATTTATCTGCTTTTGACTTCACTTTTGTAGAGATTAGCAGGTGTTTGCAAGTTCACTTCAGGAACTCTCATTATATTTTAAATTTACCTGCATTTAAATTCTCTTCTGCAGAGATTAGTAGGTGTTTGGGAGTTCACTTTAGGTACTCGCTTTATATTTTTAATTTACCTTCCCTTGACTTCTCCTTTATAGAGATTAGTATGTGTTCGCGAATTCACATAAGGTACTTGTGTTAAATTTTAAATTTACCTTCTTTTGACTTCTCTTTAGCAGAGATTAGTAGTTATTCGTGAGTTCACTTGAGTTATTCGTATTAATTTTTATATTTACTCTATTTTGACTTCTCTTTTGTAGAGACTAGCAGGTGTACACGAGTTCAGTTAAGGCACTCGCGTTATATATTAAATTTACCTGTTTTTGACATCTCGTTTGCTCTGATTTGTAGGAGTTCGGGAGTTCAATTAAGGCACCCATGTTATATTTTAAATTTACCTTCTTTTGACTTCTCTTTGGCAGAGATTTGTAGGTGCTTGCGAGTTCACTTCAGGTACTTGTATTATATTTTAAATTTACAATCTTTTGACTTCTCACTCGCAGAGATTAGTAGGTGTTCCCGATTTCAATTCAGGTACTTGCGTTATATTTTAAATTTACTTTCTTTTGACTTCTCTTTTGCAGAGATTAGCAGGTGTTCCCGAGTTCACATCAGGAACTCGCGTTATATTTTAAATTTGCCTGCTTTTGACTTCTCCGTTGCGGAGATTAGTAGGTGATCGCTAGTTCAATTCAGGTACTTACGTTATATTTTAAATTTACCTTATTTTGACTTCTCTTTGGTAGAGAATTGCAGGTATTCACGAGTTCAATTCTGCTACTCATGTAATATTTTAAATTTACCTTCTTTTGACTTCTCTTTGGTATAGATTAGCAAGTGTTCGCAAGTTCACATCATGCACTCACATTAAATTTTAAATTTACCTGCTTTTGACTTTTCTTTTATAGAGATTAACAGGTGTTTGCAAATTCACTTTAGATAGTCGCATTATATTTTAAACTTATCTGCTTTTGACTTCTCTTTTGCAAAGATTAGTAGTTGTTCACGAGTTCACTTCAGGTACTCACGCTATATTTTTAATTTACATACTTTTGACTTCTCTTACATAGAGATTAGCAGGTCTTCGTGAGTTCTCTTTAGGTACTCACATTATGTTTTAAATTTACCTGGTTTTTACTTCTCTTTTGTAGAGATTAGCAGGTGTTCAAGAGTCCACATAAGGTACTCGTATTATATTTTAAATTTACCTGCTTTTGACTTCTCTTTTGCAAAAATTAGGAGGTGTTTCCGAGTTAACTTTCGGTACTCACATTACATCTTTAATTTACCTTCTTTTGACTTTTCCTTGGTTAGATTAGTAGGTGTTCGTGAGTTCAATTCTTATACTCGCGTAATATTTTAAATTTACCTTCTTTTGACTTTTCTTCCACGGAGATTAGCAGGTGTTCACGAGTTCACCTCAGGTAGTCAAGTTATATTTTAAATTAACCTTACTTTGACTTATTCTTTGCAGAGATTAGTAGGTGTTCGCGATTTCAATTCAGGTACTCGCGTTATATTTTAAATTTAACTTCTTTTGACTTTTCTTTTGTATAGATTAGCAAGTGTTCGCGAGTTCCCTTCATGTACTCGCGTTATATTTTAAATTTACCTGCTTTGACATCTTCATTACGGAGATTAGTAGGTGTTCGTTAGTTCAATTCAGGTACTCGCATTATATTTTAAATTTACCTTCTTTTGATATCTCTTTCGCAGAGATTAGCAGGTGTTCGCAAGTTAACTTCAGGTACTCGCGCTATATTTTTAATTTACATACTTTTTACTTCTCTTACACAAATATTAGCAGGTCTTTGCGAGTTCTCTTTAGGTACTCACATTATGTTTTAAATTTACCTGGTTTTGACTTCTTTTTTGTAGAGATTAGCAGGTGTTCAAGAGTCCACATCAGGTACTCGTGTTATATTTTAAATTTACCTGCTTTTGACTTCTCTTTTGCAAAAATTAGCAAGTGTTTCCGAGTTAACTTTCGGTACTCACATTACATCTTAATTTTACCTTCTTTTGACTTTTCCTTGGTTAGATTAGTAGGTGTTTGCGAGTTCAATTCTGGTACTCGTGTAATATTTTAAATTTACCTTTTTTTGACTTTTCTTCCACAGAGATTAGCAGTTGTTCATGAGTTCATATCAAGTACTCAAGTTATATTTTAAATTAACCTGATTTTGACTTCTCCTTTGTAGAGATTAGTAGGTGTTCGCGATTTCTATTCAGGTACTCGTGTTATATTTTAAATTTAACTTCTTTTGACTTTTCTTTTGTATAGATTAGTAAGTGTTCGTGAGTTCACTTCTTGTACTCGCGTTATATTTTAAATTTACCTGCTTTGACATCTTCGTTGGGGAGATTAGTAGGTATTCGTTAGTTCAATTCAGGTACTCGCATTATATTTTAAATTTACCTTCTTTTGACTTCTCTTCGGCAGAGATTAGCAGGTGTTCGCAAGTTGACTTCAGGTACTCATGTTATATTTTAAATTTACCTGCTTTTGACTTTTCCTTTATAGAGATTAGTAGGTGTCCGTGAGTTCAATTCAGCTACTCACATAATATTTTAATTTTTCCTTCATTTGACTTCTCTTTTGCAGAGATTAGCACGTGTTCGTGATTTCAATTTTGGTACTCACATTATATTTCAAATTTACTTGCTTTTGACTTCTTTTTTGTAGAGATTAGCAGGTTATCATGAGCTCGCTTCAAGTACTCGAGTTATATTTTAAATTTACCTGCTTTTGACTTCTTTTTTGTAGAGAATAGCAAGTGTTCGTGAATTCACTTCAGGTACTCGTGTTATATTTTAAAGTTTCCTTCTTTTGATTTTTATTTGGCAAAGATTAGCAGGTGTTCGCGAGTTCACTTCAGACACTCGCATTATATTTTAAATTTACTTGCTTTTGACTTCTCTTTGCAGAGATTAGCAGGTGTTTGCAAGTTCAATTCAAGTACTCGCATTATATTTTAAATTTACCTACTTTTGACTTCATATTTGTAGAGATTAGCAGGTGTTTGCAAGTTCTCTTCAGTTTCTCATGTTATATTTTAAATTTACCTGCTTTTGACTTCTCTTTTGCAGAGATTAGCAGGTGTTTGTGAGTTCACTTTAGGTACTCGAATTATATTTTTAATTAACCTGCTTTTGACTTCTCCTTTGCAGAGATTGACAATCCTTAGTTTTAAGGATAGCTAAACACCTAGAGGGGGTGAATAGTTTTTTGGTCTCTTTAATTTTTTTTTCTTTTTTAAGTGTGTTGTAAGTTAGTTATATTTTACTTTCAAGACAAACCACAACAGCACACACAGGATTTATAGTGGTTCCCGAGATTATGGGTACATCCACGGTACCTCCCACCTTTCTAGTAGTGTGTTAGACAAGGCATTTCTCCAAAACTCGGCTCCTAAGAGCTTACAACACAGATCCCTCAGGATCTCTTAGTCTCCTCCAATACCTACCTCAGGCACAAGGCACTACCTCAGAGCAAGCTTGCTCCTGCTACTCAGTGATAAAAAGATCTGCTTCTCAGACTAAATTAATATTCCTACTACTCAGGCTAGGAGGATAGCCCTACAACTCAGAGAGAATGACTCTCCTACAGCTCAGGCACAAAGGCACTTCTTCAGATCCACAAAAGGATCCTACAACTCAGGCACAAAGGGCATACAACTCCGAGAGAATGACTCTCCTACCTCAAGCAACACTGTCCTTATAACGGCCTCCCCAATGCCACGCTCGAAAGGGTTTAGCCTAACAAGCTCTGCAGACCATGCACCCCAAAGCCCCTCCGCACCTGTTTCTCGGCCGCGGCGCAAGGTTGAGGTTGGGTATCGAACCCGCAACCTCCTTGATAAAGAGTCTTCAAACCACTCATCATCACCAACTGAGCTGCAGCTCAGTTGGTGATGAGGAGTAGTTTGAAGACTCTTTATCCCAAAGCCTCTCCGCGCCTGTTTCTCGGTCACGGTGCATTGTTGAGGTCTGGTCCCGAACCCGTAACCTCCTTAATAAAGAGTCTTCAAACCACTCCTCATCACCAACTAAGCTGCAGTTCAGTTGGTGATGAGGAGTGGTTTGAAGACTCTTTATCAAGGAGGTTGCTGGTTAAGGACCCGACCTCAACAATGCACCGCGGTCGATAAAAAGGCGCGGAGAGGCTTTTCAGGTGCATGGTCTGTAGACCTGGTAAGGCTGACCCTTTCGAGAGTGGTGCCGGGGGTGCTGGCGGTCGTCCTTGTGAGTGTGATGCTGGGGAGGCCATTACAAAAAGTGCACTTTTTGTAACGGCCTACCCAGCACCACGCTCGCAAGGACGGCCTTCGTCACCCACAGCACCTTGTTCGAAAGGGTTCAACCTAACCAGGTCTGCAGACCATGCACCCCAAAGCCTCTCCGCACCTGTTTCTCAGCCACGGCGCATTTTTGAGGTCGGGTCTCAAACCCACAACCTCCTTGATAAAGAGTCTTCAAACCACACCTCATCACTAATTGAGCTACAGCTCAGTTGGTGATGAGGAGTGGTTTGAAGACTCTTTATCAAGGAGGTTGCGGTATCGAGACTCGACCTCAACAATGCGCCGCGGCTGAGAAACAGGCGTAAAGAGGATTTGGGGTGCATGGTCTGTAGACCTTGTTAGGCTGAACCCTTTTAAGCGCGGTGTTGGGGGTGCCAGTAGCCGTTCTTGCGAGCGTGGTGTTGTTGAGGCCGTTACAAAAAGTGCACTTTTTTGTAACGGCCCAAGCCTGGCTCCACCGAGGGAGACCCAGCGATACCTAGCCAGCACCATTAAAGGGCTTCAACCCATACACCGTAAAGCCTCTCCCGCATATTTCTCAGTCGCGTGCATGGTTGAGTTCGGGTCTCGAACCTGCAACCCCCTTGATAAGGAGTTTTAAAACAACTCCTCATCACCATCTCAGTTGGTGATGAGGAGTGGTTTGAAGACTCTTTATCAAGGAGGTTGCGGGTTCGAGACCCGACCTCAACAATGCGCTGCGGACGAGAAACAGGCGTGGATAGGCTTTGTGGTGCATGGTCTACAGACCTGGTTATGCTGAACCCTTTCGAGCGTGGTGCTCGGGGTGCCGGCAGCCATCCTTGCGACCGTGGTGCTGGGGAGGCCGTTACAGCCCTACCTCAGATCCACAACCGGGATCCTACCTCAGGCCATAGTCCCTACATGTCAGTAACAAAGGGCCTACAGCTTAGATACAATACTAGATCCTACAGAGTGAATGGTTTGTTGAAGTTAATAATTGACTCCAGAGATAAATTTCACTAAGTCTGCATGTTGACCCAGAAATCAGCAATCCCTCTCAAGATAGCCAGCTTGCAAGTCGCGGCCTGGTCCAGGTTCCCCCTAGAGGTCGCGGACTGCCTCAGCCCTCTCTTTGGGTCAGGCGGAGAAACCTACATATCCGCTCAGGCTGCGCAGATAGGGCGATCTCCCCTATCTGGCCGCCTAAGTCGCTCAGTAGCTGTGTTCTGTGGTGGTGCGTACTGCTTCCACAGTTCATCCCCGCAGGCCGCGAGGTTAGCTTAGGCTGAGCACGCAGTACTCCCTATTCCAACAAGTGCAGACAGCTCTCCGGTACATCCCAATCTGCCAAGAAGTAGGAGACCTGCCTCCAGGTCTCCTAAGAGATAATGACCTGCCTCCAGGTCACCCAGAGGATGACAAACTGCCTCCAGGTCACCCAAAGGATGATGACCTACCTCCAGGTTGCCCAGAGGATGACGACCTGCATCCAGATCGCCCAGAAGATGAGGACCTACCTCCTCAATCTGCCAGCAGGCGGCATACTCATTCCCAGCTCGCCCAAACCATCTGGATGATGTCATAAAGTCCTGCTTCTAGAAGATCCTCCCCGATCCTATAAATAGGCCCCCATACCTCTCATTCAGGGGGCACGGTGGAGTGGGATAGTCAAGGCATCAATTCCTGTGGACTCCAAATCTTAGTCCACGCGAGCTCTCCTATTCTCTTCTCGGTCTGACTACGCAGTCCGCTAGTCTTACCCAAGCAAGCTATGTGATCAGCTAACCACACAGTTTGCCGACCTCACCAGTCAAACTGCGCAGCCTCTGACATCCTTCTTTCCTTAGCTGCCAGCTTCCCCAATTGTACCCTTTATTTGCTTTCTATATAAAGGTATAATCTCAAGCTGTAGAACTAAATTATAATCAAAGGAAAGCTCGCCGCAAGAGAGGAATTCAGGCCGTAGATGGCGAAGTCTGATGTTGCCGCTACAAGCGGCCCTCTCTTCTTTTTTCTCTCTATCTTCATACGAGACTCAGATTAACCAGCTGCTCGACAGTCTCTCAGCTCTTCCCTTCTCCTCATCCCCCGTGTGATTCGAACACCCGTTAACTAGGTGATGCCATTTTCATGCATCAATAGTTAACATGCAACCTTCAGATCCTGAGCAGTTGATGAACAGCAGTTGCAATGAAGACATGAGATTGAGCTCAGAATACACCTCAACTTCAAACAGCCGAAACTTTTGATCCGGGTGTCCATTTTCAGAAATTCAAATCTTGTCATAATTGTCTCAAGGAGATCTACAAACCGGCGAGTAAGAAACCCATTTGGATGCTTTTTGGCCCTCGGATTGCACAAATTCCACTCCATTTGGAAATTATTAAAGTTTTTCTCCTTCGACGATTCCCGTCTTCAAGGATTTTAAATCAAAAGATCTCGAGCACACCTCTAATCATTCAGAAGTGTCCGTCCCAAGTAGCAACTACGATCTCATACTATCTAAGGAGTTTATATTATTCATCGCAAGCTTCATAAGGTAAACATGAATGCTTATCCTCATATACTAGATGGACTAACATCTTTTGTAGGAGAAGAGCAAGTTTCCTCCCCCTTCACACCTCATATTCGAAGGGAAGTAGTTCCATATGATTTCAACGAGCCTCGTCTGCCAGTATACTCGGGAACGAGCGATCCAATTTCTCACTTACAAGCTTTTGAATCGATTATTTCATTTAAAGCTCTATCAAATGGTATCAAAGGCAAGCTCTTTATCATATTTTTTGGTGCTCAAGTGTTTGACTGGTTCTACCATCTACCTCCTCTATCAATAACTTAATTCAGCGATCTTCGAAGAGAATTCCTCTCAAGGTTTATAACCTTTAGGAAGAGAAATAAAGACATAGGAGCTCTTTTTCAGATCAAGCAAGGAGACAACGAGTCTTTTGCTCACTTAATCGACCGATTCCAAAAAGAAACTCTTGAAGTTATTAATGTCCATCAAGACTTTTACAAATATCCTTTCATAAGCAGACTTCGGCAAGGTCCTCTTAAATTCAAAATCATTACAAAAATGCCCGACACCTATGGGATCTTATTGATTATGCAAATCGGTTTGTTGGAGCTGAAGCCATGAATTCTAACTATATATCCAGTATAAATCAGATCGCTCAAGCGCCAGAGAAGATTTCATCTCATCTGTTTTATAGTGGATCTCTTCACAATTATTTACCTCTTACCCTAAACCTATTACTATGCGATCTGGATCCTAATCTCCTGGTGTCTCATTATGAAGTATATTATGATCATGGGAATTCATCCACACCTCAACATCCTCTATAGTCGAAACATTTAGAGTTAGGTATTGATAACTCTAATATATCAACTCAAACTTCTGATAGTGAGCTCTATGCTTCTCGCCAATATAAGCAAGCTGAACCTAAAAGGAAGTATATAGAGTTGACTATTTCTATGGAAGAAGTTTTATTAGGCCTTTTCTCCTACGACCTGGTCATCGGTGTCGCAAAGATTTATTCTGTTTATACCACTTTTGTGTGGGTCATGATAAAGAGAAATCCCGAGCTCTTCATAAGCTAGAAGAGAAATTGCTGAAAGAAGGCAAGTTGCAAGAATATATTGCTTGAAAGCATCATTGTAAAATCCTCTCCTGCAACGTCGAGTACTTACTCGCAAACTTATTAGTGGTAAAATTTGTGCTACCAAAGCATTTATTCCTTATATTATTGGCGTGATTGGTTGATTTGGAAAAAAGAACTTCTTGCAGCAATAAACCCACACCGCGTGGTCGCTTAAAAGTTCTTAGCGACAACAAACCAACTTTTCAAGTGGTCGCCCATTTTCCAAAGAGACAACCAAGCCTGCTTTTAGTAGTTGCTCAAGGAAACTTGTGGCAATTAAACCCACTCCGTATGGTCACCATATTTCTAGTTTGGCATCATATCCACTCCGCGTGGTGGCCTTTTCTATTTTTTAGAGTAGTCAAACCCACTTCTTAGTGATAGCCTGAGAGCTTCTTGTGGCATTAATTTACACTTCGCATGGGTACCCAAAAGCTTCTCCAGGCAATCATGTCCACTTCGCATGGCTGCCTGTAATTTCTTATATACTCTATCCGCTAATGATTGATTATGCATGTCCTTGGCATCTATTATTCAAATGAGGAATCTATTTCTATTTATTGACAAGCCATTCTATTGAAGTCTAATCAAGATGGTTTCATCTGGCTGGTCTGGATTTCATATTAAAGATATCATATCTTATCAGGAGAAAAGATCATTATCACGGTTTGATTTTTATTCGGTTAATAGCAGAGTTTGTCGGGTATCTCTTCTATTATTCAATTATATCTTATCATATCAACAATCAATATTTGCAAGTTCCATCCAGGTACTTGCAACTTAGTTTTCTTCTATATCTGCTACTCACTCTTCCTTTTCAGAGATTAGCAGATATTTGCAAGTCCTCTTCAGGTATTTGCAATTTACTTTTCCTTCATATCTGCTCATAACTCCTCTTTTGCAAAAGATTAGCAGATATTTGCAAGTTCCCTTCAGGTACTTGCAGCTTAAATTTTTTTCATATCTACGTCTAACTCTTCTTTTGAAGAGATTAGCAGATATTTGCAAGTCCTCATCAGGTATTTTCAATTTAATTTTCCTTCATATCTGCTCTTAACTCCTCTTTTGAATTAGATTAGCAGATATTTGCAAGTTCCCTTCAAGTACTTACAACTTAACTTTCTTTTACATTTGCATCTAACTCTCTTTTGCAGAGATTAACAGATATTTGCAAGTCCCCTTCAGCAACTTGCAGCTTACTTTTCTTTCATATCTGCCACTTACTGTTCCATTTTCAGAAGTTAACAGGTGATTGAAAGCCTCCCTCGGGTACTTTTGAGTTATTATTCTTCTGTGCCTTCCACTCACCTTTGTTTTACAGAGCTCAATGGAAGACATCCACGTCTTCTTCGTTTTGCAAAAGTAACTCAGGAATGCACAAGATGTACCTCTTTTTGCCTGCATTAACTTTTCCTTTATAGGAAAAAGATAGACATTGGCAAACCTTTTCCGAGGAGAGATATCAGGTTCTATCTCTTCCTGCCTCTTGTTTTTCTGAGGGATGGATCAGGATTTTTGTGGGTCTCCTACTTTTTTGAAGTTCCCTTCGGGACTTAAAAAAGTGTGGGGATTATGTTGACTCAAAAATCGACGATCCCTTCCAAGATAACCAGCTCTTAAGTCACGACCGTCTACAGGTTACCCCTGGAGGTCGCGGCATGCCTTAGCCCTCTCTTTGGGTCAGGCGGATAGACCTTTCTATCCGCTCAGGCCGCGCGGCGAGGGCGGTCTCCCATGTCTGGCCGCACAGGTCGCGTAGCAGCTGCGTTCAGTGGGGGTGCGGACTACTTCCACAGTTCATCCTCGCAGGCCGCGAGGTTAGCTTAGGATGACCACGTAGTACTCCCTATTCTAATAGGTGTAGACAGCTCTCTGGTACATCCCAATCTGCCAAGAAGTAGGCGACCAGCCTCCATGTCACCCAGAAGAAGATGGCCTGCATCCAGGTCACCCAGAAGAAGATGGCCTGCATCCAGGTCACCTAGAGGATGACAACCTGCCTCCATGTCACCTAGAAGATGACAAACTGCCTCCAGGTTGCCCAGAGGATTGATAATATGTTTTGTAGTTTAAAATACTAGGGTAATTACAGGTTTTTAATATAAAAATCATGTTTTAAAAGTTTTTTTACCTTATTTTGTATATATTTTAATACCACTAATGTTTTTTTCCTTGCGAGTTTGTAGGGTTTTAGAAAATTCATCGACCTCAGTTTTTTGTCGAGCTCAACCATTTCGTCAAGCTCAGCCTTCTTTCCGCGTTCGACGTTCATCGAGCTTGGCAGAGTTCGTCAACCTCGCCTTCAGCCCTAGTACGTCGAGCTTAGTAGTTCTGCGGTCGACGAATGTCTTCACATTTGTCTACCTCTCTTTCAGTCCTGAGTTCGTCGACCATGCCCTCAGCCCCAGTTCATCAAGCTCAGCCTTCAGTTCTTCGTTCGACGAACGTCTTCACATTTGTCGACCTCGCCTTCAGTCCAAAGTTTGTCGACCTCATCTTCTGTGTTTGACGAACGGTTCCTTTAACCCCAGTTTGTCGAGCTTGCCAGCGTTCATCGACCTCCCCTCCTCCTCCTCCTACTCCTTTTCTTCACCTTTTCTTCAATATTTCCCCCTTCTAAGTTTGGCATTTGTCGACCTCATTTTCTGCATTCGACAAACGGTTCTTTCCGCTATTTCGTCGAGCACAGCCTTCAGTTCTGCATTCGAAGAACTCCTCCAATTTCGTCAATCTCAGCCTTCAGTTTGACGTTCATCAATCTCCCATCCACCTTCTCTTTTCTCCATTCAATCAAGCTCTCCCTCATTCTCCTCAAATTTTGTCGAGCCCTATCTCCCAGTTTGCTGAGCTTACCTGCTGCCGTGGACAAGTCCTGCTTTTACACAAATCCTACAGCCGCCATTAATGCACGTCACCCATACCAAGGCAATCATCATTTCCCGCCAGATCTCGTACAAAGGTCAACTCATGGCTGGATGCATGGGCATTTCCTGCTCTTTGAAAATTTTATAAAAATAGCCCCTCCCCTTGAAGGAAAAAATATAGAATTTTGGGAGAGGGGAAGTGCTGCCATTTTCAGTTCTCCCTTAGTGTTCTTCCTCTCTCCTATTTTCATTTAAGTTTTTCTATTTAGTTTTAGTTTTACTCTTCTGTAATAGTTTTGTTTAATTTCATTTTCAGTTTTAGTGTTAGCTTAGTTATCATTTTCCTGTAAGTGTAATATTTTTATATTTCAAGTGTAGTTCTTTGTTTGAATTTAATATAAAGCCTTTTGCTTTTACTTATTTCTATTTTGTTTCCATGCACTCCTACTCATCTCTCTTCCTCCACTTCACCATGAGTAACTAATCCTCCTTGTACTCGATCTTGATGGTCTGAGGTTCGAGTTGATTAAGTTATGATGCTCTAGTTTGCTTTTTCTTTGAAAGATTTAAACCTTGATTTACTCTTGATTAATCATGTTTGGAGATATATCATCGATATATATTTTTCATCTTTGTTTCCACTCTTAGCTAGCCAAGAGGCTCGTAGTTTGGAGTGAACACTCAAGAGTAAAGAGAGTTGCACGCACCCCTTGAGAGAGATAGACGTTAAATCTCCCGGATTGGAGTGAAATCCAATAGCGGGGTTCACAGCGTAAAGCGATCTTTAGGCCTCCAATTTGGACGAGAGTTCGGTCGGACCATCCTAAACTCTGGTGGACACGACTTCGAGAGAAGTGTGTTCATACTTTAGGAACCTCCACGGTCATGGTCCTTTTCCTTATTAAGTTAGAGTTTATTATCGCATCTTTGATCAAATTAGGTCGAGGTGATTCTCGATCGAGTGCTTTTCTTTATCATTGTTTAAGCCCTCATTTTAATCGCTAGTTGTGGCCTCTATGATTAAGTGCATGTGATTTTCTTTATGCAAGTTGTCTCTTTTGTTAATTTAGTTAACATCCCTAAAAGTTTCTTCAATAAGATAATAGTCTTCATGTGAGTAAGATTACTCAACGGTTCCCAGATTTTAATACGACACTTGTGTCCCCTAGCTACAATTTGATAGGTATACTTGCCTAGTTGGATTGCTAGTTTTGTTTTATTCTCTTTACAAAAATTCTGTCCACCAAGTTTTTGGCACCGCTGCCGGGGAAGCAACTTTTGTTGATAATTTGAAAACACAAACCTATTACTTTTATGACTTCTCTTTCTCACCCTCTTTCTAAATTAAAAAAATTCAAAAATATAAATGCTCTTAATAGAAACCCACATCACAATTTTTCTACACCACCTAACTCTCTCAAAAAGGAAAATGTGGCTTAAATACCACTATCTTGTCTAGTATCTTTCGAACCCTTTATCGGGCAGCCCTTGAGAAGTTCGGGAGTTAAAACATCAAAAAATATATATATTCCAAAAAAAATAGTAACTCTTTTTCTAGTTTATTTTTCTCTTTCTTCATCTTCTCTTCTGCTAGTGCATGACCCGCTGATATCCGTCGGATATATTGGACTTGGACCATGAAATTGAGCATACTCTTCGGAGAATATCGCGATTTTAAGGTCCTACTCTCCAACTGCCGATTAAGGATTCCGAGTCTATTTCTACTACATGAATAGAAGAGCCCGTCATAGAGGAAGCCCTGCATATGCCTATGTCCTATTATGCACGACCGAATCTAGAGTGTACACAATCAAGCATAGTTTACCTTGTTATAGCTAATAATAATTTTGAACTTATGCCTAGCATAATTCAAATGGTGCAACAGTATATACAATATGACGGGCTTCAAGATAAAGATCCGAACGCGCATATTGCTAGCTTTCTTGAGATTTTTGACACCTTTAAGATAAAATGTGTTACAAATGATGCTATTAGGCTAAGACTCTTCCCTTTCTCCCTTAGAACTAAGGCTAAGCAATGGTTGAACACTCTACCAAAAAATAGCATCACCACCTGGTATCAACTAACTGAAAAATTTCTGGCGAGCGTAACTATTGTCGTAGCAGGTAAATTAAAAATATAACGCGAGAACCAGAAGAGAACTTGCGAACACCTGCTAATCTCTGCAAAAGAGAAGTCAAAAGCAGGTAAATTTAAAATATAATGTGAGCACCTGAAGTGAACTCGCGAACACCTGCTAATCTTTGCCAAATAGAAATCAAAAGAAGGAAAATTTAACATATAATGCGAGTACCTGAAGTGTAATCGTGAACACCTGCTATTTTTTGCAAAAGAGAAGTCAAAAGCACGTAAATTTAAAATATTACTTGAGTGCTTGAAGTGAACTCGTGAACACCTGCTTAACTCTGCAAATGTGAAGTAAAAAGAAGGTAAATTTAAAATATAACGCGAGTGCCAAAACTGAAATCGCAAACGCCTGCTAATCTTTGCAAATAAGAAGTCAAAAGAAAGTAAATTTAAATGTAACGTGAGTAGCTGAATTAAACTCGCGAGTGCCTGAAGTCAAAAGAAAATATAACGCGAGTACCTGAAGTGAACATGTGAGTACCTGAAGTGAACATGCGAACACCTGCTAATCTCAGCCAAAGAGAAGTCAAAAGATGGTAAATTTAAAATATAACACTAGTACTTGAATTCAACTAACGAACACCTACTAATCTCCGCAATGGAGATTTCAAAGTAGGTAAATTTAAAATATAATGCGAGTACCTTAAGTGAAGAAGCAACAGCTCACTGAATGTCATGACGACTTCAAAAGCTAGGGCTGAGTTATCTATGCACTATCTTGCTTCACAGCAGTAGGTAGAAGTTCTCCCTCTACTGGAGGAAACTCAAAATGAAGATTCTGATCTTGCTGAAGAAGAAGGAGAACTTTTGTTCTTCAATCAGCCAATAGTGGCCACTTGAGAATGATGGCTCTACTTTCTTCCTCAATCAGAAATCTTTCTGATTATGCTGTAGCAAATTAAGAAGAAATAGCTCACTGAACTTTTTGTGTTCCTGCAGGAAGACTTCAAGCTCTATCTCAGTAGTAATGGCGAGAGAGATGAAGTCCGGCCACAACCCTTTTTGAAATTGATAAATCCTTAAAAGTTCTTTTTGCGTCTTGGCCCATCTCTTCCTTTTTTAGTTTGTCGATCAACGGATCTTAGAGATCAGTGGGGCCCACCTGCAGCTTCCAGTTGTACCTTGCTTTAATGAAAGAAGAGGTATAGTAGCTTCTCGGAGAGTTTGTCATGTTCTGTGGCTTCTCCGTACTTGATTAGAAATCAGTTGACTTTGGCGATTTTGCTAACATCAGCACCTGTCGACTTGGCCAAAATTGAGTATCAGTAGAATATGCGTTGAGTGAATATGCTTCACTCAACGCAAAAACACTTAGACAGAGTTCTATCTATCTAGGCGTTGAGTGAGTAAGCTACACTCAATGCCAAAACACTTAGGCAACCTATCTGTCATTAGGCATTGACAGCATTGAGTGAGCACGTCTCACTCAATGCCAAAACACTTAGCCAATCTTTCTGCCATTAGGCATTAACAGTGTAGAGTAAGCAAGCCTCACTTAACGCCAAAACACTTAGGCAATCTTTCTGTCATAAGACGTTGACAGCATTGAGTGAGCAAGCCTTACTCAATGCTTTTTGCCTTAGCTCATTCTTCAGCCTCTTTGCATTGAGTGTGTAAGCTCCACTCAACGCCAAACTACTTGATAGATTTACTTCTGTTATTTGGCGTTGAGTGAGTGAGTTACACTCAACGTATTTGGACTTAGTCAAATTTTTGTTTCTAAAAACATTGGCTTTGAGAATTAGTCAACGCATTATCACATGGCGTTGAGTGAGCATGCCTCACTCAATGCCTGTGGACTTGGTAACTATTTATAGTTTTCCTGTGGCATTAACTGACTGAGTTATACTCAATGATTATAAAGTTATGGCATTGAGTAAATGATTTTCACTCAATGCCAGTGGACTTAGCCACTTTTTGGCACATTTCTTCTGAGGCTTTTACTGCATTAGCCCATCTCATAGCTTTTTGTTGTATGGCGTTGAGTGAGTTGACCTCACTCAAAGCCTGTGGACTCAGCCATATTTCTGTCTAGCCAATATTTAGGCTAAGACTAAAAAACTATATTCAACAAATTTACTCACCTAGCATTGAGTGAATTGACCTCACTCAATGCGTGTGGACTTAAGCGATTTTCAGCCTATCCTGCATCTTCACCATGTGACCACCTGTCACACTAGTTGGAATTCCTGTCTTGTAATTGTCATAAGGACTAACCTGTATGTATGAACTTGAACATATATTAAATATACACTTGTGTATGCTCATTGACATATTTGACTTTGTCACATCTAGGATATTGTGGGCAATTGACCCAACAACAAGGACATAATGTCATTAGAACCAAGTAGATCTACCGGAACAAGCTTGATGAAAATGATAATATAATCAATAATAAACCTAGGCTGGTAGCTAAGGGGTATATATAAGAAGAAGGTACTGACATTGATCAAACTGTTTCCCCTGTAGCCAAATTGGAAGCCATCATACTATTCCTTGTATATGCTGCACACAAAGGATTTAAAGTCTACCAGATGGATGTGAAGTTAGCCTTCCTGAATAGTTAATTAAGGAAAGACGTCTATGTTGAACATCCTTAAGGTTTTGTTGATTCTAACTCTCCTGATTTTGTTTATAGACTTATGAAAGATCTATATGGGTTGAAGCAAGCCCCTAAAGCATTGTATGAGACCCTATCCAGCTTCGTCATTATGAATAATTCTCAAGCGGGAAGATAGATAGGACCTTATTCCTAAGTGAATTTAAGGGCAAGATCATCCGAGTCCAAATTTATGTAGATGACATAATTTTTTGGTCTACTGATGACAACCTTTGCAAGAAGTTTGTCAAAATTATGCAAGGAAAGTTTGAGATGAGCAGTATGGGTGAGCTTAAGTAATTCTTGGGCCTCCATGTAAGGTAGACTGAAGATGGATTGTCCATTTCACAGTCAAGTTCACCAGGGAGTTAATTAAAAAGTTTTGAATGGAGAATGCCTCCACCATACTCTCATGGGGTCAAGTATGCCTATAGACAAAGATGAGGCAGGGAAACCTGTTGATGAAACTTTGTATAGAGGGATAATTGGCTCACTTCTATACCTTACTGCAACTAGGCCAGACATAACTTATGCTACATGTATTTGTGCTAGATATCAGGCTAGCCCCAAAGAGTCTGACTATTGTACTGCTAAGTGAATTTTGAGATATCTTATGGGCACACCAGATCTTGGCCTATGGTACCTAGGAATAGGGATTTTGAACTAACAGGCTATTCAAATGCGGATTTTGCAGGCTGCAAAGAGGACATGAAAAACACATAAGGCACCTATTAGTTCTTGGGAGGAAGTCTTGTGTCTTGGAGCAGCAAGAAGCAGACTAGTGTTGCAATTTCAATAGCTGAGTTAGAGTATAACTCAGCAGGAAGTTGTTGTGCACAGTTGCTATGGATCCAGCATCACCTCCATGACTATAACATCAAGATAAGTATAACTTCTATGTTCTGTGATTCAACTAGTGCAATCTCTATTGCTAGGAATCCTATCTCATACAGAAGAATTAAGCACATAGAGATTAAGTATCATTTTATTAGGGAGCATGTGGAGAAGGAAGACATAAGTCTTGAGTTTGTCCCCATAGACAGGCAAGTGGCTGACATCTTTACTAAGCTACTAGATGAAGTCAATTTCAATACCTTCAAGTTTGAGTTTGGTATGTTGAACTTGGTATAGCTTCAGTTGCTCCTCATTAGGTTTTGTTGCAGGAAACACTTTTCCTGCAGATTGATATGTCTTTCAAGTGGGATCAACACTTAAATGGACACAAGTTTCCATTAGAGAGGATGAAATAAGATGCTCTTATTAAGGGGGAGCAAGTCCAGCAGTTGCATTAATAGGTTCAGCTTCCTATTTAGTTGGAGCAAGCAGCTGCAACAGTGGATCAAATATCAACACTGCTGATCTGCATGTCATAAGGACATTGTACAGACTGAGGGGGAGATCGACCTTGAAATCCCTACTCTAGAGATTATTTGTGTCATAGTCTTGTAACATAGTCATAAATTTCTCTGACTCTGAGGTGGAATGCTGCTGCTGAGAAGACAAAACTGTTGCAGGAGAAGAGGAAAATATAGAAGGCCAGCACCTCCCTGACTATAGTTACTTCTACAAAAATCATAAAGGAGGAGTGGCATTAGCTCAAGTTGATCAAGGATGGACCACTCATGTTTTAAGTGGTTGCATTGAACTTTTTTGTTAGTGGTATGAACACAAGAGGTATGATCGCTAGTCAAGTAGTATGATCATGATTGTAGTGGAATAAGGCTAGGATCAAGAGAAATGCTCTCCCATGATCCTTTCACCTCCCTCATTAGATAACTGCTTTTTGAAGAAGCTATAAGGGGGGAGGAGTGGCAGAGCAATACATGACATGACAAAGTCATGTTGAGTAAGTGCATATACTTAGAGGAGTGGGAGAGAAATGACTACATGTTAAGTCAGTGCATATTACTTTCCCACTTCAAAGTGGTATGAGGAAAGTGCTTCAAGTAGTATGAGGAGGGAAATGAGTACATGTTGACTCAGTGCATATTACTTGGAAACATTCAATTGGTATGATGAAAGCAATGACTTGACATGTTGAGTCACTGCAATTAATTGGAGAACTTTGAACATGCTTACAACTGCATTAAATTGATATATTTTATTTGTTAATACATCTTAGTATTGCTCGGTGTTTTGCCTTCTTCAAATAGGCGGGAAATTGTTGGGAATATTACCCTCAATGTTCTCGGGAATTGAAGAGGCATCACCGTAAATACTAAGAGCATAATTGTATTTGATGTATGTTCAAGTTCAATATGTGCATGATGTTCTTTAAAATAAGCTTAGACAGGTTGTCTAAGTGGTAGTGATAGGTGGTCAAAAGGTAGAATGTTGGAGAGACATAAATTTATCTAAGTACACAGGCATTGAGTGAAGCTAGTTCACTCAACGCCAAATGCTAAGAAAAGTCGAGTAAAGCATGGGCAGTCAAAGCCTGACTGTTGACAAAGCAGGATTTTGACTAAGTCTACAGGAGTTGAGTGAAGGCAATTCACTCAACGCCATATAATAAGAGGCATCGAGTAAATCTCAGTCTGTCAAAGCTTCAACATTGGCAAGCAAAAATTCTAGCTAAGTCCAGAAGCGTTGAGTGAAGACAGCTCACTTTATTCCTGGAGAAAGAAGCATTGAGTCAAGCTCAAGCAGTCAAAGTGTCTGAAGATCTGTCATGAATTCTAGCTAAGTCAAGAAGCATTGAGTGAAAGTAGTTCACTCAACACCCAAAGAAGAAAGCATCGATAGACCAGTGTTATGTCAAATCTTAAGAACATGTAGACAGAAAATCTGTCTAAGTCTAGATGCATTGAGTGAGGACAGCACACTCAACGCAAGCTCATCAAGAAATTCTACTAAGTAAAAAAGCGTTGAGTGAAGGTAGTTCACTCAATGCCTCGTCAAGAAGACATGCAAAAGTAGAAGAGTTGAGTGATGAAGGCTCACTTAACGCATTCATTAAGACGAAAATCGGCTAAGTATAAAAGCATTGAGTGAAGGCAGTTCACTCAACGTGTAACACCCCTATCCGTCGCATAGCATATAGCAGTAGGTCCGGCCGGGGCCCGACGCCATATATTACGGACAGACCGGTTGGTTACGCGTTGAAACCATTCAACCAATTACACATCCTACACAAGCACCTAGCGGAAGCATTAAAATTAAGTTGCAAGACAAAAGAACCCAGCCAAAAAGCATGAACGTCCACTACAATAAAGCCCGCAGGAATGTTTCCATACACAAAAATAGAAATGGCCTTAAGGCCTTACACAGTTTGCTTGACATAAAAGTGTTTTCATACTTCGGCTCGCAGGCCGGCCACACAAGATTACAATGAAACACTCAAAATTAGGCCTTCGAGGGCCGGCTCAGCAACTTGGGCTTTAACCCGCTATTTTCTGCTCGGCTCCGCAACACCTGCAAGCAACAAACCACCGCCCGGTGGCAAACAAAAGCAACGGTCAGCTATACTGACCAAATTATAACGATCCCCCCCCCCAGAATTGGGGCGGCGATGCTCTTTCCCTGCACTTTGTTAGTATAGGCAACATTTAATAGTGTAATCACACTACATCACAGGCATAGGCTCGCACAGCCACACACCCCGTGCACTCAGGGCATATACTCGGTGAATCCGGTCAAATACGTGGCTTCACCACCACCCCTTGGATGGCAAAACTCGTGAGCAATCTAGTCTTTCTGGTCTATGCCTAAGACTCGCACAACCATGCCAATGGCCAGTCTCTTTTTCAGATGTCTGTCACCAAACCGCATAGCCCCGGGTCCGCGTCCACTTGCCCGTTGCTCACACCGTATAGTCACATTAAGACGTACGCGTGGGCCAAGCTTCTCCCGGATCCCAAAATTCGGTCACACAAGCACATAACCCAGTTATGTTCAAGTTGGCTCCCCGGCCACCATGTTGGCAAAATACGCTTTTGCCCAAATTTTCTGGGTGCACCTTGGAGTTAGTCTCCAAGGCTCCCTGTTGCAATCTACCACGTAGAAAACCAGAAAAACGCCCAAACACCCGGAGTCTTCCCCGGTTCATATGCAATGCAACATCATCGATCCGGATCAACTTGCCCGGATAGGCTTCACACACAATGCCTATGTCCGTTTTCGCATACGGACTCTACACAGGGGGACTTTACATATCTACCCCAAGGAACGCTCCAACTCTTCACTCACTTGTGAGAGAGGGCTTCCTATGCAAAGGAAAAGAGGGCTTCACATGCCTAAGGATGAGAAACCGTTACCCTTGCATTCTTCCGCAGCGCCATGAAAATCTACGCGGTTGGAAAGCACCGCAACGGCGTCGCCTTCGCGGATCTGGACTCGGATCGCGATTCGGAGCTCTGACGCTCCACCGGTGGCCGGATCTTGGTCTCCTCCTCCACCTTGCTCCCCCTTCTCTCTAAACCCTTAGAGAGAGAATGCCCAAGAGAATATGGGGTATTCCACCCTAATTCTCTGTTAAAAGATCCCAGGAACAACCCCCAACCGTTGGATCCAAAGCCAAGGAAACGAACGGCCACGATTAGGCCTGAAAATTACAAAATTTAGGCCGAACACGGGTTGAACACGGCTGTGTGCATGGCCGTGTCACCCATTCGTCGTCTCGACCGACGCGATAACCAGCACACGGCATTCGACACGGCCTCCGACGTGCCCGTATCGCATGCGACACGGCCGTGTCACGACCCGTGTCACGCCCCGTGTGCAACGACCAACACTCCTTTCCTGAGAAGGACACGGCCTGCGACACGACACCCGACATGCCCGTGTCACAAGTGACACGCCCGTGTCACAAGTGACACGCCCGTATCTGTGCCCGTGTCATGGCCCATGTACAACTACCAACACTTATTTCCCGAGGAGGACACGGCCTGCGACACGGCACCCGACACGCCCGTGTCACATGTGACATGCCCGTGTCTGTGCCCGTGTCATGACCCATATACAAGACTCAAAAAACTCCTAAGTGTGGCACGCCCGTATCACGCCCATGACACGCCCGTGACACTTGCTCCAAGTCCTAGACTTGGCTTAAAACATCACCCGTCCCTCTTTTGAGTTTCGGGGTATTACAACTCTCTCCCCCTTAAAAGAATTTCGCCCACGAAATTTACTAAAGGAAAACAACAGGAACTGAAAGCTTTTAACGGTACCTGAGTGGAATAACTCCGGGTACTCCTCCAGCATAGTTTGCTCCCGTTCCCAAGAGAGCTCCTCCCGACCGCAATTATCCCACCGGACCTTAACCATCCGGATCTCCTTGTTACGGAGCCTCTTGACCTAAGAGTCTTCAATACAAACGGGCTTGACCCTAGTCATCAACCCTTCGTCCACTAGCACTTGATCAACCGCGAACACCTGCAAAGTCTCTTGCACCGCCTTCCGCAATACATGGATGTGGAACACATCGTGTAGTCCACTCAACTCCACCGATAGCTTCAAACGGTAAGCCGCTTCGCCGACCCGCTCCAGAATCTCAAAGGGGCCAAGGTATCTTGGGCTCAGCTTCTTCAAGCGTCTCACCCGCGAAACACCCTTGAACGGCTTCACTTTTAAGTATACCAAATCGCCTTCCGCGAACTCCACATTCCGGTGCTTGGCATTGTAATACTTTGCATGCCTGTCCTGAGCGATCAACAAGCGCTCCCGAATGATCCGCACCAACAAGGTAGCACTCTCCACCTCCTACTTCTTGTACAACCTTGCCTCACCCGTTTCTAACCATGACAATGGTGTGCGACACTTCCTACCATACAGGGCCTTAAAGGGCACCATTTGGATACTCTCCTAGTAGCTATTGTTGTACGCGAACTCCACCAAATACAGGTGGTCCTCCCAATGCTTCCCGAAGTCTAGAACATGCATGCGTTGCATATCCTCCATCGTTCTATTGACTCTCTCGGTCTGTCCATCCGTCTGCGGATGGAAGGCTGTGCTAAACTTCAACTTTGTCCCCAGCATCTGCTGCACTAACCTCCAATCATTTGATGTGAAACGCCCATCGCGATCACTCACAATGCTATGGGGCACACCGTGCAGTCTTACTATATTATCCATATAAAGCTTCGCCAACTTCTCCACCGAGTCATCCTTCCTATGCGGAATAAAGTGCGACACTTTAGTTAGCCGGTCTACGATCACCCAGATGGCGTCGTTCCCCTTCTGCAACCTTGGAAAACCATGCACAAAGTCCATCGATATGTCGTCGAACTTCCACTCTGGTATAGGCAAGGACTTCAAGAATCCTCCCGGCTTTTGGCACTCCGCCTTCACTAAGGCGCACGTTTGGCACTTAGCCACAAAAAACGCTATGTCTTTCTTGAGCCCCGGCCACCAAAACAGCTTCTTGAGGTCACGGTACATCTTTGTGCTCCCTGGGTGGATTGAGTACTTGGTATGATGAGCCTCGTACATCAACTCCGCCCGTAGGTTACCCCCGCTTGGGATGCACAACCGATGATCCTTCCTTAACAAGCCATCCTCAACAGAAAATTGGGAATTTGACCCATCCAATGCTGCCTCCATAAGCTCCTTCATGGAGTCATCTAACTCCATTGCCTGCCGAACACGGTCAGCCAGGTCATACTGAACTTTTGTCCAGTTTAACATTGCTTTGGTGCTCGTCTGCTTGTCAATGCAACAGATCTCCAACTCCTCCAACTCCCGTACAAGTCGTTCATCATGGACCAACAACCAGTTGGCTTGGGCAGGAGCCCTGCGACTCAACGCATCCGCAACCGCATTTCCCTTCCCGGGTACATAATGAATCTTGAAGGTGTAGTCCCCCAGGAACTCCATCCACCTCCTCTGCCTCATTTTAAGATCCTTCTGATCCAATAGGTACTTCAGGCTCTTGTGATTGGTATATATATCGACCCTTACGCCGTATAGGTAGTGCCTCCACAGCTTAAGTGCAAATATCACAGCCGCCAACTCCAAGTCGTTGACCGGATAGTTCCTTTCATGCACTTTTAGCTGACGCGATCCATAAGCTATCACGCTCCCATGCTGCAATAGCACGCAGCCCAAACCACTACCCGAGGCGTCACTATAAACCTCGAAGCCCTCGGTCCCACTCGGCGAACGAAGCACCTGCGTTGTGGTCAACCGTCTCTTCAGCTCCTCGAAAGCTTGCACGCACTCCTGCGTCCACAAGAATCTCTGATCTTTCCTTGTCAACTTCGTGAGACGTAGCGCTGTCCGCGAGAAGTTCTCTACGAAGCGCCTGTAATATCCGGCAAGCCCGAGAAAACTACGGACTTCCGCGACAGAAGACAACGCAGGCCACTCCCGTATTGCAATGATCTTCGCTGGATCCACCACTATACCTTCCCCACTAACAATGTGACCAAGGAACGCTACTGAGGGTAGCCAGAACTTGCACTTGGAGAATTTCGCATACAGCTCATTCCTCCTCAAAGTCTCCAACACAAGATGCAAGTGCTTGAAGTGATCTTCTTCGCACTGCGAGTACACCAATATATCGTCAATAAAGACGATCACAAAGCGGTCCAGGAAATCTCGGAACGTCCTGTTCATCAAGTCCATAAACACTGATGGCGCATTCGTCAGTCCAAACGGCATGACCGTGAACTCGAAATGCCTATACCTTGTGCTGAACGCCGTCTTTAGGATATCACACTCCCTGATTCTCAACTGATAGTACCCCGACTTCAAGTCCAACTTAGAATATACCGACGATCCGACTAACTGATCGAACAGATCATCAATCCTCGGGATCAGGTACTTGTTCTTCTCCGTCAGCTTGTTCAACTCTCTGTAGTTGATACACAGCCGCATACTCACGTCCTTCTTCTTAACGAAGAGGACGGGTGCGCTCCAAGGCGACGAGCTTGGACGCACATAGCCTTGCTCCATCAGTTCCTCTAGCTAAACCTTCAACTCTGCCATCTCCTTAGGCACCAACCTATATGGAGCACGTGACACGGGTTTGGCACCCGGCATGAGCTCGATGGTGAAATCAATCTCCCACTGCGGTGGGGCTCCGGGAAGACTATCCGGGAACACATCTGGGTACTCGCATACCACGGGGATACTATCCAATGTGGAATTCGGCTCTGCAGCCTCCATTAATGCGAAGAATAGCTCTGCACCAGCACGAACTTCCTTTACCACCTGAAGAGCAGACATCAACGTCTTGCTCGACCCCTTCAATCCCGTGAAAGTTGTCTCCCGTCAAACACCCAGCTTGACCTCCTTACTATTGCAACCAATCCAAGCCTTCTGTTCCGAAAGTCAATCCATCCCAAAGATAACGTCGAACTCTACTAGCGGCAGCAATGACGCTAACAAGTCGAACTCTTGGCTCCCTATATGAACCTTTACGGTGCACACCCTGTCCGCACACATCGAGCACCCATTCGGTAGCAGCACATCCATCTTGTCCTTCGCCATCGAAGAAGGGACTCCGATGCGCGATATAAAATTTTCGGACAAGAAGGAGTGTGAAGCTCCCGTATCGAACAGTGCCCGTGCCGGACTATCGTTAATCAAAACAAAGCCTATGCAAACCATATTAGGCTAACAAAAAATAGATAACAGTATTTAAAGTTAACTTGCTATAAATTAACTCGTACTTCTCACCACGTCAGCTTATTTAATGGCCTCCTGCTAGCCCAAGTTGTAGACTCTAGGCTGAGTCGGAGCATAGTGGGACGCGGTTGACTCATCCGCCTTGCCCTTCTCTTTGTAAGTAGCTCTTTGCTTTCTCTCGGACATTGGGCGTCCGCTCCAGCAATTGCGGGCAAAGTGTCCCGTCTTTCCACACGTGAAACAAGCGTCCGGGGTTCGATTGGTAGTTGCCCCTCAAGGCACCTGCAGAAGGAGCTGGACCCGACATCCTAGCCTTCTTGTTCCATCTTCGAAATCCAGACTTTGAAGTCGGCACCTTAAACTCCGGTTTCTTGCCACCAGATTCCATCTTATCTTACACATTTCTCATGTCGTTCTCCAAGGACCGGGCCGAGTTGACCAGGGTCATGAAATCCTGCGCCTTTGGCCCCAACAGTAGCAACCTCAGCTCATCTCTTAACCCTTCATAGAAGCGGCTCGTCTTGCGCTCCTTGTCGGCAAAGGTAGCGCAGGAATATCTCCCTAATCGAGTAAACTCGTGGAGGTACTCGTCTACGGTGCTATCTCCTTGCACCAACTTTTGGAATTCACTCTCTAGTGCGATCCTCTGCGCTGCAGGGAGGTATCGAGCCATGAACAGTCTCGCAAACTCCTCCATAGGAACTTCGGCCAACGGCCTTCCCCTCAACTGGTGTAGCTCTAGGCCTTCCCACCATAATCTTGTGTCCCCATCCAAAAGGAACATCGCTATTGTGGTCTTCTGCCACTCTTCCGTTTCTGTCACTATCATCACCCTATTGACTCTTGAGAGCCAATCTTCAGCCTGGGTCGGGGTTTCCTCTCCCGTGAACACTGGTGGATGGAAGCCCATCACATGCTTCAACTGTCTTTCAGTTGCTTTCCTAGGCAACTCCGGCTCCACCGCCACTTGTTCCACCCTTCTTGGCCCCGCCGCTTGGAGCGGCACTTGCTCGTCAGCAGGAGGAGGCTGCTGCACCTGCCTTGCAGGTTGCGCATTGATCATTTCCATGACAGCTTCTGCCACCAACCTAATGGTTTCGGCTGACAGAGCTGTTGCAGGCGCATCACTAGGCGCACTGCTTGCCTAAGAACCTGGCCGTTCTGACGGCCCAGCACCACTTCTTGTCACCTATAATCGTGCAAAACACCGATAAGAGACCAAACAACATTACAAACACGTGTATTTTCATTCCAAAGTGGACATTCATGGGTTCTTTTCATATTATAACGATGACGAACACATATGTGCTAACCACCCCTTAAAGTGAATTCGCCCACGAATTCATTTAAGTCTGACCGAAACCAGTAGTCTGATACAGATTTGTAACACCCCTATCTGTTGCATAGCATATAGCAGTAGGTCCGGCCAAGGACCGACGCCATATATTACGGACAGACCGATTTGTTATGCGTTGAAATCATTCAACCAATTACACGTGCTACACAAGCACCTAGAGGAAGCATTAAAATTAAGTTGTAAGACAAAAGAACCCAGCCAAAAAGCATGAATGTCCACTATAATAAAGCCCGCAAGAATGTTTCCATACACAAAAATAGAAATGGCCTTAAGGCCTTACACAGTTTGCTTGACATAAAAGTGTTTTCATACTTCGGCTCGCAGGCCAGCCACACATGATTATAATGAAACACCTGCAAGCAACAAACCATCTTGTTGTTGTGAAGGAGATAGGACTCTAACCCGCTATTTTTCGCTCGGCTCCGCAGCACCTGCAAGCAACAAACCACCGCCCGGTGGCAAACAAAAGCAACGGTCAGCTATGCTGACCAAATTATAACAATCCTGCTCCCCCCCAGAATTGGGGAGGTGATGCTCTTTCCCTGCACTTTGTTAGTATATGCAACATTTAATAGTGTAATCACACTACATCACAGGCGTAGGCTCGCACGGCCACACACCCCGTGCACTCAGGGCACATACTCGGTGAATCCGGTCAAATCCGTGGCTTCACCACGACCCCTTGGATGGCAAAACTCGTGAGCAATCTAGTCTTTCCGGTCTATGCCTAAGACTCGCACAACCATGCCAATGGCCAGTCTCTTTTTCAGATGTCTGTCACCAGACCGCATAGCCCCGAGTCTGCGTCCACTTGCTCGTTGCTCACACCGCATTGTCACATTAAGACGTACGTGCGGGCCAAGCTTCTCCCGGATCCCAAAATTCGGTCACACAAGCACATAACCCAGTTATGTTCAAGTTGGCTCCCCGGCCACCATGTTGGCAAAACACGCTTTTGCCCAAATTTTTCAGGTGTACCTTAGAGTTAGTCTCCAAGGCTCCCTGTTGCAATCTACCACGTAGAAAACCCGAAAAACGCCCAAACACCTGGAGTCTTCCCCGGTTCATATGCAATGCAACATCACCGATCCGGATCAACTTGCCCGGATAGGCTTCACACACAATGCCTATGTCTGTTTTCGCATAACACAAGGGGGACTTTAAATATCTATCCCAAGGAATGCTCCAACTCTACACTCACTCACGAGAGAGGGATTCCTATGCAAAGGAAAAGAGGGCTTCACATTCCCAAGGATGATAAATCGTTACCCTTGCATTCTTCCGCGGCGCCATGAAAATCTACGCGGTTGGAAAGCACCGCAACGGCGTCGCCTTTACGGATCTGGACTCGGATCGCGATTCGGAGCTCTGACGCTCCACCGGTGGCCGGATCTTGGTCTCCTCCTCCACCTTACTCTCCCTTCTCTCTAAACCCTTAGAGAGAGAATGCCCAAGAGAAAATGGGGTATTCCACCCTAATTCCCGGCTAAAAGATCCCGGGAACAACCCCCAACCGTTGGATCCAAAGCCAAGGAAATGAACGGCCATGATTAGGCCTGAAATTACAAAATCTGGGCCGAACACGGGTTGCAACACTGTCGTGTGCATGGCCATGTCACCCATTTGCCGTCTCGACCGACGCGATAACAGGCATACGGCATTCGACATGGCCTCCGACACGCCCGTGTTGCATGTGACACGGTTGTGTCACGACCCGTGTCACGCCCTGTGTGCAACGACCAACACTCCTTTCCTGAGAAGGACATGGCCTGCGACACGGCACCCGACACGCCCGTGTCACCAAGTGACACGCCCGTGTCTGTGCCCGTGTCATGGCCCGTGTACAACTACAGACACTTGTTTCCCGAGGAGGACACGGCCTGCGACACGGCACCCGACACGCCCGTGTCACATGTGACACGCCCATATCTGTGCCCGTGTCTTGACCCGTGTACAAGACTTAGAAAACTCCCAAGTGTGGCACGCCCGTGTCATGCCCGTGTCATGCCCGTGACACGCCTGTGACACCTGCTCCAAGTCCCAGACTTGGCTTAAAACGTCACCCGTCCCTCTTTTGAGTTTCGGGGTGTTACACAACGCCTCAGCAAGATGGTAGGCTTCAGAGAAGCGGCTAAGGACAAATGCATTGATTGATGAAGTTTCACTAAACACACTCCACGCCTGGTAGTGCAGACTATTTGAATAAGTGTTTTTTGCGCAGAGTGAAGGCTATTCACTCAACGCACTCAACGTCCTGGATGAACAATCTGAATTTGGCTAAGTCCACATATGGTAACGTTAGTAAACATCAACAAAATTCAAAATCATTGCGGGAAGTCTACAGTACGTGATGAATGGCACCGCAGGCCTATTGTACGACATTTTATGATAAAGCTAAGTTGCCACCAACAACTATTGGTGGTCTTGAGGCTCAAAGAGTCATTTGATGGCGGAAGATTAAGTGCAACTAATCAAAAAATAGAAATTAACTTTTGGAAAAGCTCTGGACTTCCTCTTCTTCCTCTCGACATTGTTATAGAGCTAAGAAAACAAGTTCTAGCTATTATAAAAGTTGAAAAAAGTTAGCTGCTATCTTTCTCACCTTCAATAGCAAGATCGGAGAAACATCTCTGATAAAGAATTTGCAGCGAAAGGGACAAACCCTAGCTGCAGTTGATCTGAAAGCCGATACAAGGTAGATGTTGTCATCAACACCTTCAATAGAAAGTTCAGATATACTTCTCTGAGAAAGAAGAAGAAGAAGAAAGGCAATCCCTAGATGCAGCATCTTCACAGCCCTAGCTGATCATTCCTGAATAATACTTTCTGGAGTTATGAAGAAGAAGATAGGACTGAGTTTCACTCTTAGTTCAGGAAGAAGCTATTCTCAACAACATACTTCTCAGCACAAGCCAAGACAACTTGAAGGTCAACCATCTTGTTGTTGTGAAGGAGATAGGACTAAGCGGTCTCAGTTCAGGAAGAAGAAGGCTCAAAGAATCATCTTTATAGAGTCAAATTTAGGGCTGAGTATTTCTCAGTCAAGAAAGGGAGTGTTGATACGCGAAAACGGCACCACTTAGTTAACGGGTGTTCGATTCTCACGGGGGGGGATGAGGAGAAGTGATGAGAGACTGCCGAGCAGCTGCTTACTCTGAGTCACACATGAAGATAGAGAGAAAAAATAAGAGAGGGCCACTTGCAGCGGCAACATAGACTTCGCCCTCCGCAGCCTGAATGCCTCTCTTGCGGCGGGCTTTCCTTTGATTATAATTTAGTTCTATAGCTTGAGCTTGCACCTTTACATAGAAAGCAAATAAAGGGTACAAAGGGGGAAGCTGGCGACTAAGGAAAGAAGGATACCAGAGGCCGCACTGTTTGATCGGAGAGGTCGGCAGATCGCATGGTTAGCTGATCCCGCAGCTCGCCTTGACAAGCCAAGCGCACTGCGCGGTCAGGCCGAGAAGAAGAACAAGAGAGGTTGCGCGGACTAAGATTTGGAGTCCGTAGGAATTGATGCCTTGACTGTCCTAGTCCACCGTGCCCCCTAAATGAGAGGTATGGGTACCTATTTATAGGCTCGGGGAGGATCTTCTAGAAGCAGGACTTGATGAAGTCACCGAGATGGTTTGGGTGAGCTGGGAATGAGTCTGCCGCTTACTGACAGAATGAGGAGGCAGGTCACCATATTCTGGGCGATCTGGAGGCAGGTCGTCATCCTTGGTGGATAGAATATTCGCAAAGAGAATAAATCCGAACTAGTAATCCAACTAGGAAAGTATACCTATCGAATTGTAGCTAGGGGAAACAAGTGTCGTATTAAAATCCGGGAACCGTTGAGTAATCTTACTCACACGAAAACTATTATCTTATCGACGAAACTTTTAGGGATGTTAACTAAATTAAAATAAGATACTACTTGCATAAAGAAAATCATGTGCACTTAATCAGAGAGGCCAAAACTAGCGATTAAAACGATGGGTTAAATAATGATAAAGAAAAACACTCAATCGATAATCACCTCGGCCTAAGTTGATCAAAAATGCGATAATAAACTCTAACCTAATAAGGCAAAGGATCTTGATCGTGGAGGTACCTAAAGCATGAACATGCTTATCTTGAAGTCGTGCCCACCTGAGTTTGGAAGGTCTGACCGAACTCTCGTCCAAATCAGAGGCCTGAAGCTCAATTTACGCTGTGAACCCCACTATTGGATTTCACTCCAATCCGGGAGATTTAACATCTGCCTCTCTCGAGGGGTGCATATAACTCTATTTACTCTTGAGTGTTCACTCCAAACTACGAGCCTCTCGGCTAGCTAAGAGTGGAAACAAAGATGGAAAATATATATCGATGATATATCTCCAAACACGATTAATCAAAAGTAAATCAAGGTCTAAACCTTACAAAGAAAAAGCAACCTAGAGAATCATAACTTAATCAACTCGAACCTCGAATTATCAAGATCGAGAACAAGGAGGATTAGTTACTCATGGTGAAGTGGAGTAAGAGAGAAGAGTAGGAGTGCATGGAAATAAGTAAAAGCAAAAGGCTTTATATTTAATTCAAACAGAGAGCTACACTTAAAATATAAAAATATTACACTTGCAGGAAAATGAAAACTAAGCTAGCACTAAAACTGAAACTGAAACTAAACTAAACTATTATAAAAGAGTAAAACTAAATAGAATAACTGAAATGAAAAAAGGAGAGAGGAAGAACACTAAGGGAGAACTGAAAATGGCCGCACTTCCCCACTCCCAAAATTCTATATTTTTTTCTTCAAGGGGAGGGGCTCTATTTATAGATTTTTCAAAGAGCAAGAAATGCCCATGTATCCAGCCATGAGTTTACCTTGGTACGAGATCTGGCGGGAAATGATGATTTCCTTAGTACAGGTGATGTGCATTAATGGCGGCAACAGGCTTTTGTGAAAAAGCAGGACTTGTCCTCGGCAGTAGGAAAGCTCGACGAATTGGGAGAGTGGGCTTGATGAAATCAGAGGAGAAGGAGTGAGAGTTCGAGAAACGGAGAAAAGAGAAGGTGGATGGCAGATCGATGAACGTCGAACTGAAGGCTGAGATTGACGAAATTGGAGGAGTTGGTCGAACGCAGAACTGAAGGCTGAGCTCGACGAAATGGCAGAAAGAACTGTTCATCGAACGCAGAAAATGAGGTCGATGAACGTCGAATTAAGAAGGGGGAGAGCTTGACGAAAAGGCGAAGAGAAGGAGCAGGAGGAGGAGGGGAGGTCGACCAACACAGGCGAGCTCGACGAACTGGGGCTGAAGGAACCGTTCGTCGAACGTAGAAGATAAGTTCGACAAACTTTGTTCTGAATGCGAGGTTGACGAATGTGAAGGCGTTCGTCGAATGCAGAACTGAAGGCTGGGCTCGATGAACTGGTGCTAAGGGCGAGGTCGACGAACTCTTGACTGAAACCGAGGTCGACGAATGTGAAGACATTCGTCGACCACAGAACTGAAGGCTGAGCTCGACGAACTGGGGCATAAGGCGAGGTTGACGAACTCTGGCGAGCTCGACGAACGTTGAACGCAGAAAGAAGGCAGAGATTGATGAAATCGCTGAGCTCGACAAACTGGCTGAGCTCGATGAAAAGCTTAGGTTGACGAATTTGCTGAAAACTTGCAAACTCGCAAGGAAAAAAAGAAAACATTAGTGGTATTAAAATATATACAAAATGAGGTCAAAATAAAACTTTAAAACATGATTTTTATATAAAAAACCTGTAATTACCATAGTAGTTTAAACTACAAAATGTATTATCAAACTCTCCCAAGCTTAAGCTTTGCTTGTCCTCAAGCAAAAATATAAAAACTAGTTGACATAAAAGTGACTAATCAGGAAAATTCTAATTATACTAAAACAAGTACAATATGAAATTCTAAGTAGGGAGAAGGTGAAACGTAATCCTAAAACAATTGTATAAACATGGTTTCAACTTTTATAAACTTTACTAAAAATGACAATTCATCCAAGCTTTTAACAAAATTCTTTAAATAAGTTAAAGCAAAGCAACAAATAAAATAGAGCATTGAGTTGTTACTAGATTCTAAGAGGCATTTTATACCCAAATCAATCAAAGAACAAAAATCTAAATTCAAATTCAAGACTTAACTAATCTACTTTTCTTCTTCACTTAGCTAAAAGAAAACCTAGGAGAATGAATCAACAGGTCTTATTAGGACTGAAATGTTTTGTTTTGGCATATAATTAGGAATGGAATTCAAAGATAAACATGAAGGCTTAAAATCACACTAAACCAAAATAAAGAGTTTCAAATTTTTCAAAAAAAATAACATATGTTTTTCTTTTTCATTTTTTTTTCAAAACAAAGGACGAAAATAATTTTTCTTTTCATTTTGAAATTGGCCAAACAAATGTAAACACTTCTTTTTAGCATACTTTTTCTTAAATTTCTCCAAAATTCACAAAACAACCCTATCACAACATGAAATTTTATGAAACTCAAAAAGTTAGTGTGATACGATAGGTTGGAAAATTTGGCTTTGGTGAAAAATGAAATGATAAGCGGAGCTATCAATTGAAATCGGAAAAAGGATCAAAAGCGGCTAACTAGGGATAAAAATTTTTAGGTTGGCAAGAAGGCTCAAATGAAAACAAAAATTGCCTAAATCATTTTCATGCTCTTAAAATTTGCCTAAAGCATTAGTTTTGAAAATTTTCAAAAAGTAGGTCCTAGATATTAAATAGAGACTAATGAACTTATTTTGAAAATAAGGATAATAAGAGTTTAGAATCATTCACATCTACTACACTACTCAAAGTTGATATTATAAAAATTATCCAAAAACAAAAAGTAAAATAGTGGATGAAAGGTTTTAGGAAGTAAGGAAAATAAAGAACGGGAAACCATAATAGAAATGCGAGTTTTTGAAAAACGCTTCACATTAACATTCTACTGTGAATTAGGAACACAACATAGCCAACATTTTACTTGTGAAATATAATTAGAAAGATTGATTAAAAATATTATAATTAGCTAGGTCGTTATATGGAATTTTGAGAAAAACAAAACAAAAAGCAAGGGGGGACTAATGAAATACCAAAATTTGTTTAAACTATTAAAGTAAAAAACAAATAACGTAATAATTTTTTTTTATTTTTAAATATTCTCTTTTTCTGGATTTTAAAAGATATTATCTTTTTTTAGGGATTTTTTCTTTAATAAGAAAAAGGAGAAAGCACTAAAAAAATATTTTTGATTTTGGTTTTTTTTAAAAGAAAACAAAATAAAGAAAAGAGAAGGAGGAAATCCTCCCCCAAGCTTAAAATGGGCATTGTCCTAAATGGAGAAAAGAGGGGAAGGAGAGAGAAAAATTAAAACATAAATATAAGTACGAAATTGAAACAGGTACTTCCCCGGATTTATGCAAGTCACAGAAGGCTGCGTGATGCCACTCCCCCATGCTTGTGCTTTGGAACTTCATGAAATGTCTTATTTGGACTTTGTGATGGATTCAGCAGTATTGGAGCAGGCGATCGTAGAAGCTTCAGCTTGTTGGAGCCATCCGGGGCAAAAAGTGTAAATAAAGAAATCAGAAAAAAACTTGGGTCGCCTCCCAAGAGCGCCCTTTATTTAAAACGTCATTTGAGCTCGACACAACAAAATAATATTGTCCAACAAAAAGTGCCCAATAATAATAATATCCAAAATAATATTCAAAGTTTTTAACAAAAATAAAAAGTCTTAAATTATCCATAATTCAGTTCATGCAGAGTAAAATTAACATTGTTTGGAATGACATCATCCCCATAGAAATAAAGTTTAAGATTCTAACCATTCACTTTGGACTCACCCTTATCAGGGTGTGTAATTAAAACAATGTCATACGGAAAAACTTCTTTAACAGTAAACGACCCAAACCAACGTAATTTTAACTTGCCCGGAAATAAATGTAATCGTGAATTATGTAAAAGAACTTGGTTGCCCATCTTGAAGGTTTTTGGGTGCCTTAAGTGCTTGTCATGAAAAAGCTTCATCCACTCTATATAAAATTTGTTATTTTTGTATGCGTAAGAGCGCCACTTGTCGAGTTCATTAAGTTGAAATTTTCTAAGGTCGCTGATAGAGTGGGGATAGAAATTTAAAAACCTAAAGGCCAAAAAAGTGCAGTGTTCTAATTCTATGGGTAAATGGCACGATTTTCCATAAACCAACCGATACGGCGTACATCTTATGGAGATTTTGTATGTTTTTCGGTAGGCCCATAGAGCATCATCTAATTTGGTTGACCGGTCTTTTCTAGAGGTGGAAACAGTCTTTTCTAAAACTCTATTAATCTCTCTGTTCACTACTTCGACTTGTCTATTAGTTTGGGGGTGGTAGGCAGTTGAAAGCTTATGCGTAACGCCGTATTTTATAAGAGTTTTTGAAAACTATGTGTTACAAAAATGTGAACCCCTATCGCTAACGATGGCTTGTGGCATACCGAATCGAGAAAATAATTTTTTTCAAAAATGTAATTATGACTCGGACATCGTTAGTAAAAACCCGCGCAAAGCACTTTGTGGGCGGTGCGAGCAGCTTCATAGTGACCACCACCCGGTCCTTCATGAAAATGTTTTTAAATATCTAATCCTTCTTCAAAATAGACACATCTCCTTATCACTTGGTCCGCACAGACTCGAAAAAGATGCGGGTCCTCCCAAAAATAATTCTTCAACTCAGAAAAGAATTTCTTCTTTTGTTGAGAGGAGAACTCTTTTTGGAGCACACGAGGCATTAAATAGTTGTCTATGTGTGCAAACCAAGGAGAAGGGGATGTGTTAATTAAAAGCAGCTTCTCATCGGGGAAGAAATCATTAAAAGATTTTTCATCTAATTTTTTTATATAGGCATTATCTAATCGTGAGAGATGGTCGGCAGCCAAATTCTTGGCTCCTCGCTTATCATGAATTTCGAAGTCAAACTCTTGGAGGAGTAAGACCGAACAAATCAGTGGCGGCTTGGCATCCGTCTTAGCAAGAAGATACTTGAGGGTCAAGTGGTCCGTAAAAACGATAATTTTAGAAAGCGTAATATATGGACGGAATTTATCAAAGGCGAAAATGACAGATAGGAGCTCCTTCTCGGTTGTGGTATAATTCTCTTATGCCGATGTATGTGTTTTACTTACATAATAGATGGGGTGGAAGTTTTTAGATATTGATTTTCCTAGTACGGCTCCCACCGCGAAACTACTCACATCGCACATAATTTAAAATAGGAGGTCCCACACCAGAGCTATCATAATAGGTCAATTAATTAATTTTCCTTTATTAATTAAAAGGCAGATAGACAAAGGTCATCAAAAAGAAATAGGGCGTCTTTTTAAAGAAGATGAGTAAGGGGTTTGGTGATTTTTGAGAAGTTTATTATGAAGCAGCGGTAGAAACCAGCGTGTCCTAGGAAACTTCTTATAGATTTGACATTCGTAGGCGGAGGAAGCTTCTCGATAACTTCTATCTTAGCTATGTCTACTTCAATTCCTCTCACAGAAATCTTATGACCCAAAACTAACCCTTCCCTCACCATAAAATGGCATTTTTCCCAATTTAGGGCAGGGTTAGTTTCTTCGCATCTTTCTAAGACTTTTTCTAAGTTTTATAAATAATTATCGAAGGCATGAACATGGAGAAATCATCCATAAACACCTCCATAATGCTTTCTACGTACTTGTCGAAGATAGCGAGCATACATCGCTGGAATGTAGTTAGCGCATTGCATAATCCAAACGGCATTATTCGGTAAGCGAAGGTGTCGAAGGGACAAGTAAATGTAGTTTTCTCCTGTTCTTCAGGGGAGATGGGGATTTGAAAGAACCCTGAGAGACCATCGATAAAACAGTAAAAGCTATGGCCGGATAATCGCTCTAAGATTTGATCGATGAATGACAAGGGAAAGTGGTCCTTGTGGGTGGCATCGTTTAACTTACGATAGTCAATACACATTCGTCGCCCCGTCACTGTCCATGTAAGGATTAAATCTTTATTATCATTACTAATTACATTTATCCCTCCCTTTTTGGGCAATACCTAGACAGGGCTAACCCACTTACTATCAGAAATAGGATAGATAATTCCTGCGTCGAAGAGTTTCATAACCTCGCCCTTTACGACTTCTTTCATATTTGGATTTATATGATGCTGAGGTTGGATTGAATTACGTGAATTATCTTCCATTAGAATTTTGTGGGTGCAGAAAGATGGGCATATGCCCTTTATATCTGATATCTGCCAGGCAATAGCTCGGCGATGTTTACGTAACACAAGTATGAGCTCATCATTTTGCACTTTAGTCAGGTAGGCCAGACTATTACTGGTAGCTTGGAGTCCTTTTCTAAGAAGGCATACTAAGATGTTTGGGTAGTTCCTTTAATTCCAGGGTAGGGGGTTCTTCATACGATGTTTTGGAAATTCTTTCTTTTTCATAAATAATGTCTTCGTAGACTTTTCTTCATACAGAAAATTTAAAGGGGTGGAGCTAGTGTCCATGACGGCTTCTTACAGAGATTTAATTGGAAGAGTAGAGGAAGAACAAAAAACAGAAAATTTATTTTTACTTTCAAAGCGGCAGTAGGAAGATTCTTCACCTAAGGCATCTAAGAAAAAATAGGAGTCGTTATTCTCTATAGTATTCTTCATTGAGGGGGTTATAGAGAAGGCCACTTCATCGTCGCCTACTCGTAGGAAGAGCTTACCATTGCTTACGTCAATGATAGCTCGGGAGGTGGAAAGGAAGGGTTGACCAAGGATCAAGGGAACCCTGACATCTTCTTTGATCTCCAATATGACGAAATCCACTGGGAAGATGAATTTGTCAACTTTCACTAAAACATCCTCCACGATTCCTAACGGGTACTTAACTGATCTATCAGTGAGCTGGATACTCATGCATGTTTGGTTGAGGCTATAATTTCCTAACTTATTGAATAACGAGAGGGGCATCATGTTGATACTCGCACTTAAGTCGACCAATGCGTGCTTGACAAAAAGTTCATCAAAGATACACGGTATAGAAAAACTACCTGGATCACTGATCTTCTTGGTAAACCGTTTGTCATGACCGCAGAGCACTCGACATTTAGTGTGACATGCGATAAGTTTTCAAACTTATTTTTATTATTCAAGAGGTCCTTAAGATACTTAGCGCACTTCAGCATCTGGGAGATTGCTTCGTAGAAGGGTAGATTTACGTGGATTTGCTTAAATATTTCTAGGAAAAGGGAGTATTGATCATCCTGACGTTGCTTGTTAAGTTCGGAATGTTATGGTGGAGTTGGATCATTTTTCAAGATGGGTGGTAGAGTGAGATCTTTTTCTAAAGTAGAGAGCGGAGTGATAACTTCTTCTTCAATAGAGGGTGAAATGCTAAAAAAATCGGTGGAGGGTTGATTTTTTCAAATGGGGGTGGAGCTTGCCTAAGGCTCTTCGCTAACCATACCAGAAACTTGCTTCTCACTCTGAAGAGTTATATCTTTTGCTTGCTCTCTCGGGTTGGGCTCGGTGTTGGTAGGAAGAGACCCGGCGGGTCGCTCATAAATAATTTTTGCGAGTTGTATGCTCATTGACATATTTGACTTCTTTAAATCTAAGACATTGTGGGTAATGGACCCAAAAATCTCCCCATATTTGAAGAAGTCAAAACTCTCCACCAAATATCTGAGTCAATGACATATATTAACAAATTGCAGTAATACAGCAAGAAAAGGTATGATAAGAAGATAAATTATATTAAACTTCCTTATTTGCAGGGCATACCTGCGCCTACTCCCCCTTAATAACTGCTACCTGCTTTTGATGAATTTGATACCACTGGAATCCTTTTCCTCCTATCTTATGGTACCACTTTCAAATCCTTGAATCAGTAAGTTGATTCAAGTCCTTCTCCCCCTTTTGACTTCTGTAAATAGCCAATGAGGATATTCTGCTCCCCCTTTTAGATTTCTCAAAGGCAGCTGTTTGAACACCTTGAGAGTGCTTAAAGTAGTGCTGGATATGCTCCCCCTAAACTGAAGCAGCATCTGTCATGTTTCTTGGTAGACAGTGTAGTCTGCACCAGTCTGGACAGCACTTGAACATGATACCATTGAAGGTATACCACTTGAAAATTCTTCATTCTATTGAAGAGCAATTCCATCTATAAGACATAATATAGCCTGCAACTATTTAAGGAGCAACTGAAGTTATACTAGGTTTCTCATACCCAACTCAAACTTGAAGGTGTTAAACTTTGCTTCATCTAGTGGCTTAGTGAAGATGTCATCCACTTGCTTGTCTGTTAGGACAAACTCAAGGGTTATGTCTTCACATTCAACTTGCTCCCTAATGAAATGGTATCTTATCTATATATGCTTATTCATGCTGTGAGAAACAGGATTCCAAGCAATTGATATAGCACTAGTAGAATCACAAAATAAAGGGCTTCTACTTATTTGGAGGTTGTAGTCCTGGAGCTGATGTTGGATCCGCAGCAACTAAGCACAGCAGCTGTAACACCCCAAAAAGACCCCAAAGAGACTCAATAGAAAATTTGAGTAGCAGGCTGTTTGACACGGCCTGGGACACGGGCATGTCCCAGGGCGTGTCGGGTATACACGGCCTGGGACACGGGCGTGTCCCAGGGCTTGTGCGAATTATTTTTCAAAATTGTCCTATTCAAGTCAGAGCCGAACACGGCCTTGAACACGGCCTTGAACACGGGCGTGTCAGGCTGGACACGGGCGTGTCAGCTGCCGTGTTCCGACCCGTGTACTGGTTTTGGAAATCAGTGAGTGCCGTGTATCAGGAGACACGGGCGTGTCTCAAGAATGACACGGGCGTGTCAGGTTCGACACGGGCGTGTTGATACCCGTGTTGTTCAGTCGGTTCAATACCGCGTGTGCCGCTTAAGGGTACACGGCCTGTGACACGGGCGTGTCACAGGCCGTGTCAGCCAAAAATAGGTTTTTTGGGCAGATCGTGGCCGTTCAGATTCTCTCTTTTGATCCAAGGGCTCAGGTTATTTCCTGGCTGGATTAACTCCGTGAAGGAAGGATGAAGATTCATTCTTCATTTGTCCTTAAGGAAGAGAGAAGGAGAGAGGAAGAAGAAGAAGGAGGAGGAGAGCAAGCCACCGGCGGAGCTCCCGTGGTCCGATTCGTGATCCGAAGCCGGCGGTGTGAAGGCAAGGCTGCTGCGGTTCTTTCTCACCGGCTAGTTTTCGATGGCTCCGAAGAGATCGACAAGGGTAACGATCTCCCTCCTTGGACATGTGAAGTCCTTCTTTTCTGCATTGCATAGGGAAAACCCTTCCCCGCGAGTGTGCGGTGGGTTGTGGTGTCCCTTGGGGTAGATATGTGAAGTCCCCCTTGTTAGAGGCCGGAATTGGAGTACGGCTCTAGGCATGCTGTGTGAAGCCCATCTGGATATGTTCTGGATTGGTGATGCTTGTTTGCATATTGGAGAAGGCTCCGTGATTATGGCTTGTGATGCCTTGTTCCTACCTGTTGCTTGGTGCGGCAGGAAGTACTGGACGATGTCCAGGAAATGAAGAGGGTTGGATGCAACTCTTGTGGCCGTGCGTTGCCACTGTATGAGCAGTTGAGCCGTTGGGCTGCAACTCGATGAAAAGGCAGATTGTCGAATAGGAAAGGTGAAACCGACCCGCGCCTATAAATAGCCATGGATACTTCCGTATTCGAGGTGGCACGGCGACTTGAGCAACGGGGGGTGGCTGATCCGTACCTGCGTTAGGTCCGTCCGACTTGGAAGCCTGGTTATAGGTTTTGTTGGAGCGCCTAATGAGAGTCTTAGGCCCGCGCGCCGGAAAGACTAAAATGCTCAAATACCGTGTAGACGGTGGTGTTGACCCTGGTATTCCGGTACACCAAGAATGTGCCCTGAGTGCACGGACTGTCGGGCCGTGTGGCCGATAGTTGTGATGGCTTGAATGTGCCTGCGCGCACATAGTTGCTATTTGATGATGTCCATGCTTGCAGGGAAAGAATGCTCATGCCCCGAGAAAGGGGTAGGATTGTTATAATTGGGTCAGCTGAATGCTGACCGTTGAATTGTTTGCCACCGGTTGGTGGATTGTTCCCGTGCAGGTGCTGGAGAGCCAAGTGGTAAGTGATGGGCTGAAGCCCTACTGCTGTTGCTGCTGCTGCTGCGCGCTAGCCCTTGAAGGCTAGCGAATATGTTGCTTATTTCTCTTTTACTCATGTATGGCCGGCCTGCGCGCCGAGGTTTGTAAAACATGTTGTATGTAAGAGGAACTGTAATGCCTTAAGGCCAAGACCTTTGTTGTACATTCCAAGGTTTATATATAACGGTGGTTTTATATATGTTGGACATTCCGGTTGAGAGTTCAAAGTTGTAACTTAAAGCTTCCGCTAGAATGCTCTGAGTTAGGATTCGTATGGTTTGGTATTATCCTGTGACCTCACCGTCTGTTTGTGGCATATAGTGTGGGGCCCCGGCCGGACCTTCTACTATACGTCATTTAACGGATGGGGTCGTTACATTTTGGTATCAGCTTGTGTCGGTCTTCCTCTTTCGAATTCGTGGTCGAATTCTTTTGTGGGGTGGCGAGCACGTGTTTGTGCGACCTGCTGTAATGCTAATGAACTCTGGAATGTCCATTAAGGAATGTACAAAATCTTGTTTGAGGAATCTGCGCGTTCCTTTTTGTGTTGTTTTGCTTGCATATGTTCGCTAATGTGTGTCTTGTCCACCTATAGGTGACACGTAGTGGTGCTGGGCAGTCTGAGCCCCAGCGCTCTGATGAGAGTGCGGCACCAGCTGAGGTGCCAACACCTCCTCCATCTGCGGAAACTGTTCGTTTAGTTGCTGAGGCGCTATTTGCCATGATTCAGCCGACCGGGCAAGCACAGCCGGCAGTAGTGCCAGTTCGTGTTGATGTAAGACCCGAGCCGGTTGAGGCTGTAGATCCACGAGCAGCTGACCGACAGTTGAAGCAATTCATGAGCTTCAGTCCTCCTACGTTTGCGGGAATGGGATCCCCAACGCAGGCGGAAGATTGGTTATCTTAGCCACCTTCATGCTTGAAGGGGAGGCGCGGTTGTGGTGGGACGAGGTTGAGCTACACCATTTGGCGGGCAGGCAATTAACACAAGTGTCGATTGAGGAGTTCTCTCGAATATTTCTGGCGAAACATGTCCCAGCGGCGCAACGCATTGCTATGGAAAATGAGTTCCAACGGTTAAAGCAAGGGGAAGATAGTGTGGATATCTACTTGCATGAGTTTACCAGGTTGGGACGATATGCGGGAACAATCTTCACGGATGACCAAAGGAAAACGAATCGGTTCTATGAAGGATTGCGGGATGAGTTGCGATTCCTGCTTTCGAGTTCTGTGAGCCAAGGGTTTCAGGCGTTGGTTGATACTGCGTGCGCATTGGAGAAGGACATGAGGCGAGTGCAAGGGAATAAGGGCTTGGTTGTGTCAAAGCCAGAGTTTCAAGCACCTCGCCCGAGCAAATCGTTTTACCAGAAGAAAGGGGGCAAGAGGTCCAAGCCGTCTGGGCAAGTGACTACGACTGTTGTGTCGGGAGCGACATCAAGGCCGGATGCTCGTACATGCTATAACTGTGGCCGGGTGGGGCATATTGCTCGTGACTGTCAGGTTGTGCAGCCCAAAGGGGACAAGAAGACGGGTGCGTCGTATGCTGAGAAGGGCAAAGCGGTGGTTGATTCCTCTGCGTCCCAGGCGCAGCCCCGAATCTATCAACTTGGCCAACAGGAAGCGATTAAGCAAAGTGACGTCGTCACAGGTACGAGTTGATTTAGTTTACTTGCTGGTGCTTTTGGTTTTGGTTATGTTTAGCTTGTGCATGATGTATGTGCTGCAGGCTTTGTCCTGATTCGGAATAATTTGGCGAGAGCCCTGCTTGATACGGGTGCTTCGCATTCTTTTCTGTCTGAGGATTTCGTATCTCGAATTGGGGTACCAAGTCATGTGACGGTGGATAGTACAAGGGTGATATTGCCGAATGGCTGTATGATGCTTGCGGATAGGGCTTGTGATGTGGATGTGCAAATAGGAAGTCGGGATTTCGGTTTGAGTGCAGCTGTGCTACCGTTATCGGAGTTTGATGTGATCTTTGGTATGGACTGGCTCTCGGAGCAGCGTGCCTTTATTGATTGCAACTCCAAAGAGATTACACTGGGCCAGAATACCGGGCTTGTGACGAAGTTCGCTGGTATGCGAGGAGTTGGCGGAACGTTGTTGTCTGCACTCCAAGTCGTCAATGCTGTTCGGAAGGGCGCAGAGTTATTCTTCACGCTAATTCAGGCTGTTGAGCCAAAGGCCAGTGTCAGTGAAGTGCCAGTTGTGTCAGAGTTTGCCGACGTGTTTCCTAAAGATCTTCCTGGGTTACCACCCCAGCGGGAGATTGACTTCTCTATTGAGTTGGTGCCAGGTGCGAAACCTGTGGCCCGCTCTCCATATCGCGTCGCGCCAAAAGAGATGGCTGAGTTGAAAGTCCAATTGCAAGAGTTGTTGGAGCAGGGATATATACGCCCAAGTATGTCACCTTGGAGCGCGCCTGTTCTCTTTGTGAAAAAGAAAGACGGTAGCTTACGGTTGTGTATTGACTACCGCGAGTTGAATAAGCTGACGGAGAAAAACAAATATCCGATCCCACGGATTGATGACCTCTTTGATCAACTGGCGGGATCAACGGTCTATTCCAAGTTGGATTTGAAATCGGGATATTATCAGCTAAGGATCCAGGAAGGTGACATTCCCAAGACAGCGTTTGGAACACGCTACGGTCATTATGAGTTCACGGTAATGCGGTTTGGCCTATGTAATGCGCCTTCGGTATTTATGGACCTAATGCATCGAACGTTCCGAGAGTACTTGGATTTGTTTGTTATTGTGTTTATCGATGACATCTTAGTATACTCTCAGTCGGAAGAGGATCACGCAAACCATTTGCGGTTGGTCTTGCATACCCTGCGGAGGAATAAGCTTTTTGCCAAGTTCTCAAAGTGTGAGTTCTGGCTCTCTTCAGTAGCCTTTTTAGGCCATGTGGTAAGCGGAGAGGGTATCGCGGTGGATCCGTTGAAGATAAGTGCCATCCGAGATTGGCCAGTGATGTCTTCAGTGGCCGAGGTCAGGAGCTTCCTTGGACTTGCGGGCTACTATCGACGGTTTGTGGAAAACTTCTCACGGATTGCTTTACCTCTCACCACGCTGACGAGAAAAGATCAAAAGTTCATTTGGACGCCGAAGTGCGCGCGAGCTTTTGAAGACTTGAAGAGTCGTTTGACCACGGCGCCTGTGTTGACATCGCCATGTGGTACCGATGGGTATGAGATCTATAGTGATGCATCTGGGAGCGGCTTGGGCAGCGTTCTTTTGCAGTTTGGTAAAGTGATTGCTTATGGCTCGCGTCAGTTGAAAGTGCATGAGCGGAATTAACCCGTCCATGATTTGGAGTTGGCGGCGGTAATCTTTGCGCTCAAGTTGTGGCGGCACTATCTATATGGCGTGAAAGTGGATATCTATACGGATCACAAGAGCCTAAAGTATTTGTTGGATCAGAAGGATCTGAATATGCGACAGCGAAGGTGGATGGAGTTCCTTGGGGACTACACCTTCGAGATTCACTATACTCCCGGGAAGGGAAATGTGGTCGCTGATGCTTTGAGTCGAAAGACTCCGGTACGGGCAAGCTGGTTGCAGAGGCATGATCAGCGTTTGATCCAGGAATTGGAAGCATTGGAGATATATTGCGTTGACATGGGTTCGTCAACCGATGCTTGCTTGAACTGGACGGAGGTGCAGTATGACCTTACGGACAGAGTTCGGCGAGCAACGGAGCTTGATGAAAGTCTCCAGCGCTATGCTAAAGATGGGCCGGATGACCAATTCTCTTGGGATAACGGCTTGTTACGAAGAAATGGTCGTGTGTGCGTCCCAAGTGTGGGTAAATTGAGGGAAGAGTTGATGTACGAAGCTCACTTTGCAAAGTACTCAGTTCACCCAGGGAGCACAAAGATGTACAGAGATCTGAAAAAGCTGTTCTGGTGGCCCGGATTAAAGAAAGATGTCGCACGTTATGTGGCTGAATGCACTACCTGTGCGTTGGTGAAAGCGGAATGCCAGAAGCCTGGCGGTTTCCTGAAGTCGTTACCTATTCCGGAGTGGAAGTTCGATGATATTTCGATGGATTTCGTGCACGGGTTGCCGAGATCTCAACGCGGTCATGATTCAATCTGGGTGATTGTGGACCGGTTGACGAAAGTGGCGCACTTCCTTCCAAACAGAAGAGACGATTCAGTGGAAACCTTGGCCAAGCTTTATGTGGAGCAGGTTGTTTGACTGCACGGTGTTCCTCGGAGCATCGTTAGTGACCGTGATGGGCGGTTCACATCGAATGATTGGCGGCTCGTTCATCAAATGTTGGGTACAAAGTTAGCGTTTAGTACGGCCTTTCATCCCCAAACGGATGGCCAGACTGAACGAACCAACAGGACGATGGAGGACATGCTCCGCATGTGCGCCCTAGACTTTGGTAAGAAATGGGAAGATTATATATTTCTCGTCGAATTTGCCTATAATAATAGCTACCAAACGAGTATTGGTATGGCACCATTTGAGGCATTGTATGGTCGGAAATGCCGTACACCGTTAGCTTGGGCAGAAGCAGGCGAATCTAAGCTGAATGGGAAAAAGGAAGTCGAAGAAGCTACTTCGCTCATACGCTCTATTCGGGAGAGGCTATTGATAGCCCAAGATCGTCAAGCAAAGTACTACAATGCCAAACACCGGAACGTGGAGTTCGCGGTGGGTGATTGGGTATATTTGAAGATCAAACCCTTCAAAGGCGTGTCCAGGATTCGGCGTTTGAAAAAGCTAAGTCCAAGGTATCTTGGTCCATTTGAGGTGGTGGAGCGAGTTGGGGAAGCTGCTTATCGACTAGCACTTTCAGCGGACTTGGGTGGATTTACATGATGTGTTTCACACTCAGTCCTTCGTAAGGCGGTGAAGGATCCAGCTCAAGTGGTGGAGAATGATCGGGTACCGGTCGAGTATGGGCTAACGACGAGGGTTAGACCCATTCAGATCGAGGATCGAGCCGAGAAACAGTTGCGGAACAAAGTGATCGGGATGGTCAAGGTCCGATGGGACAATTGTGGCCGTGAAGAGCTAACATGGGAGCGAGAGCAGACCATGCGAGCTGAATTTCCCGAGTTGTTTGTTTAAACGGTTGACCGTGTACTTTTTGTTATAACAGCGTTATAGCATTGCTGGTTCTTGTTTCCTTACCGTACAAAATTCGGGACGAAATTTTGTTAAGGGGGGAGGGTTGTAACACCCCAAAAAGACCCCAAAGAGACTCAATAGAAAATTTGAGTAGCAGGCTGTTTGACACGGCCTGGGACACGGGCGTGTCCCAGGGCGTGTCGGGTGTACACGGCCTGGGAAACGGGCGTGTCCCAGGGCGTGTGCGAATTATTTTTCAAAATTGGCCTATTCAAGTCAGAGCCGAACATGGCCTTGAATACGGCCTTGAACACGGGCGTGTCAGGCTGGACACGGGCGTGTCAGCTGCCGTGTTCCGACCCGTGTATTGGTTTTGGAAATCAGTGAGTGCCGTGTATCAGGAGACACGGGCGTGTCTCAAGAATGACACGGGCGTGTCAGGTTCGACACGGGCGTGTCGATACCCGTGTTGTTCAGTCGGTTCAATACCGCGTGTGCCGCTTAAGGGTACACGGCCTGTGACACGGGCGTGTCACAGGCCGTGTCAGCCAAAAATAGGTTTTTTGGGCAGATCGTGGCCGTTCAGATTCTCTCTTTTGATCCAAGGGCTCAGGTTGTTTCCTGGCTGGATTAACTCCGTGAAGGAAGGATGAAGATTCATTCTTCATTTGTCCTTAAGGAAGAGAGAAGAAGAGAGGAAGAAGAAGAAGGAGGAGGAGAGCAAGCCACCGGCGGAGCTCCCGTGGTCCGATTCGTGATCCGAAGCCGGCGGTGTGAAGGCATGGCTGCTGCGGTTCTTTCTCACCGGCTAGTTTTTGATGGCTCCGAAGAGATCGACAAGGGTAACGATCTCCCACCTTGGACATGTGAAGTCCTTCTTTTCTGCATTGCATAGGGAAAACCCTTCCTCGCGAGTGTGCGGTGGGTTGTGGTGTCCCTTGGGGTAGATATGTGAAGTCCCCCTTGTTAGAGGCCGGAATTGGAGTACGGCTCTAGGCATGCTGTGTGAAGCCCATATGGATATGTTCTGGATTGGTGATGCTTGTTTGCATATCGGAGAAGGCTCCGTGATTATGGCTTGTGATGCCTTGTTCCTACCTGTTGCTTGGTGCGGCAGGAAGTACTGGACGATGTCCAGGAAATGAAGAGGGTTGGATGCAACTCTTGTGGCCGTGCGTTGCCACTGTATGAGCAGTTGAGCCGTTGGGCTGCAACTCGATGAAAAGGCAGATTGCCGAAGAGGAAAGGTGAAACCGACCCGCGCCTATAAATAGCCATGGATACTTCCGTATTCGAGGTGGCACGGCGACTTGAGCAACGGGGGGTGGCTGATCCGTACCTGCGTTAGGTCCGTCCGACTTGGAAGCCTGGTTATAGGTTTTGTTGGAGCGCCTAATGAGAGTCTTAGGCCCGCGCGCCGGAAAGACTAAAATGCTCAAATACCGTGTAGACGGTGGTGTTGACCCTGGTATTCCGGTACACCAAGAATGTGCCCTGAGTGCACGGACTGTCGGGCCGTGTGGCCGATAGTTGTGATGGCTTGAATATGCCTGCGCGCACATAGTTGCTATTTGATGATGCCATGCTTGCACGAAAAGAATGCTCATGCCCCGAGAAAGGGGTATGATTGTTATAATTGGGTCAGCTGAATCCTGACCGTTGTATTGCTTGCCACCGGTTGGGTGGATTGTTCCCGTGCAGGTGCTGGAGAGCCAAGTGGTAAGTGATGGGCTGAAGCCCTACTGCTGTTGCTGCTGCTGCTGCGGCTAGCCCTTGAAGGCTAGCGAATATGTTGCTTATTTCTCTTTTACTCATGTATGGCCGGCCTGCGCGCCGAGGTTTGTAAAACATGTTGTATGTAAGAGGAACTGTAAGGCCTTAAGGCCAAGACCTTTGTTGTGCATTCCAAGGTTTATATATAACGGTGGTTTTATATATGTTGGACATTCCGGTTGAGAGTTCAAAGTTGTAACTTAAAGCTTCCGCTAGAATGCTCTGAGTTAGGATTCGTATGGTTTGGTATTATCCTGTGACCTCACCATCTGTTTGTGGCATATAGTGTGGGGCCCCGACCGGACCTTCTACTATACGTCATTTAACGGATGGGGTTGTTACAGCAGCTACCTACTAAGATGTACTCTAACTCTGTAGTTGAGATTGCATCATTAGTTTGATACTTGCTGCTCTAAGACACTAGTCTTCCACCCAAGAGTTGGCAGGTGCCAGAAGAGCTCTTCTCCTCTTTGCAGCCTGCAAAATCTGCATCTGAGTAGTCTGTTAGTTCAAACTCCCCATTCCTATGGTACCATAGGCCAAGATCTGGTGTGCCCTTAAGATTCCTCAAAATTCTCTTTGCAGCAGAGTTGTGAGATTCTTTAGGGCAAGCCTGATACCTAGCATAGACACATGTAGCAAACATGATGTCTGGCCTACTTGCAGCAAGATAAAGAAGGGAGCCAATTATCCTTCTATACAAGGTCTCATCAACAGGCTTCCCTGCTTCATCCTTGCCTATAAGCATATTTGACCCTATGAGAGTTCTTATGGTGGAGGAATTCTCCATGCCAAATTTATTTATTAACTCCCTAGGAACTTAGACTGGGATATGGATAAGCCATCATCAGTCTATCTTATTTGAAGACCCAAGAAGAACTTAAGTTCACCCATACTACTAATCTCAAACTTCCCCTGCATAAGTTTAACAAACTTCCTGCAGAGGTTGTCATCAGTAGATTCAAAAAGATTATATCATATATATAGATCTGGACTAGGATGATCTTACCCTTAGATTCCCTTAGTAATAGGGTCTTGTCTATCTTACCTTTCAGAATTTTTTCTCAATGAGGAAGCTAGACAAGGTTTTATACCATGCTCTAGGGGCTTATTTTAGCCCATATAGAGCTTTTCTAAGTCTATAAATAGAATCAGCAGAGTTAGGAACAACAAAACCTGGAGGCTACTCAACATAGACTTCTTCTCTTAAATCACCATTCAGGAAGGCTGACTTTACATCTATCAGGTAGACTTTGAATCCCTTGTGTGCAGCATATGCAAGGAAAAGTTGGATGGCCTCTAATCTTGCTACAGGGGCAAAGGTTTGATAAAAATCAATACCTTCTTCTTGTCTATACCCCTTAGCCACTAGCCTTGCTTTGTTCTTGATTATAATGTCATTTTCATCAAGCTTATTCCTATAGATCCACTTGACTCTAATGACATTATGTCCTTATGGTCTGGGAACCATCTTCTAAAACTTGCGTCTTTTAAATTGGATCAGTTCCTCTTGCATAGCCATTATCCAAAATTGATCTATGTTGGCCTCTTCAAACTTCTTTGGCTCCACCTGTGATAGAAAACTGGCATACATAGCTGTATTCAGATTCTTGCTTCTAGTCACTATACCTGGCTAGCTTCACCAATGATTTTGTGTGTAGGATGGTCTCTTAAATGACTAATTTTTGGAGGCAATATTCTTTCTGCAACAGCTTCAGGAACAGCTCCTTGCTGATCTTAATTTGCTTAAAGTGTGTCTGGTGGACCTTATGAAATATCCACTTCAGCTTGCATAACTGGAGCTGTATCTTTGATGGTTAGCTTTTCCACCAACATCTCTATATCTGCAGTACTAGAAGAGGAGCTTGGCAGCTCACTATAAATCATGGTAAACATATCAAAGACTACATGTACAAACTCTTCTACAACTTGACTTTTTAAGTTATAGATTCTATAAGCTTTACTATGGTTGTTGTACCCAACAAAAATCCCATCAAAGGACTTGTCAGCAAACTTAGTTATATAGGAATTTCCATTATGATGCACATAGCAATTACTACCAAAGATTCTGAGATAGCTCAGGTTTGGTTTTCTTCCTTTCAAGATCTCATAGGGAGTTTTCTTGTGGCTCTTGGTGATTGAGGCTCTATTGAGGACATGGCATACAGTGTTGACTACCTCATCCTATAAATATTTTGGGAGAGATGTGTCACTCAACAGGGTCCTTCCAGCCTCTATGAGAGTTCTATTTTTCCTCTCAACAATCCCATTTTGCTAGGGTGTTTTAGTTGAAGAAAATTCTTGATGAATCTCATGCTCTTTGCAGAACCTTATCATACTATCATACTGGAATTCAGTCCTATGGTCACTTCTAATTTTGACCACAAAGCTATTAAACTCATTCTGAATTTGCTTGACAAACTTAATGAAGATATCAAGGGTTTCATTCTTTCTTTTGAGGAAGAACACCCAAGCAAACCTAGAAAATTCATCAACCACCACAAGGGTGTAGACCTTCCTACCAAGACTATGAACTTACATAGGACCAAACAAGTCCATATGCAAGAGGTATAGGCACCTAACAGAATCTTTGTTCCCCATTCCCTTGAATAAAGCTTTTGTCTGCTTGCCCTTTTGACAAGCAGAGAAAATGCCCTCCTTGAAGCACTTCACATTGAGACCATTCCTAACTAGATCTTGACTGAAGAGCTTGCCAATAGTCTTGTAATTTACATGGGCTAGTCTCTTGCACCATTGGACACAATAAGAGACTTTCTCATTTGCCACTGTACAGATTGGAGAGTATGTATCTAAACATAGAAAGTTTAAGCAATAAACATTTACACTCCTAGTGCCTGTCAATATAACCTCTTGGTCATTTGATCTCCTAATTAGGCACATATCCATGTGGAAGACAATAACATAGCCAAGATTAATGAGCTAGCTTATGCTTATAATGTTGTGTTGCAACCCTTCAACATAGGCAACCTTAGTGATGGTGACTATGCCATTGGTGATCTTACTATAACCTCGTGTTACCCATCTATCTGAACCACCAAAGATTACTTGCATCTTTTACTAGAGTGTACTCCTTCAAGTTGCTCCTTATCCTAGTCAAGTTCCTGGAACAATCACTGTCCAAGTACCATATAGGAGTATGGCCACTTGGACTAACCTGCAATATACAGTTTACTTTACCTTAGGACCCCAATATTTATTGGGTCCTAGGTGCGTATTTGTCTGAAACTAAACATTTCCACTAGCAAGTTTTTTGATAGGTGGACTAACTCTGGCCCTGGCCACATTAGGATTATGTCAGCAGTCAATGTCATAATGGCCTATCTTGCCACAACACCAACAATCATGTATGTTGCATCTTCTTTTTATGTAGGCCTTATAGCTAGATTGACTGTAGTATTGACAGTAGGAAGATGTGCAGCAGCCATTTTCTGATTCCTTTTAACATGGATTTGACTTAAGGTTAGTCTTCTTGCTGGCTTGAGTGGCCTGCTCTCATACCCACCAGTAGCACATTTCTTTTCAGACAGTGTGCTCTTGATAGCATTAGAAACTGTTATATCAGGCTAGCTGACAGACTGGCTCTTTGTCAGATTCTGTGCTATTAGGTTCTAAAAATTTGTTGCAGCCACATTTTTATGTGGGGGAGCTGTAGCACCAAAAAAAAATTGTCCATGATGGTTCATTAGAATTTCTTCATGGGCAACCTTAAAGGCACTTACCCTGCTATGCCTTCCATAATGGCTGAGAACATCTTTTGTTCCACTTGTTGAAGCACCATTCATATAGTGACCATATATACTTTCCTAGTAATACTTATTTTAAGGGAATATCACCCTTTTGAATGGGATAGGTTGCCTAAATTCCATAGGCACAAATAGAACTTTCCCTTTCACTTTGGGATGGGCGGGTCTTGTGTTACCCTTAAATCCCAACCCCTTATTACCCTTCTGTGAGGACGAGTCAATCAAGGGAAACACTATATTGGGCTGAGAGAAACTTGTCATAATACCTTTCTCCCTCTGGAGCGTTTCCTCAAGATCTCTAATGAAACTGTTTTTGCTCTTGATAGTCTCCATCTGGATGCCTGACAAGGTTTTTAGTTGATTGAGTTCCCTAATTGTCTGATTCAGCATAAAAGCTATTTCAGCAAGCTGAGCAGCAGCAGGTTGAAGAGACAATCTTCTTAGCCTGCATCTTAGTTAACTTTTTGCACTTTTTGAAGGCATCCAGAAGTTCACTATATCTGTCAATCAGTTGATTGACATCACCTTCTGAGTCATAATCATCTTCACTATTAGGTGAGGAGGCTTCTGAATAGGGACTTGTCTCATACCCAGACACGGAACTGGATAGGGAATGTACCTTACTTTGACCAGGCTGATCCTGGCTGCCTTCTTCATCTATCATTGTCATCAGCCCTCTGCAGTTGTGGGCATCTTGATCCACCTATAAGTCACTGTCTGATAATGTCAGAGGGATCTTGATTCCTATCCTTACTAGAGGATATGCTTCTCCTACTATAACATCTTTATCTTTAGTAGAAGCAACATCAATTAGCCTAATACAGGCTTCCTCTTCTTTAGACTCAGATGATGATGAGTCTGTCAAGCTCTTTTCTTTCTTAGCCACAAATAACTTTTCTTTCTTGCCCTCATGCTTTTGGTGAGACTTCTTCTCATTATCCTCCCTTCTCTTCACCGGGCAATAGGCAATGACATGCTCTGGCTTTCTACATCAGTAACAGATAATATAAGTGGAATTATGTTTACTGGGTTTAGATCCATACCTTTCCTCCTTTGAGGATTTCTTCCAGTGATGTGCTGAGGAGGAGGACCTGCTCTTCTAGTGCTTCTTCTTTATCAGCATATGGAGCTGCCTAGAGAAGACAGCAAAGTCCTCATCAGACATGTTGCTGTCTGATGCATCTAATTCAGAGCAGTCTGAATCTGTTGGTCTTCTTAGGCGAGAAGGGGTCTTCCTCCTACTTTTCCTTATGGATTCAGCTTTGAAGTCCATATACTTCTCTTTGTCCTGAGACTTTCAGTTGGTCTCTTCCTCTTTCCTGACAATTAACTACATCTCATATGAGAGAAGTTTTCCAAATAGGGTGTGGGGTGGAGTGTCACCCAGCTTGGCCAGTTCTTTGATGGCACATATTTTTGTGTCCTAGTCTCTAGTGAGAGACCTAAGGAACTTATCATTTAGCTCATAATGACAAAAGATTGTTCCATAGGTCCTTAGTTTATTCACAATCCTAATGAATTTTTCATAACAGGTGGCTCTGTCTTCTCCCTTGGACTGTCTAAAAGCTTCATACTCCTGGTTGAGCATGGACTTTCTATCATCCCTGACTTCCTCTGTGCTTTCCATATAGATCACCAGAGTGTCCCAAATTTCCTTTGCATTTGTGTAGTGAATCAGATTTTGGAGGGTAGAGTCATCAATTGCACTGACAATGATATTCTGAGCTCTATTGTCAATGGTGGCATGAATGACTTCATCCTTTGTCATCTCAGCATAAGTCTTGGGTGTATGGACATTTGCAACCAGAACAAACACTTTCATAGGGATGAAAGGTCCTTCCTTAACTGTTATAAAGATTCTATGGTCAGCTGCTTCCTTGAACAGCATAACCCTTTCCTTCAAGATGCCAAAACCATCTTTCCTACTGATAGGAAGCTTTATGGCACCTAGCTTCTTGTAGTTCACTCCTGAACCCATAAGGACTATCTGTAGCTATCTTGGAGAATCACTCAAAAGGCTAGATCCTTTTTGAGCAACCTCTATTTGATACCACTTGAAAGTCTTTATTTTCAAGGTAGCTTACAACATAGGGGGGTGAATATGTTATCTCACTATTATTATTCTCTTTTTAATTTTTCCTTTAGCACTAAGTGTGTTGGAAGTAGTTTGATTTCAATAACCTGCACAAAGAAAACTATACAAAAAAACACATAGATTTATATTGGTTCCCCAACTTGTGGGTACATCCACTCTCCTACTACCTTGCCAACTTCCTATTAGTCATGACACTTCTCCAAAACTCTGCTCCAAAGTGCTTACACCTCAGATCTCTAAGGATCTCTCTGTCTCCTCCAAGACTTATAACTCAGCCTTAAGGGCCTACAAATAAGTAATAAGCAGATCACCTACCTCAAGCCAAAGGCCCTACACTCAGGCTGGGAGGACAACCCTACCTCAAATCTAAAGGATCCTACCTCAGAGATTAACACTCTCCTACAGCTCAGGAATATTGCCCTACCTCAGACTAGTGGCCCTACAGCTCAGATCCAGTTAGATCCTACAACTCAGAGAGTTTTACTCTTCTACAACTCAGGCAATATTGCCCTACCTCAGACTAGTGGCACTACAGCTTAAATCTAGTTGGATCCTATAGAAAGATGAAGATTTGAATGTTTTGGCACAAGGAAATTTCTCTGCATCAAAACCTAGGGCTGAGTTATCTCAGCACTATCTTGCTTTACATCAGCAGAAAGAAGTTCTCCCTCTGCTGGAAGAAACTCAGAATGAAGATTCTGATCTTGCTGAAGAATAAGGTGAACTTGTGTTCTTCAATCAATCAACTGAGCCCACTGGAGAATGATGGCTCTACTTTCTTCCTCTATCAGAAATCTTTCTCATTATGTTGTAGCAGATGAAGAAGTAACAGCTCACTGAACGTTTTTTGTTCCTGTAGGAAGACTTCAAGCTCTATCTCGGTAGTAATAGAGAGAGACATGAAGTCCGGCCGCAACCCTTTTTGAAATTGATAAAGCCTTAAAAGTTCTTTTTGCATCTTGGCCCATCTCTTCCTTTTGTAGTTTGCCGATCAACGGCTCTTAGAGATCAGTGGGGACCACCTGCAGCTTCCAGCTGCACCTTGCTTTAACGGAAGAAGACGTACAGTAGCTTCTCGATAGAGTTTGTCTTGTTCTGTGGCTTCTCCGTACTTGATTTGAAATCAGTTGACTTTGTCAATTTTGCTGACGTCAGCACCTGTGGAGTTAGCCAAAATTGAGCATCAATAGAATAGGCATTGAGTGAATAAGCTTCACTCAACGCCAAAACACTTAGACAGAATTTTGTCTATCTAGACGTTGAGTGAGTAAGCTACACTCAATGCCAGAACACATAGGCAAACTATCTGCCATTAGGAGTTGACAACATTGAGTGAGCATGTCTCACTCAACACCAAAACACTTAGCCAATCTTTCTTCTATTAGGCAATGACAGCGTTGAGTGAGCAAGCCTCACTCAATGCCAAAACACTACGACAATCTTTCTGTCATAAGGCGTTGATAGCATTGAGTGAGCAAGCCTCACTCAATGCTTTTTGCCTTAGCTCATTCTTCAGCCTCTTGGCATTCAGTGTGTAAGCTCCACTCAACGCCAAACTACTTGATAGATTTTCTTCTATTATCTGGCATTGATCGAGTGAGCTACACTCAACTTATTTGGACTTAATCAAATTTTTGTGTCTAAAAACACTAGCTTTGAGAATTAGTCAACGCATTATCACATGGCGTTGAGTGAGCATGCCTCACTCAACACCTGTGGACTTCATAAATATTCTTAGTATTCCTGTGGCATTGACTGACTGAGCTATACTCAACGATTATGAAGTTACAGAATTGAGTGAATAATCTTCACTCAACGCCAGTGGACTTAGCCACTTTTTTACTCATTTCTTCTTAGGCTTTTACTGCATAGCCAGTCTCATAGCTTTTTGCTGTATGGCGTTGAGTGAGTTGACCTCACTCAATGCCTGTGGACTTAGCTATATTTCTGTCTAGCAAATATTTAGGCTATGACTAACAAGCAATATTCAACAAATTTACTCACCTGACATTGATGGAATAGACCTCACTCAATGCTTGTGGACTTAAGTGATTTTCAGCCTATCTAGCATCTTCACCTTGAGACCACCTGTCACACTAGTTGGAATTCCTATCCTGTCAATGTTATAAGGACTAACCTACATGTATGAACTTGAACATATATTAAATATACCATTGTGTATGCTCATTGACATTTTTGACTCCTTCAAATCTAGGATATTGAGGGCAATGGACCCAACAACAAGGACGTAATGTCATTAGAACCAAGTAGATCTATAGGAATAAGCTTGATGAAAATGACATTATAATTAAGAACAAACCTAGGCTGGTAGCTAAGGGGTGATAATACGTTTTGTAGTCTAAACTACTAGGGTATTTTTAGGTTTTAATACACAAATCATGTCTTGTAAGCTTTTATATTTACCCCCTTTTGTATATATTATTTCCACTAATGATTTATCTTCTTTTTGCAGATTTCCTAAAATCCCAAGAAAAACACCTGACACGCCCTCCCTGGGCGTGTTACCAAGCATGTAACCTGATCCCGAGGAACACTATTATCAGAGCCCAAATCCCGAGAAAAACACTTGACATGCCCCCATGCCACGCCCACCTGACACTCCCTCCCTGGGAATATAACCAGGCATATAACCTGATCCCGAGGAAGACTGCTGCCATAGCCCAAATCCCGAGAAAAACACTTGACACGCCCCCCTGACATGCCCTCCCTGGGTGTGTTCCCGGGCATGTCACCCTCATCCCGAAGCCTGCAGTCGTATTTAAAGATTTTTCATTGCTGCACATCAACAATACTGATACGCCCCCCTACACGGGCGTGGCCCTGGGGCGTGTTCCATCTTTTTCGAAGAGTGATGGATTTTCGACCAATGATTGAGACTTGGCGTGCCTTACACACCCATCCTACACGGGCGTGGCCCAGGGCGTGTCCACCGACGTACAGAAGAATTCATCCTTTCCGTCAGAATTCAGCTCCCGAGGTCAACCCCGTACCTGACACATCCCCCTGACATGCCCTCCTCAGGCGTGACAGGGGGGCGTGACCATCTCGAAAAAATTCTAAAAATTCAGGCATCCCCCTTGTGTCCAAAAGTAGTTTTAGGTTGAGAGGGGAGGTGCTGCCCTTTTGTTTATTAGAGTTTTTCAAGCTTCTCCTCTCCCTATTTCTCATTTTAAGATTTTGAATTCTAGTTTGTGTACTCCTTTTGTTATAGTTTTTGTAACTTTTTTAGTAGCTTAGTGTTGAAGCTAGCTTAGGTTTAAATTTTCATTGCACTTGTAATTCTTTATTTCAAGTTGTAACTCTTTTTATCATTAATATAAAGTGCTTTTTTTACTTTGTTTTCATATGTTCTTCTACCCGTCTCTCTTCCTCCACTTGTCCTTGATTAACTAATCCTCCTTGTACTCGATCTTGATGATCCGAGGTTCGAGTTGATTAAGTTATGATACTTTAAGTTTACTTTTTCTTTTTAGGGTTTAGGCCTTTGATTTACTCTTTAAAAATCATGTTTGGGGTTATATCATTGATATATAATTTATATATTTGATTTTACTCTTAGTTAGCCAAGAGGCTCGTAGTTTGAAGTGAACGCTCAAGAGTAAAGAGATTTGCACGCACCCCTCGAGAGAGGAAGACATTAAATCTCCCGGATTGGAGTGAAATCCAATAGTGGGGTTCACCGCGTAAAGCGAGCTTTAGGTCTCCGATTTGGACGAGAGTTCGGTCGGACCTTCCTAAACTCAGTTGTGCCTGACTTCGAGAGAAGCGTGTTCAAGCTTTAGGAACCTCCGCGGTCAAGGTCCTTTACCTATTAAGTTAGGGTTTATTATCGCATTTTTTAATCAACTTTCGCGGAGATGATTCTCGATCGAGTACTTTACTATTTCATCGTTTCAACCCCTTGTTGTAATCATTTTTAGTAGTTTTTATTTATCTGCAAGTAGTTCTCTTTTAGCGCAAATTTTCCTTTCTTAATCGCAATTAGTTTTCTTTTAACAAACCCTAAAACAATCCTTCGATAAGATTATAGTTTTCGTGTGAGTAAGATTACTCAACGATTCCCGGATATTAATACGACACTTATGTCACCTAGCTACAGTTCGATAGGTATACTTGCCTAGTTGGATTGCTAGTTCGGTTTTTTTTCTCTTCAGGATTAGTAGACATCAAGTTTTTGGCGCCGTTGCCGGGGAGCAACTTTTGTTGATAATTTGAAAACACGAACCTATTACTTTTATCACTTCTCTTTCTCACCCTCTTTCTTAAAAATTAAAAAAAAAATTAAAAAAATATTAAGGCTCTTAATAGAAACCCGCTTCACAATTTTTTTAGACCACCTAACTCTCTCGAAAAAGGCAATGTGGCTTAAATACCACTATCTTGTCTAGTACCTTGCGAACCCTTTCTCGGGTAGCACTTGGGAAGTTCGGGAGTTAAAACATTAAAAAAAAATCTATTTCAAAAAAAAATTTAGTAGTTCTCTTTTTCTAAGTTTATTTTCTCTTTCTTTATCTTCTCTTCTCCTAGTGCATAACCCACGGAAACCGTCGGTTATTTTGGACTTGGACCATGAAATTGAGCGTACTCTTTGGAGAAGATTGCGATTTCAAGGCCCTACTCTCCAAATACCGGTTGAGGATTCCGAGTCATTTTCTACTTTAAGAACTAAAGAGCTCATCGCAAGGGAAGCCCTGCATAGGCCTTTGTCCTATTATGCACGACCGAATTTAGAGGGTACAGAATCAAGCATAAGTCGCCCTGCTATAGCTAATAGTAATATTGAACTTAAGCCTAGCACAATTCAAATTGTGCAGCAGTATGTGCAATATGACGGACTTCTAGATGAAGATCTGAACACGCATATAGCTAGCTTTCTTGAGATTTGTGACACCTTTAAAATCAATAGTGTTACAAATGATGCTATTAGGCTAAGACTCTTCCCCTTCTCCCTTAGAACCAAAGCTAAACAGTGGTTGATGACTCTGCCAAGAGGGAGCATCACCACTTGGGATCATTTAACCGAAAAATTTCTGACGAAGTATTTTCCGCCAGCTAAAACTGCAAAACTTAGGAACGATATTTATGCCATTTTTCAAATAGATTCTGAATCTCTTTATGAAACCTTGGAAATATTTAAAGAATTCTTAAGATGATGCCCCAATCACAAGCTGTCTGTATGGTTACAAGTGCAGACGTTTTATAACGGGCTAAATCAAAATACAAAGAAAATGATAGACGCAGCTTCCAGTGGTACCTTAAACCACAAAACCCCGGAAGTAGCTCTTGAGCTTTTCGAGGACATAGCCATGAACACATATCAGTGAAATGTGCCTAGGTCCCGCCCAAACAAACCTGCAGGTATCTTTGAAGTAGATAATGTCTCTCAGCTAGCTCTGCAAGTGGAAGTGTTAAGTAAAACGATAATAGAGATGATTGCTGCCTCCGCCCCTCAGGTATGGGAATATGCAACTCCTACTCCCAAACAATTAGATTTTATTAACAATATTCCTAGGAATGCTTTTCATAATTTTTCTACTGCTAATTTTCATGCGACGGGATTTGTTTTTCCGAATAGTTATAATCCCGCTTTACGAAACCACCCAAATTTCTTGTGGAGTAACCCTTCGAACGCAATGCGCCCGCCGCCACAAAATGATTTTTCTGCACCACCTCCACCTCTTCAAAATTATCAAAAACCTCTAATCTTGGAGGAAATGTTTTCAAAATATATAAATGTTAATGACGCAACTATAAGAATCCTAGACGGATCCGTTAAAAATTTAGAAAGTCAAGTAGGACAACTAGCTAAAATTTTATCTGAGCGACCCGCCGGGTCTCTTTTTTCCAATACCGAGGCCAACCCGAGAGATTAAGCGAAAGCTATAACTCTTCAGAGTGGGAAGCAAATTTCTGGTTTGGTTAGCGAAGAGCCTGAGGCAAGCTCCACCCCCATTTTGAATATTCCACCACCTGCTGAAAATATGTTATCACTCCGCTCTCTGCTTTAGAAAAAGATCTCACTCCACCACCTATTTTTAAAAATGATCCAACTCCACCATACCCTTCCCAACTTAACAAACAATGTTTAGATGATCAGTATACCCGCTTCTTAGGAATGTTTAAACAAATCCATATAAATCTCCTTTTCCACGAAGCGATTACCCAGATGCTGAAGTACGCTAAGTACATTAATGACCTTCTGACTAATAAGAAGAAGTAAGAGAACTTATCGCACATCACGTTAAATGTTGAGTGCTCTGCGGTCTTGACAAATGGTTTGCCAAAAAAGATCAATGATCCGGGTAGTTTTTCTATTTAGTGTGTCTTTGGTGATCTTTTTGCCAAGCACGCATTGGCCGACTTAGGTGCAAGTATCAACTTCATGCCCTTCTCATTATTTAAGAAGTTAGGAATTGGTAGCCTCAACCCCACTCTTATGAGTATCCAGCTCGCTGATAGATTTGTTAAGTACCCATTAGGAATAGTGGAGGATGTTCTAGTTAAAGTTGACAAATTCATCTTCCCGGTGGATTTCGTCATATTGGACATCGAAGAAGACATCGAGGTTCCCCTGATCCTCTGCCGACCATTCCTTGCCACCTCCCGAGCTATCATTGGCGTAAGCAATGGCAAGTTCTTCCTATGAGTAGGCGACGATGAAGTGACCCTCTATATCACCCCTTCGATGAAAAATACTCTGGAGAATGACGACTCCTGTTTCTTCTTAGATACCTTAAGTGATGAATCTTCCTACAGTATTTCTGATGATGAATTTTCTGATTTTTGTTCTTCCTCAACTCTTCTTACTGAAAGTCTACAAGAAACCTCCATGGCCATTGATTCACCCACTTTAAATTTTCCGTATAAGTTAAAAGTCTACGAAGATATTATTTTTGAAAAAGAAAGAACTTCCAAAACATCTTATGAAGAACCCCCTACCCTAGAATTAAAAGAACTACCTGAACATCTCAAGTATGCCTTCCTAGAAAAAATTCCAAACTGCCAGTGATAGTTTCGGCCTACTTAACTGAATTACAAAATGACAAACTCCTTCTAGTTTTACGTAAACATCGCGGAGCCATTGCCTGGCATATAATGGATATCAAGGGCATTAGCCCATCTTTCTGCACCCACAAAATCTTAATGGAAGATAATTCTTGTAACTCCATCCAACCTCAATGCCGTATAAATCCAAATATGAAAGAAGTCGTAAAGGGTGAGGTTATGAAACTCTTAGACCCATGAATTATCTATCCTATTTCAGATAGTAAGTGGGTTAGTCCTATTAAGGTAGTCCCGAAAAAGGGAGGGATAACCGTAGTTGTGAATGAAAATAATGATTTAATTTGGACATAGATGGTGATGGGGTGACGAATATGTATTGACTATCGTAAGTTAAACGATGCCACCCGTAAGGACCACTTTCCCTTATCGTTCATTGATCAAATCTTAGAGGGATTATCTGTCCATAGATTTTACTGTTTTCTCGATGGCCTCTCGGGGTATTTTCAAATCCCCATCTCTCTCGAGGACCAGTAGAAAACTACGTTTACTTGTCCCTTCGACACCTTTGCTTACCGAAGAATGTTGTTTGGATTATGCAATGAGCCAGCTACATTCCAACGATGTATGCTCGCTATCTTTGACAAGTACGTAGAAAGCCTTATGGAGGTATTTATGGATGATTTATCCGTGTTTGGTGATTCCTTTATAGTTATTTAGAAAACCTCAAAAAAGTCTTAGAAAGATGCGAAGAAACTAACGTTGCCCTAAATTGGGAAAAATGTCATTCTATGGTGAGGGAAGGGTTAGTTTTGGGTCATAAGATTTCTGCGAGAGGAATTGAAGTAGACATAGCGAAGATAGAAGTTATCGAGAAGCTGTCGCTGCCTACGAACGTCAAAGCTATAAGAAGTTTCTTAGGACACGCTGGTTTCTACCACCGCTTCATAAAATACTTCTCCAAAATTACCAAACCCCTTACTCAACTCTTAGAAAAAGATGCCCCGTTTATTTTTGATTACCTTTGTCTATCTGCCTTTGAAACAATTAAAAAAATTTAATTAATGCCCCTATTATGATAGCTCCGGTGTGGGACCTTCCCTTTGAGATATTGTGCGATGCGAGTAGTTTTGCAGTGGGAGCCGTAGTAGGACAACGAATATCTAAAAACTTTCACCCCATCTATTCTACAAGTAAAACACTTACATCGGCACAAGAGAATTATACCACGACCAAGAAGGAGCTCCTAGCTGTTGTTTTTGCTTTTGATAAATTCCATCCTTATATTATGCTTTCCAAAATTATTGTTTTTAAAGACCACTCGGCCCTCAAGTATCTTCTTACTAAGACGGATGCCAAGCCGCGCCTGATTCGCAGGGTCTTACTCCTCCATGAGTTTGACTTAGAAATCCGTGATCAGCGAGGAGCCCAGAATTTGGCCGCCGACCATCTCTCACGATTAGATAATCAGTATATAGAAAATTTAGATGAAAATTCTTTTAATGATTATTTTCCTGATGAGAAGCTGCTTTTAATTAACACTTCTCCTTCTCCTTGGTTTGCACACATAGCCAATTATTTAGTGGCTCGTCCTCCCGAAATAGTTCTCCTCTCAATAAAAGAAAAAAATTCTTTTGTGAGTTGAAGAACTATTTTTGGGAGGACCCGCAGAATTAGATATTTTAAAACATTTGCATGAAGGACCGGCTGGTGGTCACTATCAAGCTGCTCGCACCGCCCACAAAGTGCTTTGCGCGGGTTTTTACTTGCCTAGACTGTTTAAAGACGCGCAAGCCTTTGTGAGTAGGTGTGATAGTTGCCAACGATCGGGAAATATTACCAATAAAAATGAAATGCCGCAAAATAATTTCCTCGAGTGCGAAGTTTTCGACCTCTGGGGAATTGATTTTGTTGGCCCTATTCCTTCTAACTTCAGAAAAAAATACATCTTATTTGTCATCGATTATGTTTCACGATGGGCTGAATCCCAAGCTCTTCATACTAACGACTCCCAGGTTGTAATTACTTTCTTAAAAATATTATTTTCTCAATTCGGTACGACGCAAGCCATCATTAGCGATAGGGGTTCACATTTTTGTAACGCGCGGTTTTCCAAAACTCTTAGAAAATACAGCATTACACATAAGCTTTCAACTACCTACCACCCCCAAACTAACGGACAAGTCGAAGTAGTGAACAGAGAAATAAAAAGAATTTTAGAAAAGACTGTTTCAACTTCTAGAAAAGACTGGACAACCAAATTAGACGATGCTCTATAGGCCTACCGAACAGCGTACAAAACCATCATCGGAAGTACGCCGTGTCGGTTGGTTTAAGGAAAATCGTGCCATTTTCTCGTAGAACTAGAACACCGCTGTTTTTAGGCCTTGAAATTTTTAAATTTCGATCCCCACTCCGTCGGCAATTTTTTAAAATTTAAACTTAACGAACTCGACTAGTGGCGCTCTTACGCATACAAAAATAACAAATTTTATAAAGAGCGGACGAAACGTTTTCACGACAAACACTTAAGGCACCCAAAAACCTTCAAGCCGGGCGACAAAGTTCTTTTATATAATTCACGTTTACGTTTATTTCCTGGAAAACTAAAGTCGTGAAGGTCTGGGCCATTTTTTGTTAAACAAGTTTTTTCGTATGGCACTATTTTAATTTCACACCCTGATAAGGGTGATTTCAAAGTGAATGGGCAGCGCCTTAAACTCTATTTTTTGGTGATGATGATGTCAGTCCGAACAATGTTAAGTTTCTTCTACATGAACTTTAAACTAACTTGAGACTATTTATTTTTGTTAAAAACTTTAATTATTATTTTGGACAAGAATCTTTTGGACAATATATTATTTTGTTGCGTCGAGCTCAAACGATGTTTTAAACAAAGGGCGCTCTTGGGAGGCAACCCAAGTTATCTTTCATATTTTCTTTATTTTATAATTTTTTGCCCCAAACGGCTCCGACAAGCTGAAGCCTCTGCGATCGCCTGCTCCAATATTGTTGAATCCATCACGAAGTCCAATGAAGACATTTCAAGAAGTTCCAAAGCGCAAGCATGGGGGAGCGGCATCAATCAACATTTGCGGCGCATAAATCCGGGGAAGTACCATTTTTTTCAATTCTATACTTTCACTTCTGTTTTAATTTCTCTCTCCTTCCCCTCCTTTTTCCGTTGAGGTCAATGTCCATTTTAAGCTTGGGGTTGGATTTCCTCCTTCTCTTGTCTTTATTTTATTTCCTTTATAAAAAAATCAAAATAAAATTTTTATTTTTATTTTTATATCATAAAAATAATAAAAAAAAGATAATATCTTTAAAAATAAAAATAAAAAGAATATTTCAAAATCAAAAAAAATTTTATTATGTTATTTGTTTTACTTTAATAGGTTAAACTAATTTTGGTATTTCAATAGTACCCCTTGTTTTTGTTTTTTTTCTCAAAATTCCTTATAAAGATTTAGCTAAATATAATATTTCTAATCGTTCTTTTTAATTATGTTTAACAAGTAAAATGGTGGTCATGCTGTGTTTTTAATTCACGATAGCATGTTAACCAGAAATGTTTTTCTAAAACTCGCATTTTTATGGTCTTCGTTCTTTATTTTCTTTACTTTCTTGAAAATCTTTCATCCACTATTTTCCTTCTCGTTTTTGGATAATTTTTGTAATGTCAACTTTTGATTAGCATAGTAGATGTGAATGATCTAAGTCACATATTATTTCTATTTTCAGGATAATTTCATTAGTCTTCCTTTATTATCTAGGACTTGCTTTTAGAAATTTTTAAAAACTTATGCTTTAGATAAATTTAAAAACATTAAAATGATTTAGGCAAATTTTGTTTTCGTTTGAGCCTTCTTACCAACCTAAAATTTTTTATTCCTAGTTAGCCACTTTTGATCTTTTTTCTGATTTCAATTGATAGCTCCACTTATCCTTTCATGTTCACCAAAGCTAAAATTTTCCAACCTCTCTAATCACAGTAACCTTTTGAGTTTCATAAAAAAATTATTATGATAGGGTTATTTTGTGATATATTTGGAGAACATTTTGAAAAAGTATGCTCAAAAGAAGTGTTTACTTTTGTTTGGCCAATTTCAAAATGAAAAGAAATATTATTTTTGGCCTTTGTTTTGAAAAGAAAATGGAAAAGAAGAAGAAAATATTTTATTTTTGATGAAATTTTTGAAACTCTTTAATTTGGTTTAGTGTGATTTTTGAGCCTCCTTATTTATCTTTGAATTCCACTCCTAATCATAATCCTAAACCGAATGTTTCAGTCCTAATAAGCCCTTTTGATTCATGTTTTTTAATTTTATTTATTAGCTAAGTAAAAAAGAAAAGTAAAATAGTAAAGTTTTGGATTTAAATTTAGATTTTTGTTATTTAATTTATATAGTTATAATGTGTCTCTTGGATCTAGTAACAACTCAATGTGTTTTTTTCATTTCGTTGCCATGCTTAAATTTATTTAAAGAATTTTGTTAAAATTTTGGAAGATTTATTTTTGTTAGTAAAGTTTATAAATTGTTAAACCATATTTAAGTAACTATTTTATGTTTACGTTTCAGCTTCTCCCTACTTAGAATTTCTCATAGTACTTCTTTAAGCATAATTATAACTTTTTGATTAGTCACTTTTAAAAGACTTTGATTCAAGAGCCTAAACACCTAGAGGGGGGTGAATAGGTTCTAATCTTTTTGAGTCTTTTTGATTTTAAGGCAATCAGATATTTGTAACTTCTTTTAGCACAGAATAATTCTATCTACAGAAATTAAATACAACACAGCAAACACCAGATCTATAGTGGTTCCCCAAGATTTGGGTACATCCACTTTCCCCCTTCTCCTATCTAGTAGATAACTAGATTCAGCCTAACTTCCTTCCACTAGCTCGGATCCGCAGATCTTACAAACTCAGAACCCAAAATTGTTCCTACACCTCAGACTTTACACAAGTCCTACCTCAGATTCTTCCCTGAATCCTACCTCAGGCCTCAGCCCTTCCTTAGCTTTTATAATTAGGCTTAGAACTCAGACTTTCCACAAGTCCTACCTCAGGTGAGCTGCCATACCTCAGCCTTTATAATTTTAGGCTTACAATCTAAGATCTAACAATAGATCCTACAATAATTTGTGAGTAATAAGTATTTGAAAACTTCACCAGCTAGATTTCTCTTTTGATGTTGTCTTCTTGATCAGTTCTTGTATAGACTGATCCTTCTGATCCAACCTAACTTAGCTTTTAAAAGCTTCTTGATTAGGATAAATAAGGTGGATCTTCTCTTGAAGTTGAAGTTGATCTTCAGTCAGCTTCTTCCTTAGATTAAAATTGAACTCTGAATCTTTCTTGCAGAAAGGCCTTGATCTGTTAGAGTTCTTCTTTATTATCCAGAGATCTTTTTTATTTTTCTCATTATTCTGTCGTTTCCGATCTGGCTCTTATATAGAGCTTGCTCCACAGTTACCGGTTGATCCGGTTCATAACAGACTCCTGAAAGTTCTGACAGTGGTGTCAGACCGGTTAGTTATGACAGCTGTCAAGTCACCAGTCACGTCACCAGATTCTTCAATGTCTTTTCAACTCAGCATACAACACTCAGCAGACTGCTTCACATATGTCGACACATATAGACTAAGTGTATATACAAGTCTTCATGGTGTTGACACAAATACTCCAAGTGTCGACACAGTCATACTTCTGCTTCTCGACACTGCTTTTTGTTGTATGTGTCGACACAAGTCCTGTGTGTCGACACAGCAGCTTCTTGTCTCGACATTTCTATTGCAGACAGATGGCGTTGAGTGTTTGTCAAATGGCGTTGAGTGTGTGTTGACACAAGTCCTGTGTGTCGACACAATTACTTCTGAACTCAACACAGCCTCTTGAGAGTTGGTGTGTCGACACAAGTCGTGTGTGTCGACACAATTGCTTCAGGTGTCGACATAGCTCCTGAGTGTCGACTCATCTTCTGTTTTTAAGTTTTGACACAATTCTGTTTTAAATTGTCGACACAATTCTAGATGTCGACACAATTATTTCTTTAGGTGTCGATATAGCTTCGAGTGTCGACACAGCTTTGAGTGTCGACACAACTTCTTTATAAGTGTCAACACATTTTGCTAGTGTGTCGACACAGCTTTCCTGAGTGACGACATAGCAGCTGGGTGTCAATATAGCTTCTTCATAAGTGTTGACACATTTCACTTGTGTGTCGACATAGCTTGCCTGAGTGTCGACACAGTCTTCTTGAGTGTCGACACAGTTTCTTCATAAGTGTCGACACTTGTACTTAGAAAATTTTCCTTCAAATTTTTAAACCTACACAATGAAACTCAAACTTCTATCAAATACACATTGATGCATATCATTGACTAAGTTGTGGCTTATCCAAATCTAATACATATTTTCCAATGTACCCAACAATCTCCACCTATTTGGAGAAGTCATAACCCTTAGTCAAAGATATACATCTCTTAAGATAAAACAAAATTATAATAGAAGTAAAAACATTTCAGAGCAGGTTATTACATAATCATTGTAAACAACAAATACTTTATACTGAAATCGATTTCATTAATCAATAAAATTATGGTTTACAAGAATTTCTTATAGAACAAAAGAAACAAATTAGTACATTATTCTATTACATAAACCTAGCAATCCTATTACTGACTAGGCTCCTTAATAACTATTCCTTTGTCAGACTTGATTTTAGCCTGCACATAAGGTTTAGCATCTTCAGCTAGCTTTTTCACTTTATGAGCTTTCTTCTTTAATGCTTCAGCTTTGATCTTCTGTCTTTCAAAATAGTACAAAGGTTTGGGGAAGTACATGCTTGGCTCTTGAGCATTAGCACGTAGCATCCCAGCCTTAGCACTTCTTCTATGTTGAAGAATTGCTTCTTGTCCTGCTTGATATTTATTCCATTCTTATTCAGAATACCACTTACCCATGTTATGGGTTTTATCCTTAACAGCTTTCCAGGCAGTAAGTATGATATTTCTAGAAGTTGGGCTCCACTGTTAAAAATTTGGCTTTAGCTCAGCCTACTCTCTAAATCTCTTCTTGGAAAGTTGAGATTCCTTCTGAGCTTCTAATGCAGCTTCTGACATTTCAACCTTTTCCAGAATTACATTTTGTACCTCTGGTGGAGGACTATACATTTTCAGCACTTCTTCTTGAACCATCTCAAAATCAGCTGGGGGGTAGATCACCTGAGCAACTTCAGGCTGATCTCCTTCAAAATATTCAGGTTGTATCCCAGACTCAGCTACATTACCATCATCACAAAGAGGAGGATATCCAAGAGTAGCTCTGATGCTATTGGTAGTCCATTTAGCATGGTCAGAGATGGCTTTGACTAGTAATCTCTCCCCCTTTATGACTTCTCTTGCAATATGATCTCTTATATGTTCCTTCATGAATCTGACTTGATCAGTTATATATTCAGTTCCCTCTTTAAAATAAGCTCTGAAGTTTGTCAGGAAAGTTTTAATTTTCTCCTGAGATTCTTGAAATGTGGCTTTGATAGCAGATATATATTCCTGGATTTCCTTGGAGATTTCAGCCTTCAGAGTAGTGCTAGAATCAGTGAGCTTTGTCAATATTTCATAATGTGAATCCTTGAGATTTTCATTCATCCTTAACTTATTCTCCAGTATATATCTCTGCTTCACTTCAATTTCATCCACTTTAGCTTGTATATCTTGTTGTTGCTTGGCCAGGAACGCCACAGCATTACTTCCTTTATGGAAGCAATCTGTCATCTCCTTCTTATGTTGATTCACTTCAAATCTAATGGATTTGATATCCTGGGCCAACTAAAACTGTAACTCCTTATGAGTTTCATCCACATATTTTTCTATAGTCTGCCTTTGATTATCTAATTTTATCTGCATCTGGACCAGTAAAGAACTGAAGTCCATGCTTGATGTAGATGGTGCAGTTCCCAATTATAAAGCTTTCTTATATCCAGAACTCTTTTTCTTTAACACAGACAGCTTCCTTTTCTTAGCCAATATGGCTTCTTCATCTTCAGAAGACTCAAATATACTTTTAATATCAACAGTTTCCTTTTCAGCTGGGGTATCCTTGGATAACTCCCCCTCAGTCCTTTGAAATTCCTTTTACTTTTCAATTTCCTCCCCCTCATTCCTATCAGTAAGAGGATCAGGAAACAATTCTTCCATTATAAATTCCTATTGTATCTGTTCAGAAGGAATATGATTAGTTTTTTTTAAAAAAAACTACTTAAAAGACTAATCCCACTTGAAAGACCTCTTTTGTTGTGTAAACAAAAGTGTTCCTTTGAACAATTTTTGAGGAGAATGCTATAATACATCAATAGTCTGTGGAGAAGATACTTACTGGCTCATTTTGAGCATCATTCTTATCAGTTACTTCAGCTGTAGTATTGATTTCAGATACAACATTAATTATTATGTCTACAGCTAAGTCACTATCCAGGACAGCATCATCAATACCTCCCCCTTGGGCTGACAACTCCGTTTCTTTTTCTAGGTTTTCTCCCCCTTGAGTAGATTCAATTTGTTGCTCTTGGGGCTTACAGTCCTTTGCTTGAGCATGAACATCTTGTTGTTGCTGGTCTTCATCAGAACTGAAGACCACTTCCTCCTCAGAATCATTGGAGGAGTCAGTCTGTACAACCACCTTCTTTTTCTTCTTAACTTTGTTAGTTTGCTCCTTAGGAGCAGGGACTTCCTTGGTTAGAGCTTTATCCCACCTTGACAGTATCCTTACATCCATTTTTCTCATATGATTTATCTTAGTGCCATTTGCTTGTTTCAGAACATCTGGAATTACTGATGTTAAGCATAGGCTGAGGATCCTTCCCAGGTTAGGTTTCTTTATTCCTTCTTGTAGTTTATCAAACACTACTGCTGCCCAGTCAGTGTTTATCTTGAATATGATTCTCACCATCAGATTGAACATGTGGGCAGAAATCCGATCATGTCCACCTGTTTTGCAGATAATCACATTGCCCACTACTTCTGAAAGAAATTTTGCTTGGGAATTCATCCCTTTTCTATTGATAGATGAACCAATCTTAATACTGGGATTCAGTCCACACTAGCTTAATGCTTAAGTTATTTGGGATGGAGTAATTTCGTCTGTATCCTTAATCAATGGCAGATGTAGTGCTTTCCTGATTGATTTCAAAGTGAGCTTCACCTGGGTACCTTGAATTGATGCCTTGATTTTCTTTCCTTTAGTGTCCAATGAAGAGGTTGTGTAGAACTCCATGACTTCCTTCTTCCAAATTTTGGTCGGTTCTGAGACCAAAAATTCTAGTCCATTTTCAGAAATTAGGGTAATAACTCCCTGAATTTCGTCATAAGAAGTTGTGAAACCTTCGTGAATCAGTTCGTAACCTTCATTAACCTTATCTTCTTGGTGTGGCTCCATTGATGTAAGTACTAGAGGTGAAGAAAAGAGAAGGTCTATGTCAACAGAAGGTGTAGAGTCAAAAATTCTGATAGCGTAGTCGACCAGATTTTGGATTCACCTTTTAATAGTACTTGTGTCAAGGGCAGGTCAAAAGATGGGCCTAAGTCGACAGGTCAGTTTTTGTGTCGACATTCAAATGACCTAGGTCTTAACAGAACTTAAGCTGAGTCGACACAACTATGTGTCGACAAACTAATGTCTAAGTCGACAAAATATATTTTAAGTCGACACGTTTATGTGTTGACATACTTGAGTCTGTGTCGACATACTTGCTCCTGTGTTGACATTGATAACTTAAGTCTCGATAGAGTTGTGTCGACACCAATTCTCCTATCGACACAGATATTGTTTCTGTGTCGACACATCCTTTTCCTGTGTCGACACAACATACTGAGTGTGTCGACACAACTTGCTTGTGTCGACACAAACTTTGTACTTAGACAAATTTCAAGAGAAATTTGGTGCTTACTGATGCTACTCATGGAAACTTATGTTAACTTATTCTAGGTTCAACATACCTAATTCAATTTTGAAATTATTGAATTTAGTTTCATCTAGTGGTTTTGTGAAAATATCAGCTATTAGATTATCTGTTTTTACAAACTCTAGACTAATATTTTCCTTTTCAACATGTTCTCTGATAAAATGAAACTTTATTTCTATATGCTTGGTCCTACTGCGTGATACAGGATTCTTAGCAATAGAAATAGCACTTGTAGAATGACAAAATAGTGGAATTCTACTTACCTGGATGTCATAATCTTCTAGTTGATGCTTTATCCACATTAATTATGCACAGAACCTACCTGCAGCTATATACTCTGACTCAGCTGTTGATATAGCTACACTAGTTTGCTTCTTACTGCTCCATGACACCAGCATCCCACCAAAGAACTAACAGGTTCATGTGGTACTTTTTCTGACTTCTTTGTATCCAGCAAACTCTGTATCTGAGAAACCTGTTAATAGAAAATCTCTATTCTTAGGGTAACAAAGGCCTCGATTAGGTGTGCCCTTAAGATATCTCAAAATTCTTTTAGCTGCAGTATAATGAGATTACTTAGGGAATGCTTGATACCTAGCACAGACACATGTTGCATACATGATGTCAGGTCTACTAGCAGTCAAATATAGTAGGGAGACAATTATCCCTCTATACAAAGACTCATCAACAGGTTTCCCTGCTTCATCTTTGCATATAGACATACTTGTTCCCATTGGAATTTTCATTGTAGAAGCTGAGTCCAAACCATACTTCTTAATCAACTCCTTAGTGAACTTAGACTGGGATATGGATAACCCACTCTCAGTCTGTCTAACTTGAAGTCCCAAGAATAACTTCAGCTCACCCATACTGCTCATCTCAAACTTCCCTTGCATATGTTTGGCAAACTTCCTACAAAGGCTGTTTTCAGTAGAACTAAAGATAATGTCATCCACATATATCTGGACTAGTATTATCTTGCCTTTTGATTCCCTATAGAATAGAGTTTTGTCTATCTTTCCTTTAGAGAATTTATTCTCAATGAGGAAGGCAGACAAGGTTTCATACCAAGCCCTTGGAGCTTGTTTCAAACCATATAGAGCTTTCCTAAGCCTATATACATAATCAGGAAAGTGAGAGTCTACAAAACCTGAGGGTTGTTCTACATAGACTTTTTCTTTTAAATCACCATTCAGAAATACTGATTTCACATCCATTTGATATACTTTGAACCCTTGATAGGCAGCATAGGCTAAGAACAGCCTTATTGCATCGAGCCTTGCCACTGGAGCAAAGGTTTGATCAAAATCAATACCTTCCTCTTACCTGTAGAATTTTGCTACCAGTCTAGCCTTGTTCTTGACTATAGTGTCATTCTCATCAAGCTTGTTCATGTAGATCCACTTAGTTCCTATTATGCTATGATCCTTAGGTTTTGGCACCAGTTCCCAGACCTTACACCTTTTGAACTGACTGAGCTCTTCTTGCATTGCATCAATCAAGTTTGTGTCTTGCATGGCCTCTTCAATCTTCCTGGGTTCTATCTGAGACAGGAAGCTAGAGCACAAAACTATGTTCATGCTCCTGCTCCTTGTTAGAATACCCTGACTTGTATCACCAATGATCTGGAGAGCTGGGTGATCCTTCAGGTGTCTTCTTGCTGGAGGAATTCTGTCAGCATTATGGCTATCTCCAGTTTCCTCATCTTGATGCTCCACATTTTCTTCTTCACCCAGAGGGACTTGATCTCCCCCTGGATAGCTAGCATCTTTATCCTCATCCAGTTTAGCAGGAACATCTTCATTAATGGTCAGCTTGTCCAGCTTATCTGTTAGACCTGTAGAACAAACTGAAGAACTAGACAATTCACTGTTTATAAACATTGACTCATCAGATACAACATGCACAGATTCTTCTATAACTTGAGTAGTCAAGTTATAGATCATGTATGCTCTACTATGGCTATTGTACCCAATAAATATCCCTTCTAGGGATTTGGCAGCAAACTTAGTTTGGTAGTGTTTACCATTGACTAGTACAAAACACTTACTACCAAAGATTCTGAAATTAGATATGTTTGGTTTTCTGCCTTTTAAAATCTGGTAGGGAGTCATCTTGTGTTTCTTGTTGATAGAGGCCCTATTGAGCACATGACATGCAGTATTTACTGCCTCAGCCCAGAAGTATTCAGGGAGAGTAGTGTCATTCAGTAGAGTTCTACTGGCTTCAATTAGAGTCCTATTCTTTCTTTCAGCAACACCATTTTGCTGAGGAGTTCTAGGTGAAGAGAATTCCTGATGAATCCCAAGTTCTTCACAGAATTTTGTCATACATTCAGACTAAAATTCAGTTCCATGGTCACTTCTGATTTTTACCACTGAGTTGTTGTATTCATTCTGTATTTGTCTGACAAAGGTCTGGAAAATAGTTGGGGTTTCAGATTTCTGCCTTAAGAAGAAAACCCATGTAAATCTAGAATAGTCATCCACAACAACAAGTGTGTATGCTTTCCTACCAAGACAATGGACTGGCATAGGACCAAACAAATCCATATGCATGAGATACAAACATCTCTTTGAATCTTTAATGTCAAGTGACTGAAAAGAGGACTTAGTCTGCTTGCTTTTTTGGCAAGCTGAGCACACACCCTCTTTTATGCACTGAACTTGAGGACCATTCCTCATTAATCCCTTGCTGAACAGTAGTCTAATTAACTTATAGTTCAGATGAGCTAGCCTCTTGTGCCATTTGACACATAGAGAAGCTTTATCTCCTGCAACCACATAAATAGGTGAGTTGTTAGACTCACACTCTAGGTTAAGGCAATACAAATTTCCTTTCCTAGTGCCAGTCAAAATGATCTCTTGATCACTTGACCTTTTTACTAGGCACTCCCCTTTGAGGAAAGAAATATCATAACCTAGGTCACTAAGTTGACTTATGCTAATCAGGTTATGTTTTAGACCCTTTATATAAGCTACTTTAGTGATTGTAATTGAATAACAAGATATGTTACCAAATCCTTTGATGATTCCCTTTTCTGATCCACCAAAGATAACTTTTGATCCATTCTTTATGAGCACATAGTCCCTCAACATGCTCCTTGTTCCAGTCATATGTCTGGAACAGCCACTATCCAAGTACCATATAGGGGTATGGTCACTAGGATTTACCTGCAACAAATAAAGAATCACTTACCCTTAGAACCCAACTTGCTAGTGGGTCCTAGGTCCTTGTTAGTTTGAAACCCTGTGACTGATCTTACAGGAATCCTGCGTTTGTTCTTAACACTTAAGTTAAACAAGCAATCCATGGCAAAGTGGTCCACCTTGCCACAACACCAACACTCAAACCTATTATACCTATTCGTAGGTACAGGACTTCTTACTTTGTTGTTAGTAGACTTGTTAAGTGTTGGTGCATGAATAGCATTCTTCAAGAACTCCTCTTGAACATGATGGGCATGCCTATAGATTGGTCTATTGGCATTAGCACCCTTGCTCATGAAATATTCATGCTCACAGTGAGCATGTGTAATGTCATGATAATACCTGTTAGTAGGATTCACTACCTTCTTAAAGAAAATAGGGGGATTAACAGCTAAAGGCTGAACTGTGGCTTTACCTTTTTTATGAGAATTGGTAGCCCTAGTTCTTCCCTTAAAGCCGAGACCAGTCTTTCATTTTTGTGAAACAAAATTATCTATCAAAGATAAGACTTATTTTGGCTTGGATAATTTTGCCACTAGCTCTCTCTCTTGCTGAAGTTTTCCCTCCAGTTTCTTGATGTGATTCTCTTTGAATGAGATTGTTCCCATCTGAATAACTGTAATGTTTTTCAATTTGGCAACCTCATTCAGTTTTTGATCCAGCAGTTTTGTTGAAACTGCTGCAGCCAGCTTAAGAGACTCAATCTCTTTGGCTTGCTCTTTAATAAGAAACTTGCTCTTCTTTAGAGAATGCAACAACCCTCCAAACTCATTAATGAGTTGGTGAACATCCCCCTCAGACTAAGATCCATCCACTTCTTTTGAAGAAGATGCTTCTGATTTTGATCCAGTAAAGTAATCATAGACTAGGGGTGAATTGTTTACCTTACTTGGTCCAGGCTGATCCTGGCACTTGTCTTCTTCAGATTGAGTCATCAGCCCTTTACAGCAATATTCATCCACTCCATTTATGGAGTCCAGCATCTGTAGGAATTCTAGTTCCCTAGAATCCTCTTCTATTGAGAAGAGTCCAACATATGCTTCTGCCTCTTCTTCTTCAGATTCTGAAGATGAAGAGTCTGTCCAACTCTTCTCCTTCTGAGCCACTAGAGACTTCTCCTTCTTGCCTTTGACAAGCTGCTTCTTCTTGTCCTTTGACTCCTTTCTTTTGTCAGGACAGTCAGCTATGATATGCCCAGACCTGTTACAGCAATAACACACAATCTTAGAATTAGATTATTTACCAGGTTTAGAGGCATACCTGTCCTCCTTTGGTGTTTTCTTCTTCCTGTAGTATTCATCCTTGGAATAGGATGTAGATGAAGGTCTGGTTCTCCAATTCTTTTTCTTCATGAACCTTTGGAATTGTCTTGTGAAGGCAGCAAAGTATTCATCAGATGTATGACTATCTGATGTACTTGTTTCAGGAACACCTTCTTCTGCTTCAGTACTCCTTCTAGGTGGAGAAGGAGATTTTCTCCTACCCTTCCTTGAGCCCTCAGCCTTGAAGGCTACTGACTTTTCTTTATGTTCAGATCTGCTGCTCTTCTCTTTCTCTTTCCTAGCAGTAAGCTGCATTTCATATGAAAGAAGTTTTCCAAAAAGTGTAGGTGGAGGTGTGTCAGCCAGTTTGGCCACTTCCCTGATAGCACATATATTAGTGTCCAAATCCTTTATTAGGGACCTAAGAAACTTGTCATTCAATTCATAAGTACTGAAGACTCTTCTATATGTCCTCAGTTCATTCACAATTCTGAAAAACTTTTTATAGTATTCAGCTATGCTGTCAGTTTTATTCTGCCTAAAGCTCTCATATTCCTGATTTAGCATAGACTTTTTGTCCTCTCTGACTTCTTCTGTGCCTTCCATATAGACAATCAATGTATCCCACATTTTTTTGTGCCAAGATGATTTCATCCTTAGTCATCTCTGAATAACTCTTTGGAGTTTTAATGTTTGCATTAAGAATTGAAACCTTCATTGGGATGAAGGGGCCTTCTTGTACTGTGATATAAATTTTTGGATCAGATGCTTCCATAAATAGCCTGACCCTTTCTCTCCAAATGCCTAAAGATTCTTTCCTGCATATGGGCAATTTCATAGATCCAAATTCCTTTTGATTTTCACTTGAGCCCATTTTTGATATCTATTATTTGCCTTGGAGAAATCCTCTGATTGTTAGGTCAAATTTTGAGGAACCTCCCTCTGATACCACTTAAAAGACTTTGATTCAAGAGCCTAAACACCTAGAGGGGGGGTGAATAGGTTTTAATCTTTTTGAGTCTTTTTGATTGTAAGGCAATCAGATATTTATAACTTCTTTTAGCACAGAATAATTCTATCTACAGAAATTAAATACAACACAACAAATACCAGATCTATAGTTGTTCCCCAAGATTTGGGTACATCCAATTTCCCCCTTCGCCTATCCAGTAGAAAACCTAATTCAGCCTAACTTCCTTCCACTGGCTCGGATCCGCAGATCTTACAAACTCAGAACCCAAAATGGTTCCTACACCTTAGACTTTACACAAGTCCTACCTCAGATTCTTCCCTGAATCCTACCTCAGGTCTCAGCCTTTATAATTAGGCTTACAACTCAGACTTTCCACAAGTCCTACCTCAGGCACACTGCCCTACCTCAGCCTTTATAATTTTAGGCTTACAATCTCAGATCTAACAATAGATCCTACAAGAATTTGTGAGTAATAAGTATTTGAAAACTTTACAAGCTAGATTTCTTTGTTGATGTTGTCTTCTTGATCAGTTCTTGTATAGACTGATCCTTCTTATCCAACCTAACTTAGCTTTTCAAAGCTTCTTTATTAGGACAAATAAGGTGGATCTTCTCTTGAAGTTGAAGTTGATCTTCAGTCAGCTTCTTCCTTAGATTCAGATTAAACTCTGAATCTTTCTTGCAAAAAGGCCTTGATCTGTTAGAGTACTTCTTTATGATCCAGAGATCTTTCTTATTTTCTCATTATTCTGTCGTTTCCGATTTGGCTCTTATATAGAGCTTGCTCCATGGTTACTGGCTGATCCGGTTCATAACAGACTCCTGACAGTTCTGACAGTAGTGTCAGACCGGTTAGTTATGACAGTTGTCAAGTCACCAGTCACGTCACCAGGTTCTTCAATGTCTTTTCAACTCAGCATACAACACTCAGCAGACTGCTTCACATGTGTCGACACATATAGACTAAGTGTCGACACAAGTCTTCATGGTGTCTACTCAAATACTCCAAGTGTCGACACAGTCATACTTCTGCTTCTCAACACTACTTTTTGTTGTATGTGTCGACACAAGTCCTGTGTGTTGACACAGCAGCTTCTTGTCTCAACATTTCTGTTGCAGACAGATGGCGTTGAGTGTTTGTATAATGGCATTGAGTGTGTGTTGACACAAGTCCTGTGTGTCAACACAATTACTTCTGAACTCGACACAGCCTCTTGAGAGTTGGTGTGTCGACACAAGTCCTGTGTGTCGACACAATTGCTTCAGGTGTCGACATAGCTCCTGAGTGTCGACTCATCTTCTGTTAAGTGTTGACACAATTCTGTTTTAAATTGTCGACATAATTCTGGATGTCGACACAATTGTTTATTTAGGTGTCGACATAGCTTTGAGTGTCGACACAACTTCTTTATAAGTGTCGACACATTTTTCCAGTGTGTCGACACAGCTTTCCTGAGTGTCGACATAGCAGCTGGGTGTCGATATAGCTTCTTCATAAGTGTCGACACATTTCACATGTGTGTCGACATAGCTTGCCTGAGTGTCGACACAGTCTCCTTGAGTGTCGACACAGTTTCTTCACAAGTGTCGACACTTGTACTTAGAAAATTTTCCTTCAAATTTTTAAACCTGCACAATGAAACTCAAACTTCTATCAAATACACATTGATTCATATCATTGAATAAGTTGTGGCTTCTTCAAATCTAGTACACATTTTCCAATGTACCCAACAACTTTTTATGTTAGCTAGTTTTTATATCTTTGATTTGGGACAAGCAAAGCTTAAGCTTGGGGGAATTTGATAATACGTTTTGTAGTCTAAACTATTATGGTATTTTTAGGTTTTAATACACAAATCATGTCTTGTAAGCTTTTATATTTACCTCCTTTTGTATATATTATTGCCATTAATGATTTATCTTCTTTTTGCAGATTTCCTCAAATCCCGAGAAAAACACCTGACATGCCCACCTGACACGACCTCCCTGGGCGTGTCACTAGACGTGTAACCTGATCCCAAGTAAGACTGCTGCCAGAGCCCAAATCCCGAGAAAAACACCTGACACACACCCCCCTGACACGACCTCCCTAGGCGGGTTCCTAGCCGTGTCACCCTCATCCTGAAGCCTGCTCCGCATTTAAAGATTTTTCATTGCTGCACGTCAATAGTACTGACACGCCCCCCTACATGGGCGTGTCCCTGGGGCGTGTTCCACATTTTTTGACGACTGATGGATTTCCGACCAAAGATTGAGACTTGACGTACCTTACACGCCACTCCTACACGGACATGGCCCAGGTTATGTCCACCAACGTACAGAAGAAATCATCATTTCTTTCAGAATTTAGCTCCCAAGGTCAACCTCGTACCTGACATGCCCCCCTGACACGCCCTCCCCAGGCGTGACAGGGGGGCGTGACCATCCCGAAAAAAGTCTATAAATTCAGGCCTCCCCCTTGTGTCTAGAAGTAGTTTTAGGTTGAGAGGGGAGGTGCCGCCCTTTTGTTTCTTGGGGTTTTCCATACTTCTCCTCTCCCTCTTTCTCATTTTAAGATTTTTAATTCTAGTTTGTGTACTCCTTTTGTTTTAGTTTTTGTAACTTCTTTAGTAGCTTAGTGTTGATGCTAGCTTAGGTTTAAATTTTCATTGCACTTGTAATCTTTTGTTTCAAGTTGTAACTCTTTTTATCATTAATATAATGTGGCTTTTTTTACTTTGTTTTCATATATTCTTCTACCCATCTCTCTTCCTCCACTTCTCCATGATTAACTAATCCTCCTTGTACTCAATCTTGATGATCTGAGGTTCGAGTTGATAAAGTTATGATGCTTTAAGTTTACTTTACCTTTTTAGGGTTTAGGTCTTTGTTTTACTCTTGAAAAATCATGTTTGGAGTTATATCATCGATATATAATTTCCATATTTGATTTCACTCTTAGCTAGACGAGAGGCTCGTACTTTGAAGTGAATGCTCAAGAGTAAAGAGTGTTGCACGCTGTAAGACCCCCATTTTTTTTCTTTTTCGACACCGGGGTCTTAGGCCCAGAACCGCCGCCTTGCGGTGATACCTTCTCACCCGGGAAGGTCGTCACTACAAGACGCCGATTCTGCCGGCCAAATCGATCTCTACTGTAGCATAAGTATAAAAGCAAGTCCACAGAAATCACATATATAGAAAAATAAACTACATGAAGGGAGTGTCCACAGATAGTACATATAATGAAAATCTCGGGCTTATGCCCGGTACATCAAGTCCTCACTACAAATCACTCATCGCGGAAGCAAAACTAATACAACTACTGGTGTTCGGGACTCACAGTCCCTGCTGTCTGGACTCCAGTGCTAGACTGTCCGATCTCCAAGCGTGCCGACCTCCAGGGCTGCCCCTCCATGCTGGACTCCGTGGTCCCCTAAATGATGTGGTTCAAAAACCGTTAGTCTAAAAGACTAAGTCCTATCGTCCCCACCCCTTCCCCCATGGCTCCTAAGCACCGAGCAGGGAGAAGGAATGGAAAGGACATGAAGGTGGAGAATGTCAAATTGCAGATGGCAGCGGAACTAAACTAACAGTGTTAAGTATGATAATAATTATACAAAATCTAAATAAGTAACCTTAACTTATGTGAAAACACATAAGCTAAGGGATCTCTTGCAGGGCTCCTATCGTATAAAAAGTCCCATACCGATTTATACGATAGGGTGTCGGTTTTACTAGCAGACATAACATATAAATAATACTGAAGGAGAACCTTGACTTATAAGCACGCTCGCACGAACTTATAGGCCAAAGGGTCGTTTTGCAAGGCCTAATGTATAGAGCGTCCCATACCGCTTATACATTAGGTGTCAGGTTATATGCAATGGTTATGCTATGAAATGCAAATATGCTATGATGTGAACATGCAAGTGCAACTCACCCACTCGACTCTGTGTACACAGACCTTTAGTTCCCCCTTTTGGAGCCATTACCTCCCAGGATACCTCCGTAGTGGCAGACGGAAGCGGTGGGTTGGGCCTCGCCCACCTCAAAACCAGTATTTGCACTACCGGTCTGACCTATCGTATGCCTCAACCCTTGGTGCACTAAGTGGACGCCTGCGTACTCTTGCCGGCTGGCGCACCGGACTTCTGTTGGCGAAGTGTAAAACCACACTTGCCGAGTCAACGATATTGGTGTCGGTGCAACGAACTCCCCAATATCGAAGACCCACCACCTTATACCTTTTATGCAAAGGCAATAGTTATGAGTCCAACAAATAACCGAGTCGAATCTTCCCGGACTATCCCGTCTGTCATAATCAACCACCGAGCCGAAACTCACCGGACTAACCCGTCCGTCATAATCTACAACCGAGCCGAAGCTCCCCAGACTAACCCGCCCGTCATAATCTACAACTGAGCCGAAGCTCCCCGGACTATCCCGTCCGTCATAACCAACAACCGAGCCAAAGCTCACCGGACTAACCCATCCGTCATAATCTACAACCGAGCCGAAGCTCCCCGGACTAACCCGTCCGTCATAATCTACAACCGAGCCGAAGATCCCCGAACTATCCCGTCCGTCATAACCAACAACCGAGCCAAAGCTCACCGGACTATCCTGTCTGTCATAATCTACAACCGAGCCGAAGCTCGTCGGGCTACCATGCCCATTACCTTAACCACTGGGCTTATTGCCCGAGTAACCCAAACTATCTCTCGGGACACAGGGGTGTGAGAGTGTGAAATCCTAAGTTTACTACCTACTCCTCTATTTACTTTATGCCTACAACTTAGGTTTTACCCATTTCATTTTCATATTACAGTAAACGATACCTAAGGTGATTTTGACCTTCTACTCTACGGGGAAGACGATCTTTCTCGATCCCAAACACCACCTAACTTTTAGTCAAACCCATCCCTAGCTCATCCAACCCTGAGTGATGAATTCATTCCTATAACCACTAATTTTTGACTTATGTGCTTAACTTGTACTCCAGATTATTTCTGTAGATTTACTATATGCAGAACACCAAGGTTTAATGTTATGTAAAATGGGAAGTATATCAAGTAATCATCCAATACTCCTATAATAATTAATGGAGGTCCATTATGACCTTTATTGCCCAAATCCAGAGTTTTATAATTTTCCTATTTATCTAGGAATTATTAAATATTTATAGTGGCCAAAGTCTCCAAGATTGAGCTGAAGGTACCAAATTTTGACAAGATAAAATCTCCCCAGATTTATGTTATACTTAAAATAATCATTTACCCTAAGATACAAAATCTCTTAGTTTTTCAGCAAGGTTCAGGCCACTGATTTTTTATTTAAATGGTATATTGCAATAATTCATAAAAATAATAAACAGGGCAATATTATTTCTGAAAATTCAAGGATAACTCTAACATGATTGCAAGGGCCCATAAATGCTCTGGGTCAAATATCATCAAAGATTAAGGAGTGATAAGATTCAAACAAATTAATATACAGTTTTCCAAAATTGCTAAATGCAGACCACCATGTCAAACTTCATGTAAAATAGGAGGTACATCAAATAATTATCCAATACTCTTATAATAATTAATGGAGGTCCATTATGACCTTTAAGCCCTAAATCCAGAGATCCAAAATTTTCCTTATTTATTTAATAATTTATTTAATTATTCTATTGACTAAAATTTCCAATAATGAACATGAAGTACCATTTTCAGTCAAGATATCATTCTACAATTTTTATATGTTATTCAAAATAAGGATATAACTCATCTTCCAAAATATCTAAATTTTTCAGCAAGGTTTTATCCCCAAATCATTATTTCATTTTAATCCTTAAAAATTCATTTAAAGAAATATAAAATACTATATTGCTTCCAAAAATTCATAGAAAATTAAGTATGAATATAATGTCATGTAAATGGTTTGGGACAAATTTCATAATTTATTTATCAGTATATGGACTAAATTAAATTATTGAATAATTCCATCATTTAGCAAGCTTGTGAAGTAAGTACCTCAAATAAGTATCCAAAAATTTTCATAAAATTTATATAAGCTTCTAATGATTCAAAACATTTTTTGCCAAACTTTTATGACCTCCCAAGGGTCAGAGGGACCATAATAATTAGTTTATTAAATTAAGGCATCCCTTGTGTTTCAAATGAAGTACCATAAATATTATTCCAAAATTCCCAAATAAATTACCAGAGACTAATAATATCTTTATTACTATTATACCAAAATTTCACGTTATTTAGAAGAGTTTAACTAGCCTATTCTAACCCTACAAAGTTTGTGCCCTAAACTAGGGTTAGGGTTTTGTGGGTCCCAAACTTTCCAAAACACCCTAAGACTTTTACCAGAGGGTTATAGTTACCCTAAAACCATCCCTACAAAGTTTCATAGTCATACAAGGTGTTATGGCGATATGTCCTTCACAAGGTACAAAAGCCCTTCCTTAGGGTTTGACCTAGGATCTTAGGCCAAATCAACTCCAATGCCCCCAAGTTTTCATTGGAAGGTGTATAAAGTCATTCCAAGTCAGTGTCCCAAATTTTAACCTCTGTTGAGGTAAATTGGACACTCAAAACCCAAAATTACATTTTGGACCAAAATGCCCTTCTTAGGGCAAGGCTAGGGTTTGCTTGATTCTCATTCAAATCAACTCCAAACTTAATGAAATTTTAACCAGAGGTCTATATTGACCTCATATACATTTCACCAAAATTTGGATGAATTTGGACGTCACTTGACCCATAATTTAATTTACCCTAGCATAATTAAATTTTTTACGAAACTATAGGAAAATTATCCCCAAAAATTCCCATTTTTGGGCAGGGTCTAGATATAGGGTAGGGTGACTCCCTTCCAAAATTTCAGACCATTTGGACCATGGATGAAGTGTGGGCAACTAGTTTAATGACTGCCTAGTCATTTGTATAGACCCCACCAAAATGAGTGCCCTGGTCAAACCAGTCACCCAAATTGGTTCAAACTAATTTTTTTTGAAAGTAGACCCATAGAAATACCATTCATGTGTTGACTATTTTCTCTGCAAATGGCTCTAGCTATTTTTAATAATTAAAATCAAATAATACAAAATCTGTGACATAATGAAATAAATTAAATATTCTTAAGCTATAGTTTCTGATCTGACCCAGCACGAATCTTGACGCATCATGGACGGCATCCCTTCATCATCCCCGCGCGCCAACGGCCAGGATTTCTCCTGCCTGAACCAACTTCCAGCGGCTGCCGCCGCTGCTCCGGCCACCTCCCCGGCCTGCCACCGCCACTGACACCTTCGTGGTGATCGGGGCTATCTCCAAGCGGCGGCTAGGCCGCCGGGAAGCATTATTCCGGCGAACCCGAGAGGATGAATTTTCATGGAAATTCCATGATTTTGAAATTCCAATTGAGCTCAATTGAGCCCTAACCTCGGCCCTAATGATCCCTACGATCTACCCATGAGAGAAGGAGTGGATGAGGACCTGTGGTGGCGGCTGTAGCCGTGCTGATCGCCGGATTGGCATGGTGGTGGCCGGTGGTGGTCGGCTTGTTCAGAAATGGAGGAAAGGGCTCGGCTTATTCAGGAAAAGAGTGGGAAATACTCCTTGGACCTCACTGAAGCTTTTAAAGAGGGAGAGGAGGGAGTTAGGTGGCTGAATTACCATGTGCCATTTTTGGCCTAAGTAAATTTTGGCGGCTAGGTTGGTAGGGGGGTGGAGCTTGCTCTAACCAGTCCACAATGGTTGCTGCACTCCCCCTTGTCCTTCTGAAATGAATGGGGTGGTTGGGGAGGGGGAGGAGGAGCACAATGTCCTCCTTCCTTCTTCTTCCTTCTCTTTCTCTCTCCTCCATGGGTGACTTTCTTTCTCCTAGTCACCAAGCCTGAATTTTTGGCTCCTACATGTCCCATGGCAGCCCACAAGTCCATTTGGTCACTTAAGTCATGGTTAGCCCAATTGAAATGGGCTTGAGCTTGAGTTAGCCCATTTGGGCTAACTTGACCCAAAGTTGGACTAGGGCCCACCTAGGTCAATTTGGTCCTTGAGATTTCTTTAATGGGTCCTTGGTGACCCATTAGCCTCCCCTAGGGTCAAGGTGGTGTTGGATTGGCCCTTGGAGGTCACTTGGCCCTTAACTAGGGCACTTTGACCATTTTAGGTCAAGAGTTGACTTTGGTCAACCTAGTCTTTATGATTGGTCCCAATGAGTCCTTGGTGACCTATTGGCCTCTCACTAGGCCTATGAGGGTAGGGGTGGGGTCCATTTGGCTAAGGGACTGCAATTGACCCTTGTGTAGGTCAATTTGACCTATTTAGGGTTAGAGTTGACTTTGGTCAACTTAGCTCCCTTGACTACCCTCCATGGGTCCTTAGTGACCCATTGACCCCTACCTAGGGTTATGGAGGTATGGGTGGGGTATATTTGGCCAATAGACTGCAATGGACCCTTGTGTAGGTCAATTTGACCTAGCTAGGGTTATAGTTGACTTTGGTCAACTTAGGTCCTTTGATTGCTCTCCATGGGTCCTTAGTGACTCATTGACCCCCTTCTAGGGTTATAAGGGTATGGGTGGGGTCTTGGAGTCTTGGTGAAGCCCCATGATCACCTTTAACCAAGGTTTAGAAATCTGCTAAGTGCAGACCATAGTGGCCCTATCCACACCACCAGGTCCACTTGACTCTTTCTTGGGCTTCCTAGGGTTTTGTCATGACAAAACCACTCTTAGGGGTCTAGTTGGAAATGGGATGATGAAGATTTTCTATAGTTTTAAAATATTATCCAAACTAAAATCTCAAAATAGGCAAGTTGTACCTATCGAAATATAGTATAGGAAATGTCGTATTAGACTCGGGGCCTGTTGAGTACTTCTACTCACGCAAATTAATATATTTTATCGAAATATAAGGAGGGGAAATTAAACTAAAGAAGGAAGAAAATAGACTAACACAAACACTTGATCTAGACTCTCTTTGAATAAACCTTTTATAAAATACAAACTCTAAATTACTCACTTCGACCGTGGAGGTTCCTAAAGTACAAAAGCGTCTCTCTCGAGCTCATGCTTCTGACTAACCTTAGGTTGATCGATTAAGACCTCTCGGCCAGTCGAAACCCCTAAGCTTGCTTTAGGCGGTGAACCCCTCTATTGGATTTGACTCCAATCCGGCAGATTTATGTCGTCCCCTCTCGAGGAGTGCATTCAACTCCTTTTATCCTTGAGCGATCTACTCGTATCTGCAACCTCTCGGTCATTTAGGATACGGATCTAGGATCGAAGAACATACCCGCGAAATATGAATTCGACAAAATATAATTCAAAGATAAATCGATAGTGGTAAAAAGATTTGACAAAAAGAGTTTATTCAAAGATAATCATGATCAAGTGCTAAAGAAATTGGCTACTTGACATAATATAAAAGTTACATAAAAAGAAGGGAGAGGAGAACATGTTTGCAAAAAGAAAATGCTTGAATTGAAATTACAAAAATAAAACTAAGTTATGAAATTAAAATTACATAGAAGGAATGCAAAAAAACGACAAAGTAAACTACAAAATAAGCCTAAAACTAGCTCCTAATCCTCCTGAGCTTCTGGACACATCTGCTATTTATAGATTTTTCTGCTTGGGAGTCACGCCCGTTGGTCACGCCCGTGACCTAGGGCGTGTCAGGCTCGGAAACTGCAGTCTTGAAAGCCCGGGAACGTTGGAGAAAAACCGCCAAAAATCGCCGTTTTGCGGGTCACGCCCCTAGGTTACGCCCGTGACCTAGGGCGTGTCTAGTCTGTTACAGGAAACGGCGGGAATGAGAACGGCGGGAAGTAATTCTGCCGTTTCTGAAGTGGTCACGCCCTAAGTCACGCCCGTGACCTAGGGCGTGTCTGACTGGGTCAGCAAACAGCTGGAAACGGTACAATTTGGGATCAATTCGACAGTTTTCGGCTAGGTCAGCCCTATGTCACGCCCGTGACACAAATGACACGCCCGTGACAGGGGGCGTGTACTTAGAAAAAGTCCCAAAATTGTTCAGGGAAGATTTCTGGAGAAAATTGTTTTTTGACCTAGACACGCCCGTGACTCAAATGACACGCCCGTGTCAAGGGCGTGTACTTGTGAAATTCTCCAGAATTGTAGAGGACGTCGTCCTCTTTCCGTTGACTGGTTGCACGTCCCGTAACTCTTCCTGGTTTGAAAGTTATGACCATTTGAAGTTCAGCTATCCGATACAAAAAATGTTCATTTTCTCCGTTTCAATTCCTGATTCATCCTGCAAGCTCCAAATTATTATTCGCAGCCCAAATTCACCTGAAATATGAAAATAAAGCAATTATAATCATAATTACTAAAATATAACTATAATCTTATTATTAATTAAATAAAAACTATATGAAAATAACTATAATTAGTGACTTATCAAATACCCCCATACTTAATTTTTTGCTATTCCAGAGCAAAACTATGAGAAGTACTTATAAGAAATTTATATTTTTTTAATTTAAACTAAAAATTCATTAAATCAAAGAAAGTTAAAATAAAATTTAGCGATTTAAATATTAAATCCTAAACTATGAAATTAAAATGTACAGAGAAAGGTATTTAGCAACAAATTTCTCATATAAATTAATTAGAATTCAAAATTAAGTAATTTAGCAAACAAAATTAGATTAGAATTATTCACATTATTACTAAAAAGAAACTTGTAAGAAATTTTTAACTACTACTTATGCTCTCTTAGTATTTTAATTTACTTCTAAACACCTTTTTTAGGATTTGGGAAAAGGAAAATGAAGAGTTTTTGGATTGGGGGTGATGAATTTTATCCTCTCACCCCACATATTTTTTCTTTTGATATTTGCATATGTTTACCAAAAAATGATGGATTTTATCCTCTCATTTTCCATGACATATGAACAAATATTTTTTCTCTTCAAATCAAAACAAAAATTAAATGGGAGTAATGAATTTTATTCTCTTACTCCTATTTTTATTTGGGGATTGCATATGTGTACCAAGGAATTTATAAGGTCCATGACATATGATCTAACAAAATAAAAAATATGCATATGTTGTACAAGGGATGATTGAATCTATCTCTCATCCCTATGACATATGATCCTAAAAAGAAAATTAAAACAAAGGGAAGGTTACACAACAAATTAGGATTTAAATAAAATAATTAGAGAGCAACTATAGTAAATTAGAATTTCTTAAGAATCTTTAGGCTAAATGATTATAATTAAAATCAAAACATTGTTAAACTAAACACTATAAAATTGAACTAATAGAATTAAGAGAAAAAGAAGTAAATAAGGTTCTCCTAAACAAAATTAATTCATAGTGGATTTTTCAAAATCAAATCACCTAAAAAATTAATTTAAACTAACTTTGATGAAATAAAAAGATTAAAATCAAAAATTATTAAAAAGTTCTTATAAATAAACTCAAAATATATTTCTAGAAATCACAAAAAGTAAGTAGGGGATTATTATTTTTTTTAATTGTTTTTAATTTCTAAAGATTTTTTCATTTTTTTTTTGGATTTTCAAAATAAAAACAATATGAGAATCCACCCCCATACTTAAAAATAAACATTGTCCCCAATGTTTACAAGCCAAGTAGGAGGGGAAAAATAAACAATTTCTAAAAAATAAGAAAAAGCAATTCATAAAAAAATTAAAAGATAAGCAAGGGGTGTCTCCCAAGAGCGCTTTTCTTTTTCCCGTCTTTAAGCTAGACGGTTTGGTTAGGAAAAAGGGAAATAAAAATTGAAGTGTAAGGGCAACTCCCTTAATTCTCGCTTTGGCGAAGATGCCAAAATCGCTCTACCGGCTACTCCTCCGCTGTCCTCTTGATTTTCCTTGTTGTAGCAGTTGACTGGAAAATGTAAATTCAAATCACCTATCCATACCTGAGGTGATTTGAATTTTTGTAGAGGAGCGGCAAATGGATCGTCGATGACGTTTAATTGCAACGGCTCCTCTTCTACATGAAAATCGTTAGTATAAGGTAAATCAAAAGTAAGCATTTCAGAAAAATCTTCGCAAGGAGGAGGCTCTTGCAAAGGTATAAGATTAGGCTCCGGTTGTTTATTTTCTAAAATTAATTTTTTATCCAAAATTTTACTGGAAATAAAATCATTGGACGCATCAGGATCAAAAATTTTTGCTCCTAAAAAGTCATAAATTGTGCATGGAGGAGAAAAAGTGGAAGTCGTAGGAGGAGACACATGTTCTTCTTCTACTTCGTCCATAGCGTCCATACACCTAACAAACTCTTGAAATAAGAGTTTTTCCTCTTCTTTGGTATAAACAACTACCGGGGTACATGAAGAGTCATGTTCCACCAAAGGTAAAAGTTTCAAAGAAGGAGAAAAATTCTTAGGACAAGCAATAATTTCTTCTAAAGTTTTGGGAGGATCAACTTGAAATTGTGTAAAGTCCCAAAGATTAGAAGAAGTGGGTGGTGTGATAAAAGAAGAACAAGAATTAGGATCTAAATAATAGTTCTCATAACTCGAAAAATTTTCCGTTGATCTTGCGAACAAGAAAAACCAGTAGCCGAGTGGAAGAAGAATTATTTAAATCAAAATAATTATTCGTATTTAAATTTGAAAAAGTATTTTCATGAAAATTAGAAGAATAGGAAAAATTATTTTCATGAAAATTAGAAAAAGAATTATCATAAAAGTGAGAATAGTTATTTTCATAATTATTATAGAAATTATTTTCATAAGAAAGATTTTTATAAAAATTATAATGATAACAATATTCACTTTGATGAGAATCACCACAATAATAACAAACAATTTGGCGTTGTCTTGCGGCTATCAAAAGATTTACTTTGTGTGTAAGCTCGGCAATTTTAGCGGCCAATTGTGATAACATTTTTTTTTTATAAAAGAAAATAAAAACAACCGTTAGCTAATTGAAATGAATTTGAAAAAGAAAATTAAAAAGAGAAATGGTGATAGAGAAAAGAGGGATAAAAGTAATACAATTCGCGTTTTCAAAATATCAACAAAATATTCCCCGGCAACGGCGCCAAAAACTTGATGAAGATTTTCTATAGTTTTAAAATATTATCCAAACTAAAATCTCAAATAGGCAAGTGTACCTATCGAAATATAGTATAGGAAATGTCGTATTAGACTCGGGGCCTGTTGAGTACTTCTACTCACGCAAATTAATATTATTTTATCGAAATATAAGGAGGGGTAAATTAAACTAAAGAAGGAAGAAAATAGACTAACACAAACACTTGATCTAGACTCTCTTTGAATAAACCTTTTATAAAATACAAACTCTAAATTACTCACTTCGACCGTGGAGGTTCCTAAAGTACAAAAGCGTCTCTCTCGAGCTCATGCTTCTGACTAACCTTAGGTTGATCGATTAAGACCTCTCGGCCAGTCGAAACCCCTAAGCTTGCTTTAGGCGGTGAACCCCTCTATTGGATTTGACTCCAATCCGGCAGATTTATGTCGTCCCCTCTCGAGGAGTGCATTCAACTCCTTTTATCCTTGAGCGATCTACTCGTATCTGCAACCTCTCGGTCATTTAGGATACGGATCTAGGATCGAAGAACATACCCGCGAAATATGAATTCGACAAAATATAATTCAAAGATAAATCGATAGTGGTAAAAAGATTTGACAAAAAGAGTTTTATTCAAAGATAATCATGATCAAGTGCTAAAGAAATTGGCTACTTGACATAATATAAAAGTTACATAAAAAGAAGGGAGAGGAGAACATGTTTGCAAAAAGAAAATGCTTGAATTGAAATTACAAAAATAAAACTAAGTTATGAAATTAAAATTACATAGAAGGAATGCAAAAAAAACGACAAAGTAAACTACAAAATAAGCCTAAAACTAGCTCCTAATCCTCCCTGAGCTTCTGGACTCATCTGCTATTTATAGATTTTTCTGCTTGGGAGTCACGCCCGTTGGTCACGCCCGTGACCTAGGGCGTGTCAGGCTCGGAAACTGCAGTCTTGAAAGCCCGGGAACGTTGGAGAAAAACCGCCAAAAATCGCCGTTTTGCGGGTCACGCCCCTAGGTTACCCGTGACCTAGGGCGTGTCTAGTCTGTTACAGGAAACGGCGGGAATGAGAACGGCGGGAAGTAATTCTGCCGTTTCTGAAGTGGTCACGCCCTAAGTCACGCCCGTGACCTAGGGCGTGTCTGACTGGGTCAGCAAACAGCTGGAAACGGTACAATTTGGGATCAATTCGACAGTTTCGGCTAGGTCACACCCTATGTCACGCCCGTGACACAAATGACACGCCCGTGACAGGGGGGCGTGTACTTAGAAAAAGTCCCAAAATTATTCAGGGAAGATTTCTGGAGAAAATTGTTTTTTTGACCTAGACACGCCCGTGACTCAAATGACACGCCCGTGTCAAGGGCGTGTACTTGTGAAATTCTCCAGAATTGTAGAGGACGTCGTCCTCTTTCCGTTGACTGGTTGCACGTCCCGTAACTCTTCCTGGTTTGAAAGTTATGACCATTTGAAGTTCAGCTATCCGATACAAAAAATGTTCATTTTCTCCGTTTCAATTCCTGATTCATCCTGCAAGCTCCAAATTATTATTCGCAGCCCAAATTCACCTGAAATATGAAAATAAAGCAATTATAATCATAATTACTAAAATATAACTATAATCTTATTATTAATTAAATAAAAACTATATGAAAATAACTATAATTAGTGACTTATCAGGGATGTTACACACGCACCCCTCGGGAGAGGCAGACGTTAAATCTCCCGGATTGGAGTGAAATCCAATAGTGTGGTTCACCGCATAAAGCGACCTTTAGGTCTCCGATTTTGACGAGAGTTAGGTCGGACCTTCCTAAACCCAGTTGGGCCCGACTTCGAGTGAAGCGTGTTCAAACTTTAGGATCCTCCATGGTCAAGGTCCTTTACCCTATTAAGTTAGGGTATATTATCACATTTTTTAATCAACTTTCGCTGAGGTGATTCTCGATCGAGTACTTTACTATTTCATAGTTTCAACCCCCTTGTTGTAATCATTTTTAGCAGTTTTTATTTAGCTGCAAGTAGTTCTCTTTTAGAGCAATTTTTTCCTTTCTTAATCGCAATTAGTTTTCTTTTAACAAACCCTAAAACAAAACTTCGATAAGATAATAGTTTTTGTGTGAGTAAGATTACTTAACGGTTCCCAGATTTTAATACAATACTTGTGTCCCCTAGCTACAGTTCGATAGGTATACTTGCCTAGTTGGATTGCTAGTTCGGTTTTTATTCTCTTCACGATTAGTAGACACCAAGGGGTACAGACAAGAAGAAGGTACTGACATTGATCAAACCTTTTCCCCTGTAGCTAGATTGGAAGCTATCATACTATTCCTTGCATATGCTGCACACAAAGGATTTAAAGTCTACCAGATGGATGTGAAGTTAGCCTTCCTGAATGGTGACTTAAGGAAAGAAGTCCATGTTTAACATCCTTCAGGTTTTGTTGATTCTAACTCTCCTGATTTTGTTTATAGACTTAGGAAAGCTCTATATGGGTTGAAGCAAGCCACTAGGGCATGGTATAAGACCATATTTAGCTTTCTCATTGAGAACAGATTCTCAAGGGGGAAGATAGACAAGACCCTATTCCTAAGGAAATTTAAGGGCAAGATCATCCGAGTCCAAATTTTTGTAGATGACATAATTTTTGGGTCTACTGATGACAACCCTTGTAAGAAGTTTGCCTAACTTATGCAAGGAAAGTTTGAGATGAGTAGTATGGGTGAGCTTAAGTACTTCTTGGGACTCCAAGTAAGGTAGACTGAAGATGGATTGTCCATTTCACAGTCAAGTTCACCAGGGAGTTAATTAAAAAGTTTGGAATGGAGAATGCCTCCACCATGAAAACTCTCATGGGGTCAAGTATGCCTATAAAAAAAGATAAGGCAGGGAAACTTGTTAATGAAACTTTGTATAGAGGGATAATTAGCTCACTTCTATATCTTACTGCAAGTAGGCCAGACATCATGTATGCTACATGTGTTTATGCTATATATCAGGCTAGACCCAAAGAGTCTCACTACTCTACTACTACGTGAATTTTTAGAGATCTTAAGGGCACACTAGATCTTGGCCTATGGTACCTAGGAATAGGAATTTTGAACTAACAGGTTATTCAGATGCTGATTTTGCAGGTTGTAAAGAGGACAGGAAAAGCACATCAGGCACCTATTAGTTCTTGGGAGGAAGACTTGTGTCTTAGAGCAGCAAGAAGCGTACTTGTGTTGTAATTTAAATAGCTGAGTCAGAGTATATCTCAGTAGGAAGTTGTTGTGCACAGTTGCTATGGATCCAGCATCAGCTCCATGACTACAACATCAAGATAAGCAAAACTCTAATGTTCTGTGATTAAACTAGTGCAAACTCTATTGCTAGGAATCCTGTCTCATACAGCAGAACTAAGCACATAGAGATTAGGTATCATTTTATTAGGGAGCATGTGGATAAGGAAGACATAAGTCTTGAGTTTGTCCCCACAGATAGGCAAGTGGCTGACATCTTTACTAAGCCACTAGATGAAGTCAAGTTCAATACCTTCAAGTTTGAGTTTGGTATGTTGAACTTGGTATAGCTTCAGTTTCTCCTCATTGGGTTTTTATTATAGGAATCACTTTTCCTGCAGGTTGATATGTCTTTCAAGTGGGATCAAGAATTAAATGGACACAAATGTCCATTAGAGAGGATGACATAACATGCTCCTATTAAGGGGGAGCAAGTCCATTTGTTACAGGAATAGGTTCAGCTTCCTATTTAGTGGGAGGAAGCAGCCACAACAGTGGATCAAATATCAACACTATTGATCTGCATGTCCTAAGGACATTGTATAGACTGAGGGGGAGATCAACTCTAAACTCCTTGCTCTAGAGATTCTTTGTTACATAGTCTTATGCCATAGTCTTAAATTTCTCTTACTCTGAGGTGGAATGTTGTTGCTGAGAAGACAAAACTGCTGCAGGAGAAGAGGAAAATAGAGAAGTCCAGCACCTCCCTGACTATAGTTGCTTCTACAAAAGTCATAAAGGAGGAGGAGTGGCATTAGCTCATGTTGATCAAGGATGGACCACTCAAGTTTTATGTTGTTGCATTGAACTTTTTTGTTAGTGGTATGAACACAAGAGTAATGATCGCTAGTCAAGTAGTATGAACATTAGTGTAGTGGAATAATACTAGGATCAAGATAAATGCTCTCTCATGATCCTTTTACCTCCCTCATTAGATAACTGCCTTTTTGAAGAAGCTAGAAGGGGGGAGTGGGAAAGCAATACATGACATGGCCAAGTCATGTTGAGTAAGTGCATATACTTAGAGGAGTGGGAGAGCAATGACTACATGTTAAGTCAGTGCATATTACTTTCCCACATCCAAGTGGTGTGAGGAAAGTGCTTCAAGTTTTTTGAGGAGAGCAATGAGTACATGTTGACTCAGTGCATATTACTTGGAAACATTCAATTGGTATGAGGAAAGCAATGACTTGACATGTTGAGTCACTGTATTGAATTGGAGAACTTTGAACATGCTTACAACTGCATTAAATTGATATATTTTATATGTTAATGCATCTTAGTATTGCTGTGTGTTCTGCCTTCTTCAAATAAGGGGAGATTGTTGGGAATATTACCCTCAATGTTCTCGGAAGTTGAAGAGGCATCAACATCAATACTAAGAGCATAATTGTATTTGATATATGTTCAAGTTCAATATGTGCAGGATGTTCTTTAGAATTAGCTTAGATAGGTTGTCTAAGTGGTAGTGACAGGTGGTCACAAGGTAGAATGTTGGAGAGACATAAATTTATCTAAGTCCACAGGCATTGAGTGAAGCTAGTTCACTCAACGCCAAATGCCAAGAAATGACGAGTAAAGCATGGGCAGTCAAATCCTGACTGTTGATAGAGTAGGATTTTGACTAAGTCCATATGAGTTGAGTGAAGGCAATTCACTCAACGCCATATAACAAGAGGCATCGAGTAAAGCTCAGTCTGTCAAAGCTTCAGCATTGGCAAGCAAGAATTCTAGCTATGTCTAGAAGCGTTAAGTGAGGACAGCTCACTCAATGCCTGGAGAAAGAAGCATTGAGTCAAGCCCAAGCAGTCAAAGTGTCTGAAGATTTTTCATGAATTCTAGCTAAGTCCAAGAACCTTGAGTGAAAGTAGTTCACTCAATACCTAAATAAGAAAGCTTCGATAGACCAGTGTTATGTCAAAGCTTAAGAACATGTAGACAGAAAATCTATCTAAGTTTTGTTGCATTGAGTGAGGACAGCACACTCAACGCAAGATCATGAAAAAATTCTACTAAGTATAGAAGCGTTGAGTGAAGGCAGTTCACTCAACGCCTCATAAATAAGACATGTAAAGGTAGAAGAGTTGAGTGATGAAGGTTCACTCAACGCATTCATAAAGATGGAAATCGGCTAAGTACAAAAGTGTTGAGTGAAGGAAGTTCATTCAACGCCTCAGCAAGATGGCAGGCTTCAGAGAAGGGGCTAAAACGCCAAACTACTTAGAATATTAAGTCTGATTCTAGGCGTTTAGTGATTCAGCTCCACTCAATGCCAATCTTGCTTTATCATCTTTCAGTTGCTTGCCATTGAGTGAGTAAGAGTCACTCAACGCCAAATCCCTTAGACAAAATTCTGTCTACACTAGGCGTTGACAGCGTTGAGTCAGTAACCTCCACTCAATGTTTTTTTCCTCAATCAATTTTTTGCTTATTCAACAACATATGCATTGAGAGCATTGAGTGAGCATGCCTCACTCAACGATTTCTGCCTTAGCCAATTTTCTGCTTATTTAGTAGCATGGCGTTGATTGAGTTGACTTCACTCAATGTTTATGGACTTAGCCATATTTTAGCTCATTCCAACTTCAGGCTTTTACTATTGTAGCCTATCTCACAGCCTTTTGTTGTATAGCGTTGAGTGAGTTGACTTCACTCAACTCCTATGGACTTGGCCATTTTTTCAGCTTGCCACTGCCTTAGCTTTGACTGTATAGGCTTCACTCAGTGCTATAAGCCATCTGGCGGTAAGTGACTGATCTTCACTCAACGCATGTGGACTTAAACAGTTTTCTATCATCCCACACCATAGGTAATATTTACCTGACATAGCCACTTAGGCTACCTTACCTATCATAGTCATCTACAAACATGTGTATATCATTGATAATATTGACTTTCCTCAAATCCAGGACATTGTGGGCAATGGTCCCAACAATCTCCCCCCATTTGAGGAAGTCAAAAACTCTTAAAGCAAAGACAATGACATACACAGAACCATGCAGCACAAGGCATAATAAAAGAAAACTAAATAATTGAGAAGTGATTTATAGTTACCACACTTCCCTGCTTGTAGAATGCATTACTACATCTGCCATCAGCTTCCCCTGAATTTCTACTGCCTTGTTGTTGTCTTGCTTATCTGATCATCTGATCATCTTATCCTCTCCCCCCTTTTTGACTACAGCAAATAGCAGGAAGGATGCTCCTGATAAACTGATCATGTTATCACCTGCTCCCCCTCAATTAGGCAGCATAGCTTGACTTGCTCCCCCTCAATATGGGAATCTTCATTTCTTTAAAGGACCATCTTATCTGCATAAAACCAAATAGTTTACAACTAGAGTTGTGGAGCAACTGAAGCTATATTAAGTTTAACATACCCAACTCAAATTTGAAGGTGTTAAACTTGGCTTCATCTAGTGGATTAGTGAAGATGTCAGCCACTTGCTTGTCTATTGGGACAAACTCAAGGGTGATGTCTTCACATTCCACATGCTCCCTAATGAAATGATATCTAATCTCTCTGTGTTTAGTACTGCTATGGGAGACAGGATTCCTAGCAATAGAGATTGCACTAGTTGAATCACAGAGTAAAGGAGTTCTACTTATCTGGAGGTTGTAGTCTTCAAGCTAGTGTTGGATCTACAGTAACTGAGCACAACACCTTCCTGCTGAGATATACTTTGATTCTGCAGTTGATATTGCCACAATGGTTTGTTTCTTGCTGCTCCAAAATACCAATCTCCCCCCCAAGAACTGACAGTGCCAGATGTGTTATTCCTATCCTCTTTGCAGCCTGCAAAATCTGTATCTAAATAGCCAGTTAGTTCAAACTCCCCATTCCTAGGGTACCAAAGGCCAAGATCTGGAGTGCCCTTAAGGTACCTTAAGATTCTCTTACCTGCAGAGTAGTGAGATTCTTTAGGGCAAGCCTGATACCTAGCACAAACACATGTAGCATACATGATGTCTGGCCTACTTGCAGTCAAATATAGTAGGGAGTCAATTATTCCTCTATACAAAGTTTCATCAACAGCTTTTCCTGCTTCATCTTTGCCCACAGGCATACTTGACCCCATGGGAGTTCTAATGGTGGAGGAATTCTCCATGCCAAATTTTTTGATTAACTCCCTAGTGAACTTAGACTGGGATATGGACAAGTCATCATCTGTCTGTCTTACTTGGAGGCCCAAGAAAAACTTAAGTTTACCCATATTGCTCAGCTCAAACTTCCCCTACATGAGTGTAGCAAACTTTTTGCAGAGGTTGTCATCAATAGATCCAAAGATGATGTCATCTACATATATCTAGACTAGGATGATCTTACCATTAGATTCCCTTAGGAATAGGGTCTTGTCTATTTTCCCCCTTGAGAATTTGTACTCAATGAGGAAACTAGACAATGTCTCATACCATGCTCTAGGGGCTTTCTTCAGCCCATATAGAGCTTTCCTAAGTCTATAAACAAAATCAGGTGAGTTAGGAAATAAAAAGCCTGGAGGCTGCTCAATATAGACTTCTTCTTTTAAGTCACCATTTAGGAAGGCTAACTTCACATCCATTTATTAGACCTTGTATCCCTTGTATGCTGCATATGCAAGGAATAACCTGATGGCCTCCAATATTGCTACAGTGGTAAAGGTTTGATCAAAATCAATCCCTTCTTCTTACTTGTACCCCTTAGCTACTAGTCTGGCCTTGTTCTTAATTATAAAACCATTTTCATCAAGCTTGTTTCTGTAGATCCACTTGACTCCAATGACATTATGACCATGAGGTCTAGGAACCAACTTCCATACCCTGCACCTCTTGAACTGTTTCAGTTCCTCCTGCATAGCTCAATTCCAATGTTTGTCTATGTTGGCCTCTTAAAACTTCTTGGGCTCCACTTGGGATAGAAAGCTTGAATACATGGATGTGTTCTGACTTCTGCTCCTTGTCATTACTCCATGACTTGCCTCACCAATGATCTGGTGTGCTGGATGATCTCTCATATGTCTGACTGTAGGTGGCAGTCTTCTTTCAGCAATAGGGGAATCTTCTTGTTGATCTTCATCCTCTCCCAGTGTGCCAGGTAGATCTTCTGGAGAATCCATATCATCTTGGATGACTGGTGATGCTTCCTTGATGGTCAGCTTGTCCATCAACTATTCTATACCTGCAGTACTATAAGAGGAACTAGGCAGTCCATTATTAATCATGGTAGACTCATCAAAGACTACATGAACTAATTCTTCTACAACTTGGCTTTTCAAGTTGTAGATCCTAAAGGCTTTGCTATGATTGTTGTACCCAACAAATATTCCATCATAGGATTTGGCAGCAAACTTAGTCACATAGGACTTGCCATTGTGAAGCACAAAGAATTAACTACCAAAGATTCTAAGATAGCCCAGATTTGGTTTCATGCCCTTCAAGATCTCATAGGGAGTCTTCTTGTGGCCTGTTGGGTACATTGAAAAATGTGTACTAGATTTGGAGAAGCCACAACTTAGTCAATGATATGCATCAATGTGTATTTGATAGAAGTTTTAGTTTCATTGTGCAGGTTTAAAAATTTGAAGGAAAATTTTCTAAGTACAAGTGTCGACACTTATGAAGAAACTGTGTCGACACTCAGGAAACTTGTGTCAACACTCAGGCGAGCTGTGTCGACACACAGGCAAATTGTGTCGACACCCAGGGAAGTTGTGTCGACACCCAGCTGTTATGTCGACACTCAGGAAAGCTGTGTCGAAACACTGGCAAAATGTGTCGACACTTATAAAGAAGTTGTGTCGACACTCAAATCTATGTCGACACCTAAACAAGCAGTTGTGTCGACATCCAGAATTGTGTCGACAACTTAAAACAGAAGATGAGTCGACACTCAGGAGCTATGTCGACACCTGAAGCAATTGTGTCGACACACCAACTCTCAAGAGGTTGTGTCCAGTTTAGAAGTAATTGTGTCGACACACAGGACTTGTGTCGATACACACTAGACGCCAATTGACAAATACTCAACATCATCTGTCTGCAACAGAAATGTCGAGACAAGAAGCTGCTATGTCGACACACAGGACTTGTGTCGACACATACAACAAAAAGCAGTGTCGAGAAGTATAAGTATGACTGTGTCGACACTTGGAGTATTTGTGTCGACACCTTGAAGACTTGTGTCGACACTTAGCCTATATGTGTTGACACATATACAGCATTCTGCTGAGTGTTGTATGCTGAGTTGGACAGACATTGAAGAACCTGGTGATGTGACTGGTGACTTGACAGCTATCATAACTATTCGATCTGACACCACTGTCAGAACTGTCAGAAGTCTGTTATGAACCGGATCTGCCGATAACCATGGAGCAAGCTCTATATAAGAGACAGATCGGAAACGACAGAAAATAATAGATATACAATAAACGTGAAAAGATCTCTGGATCATAAATAAGAATTCTGACAGATCAAGGCCTGTCTACAAGAAAGATTCAGAGTTCAATCTGAATCTAAGGAAGAAGCTGACTGAAGATCAACTTCAACTAGAAGAGTAGATCCACCTTATTTGTCCTAATCAAGAAGCTTTGAAAAGCAAAGTTAGGTTGGATCAGAAGGATCCGTTTATACAAGAACTAATCAAGAAGACAACATCAACAGGGGAATCTAGCTGGTGAAGTTTTCTGAAACTTATTACTCACAAATTCTTGTAGGATCTATTGTTAGAACTGAGATTGTAAGCCTAAAATTATAAAGGCTGAGGTAGGGCAGTGTGCCTGAGGTAGGACTTATGGAAAGTCTGAGTTGTAAGCCTAGTTATAAAGGCTGAGGTAGGGTTGAGGCCTGAGGTAGGATTCAGGGAAGAATCTGAGGTAGGACTTGTGTAAAGTCTGAGGTGTAGGAACCATTTTGGGTTCTGAGTTTGTAAGATCTGCGGATCCGAGCCAGTGGAAGGAAGTTAGGCTGAATCCAGTTATCTACTGGATAGGCAAAGGGGGAAAGTGGATGTACCCATATCTTGGGGAACCACGATAGATCTGGTGTTTGCTGTGTTGTACTTAATTTTTGTTGATAGAATTATTCTGTGCTCAAAGTAGTTACAAATATCTATTTGCCTTAAAATCAAAAAGGCACAAAAAGATTAGAACCTATTCACCCCCCCCCCCCCCTCTAAGTGTTTAGGCTCTTGAATCAAAGTCTTTCATGTGGTATCAAAGGGAGGTTCCTCAAAAGTTGACCTAACAGTCAGAGGATTTCTCCAAGGCTAAAAACATACAATAAGAATGGGTTCAAGTGAAAATCAAAAGGAGTTTGGATCTATGAAATTGCCCATATGCAGGAAAGAATCTTTTGGCATTTGGAAGGAAAGGGTCAGGCTATTTATGGAAGCATCTGATCCAAGAATCTATATCACAGTACAGGAAGGCCCCTTCATCCCAATGAAGGTTTCAGTTCGTGATGCAAACATTCAAACTCCAAAGAGTTATTTAGAGATGACTAAGGATGAAATCATCTTGGCTACATTAGATAAAAGAGCTCAGAATATAATTGTAAGTGTCATAGATGATTCAACATTCCAGAATCTTGTGCACTGTAAAACTTCCAAAGAAATGTGGGATACACTGATTTTCTATATGGAAGGCACAGAAGAAGTCAGAGAGGACAGAAAGTCCATGCTGAATCAGGAGTATGAGAGCTTTAGGCAAATTAAAACTGATAGTATAGCTGAATGCTATAAAAAGTTTTTTAGAATAGTGAATGAACTGATGACATATGGAAGAGTCTTCAGTACTTATGAACTGAATGACAAGTTTCTTAGGTCCCTAAAAAAGGATTAGGACACTAAGATATGTGTAATTAGGGAAGTGGCCAGACTGGCTGACACACCTCCACCTACACTTTTTGGAAAGCTACTTTCATATGAAATGCAGCTTAGTGCTAGGAAAGAGGAAGAGAAGGGCAGCAGATCTGAACATAAAGAAAAGTTAGTAGCCTTCAAGGTTGAGGGCTCAAGGAAGGGTAGGAGAAAATCTTCTTCTCCACCTAGAGGAGTACTGAAGCAGAAGAAGGTGTTCCTGAAACAAGTACATCAGATAGTCATACATCTGATGAAGATTTTGCTGCCTTCACAAGACAATTACAAAGGTTCATGAAGAAAAAGAATTGGAGAACCAGGCCTTCATCTACATTCTATTCCAAGGATGAATACTACAGGAAGAAGAAAACACCTAAGGAGGACAGGTATGCTTCTAAAACTAGTAAACAATCTAATTCTAATATTGTGTGTTTTTGCTGTAACAGGTCTGGGCATGTCATAGCTGACTGCCCTGACAAAAGAAATGAGTCAAAGGACAAGAAGAAGCAGCTGGTCAAAGGCAAAAAGGATAAGTATCTAGTGGCTCAGAAGGAGAAGAGTTGGACAGACTCTTCATCTTCAGAATCTGAAGAAGAGGTAGAAGCATATGTTAGACTCTTCTCAACAGAAGAGGATTCTAGAGAACTAGAATTCCTACAGATGTTGGACTCCATAAATAGAGTAGAAGAATATTGTTGTAAAGGGCTGATGGCTCAATCTGAAGAAGATAAGTGCAAGGATCAGCCTGGACCAAGTAAGGTAAACAAGTCACCCCTAGTCTCAGATTACTTTATTGGATCAGAATCAGAAGCATCTTCTTCAAAAGAAGTGGATGGATCTGAGTCTGAGGGGGATGTTCACCAACTCATTAATAAGTATGGTGGGGTGTTGCATGCTCGAAAGAAGAGCAAGTTTCTTGTTAAAGAGCAGGCCAAGGAGATTGAGTCTCTCAAACTGGCTGTAGCAGATTCAACAAAACTGCTGGATCAAAAACTGAATGAGGTTGCCAAATTGAAAAACATTATAGTTATTCAGATGGGCACAATCTCATTCAAAGAGAATCATATCAAGAAACTGGAGGGAAAACTTCAGCAAGAGAGAGAGCTAGTTGCAAAATTCTCCAAGACAAAATCAGTCTTATCTTTGATAGATAATTTTGTTTCACAAAAAGGAAAGACTGGTCTGGGCTTCAAGGGAAAAAATAGGGCTACCAATTCTCATAGAAAAGGTAAAGTCCCAGTTAAACCTCAAGCTTTTAATCCCCCTATTTTCTTAAAGAAGGTAGTGAATCCTACTAACAGGTATGATCATGACATGACACATGGTCACTGTGAGCATGAAAATTTCATGAGCAAGGGTGCTAATGCCAATATACCAATCTATAGGCATGCCCAACATATTCAAGAGGAGTTCTTGAAGAATGTTGTTCCAACACCAACACTTAACCAGCCAACTGACAACAAAATAAGAAGGCATGTACCTAAGAATAGGTATAATAGGTTTGAGTGTTGGTGTTGTGGCAAGGTGGGCCACTTTGCCATGGATTGCTGGTTTAACTTTAGGGTTAAAACCAATAGTAGGATTCCTGTTCGATCAGTCACAGGATTTCAAACTAACAAGGACCTAGGACCAACTAGCAAGTTGGGTTCTAAGGGTAAGTGATTCATTATTTGTTGCAGGTAAATCCAAGTGACCATACCCCTATATGGTACTTGGATAGTGGCTGTTCCAGACATATGACTGGAACAAGGAGAATGTTGAGGGACTATGTTCCCATAAAGAAAGGACCAAAAGTTATCTTTGGTGGATCAGAAAAGGGAATCATAAAAGGATTTGGTAACATCTCTTGTGATTCAATTACTATCACTAAAGTGGCTTATATAAAGGGTCTAAAACATAACCTGATTAGCATAAGTCAACTTAGTGACCTTGGTTATGATATTTCTTTCCTCAAAGTGGAGTGCCTAGTAAAATGGTCAAGTGATCAAGAGATCATCTTGACTGGCACTAGGAAAGGAAATGTGTATTGCCTTAACCTAGAGTGTGAGTCTAACATCTCACCTATTTGTTTGGTTGCAGGAGAGAAAGCTTATCTATGTGTCAAATGGTATAAGAGGCTAGCTCATCTGAACTATAAGTCAATTAGAATGTTATTTAGCATGGTATTAGTGAGGAATGGTCCTCAAGTTCAGTGCATAAAAGAGGGTGTGTGCTCAGCTTGCCAAAAAGGCAAGCAGACTAAGTCTTCTTTTCAGTCACTTGACATCAAAGATTCAAAGAGATGTTTGTATCTCATTCATATGGATTTGTTTGGTCTTATGCCAGTCCATAGTCTTGGTAGGAAAGCATACACACTTGTTGTTGTGGATGACTATTCTAGATTTACATGGGTTTTCTTCTTGAGGCAGAAATCTGAAACCCCAACTATTTTCCAGACTTTTGTCATACAAATATAGAATGAATACAACAGCTCAGTGGTCAAAATCAGAAGTGACCATAGAACTGAATTTCAGTCTAAATGTATGAAAAAATTCATTGAAGAACTTGGGATTCATCAGGAATTCTCTTCACCTAGAACTCCGCAGCAAAATGGTGTTGCTCAAAGGAAGAATAGGACTCTAATTGAAGCTAGTAGAACTCTACTGAATGACACTACTCTCCCTGAATACTTCTGAGTTGAGGCAGTAAATACTGCATGTCATGTGCTCAATAGGGCCTCCATCAACAAGAAACACAAGATGACTCTCCACCAGATTTTAAAAGGCAGAAAACCAAACATATCTTATTTCAGAATCTTTGGTAGTAAGTGTTTTGTACTAGTCAATGGTAAACACTACCAAACTAAGTTTGCTGCCAAATCCCTAGAAGGGATATTTGTTAGGTACAGCAGCCATAGTAGAGCATATATGATCTATAACTTGACTACTCAAGTTATAGAAGAATCTGTGCATGTTGTATTTGATGAGTCAATGTTTATTAACAGTGAATTGTCTAGTTCTTCAGTTGGTTCTACAGGTCTAACAGATAAGCTGGACAAGCTGACCATCAATGAAGATGTTCCTGCTAAACTGGATGAGGATAAAGATGCCAGCTATCCAGGGGGAGATCAAGTCCCTCTGGGTGAAGAAGAAAGTGTGGAGCATCAAGATGTGGAAACTGGAGATAGCCGTAATGCTGACAGAATTCCTCAAGCAAGGAGACACTTGAAGGATCATCCAGCTCACCAGATCATTGGTGATGCAAGTACGGGTGTTCTAACAAGGAGCAGGAGCATGGACATAGTTTTGTGCTCTAGCTTCCTGTCTCAGATAGAACCCAGGAAGATTGAAGAGGCCATGCAAGACACAAACTGGATTGATGCAATGCAAGAAGAACTCAGTCAGTTCAAAAGGTGCAAGGTCTGGGAACTGGTGCTAAAACCTAAGGATCACAACATAATAGGAACTAAGTGGATCTACAGGAACAAGCTTGATAAGAATGGCATAATAGTCAAGAACAAGGCTAGACTGGTAGCAAAAGGCTACAGGCAAGAGGAAGGTATTGATTTTGATCAAACCTTTGCTCCAGTGGCAAGGCTGGAGGCAATAAGGCTGTTCTTGGCCTATGCTGCCTATCAAGCGTTCAAAGTATATCAAATGGATGTGAAATCAGTATTTCTGAATGGTGATTTAAAAGAAGAAGTCTATGTAGAACAACCATCAGGTTTTGTAGACTCTCACTTTCCTGATTATGTGTATAGGCTTAGGAAAGCTCTATATGGGTTTAAACAAGCTCCAAGGGATTGGTCTGAAACCTTTTCTGCCTTCCTCATTGAGAATAAATTCTCTAGAGGAAAGATAGACAAAACTCTATTTTATAGGGAATCAAAAGGCAAGATAATACTCGTCCAGATATATGTGGATGACATTATCTTTGGTTCTACTGAAGACAGCCTTTGTAGGAAGCTTTCCAAACTTATGCAAGGGAAGTTTGAGATGAGCAGTATGGGTGAGCTGAAGTTCTTCTTGGGACTTCAAGTTAGACAGACTGAGAGTGGGTTGTCCATATCCCAGTCTAAGTTCACCAAGGAGTTGATTAAGAAGTATGGTTTGGACTCAGCTTCTTCAATGAAAACTCCAATGGGAACAAGTATGCCTATATGCAAAGATGAAGTAGGGAAACCTGTTGATGAGTCTTTGTATAGAGGGATAATTGGCTCCCTACAATACTTGACTGTTAGTAGACCTGTCATCATGTATGCAACATGTGTCTGTGTTAGGTATCAAGCATGACCTAAGGAATCTCATTATACTGCAGCTAAAATAATTTTGAGATATCTTAAGGGCACACCTAATCTAGGCCTTTGGTAACCTAAGAATAGAGATTTTCTATTAACAGGTTTCTCAGATGCAGATTTTGCTGGATGCAAGGAAGACAGAAAAAGTACCACAGGAACCTGTCAGTTCCTTGGTGGGAGGCTGGTGTCATGAAGCAGCAAGAATCAAACCAGTGTAGCTATATCAACAGCTTAATTAGAGTATATAGCTGCAGGTAGCTGTTGTGCACAATTGATGTGGATGAAACATCAACTAGAAGATTATGACATCCAGGTAAGTAGAATACCATTATTTTGTGATTCTATAAGTGTTATTTCTATTGCTAAGAATCCTGTGTCACATAGTAGGACCAAGCATATAAAAATAAAGTTCCATTTTATCAGAGAACATATTGAAAAGGAAAATATTAGTTTAAAGTTTGTAAAAATAGATAATCAAATAGCTGATATTTTCACAAAACCACTGGATGAAACTAAATTCAATAATTTCAAAATTGAATTAGGTATGTTGAACCTAGAATAGGTTAACAAAAGTTTCCATGAGTAGCATCAGTAAGCACCAAATTTCTCTTGAAATTTGTCTAAGTACAATATTTGTGTCGACACAAGCAAGTTGTGTCGACACACTAAGTATGTTGTGTCGACACAGAAAAAAAGGATGTGTCGACACAGAAACATTATCTATGTCGACAGAAGAATAGTTGTCGACACAACCTTGTCAAGACTATAAGTCATGAGGATATTTGTGTCGACACAAAAAGTTGGTGTCTACATAACTCTATCAAGACTTAAGTTGTCAGTGTCGACACAGACGCAAGTATGTCGACACAGACTCAAGTATATCGACACATAAATGTGTCGACTTAATATACGTTTTGTCGACTTAGAAATTAGTATGTCGACACATAGTTGTGTCGACTCAGCTTAAGTTCTGTCTAGACCTAGGTCATTTTTTTCGACACAAAAACTTATTTATCGACTTAAGCCCGACTTTTGGTCTGCCCTTGACTCAAGTATTATAAAAGGTGAATCCAAAATCTGGTCGACTACGCTATCAGAATTTCTGTCTCTACACCTTCTGTCGACATAGACCTTCTCTTCTCTTCTCCTCTAGCACTTACGACAATGGCGCCAAACCAAGAAGACAAGGTTAATGAAGGTTACGAATTGGTTCGCGAGGGTTTCACAACTGCTTATGACAAAATTTAGGGAGTTATTGCCCTAATTTATGTAAATGTACTAGGATTTTTGGTCTCAGAACCGACCAAAATTTGGAAGAAGGAAGTCATGGAGTTCTACACAACCGCTATTGTGGACACAGAAGGACAGAAAATCAAGGCGACTATTCAAGGTACCAGAGTGAAGCTCACACTGAAATCAATCAGGAAAGCACTACATCTACCAGTGATCAAGGATACAGATGAAATAACTCCTTCCTAGATAACTTAAGCATTAAGTTGGTGTGGACTGAATCCCAGCATTAAGATTGGTTCATCTATCAATAGAAAAGGGATGAATTTTTAAGGAAAATTTCTTTCTAAAGTTGTGGGCAAGGTGATTATCTGCAAAACAGGAGGACATGATCGGATTTCTACCCACATGTTCAATATGATGGTTAGAATAATATTCAAGATAAACACTGACTGGGTAGCAGTAGTGTTTGATAAACTACAAGAAGGAACAAAGAAACCTAACCTGGGAAGAATCTTCAGCCTATGCTTAACATCAGTAATACCAGATGTTCTGTAACAAGCAAATGGCTCTAAGATAAATCATATGAGAAAAATGGATGTAAGGATACTGTCAAGGTGGGACAGAGTTCTAACCAAGGAATTCCCTGCTCTTAAGGAGCAAACTAATAAAGACAAGAAGAAAAAGAAGGTGGCTGTACAGGCTGACTCCTCTAATGATTCTGAGGAGGAAGTGGTCTTCAGTTCTGATGAAGACCAGTAACAACAAGATGTTCAAGCTCAAGCAAAGGACTGTGAGCCCCAAGAGCAACAAATTGAATCTACTCCAGGGGAGAAAACCGAGAAAAAGAAACTGAGTTGCCTGCCCAAGGGGGAGGTATCTATGATGCTGTCTAGGATAGTGACTTAGCTGCAGACATAATAATGGATGTTGTATTTGAAATCAACTCTGCAGCTGAAGTAACTGATAAAAATGATGCTCAACATGATCCAGTAAGTTTCTTCTCCACAAACTAGTGATGAATTATAGTATTCTCCTCAAAAATTGTTCAAAAGGACACTTTTGTTTAACAACAAAAGAGGTCTTTATAGTGGTATTAGTCTTTTCAGTAGTTTTTTTTTTAAAAAAAACTAATCTTATTCCCTCTGAACAGATACAGCAGAAATTTACAATGGAAGAATTGTTTCCTGATTCTCTTCCTGATAGGACTGAGGGGGAGGAAATTGAAAAAGAAAAGGAAATTCCAAAGACTGAGGGGGAGTTATCCAAGGATACCTCAGCTGAAAAGGACACTGTTGATATTTAAAGTACATCTTACTCTTCTGAAGATGAAGAAGCCATAATGGCTAAGAAAAGAAAGCTGTCTGTATTAAAGAAGAAGAGTTCTGGATATAAGAAAGCTTTGCAACTAAGAATAGCACCATCTACATCAAATGTAGACTTCAGTTCTTTACTAGTCCAGATGCAGATAAAATTAGATAATCAAAGGCAGACTTTAGAAAAATATGTAGATGAAACTCATAAGGAGTTACAGTTTCAGTTCGCCCAGGACATCAAATCCATTAGATTTGAAGTAAATCAACATAAGAAGGAGATGACAGATTGCTTCCATAAAAGAGGTAATGCTGTGGTGTTCCTTGCCAAGCAACAACAAGATATACAAGCGAAAGTGGATGAGATTGAAGTCAAGCAGGGATATGTACTGGAGAATCAGATAAGGATGAATGAAAATCTCAAGGATTCCCATCATGAAATATTTAAAAAGCTCACTGATTCTAGCACCACTCTGAAGGATGAAATCTCAAAGTAAATCCAGGAAGATATATCTGCTATCAAAGCCACATTTCAAGAATCTCAGGAGAAAATAAAAACCTTCCTGACAAATTCATAGCTTATTTTAAAGAGGAAACTAAATATCTAGCTGATCAAGTCAGATTCCAGAAAGAAGATTTGAGAGATCATGTTGCAAGAGAAGTCATAAAGGGGGAGAGAGTACTAGTCAAAGCTAGCTCTGACCATGCTAAATGGACTACCAATAGTATCAGAGCCACTCTTGGATATCCTCCTCTTTGTGATGATGCTAATGTAGCTGAGTCTGGGATTCAACCTGATTATTTTGAAGGAGATCAGCCTGAAGTTGCTCATGTGATCTACCCCCCAGCTGATTTTTAAATGGTTCAAGAAGAAGTGCTGAAAATGTATAGTCCTCCACCAGAGGTACAAAATGTAATTCTTGAAAAGGTTGAAATGTCAGAAGCTGCATTGGAAGCTAAGAAGGAAGCTCAACTCTCCAAGAAGAGATTCAGAGAGTAGGCTGAGTTGAAGCCAGATTTTGAGAAATGGAGCCCAACTTCTAGAAATATCATACTTACTGCCTGGAAAGCTGTTAAGGAGAAAACCCATGACAGGGGTAAGTGGTATTTTGAGCAAGAATGGATTAAATATCAAGCTGGACAAGAAGCAATTCTACAGCATAAAAGAAGTGCTAAGGCTGGGAAGCTACCTGCTAATGCTCAAGAGCCAAGCAAGTATTCCCCAAACCTTTTCACTATTTTGAAAGACAAAAGATCAAGGCTGAAGAATTGAAGAAGAAAACTCTCAAAGGGAAAAAGCTAGCTGAAGATGCTGAACCTTCTGTGCAGACTAAAATCAAGTCTGGCAAAGGGATAGTTATTAAGGAACCTAGTCAGTAATAGAACAATGTATTACTTTTCCTTTTGTTCTATAAAAAATTTATGTTCTGATCAATGAAATCTGATTCTGTATTAAGTGTGTGTTGTTTACAATGATTATGTAATTATCTGCTCTGAAATGTTTTTACTTCTATTACAATTTTGTTTTATCTAAAGAGATGTATATCTTTGACTAAGGGATGACTTCTCCAAATAGGGGGAGATTGTTGGGTACATAGGAAAATGTGTACTAGATTTTGAGAAGCCATAACTTAGTCAATGATATGCATCAATGTGTATTTGATAGAAGTTTGTGTTTCATTGTGCAGGTTTAAAAATTTGAAGGAAAATTTTCTAAGTACAAGTGTCGACACTTGTGAAGAAACTGTGTCGACACTAAGGAAACTTGTGTCGACACTCAGGCGAGTTGTGTTGACACACAGGCAAATTGTGTCGACACCCAGGGAAGTTGTGTCGACACCCAGCTATTATGTCGACACTCAGGAAAGCTGTGTCGACACACTAGCAAAATGTGTCGACACTTATAAAGAAGTTGTGTCGACACTCAAAGCTATGTCGACACCTAAACAAGCAGTTGTGTCGACATCCAGATTTCTGTCAACAACTTAAAACAGAAGATGAGTGGACACTCAGAAGCTATGTCGACACCTGAAGCAATTGTGTCGACACACAGGACTTGTGTCGACACACAGGACTTGTGTCGACACACTAACTCTCAAGAGGCTGTGTCGAGTTTAGAAGTAATTGTGTCGACACACAGGACTTATGTCGACACATACTCAATGCCAATTGACAAACACTCAATGTCATCTGTCTGCAACAGAAATGTCGAGACAAGAAGCTGTTGTGTCGACACACAAGACTTGTGTCGACACATACAACAAAAAGCAGTGTCGAGAAGTAGAAGTATGACTGTGTCGACACTTGGAGTATTTGTGTAGACACCTTGAAGACTTGTGTCGACACTTAGCCTATATGTGTCAACACATGTACAGCAGTCTGTTGAGTGTTGTATGCTGAGTTGGACAGACATTGAAGAACCTGGTGATGTGACTGGTGACTTGATAACAATCATAACTAACCGGTCTGACACCACTATAAGAACTGTCAGAAGTCTGTTATGAACCGGATCAGCCGGTAATCATGGAGCAAGCTTTATATAAGAGACCGATCGGAAACGACAGAAAATAATAGATATACAATCAACGTGAAAAGATCTCTGGATCATAAAGAAGAATTTTGACAGATCAAGGCCTGTCTGCAAGAAAGATTCAGAGTTCAATCTGAATCTAAGGAAGAAGCTGACTGAAGATCAACTTCAACTTGAAGAGTCAATCCACCTTATTTGTCCTAATCAAGAAGCTTTGAAAAGCTAAGTTAGGTTGGATCAGAAGGATCCGTTTATATAAGAACTGATCAAGAAGACAACATCAACAGAAAAATCTAGCTGGTGAAGTTTTCTGAAACTTATTACTCACAAATTCTTGTATGATCTATTGTTAGATCTGAGATTGTAAGCCTAAAATTATAAAGGCTGAGGTAGGGCAGTATTCCTAAGGTAGGACTTGTGGAAAGTCTGAGTAGTAAGCCTAGTTATAAAGGTTAAGGTAGGGTTGAGGCCTGAGGTAGGATTCAGGGAAGAATCTGAGGTAGGACTTGTGTAAAGTCTGAGGTGTAGGAACCATTTTGGGTTCTGAGTTTGTAAGATCTGTGGATCCGAGCAAGTGGAAGGAAGTTAGGCTGAATCCAGTTATCTACTGGATAGGCGAAGGGGGAAAGTGGATGTACCCATATCTTGGGGAACCACTATAGATCTGGGATTTGTTGTGTTGCATTTAATTTCTGTAGATAGAATTATTCTGTGCTAAAAGTAGTTACAAATATCTTTTTTCCTTAAAATCAAAAAGGCACAAAAAGATTAGAACCTATTCACCCCCCCCCCCACCCCTCTAGGTGTTTAGGCTCTTGAATCAAAGTCTTTCATGGCCTTTGGTGATAGATGATCTATTGAGTACATGATATGTAGTATTTACTGACTCAGCCCAGAAATATTCAGGGAGAGATATGTCACTCAACAGTATTCTTCCAGCCTCTATGAGAGTCTTATTTTTCCTCTCAACTATCCCATTTTGTTGGGGTGTTCTAAGAGAGTAGAACTCTTGATGAATCTCATGCTCTTCATAGAACTTTGTCATGCTATCAGACTGGAATTTTGTCCCATGGTCACTTCTAATTTTGACCACAGAATAGCCAAGCTCATTCTGAATTTTCTTGACAAACCTCATGAAGACATCAAGGGTTTCATCCTTCTTCTTAAGAAAGAACACCCAAATAAACTTTGAATAGTCATCAACTAACACAAGGGTGTAGACTTTCCTACCAAGACTGTGAATGGCATTGGACCAAATAGGTCCAAGTGCAAGAGGTATAAGCACTTCACAGAGTCTTTGGTCCCAATACCCTTGAAGGAGACTTTTGTCTGCTTACCCTTTTGGAAAGATGAACAAATGCCTTCCTTAGAGCATTTCACATTGGGGTCATTCCTAACTAGCCCTTGACTGAAGAGCTTGCCAATAGTCTTGTAATTCAAATGGGTTAATCTCTTGTGCCACTAGATACAGTAGGAGACTTTCCCATTTGATACCAAATAGATAGGAGAATCTGTGTCTAGACATAGAAAGTTCAAGCAATAAACATTTCCACTCCTAGTGCATGTCAAGATGACCTCTTGGTCACTTAACCTTCTAATTAGGCACTCATCCTTGTGGAAGACAATTACATAGCCAAGATCAGAAAGCTGGCTTATGCTTATAAGGTTGTGTTGCAACCCTTCAACATAAGCCACCTTTGTGATGGTGACTATGCCATTGGTGATCTTACCATACCCTCTGGTTACACCTCTATCTGAACCTCCAAAGATGACTTTGGGTCCATCTTTTATTGGAGTAAATTCCTTTAAGGTTCTCCTTGTTCCAGTCATGTGCCTGGAACAGCCACTGTCCAAGTACCATATAGGGTTATGGTACCTTGAACTATCCTGCAATATACAAATTACTAAACCTTAGGACACCAATATCTATTGGGTCCTAGGTGCATATTAGCATGAAACTGAACATGTCCACCAACAGAATTTCTGACTGGTGGACTGACCCCAGCTCTGTCCACATTGGGATTGTGCCAGCAGTCAATGGCAAAGTGTCATATCTTACCACAACACCAACACCCATGTATGTTATATTTTCTTTTCTTCGAAGGTCCTGCATCTTGATGAGCTGCAACCTTGACAGGAGGATGATGTGCTGCAGGCTTTTTCTGATTTCTTTCAGCCAGAATTTGACTGAAGGTTAGTCTTATAGCTGGCTAATTTGGTCTGCCCTGAGTGCCAGCAGCAGCTAGCTTCTTTTTAGAAAGCATGCTTCTGATGGCTTCAGATATGCCCAGATCAGCCTGATTCTTATACTTGCCCTTAGTCAGAACCTTTGCTGTCAGATTCTGAGCCTTGGTTGTAACAACATTCTTGAGAGTTGGTGCAGAAGCACCAAAGACAAATGGTCCAGATTGGGCCATTTGAAATTTCTCATTGGCTACCTTAACTGCACACACCCTGCCAAAACTTTCATCATGATAGTGAACATCTTTGTTCACTCCAGATGAACAACCCCTCTCCCAGTGACCATAAGAGCTTTCTTGGTCATACCTGTTAGAAGGTATAAAAACTTTTCTAAAAAGAATGGGAGGCTTAGAAGCAATAGGCTGAGGTGGAACTGGAGCTTTGCCCTTCTTTTTGGAAGGACCAACTCGTGTGCTTCCCTTGAATCCCAACCCCTTCTTTACATTTTGAGAGGCTAAGGAGTCTATCAAGGGGAGGAGAGTACTTGGCTTAGAATAGCTAGTCACTATTCTTTTCTCCTTCTCAAGCTTATCTTTAAGCTCCTTGATGAGACAGTTCTTGTGCTTGATGGAGGAAACCTGAATTTCCAAGAGGGACTTTAGTTGGCTAATTTCCCTAGCTTTCTGGTCCAATAGATTTGTTGTTACAGTCTGCTGGGCAACTGTATGCTTAAGAGATGAGATCTCTTTATCTTGCTTCTTAGATAACTTCTTGACCTTCTTGAAGGCATTCAGAAGTTCTCCATACTTGTCAATCAGTTGATTGACATCTCCTTCAGATCCAGAATCTTCTTCACTACGGGGTGAAGAGGTTTCTAAGCAAGGACTAGTCTCAAACTCAGACAGATAAGCAGAGTCAGGTGATAGATGTACCTTGCTCTGACCAGGCTAATCCTGGTTACTTTCCTCATCAGTCATTGCCATCATCCCTCTGTAGCTTTGGACATCTTCATCCACCTCTGACTCACTATCTGATAATGTCAGAGGGGCCCTGATTCCAATCCTCCCTAGAAGATTGACTTCTCCTGTTGCAATAGCTTCATCTGTAACAGCAGCAGCAACTAGCCCAATATAGGCTTCCTCTTCTTCAGACTCAGAAGATGATGAGTATGTCAAACTCTTTTCCTTCTTTCCTTTCTGCTGGTGCTGCTTCTTCTCCTCAGTCTCTTTCCTCTTCTCTGGGTAGTCAGCTATCCCATGCATAGGCTTGTTGCAGCAGTAGCAAATTACTTTAGAGGAGTTATATTTATTATGTTTTATCCATACATGTTAGTCTTGGACTGGTTCTTTCTATGATGGGTGGAATTGGAAGGCCTTTTCTTCCAATGCTTCTTCTTTATTAACCTCTTGAGTTGTCTGGAAAAGACTGCAAAATCTTCATCAGACATGCTACTGTCTGATGCCTCTGAGTCAGAGCTGTCTGACTCAACTGGTATCCTTGGTGGAGAAGGAATCCTTTTCTTGCCTTTCCTTGAGCTTTCAGCTTTGAAGGCCAAGGACTTTTCTTTGGCCAGTGATTTGTTGGAGGCATCCTCCTCCTTCCTGGCAGCCAGTTGCATCTCATAGGAGAGCAGCTTCCCAAACAATATTTGGGGAGGAGTGTCAGCAAGCTTGGCCATCTCTCTTATGCCACATATCTTAGTATCCAAGTCTCTAGTGAGAGATCTGAGAAACTTATCATTAATTTCATAATTAATGAAGACCCTTCCATAGGTCTTTAACTCATTTATGATCCTGAAGAATCTTTCATAACAGGTAGTTATGTTCTCCTTCAGGATTTTACTGAAAGCCTCATACTCTTTGTTGAGCAAAGACTTCCTATAATCTCTTACCTCATCAGTACCCTCCATATAGACCAAAAGGGTGTCCCACATCTCCTTGGATGTTTTACAGTGAACCAAGTTCAGGAAGGTTGAGTCATCAACAACACTGGCTATGATGTTATGTGCTCTCTTGTCTAGTCCAGCCAGTATGTCCTCATCTTTTGTCATTTCATAGAGTGTCTTTAGTGTCTGGATGTTGGCATCCAGAATAGAGACCTTCATGGGAATGCAGGTCCCTCCCTAACAATTGCAAAAATTCTTGGATCATAGGCTTCCATGAATAGCCTCACCCTCTCCTTCCATATTCCAAATTGCTCCTCTCTATTGATGGGGAGTTTCATTGAACTCAGCTCTCTCAGGATCTCTCCTGAGCCCAAGACCACTTAGCAGCAGCTACCTTGGAGGATCACTCAGATTGTTAAATCCTTTTTAAGGATCCTCCCTCTGATACCACTTGAAAGTCTTTAATTTTAAGGTAGTTAGTAACTTAGGGGGTGAATAGGTCTGCTTAGGTCTTTTTGAGAGTCTTTTAAATCACTTGATTATTTCTTTAAGATTTTAGGTTCTAGTGATCTAGAGCTTGTCCTTAGCACCTGTAATTAAGAAAACAAAAGCAAACACAGAAAAGCACACAAGTATTTTATAGGGGTTCTCCAAAATTATGGGTACATCCACTCTCATCCCACCTTGCTAACTTCCTATTAGTCAAGGCACTTCTCCAAACCAATGCTCCAAGGAGCTTACACCATAGATCCATCAGGATCTCTCAGTCTCCTCCAAGACTTATAACTCAGCAATAAAGTCCTACAATCAGTGATACAAGTATCACCTACCTCAGGCACTTAAGCCCTACCACTCAGGCTATGGAGCATAGCCCTACCTCAGAGCAAGCTTGCTCCTACATCTCAGAGAGAAACACTCTCCTATATTTCAGGCAATACTACCCTACTTCTCAGTAAGTAACACTCACCTAACTCAGAGAGATTCACTCTCCTACAGCTCAGTAAAATTTGCCCTACCTCAGACCCAAAGGTCCTACAGCTCAGATCCAGAAGGATCCTACAAAGAGAAATAGTTTAATTAACTTTGACACAGAGAAATTTTTGTGTCAATCACTTGAACAGAAAACTTTTTTTCTCCTACTCTCCTCACAGCAGGGAAAGGATTTGCGGGAGGAACTCAGAAGAAAACTTATGATCTAGTTGCTGAAGGCTAAAGATCTTTTGATCTTGAGTCTTCAAACAGCCCACTGAACCTACCAAAAGATGAAGGTTCTTCTTTCTTCAGAACAGATTCTGAATCTGCTGTGGCAGTTGGAGACTTGCATAACTAATTGAACTTTTCTTGCTGGAGAGCTTCAAGCTTTTTCACTAGCAGTAATGGCGAGGAAGATGAAGATGGTTGCTCTCCTTTTTGAATAAAGTATGCCCTAAAATTTGTCTTTGTCCTGTCCCTATCTCTTCCTTTTGTAGTTCGCTGATCAAAGGCTCTTAGAGATCAGTGGGCCCCACCTGCAGCTTCTAGCTGCGCCTTGTTTTAACGGAAGAAGACGTACAGTAGCTTCACGGCAAGTTTTGTCGTGTAGTGTAGCTTCCCCGTGTCTGATTTGAACTTAGTTGACTTTGTCGATTTTGCTGACGTCAGCACCTGTGGACTTAGACAAAATCGAGCATCAGAGAGTAGGTGTTGAGTGAGTAAGCATCACTAAACGCCAAAACACTTAGACAGATTCACTATCTCTTGGCATTGAGTTAGTAACCTTTACTCAACGCCAAACTACTTAGAATATTAAGTATGATTCTAGGCGTTGAGTGATTCAGCTCCACTCAACGCCAATCTTTCTTTATCAACTTTCAGCTGCTTGGCGTTGATTGAGTAAGCGTCACTCAATGCCTAACACCTTAGACAAAATTCTGTCTACACTAGGCATTGAAAGCATTGAGTCAGTAAACTCCACTCAACGCTTTTTTCCTTAATCAATTTTTCTGCTTATTCAGCAACATAAGCGTTGAGAGTGTTGAGTGAGCATGCCTCACTCAACGCTTTCTGCCTTAGCCAATTTTCTACTTATTCAGTAGCATGGCGTTGAGTGAGTTGACTTCACTCAATGCCTGTGGACTTAGCCATATTTTAGCTCATTCCAACTTTAGGCTTTACTGCTGTAGCCTATCTCACAGCCTTTTGTTGTATGGCATTGAGTGAGTTGACTTCACTCAATGCCTGTGGACTTGGCCATTTTCTCAGCTTGTCACTACCTTGTCTTTGACTATATAGGCTTCACTCAATGCTATAAGACATCTAGCATTGAGTGACTGATCTTCATTCAACGCCTGTGGACTTAGACAGTTTTCTATCATCCCACACCATAGGTAAGTGTTTACCTGACATAGCCACTTAGGCTACCTAACCTATCATAGTCATCTACAAATATGTGTATTTCATTGATAATATTGACTTTCCTCAAATCCAGGACATTGTGGGCAATGATCCCAATAGGCCTTTATTAGATTGCATAGCATAACATGCATGACATAGCATTGTATTAACAAGCATGCCAAGCTAAAGATTTACATGATGACATATATACACACATGTTTTTGAGTCAAAAAGAATAATAATTCATGCATTCATGGTTTATGCACATGAGTCAGAAGGATGACGGTATATCATCCTAAGTTTAAGGATGACATCATTAATGAAATTTCCAGAGCAAGTTAGCAGCTTAAGTAAGTATTTGTACATGTATTGTCTGAACTAAGTTATGTAGTTCTAGCGGTAAGCTAGGTTTTGATTAGTTATTTGTTGTGTTATTAGAATGTGGAGGCGTCCTGCGACGAGGTAGACTCCCCAGTCTAAGGGCGAGTCATCTGGAGCTCAGAATGAGGTCGTTATAGAGGGACTGCGATAGAGCAATGAGGCTTTGTCTAGGCAGATGTTGGAGATGCAGTCGCAGATCCAGGCTCTGTCAAGCTATTCCTGTTCAACCTACTCCTCTGGTTCCCCCAATTGTGTTTCCACTGGAGATGAACTTTATCTCGCATTTCCAGCTATTAGGACCTCCTACCTACGATGGTAGAGCAGATTTTATGGCTTGTATGACTGGATTATAGCGATCGAGGAGATGTTCTCATACTCAAGGATTTCTACTGACTAGAGAGTGATGGTCGCTGCGTACCAGCTAAAGGGTTTGTCTAAGAGCTGGTAGTTGAGAGAAAAGCAAAACTTGAAGGACGGATGTTCGTGGTAAGCCCTTAAGGAGCTATTGTAAGGAAATTTTCTGGCATCGGTCAAGAAGGACTGCTTGATGAACAATTTTCTGTACCTGAAGAAAAGGCAACTCACAGTTAGTGAGTATGAGATTGAGTTTTGCAAACTGAGCCTATTTTCCCCAGATTTGGTATCTTCTGAAGTTAATAGAGTTAAGAGCTTTCTGGGTGGCCTGAGGAATGACATCCAGTGTAAGACCCCCCCCCCTACCAATGAGGTAACCCAGTCTTATGCCCAGAACCGCCGCCTTACGGCGACACTAACACATGGGCTAGTCGACACCCCAAGATGTTGATCCTGCCAGCTAGTACGATCATTCAAACTATCGGCCAATCGTGAATAGAAGCATGCAAGTAGTATGTAAAACTAGCAAGTCCATAGAGTCACAACACAATATCATCATATATATAATGAAAAGTACAATAATCTACAATGAGTACGAAACTGAGAGAAAGGCTTATGCCCAGTACATGCCAAATAGGAATAAATCTCTCTCATGCAACAACACTAAGCCGAAGCAAACTCTATCATAAGTACACTCATCCTCACCTGAGAGCGAGCTGCAATAGTAGTAGGTGGTATCAGCTCCTCATGTCCTACCACCTCGTCCTGTTGGTGCTCCAGCTCCTCGAGCTCCTACGGTCACAAACGACCGTTAGTCAAAAAATACTAAGTCATTTTGTCCTCGCCTCACCCCCGTGACTCCTAGGTACTGAGCGGGAGGACGAAATAGAGAACAACAAGGGGTATAAAAAGGAAAAAAGGTGATAGTGGATTTATTCTATCATGGTTATAGATTAACAAATATATCTCTATACTAGCAGTTCTAAAAGGTACAAGTAGAGTATGTAAAAACTGTACTGAAAAGAAGTATGGTGGCAAAAGTAAATTAACTACTACTAAGCTATCATCACAGAAGTACCTTAACTTATATGAATACCCATACAAACTTATAAGTTAAGGTTTCACAAATATAACTTATCATATAAAAGAGACCATACTAATTTATATGATAAGGATCTATGGTGTGTATGTCCTAAGTATATATGTATGGCATGGTATGTGGGTTATGATTCATACAAGTGCAACTCACCCACACTACTCCGTGATCACAGAACATTAGTTCTTACTTTTTGGAGTTAGCTTAACTCTCGGGTACCACCATTTTGACTGTTGGGTCCGGCATTCCTTCACTTGACCCGTGCGCTCTACTACTTATTTAAGAAATTAAGTAGTGCCCTTTCAAATAGTTCGGGCTTTTGGAACAGTTGGGTATGCGCTTGATCCAACAATTGGTATCAGAGGAGATCACGGGTTAAAGACCGGGGGGCGCTATTAAATCCCGATTTTTCCCTTCTACCTATGTGGGTCAGGCAACCGTGGACTTGTGGTGACCCCACCTCTGAGCCATGTAGGCCATATTGTAACCCCACCTCTGAGCCGACAGGTTGTACTATACGTCGGGGGGATTGTTGGGTCCGACGTTCCTTCACTTGACCCGTGGCGCTCTGCTACTTATTAAGAAATTAAGTAGCGCCCTTTCCAACAGTCCGGGCTTTTGGAACAGTTGGGTATGCGCTTTGAAAGTGAGGGTAAGATCAATCCTTCACTCTAGAGGGGGTGAATATAGTATTTTAAAATAATTTTGCAAATATAAAAATTATTTTAGCAGTGGAAGACTTGATTTAGTAAGTGTAGAGTGCTAAGAAGAAACTGAAATAAAACAACTACAAAAGGATTAATTCACATCACACAGCACAAGAAAGAGCAAGCAATCCAGAAGACACAAGGAGCTATAGTGGTTCCCCAAAACTGGGTATATCCACTTTTCTACCACCCTTGGTAGGAATCCACTGCAGGATGAGTTGATCAGGTGTCCTGGGCACCAATGAGCTTTTGATCAGGTGCTCAAAAACCAAACCAGATTTTTTGATCATGTGTCTTGCCACCACTGAGTTTTGATCAAGTCTCAGCAACCAAAGCAAAACTTTTGAAGGGAGTTTAAAAACCCTTTTATAGGAAAGGAAAAGAAAAAGGGGTGAAGTTGTCTTCTCTATCAACTATCAAAGAGAAGCACTAGTGGATGAGATATTGTCAAAGCTCTCCCTGATATGTAGCAGAAGTTCAGGAACTGGAAGCTTTGCAAGGGTGATAGGTCTTCAATGAAATGATTGCTCTAGCACTAGATGATTTCAGCAAAAACTTAAATGTTTGTTGTCTGGAGTGTGAATGATGAAGACTTTTTGATCAGTAGGAATCAGAAAGAAAACTTGTTCAGTTTTTCTGAGTTATTGATGTAAGATCCTCCCCCTTACCAAGGGAGCCCTGATCTTATGCCCAGAACCGCCGCCTTACGGTGACACTAACTCACAGGTTAGTCGACACCGCAAGACGCCGATCCTGCCGGCTAGTACGATCATAACCTGTTCGGCCAATACGAGAAACAGAAGTAAAGCATATAGTAAGCAAACTACATAAGTCCACAGTCACAGAGTACATATCATATAAAAGAATGATGAGTACGTAAATATAGTCCACAATGAGTACAACAAAAGAGTGAAATAAGGGCTTACGCCCAGTACATCATATCAACTCACTCTCTCTCACAAATCTAAAACAGCGAAATCTATCATCTCAAATCATCACACCTGAACATGTGCTCCAGTAGTAGTAGTCGGCATCTGCTCCTCAAGTCCTGCCTCCTCGTTGTGCTGGTCCATCTCCTCGAGCTCCTAAAAATAGTATGGTCACCGACCATTAGTCAAAAAGACTAAGTCGTTTCCTCCACACCTCGCCCCGTCGCTCTTAGGCACCGAGCGGGAGGAAGAAGCGGAGGATAACAAGGGGTAGCAAAGGTGGAAGCAGGTGACAAGAGTATACTAGCAGTTGTAATAAGTATAGTTATCCTACTCTAGCAGTTCTAAGTAAGTAGTACAAGTAAGTAGAACAGTACTGTAAAGGAAAGAACTGAAAGTAAGAGCAGGAAAATAAGTACTGAAAAGTAAGCTATCTATCATCATAAACGTACCTTAACTTATAAAAATGCCCATACAAATTTATAAGTTAAGGTTTCCAGGAATTGTAACTTATCATATAAAAGAGCCCATACTAATTTATATGATAAGGATCTATGATTACGTATGCCCTAATATGTATGAATGATTATGATGCAGTTTATGTAGCAGGCAAGTGCAACACACACACACGACTCCGTGATCACAGACCTTTAGTTCCCACTTTTTGAGAGCTTGCATCACTCTCGGGTACTACCGTTGTGGCTACGGCAACAGCGGAGCGGGCTCTCCACTTCTAGGTGGGTATAAGCACTACCAGACCTAGACCCCTCTCATACGCCTCTGTACACGTCCCAGGTGCACTCTAGAGTCTTGCGTACGTATTTTGCTGACTACCCGTCAGTCTTGTAGGTCAAGGGTACGTCTTCGGGGATTCTGCAGTATTATATATATAGCATACTGGCCCCTCCACCCGTACCCCTCGCCCGAGTCATCGTACTGCCATCGGTGCATCGACTGGCCAGTCCCGCCTGACTCGCCACTAATTTTATGCACATGCAAGGTATTAATCTGAGCTTCCTGCTCGTATTGATATTGCTAACACATTCCCTCCAATCCCATTTGGGTGAGCAAGTGCTTGTATCCCTCCAACCTTATGAAACAGGTGAGCAAGCCACTCGTATCCCTCCAACCCGGTTAGGATGAGCTCATTACTTGTATCCCTCCAACCTTATGAAACAGGTGAGCAAGTAATCAACGGACTCCAAGTCTCTCCAACCCGGCACCGTGATAAGAACAAGTACAGTTTAACCTAGCCTATTAGGCAATTCTTGTCTACTGGTTATTATACTTAGTGATTTAGGGGTTAATCCCAGGACTGCCCAAGGCATGCCCATTGAAGGGGTCTCGAAGGCACTAGGAACTACGATGGGATGACAAGCCCAAAGTTCCCTTTCGCAAGGATAATTACTTTTAGTTGATGTCTACCCAAGATCCGCTACCAACTCTCATTGTTACTTTAGGACTAACCTAATGACTTAAGTTATCATTAATGGGAGGGTGACGGTCTTTCGTCGGCCTCCGCTCTAGTGGTTACCCCAAGAACTTGCACTTTTTACTCTCGTCCCTAAGACGACACTAACCACCAGGATTATATTTCCAACCATATTCACTAGCTCAATTGTCGATCTATCCCCTGGTGGTTCTAAGGTATAATTTAATTTTACTATGCGCAGCCCATGACCTAATACCATCCCGAAATCGAACTTCTAAATCCTTGGGCCAACAGACCCCAAATATTTATCCTAGGGTGGTATGGACTAATTAAATGAATGTATTGATTTCCATAATTTTCCTAGGTCATTAAGGCCTTTAATTAAATCCTTTAAATCATTCCCTAGGTTATTTTACACATGAAGTGGTATCAATTAAAATCTACTGACCTAAGGGAATTTTTCTGAGTTGCAAATGAGTAAAATATTACTGTCTACAAGATCTCATAATTTCCATTTTTATATTTCTATCTATCCCATAATTAATATAGATTCTACATATTTATCATTTTCCAAATGAAGTAAAAGAAATATATTAACCAAAATTCCAGGAAAATTATTGAGAATATATATCACTACTTTATGACTAATGGAAGAGTTTCATCAAATTCTACACTGTAGTGACCTATCAAATTCCATTCTTAATTAATTACCAAAATGCCATTAAGCTAACTCAATAATTGAAAGTGCATCCAAAAATTCTGAAATAATTCCACAAGGCTAATATCACAATTATACAACTATAGAAATATTTCTACAATTTTCCAACATGAAATTCCACCAAATCATAATTAAATACAAAAAGGGTAAAATAGTAATTTCAAGGTATTTGCCCCAATAGATCTCAAACAGAGGTATAAAATTTTCCTAAGTCAAACAAAACATCATTCTTTGACTTGACTGAATTTGGGAATTTCCTTTTTATCAAAATCTATTTTTCCAATTTATTTTCAAAAAGGACCTATGTTTTGAAAATTCCAAATAATGGGATTTTTGATCCCAAAAATCCCATAATTAATTCTAGGGGTGGTTTATGCCCTAATTAATCACTGGAATAAATTCCATGATTTTGCATGCCTCAACTAGGCTGAATACTTAGTATGCCAATTTTGGCTAAATGCACCCCGAGCCTAAGTAGTTCAATTCTTGCATGTGGGTCTTTCCTAACATAACTTATTCCAATTTCAGAGAAAATTCTACCACTGGTCTATATGGTCCCTAAGGACCAGCCACCAAATTTTGGGGCCATTTGGAGTTAGCTAACTCCAAGAATCACCTAGTTAAGCCCTAGGGGTATTTTGGTAATTTCCCCATATTTTATTTTCCAATCAAGCCCATTTTTGGGCAGGGCCTAAATATGCCCTAATTAAACCTCTGACCAAAATCTCAGGTCAAGGGGACTTCTGGTTTGGCTTGGGCAGCCATTTAAAATTCTGCCAAATTGCTATTTGCAGCCCAAGCCAAATCTTATTTCTCAAACTTGCAAGTGAGATTACTCATCATGCATTGAATCAATTTAGCCCAACTTTTAACCATGTCTCTAATATACCCATGAGAGGGTGCCACCAAAATTTGGGGCCTATTGGAGTTGGAGAACTCCAAAAATCACATTTATTTACTTTTGGGTATTTTTGTAAAAACTATAGCAAAATATTCCCCAAAAATTCTGATGTTCGGGTAGGACCTAGATATGCCTAAGACATGCACATGACCAAAATTTCAGGTCATGAGGCTTACTGGTTTAGCATGGGAATCCAAATTAAAATCTGCCCTAGCCTAGGACCAGCCCTAGGAGAATTGACCTACAGGACAGACCACTGGGTGAAAACCCCTGATTATTGTGGCATTTGAAAGTTAAGACCTAGGGCTACAATTTCCATTCAGGTTGTAACCTTAGGTGAAGTCTCTAAGTGCCTTAATTATCACATGCAAAATGACTGGAAAGGTGTGACAGTTATGCTACTATTCAAAATAATTAATTCATCATTTAAATAATGATTAACACGAATCTTAAAGCTAGAAGGAACGGGATCGGTTCATCCCCTACCTCCAGCCAACGGCTGGGATTGATTCGCGCTGGGCCATTTTGCGGGGCTGTTTCCGGCCGGCTGAGGCGGCGCCAAGCCCGGCCAACTGTGCCTACACCTTCACGGTGGTGGTGGCCGACTTTTGTCGGCGACTAGGCGGCGGGAGGTGGCGGCGCCGGTGATCCCGAGAGGGATGAAATTCACGGAAAATCCAAGTTTTTCTCTCATGGCATCGGGCTCAATTGAGCCTGATATCTCCCCTAATTGATCTAGGAAGCTAGTACGGGTAGAGGGGTGGCGAAACGGACCTGAATCGGCGGTTGGCTGCGGGTGTGGCGGCGGTTGGCCATGGCTAGCTAGCTCCGGCAATCTCCTTGCCAAAAACTCGATTCTCCACCGATTGCTATGCTCCAGGACTCGATTTCCACTCCTCTCGACCTTCTGAAGCTGATGGTGGGCTTGGATTTGGCCTGGAGTGGCTGTATATGGGGATGTGGCCGAGGTGAGTTCGGTTGGAGCATAGGAAGCTTCACCATGGTTGCCAAGTGGCTGTCATGCCTTGAAATCTTGCTGAAATTAAATGGGGTGGTCGGCCAGCACCTCTTGGCTGAAGAAATGAAGGCCACATGGCCTCCTTTCATCACCACCCCCTTTCTCTCTCCTCTTTTAGGTGTTTTCTCCAAAATGCCCCTTTGCATGTACTCTCTCTCCTCATTTTGAGGGTTAGGGGCTGTCCTTGTCCACTTGGCTGGTCATGGGTCAAGTTTGGTGGGCTTGGCCCATGGGAAATGGCTTGGGCTCACATTTTCACCTTTAGGTCAAATAGTTGACTTGTTGACTTGGGGAGTTGACTTGGTCAACATGGTGAGTGGGCTGACCCCACTTGTTGGTCATGAGCCCGATGGCACCACCCAACTTGGGTTGGGTCAAGGGGGTGCCCTACTTAGGCTAATTGGGCTTATGAATGTGGGTTTGACCACTTTAGGCTCAAAGTTGACTTGGGTCAACTAGGGTCAAAATGTTGACCTAGTGGCATGGCCTAGGTCCACTTAGATTGTATTTAGGGTTAAGGCCATGTGGTGGGGTCATGGTGTGGCTAGGGTTCCTATTTAGGCTAGTTTGACCTAGTTTGACTTTGGTCCTAAGGTGGGCCCCACTTGGCTACACCCCACCACCTAGGGTCAAACCTAGCTAATACCCTAACACCCACCCCATGCCTAACCCAAATCTATGTTAGGGATCTAGAAGTAACATTGGGATGTTACAAATCCTATAAACAAAAAAAATAATTTCGTCCCCGAAATTTAAGTTCGGGTCTACGGGGTTCTAATTGCAGGAATCATAAAAACTCATTAGAGGTAACAACCCTCTTCCGAATGCACTTCCCTCATATTTTGGGCTACTCATATTGTGAGGACACGTTTTCAAGTCCCTCGACATTTTATGATCAAAATAAGCTTTAACAACTCCTTGGATTGTAGCCTTACGAGCCATAATCATCAAGTGCTCGTAAATCAACAATTTCATAAGTAGGAATCTTTTCCATTCCGATCCACCTAGGTTTTCACTTATAATTCAACATGGACTTACAATCATCCCCAGATATCCTATACATTAGACCAATATTATTATGTATAGCAGTAAATCAACTTCCGAGATCCTGATGTGATGAAAAGATCATCATTTTATTTCTCCTAACTTCAAGACTCGTCACATCTCTATCCAAGTAGTAATATATGGTTCGTAGTGTGTTCACCTTTCGAGCATACATCAAGCGATCAGTATGGATATTGATGTTCGTACCAGCGGCTCTCGATCACTTTTCACATATAGTCTAATCCATGAATTTATGAGCGTATCTTCTCAGATATGGTGAGATCTGATACACTTTTGATTTAGCAAAAAGGAAATCTTATTGAGCACCGGTTACCTTTGTATATGCCCTTGATAGACAAGATCTATATATCATTGTCATGAGATCTTCTATTGGCGATCATAATGTTACCACGTATGTATCCTGGTTCTTAATACTATCATGATCAAGGGTCATATATACGTGTACAACCTTGACTCATTCTATAACTGAAACGTTTACTATCAATATGAACGTTGGTAACGAGTTTTTGACCCTCGGTCGTTTTTTCATGTTCAATCTAACCAATAAATTATAAGTGCATATTTTCAAAATTGAAACGCTTGACTTCTTCATCGATCGATCTTAATAAACATTCATTTGTTCTCGAATATTTTACTGTACCTTTGATAACAATCAAAAATTGATTTTCTTCATTGTCATGGATTTCCTTACGGTGGTCATGGTGTTAACAACAGTCTGCCATGGTTCTTGATGTACCGGTAACCAATAGATCATGCCTATGCGTATGCTACAACTAATCATCGACCATATTTCAATTTGTTGAGTCGTTACCTTTGTAAATGTCATGCCTTAACAATTTAACCCTTTATGTGCTTGAAGTTTCAATTTGGTACGCTCATAGTAATTCTCCTATATATGGTCCACTTACTTGACAAGCATGGGTGAATACCCTTCTAGAGCTATTATACTTACGAGATTAGCTTCAGCATGTGTAAACTTAATCCTCAAACTATTATGTCATGGTAGAGACTAACATATCTCTAAGTTCATGAGTTTTCGTTATTTATATATTTCCAAAAATACATACATTGCACTATCTGATATAGGTAATGCTGAAACTTATTCGTTTCCTTGTGCGTAGGGTATGCTCATATTGCCTACTCACGATCAAGCCTTCTGGATTATTATAACACTCGATTCTAAGGATAATAACATATCCTTAATCATGGGTTGATATTGAAATCCCGAACCTTTTGAGGGCGATTATTAATTCATCGAACATTTTCATTCTGATTTCTGAGAATAACGACATGTTCCTAATAAGGAGTTGTTTTGATATCCTGAATCCTTCCGAAGGTAGGTGTTATATCATCGAACGCATTGTTTTGCCCTTTGTGATCGTCGGAACATATCCAAAGGATCATTCCTATAATTTACCCTTTCTGAATCGGTAAGGCTTTTCTCTTGCTTTTAAATTTCTGGGGTCATCACACCCTCAAAGTTCTAAACAAAATTTTATTCAAACATTTTTGAGCTTTCCCTTTATGGCTCTTCTCATATAACAGTTACGATTTTCAATCACTCCTTCATACTACCTTGACGTTACTTTATCACAATCTGTATGTTTCCAATTGATGACCTGGGTATGTTACGTAGGTACGGGTAGTAGTGATCCGTCATTATGTTTATACTTCTTCCAAACTTAGATGATTATTCCTTGATTTAAAATTTTCTAGGGTTATGGTGCACTCATTGTTGTAGACGTAATTATTCAGATATTTCGAATTCTCATTTCACATTGGTTTCCCTTACAGTACATCTGAGTCCCTTACCCACGTGTTACATTGTTTGGGTTAAGGTGTTTAGAGTATCCTTGAAACATGCTTGCCGATGCGGTAATCAAAATAAACCTTAATTGTTTGTACATCCTTCTACAACTCATACTGATTCTAATTCAGTCTTTTGAATGTGAATTTCTCTGAATTCACATGTATGCGTAAATGATTTATGCCGTGTCTGTATTAAGAAAATCATGAGTGTTCATTAGACTACGATTTAAGTGGGTACTTACTTCTTTAAACTCGAAATCGGGAAAATCTCTTGAAGTCTTATACGGTCTTCCCTAGTTTCAAGGTCATATGTATTTATCACTAAGCCAGCATTTATGCATCTTTCATGGAACTAAATTTGTTGTCCTCCTTGTTCACTTACTCCTACGGTCTTGGGGTACTTATGAGAGTGAAAAGCCATTCTCGAAACATTCTACTTTCCTACTTCACTTGTGAATTTATTGTGTTCCCAACTTGTCATTAACAGTCTATGCTGCTTAAGATTAATAAGTAGGGTGAAGTTCTTCGAGAGTCCTAACCTTCCGAGGAGGATTTGATCATCATACTTGGTCATGTAAATACAATTCTCATCTTTACTTGTGTGACCTTTGAATATGTCAAGTTTTTAGATCACTATGCTTGCGACACATGCTTAATGAGAAAGGCTTAGAAAAATTCGAGTTGTTATCAGTATAGCCCTATAAACAAAAGGTTAAGCCCCCATATATTTTGGTTAATTTTCCTTTGACATTCACAATGTAGTCATCTTGTACATGCCTTAATCCTTAGGGCTAACCATCTTTGGCATGGATTTCCACTTTAATTGATATGTTATCTACCCTAGGCCTTCAAGGTTACCATTCGACAAACTGTTCAAGGTCAACATGTGACCAAACGAGGAAGTGTCTCTTCTAGAATTTGAATTCTTATTCGATCTTTGGTATTTATCACCGTGATTGTCTTGCGTAGTCCAGTCATCGGTACTAGGATTAAGCTTACGAGTACCCTACTGATCCACTATTAAGCTTATGCATCAATTCTTCTTGAGGTAGTCCTTATCAGTTTGAGTAAGAATTGGTAATATCATTCGATATGCGACTTAGGAACACCGAGGTTTAAGCCTTAAGTAGGGACTCTGGTATTTAAATATTTCTTTAATCGACTTGGTTATCCATGTATCGTAACTAATCTACACCTGAAGTCGATCTTTGGCCTAAGGTACGACACAAAATCCTCTTGGTAAGTCAAACTAGGGTGGTGCCCTAGTTGGATTGGCCTAACTCATCGCCTAATGGACTGTTTTATGTGACTTTTTACACATGGGCACACCATTGCTTCCGCTGCATAGTTTGTCCGCAAACTACTGCTCGAGCGGGGTGTTCCAGTGTTGTGGACTTCTTTCTCATATGATGGTTTGTTCCTTTGATACCAGTTTGTAAGATCCTCCCCCTTACCAAGGGAGCCCTGATCTTATGCCCAGAACCGCCACCTTACGGTGACACTAACTCACGGGTTAGTCGACACCGCAAGACGCCGATCCTGCCGGCTAGTACGATCATAACCTGTTCGGCCAATACGAGAAACAGAAGTAAAGCATATAGTAAGCAAAACTACATAAGTCCACAGCCACAGAGTACATATCAAATAAAAGAATGATGAGTACGTAAATATAGTCCACAATGAGTACAACAAAAGAGTGAAATAAGGGCTTACGCCTAGTACATCATATCAACTCACTCTCTCTCACAAATCTAAAACAGCGGAATCTATCATCTCAAATCATCACACCTGAACATGTGCTCCAGTAGTAGTAGTCGGCATCTGCTCCTCATGTCCTGCCTCCTCGTTGTGCTGGTCCATCTCCTCGAGCTCCTAAAAATAGTATGGTCACCGACCATTAGTCAAAAAGACAAAGTCGTTTCCTCCACACCTCGCCCCATCGCTCTTAGGCACCGAGCGGGAGGAAGAAGCGGAGGACAACAAGGGGTAGCAAAGGTGGAAGCAGGTGACAAGAGTATACTAGCAGTTGTAATAAGTATAGTTGTCCTACTCTAGCAGTTCTAAGTAAGTAGTACAAGTAAGTAGAACAGTACTGTAAAGGAAAGAACTGAAAGTAAGAGCAGGAAAATAAGTACTGAAAAGTAAGCTATCTATCATCATAAACGTACCTTAACTTATAAAAATGCCCATACAAATTTATAAGTTAAGGTTTCCAGGAATTGTAACTTATCATATAAAAGAGCCCATACTAATTTATATGATAAGGATCTATGATTGTGTATGCCCTAATATGTATGAATGATTATGATGCAGTTTATGTAGCAGGCAAGTGCAACACACACACACGACTCCGTGATCACAGACCTTTAGTTCCCACTTTTTGAGAGCTTGCATCACTCTCGGGTACTACCGTTGTGGCTACGGCAACAGCGGAGTAGGCTCTCCACTTCTAGGTGGGTATAAGCACTACCAGACCTAGACCCCTCTCATACGCCTCTGTACACATCCCAGGTGCACTCTAGAGTCTTGCGTACGTATTTTGCTGACTACCCGTCAGTCTTGTAGGTCGAGGGTACGTCTTCGGGGATTCCGCAGTATTATATATATAGCATACTGGCCCCTCCACCCGTACCCCTCGCCCGAGTCATCGTACTGCCATCGGTGCATCGACTGGCCAGTCCCGCCTGACTCGCCACTAATTTTATGCACATGCATGGTATTAATCTGAGCTTCCTGCTCGTATTGATATTGCTAACACATTCCCTCCAATCCCATTTGGGTGAGCAAGTGCTTGTATCCCTCCAACCTTATGAAACAGGTGAGCAAGCCACTCGTATCCCTCCAACCCGGTTAGGATGAGCTCATTACTTGTATCCCTCCAACCTTATGAAACAGGTGAGCAAGTAATCAACGGACTCCAAATCTCTCCAACCCGGCACCGTGATAAGAACAAGTACAGTTTTACCTAGCCTATTAGGCAATTCTTGTCTACTGGTTATTATACTTAGTGATTTAGGGGTTAATCCCAGGACTGCCCAAGGCATGCACATGACCAAAATTTCAGGTCATGAGGCTTACTGGTTTAGCATGGGCATCCAAATTAAAATCTGCCCTAGCCTAGGACTAGCCCTAGGAGAATTGACCTACAGGACAGACCACTGGGTGAAAACCCATGATTATTATGGCATTTGAAAGTTAAGACCTAGGGCTACAATTTCCATTCAGGTTTTAACCTTAGGTGAAGTCTCTAAGTGCCTTAATTATCACATGCAAAATGACTGGAAAGGTGTGACAGTTATGCTACTATTCAAAATAATTAATTCATCATTTAAATAATGATTAACACGAATCTTAAAGCTAGAAGGAACGGGATCGGTTCATCCCCTACCTCCAGCCAACGGCTGGGATTGATTCGCGCTGGGCCATTTTGCGGGGCTGTTTCTGGCCGGCTGAGGCGGCGCCAAGGCTGGCCAACTGTGCCTACACCTTCACGGTGGTGGTGGCCGGCTTTTGCCGGCGACTAGGCGGCGGGAGGTGGCGGCACCGGCGATCCCGAGAGGGATGAAATTCACGGAAAATCCAAGTTTTTCTCTCATGGCATCGGGCTCAATTGAGCCCGATATCTCCCCTAATTGATCTAGGAAGCTAATACGGGTAGAGGGGTGGCGAAACGGACCTAAATCGGCGGTTAGCTGCGGGTGTGGCGGCGGTTGGCCATGGCTAGCTAGCTCCGGCGATCTCCTTGCCAAAAACTCGATTCTCCACCGATTGCTATGCTCCAGGACTCGATTTCCACTCCTCTCGACCTTCTGAAGCTGATGGTGGGCTTGGATTTGGCCTGGAGTGGCTGTATATGGGGATGTGGCCGAGGTGAGTTCGGTTGGAGCATAGGAAGCTTCACCATGGTTGCCAAGTGGCTGTCATGCCTTGAAATCTTGCTGAAATTAAATGGGGTGGTCGGCCAGCACCTCTTGGCTGAAGAAATGAAGGCCACATGGCCTCCTTTCATCACCACCCCCTTTCTCTCTCCTCTTTTAGGTGTTTTCTCTAAAATGCCCCTTTGCATGTACTCTCTCTCCTCATTTTGAGGGTTAGGGGCTGTCCTTGTCCGCTTGGCTGGTCATGGGTCAAGTTTGGTGGGCTTGGCCCATGGGAAATGGCTTGGGCTCACATTTTCACCTTTAGGTCAAATAGTTGACTTGTTGACTTGGGGAGTTGACTTGGTCAACATGGTGAGTGGGCTGACCCCACTTGTTGGTCATGAGCCCGATGGCACCACCCAACTTGGGTTGGGTCAAGGGGGTGCCCTACTTAGGCTAATTGGGCTTATGAATGTGGGTTTGACCACTTTAGGCTCAAAGTTGACTTGGGTCAACTAGGGTCAAAATGTTGACCTAGTGGCATGGCCTAGGTCCACTTAGATTGTATTTAGGGTTAAGGCCATGTGGTGGGGTCATGGTGTGGCTAGGGTTCCTATTTAGGCTAGTTTGACCTAGTTTGACTTTGGTCCTAAGGTGGGCCCCACTTGGCTACACCCCACCACCTAGGGTCAAACCTAGCTTATACCCTAACACCCACCCCATGCCTAACCCAAATCTAAGTTAGGGGTCTAGAAGTAACATTGGGATGTTACAATTGATCTCCTTTTTCTTTCTCTGTATCTCTGTGTATACTGCTGTGTCTTTTTGTTCTCTCTTAATGATGATAATAAGAACTCCAGTCGTCAAATCTTGAAAATAGCCGTTAGCAAAGTCATAAATGCTTTTCTTTAATTGTCAACTGTCTCTAGAGGAAATAACCTAAGTACATTCCTTATTTATTTCCTTAAAACTTGCTCCAGATTTATTATAATTGCTAGAAATCTTTTTCATTAAAAGCTCTGATTTGAAATCCTTAACAAGCTGACAAAATCCCAGAAATCGTTGATCTCAAAATGAAATCGTCGATCTGAGCTCAACTATCATCGAACTGAGCTCAGAGATATTGGAATTTGACTTGGACAGAAATCGTCGATCTGAGCTCAGAGATCGTCGAACTGGTTTCGACGCCTCGTCGATTTGAGCTCAGAGATCATCGAACAGAGGTCGACGCTTTGTCAGCCTGAACTTGGAGATAGTCAAACTGAGTTCGACGCTTCGTCGATCTGAGCTCGACGACAACTTCAATTATTCTTCCTGGCTTCTTCATCTGAACTAGGAGGTCTTGGTGAAAACTTCAACCCTAAGTCCTAAGACTTAGACCTAACTAGTTGACCTTTTCTCTATACAATAAGATCAAAGCAACAATCCTATTAACATAGTGATCCTGACCCAAATTAGTAATAGGGTGTTCCAACAATCTCTGCCTATTTGGGTTAGGATTACTATTTACATGAGTTATAGAAAATAATAACAACAGAAATACAGAAACAACATTGCAAGACCACATATATGATTATATCACAGCACAAAAGTTGTTCAGCAGAGATATAAAATAGTTTTAAGCTTACATCCAGATTAATGCTTGTCATCAGTTCTTTTCTTGAAGATGATTTCTCTGTTTGGATTTTCTAAGTCTTTCTTTGATCTGAAATCATCAGCAGCACCAAGAGTCCTTTGTATTTTGCTCCTAGGAACTACAGCTTCAGGATGTAGATGCATGTATTCCTCAGTTTTGAAGAATCTCTTGGAGCTGTATCTTTCAAGTTCCTGTCTTCTTTGATCTGATAGAGTAGATATATTGGATGTGTCTTGGCCCTTCTCTCTAGCTTTCTTAATTTGATCTAGAGCAGCCATTTATTTAAGTCTGGCTGTCCAGGAAGCTGGATTTTTATCTAGATCTTCAAAAGGTACTGGTTGCTCATACATGTTTATGGTGTCAGAAGGAGGAGCTTTTGAGTGAAAACTTTCTTTGAGCTTGTAAGGAAAGGGACCAGTAGTTGAGTCAATTGGTCCTTGTCCTTTCCTTTGATAAGATTGTTGTCTGGGCTGTCCTCTTGAATAAACTTGATAGTCTATTTGATTTCCTCTATACTGTCTTCCTCTAGGCTGATTTCCTCTTTGCTGATAACCTCTGGATTGAGATCTTCCTTGATAGGTTTGCTGGGGTTGAGAAATGGTTGAAGCTTGAGGAGCTAAGACTCCACTAGATCCTGTGCTTGGAGAAGGAGGAGGAGGAGGATGAGAAGTTCCTTTGTCATACTTTCTTCTCTTCTTCATTGCTTTCAACTGATTCTTAGAATATTGCATCCAATGCTCAGTAATAGGACAATTGTGCAGAATATTTTATGGTATGTCATGATCAGTTGTAGCTTTGGTCAATTGAACCCTTTTCATGGCCTTGCTTCTGGCTTTCCTCTTCTTCGCAATAGTTGCAGAGGAATCATCTGAGTCAGTCCTGAATTCATCATCCTCATAGAAACTCTGAGGCTCATCAAACAAAGCATCTATTTCCTTGTAAGCTGCTTTGGTGGTGGAAACAAGAGCAGAAGCAGAAGGTGCAGTATAAGAAATAACAACAGCAACACTTGAAACAGCAGTTGAAATAGCAGGAATAGCAGTTACAACAGGAGCACCAACTGAAGTAGTAGCCTCAGTAACTGAACAAACTGGCTCTTCAACAGCCTCTGAAGAAGCAACATCAGCAGCAGCAGACTCAAGAACCACAGAATCATTCTCCACAGATTGAACAGAATTTATATACATTTCTATAAGGTTTGGATCACAGTAGGAGAGGGGAACAATATCCCTGGTTAAATCTTCAGCAGGGAGAGGTGCTGAAGGACAATAGTTATAAATTGAATCAAATAATGATAATAAAGAATTTATATCTACTGCAGGACTGATGGTTGAAGCTGGAACTGAAACTTGCTCTGAAGCTGTACTTTCTGAAACTAGAATTTCTGATATCTGCATTGCTGAAGCAACATTTGCTGAAGACAGCACTTCTTCAAAAGGCATCTCCCCCTGCCTAGTTTCAGTGACAACTGAATCTAGGCCCCCAGAAGAAGGGGTGGCCTGAAAGGAGAAGAAAGAAGAGAGTCTAACAGATAAATCAGTCAGATTCTTGACTTAGGGAGCCAAGGCTGAATCCAGTAAGAGTGTTAGCTTGGGGGCCAACAACTCATACAGTATATCTGCCAGAGGAAGAAGATCTACTTGCTCAAGGTTAACTTAAGTAGAGGTAGAGGGGTGTGTTGTAGAGAAGGATGGAATGAATGCTGGGTGATGTGGTATGGAGGGTTGAGAGATGGGGATGAATGAAATAGATGAAGCTGGGATGGTGTCTGTTGGTAGGAATGAGGAGATGGTAGGTGAAAAATATGGTTGAGAGATGATGTCATGAAGTATTTGTTGGAATGATTGTGAGGTGGATGGGATGTCTGGAGGTGAAGAGGAAGAATCATCCATGAATGAATCATCTAGGAGATTGAAGGATGGAAGTTGGGAGGATGATTCTAAGTCAATGGAGGAGAAGAAAGGTAGAGATTAGAAATCTTCTTGGAAAGTGACTGGAGTAGGTGAAGAAACTTTAGAAGGAGGAGAGGGAGGAGAAGATGTGGAAGATGTAATTGGTTGTGAAGATAGAGGAGAGGAAATTGAGGGGGATGGCAACACTTCTACTGGGGAAGTGGATTGTGGAAGAGTGACTTAAACAGTCCTTGTGCCTGAAGAAGTTTGTGCTGCAGGACCCCTGCTTGGTTTGACAATCTGCCTCTCCCATTTTCCAAAGAGAGTAGAAGAAAGTCTCTTGGAAGCATTGATATGCATTCCATTTGACACTAACAGCTGAGGGAACCTATTCTGCAGGAATAGGCCCAGAATTCTTCCAAAATTCACAAAATTCTTATTGATTTTCTTCTTGCTCAAATCAAAGAAGATGGCTCCCCAATCCAAATGCTTCTTATCTACTATGGCATCCATTTAGCAGAACTGATGTCTTGATATTGTGTCATGAGCTGAGTGTTTGGCTAAAATCACTTTTACTACAATGTCTGCTAAAAATCTATACTCCATAGACAGATTTTTCTTTAACAGCTTATTAGGGTTTTCAGAATTATGACCCATTCTATCTAACATTTCAGTAAATTCTACCCCTGATAAGTCTATGCTATCATGTCCAGTACTTAACCCAAAAATTTCTGTAAGAATGGCCGGGGTTAGGGATACCTGAGTTCCTGAGATGGTGCCAATGACTGTGTATTGATCCAGATTGTGGCCAGTATAGACCCACTCTTTAATTTCATCTGCAGCTAATTTGATTCTTGTTGTCATGATGTTTACAAGTTGTTGCTCCTTAAACAGTTCTAGAATATTCTTGAACATTTGATCAGTTCCTTCAAACGAATCCATATCAATGTCAAAACCAGTATCGAACTTCATTGCTGCTAAAACGGCGACTGAAACTGACATGTTTCCTGCAAAAACAAACACGATCAAGTGTAGAGGAGTTTGGAGGGAAGAAGGTTCATGCAGAAAGTATGAAAGCACAAAGGAAAACGACGCCTGAAAAAATGATTTTATATTAGGGTTCGACGCTGAAAAGGAAAGATCGTTGAACTCAGTTCGATGATCGATGTCTCTAGGGGAAACTGAATGGTCTCAACATCGTCGATCTTCGTTCGACGATATTTAACATCGTTGATCTTCGTTCGACGATAATCGAGATCGCTGATCAAAAAGGATAGTCCAGCACTATTTGGAAAATGCCGAGCTCCATTCGACGATTCCTAACATCGTCGATCTCTGTTCGACGGAAAATAAAAGACAGTTAACTACTATCTAGAAATGACGAGCTCCGTTTGACGATCTTCAGGAAAATCGTCGAGCGTAGTTCAGAGACATAGAAAACTTATAGACACTAGGAAATTCAAATTTTTAACCTAGTCTTTGTCTCTTTCTAGGTTCAAAGGTCTTGGAACTTAATTAAGACTTCCTCCATCTAACATTCCTAACTGATTAAGGAAGAAGGTGTGTTTCTTTTCATCCAAGGGTTTGGTGAAAATATCTCCCCTTTGTAAATCAGTTGGGATATATTCCAATTCAATTTTATTCTTCTCTACATTATCTCTTAAGAAATGATATCTAATCTCTATGTGTTTTGTCCTACTATGGAGGACTGGATTTTGAGCAATTGAAATAGCACTAGTGTTATCACAAAATTTTTTTGACTTCTCTAAGTTGTAGCCATAGTCCAGGAGCTAGTTTTGAATCCACAATATCTGTGAGCAACAGCTACTCGCTGCCATATATTCAGCTTTAGCAGTTGAAGTAGACACAGATGTTTGTTTCTTGCAAAACTAGGAGACAAGTCTGTCACCATGAAACTGACAAGTTCCACTGGTGCTTTTCCTGTCTACTCTACATCCAGCATAATCAGCATCTGAAAATCCAGTTAGATCAAATCCTGAATCAGTTGGATACCAGAGACCTAGATTTGGACAACTTTTCACATACCTAAGAATCCTCTTAACTAATGTTAGGTGTGACTCTCTAGAGCTGACTTGGAATCTAGCACATATGCATGTAGCAAACATTATATCAGGTCTACTAGCTGTAAGATACAATAAGGAGCCAATCATTGTTCTATATGTAGTCTGATCAACTGGATTCCCATGTTCATCAGCATCTAATACAGCATTAGTAGGCATGGGTGTTTTCATAGAGGATGCTTCAGACATACAAAATTTCTTAACCAATTCTTTTGCATACTTGGTTTGAGAAATAAAGATGCCATCAGCATGTTGTTTGACTTGCAATCCTAGAAAGAAGGATAGCTCACCCATGCTACTCATTTCAAATTTGGAATGCATTAGGTTGGAGAACCTTTTGCACAAATTTGAATCAGTAGAACCAAAAATAATATCATCTACATAGATTTGTACTAGTAGGATATTGGACTTATGGGTTCTAATAAAAAGAGTTTGGTCTACTCTACCCCTTTTAAAATCATTTTTCAAGAAAAAGCAAGCTAGGGTCTCATACCATGCTCTAGGAGCTTGTTTGAGACTATATAATGCTTTATGAAATTTATAAACAAAATCAGGGTGAGTTAGAGAGATAAAACCTGGGGGTTGTTTTACATAAACCTCTTCCTTGATGTCACCATTGAGGAATGCACTTTTGATATCCATTTGATAAACTTTGAACTTCTTGTGAGCTGCATATGCCAGGAAGATTCTTATGGCCTCCAACCTTGCGACTGGTGCAAAGGTTTGGTCATAATCTATGCCTTCTTCTTGAGAATATCCTTGAGCAACAAGCCTTGCTTTATTTCTTACTATAACTCCTTGATCATCTAGCTTGTTCCTGAATACCCATTTTGTTCCAACAATGGGATGATTCTTTGGCTTTGGTACTAGCTCCCAAACTTTGTTTCTTTCAAATTGATTTAATTCCTCTTGCATTGCAATGATCCAGTTTGGATCTTATTCTGTATCTTGTATGGATTGAGGCTCAATTTGAGAAAGAAAGCAAGTGTGCATCAGATTTTTCTTGAATTGGTTTCTGGTTTGCACACCAGCTGAGATGTCTCCAATCACTTGGGAGATTGGATGGTCTCTTGATGTTACTAAATCAACAATGGGTGTTGATTGTTCACCAACCTGTGTTGTTGTTTCCTCTTATGGAACAACAACTGGCTCTTCATTTAGATTGTTATCATGGCTTGCTAAGATCTGACTATCATCTTCATTTTCACTGCTTTCAGCTTCTTGTTGAATGGATGAAGGTGATGGATCTTGTTCAATGATATGTAGCCTGTCCAAATTTTCTGATATAGAATGTACCTGCAAAGGATCTATGGTAGAAGTGCTCTTCTCCTTGTAAGACATGTTAGTTTCATCAAAAGAAACATGCACAGATTCTTCAATTTTATGAGATGATTTATTAAAAATCCTATAGGCCTTACTGATCATGGAGTATCCCAGAAACACTCCTTTATCAGCTTTGGCTTCAAATTTTGTTAAGTATTTTTTATTGTTGTTATGAATGTAGCAAATACAACAAAAAATCCTAAGATAATCAACTTTAGGTTTCTTCCCTTTGAGTAATTCATAGGGAGTCTTGCCCTTTAGCTTATGTATCAAACTCCTATTCAAAACATAGTTTGAAGTGTTCACAACCTCTTCCCAAAAGGATAGAGGGAGGTGAGCATCTGTCAACAATGTTGTGGCAGATTCAATAAGGGTTCTATTTTTCCTTTCAGCTACCCCATTCTGTTGAGGAGTTCTAGGAGCTGAGAAAGTGTGCATGATCCCTTCCCTCTGACAGAACTCTTGCATAAGAAGAGAAGCAAACTCTGTCCCATGATCACTTCTGATCAGGGCTATGTGAGTATTGAACTCAATCTGTATACATTTGAGAAACTCTGTCAAACACTTGAAGTTATCAGACTTCTTCCTCAGAAAGAACACCCATGTGAATCTAGAGAAGTCATCTACAACTACTAAAGTGTAAGATTTCCCTCCTAGGCTTTGTACAGAAATGGGTCCAAATAGATCCATATGTAATAAATATAAAATCCTAGGTGAATCACTCTTATTAAGTGACTTAAAATATTTTTTAGTTTTCTTTCCTAATAGATAAGACCTGCAGAGTCCTTCCTTCTTGTAGGGGCCAGAAGGTAGTCCTCTAATAAGATTGTCCTTGGATAGCCTAACAATGGTCTAAGGTTGATATGTCCTAATCTCTTATGCCATAATTCATTAGGTTTGCTAAGAGAATTAAATAAACAGATGTCTACCTTGGTTAAATGAAAATCTACTAGATAAATATTACCTCTTCTGTTACCTGTCAACACAGTTGTGTTGTCTTCTGATTTGATGAGGCATGAAGATTTGTTGAATGTAACCTGGTAGCCTTCATCACACAGCTGACTGATGCTGATAAGATTGTGCTTTAGTCCTTCCACATATGCTACCTTCTTGAATGTTACTGATCCTATTTGGACTGCACCAAATCCTTTGGTCTGTCCAAAGTTTGAATCTCCAAATATGATGTTGGGTCTATGTTTAGCCTTGAAGGATGTCAGGTTATCCTTGCTTCCGGTCATGTGCTTGGAGCACCCACTATCCAGATACTAATGCTAGTCCATGGTTGGATAGGTCTTCACCTGCACAAATAACATTTCATTTGTTTTTGACCCAGTTTACCTTGGGTCTAGCTTGATAACCTTTGATATCAGAAATGAAAGACATCTCTGGTTGACTCTTATACCCTTCAGGATGATATCTCCTAGGAGGAATTATCCATTCAGTATAAGGGTTGAACCCTTGAGATGTAGGATATCTAGAATTAACTTTTGATGTACCCTTTGAGAATTGATCAAATCTCTGAGCTCCATACGACGATCGTGGAATTGAGTTCGACGATCTTGGGTCAGATCGTTGAGCTCCGTTCAGCGATCGATCTTGTCTGTGTTCAGAGATAAGAGATCGTCGACCTAAGTTCGACGATTCAGCATGAAATCGCTGAGCTCTGTTCGAAAATTCGTCGAGCTCTGTTCGAAGATCGTCGAGCTCTGTTCGACGATATCTGTTGAACATTGTTCTTTTTGGGTAGATCAAAATTTTTTCTAGCTACCTCCACAACTCCTTTTCCTTTATCAAAGATAAATTTAATGGGAGTTGTTAACATAATAGCTTGGCTGGATGAAGCACCCAAGCCCAGTGTACTATTAAGTCTTGAGTTCACTGTGCTTGTGATGTCCATTAGTTTAATACTTCTCCCATTTAGGGTTTCTTCAAACTTCTTGGCCTCAGATAGTTCACTTTTCAGTGAAGCTCTCTGCTCTCTACAGCATTCTAACTCATCTGAGAGTTTGAGGTTATCTGAACTTAAGGTACTGTATTCAGATAATTGATTTCTGAGAGAGATAATTTCTTTCTCAGAATTGAGTAGATCTAAACACAGTGCTTTAAATTCAGACTTGAAGTCCTCAGAATAAAAATCAAATGAATCAATTACCTAATCTTCTTCCAGCTCTGGTTCAGATTCAGATTCAGATTCATGTTCTGAATCAATGTTGTTCTGAGATGCATTGATTGCCATCATGCAGAATTCTTTTTCCTGTGCCTCATCTTCATCATCACTTGAGCTTGATGATGCATCAGATTCTTCTTCTATTGCACTCCATGTTTCAGCAACAAATCCCTTCCTAGTGTGCTTGTTCTTGCTGGAAGAGGATCTGTCATGATGATTTCTTCTAGAGTCTTTGTCTTTTCTCTTTTCCCTCTGGATGACCTTTTTCTGAAGTCCTTCCTGGCCATTTTGTAAAACCTTTTGGCTAGAAGACTCATCAGTTCTTCATTGCCTGTGATTTTGTCTTCAGGCTGTTCTTCTGTGGCTTTGAAAGCAATTGATTTCTCCTTCCTGACTGCTGGAGAAATTGTCTTTTGTTCTTCTTATATATTTTTGATGAGTTACTCATAAGATTTGAGCTTGCCCAATAGAGCTTATGTGGTAATCTCATTCAGACTTCTGGCATTCTTGATTGGCTAGATTATTGAATCCCAAGTGCTGGGGAAGCACATTAGAATTTTGTCATTGATCTCTGTGAGAGAGATCTCCTTGTCCAAAGTTTTGAGTTCACTGACAATTAAGATTAGTCTGCTATACATGTCAGCTACTGACTCATTTTTTGCCTTCTTGAAATTTTCATATTGGGTGATGAGATGAGACCTTCTGTCTTTCCTCTCATAGCCTGATCCCGATACAATTTCAGATAGTTTGTCCCAAATTTCTTTAGCTGAGTTGCATTCAGTTACCTTTTGAAAGATATCATCAGACATTGTCTGTGTCAGGATGTTCATATCTTTAGCATCAGCAACCTTCCATTTCTTTATATAAGCATCTGTTCTTGAAGGAGGTGGAACAACATTTGTACTTGTGCTTGCAGGACGCTTTAGGCAATCTGTCAAAACAGAATTAAAGATATCTTCATCAATAGAATTCATGTATAATCTAATCCTTGCCTTCCAAAGTGCAAACTTGGAGAGATTGCACACTGGAGGTCTGGTGCTAGCATAGTCCTTGTTTTGTGCCATGAATTTAAACTAAAATAGGTATAATAAAAATAACCCTCTATAAGGATGGATCTTAAGATAGATCTTTTGGTTCAGATGTTAGTCTGTATTAACAACCAATTTGGCTGAGCAACCAACCTCCCTCTGATACCAATTGAAAGTGAGGGTAAGATCAATCCTTCACTCTAGAGGGGGGTGAATAGAGTGTTTTAAAATAATTTTGCAAATATAAAAATTATTTTAGCAATGGAAGACTTGATTTAATAAGTGTAAAGTGCTAAGCAGAAACTGAAATGAAACAACTACAAAAGGATTAATTCACAGCACACAACACAAAAAAGAGCAAGCAATCCAGAAGACATAAGGAGCTATAGTGGTTCCCCAAAACCTGGGTACATCCACTCTTCTACCACCCTTAGTAGGAATCCACTAGATGATGAGTTGATCAGGTGTCTTGGGCACTAATGAGCTTTTGATCAGGTGCTCAAAAACCAAACAAAATTTTTTGATCAGGTGTCTTGCCACCACTGAGTTTTGATCAGGTCTCAGCAACCAAAGCAAAACTTTTAAAGGGAGTTTAAAAACCCTTTTACAGGAAAGGAAAAGAAAAAGGGGTGAAGTTGTCTTCTCTGTCAACTATCAAAGAGAAGCACTAGTGGATGAGATATTGTCAAAGCTCCCCTTGAGATGTAGCAGAAGTTCAGGAACTGGAAGCTTTGCAAGGGTGATAGGTCTTCAATGAAATGATTGCTCCAGCACTAGATGATTTCAGCAAAAACTGAAATGTTTGTTGTCTGGAGTGTGAATGATGAAGACTTTTTGATCAGCATGAATCAGAAAGAAAACTTGTTCAGTTTTTCTGAGTTATTGATCTCCTTTTTCTTTCTATGTATCTCTGTGTATACTGTTGTGTCTTTTTGTTCTCTCTGAATGATGATAATAAGAACTCCAGTCGTCAAATCTTGAAAATAGCCGTTAGCAAAGTCATAAATGCTTTTCTTTAATTGTCAACTGTCTCTGGAGGAAATAACCTAAGTACATTCCTTCTTTGTTTCCTTGAAACTTGATCCAGATTTATTATAATGGCTAGAAATCTTTTTCATTAAATGCTCTGATTTAAAATCCTTAACAAGCTGACAAAATCCCAGAAATCGTCGATCTCAAAATGAAATCGTCTATCTGAGCTCAACTATCATCGATCTGAGCAAATTATCATCGAACTGAGCTCAGAGATATTGGAATTTGACTTGGACAGAAATCGTCGATCTGAGCTCAGAGATCGTCGAACTGGGTTCGACTCCTCGTCGACTTGAGCTCAAATATCGTCGAACTGAGGTCGACTCTTTGTCAGCCTGAACTTGGAGATAGTCGAACTGAGTTCGACGCTTCGTCGATCTGAGCTCAATGACAACTTCAATTCTTCTTCTTGGCTTCTTCATCTGAACTAGGAGGTCTTGGGGAAAACTTCAACCCTAAGTCCTAAGCCTTAGACCTAACTAGTTGACCTTTTTTAATACCCCAGAAATCTCAAAAGACAAAGTGGGATTCAGGTTGGCTGACACGGCCTGAGACATGGGCGTCTCTCAGGGCGTGTCAGGTTTACACGACCTGGGACACGGGCGTGTCCCAGGGCATGTCTTACTCGGGAGAAGTGGCATTGAGTGGCGCTGAGAGGCGTTGAATGTGGAACACGGCCTGTGACACGGGCATGTCATAGGGGCGTGTTGGGCGTGTTTGGCACACGTCTAGGGACACAGGCGTGTGCCTTAGCCATGTTGTTCTCGGGTGATTTTGGAGATCGTGTTATAGGGGTGACACGGCCAGATACACGGCCGTGTGCTGGGTAACACGAGCGTGTCAATACCCATGTTCTGGTTTATTTTCAGTCGGTTGTGCACTGCTTAAGGAACACGGCCTGTGACACGGGCGTGTCACAACCCGTGTTCGGCCCAGGAAAATCAATTTCAGGGCTTATTAGAGCCGTTCATTTTTATTTGACTAAGATCCAATGGTTTGGGCTCTTCCCTGGGTTGATAAGGCCGGGAGTGAAGAGGAGAAAGCTCAGTTGAGTTTCATCTTTCTCTTTCTAAAGCTAAGAGAGAGGAAAGCAAGAGAAGGAATAAGAAGGGGAATCCGGCTGCCGGTGGTGCTACGGTGGTCCAAATCGCGAGCCGAGTTCGGATTTCCGAAGGCAAGGCTGCTGCGAAGACTTTCATCTGTTTGCTTTCTCTCCATGTCTCCGAAGCGAATTCCAAGGATAATGATTTCCTTCTTGGACATGTGAAGTCCTACTTTCCTGTATTTTCATAGGGAAAACCCTTCCCCGCGAGTGTGCGGTGAGTTGCGGTGTCCCTTGGGGTAGATATGTGAAGTTCCCCTTATTAGAGTCCAGAATCGGAGTACGGATCTAGGCATGCTGTGTGAAGCCCATCTGGACATGCTGGTCTGGATTGGTGATGCTTGTTTACACATCGGAGAAGACTCTGTGATTATTGCTTGTATGCATGAAATCTGTGGTGGATACCTGTGGCTTGGTACCGCAGGAAGTACTGGAGGAAGTCCAGGAAATTGTGAGAGTTGGGTTCAACTCTTGTGGTCGTGAGTTGTCACTTTGTGTGGTGTTGCGCCGTTGGGCTGCAATTATATTAAAGGGGCTTCGTGCCGAACAGGAAAGGTGAAACAGACCCGCGCCTTTATTTGTGGCCCCGGGTACGATGTACATTGTAGTGGCAAGGCAGTTTGAGCAACGGGGGGTGGCTGATCTGTACCTGCGTTATGTAGGCTTGACATGAGAGCGCCAAGGCATTGGGCTTTCGTCGACGGCATAGTGAGAGTCTTGGGCCTGCGTGCCAGACTAAATGCTCATTGGTGGGATCCGGTGTTTCCGGTACACCCGAATGTGCCCTGAGTGCACGGAGCGTCGGGCCGGCGTGCCGGCATTTGTGATATGTATTGACTGTGCGGTCGTGCACGTCTTGCATGGTTTGCTATATATATATACTGTTGGAAAAAATGCTATGTAGGGATGGAATTCCGCTACCCCGTGTCAGGGGCAGGGTCGTTATAATTGGTAAGTTGAATGTTGATTGTTGCCCTATTTGCCACCGCTTGGTGGATTGGTTCTTGCAGGTGCAGGAGGTGCTGGTCCAAGCGGGACTTAGCGGGCTGAAGCCCAAGCTGCGTTGCTGCCCTCGAAGGCTTTATTTTGTTTCTTCTTGTTCATGTGTGGCCGGCCTGCATGCCGATGTTTGTAAACCACACCTTTGTTAAGAGAAATTTGTAATACCTTAAGGCCAGATACTTTGGTTGTATACATTCCTCTTTTGTTAGTGGACAGTTCTTGTTTTGCTTGAGTTCAAGGTTTCAACCCTGAAGCTTCCGCTAGAATGCTATGTGTTAGGATTCGTTGGGTTGTATGATATAATTTAGTAGCGTCTCCGCCTATTTGTGGAATATGGTGTGGGGCCCCGGCCGGACCCTCTATTATAATCTTCTTGACGGGTAGAGGTGTCACAATTTGGTATCAGCTTGTTGGTCGATCTCTTCCGAATTCGCGGACGAATTATTTTGAGGGGTGGTGAGCATGTGTCAGTGTTGTCGTTATAACACTTAACTTGAACTCAAGAATGTCCACTTAGGAATGCAAATACACTTGTTTGTTGAACCTGTGTATTCTTTTTGTATGTTTGCCATTTTACTTGGTTGCTAAACTGTGTGTTTTACACATATATGTGACCAGAAGTGTTGCGGGTCAATCCGAACCTCAACATTCTGTAGAAAGTGCGGCACCAGCTGAGGTGCCCACACCTCCTCCATCTGCTGAAATGGTACGTTTCATCACGGAAACGGTACTTGCTGTGATGAATGCTCAGCAGGCTGGGCAGGAACGTCGTGCAGTAGTGCCAATGCATGCTGGGGTACGGCAAGAACAGGTAGAAGCTGTAGTTGATCAGCAGGCAGCAGATCAACGATTGAAGCAATTCATGAGCTCCAATCCTCTGCAATTTACTGGGGCAGGTTTACCGGCCCAAGTAGAGGATTGGCTAGCTAGGATCAAGAGGATCATTAGAGCCATCAAGGTTGAGGAGGGATAGAAGGTTATGTTGGCCACTTTCCTACTGGAAGGAGAGGCTCATTTACTGTGGGATGAGATTGAACTACATCACTTGGCCGGTAGGCAACTAGCAGAGGTCTCGATGGACGAATTCTCTCGGTTGTTTTTGGCACAACATCTACCAATGCAACAAAGGATATCGATGGAAATGGAATTTCAACGGTTAAATCAAAGAGATCATAGTGTGGATGATTACCTGCATGAGTTCACACGTTTGGGAAGATATGCGGGTACAATCTTTGCCGAAGAAGAGCGTAAGACTAGTAGGTTTTATGCGGGACTGCGAGATGAGCTGCGGTATTTGCTCTCGAGTTCTGTGAGTTAGGGGTTTCAAGCCTTTGTATGTACGGCTCGGTCTTTGGAGACGGACATGAGGAGAGGGAAAGCAAAGGGGACCTTGGTTGTGACAAAGCCAGAGTTCAAGCCGCCACGTCCGGAGAAGTTTGGGTACCGTAAGAGATGGGGGAAGAAGTCCAAGTCTACTGGACAAGCTCCTTCTGCGACTGTGACAGAGACATCTGGGTATGGATCTCGCGCTTGTTTTACTTGCGGGAAGTTGGGACACTTCGCACGTGATTTCCGAGTTGGTCCTCCAAAGGGTGACAAGAAGACGGGAGCATCTTATGCGGAGAAAGGGAAGACTGTGGTGGAGTCTTCTGCCTCGCACGCATAGCCCAGGGTCTTCAACCTTGGACAATGATGAGTATAAAAATATACATGTGCCGACAAAGGAATTAGAAGATGTATTTCGAACGAGGAAGGACTAAAATTACTTTGGCACTGCCACGAAGGACCAACCGGCGGACATTATCAATCCAACCAGACTGCACGTAAAGCCCTTGAAGCATGATTCTTTTGGCCTACTTTATTCAAGGACGCTCAAAAATTGGTAAGCGTTTGCAACCGCTGTCAACGGTCAGGTAACATTTCCCGTCGGGACGAAATGCCCCAAAACTTTTACTTAGAATGTGAAATTTTTGATCTGTGGGGCATAGATTTTGTAGGCCCTTTACCTCCTTTTGAAAATCGTTATATCTTAGTAGCAGTCGATTACGTTTCACAGTGGGCTGAAGCGCAAACTTTACCCACCGCTAACTCGAGAGTCGTCGTTAAATTTCTGAAAACCTTATTTTCACGTTTTGGCACGCCTAGGGCTATAGTTAGCGATCGAGGTACTCATTTTTGTAACACCCAGATGGCTAAAGTGTTAGCCAAATATGGAGTTACGCATAAACTCGCTACCGCTTATCACCCCCAAACAAGCGGCCAAGTGGAGGTAGTCAATAGAGAACTAAAGCACATATTAGAAAAGACTTTAGATACCAATCGAAAAGATTGGTCCCTCAAATTAGATGATGCACTTTGGGTCTACCGTACAGCATTCAAAACTGCAATTGGTTGTACACCTTATCGTTTAGTATATGGAAAGGCATGTCACCTACCTGTAGAATTAGAACATCGCGCATACTGGGCGCTAAAATTTCTTAACTTAGATACAAACTTAGCCGCCGAACAACGTAAATTTCAACTCAATGAACTTCAGGAATGGCGTGCAAACGCCTATGAAAATAATAAATTTTATAAAGAGCGATCTAAGTTTTATCATGATAGGAAAATTAAATTTCCAAAATCTTTTTCACCAGGTGATCTTGTCCTACTACATAACTCACGCCTTAAATTATTTCCAGGAAAATTAAAATCCCGTTGGACCGGACCCTTTACTGTTAAACAAATTTGGCCATATGGGACTGTTCTTATTTCTAACCCTGAACTCGGAACTTTCAAAGAAAACGGGCACCGTTTAAAATTATATTTTACTGGGAACCCTTTTCAAAAAGAACCTGAAACCCTAACACTACTCCATAACCTCGAAATATAAATTCACTTGTATATTTCCATCTTTTATGCTTTTGTATATTCTGTACATATTTTTCACTTCATACCTATGCTTAACATAAGTATGGAGGTGCTTTTAGCTGCAATTGTTTTTATCACTTATATGTTTTCAATAAAAGCATTATTTATTTTAGTACTCATCCCAAACAAGTCAAAACTTTCAAAACAATACTACGTATATATATTCCAAAAATCTTAAATGATCAAAAATGCAATTTATTCAATTTTCAAATTTACTACTCCTTCTCATAACTAGATAGATATAAATATCTGGAATAAACTTGTAAAACCCTACCTTGTAAAATTTCATTACAATCGGAGTTATTATTTTAGCAAGCCTGCTTTAACATATCAAAAATACATATATATACAATAGAAGCAAAACATATTATGTTCACCAAACAATTTTAGACTGTAATTATCATTACTTTAATCTTGTTAAAATATAGAAAATATCAAGCTATTACCATTGCTCTCAAAATCTTTTATCAAAATTATTTTTACAACCCCCTACCTACTATTTCGCTTGGCATGTTTCTTTACGCACGCAAATATCTAGGAGTATGTGCTCCTAGAAAAGAAAAGATCTTATGTCCATGGGAATAAAAAAATTTCGTAAACATAGGCATCGAATATATGTTAAAAGACCATATGAAATGGAGTATGTGCTCTAAACATATGCATTGGATTAATTCAAAGTTCAATTCGACAAAGTTTTTTTTCTATTTTGGAAAATATTTTTCTAAAATAGTTATAACAATGCAGAATATGAAAAAAAAGGTGAGAGGATAAACTTCATCACCTCCTACATTAAAATCCTCTGTATGAGCAAAACCACCAAGTTGATATCCCCTAAAACCACTACAAAATTGAAATAATTTTGCTTAAAATTTTGAGAGAGCATACTTAATAGGTTGTAATTTTTCAACATATCACATGCAAGACATAGTAGTCATAAAGCCAATCTATCTTTGTTATATCTGATTTTAATATATGTTTACTATTTGTTTTCAAAAACTTTTTATGGCTATAAATTCTAACTCTGGTATCAATGATATATATTTGATAACATTTAACTCTTTATTCACCGGATGTTTATACCTATTTTATCTTGAAGAATCAAATTGATAGTAAATAGAAAATTTCATAAATTTGTAAATATACTCAACTCTATATTTGCTCTGGAATAGAAAAATCTAAGTATGGGGGTATTTGATGAGTAAAAAAATATACAATTTTGTATCGTATTAAATTTGCATATTTATAAATAAAATCTTAGTTTTGATATATAAAACTAACTATTTTTATTATATTGTATTTTTTATGTTTTAGATTTATTTTCTAAGTTTTTATGAATTTTTTTTGTATTTTTTACTTAGGTCACGCCCTTAGGTCACGCCCGTGACCTAGGGCGTGATAGCCCTTTTTAATATTTCTTCCTGTTTCTATTTCTTTCCCAGGAAAATCGGGAAATAGCTGAACACGCCTGTGACAAAAGCGTCACGCCCGTGACCTAGTGAAGTTCTATCCAGAAATCTAGCAAGCTACCGCGTTGTCGCCACGCCCCGTGCCAAATGATGAATCAGCTGCCGGACACGCCCGTGACATCATTAGTCACGCCCGTGACCAGCTTGAATTCTATCCGAAGTTCCAACAAGCTCGACACCTGTCCCAACATGCTGGAAGTCACGCCCGTGACCCTGTCATGCCCTACCCGACACGCCCGTATCAGGGGGCGTGTCACTTGAAATTTTTTTATATAAATAGGAGGGCAGGGCTGAGTGGAATTATTCGAACACTAGTAGCTTCCTTAAGAACTGTTAGGACTCCCCAGCTCTCTGACAAGGAACTGGTAGTAGCTTTCAAGTATTCTAAAGTTTTGTAAGTTGTAATATTTTAGCTTTCTTCTCAGCTTTTTAGAAAGTTGTAATAATTTTTCGGACTTTATAAAATAGACTCTTTCAATTTTAATTCTGAGTACCTTACTGCTTTATTTTCAGTTTTTACTTTCCTTTTTTCATACTATCCCGAATGAAAGGCGAAGCTCTGCTTATGTCCTGGATTAAGATAGTGTGAAACTGCTTTCAAAATTATTTTCAAAAATCTTATTATTTCATACTATCCTGAATGAAGGGCGAGGTGAAAGCCTATGACCTGGATTAAGATAGTGCGGAAGCTCTGCAAAATTTTACTACCCTATCTCAAAAACAAAGGTGAAGCGAAAGCTTAAATCCTGGATTAAGATAGATAGGTAGATATTATTTTCTGTACTTTATACCGCCCCCATCCTGAGAAGAGGCTAAGAACCCTTAGCACTTGGTCAAGATGAGCTCTGGGCTGGATATTATTTTCAACTATTTCAACTCTACTTTCTAGTTATCCTAACTAGGGTTTTCTGTTAATTGATCATATACCAGGTGAAGAGACACTACGTTTACGTTAACCCATTTTAAACGCAAGCCTCCCCGGTCGTACTTTCGAGTCAGTGATGCTACCAAAGGGACCCTCTCGTTAAGTTAGGTAATAAAGAAATAAAGTTGTTCTTTAATAGCTGAATTAATATTCTCTCAAAGTAATTCTGAAATCGAAGACTACCTTCTAAGTCCCTATCTTAATAAAATCACGTATATATATTTTTCTATCTTTTGTTTTTAAATATAAACTCCACTCCATTCGTTCGATAAAATAATAGTCCGTTCTAAAAAGTAGAATAATTAACACCGATCCCAGGAAAAATACGACCTTGATATTTTCTACAAAATACTATACTCCTATGCGATAGGTACTCTTGCCTTAATCCACAGGATATAAGTAAGTAAAAAAGAGATAGACTTATATACGTAAAATATTATATAAAACCAAATCTATCTTCTTTAAAACAAACTTTACTTATCAAGCTTTTTGCAAACTTTACTTATCAGACAACAGGAGGCCATTAAGCAGGCCGATGTCGTCACAGGTGCGCGCAGTTTTTAATGTTATTTTATATTGTGTGCTGTGCTTGTTTAATTGTGATGTTATAGGGTTTGTCCTTATACGGGAGTATCGGGCGCGAGCACTGTTTGATACAGGTGCTTCCCATTTGTTTCTGTCTGAATATTTCATTTTACAAATCGGGGTGCCTATATGGACCACGACAGACAGTATAAAGGTGCTTCTACCTAACGGATGTTTATTGTGCGCGGATAAGTCATGCGGTCTTGAGGTCAATATAGGGAGTCGGGAGTTCAAGGTGGAAACATTAGTATTGCTGATGAAGGAATTTGATATAATCTTTGGTATGGACTGGCTTTCAGAGCAGCGTGCCTGTATAGATTGCACTTCAAAAGAGGTCACACTTGGGCAGAATACCGAACAAGAGACCAAGTTCCTTGGTATACAAGGGATGAGTGGGATGTTGTTATCTGCTCTCCAAGTCATAAAGGCAGTTCGGAAGGGTGCGGAGTTATTCTTCACACTCGTAGAGGCGGTGGCGCCGAAGGCTAGTGTGAGTGAAGTGTTGATTATGTCATAGTATGTTGATGTGTTTCCAAAGGACCTTCCAGGGTTACCTCCCCAAAGGGAAATCGACTTCGCTATCGAGCTAGTGCCAAGTGCGAAACCTGTAGCCCATTCGTCGTATCGGGTAGCACCAAAAGAGATGGCCGAACTGAAAGTTCAGTTGCAAGAGTTGTTGGAGCAGGGATACATACGCCCAAGTATGTCACCTTGGAGCGCGCCTGTTCTTTTTGTGAAAAAGAAAGACGGTAGTTTGCGGCTATATATTGATTATCGTGAACTGAATAAGCTGACGGAGAAAAACAAGTATCTGATTCCACGGATCGATGACTTGTTCGATCAGCTAGCGGGCTCAACCGTCTATTCCAAGTTGGATTTGAAATCCGGGTATTATCAATTGCGGATTAGGGAAGGTGACATTCCTAAGACAGCGTTTGGCATACGCTACGGTCATTATGAGTTCACAGTGATGCCATTCGGCTTATGTAATGCGCCTTAGGTATTCATGGATCTCATGCATCGAACGTTCCGCGAATACTTGGATCTGTTTATGATCGTGTTCATTGATGATATCCTCGTGTACTCACAGTCGGAGGAAGATCATGCAAACAGTTTATTGTTGGTACTGCACAGCTTGCGGAGGAATAAGTTGTATGCCAAGTTCTCTAGGTGTGAGTTCTGGCACTCGTTGGTGGCTTTTCTGGGCCATGTGGTAAGTGGAGAGGGCATAGCGGTGGATCCGGCAAAGATAAGTGTCATTCTTGATTGGCCAGTGATGTCTTCGGTGGCCGAAGTCAAGAGTTTTCTTGGACTGGCAGGCTACTATAGACGATTTGTGGAGAACTTCTCCCGGATTGCTTTGCCTTTGACTACGTTGACGAGAAATGATCAGAAGATTGTTTGAACGCCAGAGTGCGCGCGAGCTTTTGAGGAGCTAAAGAGTCGTTTGACCACGGCGCCTGTTTTGACGTCGTCATGTGTTACAGACAGTTTTGAGATATACAGCGATGTGTCAGGAAGCGGCTTAGGCTGTGTTCTCCTGCAGTTTGGCAACGTGATCGCATATGGCTCACGTCAATTTAAAGTGCATGAACGTAATTACCCCATCCATGACTTGGAGTTGACGGCGGTGATCTTTTCGCTAAAGTTGTGGCGGCACTATCTTTTTGGCTTGAAGGTAGATATTTATACAGATCATAAAAGCCTAAAGTATCTGCTCGATCAAAAGGATTTGAATATGCGACAACGGAGGTGGATGGAATTCCTAGGGGACTATACCTTCGACATTCACTATGTTCCCGGAAAGGGAAATGTCGTCGCTGATGCCTTGAGTCGTCAGACTCCGGTGCGGGCAAGTTGGTTGCGGATACATGATGAGCGTCTAATCTAGGAGTTGGAAGCTTTGGAGATATCATGTGTTGAGAGGGATTCTTCGGCCGATGCACGCTTGAACTGGATGGAGGTTCAATATGACCTTGCAGACAGAGTTTGGCAGGCAACGGAATTGGATGAAAGTCTCCAGCACTATGCAAAGGAAGGGTATGGTGACCAATTCTCCTGGGATGACGGTTTATTACGGAAGGATGGCCGATTGTGCGTCCCTTGTGCGGGTAAATTGCAAGAAGAATTGCTATACGAAGCGCACTTTACATAGTACTCAATTCACCCAGGGAGCACAAAAATGTACAAGGTCATGAAGAAATTTTTCTGGTGGCTCGGTTTAAAAAAGGACATGGCCGAGTATGTGGCTAAGTGTCGTACGTGTGCTTTGGTAAAGGCATAATGTCAACGGCCTAGCAGTTTCCTGAAATCGTTGTCGGTTCCGCAGTGGAAGTTTGAGGATATTTCTATGGATTTCGTGCACGGTTTGCCGAGATCTCAACGCGGAAATGACTCAATCTGGGTGATTTTCGACCGGTTGACAAAGGTGGCTCACTTTCTACCGAACAAGCAGGACGATTCTGTGGAAGTGTTGGCAAAGCTCTATGTGGAGCAGATTGTTCGATTGCACGGTGTTCCCCGGAGCATCGTAAGTGACCGAGATGGGCGATTTACTTCGAAAAATTGGAGGCTCATCCATCAGCTGTTGGGCACGGAGTTAGCATTTATTATGGCCTTTCACCCTCAAACAGATGGCCAAACTGAACGAACCAACGGAACAATGGAGGATATGCTCCGTATGTGCGCCCTGGACTTCGGAAAGAAATGGGAAGATCATCTTGTAATGGTGTAGTTTGCCTATAATAATAGCTACCAAGCGAGCATCGGTATGGCACCGTTTGAAGCTCTGTATGGTCGCAAGTGTCGTACACCGCTAGCTGTGGCAGAAACTGGCGAGTCCAAACTGTTGGGAAAAAAGGAAGTCGAGGATGCTAACTCAACAATACACTCTATTCGAGAGAGGCTACTAATAGCCCAGGATCGGCAAGCCAAGTATTACAATGCAAAGCACCGGAACGTGGAGTTCGCAGTGGGCGACTGGGTTTATTTGAAGATTAAACCCTTCAAAGGCGTATCTCAGATTCGGCGGTTGAAAAAGCTAAGTCCGCGATACCTTGGTCCGTTTGAAGTGGTGGAGCGAGTTGGATAAGCTGCCTATCGACTAGCTCTTTCATCGGAATTGGGTGGACTGCATGATGTGTTCCACATCTTGGTACTACGAAAAGCAGTCAACGACCCAGCTCAAGTGATTGAGAATGATCGGGTGCCGGTTGAGTATGGGCTAATGACAAAGGTGAGGCCCATTCAGATCAAGGATCGAGCCGAGAAACAGTTGTGGAACAAAACAATCGGGATGGTCAAAGTCCGGTGGGACAATTGTGGCCGAGAAGAGCTAACATGGGAGCGAGAGCAGACCATGCGAGCCGAGTTTCCCGAGTTATTTTTGTAACCTGTTGGCTCGTTTGTATATGTGGTAGAAACATATATGTCGCATTATCCTATATTGTGTTATGTTTTTATCTCCCTACTGCATCAAAATTTCGGGACGAAATTTTTTTAAGGAGGGGAGGATTGTTACACCCCAGAAAACTCAAAAGCCAAAATTGGGATTCAGGTTGGCTGACACGGCCTGAGACACGGGCGTGTCTCAGGGCGTAT